>JAUMIR010000004.1:24822500-27222500 GCA_030847615.1 Gambelia wislizenii
AGTAGGAGAAAGGAGGAATTTCCTGGGTGTATTTAAAAAAAATCAAAATTAAAATGTAGAAGGTGTGTCAGGCAAGCCCCATTACAATGAATAGAGCAGCAAGTCATCCCATCTCTAGTGATACTGGCTCAGGGCTTCTGTGAGTTGTAGTCTGAAATCTTGTTCAAGCTTTGAGATTTATCGAAATGATTTATTCCACATCCTGCCCATTGTCAGACAACATGGCTCTGCTTTGTTGAAAGTGATGAATATGTACCACAAAAAATAATATAATGAATACATTCATTATGCTTTGATCCTTAATATGAGTCTTAACTAAAGACATTGGTGGTGGTGATGATGATGTTGGTTTCACAGTCTACCAGGTATTCCTGATTGGCATTGTAGGACATCAGTGTTTTGGATTCTGCCCAAGAATCTAGGAATCAGTGAAGTATTGTCAGAGGGTGTGTGTTCCAAGTAGTGTCACTTTAGTGGTTGTACTACTGTGATACCATCTATGGTGATTTTCTGAAGAACTTTTGTCAGTCTGTTTGGAATTGGTCCCACAGCTCCTCTCAACACTGGAATAACAAATGTTTTCTTTTTCCCAGCGGCACTGAATCTCAAATTTGTAGGTCTTGATATTTCATCATTTTTACTCTCTCCTTGTCTTCAATTCTGCTGTCCCTAGGGATTGTGACACATATAAACCAAACTTGTTTTTCTTTTAAACAACAGCAGCCGGAAAAAGAGGAAATATATCATCACAAAAGAGAAGAAAAGAAGACACTGCAACTACATGTTATGCAATACCCTCGTGTCTGTGAAAAAGGTCCACACCTTTTCTGATCTTACAATGGGGAATTATAGCAAGTCAGTTAGCATGCGGGAGGCTACGTAACATACGGATCTTGTATACCAATGGAGCTAAGGAGAGACACGAAGCCAGAGACCAAACTAACCTGAAGAAATATTATTGAGCTGTTTTAAACTGCATTCACACACACATTCATCTAGCACACACACACACACAAAAGACTATCACAGTAAAGCAGGGAGTAGTTAGAAGAGGATTAGATCAAAGTTTTAGGGTTATACATACTGCACCTGATCCTGAAGCAGGGGACTCCTTGTGATTAGCAGGATTACTCTCAAGTAAAAGCAAGCAGATGCACCAAATGTGGGGTGGGTGGAAAGTTAGAACTTGGGAGTTAAGATTACAGAAGTGGGGGAGGAAGTGCCTGTCTCAGCAGAATGCCAGCCTGGGGTCGGAGAAGCATTAAGGGATTTGAGAAGAGGGGGAAGAGGGAGGCAGATAAGACTGATGTGGAGGATAGAGCAAGGGGGCCTGAAAGCACTGAACTGATTTTTCCAGGGTTTTTTAATAGGAAAAATCCCTTTGAAGGTGTAATCTGGTTGAAGGAAACATTAGATTATTCCCAACGATTGACAGACAGCCCCCCCCCTTTTGATTTGTAGATATGCAGATGAGAAGCAGTTTTTAGCATGGCAATAGGAATCCCTAACCATATAGGTCTTGTCTTCTTTTCCAGGGATGATGCAAGAAGAATATTTTTCTACTTCAAAGAACTGTCACCTGTATATGCCAATGGTGTGAATGTTGGAGAATTTGCTAGGCCCCTTCCTGGCTAGTGCATGCTCCCCTGAGCCCGACCTTTCCCATCAGCCCTTGAAAGGCCCAGTTAGCCAAATTGATATCAAACTATGGACAATTATAAGCGAACCAAGGTGGGAGATGATGGGTCCTGTTTTAGGAGATGATGGGTCTCATTACATACATATTGGGGAAAAAACAATTGCCCATCCTTGGAGTTGTCTAGATGATGAAAATTCTTCTCATAGCATTTGAGAAAAATACCTTTTGTCCCAACACACTGCGAACAAGATTCAGGTATTCAGAAGGAGGGGACCAAAAACTTCATCTACTGAGTGGGGAAAACCATTGTGGTTTTCCCCAAGGTTTTTTTGAATAGTGTAAGGATTTGAGAATTATCACACATCTGGATACCCAAGTAGCATTGTTGCACATTCTCAGTGAGGGCAGAAGTGGAGAGCAGATTGGTCAGCTGTGAGCGGGGGATGGGCTTGTCAACAAGGAAGTGGCTGGAAGCACCATTTTGGAGTTTCGTATTATCAATTGTAGAGTTTTTTGCTGCATTGAGATGACCAAACAGCTTTTTTAAGCTTAAAGTCTCACTTGCGCACCTTTGATTTACAGTTTTTAAGAAAATACTGTGCAGTGGCAACAACATGTGGAGAATAATAACATGCTGTAATTTACTCGGCCACCATCTTGATTTGCAAGCATGTCTGCGTGTGCACTTCAAACGTGGATAGATTTGCATAAAATTGATTTTGCCAAAGGACCATGGAGACAAATGAACATTGCTGCAAATTTGCGTTAATGCGCAGGAATCAGCATTATATCTTCTCATCTAGACAACCCCCTTGAATTACACATAAACTCCTCTGACATAATTCTAGCAGACAAAATAAAATGTAATTATGTGGGGATACATTATGTGGGGTTAGAGCAGATAGCATACTGCTTAGTGTTGTTGTTTTAACTTAATTGACAAAACAAGCTGTACTCTATATTGTGTCAAGTTGTAGCACTTTTTACACATGATTTTGTTAGTTTTGAGAAATCCCTACTTTGGGAAAACAGCACAGCAAAGCAAAAAAAAAACAAAAAACAAAAAACAAAAACAAAAAAAAACAGCAAAGACAATTGTTTGCATTAAAGATGAAGATTCCACTGCATTGCATGTCCTATAATCTTTCCTCATATAAAATACTAAGAACAGGTAGCATTATCCTAAAGTGTGTTACAAGAATGAATAGGGATACCTGGAGCCCTTTCACACTTTTTTCATTTTCTGAGTTGTTCTTTGTTTCTATATGAATAATAATAAAAACAACAGCAACAACAACAACAACAATATTTTCCTTTTAAAAGAGAACGACTGTAAATTGCACACAGCCTCCAATGCCATTCCTGTGGTTCCATGGCCTCTCCTCACCCTGTACCAAATGAATATTTCTGTTCTTCGATACTACCAGGAGAAGCATTTTTATTTTATGCTATTTTTTGCCCAAGGAGCAGTCATTGAGCCACCCAAGCCCCCTATACCCACCCCAAATCCCCAACTTCAAAACTGGACCTGGTGCAGGCCACAACATGTGCTGGGGCAAAGTTTTGGTCAACAGGCCCACCGTCCCCATATGGGCCACCAACTGAGGGGACTTTCTTCTGTTAACTCTAGGAGAAATTAGAAGACCAGGCCTGGTGAATGAAGGATCTAAAGGAAAGAAGTGCATTTCCCACCCTGACAGAGCAGAATCTGAGGAAAATGAGAGCTCTGAGCTCTGACATTCTTATATAGATTTCCAGGATTGCCAGGTTGCTACTGCAAAGTGTATGTGCTGGAAAAATTCCAAGAAGTGAATGAATTCGATAGAAATCAAACTTTTACATGTCAGCTGGCCATGTAGCACCTGATAAGGTAAACAATCATTCCCTAATCCTTGCTTTATAACCCATTCCCCAGTTGCTGTTATGTAACCTCCATAATGTCAGCTTGTTCCTTGGAAGGATTTCCTAGGAAATAACAAAGAAACAAGCATTTTGAGGGTTAGCACATGCAGTCATTTTCATTCCCTCTTCATTGCCCAATCCTTGGGGTAAGGTAGACAGGAAAATTAACAGTGGATAATTGTGCGTTAACTCACCATTGCAGCAGCATTCATTTGTCTTCACTATTTTTCCCCTCAAGATCACTAGTATGGAAGCTATCCATTTTTGACGTTGACACAGAGCATGCCCACAAATAAAGATGGTGGCCACGAGTGAATTACTCATGTTATTATTCTCCAGAAGCTTCCACCATTGCACATTTTCCCACTTGTTAAATCCAAGATATGGAAGAGTAATTTTCTGCTTAATTTTTTTTAAAAATTGCTTTACCTCTTGAAAATTGCACATGATCACTTCCATGAAAACCAACAGTTGCAGCTCTGGACACTTCATTGCTGGCAAGCCCACCCCTGTGCACATATGTCCAATCACGTTTTTACTTCCATAATGTGCCCTGATTCGAATTGGTTGTTCAAATGGGCGGGAATACGCTATTCCGCGTATTTAAAAAAAACACTTCACGAGAAAGAGCAAAGCAAAGTTTTTGTCCCCACCTCCTTTCAAATATGGTAAATCCCCATGGGATCTCATCAGGACAAAAGGTATTCCCCTCGCATTCCATGAGGAGTTTTTTCATTGTCTAGACATCCCCTTCATATAACAAATCCAAATGAGATTCAGTTGAGTGGATCTCTTCTCAGCAAGGACTTTTTCCATAGGTTTTCATTAGTCATACAATTAAAGCAGGAACCAGTGTGATGCTGTAATTTGAGTGTTGGACTAGGACTCTGGGAGACCAGGGTTTGAATCCCCACTGAACCATGGAAACCCACTGGTTAACCTTGGGCAAGTCACACACTCTCAGCCTTAGAGGATAGCAATGGCAAAATTCCTCTGAATAAATCTTGCCAGAAAAACCTGATGATACAGTCATCATAAGATGGACTAAACTTGTTAAGGCATGCAACAACAACAACAACAACAACAACAACATTTAACTTACCTGAGCAACTGTCTTGTAACGCCTATGGCTCAGTCCAAACAAGGAAGAATCTATGAATCATGCAAACTCACATAAACTCAGAGGTGTTACAAAGTTATGAAATAAATCTACTAAGCACCTGGAAAAGACAGACCTGGGGATCGTTTACACGGCAGATTTATTGCGGCAACTTGTGCTTTAATTCTTTTCCGCAGCTGTGCCAGTCAGGTTTTTTTTTTCTAATTATGCTGCTTTTTCGTTCAGACTTGAAAAAGTGCGGGGGGCGTGGCCTCCCAAGCAGACAAAGGCTTTATGACAAAGAGGCTAGATCGTGAGTGAAAGAATTTGAAGCCCTGCATTTTCTAGCTAAAGAAAGACTCACAGACTGCCAAAATAACAGGGGGGAAGATCAAAAAAGTGGCTCTGTCTCTGTCTCTCTCTAAATCTGCCTGTAAATGAACTCAGTCACTCCCCGAAGCAATCTCTGCTGAAAGACTTTGCTGCCATGCCGTGGATCCTAAGGTGAACCTATCACAAGTTTTTTCAGCATGATTTGTTTAGTCAGGGTTCACAGACTTGCAAAATATCAGAGGATTTTTGACTCTCCCTCCCTCAGTCCCCCTCCCTCCTCCAATCACAATGCAGCCCTTAGCAAAATGGTTTCTCTCTCTCCCCCCCCCAAGCAGAGCTGACAGATGGGAACTTTATGACTGAAAGGTCTTGGGAATCCTTTTTCTTGGCAGACTTGTAAAATAGCAGAGAGGATTTTTCAAAGTTTCCTGAATGCTACTGAACTCAGTCCCCCTCTTTTAAGCCCGCCCCTGCATCATAGCAACCAATCACAATGCAGATCTGCTGCAGCCCTTAATGGAATGGTAGTTTACACTGCCAATAATGCACTACATTGCAAATAACTCAGCAAAAGTAGCGACATCCCTTGCCACGCTATATTTGGGTGTTTTACCCTCCCCCCTTCTGAATGAGGCAATGCTGTGCCTTGACCCGTGTGAACTATGAGCTATCTTAGCGGTATATTTAGAGGAATATTTGCCTGTGTAAACCACCCCCTGGTGTCACTCCATGGTGTTTTCAATATAAGACTTTTAAAAAATAATAATCCCAGGCCCTTTAAATACCATGTCAACAGCTTTTCATTATCACTTTGTACCAAGAATGGTTATTGGACTATTTTTACCTTTTGTGAGTTGATTTTAGCTCTTTGGTGGGTTTAATTTATTTTTTTATTGGTTTTGGCCTTCATTTTATTATTGTACTAGATTTGGGTTAATGGTAGAACTATTTTGCTTTAATGTCATTTGGTGCTGGATTTTGTACTTTACTTAGAAAATGTCATTTTATAAAGCCAAAAATAAAACAAAAAACCCATAAGAGACAAAAAACACAAAACTCAGTGGATCACAAACTATTTTAAGCTTAAAGTACATAGGAAATTGCTTTGTACTAGTTCAAACTATTTTAAAATCTAGCCTAGAATTGTCTTAATCTGGAAGCCTCTCTCAAGGAATCTCAGACTTAAATCTTTTCTATCATGTTTCACTTGACACTTTTTTACCTGCAGAGGCCACAGATTTTACCTGGGACTTTCTGTATGCAAAGTATGCATTCTAAGGACATTTTCAGATGCTCCTTACCATGCAAGCAGCCTCTGGAGCAGTAACGAGGCTGCTGCGCGGCAGGGGGTCCATTTTGGACGATGCCGTGAGTGAAAAATAGCGCAGCCGCCTTCAATGCTAACCGGAACAGTCACAGACGACAACGAGAGAGGGAAGGCATCGTCCAAAATGAACCCCCTGCTGCGCAGCAGTCTCGTTACTGCTCCGGAGGCTGCTTGCGTGGTAAGGGACATCTGAAAATGTCCTAACACTGAGGGCTTATCTACACAGGCAATATACCCCATCTTGCCCCTGTCTAAGAGCCCTGCAGTCCTGACAACACAGGGCTTTTGCCCCGTTCTTCCTCTGGGCAGTCATCGTGACTCCCAGGACAAAGATGGGGCTAAGACAAGGGGAAGATGGGGTAGGGCCCATTAAAGTTTTGAAATAATACCTGCTTTAATCTGTTCCTGCTGGCAGAAAACAAATCGGGTCCCAGATGACCGCAAGAGCCCATTCTGGTCTGCTGGCCCATCACTGCAGCTGCCAGTCTGCCATTGGTCTTCAGCAGCAGGAAGGAGTCCCACAGCAAGTGACAAGGCTGGTCACATGCAGGGGGCCTTGGTCACATGTTGTAGGGAAGCTTCCTGCTTTCAGAGGGAGCAAGTGAGACTCTGGCTTGAGTGGCTGCAGTGATGGGTCAGCATGCCTGTCTGGACTTCCTTCCATTTCATGGAGGGAACAGGGGAGGAATGAGACTGAGCGGTGGGCAGGATATGCCATCAAAGAGCTGGCATATCCTGGCCTGTGTAGATGAGCCCTGAATTGTGGTTTCCAACCACTACCAGTAGTTCCATATTCATCAACATGACCAAGGAGATTATTAGATGCAATAAATACGGTGTTATACTGATGCCAGGAGGTTGCTGAAGGGTTTCCCTTTCACATAATGTCATTCCCCTCTCATAATGCTCCCATTTGGCTGTTGTTACACCACCGCTGCTTTTTATTGATGGGCTAAGTGGATCCCCCATTCCATTTCTGTCACGGCGGTATATGTGAGTGAAAAGGTGCCTGTTTTGCTGGCGTGATCCCATCGTAAATGGGAGGTCTGTACCACTTCCTGGTGAGATCAGGACATCCAGGTAAGTGACACACTTTTTTGTACCCTCCCCGGGTTACTTGTAAAGTTTTAAGTGTGTTTTTGTGCTTGCTGTAACCTTTTTGCTTGTATTTTTCTTTTTCTTTTTGAATTTCCTGCACTCTCATCTTCTTGCGAGAACCAGCAGGATTTTATTCCAGGAAGTGAATGGAGCTCCGTTAGAGTTCCATTCACTCCTGGGCTGCCTGTTGTGCAAACAAGGTAGGTCTGAAAAGTTTTTCTTTTTTTGTCATTACAGGGATGGGAGAGGGGAGAGGAGATTGTGGGACAGGAATGCATTTTTGTTGTTGTTCCTGTCTGATAATCTCCCAATTCTGAGTGATTTACTGGTGCACAGACTCACCCCCAGATACTAATTTGGACTACCATTCTGAGACCAGTCCATGTCCCAGTTGTGATATGAACTTTGTAACAGCCTTTCTGAAATCCATTGTTTTCTTCACATAAACTCAATTGTATGATCCAATTTGGATTTTGTCTTGCTGCATGGACAACACGGCTACACCTGAATGTGTTCCCAATTATATGAGTCACATTTTACATGAACTAGCCTAATCTAATGAACTAGCCTATGATATTTCAACCAAGTTATCTTCAGTCTCATGATATTTTAGTCATTTATAGAAAAAATATCATTCTTGTGAATAAAATAGGCATGTTCAAGAACAACGTACTGTTTATTCAAGTTTCAAGATTCCAAAATTCATATTGCAGTGGAACTTTGACTGAAACATGAGCATGCAAAACCATTTCAGGTCCTGAGTGAACTGAGAAACTGACAATGTTTCTGGAAGGGTAGTAAAAGGGCATACAAAACTAGCTAAAATTTAGTGACTGAGTATTTTGCAGAATCGCACTGTTCAATACAAGGAAAATGAAATTTGTAATAGCATTCTCCTATCCATTTCATCCATGCAACCTTTACATATTGGAATGAAATAAATACAAGGCTATTGCTCATCCTTAACAGACCCTATTTACTGATATTTACTTTTTCCAAGAACATCTAAGAGAAAACTTCTCTAAAGACTCGAAAGAGGAAAGAAACCCTTAAGTCACATCAAATGATTAAGCAGAGGGAAACGTGTCACATTCACTTGTATTTTAGGAGGTGATCTCAGCTTCAAAATATCTCTTCTTTCCAAGGTCTCAATTTTCCTTCTGTAATCTAATATTCCCCTCCAAGCTTTGGCCTATTTTTAAAATTTAGACCGAGATTATTTAATTCAACTATTTATTTTTACCATCTTGCCTAAGGCATCAGAGGTGTTATGATCCAGTAATAATGAACAAGGTTCCTTTAAGAAAGTTCATCCATTCATTTTAATTATATTTTTCAGCCCTGGTTATTGTCCTTGTGCCTGCAAAGAATGTTTCTAGCCATAAAATCCCATCATCTGCCACATTTATGGATAACTAGAGTGTGTCCGGAGGGCAGAAATGCCACAGTGAAAGATTGTACGGCAATTCAGTGCAGAATTTATAACTTTCCTCCGGGCTAAACTGTCAGCTTGATCACACTGCCCTGACAAAAGCTCAAGTAAAACAAAAACAAAAAAAATGCAGATGCGCAGTTGGTCCCTTGCTCTCTTTGAAGGTCCAGTTTTTTTGGAAACATTAAGTTGCATCTACACTTAATGGAGTACCATGAAACACAGGAATGTTACTATTGTTGTTTAGAATCTATGGAGTCCCAGCTATACCTAGGATACAGAGCCAGCATAGTGTAGTGGTTTGAGTGTTGGACTAGGACTTTGGGAAACGAGGGTTCAAATCCCTGCTCAGCCACGAAAACCCACTGGGTGACCATGGGCAAGTCACCCTCTCTCAGCCAAACAGGAAGGCAATGTGAAGCTTCTCTGGATAAATCTTGACAAGAAAACCCTGGAATAGAGTCACTGTACATAAGAGTCTACTTGTGGGTGCATAACAACAATAATAAATGCCTATGATGCTATGATTAATACAGGCTATCTGTCAGGATTGGACCTGGACATGACTTTTCCTTCCAAGTTCAGTTCTCTTGTATCACTTTGTGGGTAATTGTATTTGCATTCCTCTGTACTTGTTAACGAGTATGTGGTCTAACTGTGAAAAGGGAGTATGTGCTCTATGTCTGTAACAGTTTGATAAAGTCAGCACCTGGCCTCAGCTATGGGAAAAGTTGGCTGAGCTCAGATACGGTGGAAACTAAGTGTGGGGATGATGAACAGCCAATGACTGTATAGCCTGCCAGATGTTGTAGATTGTAGAATGCTTTTAGCTTACTGCTTTTTAATTAGGTTTCATTCTGACTAATGAATTTGTAGGGTTAGCTCTTTGGATTACTGTGATAATAAAGTTTTCTGATTTTTTAACTCTGAAACTGCTGGTTGCTGAGTCTGAAGAAGCCAATACATGGCACTATCATCCTATGCAATCATCTTGAACATCCTGCTCAGCAGTGATAAGATTGCAAACTGGACTTATAATTATTAACAACCAAATGTGACTCTGCAAACAGACTGTTTAATCCTGGTAGCGTCACAGCTGAAGAGTTTCTGAGGTGCTGCAGATCAGGGAATTACATCTGCAGTGTTCTCCTGGTGGTGGGGTGCTGTAAGACAAGCAGTTGCAGCGGAGCCCAAGTGGTCTCTCACAGCTGTACTTGCATATCATCTTACTCTAGTGTTCTTGCAGTTCATTGGCCTCCACTGAATTAAATATGGTGTAAAAGAAGTTAAGATTAGTTGCAAAAAAAAAATAATATATATATTTGGACTATAGCTCCCAGAATCTCATAGACAGCATAGCAACTGGCTGAGGGATTCTTATAAATATATCTAATTATTAACAAATAGGCAATCATACATTGTGTTAGATTGCACTTAATTATACATCCTGATTATCACATATAACAAGAAATGAAACATCAAAATATTGTCTACCCTACGCCCCCCGCATAAAACTGGCTTCCCACACTCTAAGTCCAAAACCATAGTACCTAAGATACATAATTTATATGCCACATTTCTCCCACAATGGAGCCTAAGGTGGTTCACAACACATAAGGTACAACATACAAATAAAAAGATGAAAATTAAAAGTCAAAAACAATTAAAATCATGACAACTTAAAATTATATAAAACATATAATTCCTTAATTAAATATATCTATGGGCTTGTCTACACTGGCAGGAAGCCCTGCACCTACCTTGTAGCCATGTTGGATTTCTTAGATCTACAGTGGTCCTGTAAACACCACACGCACTGGGCTTGTCTGATTGTAGATTGGAGTATCCCACCAAAATGTAATCCGTATTGGAGTAAAAGGGCAGTCCTATGCTGATCATGTGTCCTATATGCCATACTATTTCTGGCTACATGGCTAGGGCTGCCCCAGCTCCCCCCTCCCCAATTTGCTCATGGATGCAAACAACCAAATATACATGGTCCCAGAGCACTGTATTACTAGATAAACAGAGATAAACTTATTCAGATATGCATACAATCGGGGAGGAAAACATTTTTTTAAATCACCAGAATGGAGTCCCGTCCACTGGAAGTCCTGACATGGCTTTGTTCCAAAGCCAATCCTCAGCTACCACGTGGCCAAAAATCCAGGTTTTCCCCTCAAATGCAGAGCAAACTAGAAATCTTACAGATCCAGAGCTTCCTGCAGAAACCCTGGTGAAAATGCACATCGTTGAAAACTTTGTGTGTCAACTGTTCCAAGAAAACAGGGTGAGTATGGGTTCTATTGCCCATGTAGACAAACCTTATGTCTTCTGATTAGAGGTCCAAAAGAGAAAGATTAATCCATGAAACCCCAAATCATCACCTCTCCCCCCATTTTTTTCCATATAAGATATAAACTATTCCTAATCTTTTAAAAAGTTACCTAATGACTTTTCTGTAATATATGTGGATAGCTTGTCTATTTCAGCCATTTTGGTAACTTTGACTATCCAGTCTTCTTTTGACAGTATACAGGTAGATTTCCAGTTGTGGGCGTAAAGTAACTTTGCTACCAAAATCATACAATGCATCACTGTGAACTTGACTCCCTTGACTTTCTCATTTGATAGCCCCAATAAAATAATGTGGGTTTCCAACCTACCTTTATGTTAAGGATATCCTGTATTAGCCTCTCAAACATTTTCCAATGTTTTATTTTTGTTGCATGTCTACCACGTGCAGTAGGACGTACCTTCATGAGTTTCGCTTCTTACAGAGATTTTTAAGTCCCTTGTACAGTACATCTTAGACAGCTTTGATGGCAATAAATGTCACCTGTACATCATTTTATAGAAATTTTCTTTAAGATTAAAAGATACTATATCTTTAAGACCAGTAGTCCACATTCCCCTCCCATAACTCTAGTTCAATGTTCTACCCAACATTTTGTGTCTATTTAACCATACAGTCCTTGATTTGTTCCTCCTCTAATTCTACTTTAAATAACATCTTATACATTTTCCCAATCAAATGTTTATCATCTGTGCATAAGTCAATCTCAAATCCAATTTTTCCATGTTCAAAGCCATGAAGCCTCGTATCTAATTTAAATATTTCCTGCAATTGGTTATACAAATAGTTATACCCATTTTCTCATCAAGGTCCAGAAAAATATGCTTCAGCATTTCACAGATGAAAACCAGGATACATGTGGCAATGCAATATCAGAGTGTGGTCAAGATGGCAAAAGTTATTAATTAGAAAGAACACACAAGCTAGGAGGGGCTGCAGCTGTTTGCTTTTGTCTAGGCCTACGGGGAAGGGCAAGATTCTGCCCTCTCCTCTCTGCTCTCCCCTGCTCAATTTATTGAGTAGAAACTAATTTTGGACTTTGAACTCAGTTTGCAACAATTGAAATAAGCTGAGGGCAAAGAGGAAAAGTGGAAAGAGGAGAGAGAGACATTGGGACATTTTAAAAGCAGCTGAAAACGTGGGATGGCAGATGATTAGTTTGGACTGTCCCTGCTAAATTGGGACAGTTGGAGACTATGTGAGGTTTATTTATATTGCTACTTCCAACATACAGTGCAAACCAATCACTTTCAAAAACAAATTGTCCAAACTCTTTGGGAACCCTGTTTCCCATTTGCAAGGTCTTGATCCATGCCCTCAAAATATGTTTTCTCCTTTCTGACAAAATTCCCAGCTAGATAGTGAAGGCCCAAAAGGCACAATGGAGAATTGAGGAAACAGGGTTACTCCTTTTGAGAGCAAATCAGTGAGGCAGTTAACAGTGCCAGCAAAACACAGTTTTTCACAAATATCTGAACATGCTATGTACAATGTGAACAAAAGAACAATGTGAAATACAAACAATTCTGGGCACACATCAGGAATGAATTTAGGCACAGATATTCTCACAAACATCTGTACTCGTACATGTGTATATGCATGTTCTCAAGTATCAAAATGTTTTGGACTGGCCTGGTTGTAAGTCACAGATGACCTAATTTCGTGGACAGCAAAGGTGTGTCTCTCTCTAATCAGAGACCAGCATAAGTAGCTCATGTGAAGAACACAATGCTGGCAGTGGTCTCTGCAGAAGAAGCCAGTGAATGGCTGTTGAAGAAGCTGATCACAACTTTCTGCTATCACTGGGAGCCATGGGAGGAGATTGGTAGGTTTATCTTACCCCCTTCCCAAATCCCCACATTTGAGGCCATGGGAGTGGTTAGAGCCTTGTTGTGAGCAGCAGATGGTCTAACACCGATAGCCAGCAGAGGGTGCCCCATATAGCTTGTGAGTATAATTTGTCAGGATACCATATTTCTTGACATAATTGACACTGATATAGTTCCACTAGTGTCTATGGGGTTCACACCTACAGGATTACAGGATGACATTTTACTGGAAAATGTAATGAGATGTTTCTCCCAGATGATTCCTCAGATGATTTATTTCTCACAAGAACAGCAGATTTCACTTGATTGCCACCAACTGGGGCTTGGCCCTGGAGAGAACACATCCAAGTATCTTGGCACCATCAGTGTTTGACTTTTGCTCTGAATCATCCAACCTCAAACCCAAACCAGAGCTGGAGTTAAACACCGCCCTCCCCCCCCCCCGCTTTTTTTTGTTGTTGTTGTTCATCTCCTTTCAAATCTCATTCCATCCGAATTAAAGAGAGACAAAAATTAAAGTAATAACAAGAGGATAATTTTGCTTCTAATCTGATCTTCCTCAAGCAGGTTTTGAGTTCACTTGCACTGACTGCACTACAATTAAAAGGTTCACATGCTTAAAGCTTGCCCCCACCCTGTGAGAAATGTTCAGGAAGTGGTTGAAAAATTTTCATATCCTGGATACCTTTCAATAGAGAAATATTTTAGTAACCTTCCTTGGAGGCCTTCTTTGCTTTCTTGAGTGTAGGAACGAAGACTGGAAGGTTCTTTTAAAAACAAAACAAAACAAAAAAATCCTTGCCTCAAATGATTTCAACATTCAATGCTCTCCCCCACCCTATACCCTATAAGTCTATATTTATGATGTATACTTGACCTAAAATGCAAAAGTATAACACTGAACACTAAAGTTAGGATCATTCAAGCCATTGTATTTCCTGTCACCATGTATGGAAGCGAGATCTGGATAGTGAAGAATGCTTTCAGAAAGAAAATCAACTCATTTGAGATGTGGTGTTGGAGAAGAGTTCTACAGATAGCACGCACTGCCAACCCGCCTACAGTAAATGGGTCCTACTACAAATCAAGCCTGAACTCTCCCTGGAAGCCAAAATGAATACACTTGTCTCTCTCTCTCTCTCTGGCTTTTCTTCGCAAACAAAGATTCAGGAAGGACTTATCCCGCGCTTTCTGCTAGCGCGCTGATGACTAAAAAGGCCAATCCGAGATAAACAAGTCCGGTTGCAGAAAGCACAGCAGAAGGTCTCCTTGGGTGATGTTTCCGGGTTGTGATTCTTTCTGCATTGTCGTTTCTCTTCAAGACTTGTTCAGCGTGAGTTCTCAAATAAGGCTGCAGCATTGTGGATAGTGTGTCTCCATGCCTCCCAATGTGAGGCTAGGGTGGACCATTGTTGGTGATCAATTTGGCCGAGCCTGAGTACTTTGGCTATATCATGAGAAGGCCTGACTCACAGAAAAGACAATAATGTTAGGAAAGGTGGAAGACAGTAGGAAGAGAGGAAGGCTGTATACCAGAAGGGTAGACTCAATCAAGGAAGCCAGGGACCTGAGCCTGTAGGTCCTGAGCTTAGCGGTTGAGGACAGAGTGTCTTGGAGGTATCTCATTCATGGGGCTGCCATGAGTCGAAGTTGACTCATAGGTCATGTTTTTGTTGTTAACTTCCTTTGAATCAACTTCGACTCATGGCAACCCCATGAATTAACATAGGTATGGGAAATTATACTTTAGATCTCAAAGGTGTTTTGGACTTCAGCTCTGATAATTCCTTTCAATTGGCCATGCTAGTTGGGGCTTCTAGGAGATGAAGTCCAAAACATTGGAAGGAACAAATGTTTCCTTGTGTTAGTAGAAGCATACTTAGTTAAGTTCAAATAACATGTTACATTAAATGAATCTTTGAATGGGGCAGGTCCAAAGGAGGAGGACCAAGATAACAAGGGGTCAGGATACTGAGTGCTATAAAGTAAAAGGTATGATCAGAAAACTCATTAGTATGTTTTTATCCTGGAGAAGACTTCAGGAAGACCACATGATAACTTTCTGAAATATTGTCACATAGAAGATGCAGCAGACATGTTACTCTAGCGTGCAGGACTAGAACGGATGGTTGGAAATTTCAGGGAAGTAGTTTTGTGCTAAACATTAGAAGAAACTTCTCAACATTAAGGTGTTGTCTAGGCAAGGCAATATAAAGTGGATTGCTGCACGTTAATGCAAATTCTCAGCAACATTCATTTGACTCTATGTCTTTTTTGGCAAAATTGCTGGTATGTGAAGCTATCTGTGTTTGAAGTTCACATGTAGCCATGCCTGTGAATCAAGATGGTGGCCGTGAATGAATTACTCATGTTATCATTCTCCACAAGTTACCGTGGCTGCATGGTATTTTAAAAATATATGTAAATCAAGGGTATGTCAGTGAGTCCTCCCACTTAAAACAGTGGTTTGCTCACCTCAGCGCAGCGAAAAAGCTCACTATCACTACTGCAAAACTCCAAAATGGCGCTTTTGGATGGCAAGCCTGCCCCCTGCACACATCCAACCAATCAGATTTCAAATTCAAATCAGATGTCTCAACAGCAATTCTACGCATTATTTTTAAAAGTTCAGGAAAAGCTGCAAAGGCTTTTCTCAGGTAGTTTTTGGAGTTTTTGCCCCCCTCCTTCCGAATATGGCAAATCACCATGGGATCTAGTTAGTAATTAGGACAAAAGGTATTCTTCTCACATTCTATGAGAAGTATTTCACCATCTAGACAACCCCTAAGATGTTGAACAGTGAAGCAAACTCTATCTTCTGCTTAACAGATTTAAAGATGGACCAATGGCCTGTCTCAATAGAAGGTAGCTTCCTATTTCCCTATAGCTGCAAGACCCCCAGATGAACTTCATGACTCCTTCCAAGTTATGTAATTTTATGATGGTGGTGGTGGTCCTCCTCCTCCACCCTCTTCTTAACCAAATGCAGCCTCATAAGCTCCAGTGTAATTTAAAGCAATGGTATGGATAGGTTAACCCATTGTCCCCTATATGGAGCCCTGGTGGCACAGTGGTTAAATGCCAGTACTGCAAGCCACCACATTGCAAGTTCGATTCCAGCGGGCTCCAAGGTCCACTCAGCCTTCCATCCTTTCGTAGGTCGGTAAAATGAGTACCCAGCTTGTGGGGGCAATTAGCTAACACACATTGGAAACTGCTTAATGCAGTGTAGATGTGTAAATGGCTATTGCTTAAAACAATTTGTAAGCCGCTCTGATAGCCTTGTGGCTGAAGAGCGGGGTATAAATAAATAAATAAATAATATATAAACCACAAGTGTAGTTTACTACAACTATGAGATGGTGCCCAGATGCCTTAAAGACAATGCCAGCATGGATCATGCCAGCATATTGTTGGCACCAGCTCTCATTTCACCTTAAGTCCTGAGCAAGCCAAACTCCATGCTGCAAGTTACTTTTCAAACCAGCTAACAATCCAGTTATAAATTATCAAGTATCTAGAACTTTCTGGAATGTTCTAGAATGGCAGCAAAATAGCAGTTGTCAGATCCCAGACTCCTTTAATTAAAATCAGGAAAGGGGAAAAAATCAATTAGGCCACCTTATCTGAGTGCAGCGGGCTCAGAGTGAGCATTCAGATGTTGCCTTGGCTTGAGTTGTCTTGCTTCAGCCACTCACCTGCAACATAAAGTCATTAAATGGACCCACCTTGCAGGGATGTCCTAAGAATTAATATATGTCAGGTGCTCAGAACACTCAGAAAGTATCATGATCTCTATCCAGAGATAGCTGCTGCTAATGCAGGACAGGGGAAAACTATTCATAGTGCACACATGGCTTGGAGATAACTGACAATGGAACTGAACATAAACTAAGAGAGAGTTATGTAAGGAACAAGCTTCCTCTGAGTGACTTTTACCTGTTGTTCTCTCCTGATGAAGCTTTGGTATGGGTGAACCCCACCACCTGCAGTCAGTCTTACATGTAAGTGGCCCAAAACCAAGCATTTTCAGATTGTGTGGTTTAATATAAATCTAGCCACATGCCCCAGAGATCTTCAGCATGAGAGCCCAATGCTCCAAACACACTCAAGCCTTCCACTACATCTTTCTGGCTAAAATATCATGTAACATAATTATATTGTAGTCAAGCATTTGGTGCCATCTTCTAAGTGTGGGGCCATGCAAATCCTTACTAAATTAGATTTTTAAAATCCTTGAAGATTTAATGAGCTAAGGCAGCTTTCATATCAGTGCTCAGGAATTTTTTTTGTCAAACAAATAGTTGATTTATATCTTTGTAGTGCCTCATAAAAAGAAAAGAGAAGCTAACTACTATCACAAAAAAACAAAACAAAAAAACAACAACAAAACCTAATTATGGAATTAAACAGCCAAGCCAAAAGAACAAGGAGAAGCCAAACTGTGCTGTTCTTCTTCATCCTCCTTATCCAGCCTAATGCTACTGCACTAAATGCTAAGCTGGTTTAAGCAGGGGCTAAGTACAAGTCTTCACTCCAACATGATGAGACAAATCTTCATGGGATTGCAAACAGATAAAAGGATGTATTAAGCATTCAAATTAAGTAGTGACATGAAATACCCACCTTAAAACAGAATTCAGTAATATCAAGGAGTCAGATTTGGGCCATCTGAGTTTAGCATCTCTATAGGGGCTAAATCTCACACTAACCCTCTACCTTGATTAGGACTTACTTTCATGTAAGACTGTGTAGGATTGTTGTTGTATGCACGCAAGTCATTTACAACTTATAGTGGTCCTAAGGCGAACCTATGATGGGGTTTTCTTGACAAGATTCATTCAGAGGGGGTTTGTCTTTGCCTTCCTCTGAAGCTGAGAGAGTGTGACTGGGAATTCAAACCCTGGTCTCCAGAGTTGTAGTCCAATGCTCAAACTACTATATCATGCTAGCTCTCTGTGTAGGATTGTAGCTTGAGTTAAGTGAGACTGAAAATCTATACAATCTTAGATAAGAATAAACCCTATTGAATACAAAACGATTTACTTGTACATGAACATTCACAGTGTCATGCTTCATGGCTGAAATGGTAAGCATGTGGATTTAGGAATAAGTCCACTGAACTCAATGAGGCTTAATTCCAAGTAAATGTGTGCATAGTGTGCGTAAGACTACATAGGTGTTATAGGCCTGCTAGTTTAATAGGAAAACAAGTTCACTGTCATTTTATAGCCACAGAGAAATTTTGTCACTGTAGTTCTAGAAGCAGGGTGAAGGCTCTCTAACCATGTAGTTTGGTGAAGAAGCTTCACCAAACTACAACTTCCAGGGTTATGGGAAGAAGCCATATTAGGTTTAATAGTTTTTCCACATTTATTATCTGACTGCAATCAGAGAGAGAGAGAAGAGGAAGATGAGATGAGATAACACACATGCACATATCTCAGCACACAGGGATGTTCTATTTTCTACCTTCTGAGATCTATGGATCATAGGAGATGAGTGCATGTGGGTGATGCAGAAGAAGACTTCACTGCCAGTCTCTCCTCTGCTACTAGCAGCAAGAAAATTGTGATCTCAAGGCAGGATCACTGTTCAAGGAGCATGGTTGTGGTATCATACAGCCCAAGGGCTGGAAAGCACTGTGCTCCAGTTTTAATACATATAGTATTTAGTAATCCATTCCGACCTGGATTTTATTGATTAGTCCCAACTTGTACTGTCCTTCTGTTTAAATACATATAGTAAGTACTGGTTGACCCCTGTATCCATAGGGAATACGATCCAAGACCTCCCATGGATACCTGAAACCATGGATAATAAGGAATGCTATTATTTTCAATGAGACGAACACTGGATGTTGACCATACAGTTGCACTGGAGGACCTAGAAATGCCTAGAAAGAACATATTTTTTTCAGATATGGATAAGTGAAACTATGGGTACCGAATCTATGAATATGGGAGTTGACCTGTAATCCATTCTGGCTTGAATGCTATTGGTTAGTGTATTCTGTGACCACAGAACTGGGACTTTCTTCCCTTCTGCCTTGTGTTTTAGCCCCACCTACAATGCCTAAAGTCTGCTTCTGAGTATTGTCCAACTCCCCATAGCTGTTTTCATGGAGGACTGGCAAGGGAGGAGGAACAGTAGCATCCATCAGAAATAGGCCACTGAGTCTGATCTTGGTTTATTCTAGTCTCCATTTCAGTTGATGATTTTTAAAGCACACATACATTATTTTTATTCTCATTTTCATTATTCTCAGTAGTAACTGAGTGTACTCTCCCTTGAGGGTTGTCTGACTATAAGACAGGATAGAATTGTTTTAATACATATAAATAGATGCACTCTTTTGATCTTCATTTAAAAATAACAAGAAAAAGACTGGCCAAGTAGGATTTTTGATATGAAGGGTGTTATGGAATCTAAGGCTTTCATGGCTGGCATCCATAGATTTTCCTTGGTTTTTTTCTGGGCTGCCAGCCACAGATGCAGGCGAAACATCAGAAAGAAACTATTCCAGAACACGGTCTCACAGCCCGGAAAAAAACCCAAGGAAAATCTATGGTGTTATGGAACTCCTCACATCCTGCAAGAAGACACTGGTCCATCTAGATCAGAGGTGGGAAAATTGTGTCCAATCAAACGATGGACTACAACTGCCACCATTCCTCACTTCATGTTGGCCCTCTCTCATGTAGCCAGGAGTGTAACAGGAGGAGGGCAAAGGGAAGGCATTGACTCCTCCGAATAATTTTTCCCCTCCCATTTCCAAATGTTGAGCTATAAAGTAACTTAAAACATCACCTGAGTATTTAGAACTTCAATATAGGTGTCCAAAGAAAAATGGCAGGCAAAGTTACCAAGAGAATGCCAACACAACAAATATGAATGATTTTCAATGTCTCACTCTCTGCAATGTTAGAAATTTGGGCACTGAAGGAAATTTTATTCCTCCACTCCCATAGGCACACCCCTGGATCTACTTCAGTTTGTCAGAGGTTAATCCAGAGTCCCACTGGATCAAAGTGAAAAACAAAAACCATCTTATCCAGCTTCCAGTTTTCTGTAGGAGCCAGCCAGATTTCACTGGGAATCCCAGAAGCCAGTTAATTCCCCTTTTTCATACCCTCCCACTGCCCCAGTTTGGCAATGACTGTCCTGATTAATTCTCTGTCATCCCACTGGGGTACTTCAGTAACTAGTACAGGGAGGCATGCTGCCTCTGAACCTGGAGCAATCATATAGCCATCTGTCACCAATCCTTGTGGAAGTAGTCCAGTCCAGCAGAGGTCCACCAGTGGGTCCTGACTGTGATTGTTAGGCTTCTTCCCCCACCCCAATTTTATTATATTGTTTTTATAATTTTATCTTGTTTATCAAACGTTTGCCTTTGATAATAATGGAGTTGTATTGAGTACTTTAAAATACATGCATGCATGTATGAATACATGCATGCATGCATGCATATTTGTCCTGGATCTCTTGCCAATCAGTTTCACTGGAGGTCTCTGTGTCTGAGTTTAGAGAGAAAAGAAGACAGAAAAGAAGAAAATCATAATACAGAGATGCTTTGAGTTTTTACTTTGTACATCCTGTAAGTTGTTCTGATTTTCCCAAGCCCACCATTTTGCTGAATAGCAGTTTTCTCCACAGAAGCATTCATTGCACTTCTGTGAAATTACGTGAGATTAAGTTACTATTTACCAGCAGTAAATCTGTCCATATAGCTTTGTTTATTTGTCTCCCAAAGCATTTATTTAGGAGGTGGGTGACCTGGATAGTATAGACAGACTTGGGAAAGGCAGAGTGATATAGCAGATAGCATTACCTTGGACTGGGAAGACATAGGTTCAAATTATGCCTCACCTAGTGACATTGCATAGTTACTGGACATTAATCACACTAGGCTGGTAAATCAGAATTACAGCCAAATAATAGCATCTTTAGCTGGTACTTATCATGCAACATCATGTCTCTCCTGTTGCTGCTCTGCATTCCAATTGTTGGTGGACCTCATATTTTAATTGATGGGGAAAACCCATCAGTGGCTCCCAATATCACTGCTTTTCTATTACTACCCCTGATGTGATAGGTCTCTTCCATTGCACTTCTGATATTCAGGCAGTCATGTGGCATGAGTGGGCATGATTCTCCTCCCCCCGCCTGCCATTCCCAAGCAGGCTGGGGTTAGTTTTACTTCATTTTCCTTTTATTTTCTATTTTTTTAATTTTAATTTTTTTAATTTTATCATTTTGCCATAATTACACAACCACAGCAAAATAAAAATTTAAAAATCAAAAGGCATGCATGTGCTGGGTAGGGCATACAGGGCTAGGAAGGTGGGGTTAGTGAGGTGGTGTAGAAGAGTGAGTGTGGGACCATGGATTGGCAAAGGAACACAATTGCATGGTTGCAGAGAAGTGTGATAGTGATTGTTTTCAAACTGGTATGTTCCTGTTTGCTTCACAACACGATTGCTGTGAGACAACAGCCTGGTGTGATGTCTTTGAGCATAACCCTACCTCACATGCATGTTGTAAAAACACATGTATGATTCTCATGTATTTCAGCAAGGCTTCCCTGACAGAAGGACAGGATATAAATGTAATAAATAATATGGGCACTTCCCCTTATTTGCATCTACACATTTGCCGTCCCCCATCCCAATTCTGCCACATTTAGTTCTAGAAGTGATCACATGGTCATTTTTGGATAGAGTTTGGAAATTATTAATTCAAAGTTAGTTATTACCCCCAATTCATTTTTTTTTAAATCAGCAAAACAAATTTAACATTCATTGGTTTACTTGTTGAACGGCAATGCCATGGAATTTTGGAGTACCGATTACATGTTTCATTTCATGTTAATTTGTTATTTTTGGGGGGTAGTTGTGGGGTTTTATTGGCCGTTTTCACTGATTATTTTATGATTAACAACTAACAATTTTCATGAAAAGTTAGTGTAATAAATTCACTTTTTCCCTTAACAGTCTAACATCAGTGAATTACATGTTCCGACTGTTCTTACACATATGGAAAAGAAGCAGCGTTACACTAGGGGCAGAGGTATCTCCTTCTTTTCCATGTCTGCAAGAAGTAGCTAAGAGAATGGAACTGCACTCCGAAGCTCTGCTCCCAGCTGCTGTTAGTCATCTAAGAAAAGAGCTTGGAAGGAAGGTTCAGTCTCTGTCTATAATGACAAGACCTCATCTACATGAGCAGAATATGCCGACTTCCACTGGTGTATCCTGCCCTGGATCCGGCCCATTGGCCCCCTGTTACCTGTATGAAACAGGATGACATCCATACCAACATGCCAGCCCCATTCTGCAGCCACCTCCACTGCCGTCTGTTTCACGCTCTCTGAAGCTAGGAATGGGGCCCGCAGCACGTTAAGGCCCCTTGCATGTGATCAGCCTTGCTCCCATGTTGTAGGCTGGCTTCCTGGCTGCAGAAAATGTGACATGGATGGAAGCAGAAGCAGTTGCAGAGATGGGGTGGTGTGGCAGTATGGCCTTCCGTGGTCCTGTGAGATCCACTCTATTTCTTCTGAAATGAAATGGTTTTTCTGGGGGTTTTTTGCTCAAAGGTTTTAACAGGCTTTACCTTGTCTTTTCACCGTCTTTGGCCAGGGATGATGAGGACTGCCCGGGGGCAAAATGGGGCAAAAGCCATGCAAAGTTTGGACTGCAGACCTCTAAGATGGCGGCAAGATGAGGTAAATAGTCTGTCTAGGCAAGCCCTAAATAAGCTAGTAGAGATTTATGCTTTGCCAGAATTCTGTTGGATTTCAGCAAATGTATTTAGACTATAGTTTGCTCAGGTACCTTATACTCAATAAGTCAAATATTTACATTGCCACTATCAAGCTGATATATTGAGTATGGGACAAATGGACCAGTGCAAACAGTGTGGTGGTTGTATGACTGAGTCACCGTGCCAAGCCATGTTTTTTCTGCATTACTGGGGCTCTTTTTAGTCATTGCCTCCAAACATACTTTTCACATGTGGAGGTAAAACAGGAGCATGTCCAAAGATGGACACATATAGGGTTAGCTTTCCAAAGCAAGGCCAGCCATTTTGGTGCTGGAGACACAAAAGAAGATGGTGGCCCACATGCAGACCAACAGCTGAATTTTATTTCAGCACTGCGAGAAGAGGGCAGTGTCCTCCATCTCACATAGGTTAGGTTAGTCTCATGTACATAAGTACAAGGCAAGTATGACTCACACAGCTCTGTAGGGTTTCCAGATTGAAAACTGGAGAGGGCTCCTGTATCTTTAATGGTTGTGTAGAAAAGGGAATTTCAGTAGGTGTTGCTTGTTACCTGGTTGTGTGACAAACAATAACTGCTGAAATTTCCTCTTCTACACAACCATTAATGGTATAGGAGCCCTCTCCAGTTTTCAATCTGTCAACCCCATACTGTCATCCAATAGAAGGGAATGGTTGGGAGCGTAGAGCACAGCTGTTCCCCCTTTCCAACATTCACTATCTGAGACAAACACCTTGCTTTGCTTAATTGTAGGGCTGATCCTGTTCTAACTAGCATATGAGGTCTATGCATTTCCATTTGAATGTGTGTAAGTACCACTTACAGACTTCCTGGTTAATGCATGAAAGTGGGGGCACTTGGGCACAGTGACTGGAGAAAAGAAGGTTGAGAGGTGACATGATAGCCATATTTAAATATTTGAAGGGATGTCATACTAAGGGTGGGGCAAGCTTTTTTTCTGCTGCTCCAGAGACTATGGACTTTTTCAAATGGTTGGACACCCCCCCCCCGAGGAGGTTGGGAGAATAATGGGGTAAAAAGTCCTAGAACATGGAGCAATGGGTTTAAACTACAGGAAAAGAGATTCCACCTAAACAGTAAGAAGAACTTCCTGACAGTAAGAGCTGTTCAGAAGTGGAATACACTGCCTCGGAGTGTGGTGGAGTCTCCTTTTTGGAAGTTTTTAAACAGAGGCTGGATGGCCATCTGTTGAGAATGCTTTGATCGTGTATTCCTGCATGGCAGGGGTTGGACTGGATGGCCCTTGTGGTCTCATCCAACTCTATAATTCTATGATTCTATGACCAAGGATAGTTCCAAAGTTGGGAAAGAATAGGTTTCAGACCAAAACCTCCAGGATATTCAAGGTAGAGTTCAAAAAAATAAATCCCAAACTCTGGAGGGCCAGTAGGTAAAGTCCTGTTCTATCATCCATTACTTTTTGTTCATGTAGAAACTGTAGGAACATAGGAAAGTGCTTATACTGAGTCAGACCTCTGGTTCACCTCTCTCTCTCTCTCTCTCTCTCTGGCTTTTCTTCACAAACGAAGATTTAGGAAGGACTCATCCTGAGCTTTCTGCAAGAGTGCTGATGACTAAAAAGGCCAATCTGAGATAAACAAGTCCAGTTGCAGAGAGCACAGCAGAAGGTCTCCTTGGGTGATGTTTTTGGGTTGTGATTCTTTTTGTGTTGTCGTTTCTCTTCAAGACTTGTTCGGCGTGAGTTCTCAAATAAGGCTGCAGCATTGTGGATAGTGCGTCTCCATGCCTCCTGATGTGAGGCCAGGGCGGACCGCTGTTGGTGATCAATTTGGCCGAGCCTGAGATGTTGTTTCAGGGAGACCTTGTATTGTTTTTTTGGAGCGCCCCTCTTACGCTGACCCGTGGTGAGTTCACTGTAGAGTACTATTTTGGGGAGGCGATGGTCCTCCATCGTAGACCTCTGGTTCACCTATCTAAGGGGTTGTCTAAATGGCGAAAATACTCCTTATGGTATGTGAGGAGAATATGAGCAGTCTTAATGGCATTCCACCTCGTTTCGCCATTATCAGAAGGAGGGGGTCCAAAAATGCCAAAAACTCTGAAGGTGCTGCTTTTCCCAGTGTTTTAAAAATCAACAGAGGAGGGGAGGAATGTGCATCCTTGATCATTGGGACAAACAATGCAAATTGATTTGCTTTCCTATATGAGCAGAAGCACAAAGCTGATTGGCCGGATGAGTGCTAACAAGGCAAGCACCCACAGTCACCATGCTGGATTTTCACCTTAGTGAGTGAGCACTAAGGTGATAAAACAGGGTGGGTTTTTTTTTGTTTTGGTTTGGTTTTTTTTGAAGGAGAAATACCGCTGTATTGCACTTTGGAAATAGGTTTTTAAAAAATGTTTGACAGCGGCAAATTGCAGTAAGTAAAATGCTAGTACTTCACTCGCGGCTGCCATCTGGATCTGCAGGCATGAAAAGCTTATGCCTGCAAAAAACCCATCAAGACAAATTGCAGCTGCTGCAAATTGTCATTACTGCGGAGCAATCTGCTTCTTTTACCCTCATACAGATAACCCCTCAGTATTGTCAACTCTGACAATGGGCCGCAATGGACTTCAGGCAGGATTCTTTCCCATCCTATCCAAATACTAACCAACCCTCACCATACTTAGCTTCCAAAATCAGACTAGAACAAGTGTGTTTATGGTGTGTGTTCACTCATAGTGGTGAGCCCCAAGGCTGAAAGGTTCGCAGAAAGCTATGGTATTAAAAATGGGTTGAGTAGTGATTAGGTGTGGATTAGTTTAGGATTTTTGTTTGGCAAAGTATAGCTCAACTCTCTCACCATGATATAAAATCTCCATGTTAACCTGTCCTCTCAAGAACAGGCCAATTTGGTCACATGAATAGGCCTGAACCCAACCCAACAGTTCTATACAAAACCACAACACAGAAGGAAGAGGAGACTCCTAACAGTATTATTTAACATTTATATGAAGCTGCTGGGAGACATCATCCAGAGGCATGGAGCTCGGTGTCATCAGTATGCTGATGACACTCAGATATATTTCTCCATGACCAGGTCGTCGGCTCAGACTTCAGATGGTGTCTCTCCTCTCAGTGACTGTCTCAGAGCGGTAATGGATTAGATAAGGAAAAACAGATTGAGACTAAATCCAGACAAAACGGAGGTACTGACAGTCACAGGCCCGAAACCAGGTCTGGGAATACAACTTCCAGTCCTGGATGGAATCACAGTCTCCTCTAAGGACTGTGTTCGCAGTCTGGGGGTACTCCTAGATTCGTCGCTTCACATGACTAGTCAGGTGAGTGCGACGGTCAGGAGTGCCTGTTATCAGCTTCGGCTGATACGCCAGCTGCACCCTTACCTGGATACAAGGGATCTGGAAACTGTGGTACATGCTTTGGTAGCCTCACATTTGGATTATTGTAATGCACTCTACATGAGGCTACCCTTGTGCCTAACCTGGAAACTTCAACTGGTACAAAATATGGCAGCCAGGTTAATTATGGGTACATCTAGGAGAGAGGATATAACACCTGTGCTTAAATCTCTCCATTGGCTGCCGATTAGTTTCCGGGCGCAGTACAAGGTGTTGGTTTTAACCTTTAAAGCCCTACATGGCTTGGGTCCATCTTATCTCCGGGACCGCCTCATCCCATATGATCCCCCCCATGCACTTCGGTCCTCTGGGAGGAACCTGCTGCAGCCTATGAAAACTAGGCTGTCACAGACCTCCCAGAGGGCCTTCTCTTCTACGGCTCCCAGACTTTGGAATGGCCTGCCGGATGAGATCCGTCTTATCACTACTCTTGATAGCTTCAAGAAAGCGCTAAAGACAGATCTCTTCCGGCAGGCCTTCCCAGAATAACTTCCCATCTCAAGTGGAGCTGATTGCTTACCCGCCTTTTTGCTGCTATTGCCTTTATTTGTTTGTTTGTTTGTTTGTTTGTTTGTTTTTATATGTCTTGTATTTTATCTTTGTTTTAATTCTCTATTAGTTTAATTTAGTTTTAAGGGGTGGGAGGGTTAGGATTGGGAAGGATTGTTTTAACTTGCTGCTGTTTTAATTCTGTTGTATGCCACCCCGGTTGCCGAGCAGAGGGACGGGTTAAAAATAAATTATTATTATTATTATTATTATTATTATTTTATATTATGCCAAAGGCAGAATAACCAAGGCTGCTGTCACACTGCAGAAATAATGCTGTTTGACACTGCTGTAACTATCGTGGTGCCATCTTATGGAATCCTGGGATTTGTAGTTTGTTGTGGCACCAGGGGCTAAATGTCTCACAAAACTACAAATCCCAGAATTCCATAGCATTGATCCATGGCAATTAAAGCAGTGTCAAATTGTATTATTTCAGCAATGTGTTGGCAGCTTAAGCAAAAAATTCTCCAGTGCTAGAAATAGCTGGAAGGTCATTTTTAAACAAATATGTAAGGCTGACTATTGAATGAAAGGCCATGCTGTGAGGTATGGCAACTCCACCTCTAGCCTCATATCTTTGAGTGATTTAAATGAGAAAAGAGAAGTTTTCTAAGAATTTACTTTGTTTTGAGAGGGCAACAAAGAGATGAATTATGATGAAAGCTGAGAGATAGTGAGGAGTTCATTAGAGGGCTGTTCTTTTAGTGTAATCATGTGTAAATATTGCACAATGAGCTAGGGCCTGTGTATGTGTAGAGCTTGCCAAAGCTACTTTTTAGGACTACATCTCTCAGAATATCTCAGCCATCATTTGAGAGGTGTAGTCAACAAGAGCAACTTCTTATATGTCTGCATCCTGCCAATGCATATGTCATATTGAATAATGCAAGTCACTTAAGTTTATCGTTCTGTGTATGTTGAGTTTCCACAACCCTTTCATCTTACTGAAGAGGTGACCCTTCTTTCGTTCAAATATACCTTTCTCAGGTTGAATTCTGGTGGGGATAGGTTTTGGGTGGACGTTGTACACACAACTTTGCCAGCAGAGTAAGGGAACTATAGAAGTAAAATCAATTTAAATTGTTTAAAACAAATTACAGTTTAAAACAAAATAATTTAAACAGGCTAAAAACATATTAAAAATAAAATTAAAAACAGTTCAAAAGATTAAAACAGTTTCAAACCATATACATGTGCATTTTAGAAGAAATCAAACAGGCTCCCATGACTTTTTTTTTTTTTAAAGAACCATGCTTTAGCTTGGCACTGAAATGATGTCACCTATTGCAAGTTCTATCCCAGAGGGCTCCAAGGTTGACTCAGCCTTCCATCCTTTCGTACGTCAGTAAAATGAGTACCCTGCTTGTGGGGGCAATTAGCTAACATGCATTGGAAACTGTTTAATGCAATGTAGATGTGTAAATTGCTATTGCTTAAAACAGTTTGTAAACCGCTCTGATAGTCTTGTGGCTGAAGAGCGGGGAATAAATAAATAAATAAATAAATAATAAATATCTCCCATGTCCTCTCACAATGTGGTGTTCACATTAATGAGAGACAGAGGAGGGCCCCTCCAGTCCTCTACACTTGGGCTGGTGTACATAGGAAGAGTTCTGCCTGAGGGAAGAGACCATGATGGCCCTTGAAGGTGTGAGGGGGAGTGAAAACTGGCTTCTGAGTCACCATTTGGTTTGTGGGCATACATGTCTGTCACTCAAGTTTCAAGGCAAGTAAGTGGCTGGGCTGAGGGCACATTCCAAACTCTCTTTTTATATATGATCTTTTTATCTTATCTTAAATCTGAGAGCCAATGTGATGTACGAGGTCTCTCTATTAAATAACGAGACTGATACAATAACCCATCTTTATTTATATGTATTAAAATTCTGATGCTTGTCCCTTTCAATATACTCCCCATTCACACTCACACACTGATGCAGTCTTGTTTTCCACTGGTCAAAGGTGTGGCGCAGATCAGTTTCTGCCAACTGTTTCAACACATCTGCTGTTTTCTTCTTTAATGCATCAATTGACTCAAAAACATGTTCCTTTAAGCACAGATTTCACTTTAGAGAAAAGAGAAAAAGTTGCATGGTACAAATCTGGAGAATATGGAGGATGTTTAAGTGTAGTAATGTGTTAATCAGTCAAAAACTGCTTCACAGAAAGTGCTGTGTGAGCAGGCACATTGTCTTGATGTTTAAAAAACAATATAGGCTGTGTCTACACTGGGAGGCAAAAATTCAGATGGAATTTAGATTACTCTGGCCCGGAGCTGCCCCAGATTCATCCCATTAGCACCATACCTACCGGGTTTTAGCCAAAGTGACATTGTACTGATGTCCACATCTGTCCTCTGGCCAAAGCTCAAATCTGCACCGCTTCATTGCTGCTGGTCCCCTTCTCCACGGGTCCACTGACTCCCTAATTAAGCACCTCCCCATCAGAGCCCTACTGGTGAGCAGTCACTTGCATTGAGGTCAGAATGAGATGCCCAGCCAACTGGATCAATGGTGAGGGGGGACCCTCAGCCATGGAGGTGCTTGGCCAGAAAGTCAGCAGACCAGGGAGAAGGGGATTTTTATTTTTCATGGCTGGTCTCCGCTGGGGAGCAGGTGGAGACCCTGGATTGTTACCATTAAATGACCACAGCAACTATCACTGAACATCTAACAAAAAATGGTAATATTTGCCATGCAAAAATCTGATGCCACCCTGTTCCAGATGGCCACATGTACCTGATAAAAACAGTTTTTCCTGACAACTCTGGAGCAAGATGTGAGGCTTTTAAAAAATTCATTAAGGCCTAAAAGAACTGATTCCATTGAAAATGGCCTTATGTTTTGTGTTCCTATAGCACCAGATTTGAGGTGAGTATGGATTTTTTTCTTCCTGTAGATGAGTCCACAGAGTGAAGAAGACAGGGACCAACTAACTTGTGTGCTTGCTCAGTCTGGTGTCCTGGGGCTAACTATTGATG
This sequence comes from Gambelia wislizenii, assembly GCA_030847615.1. Taxonomy (NCBI): domain Eukaryota; kingdom Metazoa; phylum Chordata; class Lepidosauria; order Squamata; family Crotaphytidae; genus Gambelia; species Gambelia wislizenii. Next base: position 24,852,216 of record JAUMIR010000004.1, read on the forward strand.
GGCAAACTGAGGGACCCCTGCTGTCTCTTCTTGCCATTCTTTTCTTGGGGCCCATTCACACTACACTACAGTAGCGCTATTATTCCACTTTAACTGCCATAGTTCTCTCCTATGGAATCCTGGGATTTGCAGTTTAGGGAGGGGTATTTATAATTCTCAGCTAGAGTGCTCCATTGCCTCACCAAACTACAAACTGCAGGATTCCATAGGATGGAACCATGACAGTTAAAGTGAAATAATAGTGCTATAATTTTGTAGTGTGAATGGGCCCCTGGAGTGGACAACCCTTCAAACAAGGGTGTAACTACAGTGGAGGGGTGTAAAATGAGGGCATTACCCACCTTTAGATAAGGATTCTCAAGTCCCAAAATTTCTATCACTACAATAACTTAAAACTTCAGTTGATCATTGAAAAATACAGTTTAGGCATCAATAGGAATATAATGTCTAGATTGAGGGAAGTTATAGTGCTACTCTATTCTGATTTAGTCAGACCTCACCTTGAATACTGTGTCCAGTTCTGGGCACCACAATTCAAGAAGGATGTTGCCAACCTGGAGCATGTTCAGAGGAGGGTGGCTAAAATGGTGAAAGGTTTGGAAGCCATGCCCTATGAGGAGTGGCTTAGGGAGCTGGGTATGTTTAGCATGGAGAAGAGAAGGTTAAGAGGGGACATGATAGCCATGTTTAAATATTTGGAGGGATGTCATATTGAGGATGGAGCAAGCTTGTTTTCTGCAGCTCCAGAGACAGGGGACTTTTTCAGATGCCCCTTACCACGCAAGAAGCCTCCATAACAGCAACGAAGCTGCTGCACGACAGGGGGTCCATTTCGGACGACACCGTCCCTCTCTCAGCATCGTCCGTGACTGTTCCGGGTAGGGTTGAGGGTGGCTGCACCATTTTTTATTCACAGACAACACTACAAAATGGTGTGGCCGCACTCAATCCTACCCGGAACAGTCATGGACGCCGCCGAAAGAGGGACGGCATCATCTGAAACGGACTCCCTGCCATGCAGCAGCTTCGTTGCTGTTATGGAAGCTTCTTGCATAGTAAGGGGCATCTGAAAAAGTCCTAGGACACAGAGCAATGGACTCAAACTACAGGAAAAGAGATTCCACCTAAACATTAGGAAGAACTTGCTGGTGCTAAGAGATGTTTGGCCTCAGAGTGTGGTGGAGTCTCCTTCTTTGGAGGTTTTTAAAAGCAGAGGCTGGGTTGCCATCTGTCAGGTGTGCTTTGATTGTGTATTCCTGCATGGCAGGGGATGGACTAGATGGCCCTTGTGGTCTCTTCCAACTCTATGATTCTATGATCTAAAGAAAAGGGGCAGGCAAAGTTGTAAGTCTAGGTGTGAATTATTTTCAATGACTCCCTCTCTGTAACTGCAGAAATTTGGGGACTGAAGGAAAATTTTCTTGGGGGGGGGTCAGAATTCTAATTTGGGGGGGCATTCCTTAACTTTGCCCTTCTCCCATAGCAACACCCCTCCCTTCAGATGAAGAATGCCTTAAAAGAGGGGATGTACAACTGTCTTGTGTAAAGGAGGCTAATAGTCCCTACAGTGTTCATAGAATCATAGAATTGCAGAGTTTGAAGAGACCACGAGGGCCATCCAGTCCAATCCCCTGCCATGCAGGAAATCACGATCAAAGCATCCCCGACAGATGGCCATCCAGCCTCTGTTTAAAGACCTCCAAGGAAGGAGATTGAGATCTAGATTGGAAGTTCCTCAGGGCAGAGACTGGTCTTTTGCTTCTATCATAAAGTGTCATGTACACACTGACAGTCCCATTTTTTCCAGTCAGTCCTTTGCCTTTGCAGGATCACTGTGAAGCATATGTGTACATATTTATATCTCCTACAGCCAAAAGACATTCTTCTCATATAGTCCTTTCAAGTGTGGAAATATTAGCAGCAAGAGAATGATAGGTACTGGTGGAAAATAAACTTTACTTGTATTTAGGAAAGCAAAGCAAATCCACCTAGAAAAGGAATTAATCCACCTTCTCTAATTACTCTGAGAGGCAACCCCACAGATTTTGGGGATCAAATCTTGTAGAATTTCTACCATATCACACATTGTTGTGTGTGTTCAAGTCATTTTTTACTTATAAGCCATAAGGTGAACATATCACAGGATTTTCTTGGCAGAATTTGTTTGAGGGGGTTTGCCCTTGCCTTCCTCTGAGACTGAGAATGTGTGATTTGCCCAAAGTCACCCAGTGGGTTTTGATGGATGATCAGGGATTCAAACCCTGGTCTCCTAGTGTCCTAATCCAACACTCAAACCACTGCATCCCACACTGGCCCGATACCATACATATCACCCAACATACAGCAGCTGTTAATAGTGAAGCATTAGGAGTATACAATTGAACCAAACATCCGCAGCACACACAAGAAAAGTTTTCACTGTATTTACTGAAAGTACAATATAAATTTTTCTGATGTATACTTCAGAGTGTGGTCATTCAACATTTCTTTTTCTCCAGGCTCAAGAAAAAGTTAGGGGAAATGGACGACTGTACCTGAGCCTGTGTAATCTTTTCAGCTCCTCCTGCTTGGCTTGGCGGCGAGCAGATTTCTGCACTCGCCTGGTCAGTTTGGCGTTGAGCTCATTGTCTGTGTATGCTTAATCTACTACTGCTCAGGTGTTCACACCTCATTATTATTTAAAGGTGTTCATGCTACAAGCATCAATTTATTGAAATCACCACCACCAAGTGTCATTAAATTCCTTAATCTTTGACTTTGTATCTGATTCTTTCCTCCCCTCTCTTTCTCTCAGCACACACTCACACAATTTTTCTTCACACTTTCCACAACTTACTCATAAATCATTTATTTCACATCTTGCCTCTGCACTTGTTGGCAAAGCTGGTGTGGATCTTCCTCTTCTTTCGTTGTCATCTGAAAATATTTGCCAGATAATTCCTGGGAGACTTTCAGCAGGCATTTTCTGAGCAGTTTGTTGTCAGTGTGAGAGCCCAAATTCAAGCTGTGTTTGCACTGTTGCAGTAAATCACAGTTGCACAGTTTCCAATTGGTTTCCTTCCCTGACCAGATTGGCAGACATAGCTAAGCTCTTTTCGAATCCTTTAACAAGGAGATTTTCAGACCGCGTTTCAGCGTGCCTAGTGCGGGAGGAACTTTCGGGAGAGGGACGGCAATCTTGCGCAGCAGGGGGGCATTTTCGGACGCTGTTGTCCCTCTCCCGAAACCATCCGTGTCACTTCCGTGAAGCTTCGGAAGCCGCAGAGCCATATTTTAATCACGGAGGTTGCCCGTGATTAAAATATGGCGCTGAGGCTTCCGAAGCTTCACGGAAGTGACACGGATGGTTTCGGGAGAGGGACAACGGCATCCGAAAACGCCCCCCTGCTGTGCAAGATCACCATCCCTCTCCCAAAAGTTCCTCCCGCACTAGGCACACTGAAACGCGGTCTGAAAATCTCCTAAGTCAATGCCTACTTGTCATTTCTTTGGTGTTTAAGTTGAATATTATTTGCTAACAAATCTTACTGGGTGCCTGCATATCTTTTCTAAAATTGTGAGGGGGGAAAAAGGCAAGAAACAAAAGCATACCTAAGAGAGGGCTTGTCTATGTGAGGGGAAAAGAAGTGGATTGCTCCGCAGTAATGGCAATTTGCAGCAGCTGTGATTTGTCTTAATGGTTATTTTGCAGGCATAAGCTTTGCATGCCTGCAGATCAAAACAGTGGTTGTGCATGAATTACTCATGTTTTTACTTACCATATATTCCTGCATACAAGACTACTTTTTACCACTTGAAAATCTCCTCAAAAGTGGGGTGGTGGTCTTATACCCCAGTAGATCTTTTCCCCTGCTGTGAGAATGATTGAAGTGTTAAATGGCCTGGGCAGTTTTCCCAGCAGATCCTTCCTCCTGCTGTGAGAATAACTGCTTTGCCTTTGAAGAGTTAAATGGCCCTCCATTTAGCTCAGGAGAGTCAAAATGATGTTTCTTTTCAGGACAAGTTAGCCTAAAATTAGAATTTCTGGATTCAAACTTATCATTTTGCATCAAGTTTTGTGTATGGTGAAATTTTCTTGTCTGCCAATGTGGCTCTAAAATCATTAATGTGCTCATTCATTAATGTTCTCATTTAAAAATTTGGGATTTGATAGCTTCATATTAACCAACTTACAGTATTAATGCAACCTTACTTTCCAAAGATTGAACACCAGAGAGATTTTTCAAAGTATGCCATGCTTTTTTAGCTGTTCTCAGTCCTTTAATTTCACAGACTATTCCATCATCTACAGCCACTGAGCTGGCTGGCTGGTGGGGGACAGGCTTTCCAGCCAGGTGGCTGGCTGGGGGGGGGGCAAACTCTATATTTTAACTTAAAAATTGGGGGGTTGTCTTATGCGCCCAGTCGTCTTATATGCCGGAATATACGGTACCTCAATTTGCAGCCACCAAATGGTTTTTAAAAAACTATTTCCAATGTGTGATAGAGTGATATTTTGCCTTTACAAGAAATAAAAATCAACATCCTGTTTTATTGCATTAGCGAGCAAGCTAAGGCAAAAATCCAACATAGCGGCTCCAGGTGCTTGCCTTGTTAGCAAGCCCTACCCCTTGTGCTCATCCGGCCAATTAGCTTTCCACTTCTGCTCATATGGGAAAGCAAATCAATTTGTGTTGCTTTTCCCAATGAGCAGGAATTCACATCCCCCCCACTGTTTTTTTAAAACTCTGGGGAAAGCCGCAAAGGCTTTTTCTTCAGAGTTTTCGGAGTTTTTTGCCTTGCTCCTTCAAGATATAGTGAAACGAGGGGGGATGCCATTAAGATAGCTTGTATTCTCCTTGCATTCTGTGATGAGTATTTTTGCCATTTAGGACTTTTTCGGACAGGGTTTGGAAGCAGCCTCATCCCCGTTGCGAGGCTGCTGTGCTGCAGGGGGTCCATTTCGGATTACGCTGTGCCCACGCCGATACTGTTGCGGAAGAGCTGGGAGGCTGCAGCACCATATTTGCCGATTTCCTAATCACAATCAACTTTCGTGATTAGAAAAACGCCAAATACGGCGCTGCAGCCTCCCAGCACTTCCGCAACAGTATCGGCAGGGGAAAGCATAATCCGAAACGGACCCCCTGCTGCACAGCAGCCTCGCAACGGGGATGAGGCTGCTTCCATTACAAAACCCCGTCCAAAAAAGTCCTTAGACAACCCCTGAATATATAAATGTCAAATGTAGGGCTCAACCAGACTGGTCAAAAGTCTCAGGATTTGGTAAGAGTTATACTTATTGGGATTTTTAAAAAAATATATATTCATATGATGTATTTTCCATCTTCCTCATAGAGAAGCCTTTAAATATTGAACAGTTTGTTTCTGATAAGAACATTGGCAAATTTCATTATTGTTATCACTGGCAAAACATTTTAAAAATCCAAATGTAGGAGAAACCAAAACTGACAGATTTATCCATCCAGGCTGAGTGATTTCAGTGCTTTGCTCTTACTTGTTTGGATTGACATTCCTGTGTATTCAACCATGTTCATGCTGAATTAAGGTTGCCTCTTTCCCCCTGCCCCCCAGGGAGATCTCCACCTTTAACTAATATATACAGGTAGATTACCTTCTCCATATTGATAATACTGTACTTAGTGAATCTAGCCAGTGCAAATAGCAGAGAATTTCATTTCACACTCGTTTTTAATTTACTAAAAATCACAGCTTTATACTGTGGAAAGAAAGAAAATTATGCTTTAAAAACTGATTACAGGCCTAAGCAAAATTGATAGATTCTCAAGTTCCTACCAAGATATCATGAGTGCTCTTATAGTAACTACTAAACTAGGGTCATGGTTCTAAACAGCTCAGGTCCAAGTCTCTGTCTTCTTCCACATAGAATGGCTTGGTCTATACAGTAGGACCCCCTGTATCCACAGGGGATTGGTTCGGGGGGGGGATGGATACCGAGTACCATGGATAACAGTGAACACTGTTGAAAGTTGCCTTGGAGAACCTAGAAAATGGCTAGAGAGGACACATTTTCTAAGAAGATTCTGTGGTAGCTGTGCTGAAACTGAAACTGTGGATAAACAAATCAGTGGATAATGAATCAGCGGATACAGGGGTCCTACTGTATGCTCCTTTTCTCTTTTTTGTGGGAGGGCTCCTTGTTATAACGAAGACTGTTTGGCTGTGCAGAAGTGTAGGGACTTCTCCAATGTGGTGCTTACCGTATGGAATAATCCTCCCATTCAGATCAGGAAAGCTGCCACCATGGGATACCTCTGCTGCCAGCAAAATGCGTATGTATTTGTCCAGGCATTTTACTGATCACCAACTTAGCCAGTTGCCCCTGGTGATTTTAGCGGTTTTAATTATAAATATTATTGTCTTTTTAATTTATTGCTGTTTTATGTTTTCATTGCTTGATTTTATTGCATTTCATGAATATAAATATCCAGGATTGTAAACTGTTTGGGGACTTAGGGCTGAGAACCTATACTCTGTGGGGTCACTAAGGCTGGTGGTCACCCCTCCCCCCAATGGTGTCACCTGGTGCAGTTCAGACTCTCTGCACCCTCCTGGTGCCGCCATTACCTATACTCAACTAGTGTAATTACAGGAAAGGAGACGGTGATGTTGACAGTGAGGAATGAAGACAAATACTGTAGAGGTAAAATATGACAGCAACAGGAGAAGATCATAACCTCAACATTTCACACATGGAAACTGGAACACAATGGGCAAGTGACATCAGAGTGTGGCCAAGATGGCAGACATTATTAATGAGGAAGAACACACAAGATAGGAGAGGCTGCAGTAGTTTCCTTTTATCTGACGACTTTATCAGATGCACTAAATACGACATCATAATGACGCCACATAAACTCGAAAGGACATGCATACCAGATGACATCACCCTTTCACATTTATGTCTTGTCCTTAGGCCAATCTATTTTATTGATGGCCCAAGCTGTCAATAGATTGGCTGTCCCTTTTTTCTTTTTTTCCAGCATAGCCCGTGTATGTAACCTCGCATATATTTTTTTTCATGTACAGTACTTACCTCATGAATGGCCGGACCAGCCAGAACACTTCCGGGTGAGATTGCGACATCTAGGTAGGTGACACACTTTTTATGACCCTCCTTGGGTTACTTGGAAATTTTTAAGTGTGTGTATGTGCTTGATGTAACTTTTTATGTTTTATTTTTTGTTTTTATTTTTACATTTCCTGCACAATGAAGTCTCATGGGATTTCAAAGGAGGGAGTGAACAGGGCTTCATTCACTTGCTCTTCATTGCCAGGGAAGCCTTCTGCTGAGAGAGAAGGTAAGTGTGCGGGGGGGGGGGGCGTTCTTTTGCTGGCATAAAAATGGATTTTTTAATGCCAACAAAAGAATGTTTAAAGGGGCTCATCTGATAAAGTCCTGAGCCTAACAGGAAATAAAATATTCCACCCCCTCCTCTCCTCTTCCCCCTGCTGAGTACAAACTGCTTTTGTACTCTGAACTTGTACTTTATCAGACCACCCTGCTAAATCCTATTCTTTTGTCGGCATAACTTTGCCATTTTTATGCCGGCAAAAGAACTCCCCATGCCACACTTACCTGTAATCCCAGCAAAAGGCTTCCCAGCAATAAATGAGGAGTGAACAGAGTCCGTTCACTTCCTCGTTTGATATCCCACAGATACTCACAAGAATATATAACATGGGAAATTCAAACATAAAAACAAAAAGGACACTCAAAAAGTTTTTAAAATCACAGAAACACACTTAAAAACTTCCAAGCAAACCGTGAAGAGTCATAAAAAGTGCGTCACTTACCTGGATGTAGTGATCTCACTTGGAAGTGTTCTCGCCAGACCGGCCATTGATGCTGCATTCACATAAGTACAATGGCACAAAGTTTCAAACGCTGGCAATGCCGGCACAAAAGCACCACAGGGATCAACTGACAGTTTGAGCCATCAATAAAAAAGTACGGTTTTTTTAACTGGACATGGTCACGGAAGGGCAACATCATCTGGTACGCGCACCCTTTTGCGATCATTAGGCATCCTTATGATGCCTTATTTTCCTTGTTTGATAAAGTCCTTAGTTTGCAGCAATTGAAGTAAGCTGATGATTAATTAGGACTGGTCCTACCAAGTCAGGATAGTTGGAGGATATGGGAGGTGGCCAGTCCAGGCAGTTTTAAAGCCATGCCTTGCACAGTGCTTTGGCTCAAAGCCAACCACTCAAGAAATAAGCAGCTCAGAACCAGCCCCCTCCTCCTCCGATCACCATCACTGATGCCTCCATCTGTGCAGAGTGCAGAGACTGTCAGGCCACTGACATCATGGACTATTGCATAAGTAGTTTGCCCCTATAGAAACCTGGCCCTGGGATGAAAAGTGATACAGAAATTTATTTCGATAAGAAGAATAAAGTGCTGCCTACATAGTATGACCATGATGCAAATCTAAAATATGCTGGGGCCACAGAGCTTCATGTCTCTGCAACATAGAATCTGTGTCATGGTTGGGCAGCTGCAAATGGTCTGGAGACTCCACACACCCTATTTTCTATACATACCTAGACATTCACACAGGTTAAGGTTGCCATTTTGTAATAGAAAGGTTACTTTTGATTTTGAAAAGAGTCTATTTTGGGGCAGAAAAGGTGTGGGAGGGTGAAATAGTCTTAAAATGGACAATCAGACTCTCCTGGAGGCTTTTGGGAGCACGGGTCTCCATTTTAGGGTGTTTTTTTTTTTTCTGGTGGAGGGCTGTACTGGAGCCCTGGTTTGCTACATGTAGCCTGTAGACACAGTACACAGTTCACAGACTACACAAAACTAGGTACTTCCATGTGATTTTGTGTGCATGCCCAAAATGTCTGGCAGCAAATTTTACATCAGCTTGTGTAGATCCCTCTGTAACTTTAAAGAATCTTACACCCTTCAGAACCCATTCTTCTAAACTGATCAGGAGTAAAGCCTGGAAACCACATGTGTATTTCAGAGCACCTTTGCAGGCCAAAGTTTGATGCCAGTTCCCTATCTCCAGCTGCAACTTTGAGCAGAAGGCCAAAAATTATGGGAACTTCTCTCCGTGTTTGCTACAGCTTGAAGCAATCGCAACAATGGTTACTTCCAGATTTCTATCCTTATCTCCTGCAGTGCTGTACCAAGGTGGAGGAGTCTACGACCAGACTAGAGCCGGTCTATATGTTGATGTGCAGAAGAAGGATAATGAGGGGTGAGAGCTGGTTGAGGAGGTCTCCATCTTGGGTGGCCTTGCATCAGTTCCAGGCACAGGTACAGTGCTGGAGGGGTTTTTGGAAAGTACAAAGCATCAAGGAATGGAGATGGGTTGGGCTATAGTTCCACCTCCACCATCACCCTTCCTTTGGCTGAGCCAAACCATACAGATTGGGGTCTCAGTACATCCAGTGGCTTGAATAAGGTACTGTGTCTCCTTCCATGGAGACATGATATACCAAACCTTGTTATTATTATTACTTTCTTCAAACAAAGCCTATAAATCAAGATCACAAAAGATGCATGTTATGCAAAACTTAATTGGATTTGGCACCCAGCCCACTAGGAGCAGCACTTATCTGACTTCAGATCAGAGAGTTCCATTTTAATGGGTGGATTTGAGTCGCCCACGTTGGAGTTGCTAAATCCTGCTTTTAAATGCAGTGTGCATGCATCTTTCACTCTGGGAAGTGGAGGAGTTAAGCATTGTTTTGCGCTTTGTGTAATATGAAGGAGAGGAGAGACTTTCCAGAATGGAAGACAATGCCTTTATGGAAGCATGGATCTCACTCCCTGGAGATAGGCTAATTACCTAATAAGTACTCTGGAGCCTTTTCAAAACCTCTCAGCCTATTTTGCAGCATTACAAGGTGCAGGGCACATCTGCCAGAATGCTTCTCTGTGCTGTTGGTTCATGCTATAGCTCTCAGCCAGGGTGAACCCAAGACATCTTGCCACCTGAGGCAAAAGATGGCACCCCTTCCCTATTTCAGGTACAGAAGCTGACTGTACCAAACATTGATTCTTATTTCAACACTGGGGGTAGTATAGCAATTTCCACAAGCAGGGCAGCAGGCTCGTTTAGGGAACTCAGAAAAGGCCATGTGCCATAGACATGTCTGTCCTCAAACCAGAAGCAAAAAAACGAGGACATTCTGAAGTAATATTGTAGAGGCTGCTGCCCCCAGCACCTCACCATCTGCTGCCTGAGATGACTGACTCACTTTGTGTAAGAGTAGGGCTTGTGCTGCTCTCAACTGGGGATGTATAGAAACAAGCTAGGGAAGAGACAACATCACAAGGCACTGGATTTTAAATTCCCCTCCAGCCCATATAGCATCTTATCTCATGGCAACAAAACTTGGAAAAGTTACTTTCTTGGAAAATAGGGGCTTGTTTAGATAAGGCAGTGTAATGTGGACTGCTGTGCATTAATGCAAAATCACAGCAGCGCTAACTTGTTACCACAGTTTTTTGGCAAGATCGCTGGCATGCAAAGTTATCCATGTTTGAAGTTCACACAGAGGCATGCCTGCAAATCAAGATGGTGGCCATGAGTGAATTACTTGCTTTATTATTGTCTGTAAGTTGCCGCTGCTGCAAGATTGTTGTTTTTTAACTTTAAATCTAAAGTGTGGAAGTGCAACCTTCCACTTAAAAAAAGCTGTTTGGTCACCTTACTGCTGCAAAAATGTGCATGATTGCTACCACAAAACTAAAAAATGGCAGTTCTGGCCACTTTGTAGCCAGCAAGCCCATTCTCCTGTGTGCATCCGACCAATCAGCAATCAACTTCCCGAATGTGCTGCACTGCAAATTGGTTCTCCAAATGGGTAGTAATGTGCATTTCTGCGAATTTTTTAAAAACCTTCGGGAAAAGCCATGAAGGCTTTTCTCTCGCAGTAAATGGAGGTTTTTTTGGGGGGGGGGCTCCTCCCCAAAACAGTGAATCACTGTGGGATCTCATTGGGACAAAAGGTATTCTCTTTGTATTCTATGAGGAGCTTTTTCATCATCTAGACAACACCTAGCTCCCAGAAAATGTCAGCAAGGATGGCCAGTTCTGTATGACAGCCATGCATGACCAAGGGCTTGTCTACACTATTAAAAACCCTGAACTCTCCCCTAAAAATCCCCCCAAATCTGGGGAAATCAGGCAACATGACATATGGCCCAGATTTGGGGCATTTCAGGGTATTTTAGCTTGATGTGGAGTATGTTAGACTCAGTTTTTCCCCCTGCATTTTTGTCTACCATTGCCACTGCCACTGTAACCATTTTAAAACTCAGAAGGCCATTTCCTGGCTGAAGGGAAAGGTTTTCTTCCTTCCCCTGGCTCAGCAATGCTGCTTCCGCCTACTCTCCATTCACCATTTGGTATATCATGTCTCCATGGAAGGAGACACAGTACCTTATTCACCTGTCACTTGCTTCAAGCATCACTGTCACTTGTTACAAGTGCCCCTTCCTGCAACAAGTGAGCAGGAGAGCAGGTGGAGGCAGTGCCTCCTGAGTTTTAAAATGGTCGTAGAAGCAGCCAAAACCCTGCAGGGACAGTCAGGTAGTGAAGACTAGCACGTGACATCCCTGCAGAGAACAAATACTGCACAGGGCTTTGGGACAAATACAGGGTCACAAAGAGGAGGACTCCAGAGTTTTTGACCCATGTGTAGACAACCCCAAGAGCAACAAGAAAGCTGGCATGCAAATAGGCAGCTGAAGATGGAAAATGGATGGGAATGGGCGATACGCACCATGAGGCTTTGGGCTCTCTTAGATACAGGAGATCACTGGACGAAAAGCAGAATTAAGGCAGGCAGGCAGGCAGGCAGTTTATCATATATGGCAAATATGGCATCATAACGACACCTAAGGAACATGAAAGGGCATGCCTACCAAACAATGTTGTCCTTTTGCAATAATGTCTTGTCAAAAAGCCATTCCTTTTTATTGATGGACCAAGCTGTCACTTGATCTCCCATGATAATTTGTTGCCGGTATTGACAGCATTTGAAACTGTATGCCATTCTACTCACGTGAATACATCATCAGTGACAGAACACCTCTGGGAGAGATCATGACAGCCAGGTAGGGGACGCTCTTTTTATGAACTTCCCTGGTTCACTTTGAACTTTTAAAGTGTGTTTTTGTGCTTTTGTGTATGTTTTGTTACTTTGTTTTTTCTTTTCTTTTTTCAAATTTACTGTGCTTGCGTCTTCTCATAAGTATCACCGAGATTTGGAACATGAAAGTAAACGGAGCTCTGTTTGTGCTCTGTTACTGTCGGGGCTGCCATTTCACACTGGTTAAGGTAGGTCTGATGGGGGGGGGCATTCTTTTGCCAGGACAAGTTCATTTTTAGCTTTGGTGGGACAGAAGTGTTATTGGAGATTAGATCTGATAAAGTCCAAAGAACAAAATAAAGATGCAACATTAACTGAACTGAACTGTCATAAGAACTGACTGAAACAGCAAGCCTTATTTAGGGTTAGGCTTTATAAAGCTCTTCCATGCTTTGCTAGACATTCTGTGGTAGATGTTCTTAATGCAACAACAACAGGACCTAGTACATGTCCTTTCTGGGCAGCAGCAATACCCTGTTTCTTTCAGACTCCATCTTTTTCTCTTCAAACCATATGTCTTACATACTGTATATCTATAATTATATGGTCATGCTGGCTAGGGGATTCTGGAAGCTGTAGTCCAAAAAGTAACTTTCTCAAGCTCTGCTTTTACTAGGAGTGGAGAAAGTGTGTTATGTGGCAATATGAGGCTCTCAAACCTCCTTTTAATGCCCTCCAGACTCCCAGGGCATCCCTTAAACTCATTTTTTAAAAAAAAAAAATTGTGTGCAATTTTCACCCCCAAACTGCTACAAAATGTGGTGGCTTTGCCTACACACACAAACACATGCACATACACACACACTGATCCCCCCTCCGCAACAATGGTGAAAATCTTGTCTGAAAATTGGTCAAACATGAACCTGAAAGTTATATGACATCATTTTTGGTTTCACTGAAGAGCAGAGGTGTGGCCCATCAGTGGTCCCAGGGTGAAAACTGAGGTCTGGCACAGTTCTCCATCCCTGGCATATAGCTGTATATGTCTGTCTCTGTTTTTATCTATTAAGAAAGCCAATTCACAGAGGACATTTGTAAATTTAGAGCTAAGAGGTTTTAAGCATTCACAGAAATGAAACATTTAAGCTTTTAAGCTTTTATAATAGTAGTAATAAACAATGAACTCCTGTCTTACAATAAAATCATAATTTTATCCAACACCTTGCTAGCGCAGTGGCTCTCAATCTTTTGGTCCTCCAGATGTTTGGGACTTCAACTCCCAGAATTCCTGAACATTGCCCCTACTGACTGGGACTTTGGGGAGTTGAAGTCCAAAGCATCTGGATAACCAAATATTGAGTACCACTGTGCTAATGACTGAAATAAGGACTTTAACAGATGAAACCCCATTAATGTTCCTTTCCCACTACATTTTGCAGTGTTTTTCTGCTGACAAAAGAATCCTCCCTATCTGACCTACCTTCAGTAGCAATATAAACACAGCAATATAAATGGAGCACGAATGGAGCTCTGTTCACTTCCATGAATGTGATCTCGCCAAATCTCATGAGAAGACACGAGCACAATAAATTTAAAAAATACAGCAAAACAAAGACAGAAATCATGCACAGAAACACACTTTAAAACTTAAAAGTGAACTGGGGAGGTTCATAAAAAGAACGTCCCTTACCTGGTTTTCGCGATTTCGCCCAGAAGTGTTCTGCCCATTGACGTTATATTCACGTGAGCACAATGGTGTGAAGTTTCAAACACTGGCAATGCCAGCAAAAAGCACCATGGGAGATCTATTGACAGCTTGGTCTGTCAATAAAATAGAACAGCTTTTTGACAATACAAAATCATGAAAGGATGATGTCATCTGATATGTGCACCTTTCACATTAATTAAGTGTTGTTATGATGCCATATTTGCTGCGTCCGACAAAGTCCTATAGTATTAACTTGGGAGATTTTCAGATGCTCTTAAAACACACACACACACACACACACACACACAACCTGCAGAGGTTGGGAGAACAGTGCTGTCCTGCTTCAGGTGATCGATTTCTCACGCCCCATCCTTCCTCTGTGCTTCCTCCGTGCTGGAGGGACTAGAAACACGCCACTTTTCATTGACAGAAGTTTCCATCAATGAAAAGCGACACTTTTCTCATCCCTCCAGCATGGAGGAAGCACAAAAGAAGGACGGGAGGAGGATGGCGTCGTGCAAAATCGATTGCCGGAAGTGGGACAGCACAGTCCTCCTCCCGACCTCCGTGGGTTTTTTTAGAGTGCCTGAAAAAGTTCTTGGTCAGTAAAATAAAATAGATTTTTTTTCCCTAGCAGAGCATGAGTATTCTGCTGACTAGGGAAGTGATGGCTGCTTTCTGACTCATTATTTAAGTGAGAACAAGGGGATAAATCTCCAAATTAATTTGGCAAAAAAGACATAAGACAGCGTCTAGAAGGCGCTACTCAAACATAGGTTCTGTGAGACTCTCCTTTCAAGCCGCCTTTTGTCTAAAATATTTGCTAGGTTGAGACTTTCGACTTCTGAAGAAGCTGGCAGAAAAGAGAGGCTGTATCAGATTGGAACAACTATGTTGGCAGCAAGAGTCGGGCAGGCTGAGCCATTATGCTAAGTACTTAATATAATGATGTGGAATTTCACAGCATGAGAAGTGTGCCAGTTGTGACTCCTGCTCAAAACATGTTTAAAATAACAAGAAACATGAGAAATGACCTGTTATGAAAAGGTGAACAATTTCTTGAAATATATAGAGATGCTTAAGACGGTTAGGATGGACAAGAACCAGGTAGTCAAATAATACCATATTATACATTTCTCTAAGTTTCCAAGTGCTTGCTATAATTGGGCAGTGGGGCAGGGGAAGACACAGATGTTTCCCCTGGACCGTGGAGGGCCATATGTGTCCCCTTCCACACACATTCCAAATTCTAAGATTCTGTTGCTGGTCTGACCTAAAGTTGAATCAATGGAATTTAACTAAGGAGATTTTCACACGGGGCCAAAATGTCCTGTTACTGCCCCACTACCTCCTCTCCCGTTCCTGCCACGGAATAACATAAATCTTTCACACACTCACCTTAATTCCACAGCAGGAACGGGCTCCCCCTCCCCTTGCTGGCTGGCCGTAAATGCAGCCGTCGTAAGGCTGCTTTTACGACCGGCCATCTGAAACGTTATCACGTTATCACGTGATAACGCCAGACAGTAAATTTAAAAAATAAAACTCCCCCAAACATAAAATCAGTTCACCAATCACAAAAGCACTCTTGAAATCAAAACAGGGAGGGTAAAATAAAGGGTGCCACTTACCTCGATGTCCAGATCGTACCAGGAAGTGCTCGGAACGGACCTCCCCTCCATGGCTGTATTTCGGAACAGGAACAGGACTCCTGTTCGCACACCTGTGATTCCGTGATAGTGACGGAACGGGAGGTCTATTCACGATGAAAAATCGTGATTACATTGTTCTGGAAAAGTCACGGGAGTAGCACAGATGAAGGACAGAACGTGGTCAACATCGTCCGAAAGGGAAAACCTTTCCCGACCCTGTTCTGTTCCTGCCACGGGATATATAGCCCGTGTGAAAATCTCCTAAGTGTTGACTCACCATGAAAAGCCCCCTGTTGCTCTTGGAGGAAGAGGGCAGCTTTGTCACAGTTTTACCCCCTGAACTGTTTTAGGCCTGGGGATGGGCTTTTTCAAGGCGTTTTGATGAAAAGAACCCACCCCCAGCTTCTCACCCTTAAACAGGCTGTGAAAGTGGCAAAAAGGTCTCACCAGACCCTAGAATGTGAGAGGTGGTTTTAGGTCAGTTTTTAAATGGAGAGTGGTATGAAGAGCATTGTGATGTGAGGGTGCTGAAAACCCACAGTGGGAACCACGGGAAGCCATGAGTGGGCTGTACTTTGCTCGACTCTACTATAACAGTTTTTTTCTTCTTTTTTTCCATAATATTTTTATTGATATTATTAACAGTAACAACTTATCACCCTTATAAAACTTCCCCATCTGTCAAATCCCAATTTCTATAATAACATATTTTTTCCCCTTGCATCTCCATGAACAAAAAATACTTTCCATTATGTATTATTCGTATTATTCGTATTATTCTGCCAACAAATAACATATTTTTCTATCTTTACCATACCATACATCCAATATAATACATATCAAGTAAATCTTACTTCCTCTTCTCTTAAATTCCATAAAGAAAAACATTACATTATATTTACATATATTTACATATAACCTCTAATACAATCCTGTACCATAAATTAAATTCTTTACTTCCCATTATCACGGTAAATCACCAACTCAAAATATATATTGACCTATTGGATCTAGTTACCTCAATTTTCGATTTTCAATTTTCAAGTCCCCCCTCTTGTATATAAGTCCACAAAGGATTCCATGATTCCAAAAAAGATTTATCCCTTTTGTTTTCCAAAAGATAAGTGAGCTTATCCATTTCAGCAATATCCAATAGCTTTTCAAACCATTCAACCTCTGATGGAATCTCCATTTTTCTCCAGTACCTAGCATATAGTCCCACAATCTCCAGACCTGTCCCTGTCCTGACACAATAACCCTTCCCATCAGTCTTGCCTTATCTTCCATCCAATGGCAGCCCAGGAATGAATGGAGCTCGAACAGAGCTCCGTTCACTTCCTGGACTGAAATCCCACCAGTTCTCATGAGAAGATGTGAGTGTGGGAAATTCAAAAATAAAAATACACACAAAAAAAGTTCACAAAAGCACATACACACACTAAAAAAATTAACAAGTAACCCAGGGAGGGTACAAAAAAGAGGATAGCCTACCTGGTTCTCACAATCCCACCCGGAAGTGTTCAGGCAGGACCGCCCATTGACGCTGTGTTCACAAGTCAAAAATGGTGCGAGGTTTCAGATGCCGGCGATGCCAGCACCAAAATGGGATGGGCAATCCATTTACAGCTCTGGACTGTCAATAAAAAGAAATGCCAGAATAATCACAGTGGAATGCAGAAGGATGGCATCGTGTGATATTGGCATCATTTTGCATTCCACTGGCATTGTTTTGGCACCACAATAGCTGCATCTGATAATCTCCTGAGTTTCTGGCCCAGTCCATTACCATCTTTGCTCTGTGTTAATGAAGTTATAGTGGATCAAATAGTCATATTGTCCTAATGAAAACTGCCCTAACTTCAATATCTAGGGCAGTTAGATCTAAAACCTTAGATCTAAAACCCCTTAGATCTAAAACTGCATTTGGTCCAGCAAAAACAGATGTTTCAGGTGCATTGGACATTGTTATCTCTTTCTAGAAAGAAACTGTCTACTTTCACCAAATGTTGACAATGCAATGCAGTTAATGTTTCATTTTGACATATGATATGAGCTTGTTCAATAATTGCACCTTTTTGGTTGGATGTCTTACAATGTATGAATTTTATATTATAAAAACATTGGTATTTTGAGATGCACATGTGATATAACTCAGGTTCAACATGTTTGGAATCATGTATGCTTTTACTGTTTCAAAGAGACAGTAGTCCGAGGTTGGAAAGGTAAACATTCACCATCCATTGTTCAATGGTCAGAAGATTTTACTACTTTAGTGACACATGAAAATATATTTTATAGATATCAGTTTCAAGATTTTTTTAAAAAATACAGACAATTTATGTACATGCCTAGTAATTGGTCATATCTTAGGTATTTCTCTTCCCTCTCCCTCCCCCACCATCTTTCTGTTTCCTTCCTATTATCCTCAGTCTGCCTTTTGTCTATTGGTATTTGTTCCAGGCACTCCATGGGAGCTATGAGTTCCACCCTTTTTTCCTCTGAAGAGGTCTCTCTAGGATACAGATGGGAATCATGCAGCCCATGAGAAGCAAGGGTAGAAATACCAATCTGTGCTTATAATCATCCTCAAATGCAAGGACAAATGGTTCCCACATTTTTCTCCTCACTAAGGGAGAAAACAAGATTTCTGTGCAATACCTTCCAAAGAGGCTGGGCAGATACCTGCTGGAGATGCTTTAGTTGGAGATCCTGTACTGAGCAGGGAGTTAGACTCGATGGCCCATGAGGTCCCTTCCAACTCCATGATTCTCTGACTCTATGATTCTATGGAAGTGTTCCAGGTAATTAATCTGTACAGAAATACTTTTTCCCCCCTGTGAAGCAAGCAGTGTTTCATGGAGGTTTGGGGCATTATTTTCTGTATAGAAAACATTTTTTGTACAAAAGAACCTTCCAATGCAGAAAAAACACATGCATTTCTGTATAGAATAATCCCCTGGAACACTTTGCAAAAAGCAAATAATGAGAGAAAACTGTGCAGAAATCTCACTGCTGCATTATCCTTCCTAACAAGCTTTCCCAAGTGGTGAGAAACCCTTTTCTCTACAGAGGAACAAACAAATACTGTACAAATATTTTCCCCATCCTTAGTAGCATGTGCTACCTATGGCCATTTTGTGCCCCACCAAATCTCCTAGATGAGAAAAATTGCCCTTCCTAGAGAATTGCAGCTTTGGGGGATATAATTCTCCTGTAAAGAAGGTGAGATACTCATATTCATTTTAGCCTCAAATCCCATTTTTAAAACAAAAAAATCCAAAGGTTGGGTACGTTTTTTTGTTTTTCAAGCTAGAAGTGACCTTCTGGTCACCTCCAGTTTCATTGTTAAATTTTTGAAATCTAAATATCTCTCCCCTGATGCTAGTATTGTGTTATTAATCATGGGGCCAGTATTGTAATGAAGCAAGGGTTTATAGGGTCCAAGCACTGAGATTTTCTGATTAGTAAGAATTATGATGTCATCTGGAATCCCGCCTTCCTGATGCTTCCCTGCTACTTCTTAGCATACGTAGATATAATCCTCATGGTAATGGGGAAGAAAATGCATTTCCACAGGAACAAGACATTGTGAGCTCCATCTTTCTGTCTGTCTGTCTCTCCACCTGCATCTACCTACGGTGTGTGTGTATGCAAGCTTGGGGGTTCATTAATAAGGAAAATATTCATCATCATGAGACTGGTGTTAAAATTATGAGACTTGGCAAGAAATGGGCTGCTTACTTGACTTCAAGGTTTGATTACCCTGGGAAAGGATTTTTAAGGAGACAGGTCTACCTTACGCTATTAGTACAATTTAAAGCCTGTATGCTACTTCTTATGTATGTAAAATCATGGGAACATTAATATAAAATTGGCTGACTCGTCTTGGCTTATTAGTGCCAGAACATTTTAGAACACTGGGTTAATTTAGAAAATGCCCTTGATGATTTTGAGGAGCCTTCTAGAGGTGTTTACTGATATTGTTATTATTATTACTACATGTATACTGCTGATGTTTTACAAGCACTGAAAATTGACATGTTCTGTCTAAATAGGACAAGATACCTAGCTAGGCCAAGTTGCAGTTATCTGAACTGAATAATTCAAGGAAACAAAGCATCCATCTCTAACTCAGATATTCTTTTCAATGAGTTCTGTCTGACTCTAACACTCACTAGTATCCTATTAGTAGGGTTAGCCTAATTTTCATTGGTGTTACAGGCACTAGCCAATAGGTGTCTGAGATTTTGGAACATAAGACTGTGGTTGGCCTAGAATAAAGGTTTTGCAATTTTGTGCCTACCTCCCAAAGAGAAGACCTTGGAAGTAGGGATAAGAAGGAAAAGGGGTGTAGGTTAGGAAGGATCTAGCAGCACCTTTCAGACTGATATATTTCAGCATATGCTATTTTATTTCACTTTGTCATATGCATGAAAGCTTATGCTGAGATACGTCTGTTAGCCCCAAAGGTAGATCCCTTCTTTCTTTGCCCATCCCTTTTTATTCTGAAACAGACAAATGTAGCAATCTCCTTGAAAACCTGGAATAAAAGAGTTACAGACAATGTAATTAACTGTAATGAGTTCATTAGAAAGAGAGATAACAAGAATGTAACAAAGTCACCTTTGGAATGTAACATAGCAAGTGGGCATGAAATTATTTTACTGTACTAGTTTCCTCATTATCTTTGAAGGGAAGGTTAGCAACCTTTTGATAGAAGTCTTCTTGCCAGTTTTTTGCAATCCCCTTATCTATGGTAAACCCACACTTTATCAAAGTAGTGAGAAGTAACAAAAAATATAATAAGCAATGGAACATGACCACTTATTTTTCAAATGTTGTAACTAGCAGCACTAATGAATTACTTGTTAATCATCACAGTGGGTAACAGGGACTAATTACTTTTTTAAAGTAATTTTTCAGCCTCTGCTGAGGAATTTTGAAAACTTAGAAAACTAGTTTTCTAGTGGAGAGGGAGAATAAAGAATAGAAAACTTAAAAGGTCAATATCTCCACCCAGAAACTAGCCATTCAAATACACAAATTTACATACCCTCTCCAACAGGGGCTCACAGTATATAAACCCCACACATACTCCTACCCAACCATTCTCTGAAGATGCCAGCCACAGATACAGGCAAAACATCAGAAATAAACTCTTCCAGAACATGGCCTCACAGCTCGGGAAAAAACCCACGGAAAACCTATGGATGTCGGCTGTGAAAGCCTTCGACTTCACATCAATATGCTTGTTTTCCCTCCAAGTAGTGCTGCCCAGTTTCCAATTCACATGCTTTGCCTGATCCAATGCCTAAATCTATCTCCACACTTGAGAATATAGAGATTTCCTGAAGAACTCACTGTACTCTTCCTACAAAGCACCCTTAAGCTTCATATTGAATAGAAACAGGCCCAATTTTTGGTGGGAGGTGCTTTCTATTTTCAAACACAGTATTCAACTTGATTGCTTTTCTTTTAATGCCTCTGCCCCATTTATAGCCTTTGTCCCTAATCAGGATGTGGCCTTTGGGATGTAGCCTTGTTGGAACAAACGAGAATTTGTGGCTAGAAGAAGTAGTTCCACTTCAGTCTGCTTTCAGGGTCTATGCAGACTCTTCCTCTATACCAGTGTTATTCAAACTGGTGGTCCAGGAACCAGTGCTGGTCTGCGAGCCATCAACTGCCAGTCCCTGATGAGTTTCCAGTAAAGAAAGAGACAATTATAGCCAATGTGCACCCATCCCTAGCATAGTTGGAGGAAATTGCTGATCCCCCACATCAGATAGCTTGAGAAGCACTGTTTTATACCATCTCAAAGCAACATGCAGATTGCATGACTCTAAGGAGATTTTCACACAGGCAATCTGTTCCATTACAGGCACAGAACAGGGTTGCTGAAAGATTTTTCTTTCAGGTGATGTCCACCCTGTTCTGTGCCCTAAGCGTGACTGTTCTGTTATCTCTCTGTGATATAGTATTCATGGGGAGAAGCCATTATTAACCCCCCATTCCGTTTCTGTACCAGAATCACCAGGTGTGTGAACAGGAGCCCCGTTCCTGTTCTGGAATGACAGCCGTGACGGGGAGGTCCGTGCCAAGCACTTCCGGCCACAAATGGGACATCCAGGTAAGTGGTACCCTTCCCCCCCCCCCACTCCCTGGGTTACTTGGTTTTTTAAATTTATTTTTACATTTACTTTCTTGCTTTGACAGCTGGGGGGGGGGTATTTTTGAATTTCCCTCCCACCCGATTTCAGCTGGATGGTCGTAAAGGCAGGCTTATGATGGCTGCATTTGCGGCCGGCCGGCAAGGAGTGCAGGAGCCCGTTCCTGCAGCAGAATGGAGGTAAGTGTGAGAACATTTACCTCCATTCCATTGCAGGAACAGGAGAGGGGCTTGTGGTACAGAAACGGGGCTTTTGGCCCCGGTGTGAAAATCTCCTAACACTATCAGTGTCTTTCCTCTTCATGCTTTTTCACCATCTTTGCCTGATGAAAAAGCCTGTGAGCTTGAAAAGCTAGTGCAATGAATTTGGTGCTTCTTGGCTAGGCTAATAAAAGTATCAACACTATATGGACTTTGGAATTTGTCTCATGGGCAGCATGGATACCCTTGCATTTGTACGGTCATCTGACATCTAGAGGACCACACATTTCCCAGTCCCTGAGTTCCATTGTTGTGGAAACTATGCATTCCATCCTCACTCAGCTAAGTTCATACAATGCCACTGAACAGTGAAATCTCTCTGATTTGGCGTTCTCCAACCATGTAGGTTCAGTCTATTGGATTCCCATAATCTACAGTTTGTGGTCCAATACCTCTGGGGAGTTGCAGAAGTCTGCTGTAATTCCTGTCATAACTCACCATCTAGAGTCGTAAGATTCAGATGTAGAGGAGAAGGCAGATTGCCAGGAAGCTACAGTTCCTGATGACTCTCCAGGTCTGAGAAGCTGGGTGTTGAGTTAGAGGGGGACTGTACTCCCCAGCAGGAGGTGATAGATACTGAAAACATGCTGCCATCCATGGCAGAGCAACAAAGAGACAAGGGGCTTGTCTAGACCTGCCAGAATACACTGCCTTCCAGCCAGGGTATTCTGCCCACGGAGCTAGCCTCTTCCCCCCTCCTGTTACGGAGACAAAACAGGGAGAAGTCCACACACACACACACACATACTGGAGGACACCTCCCCTACTGCATTCTCTGCAGCCAGAAAGGAGGCCCTCAACATGTGATCAAGGCTGGTCACATGCAGGGGGCCTTGATCACATGCTGGTGGCCTCCTTCCTGGCTACAGAGTAACACCAGCGGTGTCCAGCTATACAGGCTGGCGTACAGGTACAGGACTTTATCAGATGAGCCTAATCTTGCCAAAAAACCACTTCATTTAGGACACGACGATAACACAAAAGGCAATTTTTCAGATGTCCTTGCATTAATGAGTCATCACTTTTTATTGACAGGCTAAACCATCAATAAAAAGTGACGCCTCATTCATGCCAGCATGAAGCACTGATAAAAGGTAAGCAACTACGTCATCTGATAATTTCAGCCCCTTGTGCTATTGTCGCTTCCCAATGGCATGATTTTTGCCACATCTGATAAAGTCCACAGACCCTGCATTCCCATGCCAGAACCCTCCTGGTTTTCCTGCAAAACATGTTTTTTTTTTAAATGTTTTAAACGGCTTTACCTAGCTTCCCCCCACCCTTGCCTCAGGCATCGTCACCACTGCCCAGAGGCAAAATGGGGCAAGAGCCCTGCATTGTTTGGACTTCAGGGCTCCAAGATGGGGGAAGCTGGGGATAAACAGCCTATCTACTCAAGACCAAGGGGAGATTACACTAATCCCAGTGGCTGTTAAATAGGAGACACTGACTAATTAGGCACCTGGTATCTGGAGACAGCTGCCCATAAATCTCTCAGCAGCTCCCTGGCAGCCCTGTTGCTGACAACTATTCTCTCTTGATAACTGGCAGTACTCTTTGGCATTAGTGTTTTCCTGATCTTGGGCTGGCTACAGTGTATGACTTTGTTTTACTTCTTGCTGGCTTTGTTTATCTGGACTACTGACTTGCTGTATGATCTCTGGACTGGCTGATGACCACCCTCTTGCTTCATCCTGCTGGATACCCTATGACTTACCTGGACTGGATTAACTACTTAACAGCTCTTGCTTTCCAACCACCTGATTCCTGGGACACTTGCTAACTGGAGCATAGGACAATTCCTATGGCTTTAACAGCTCCTCCCTTCCACCTTTATGGATGAGACTGTTAGGATTTTTTCTAATAGTACAATTTGCTGTGTAGACATTTCCATAATCCAGCTCCAACCCTTAGTAACTTTAATCAATTCTTGGCAGTTTTACAAATTTTAATTAAAGTTACTATAAAGGTTGGCCCATGGAAATGTCTATGCAGCAAAGCACATTCTTTACACAACAAACATGAAATATGTCCTTCTGCTGATAATCCTGTTCTTCAGGAAGTTTCAAACACCGGCAATACCAGAACAAAAGCGAAATGGGAGATCAGTTGGTGGCTTGGCCCATCAATAAAATAGAATGGCCTTTTGACTTGACATGACTGCGAAAGGACGATGTCATCTGATATGTGTGCCCTTTTGTGATCATTAGGCATCATTATGACACCATATTTGCCACATTTGATAAAGTCCATAGTCTCCCCCACCATCATAAGCTGTTTGCTTATTTCCATTTAAATTATAGGAATTATAGCTAACAATACTCCTGTAAATTAGCATGTACAAATATATCCTGATCTGTACCCCTATTCTATGTTCTTTTTGATGGTACATTTCCTCTTTTTGGGTAGGGCATAAGTGATTATACAAGGCCACATATGGAGAAGACTTCCTTGGGGTCACACTTGATGCCTTTTGGGGGAAAGATGAATATCTTTTCATCCAGACTTCTCACTGAGATTATCAGACATGTCCAAAAAACACAACAGAAGCATGCAAGGACAACGTTATTGTCCTGCAAACAGGTCCCAGTTTCAGATGTCATTGTTATCTTCACATGCTTAGCCTGTGCTGCAGCTGCGAATAAGGCATCACTTTCAATTGATGGGGAGGCCCTGTCAATGAAAAGCAATGCCTTACTCGTGGCTGCAGCATGGAGTCAGCACGCAAGGATGATGATGTAGTTTGAAACCAGGACCTGTTCGTAGGACAGTAATGTCATCCTCACATGCTCCTGTTGTGTTTTTTGCCACATCTGAGAATCTTCAAAACCATCTAAGCTGGTTTTGAGTCTATGGATTTTAGTGGTACTGCTGGTTTGTTTTGTTTTTAAATTGGCCTGATCAGGACATTATTGTTCCCTGTGTATTTATATTGTATGCTTACTACTGTTTTTTATGACAACTCTAAACCATCCTGGAAGACTTATTGGGGTCTCTGAAGATTATCATAAAATGATCCTGAAGCATGGAGAGGCTCATTTCAGGTATATGAACTTTCAAATAATCTGGATTGAAGCTGTTGGAGCTGTGGTATACAACTTGAGGATGGAGAGCCATACCCTTTGTATGTCTATGTGGTGAAGCAGGAGCAAATTCACAGATACAAACACTCAGACTTTGTTTTAAAACAAGGTGCACATTGGAGAGGCATGTCTTGTGGTGAAACCTAATTATCCTTCCAGGAGCACAAATTGGCTTTAAAACAAAGCACATATTCCCAATGCCTTGTATTAAAATACCTTGTATTAAAATGAAAGCATAGATAGGTTGCCACCACTGTACTGCCAATTTGCAGCTGCGTGGCTGCACATCTGGGAAGTCAGAGGCCATATAAATCAGTGTGGGCCACATAGGTCCTACAAGCAATATATACTATAGGCCATTCTGGTTTAGTACCTTAGGGGCTTACCACACTCCAAAGAAAAGTGGAAAGGCAGCAGGGACATTCCATCTTTCCTGCTGCCTTACCATGTCTCTGTTTTTTTCGTTCTGGTCCTATGAGGGACACAGGTAAAACCATATCTTTTTGCTAACCACAAAAACCTGTTAGCAAAAAGACACAGTTTTAGCTTGCCCCCCTCCATGGGACTGGTAAGCCCCTTAGTGTCTTCCTCTATAACAAAGACACCCTAGGCCCTGTCTTATTGTCTAATTTATATTTGAACTACCAATCACTGATGAATTAGATAGACAGACCACAGAAGAGAAGAGGTTTGATAGGATGTTCAATGTTTATGTGAACAATTGTTCCTCTACAAACGTATCTTTTCCTTCCTTCCTTCCTTCCTTCCTTCCTTCCTTCCTTCCTTCCTTCCTTCCTTCTCTCCCTGCATCTCTCTCTTTTTTTTGTTTTTGTTTTGTAGGACTGTCATTTCATACCATCACTTTGTTCTTAATTGCAAATGTAGGAAGGGACTTAATTAAATAAATAAAGGAAGGGCGATGCAGCCCAGTTCACGCTCCACTGCACCATGTCAAACAATGTGCTCCTTACAGTGACAGTGAAAACCAGTTGTCAGTCTAATGTAATCAAACAGACAAGCAGCTCTGCTGGCAACAACTGAATTAGTGTTTTCTGTCCGAATCAGTGTCATTGGCCAGGGAAGCAGTGAAGCTTACGTGGTGCTAACAAAACTCCCCCAGAAGCTGCCTTCGTTATCGCAAATATGGTAGGCATTGATGCTCTCCGTGTAACCTCATTCTGTAAGAGAAATATACCTTGTGGTCATGCGATTGTTTTCATCCCTCTTGTACAATGGTAGAATTCACAGACCCAATGCCTGATCTAGTTGGACAACTATAATTCTTTTTTAAAAAAAATCTAAGACTGCTATAGTGAATGCCAGGGGCAATTGTTTGGGGCTTGTAGGTGCAAATCCATCCCTGCTATAGGCATGCATTTAAATACACAGTGAGTGAGGGCCTGTGATATAAAAAAATCAAGCCCCAGATCAAATTAGGGCACTGGTGGTAGGTTTTGCTATCGTCTATGATTTGTGAAATCTGTGGTTTCTGCTGCAGTACACTTGTCTACCTATGTGTGTGAATGTTTGCTTGTGGGAAATTTAGCTGCCAATAAGATTTCACAAGACCAATTGGCTCCTGCCGTAATTGTGTGGGTCAGGTGAAATCTATTAAAAATGTAAGAATTGTTCTGTAGGATCACACCAAGATCTATTTCATCAAGCAATATTTTCTCCCTCCTAGTTACAGTTCACAAGCTGGCAATGAAACTGATAACCTTTCTTTGTTGCCGAGCTGAGGAAACCTTCAGCCTTCCTGATGTTTTGAAGTATCCCTTACCATTGGCTATGTTGGCTAAGGCTTCTGGGCACTGAAATGGAAAAGACCTGGTGGTTCAAAGGCTTCCCATTACTACCTTACTGTTTGTCTGCTGTATCTAATATTCAGTTATACTCAGGATATGTTGGTTCCATTTAGCTGTTCTTCAGAGCTTGCTGGCTGGAGGATTCTAGAAGTTGCAGACCTAAATAGTATTTTTTTTTCTAAACTGTGCTACTGTGTCTATAGGTTGTTTGTTAATATGACAATTATTCACATCTGTTTGAACCCTTTTTAAAAATTAGGGGGCATCACCACACTTCACATCAATAATCTCTTTAAACTCACCATGCATTTTTGAATGTACCAATTACTGCCAGTTAGTAATAGGTGGGAGCCCCATGGAGAAGGCAGAGGAAGAAAGACATTCTTCTTGCAACTTCCTCTAGACTTAACAGAATCAGAAAGTTGGAAGGGACCTCAAGGTCCACCTAATCCAATTCCCCACCCCAAGTGCAGGAATTCACAGTGAAACTATCCTTGACAGGTGGCCAGCCAACCTGTTTCCACATCTCAAATGGAGGAGAATCCATCACCTTCTGATGCAGTCTACATAGAGGCAGACTCTTCATAAACCTGCCTACAGTGTGCCATTCAGACACCTCGTTGTTCAGAATCAATAATCTTCAACTATGACCTTGTTAAAAAAAATGTGGAAGGCAAGAAGTGAACCGTTTAGCACAGCATTCTGCAGCCTACCATATCTTCCAGTTGTGCTGGACTGCAACTGCCCTCATTCTCCTGCTATTGGCCATGCTGACTGCAAATGATTGGAATTGTACTTCAACACATCCAGAAGACACCACACTGTGGAAGATTTGAGTCAGCAGAGGGCCTGTACAAGGCTCGTTGGATCCCCAAAACAATGGGAAGCAGATTCCATGGAAGGCACTATTCCATGGAGATATCCAATCTAGCTGATTGTACAAAGGGGAAGTGGTGGGGAGGGAGAGATTGTGTGTGTGTGTGTGTGTGTGAGAGAGAGAGAGAGAGAGAGAGAGAGAGAGAATTCCAAGCAGAGGTCACTCTGCCTTCTCATTTCTCTGCTGTGGCACCCCACTTATGTAAGACTCTCCCTTGGAGACCCAATTGGCACAAACATGGCCTACATTCCAGCACCAAGTAAGTGAAAATATACCGGTAGTTGTTCACTAAAGCTTGAGGCCTAATTGGTTTTACACAAACCCACCTGGTTTTAAATCATTTTAAGCTATTTTAGCTAGTTTAAATATGTATTTTTACACCTGTGTAATATATTTTTAGCTCTTTGAAATCATTTTTATTATTTATACTGTGTTAGGAGCCAGTGTGGTGCAGTGGTTCAAGCACTGGACTAGGACTCTGGAGACCAGGGTACAAATCCCCACTCAGCCATGGAAACCCACTTGGGCAAGTCACACTCTCTCAGCCTCAGGAGAAGACAAAGGCAAACCCCCTCTGAACAAATCTTGCCAAGAAAATCCTCTGTTATGTTCGTGTTAGAGTTTCTGTAAGTTGGAAATGACTTGAAGGCACACAGCGCACACAGAATCATTACACTGTTTTAAATTTCTCAGATGGTTGTTATTGTATCCCTCCTGGGGATTGCTAGATAGACGGAGAACAATACATATTTTAATAACTAATAAAGTAAATTAATACATTTGAGATGCAAAAAAAAAAAAAAATTAGGTGAGCACCGTGGCAGTAGGAGCTGTTTGCTACATGATGTGATGCATAAAAAGAGTCAGTTCTGTGTCTGAACCACAAGAGTATATAACCACAGCTGGCAATCTTATATGTGCACATCACTGCCTGTTGCACATATACTTTCGGGTGAGGCATGGCAAATGCTTTTAAGCTGCATTTTGGACATTCCATAACACTCATCTGTGATTTCTCTATTATTTTATAATAAACCACAGGCAGGTGAGCTGGAAAGGCTATAGGGTTCTTCCAGGGAAGCAACTTGCCTTAGCAGTTCTCCTACTAATAAATCTGCTGCCAAGGTGTAACTACTGAATGATTATGACTAGGCACTGCTAACAGTAACACTTAGATTTATAGTTTACACTGACACATCCTGGCATGGTGTCAGAGCCATCTCAAGTATGACAAGTCCACCCTGTTCTGCTGCCATTTACTGCAGTGTGTCAGGTGACCAGGATGATGATGATGTAACTGGCTCCTTGGTGGTCAAAAGATGCAGGAATCTTTCCCCAAATCAAATTATTCATCAAAATTCCTACTATTCCTGCACCACACAAAAGCTTTGTATACTGCTACCCTGCTTCCTTACCACTGCTATTATGTCATCTTCCTCCATTTCATCATCACCACCACCAGCATCAGAATACTTGGAAACTTGTTAACAGAAGCTAAGCCATTTTTGTTTGGGTTGCATTTTTTAAAGTGAAATGACCTTATTCACATTTCCTGGGCTAATAATATGCAGTTTGGAACAAAGCAGTCGTTGGGATCATGGACTTTTGCAATGCAGGTCTTCGCTCCAGATGCCAAAAAGAAAAAAGAAAAAAAAAAGCATTTATTAGGAAAAGTTGCATACAAAGATTACCATGTTACAGACAGGTGCATTATATAACATACATTTACATTAGCCACACTTGTGTATAAAAATGTTAATTGTGTGTGTGTGCTTTTTTAAAAATGCAGAATAATGTGGCAATTGGATGGAATGGATTTAGAAATGAATCACACCTACCAGCTATTAGATACCCTTACTGAAATATGATTACTTAAAATCTAAAGAGGGGTGAACAATTGCATGGGGACCAGGGGGCAATTCAAACCTCCAGACCCCCACACTGATCAATCAGTTCTTACCTTCCTGACCTGGGGCTTGACTACACAGGCAAAAGAAAAACACCTGTACTCACCTCATATTTGTGGCACAGTAGACACATGATGTTTTCAACAATGCACATTTTCACCGGGGTTTCTGCAGGAAACCCTGGTTCTGTAAGATTCATGGTTTTCTCCACATTTGAGGGAAACACCTGGATTTTTGGTCATGTGGCAGCCAAAGATTGGCTTTCCCACCAGTGGATGGGACTTCGTTCTGGTGCTTCCTGTTGACAACTACCTGTTGGCAACAGGACAGTGTTCTCCACCATGCTTGAGAGTAGGAACCTTATTTAGGAGATGTTGTACAAGCTGGTGCTTCATTTTGTTTTTTAAATTTTTCATTTGTGTACATATCTGTATAAGCGTAGCTCTGCTATCCAGTAGTTTAGTACTCTGGGACCACATATATTCTCTTATTCACATGCCCGAGTGGAAGAAAAAAAAGCAAAACAAACAGCACCAGACCAGAAATAGTAGGATGTATAGGGCAGATGATCAACATAGGACCGCCCTTTTATTCCAATATGGATTACAGTGTGGCAGGATACTCCAATCTACAATTGGACAAGCCCAGTGTGTGTGGTGTTTATGGGACCAGGGATCTCTTTTCCTGTAGTTTGAACCCATTGCTCCATGTCCTAGTTTCTGGAGCAGCAGAAAACAAGCTTGCTCCATCCTCAGTATGACATCCCTTCAAATATTTAAACATGGCTATCATGTCCCCTCTCAACCTTCTCTTCTCCAGACTAAACATGCCCAGTTCCCTAAACTGCTCCTCATAGGGCATGGCCTCCAGACCTCCCACCATCCTTGTTGCCCTCCTCTGGACATGTTCCAGCTTCTCAATATCCTTCCTTATTATGGTGCCCAGAACTGGACACAGTATTCCAGGTGAGGTCTGACCAAAGCAGAATATAGTGGCACTATAACTTCCCTTGAGCTAGACACTATAGGCCTATTAATGCAGCCTAGAATCACATTGGCTTTTTTAGCTGCTGCATCACACTGCTGACTCATGTTCATGGCATGCAGGAATACAGAATCAAAGCACTCCTGGCAGATGGTCATCCAGCCTCTGTTTAAAAACCTCTGAAGAAGGATACTCCACCACACTCGGAGGCAGCGTATTCCACTATCGAACAGCTCTTACTGTTAGGAAATTGGAAATTCTTCCTAATGTTTAGGTGGAATGTCTTTTCCTGTAATTTGAGTCTTTGCTCTGTGTCCTAATCTCTGGAGCTGCAGAAAATAAGCTTGCTCTCTTTTCACTATGACATCCTTTCAAGTATTTATCATGTCATGTCACCTCTTAACTTTCTCTTTTCCAGGCTAAACATACCCAGCTCCCTAAGCCACTTCTCATGGGGCTTCCAGACCTTTCACCATTTTGGTCACCCTCCGCTGGATACATTACAGCTTGTCATTGTGCTATGTATCAGTTGTGACAAATGGCAACATTGTGTAATTAGACCAAGGTACTAAATGTGCAACCAAATGTACACACATATCCATGTGCAATCACATGCATCCATAATGGTGTCACATTTGCAGCTCTGCTTCTGCAACTTTGATCTGAATGAGACCATTCCACATCAGAGAAAAATGCCAGGCTATTTCCATAAGGGAACTTGTCCATGCATGAGACACCAACAGGATTCTGACCTATATGGTTTTAGTACCCAATTTCCCCCATTCTTGGTAGTTTTGTATGTATTTTTTGAGCCAAGAACTATATCATACAATTCAGAGAAGTTTGCAATATAAAAGATAACTAGTTTTGTTTCCTATGTTAATTTAAAATTAAGCTCAAAAAGTCCAGAACTAATAAACTATTTCTCCATGCCTACCCGAAGTTCACTTCTTCATCAGAGTCATGAAGTGGTGACTTCACTGTGTGCCTGCCCACACAAATAATACACACAACAGGGATAGGGACATATTTCATTTCCGTATGACTTGGATAACAACTTATCAATGCTGGAAAGAATGTGAGACTTCAGAGACTCAGATGTTGAAATACAAAACCAAAAATTGTCAAATGGATCCATGCAGGCCAGGACTTTAAGTGTTAAGCCTTTAAACATGCTGAATTAAGATTGCCAGCTCTTTTTTTCATGAGAGGCTTCTTAACAATAATACCAGAAGAGCAGGCAGATTCAACATTTCTTTCTCCATGCTGTGATAGCTCTGCCTTCTTTGTGCAAATCTCATTCTCTGGCTTTTCTTCGCAAACTTAGATTCAGGAAGGACTCATCCCGCACTTTCTGCAAGCGCGCTGATGACTAAAAAGGCCAATCCGAGATAAACAAGGCCAGTTGCAGAAAGCACAGCAGAAGGTCTCCTTGGGTGATGTTTTTGGGTTGTGATTCTTTCTGCATTGTCGTTTCTCTTCAAGACTTGTTCGGCATGAGTTCTCAAATAAGGCTGCAGCATTGTGGATAGTGCGTCTCCATGCCTCCTGATGTGAGGCCAGGCTGGACCATTGTTGGTGATCAATTTGGCCGAGCCTGAGATGTTGTTTCAGGGAGTCCTTGTATCGCTTTTTTGGAGCGCCCCTCTTACACTGACCCATGGCGAGTTCACCATAGAGTAGTATTTTTTGGAGGCGATGGTCCTCCATCCTAGAAACGTGCCCTGCCCAGCGCAGCTGTGTTCTCAATTTCATGGCCTCAGTGCTGGTGATCCCTGCTTGCTCAAGGACAGCAACATTCGTCACATAGTCAGTCCAGTGTATATTTAGGATTGTGCGTAGACAGCGCTGATGAAAGCGTTCGAGGAGTCGTAGGTGGTGCAAATAGGTGACCCAAGTTTCAGATCCATAAAGGAGGATAGCTAGTACAATGAAATACTAAAAAATACTAAAAAATATATTATACAATCTCATGGTGTAGGGCTCTGCAACATGTGTTCTTCAGACATGGAAGAGACACAGAGAACTGCAAACAAGAAAATGGAGGATGAACAAACTCAGACCTTAGACAGAGAGGCTTATTGTATGAGGAAGTAAAATGGCAGTGCAGCTAGATCACTTTGTCTTACATTCTGTCTTACCACATGATGTCATAGTTCTTCAGTTCTGTTCCTGTGGGAGTCAGTTGTAAAAGTGAAAAATCCACTAGGGAAAAGACTTGCTTTTACAACCGTCTCCCATGGTACCAGAACTGAAGAAATACTGAAGAACTACAATGTCATGCTGTAAGGCAGAATGGAAGGCGAAACAATACAGCTGCACTTCTGTTTTACTTCCTCATGCGGTAAGCCTCTGGCTGAGGAGAGAAGGAGGAGGAGAACAGGAGGAGAGAAGGTGTGACTAAGAGGAAAAGTCATGAATACATGCTATGCCTAAACTCTTAGACAGTCATGCAAACTAGCAGCTACTGAGTGTAACGAGAACCATTGACTCATCACCCCCCACCTTGGTTCACTTATAATTGGCAATAGTTTGATATCAATTTGACGAAATGGGCCTTTCAAGGGCTGACAGGAAAACATTCGACTTGGGGTAGCACATACTAGCCAGGAAGAGGCCTAGCAACATTCACACCTTTGGCATAAACAGGAGACAGCTCTTTAAAGTAGAAAAAGTTTCTCCCTGCTTCATCTCTGGGAAGGAAGACAGCACCTATGGTTGGGAGTTCCCATTGCCATGTTAAGTCTGGTTCGCATCTTCATAGCTACAAATCAAAAGGGAGGTTGTCTGTCAATCACCAAGTCTAAAAGATATACCTATTTCCCAGTTCCTGGCTTATTCTGGATTCCTTTGTTTTAATAGCTGGGAACAATCTGAAAACAAATGTTTCTTTCATCTAGATTACACCTTCAAAGGGATTTTGCCTATAAAAATCCTGGAAAACTCAGATCAGCACGCTCAGACCTCCTTGCTCTATCTTCCATGTCAGTCTGAACCACCTTCCCCACTGCCCTCTCTCAACCCTGAATTCTCTCCCTGAATCCTATTAATGCTTCTCCGATCCCTGGCTGGCATTCTGTCAAGACTGGCACTTCCTCTCCCACTTCTATAATCTTAACCTCCTCCCACCCCACTTTTGGTGCATCCACTTGTAGCTACTCACGAGGAATTCCCCATTTCAGGATCAGGTGCAGTATAATCCTGAAACCTTAGCCTAATCCCTTTTCTAACTACTTCCTGCTTTACTTCGATAGTCTTGTTTGTATTCTGAAAGAATGTGTGTGGTGCAAATGCTGCTTTTAAAGAGTTCAATAAAGTTTTTTTGGGTTGTTTTGATCCCTGGCTGTGTCTCTCCTAGGTTCCACTGGTATACATAGGTCAACGATCTCATATGTTATGCAGCCTCCTGCATGCTAACCAAGTTGCTATAATTCCCCATTGTAAGACTAGAACATGCTTGGATCTTTTCCATAGACATGAGGGTTTTGTGTAACATGAGTATAGGAAAGCCATCTGACCAAAGGCCTGTCTAGTTCAACTTCCTGTTTTCCACCATGACCAAATGCCTTTGGGAAGTCCACAAGTAAAGTAGCCTTCTCCAGCTTTTGTCCTCAAACAGTTGAGATTCACAGGTGCTCTGGAAATAGTATTTAGCCAACTTTTCTAGAAGTACAATATATGCTTTTGCAGTGAGCAGAGCTATAAATATCCTAGACCAGAGCCATAGACTCACAGAAAGGCTCTGGTCTAGGATATTTGAAGGACTATATCTCCCACTATGAGCCAGTCCAAGTGCTAAGATCTTTGGGAGAGGCTCTTCACTCAATCCCACTACCTTCTCAGGTTCATTTCATTGAAATAAGGGAGAGGACCTTCTCAGTGGCTGCTCACAGACTTTGGAACTCCTGCCCTAGTGACACTGGGTTGGCTCCCTACTGCTCCCCTTCCACCAACTTTCTATTCTACCAAGACTTTACAAATTGACTGTGATGGGTTTTTAATGGTGTGATGTTTTATTAATATTTATATTCTGTCTTTTAATGAATTTTAAAAGGTTTTAAGTCTGTAGCTTGTTTAGCAGAGTCCCATTATTGGGGAAAAGATGGGATATAAAGGAATAAAGTAATAAGTAATAATAAAGGCATTACAATATTGGCAGTTAAGACCATATGATGAAGCCTGCTAGATAAGATCCAAGGTATATCTGCTCCAACATTCTATTCCCACAGTAGCCAACCAGTTGCATCTGGAAAACCCACAGGCAGGACAAAAACACAAGCTGTTCTCCAGTAAATGGTACTGAGAGGTTTACTGCCTTTGCTATTGGAGGCAATTAGCAGAGCTACTGGAGGCAAACTTGCTACTGGAGGCAAGACAGCTGGCCCCATTTGGTAGGCACTGATGGTGTTATCCTCCATGATTATAATTTAATTTGGACTGCAGACATTTGGATTACTTTTTTTTTTGGTCACACACTGAGTCAGTATTTTCATGAAGTAAGCTATCATTAATAATAATAATAATAATAATAATAATAATTTTTACCCCGCCCCTCTCTTAAAAACAATCAGGGCAGCTTACAGGAATTAAAATGCAACAATGCTGACTAAAATCCCTAAACACCACCCACCCCACCCTCCCCCATAAAAAGATATTAAACTAATGCAAAGTTAAAAACCAACCTAACTAAAATCACATAATATACAAATACAAGCAAGACTAAAAGACTAAAAGAGGCCAGGAGACACAGCTCCCGAGGCCGGGATCTAATCAGGAAAGGCCTGCCAAAAGAGATCTGTCTTTAGTGCTTTTTTAAATATCACTTTTGTAGTCGGTTACTGCCAGCGCAGTAACTGTTTGGAAACGCTACCCTTTTGAACTACAACTTCAGGAATCCCCCAGCTTCTGAGTTATGCTGACTGGAAGATGCTTGAAATTGTAGGACTTTTTCGGACATCTAAAATGTAACGGAAGCAGCCTCGCCACATTGCGAGGCTGCTGCGCTGCAGGGCGTCCCTTTCGCATGATGCCCGTCCCTGCCGGTACTGTTGCGGTACCGCAGGAACATTTGAGTGTTATATTTCAGCGATTTTTACTCATGATCAACTTTCGTGAGTAAAAATCGCCAAAATATAACACTCAAATGTCCCTGCGGTACCGCAACAGTACCGGCAGGGACGGGCGTTATGCGAAAGGGACGCCCTGCAGCGCAGCAGCCTCGCAACGTGGCGAGGCTGCTTCTGTTACATTTTAGACATCCGAAAAAGTCAGTAGTCTAAGAAAGTAATTTGTCCAAGCTCTGATTAGGGGTGTTTCCTTATGTGCATCACTTTATACTTGCCTATGCTGAAATAAAGGTGTTGTTTTAAGGCCCATTCACCCTTTATTAAAAGTCTCCTTTGAAGCTCTTTTCAATTCATTTACCCATTTTTCAAACACTCCTTTGAAGCTGTATTCAATTCTGTTTTGTTTTATGCACAATAATTAATTTAGTATCATCACAAAATTTGGCTACTTTACTACTCACCCCTAATTCCGTATCATTTATGAACAAATTAAGAAACACTGGTCCCCTTGGGGGTCCCTACTTGTTACATCTCTCAAATGTGCAACCTGTCAATTTATTCCCATCTCTTTGTTTGCTGTTCTTTAACTAATTACCACTCTGTTAGAGGATCTCTCTTCTTCTCTCAAGACTGCTAAGTTTGCTTAGTAGTATCTAATGAAAGTCTAAGAAAATAGTATCAGTCAAATCATCCCTATCCATGTACTTTTTTACATTCTCAAATAATTCTGAAAGGTTAGTGAGGTATGACTTTATAGAAGCCATGTTGATTCCTCTTCAGCAAGTTTCCTTCTGACCACATTGATTCTTGTTGATCATTTTATTTTTAATAATGCTTTCCACAAGTTTACTCCAAATAGATATTTATCTGTTTAGTCTATTATTTCCTGAATCTCCCCTAGATCCATGTTCCATTGGTCACTTGTCTTCAGGTATAGAGGCCTCTCTAGGGGACTGTTCTTAACAATTGTTGGATGAATATCATCTAAACCTGGTGATTTTTAAATATAATTTTTAAAAATCACCACCACTTGCCTCAGTTCTTCAGACTTGCTTTCTGAGAAAATCATTTCAGGCACAGACATTTTCACAATAAATATATGACTTCATGGCAATGTTACATAACTAGCCACTGAGGTACGGCTACATGATAATTTATGAAGCCAACTCAGAGTGAAGGCAATGTTTCTTATCATCATTGCTCCTGTATTGACATTTATTGTCCATCCTTCTATTGAGCTCAGGTGGTATAGATGGATGTAACATACCCCACTTTATCTTCATGCCAACCTTTTGAGGAAGGTTCAGACAAAAGGGAACAACTGGCCCTGGATCACCTAGTGAACTTTAATGGTTGAGTGGGGATTAGAATTCTGACTTCCTTGGGCAACACTTTATTGCAAGGGTAGGCAACCCAGTGTCCTCAATAGGTTTTGGACTACAACTCCCATCAGGCCCAGATAGCATGGCCAAAAGTCAGTGGCAGCTGATGGTTTGCATATCTGTGGAGCAGTAAAGAGCTATCTAAGATACCAAATCTATTTGTGGGATACAGTTCAGTACCTGAAGCAGCTCTTTTAAAGTTCAGATGAAAATCTAGAGCAGATTCACTACCTACACTACTGCCAGCTGTTAGTGCCAATAGCAAGGGGTTCTGGGAGTTATATAGTCTATACATGGAGTTATAGTCCAGTTTTGTTCATACATAGAATTATGGTCCAAAATATTTGATGCCACCAGATTGCTTACCCCCTGCTCTAACCACTTCATCACAGTGGCTTGATCTGGCTGCAGATGTGCAGGAGGAGGGAATAAAATAGCAGAAATGACGAGTCTTATCAACAATGTGCTAAATTCAATGTGACTCTGGTGCATGTCATGGAACTTCCTTCCTTTCCCCTGCTCTCTGAAGCCCTTGCAACTATGCAAAAACCAGCAAAAGAGAGTTTCCCAACTCTGATAATGTGAGAGTATGCTTGCATGTATGATTGTGTGTATGTATGGCTTCCTGTCGATCCTAGAGAAGCAAGGCCTTAAAAGACCCAAATAAAATGGATGCCGCGCAGAGCATTGCTAAGAGGTGTATCTTGGAAGCTGGACCGAGAAATAAGGAAGACTTGGCAGATGAAGCGAAAATGTTAACCAAGCAGAACTTGAACAATTTTACTTCTCAGCTTGGCTTTGTGGAAGTTTGGTACAAACAGAACTTCCCAGTGGACTGCTAGTGGACTGCTGACCATGCATAACATAGACAATACCAGCTGTCGGCATGATTGAGGGAGTTCTTTGCAAACACAGAACACACCTTGCTCTGCCTAAGGAACTGTCTAAGGAACTGTCATGAGATCATGCCAGCTCGAAAAGCATGCAGTTCCCAAGGAAGGAGATGGAAAAGGTATAAGAGCTGGGACATTTTCGGCTTGCTTTCATGGTTCCTGTACCGCGGCAACAGACCATCCACGCCTTCATGGACGTCTGATCACCGTTTAGGGAAGGATCGTTGTGAGTATGTGGTGTTAGTGTGTGTGTGAATGGAAAAGAGCTCTTGACAGTTAACTGAATGTTTAATGTCTTATGTCTAAATAAATGTTACATGCATAGTGACTGAAAAACCAAATTTGGTCTCTCTGTGCCTTTTTGCCTGTCACTTGTCTGGGGAAATCTTAAACACTACCTGATTAAAAGGACCTTTATGTGGTCATAACAATAAGAAAGAGATAGAGCTGAGAAGAGGGGGGAGGACTCAAAATCTTGGACTTCTGGAGGGACCAGGCATGTGGAGGCCTGGATGGTATAAAAAAATTAAGTCAACAGTACATTTTAAAAATTAATAAACTAAAAATTCAGCAGACTAGTGGTTATAGTGCCTTACTGAATTTAGGAATGGGGAATGGCAGCTGGTGGCTCACACGTTTCAGGTTTTAATTGAGACTTCAAATGAGTTTTCCAAGGTACTGAATGTTATATTCCCCTAACAGCTTCAGCACATTGGAAAGTTCCTTTAAAGCTAACCAAAACCTGAAATTGATTCAAGGGAACCACTAGGGAGGCATGCGTGAAATCTTGTCCTGTGCCCAGAGCAAGCTTTCAGAGACTTATCCCCACTTATGTTGTATTCCACTGTTTTGCAGGCAGATATCCACGGTTGGAATACAGTCCACTGCTACCAGGATGATCAGCTGGTGGCAAAGAAAGTGGGGGGGGGATGTAAGCTAGAAGAGGTTTTTGCATTTTTAGCATTATAACACGTACACATACTGCCTCCCACCACATACACAAATGTACCCCTCTACTTAAATGGAAGGAATGCAGCCAATAGGCCACTCTGAAATGGAAGAGTATGGATTTTTTTTCCAGGAAGAACTTGAAAGAGGAGAGTGGGGGGGGGATGTGATTTAATAAATGATACCTAGTAACATAATTATATGGTTTTAAAACTGTTCTAGTTCACTTGTCTCAGCAAGAAATGCTGTTGCATGTGAAAAATAATTTATATTGCTTACTACAGATTTTTAATCCTGGCAAATGCTTCTCTTCATACGGAGAGGTGGGAAACACCTGCATCACAGTGATTATATGTATTAGCACAAAGACACAACATGTTCTGGATTCTGAAGGGGGGTGTTATTATTAAAAGCAGCTCCCCGCAAAATTGCTGGGATGTCAGTCTTGGCTGAAAACTTGATACAACCTGCTATTTAAAGCCAGGGATCTGTCAAAAAGCAGAGTAGTTTCCAAAGAAGGGTGTTGTTGTTGTTGTTGTTATTGTTTTTGCTTTGTTTTTCCCAAGCTTAATTTCCTCACAACATCAGAATAAAAGAATTACCAATCATTTGATTGCTAAATAAGACACATTTCAAATTATTATTATTTTAGGGCTTTTCAAATGGGAGTGAATCCCTTGGTATGATCACTGACATGCACAGTATTTATCAAGCATACACAAGATCTCTACCCTAAGGAGTTTTCATTTGAATATGGAGTGAAAACAGAGTGGGGAGATATAAGGAAAACAGTAGTTGATTAATGAAGTTTTGTGTAGATGTCATTTATTTATTGCTCTACATTATTTAGATCAAGTTGTTCAGGGTAGTATGCCTCGTTCCATCCCTTATTTTATCATCATAATCATCATCATCAACTTTGTCTGTGGCACAACGTCCATTACAAAATATTACAAAAACACACCAGAAAAGTATCTACAAAATAAAAGGAAAATACAGGAATAAAATCAATTAAAATTACAGGGGGAAATGCCAGGGCAACAATAGGGCTACAACCACCAGCCCCCTTTGCAGTACACTGCAGATGTTTTTAGAAATTTGCAGCAGATCATTTGTGCTGCTACTGCAAAGGTAGCCACCTTAAGTGTAATAGATTTGGAGTGATCTGCCAAGAGATCACAGATAATATCAGGCAGTGTCCAACCTGCCCTCACTTTCAAAAGGTCTCCCAGGAAATGGTTCGTGGGGTCCCTATACAGTGGACAGTGTAGAAGATAATGCACTAGGTCTTCCACCTCCCCAGAGCCACAAATACAAAGACTCTGTGTATAAGGGATCCGTTTATACCTTCCCTCTAAATGAGCTGAAGGCATTGTCTGAAAACTGAGGGCAGTAAAGGCTTTTCTCACAGCAATGAAAGTTAAGTCTTGAAAATACTGCTGGAAATACTGTTCCTTCTTTATAAGGCTGCACCATGGAGAGAACATTTGCTGTTGGCTAGCAAGCATATTTTCAGAGGAATCCAACTCAAATATCTTATCTCTAATAGAATATTTGTCCTTATGAATAATAGAGGTTGGACATTTTCAAAATAGAGAAGGGACAATGCTGTTCAAAAGTGGGCCCATCCTCCCTTAGCAAGTTGCTCAGTAAAACATTGTTTTGCTAAATTACAGCCATCCAAGCTATTTTATCATCAGAACAAGCCTGCAAAGTAGGTTAAGCTGAAAAGAGTGACTGGTCCAAAGTTGCCCAATAAGCTTCATGGTGGTCATAACTAAAGCCTGGGGATCAAAAGCACACTCTCCAGAAATGGTGGATTTGAAGGAAGAGAGAGAAAGAGAGAGAGAGGTGATCCTCCTAGTAGGTAAGTAGCATCTCCTGGCCTGATTCCCCCATCCTGACTTACCAGGCACAGCTGCTGTGAGTGACGGAGTCTTTTCTCCTGTAGACCAGGATGCAGTAAACTGACATTTCCACCCCCACCCCCTCCTGTGATTGCTCTCAGGTGTGATAGTCAGAAGTAAAATCCCTGCTGCAATTCCTCCTCACACCAAAGATTGGTCATGAGAGGTGGTGGTAACAATCAATCTATTGCACTCTAGTCAACAGAAGACCAGATCTTCATTTCTCACAGCAGCTGCTGCCTGGGAAGTCAGGATTAGTGGGCTTTTATGGTCCCTATGTATTCCCTACACTACTGAATACCTAGGGATCATTATTATGAACCAATTGTGAATGCGCAACTCTAGGTTACTCATTTGTAACTGTGATAATGAATTCCAGCCATCCCACAGCTCCGTTAATATGGATGAATTTTAGCAAAATAAAACCCCATTT
This sequence comes from Gambelia wislizenii, assembly GCA_030847615.1. Lineage (NCBI taxonomy): Eukaryota > Metazoa > Chordata > Lepidosauria > Squamata > Crotaphytidae > Gambelia > Gambelia wislizenii. Next base: position 24,893,366 of record JAUMIR010000004.1, read on the forward strand.
TAGAGGAGAACTGCACTTCTGAAAACCTCTTAAGAGTCACAATTCCTTTCTAAATGTTCATATTTTACTGGTGGGAAAAAATGGTTTTCTGATAACTATGAGTATTTTTTAACACCCATTTGCCAACACACCAGCAAGAGGATTTATGCAGTTGGTAGTGAGTTCAGTTCTCAAACTCACCAAAGTTGCCCATTTCCCAGCCCAGGTGGTTCTGGTGCCATAGATAGCACTGGGAAGGTGGCTGAGGCATAAAGGCTCTTCAGGTGCAATGAACAAAGTTCATGTTTAGCACAACATATACAAGACCTACATACGTTCTATAAGGCAGAAATGGGCCCACTGAATGAAAGTTATAGTATAACTAATGCATCTTCCCCCAAGTTCCTTCTGTTGTAAGGATTTAATTCTAAACATCTCAGGCTTGGCCAAATTGATCACCAACAATGGTCCACCATGGCCTCACATCGGGAGGCATGGAGACGCACTATCCACAATGCTGCAGCCTTATTTGAGAACTCACGCCAAACAAATCTTGAAGAGAAACGACAACGCAGAAAGAATTGCAACCCAGAAACATCACCCAAGGAGACCTTCTGCTGTACTTTCTGCAACCGGCCTTGTTTATCTCGGATTGGCCTTTTTAGTCATCAGTGCGCTTGCAGAAAGTGCGGGATGAGTCCTTCCTGAATATTCGTTTGCAAAGAAAAGCCAGAGAGAGAGAAATGTGCTTCAAATTGCAGTTTAAAGCTGAAACCCAAAATATACTCCTGGAAAATGGGTCTCTATTTTTAAATTAAATGCACCTCCTTGTCAGTGGTTTCAGACAGGCTTGTCTAAAATATGCAGACATATTTTAAGCAAAGAATGAATAATTTGAGCCCGGTGTCTCTCTCTGACTCAGTAATATTATTATTTTTTTAATGAGGATTTTTTACTTCATGAAAGGTCTCCTACTTTGTTTAGCACTGGCATCCACAGAGCCCTGTCTACAAGCAAGCACTGCCATAATTCCTATTGAACTCAATGAAGCTGCCTTGGATCCCACCCTAGGAGAAAGGTGGGGTATGAATTCAAAAAATCTTTAAAATAAATAAAGCTCGCCTCCAAGAAAATAATTTTAGTAACATAAAGAAATAAGAAAATAAGTTTAGATAAGTTCGTTATAGTCTGCTTTAAAGGTAAGTTTCTCACAGCATTAAAAGCAATACCTATATTCTTAGTCTCTGGAAATCATTATATCTGGCGATGCTCAAATATTTTAATTGAGAACTAAGGCGTAACACATAGAAAAGATATTAGTCAAAATCCGATCCCTTTAATTATATGGTCCTTTCAGTTTTATAGCTGTGGTTTGGTTTTGGGTTGTTCTGCACCCCATCTCTATATTTACTCTACTTATAGAGAGATCACAAGATGTCTCAAAATAATCAGCATGCTTAATTGGAGCTAAATTATTATGTGAGGCGCCTGACTGCAGTTTCTTTTACGATGGGTCCCATTTGTTTAATCTAAACTGAATTCAGTCTGGGTGAGGAAACTAAAGATACAGAAACAGCTTTAAAAGGAGGTGACTTTCATTGTGGAGAGCTACAGACTCCAGCACAGGTTTTACAAGAAAGATTTGTTCTGTAGAACAGTTTTCAAGCCTAGTCTTGGTTTGTGATGCCGTTTCCATTCAACAATATACTACAGTACTTTCTCCTGCTCCCCCTTCACACCAATTGGCAGACATTTTAAAATAATGCTGTATCTATCAAGTATTGCTGAATAGCCTTTTTTTTTTCTAGGTCATGCATTAAGGCTGGATACACAGGGTTAAAGGATTCATTTTCACAAACTCCTCTGTAATTATTGGGTGTTAATAATAATAATAATAATAATAATACAATTTATTTATATCCTGACCCTCTACAAAATGCAATCGAGGTGGCTTATAACATTTAAAATATACATATAAAACTCTCCATCCCACCCACCCCTTAAAATACAATTAAATAATTGAACATTTAAAAATACTTAATAAATACTAAAACACACACACACAATAAAATAACTGGAATAGGGATCGGACCAATAACATTTTTTTCTTCTGATGGCCGGGTATTCAGGAAAGGCCTGCCGGAAGAGATCCATCTTAAGAGCTTTTTAAAAGCTATTTAAGGTGGTAATATGACAGATCTTGTCCGGCAGGCCGTTCCATAATCTGGGAGCAATAGCCAGAAAGGTCCTCTGGGAGGTTGAGGAAAGCTTAGTTTTTAAAGGTTGCAGCAGATTCCTCCCAGAGGACCTGAGTGCACGGGGAGGATTATATGGAAGGAGGCGGTCCCAAAGATAGGTAGGACCCAAGCCATTTAGGGCTTTAAAGGTGATAACCAACATCTTGTACTGGGCCCAGAAACTAATGGGCAGCCAGTGAAGTGATCTTAAGATCGGTGTTATATGGCCTCTTCTAGATGTACCCGAGACCAGTCTGGCTGCCATATTCTGTACTAGTTGAAGTTTCCAGACCAAGCACGAGGGTAGCCCCATGTAGAGTGCATTACAGAAATCAAGATGGGAGGTTACCAGAGCATGTACCATGGTCTCAAAGTCCCTGACTTCCAGGAAAGGGCACAGCTGGCGGATCAGCCGAAGCTGATAACAGGCGCTCCTGACCGTCGCATTTACCTGGAACAATGAGTCCAGGAGTACCCCCAAACTGCAAACACAGTCCAAGGAGGAGAGTGTAACTCCATCCAGGACTGGAGGTTGTATCCCAATGCCTGGGTTCATGACTGCTACCATGAGAACCTCCTTTTTGTCTGGATTCAGCTTCGATTTGTTTTTCCTCATCCAGTCCATTGCTGCCCTAAGACAATCATTGAGAGCAGAGACACCATCTGAAGTCAGAGCTGAAGACTGAGACATGGAGAAATATATCTGGGTGTCATCAGCATAACTGATAACACCCGGCCCCCGTGCCTCTGGATTATCTTTCCCAGCAGCTTCATATATATATTGAATAGCATTGGGGACAGGATGGCGCCTTGTGGGATGTCACAATTAAGTTGTTTCCTTACAGATGCTGTCCCCGAGCATCACCCTCTGGAATCTACCCAAGAGGAAGGAGCGGAACCACTGCAATGCAGTGCCTCCGATTCCTAACCTTCTCGGGTGATCCAAGAGGATATCATGATCTATTGTATCAAAAGCCGCTGAGAGATCCAGTAACACCAATAGGGTCACATTACTTCTGTTGATGTTCAGGCAAAGGTCATCAGCTAAGGCAACCATGGCCGTCTCAATTCCAAATCCCATCCTAAACCAGTTTGAAATGGATCTAGATAATCGGTTTCTTCCAAGACAGCTTGGAGTTGAAGAGCAACCGCCCTCTTGATCACCTTGTTCAAAAAAGGTAATAAAGAGACTGACATGTAGTTCTCCATATCCAGAGGGTCAAGGGAAGGTCTTTTTAGGAGCGGTCTTTAATTGCAAGATGGAATGTGGCCTTCCTTGAGGGATGCATTGATGATGTCCCTGAGGAACACCCTCAAGGTATCACCCCCCTGGACGGTCAGCCATGAAGGACAAGGGTCAAGAGGGCAGGTAGTCTTCTTCAATCTACCAAGGAGCTTGTCCACGTCATCAGTACTTAAAGATTGAAACTGATCCAGTATAACCTCATCAATGGAGTTACTGGATACCTCGTCGATTGAATCTGCTCCAACCCTGGTGTCCAAATTGGCGCTTATCTGAGGGATTTTATCTGCAAAGAAGTTGTTAAATGTGTCACAGAAGGCCGTTGTCGGATTTAGTAATGAGTTCTGTATAGGTGGAACCTGTGACAGTTCCCTCACCACCCTAAACAGCTCTGTTGGGTGAGACTCTACAAATGCAATACGTGCAGAAGAGAAGGATTTCCTCGCTGCACATATTGCCTCTCTATAGGAATGAAGAAACTTCCTATGACGAGTCTTGTCAGACAAGAGCCGAGTTTTTCGCCAGACACACTCTAGTCATTGTCCAACCTGCTTCAACTTCCTAAGTTCTTCAGTTTACCATGGATGGCGATTAGAAGCGGGTTGGAGAGGACACTTGGGAGCAATCACGTCGAAGCTTTGGTAAGGTTGGTGTTCCAGGTATTGACCAAGGCTTTGACAGAATCACTGGTGCTAGCAACCAATAAACCCTCTAAGGCTTTCTGGAATCCAACTGGTTCCATTAGCCTTCAAGGGCGGACCATTCTAATAGGTCCTCCACCCCCAACAGGATGGACATTGGCTCTGATTTCAGCCTTGATCAGGAAGTGATCTGTCCATGTCAATGCAGTGGTTTTAGTCACCTCCGTCCATGGATATTCCTGTTCCGTACTAAAGACCGCATCGAGGGTATGACCTGCACAATGAGTGGGCCCATCAACCAATTGGGATATGCCCATGTTTGCAATGGGCTCCATGAACTCCCGAGCGCACCTGATAGATTTGACAAGCTGGTCTCAATATATAACCACTCTATTTTTTACTTTGCTTTTTATGTGTTATAAAACCAATTATTTTATGAAATGGGGTCTCTCAAGAGCAGTGGCTAGAAAAGTGGAATTAAAGCCGGATAGTCGCATCTATAGCTGAACCTTATCACACAACGCCGTGACTATCCTGTAGCTGGCATGTATTCAAACAATTACTGTTGTGTCCCTTTTAATTTCCAGGAAAAGCCTGGCAATAGTTCTAAATGTTGCTATTGTTCCACTCCTGGCCCTGGTGCAATGTTCATTTCACTTCAACTCTGGCATTACAGCAGTCACTGCCATGAGGGGGCCTGATTCTCCTCCTCTCCTCTCCTCCCCTCTCACTTGCTAGTCCAAAGCAGGCTAACTCCATGCCTGTTGGGGGTTTTTATTTTTATCTTTGCTGTGCTTGCATACTTACAGGAAAACAATAACATAAAAGTAATTTTAATCATTTTTGCCATAATTATGCAAACACAGCAAAAGATAAATATTTTTTTAAAAAACCAACAGGCTTAGAGAGTGGGGGAGAATCAGGTCCCCTCATGGCAATGACTGCTGTCATGCCAGAATTGCAGTGAAGAGACTTATCACATGGGGGGAGGTCATACCAGTCATGCAAAAGAAGAGAGGTGTGATAAGAAATGCTTTCAAAGCAGTATGTTCCTGTTTCCTTTCTTAATACAATTGCCCTGAGACACTAGCCTTGTGTGAAAATCTCCCATTTGTTTGTTTGTTTTTGGACTTCAACTTCCATAAACATGGTCAGGGATTCTGGGAGCTGAATTTCAAACTATCTGGAGGGACGCTCAGCAAAAGGGATCTATTCACAAAAGTGAATTTCCTATCAATTGCTTACAAAAATACAATGGCTAAGATCCTACCTCAAGGAAACAAGAGTGTAACTTTACATTCACAGAGTTATATAAAATTGTGCATTCATGAACTGCAACACTGCACAACTAAATGTACAAGCAAATATCAAATGCATGATTGCAACAAGCAATGCACAATGTGCATCTTCTCATGCAACTTACATTGGCATCACATGAACTATGCCATAACATGTGCAACTCTGCTTCCACTACTTTCAGCCAAATGCAGACTTCCACATCACACAAAAGTGTCCAGCTGCATCTTAGGGGAACTTGCACGTGTGTAAGTCACTAACAGCCAATTAACTGGATGCCAGCCAATATATTCTATAATCATTCAGATGAAAATCATATTCATAAATATCATCTCATATGCTATATTGGAACATAGGAAGTTGCCTCATACTGAGTGAGACTATTTGTCCATCCATTTCAGTGCTGTAAACTCTGACTGGCAACAGATCTCCTGGATTTCAAGCAGGATTTTTTTTTTTTTGGTATTCCCTGGTGGATTCATCCAAGTAATAATAATAAGGCCTAATTCTGCTTAGTCGCTTAAAGGAATATACACAAAACAGTCCCACGGAACTGAGATGGAGGTGTTCTTCAAGAGTGTACAGTGAACATGAAAGGAGAAGGAATGAGCCAGCCCTACCCACTGATTTTCTAGGGTTCTGAATTGTCTGGTGAACTTCTATGGGTACAGGAGATTGTCACTCACCATACAGAGGGCAAAGTAAATGACAACAGAGTGAACCAGGTGACCATTTCCCCCTTCTATGAGTGTTTTCTATAAAGACTTAAGGAATGCCTGCACAGGGCTTTAATCTCACCTCCATCTGTGTTTATAGGACAAGAGGTGGTCAACTGTGGCCCTCTAGATGATTTTGGACTGCAGCTCCCATAATCCGTCACCATGGACACTAATAATAATAATAATAATAATAATAAATTTTTATTTTTAACCCGCCCCTCTGCTCAGCAACCGGGGCGGCGTACAGCAAGATTAAAACAACATCAAGTTAAAACAATCCTTACCCATCATGCCATGCTTTAATGTCTACTGCTCAGTGATCTGTTTTGGCCAAGGACTCAGCTTCTCTCCTCCCCACTACCTGCATAGGTAGCAAATGCTTGCAAATGCTGGCTGACAGAAAGACAGACCAGTTTCACTTCTCCACTTTCTTCCTAGCAATGGGAATGGTGAGAAAGAGCAGGGATTAGAGATAGCAGGGATTTCCTTCAGAATAGCTACCAGAATAGCTTCAGAATAGGATGTTAATATTGGTTAAGACCAAAGGCCTATCTATTCCAACATTCTGTTAGGATAGAGGCCAAGAACCAGCTACCACTTGGATCTCAAGAAGCAAGACTTGAATGCATCTGTACTCTTCCTCTTGCATAGGTTCTGTGCTGGTGACTCCCCCTTTCCTGCATTGATTAAACATGGATATATTTTCTCAACTGTTCTTCTGTGACTTTGGCTGTCTTAATACCGTGGCTGGCATCTTGTAAGTGACATTTACAGGTGAAGGTCCATCTTCAAGTTGCATACATTTATTTATTTATTTATTGGTCATTGTGGAGATGTTATTGTCTTTGACCATCAACAGCATCCAAAGCCTCCTCCTCTCCCGACTCACCATTGTGCTGTGATAGCCTGCCCCCATGGCCATTCTGTTGCTGAGGGAGAGCAGAAGGGATCAGAGAAACACCATTACCATAGCCAGATGCAGGCTGATAACATCATTTTCTAAGAACCTCCAGAGGACCCTAGCAAACCTTGGCAGAAGATGTCCTCTGTCTTTTCCGATCACCCCTACAACCAACAACAGATGGGAGCAGGATTTCACAATGCAGTGCTGACCCCTTAGAGTGCTGCATGTGGATCTCTTATGCTAGCAACCATGTAGGATCTCAGCCTTTGTCTCTCATCTGTAATATTATCCATTGTATTCATCAATTATCCTGACCCCTTTCAAGTCTTTGAACATGGCGCTGAAAAAAACAGATGCTTTTACATGTTTACATGTCCCTTCAGAGACATTCATTTCAATGTATATCTCGCCTTAATTCCCAAATGAGTTGCCATGGCTTCATGCTGTTTCTGTTTTGTGGTTTCTATATGTTATATAACTTGCTATTTGCTTCACAAATTGGATTTCCCTCGCTCCCCAAAGGATGATTATGACTGGACAATCTTATAATCCTTCTTTAAAAGGAATTTAAAGGAATGAAATATTTTACCCACTGTCAAGTTGTGTGCCAGCATTTGTTGCCCTATAAAATGTCTGCTGCAAATCATTTTAAAAATACATTCATTCAGAAGAATTCTTTGGAGAGAGGTTTGAAAAGAGTTTTATTCTGTTTTTGCATGTTAATCATCCATTTTAGTCACCTCATTTTGTTGCGGAACATATTGTACGCTTAACTAGGTTTACAGTGGCCTTTGTGGCCAAAGAACTGTACACAATATTTTACATGTAGGACATGTATCACACTGGTGTCCAACGGCATGTTCAATATTGCTGCATTCTTTCCTTTCTCCCTCTTATTGAGGTCAGGAGTAAGGAACGTGTGGCCTTCTACTATGCTGACTGGAGTGCTGGGAATTTCAAGTCAAACACATCTGGAATAGCATATGTTCCCCACCTCTGAAACAGACCACTTAAAACAGGGATAGACAGACTTCAGTGATTTATTTGATTTTTTTTTTCTACAGCTGAGATGCACCAATCCCAGCCTGGTAAAAATGACATAAACTTAAAATGAAAGAATTATGAGCCCAGGAATTTGCTTGGACTATCAAAACTGGACAGAGTGCACAGTTTTTTCACTCCCCCCCAAAAAAATATTTTCCTATGATTCTAAGCTTTCTTAATTACAGCCATCCAATTTAGGGCAGGAGGAGGGTCATGTGTTGCTGCCAGTGTAAACACATGGGAGCAGAGACGCTTGCTGATCTACTGGAAATCACCCAGAGGTCTACCAGTAGTTCGAAAGCTACCATCTGTGCACCCCTGACCTACAATTCCAAATTCATTTTTCCTTACTCAAAATAATATATTTACAGCAGCAACAACAAAAATCCCTTGAATTATGTCTGCATTACAAATGCAGTTTCATTATAAAGTGAATGGAGGCCAACTCCCATGAAAACAATTAATTCCTTGTCTTCCTACTCTTACTCAAATATAAATCATCATCATAATGGTTGTCTCTCATAGCTTCAAAAGCAATTCCTGGGATCCCAGTGTTCTATTTTGTATCCAGCATTACACATAAAAAATTCTAACTGTGATTAACATACTTTAATCTTTTTTATGATTCACATTTAATTAGTTTGAGCACAAACTTGTCAATCAACACAATCCATTTTAAGTAACTTATCTTTGTATATGTATATATTTTCACCCCAGTTTTAATTCTGTAACCTCCCTTCTTCTTTCATTTGCCATTGCATCCTTGCTGTTTCAAATCCTTCATAAAAGTTTTTTCCCATTTTAAAAAAAGAGAGAGGCTTTTTGGGTGAGTGCAAACATCATGTTCAACTCATCACCTAACTCTCCATAGAAATAGTAATGGGACAGTCAGATAAGCAAGACATCTCAAACCAGAGAGGTAAAAAGAAAAGGATAAGAAGGAAGGAAGGAAGGAAGGAAGGAAGGAAGGAAGGAAGGAAGGAAGGAGAAAGAGAGAAGGGAAAGAGAAGAAAGAAACCTGATCATCTGAGGCATGTAAAAAAATACCTTACTGGACAAGCAGTACTGAATCTCTTCCTTCTGATATGAGTAACTGAGCCAGAGTGGTAAAGTGGTTAGAGCAGGGACTGGAATTCTATAGCCCATGGATCAATTGTGCCCCCTCTATGTGATCCTTAGATGTCCCACACCCTATTCTTTTAAAAATGGGAGTACAGAGACTATTTCAGTACTGTGAAGTCAAAGCTTTCACGGCTGGCATCCATAGATTTTCCTTGGGTTTTTTTCTGGGCTGTGAGGCCATGTTCTGGAATAATTTCTTTCTGACATTTTGCCTGCATCTGTGGCTGGCCCAACGATTCAGGATGGAGGCTTTATCAGTAATTAATGTTTGACCATCTGTACTGTATAAGGAGCTTTGGACCTGATAAGTAGGTCCAAACACTGCTTTAAGAGCTTCATAAAATCCTCTATGATCACCCAGATCTGCACAGCGTTGTATCTTTTCTGCTATATTGATCCACCACTTGTTCTGCATGTCTCGGAGTTTTTGTTGTAGTTTACTACATGTGAGGTGGAGAGCTGCTTTTCTTACATGGCAGGTTGGCTGGGCGAGGTATGCCTGGTGAGCAGTTCTCTTCTTTGCCAACAGCTCCTGGATCTCTTGGTTGTTTTCATCAAACCAGTCTTGATTTTTCTTGTGGGAGCACCCGAGGGTTTCTTCTGCAGACTGGAGGATACTGTTTTTGATATATTGCCAAAACACTGTAGGAGAAGAATCTGTAGGATGGTCTTCAAGTTTCGTTTGTAGATTTGCCTGGAAGTTGTCTCTCATGGTAGCTTGTTGAAGATTGTTGACTTGGAGTCTCTTCTTTATGATGCCACCCCTCTTAGGTTTGAACTTAAGATGAAGATTTAGTTTACATCTGACAAGGCGATGATCTGTTTGGCATTCTGCATTAGGCATCACTCGGGTATGACGGACATCACGAATGTCTCTCTGACGGACTAGAACATAGTCAATGAGGTGCCAATGTTTGGATCGGGGATGCATCCAGGTTGTATTCAAGCTATCTTTCTGCTGAAAGATTGTGTTTGTAATAGTCAGCTGTTGTTCTGCACAGAACTCTAGCAGGAGGCGTCCGTTATCATTGCAATTTCCAACACCATGCTTGCCTAAGACACCTTTCCAGGCTTCAGAGTTCTTTCCTACTCTGGCATTGAAGTCACCAAGGATAATAATTTTATCTTCTACAGGGACTTTTTGTATGAGTTGGCGTAGGTCTGTGTAGAATTTGTCTTTCTCTACAGGGTCGGCTTGCATAGTTGGGGCATATATACTAAAGAGAACAACATGTGGGAGGCGTAAGGAAATAATGTGATCAGAGTGTCCTGTTGGCAAGGTTTCGAGTTTGGAGGCAATGGAGTTTTTAATCATAAAGCCTACTCCTGAAAGATGTTTTTTGGTTTTGGGTTTGCCAGACCAGTAAAGTGTGTAGCCGGCGCTATGTTCTTTAAGGCTGCCTTCCTCATGGAAGCGAACTTAAAAATACTACTCTACGGTGAACTCGCCACGGGTCAGCGTAAGAGGGGCGCTCCAAAAAAGCAATACAAAGACTCCCTGAAACAACATCTCAGGCTTGGCCAAATTGATCACCAACAGTGGTCCGCCCTGGCCTCACATCGGGAGGCATGGAGATGCACTATCCACAATGCCGCAGCCTTATTTGAGAACTCACAACGAACAAGTCTTGAAGAGAAATGACAACGCAGAAAGAACCACAACCCAAAAACATCACCCAAGGAGACCTTCTGCTGTGCTTTTTGCAACCGGACTTGTTTATCTCAGATTGGCCTTTTTGGTCATCAGCGCGCTTGCAGAAAGTGCGGGATGAGTCCTTCCTGAATCTTTGTTTGCGAAGAAAAGCCAGAGAGAGAGTGTGGCTGGCATCTTCAGAGAACGGTTGGGTAGGTGTATGTGTGGAATTTATATGCTGTGAACCCCTGTTGGGGGAAAATATGTAAATTTGTGTAATTGAATGGTAAGTTTCTGGGTATAGAAATGCAAGGCTTGTTAGTGCTTGTTTGGCTAATGGTTGGTTGATGGGCCATTATCTGCTGGGAATCCCCCGTCCCTGGGTGGAATTCCTTTGTAAGTGTTGGGTTTTTATTCTATTGTATTTCAAAACTGGGAGCCAGATTTTGTTTACTTTTAAGGTTTCTTCTTTCCTGTGAGTTTTGAAATGCAATATAATCAGAACTCAACACTTGCACGGGGAGTGCGACGGTCAGGAGCACCTGTGATCAGCTTCGGCTAATCCGCCAGCTGCGCCCTTTCCTGGAAGTCAGGGACCTTGAGACCATGGTACATGCTCTGGTAACCTCCCATCTTGATTTCTGTAATGCACTCTACATGGGGCTATCCTCGTGCTTGGTCCGGAAACTTCAACTAGTACAGAATATGGCAGCCAGACTGGTCTTGGGTACATCTAGAAAAGACCATATAACACCGACCTTAAGATCACTTCACTGGCTGCCCATTAGTTTCTGGGCGCAGTACAAGAGGTTGGTTATCACCTTTAAAGCCCTAAATGGCTTGGGTCCTACCTATCTTTGGGACCGCCTCCTTCCATATAATCCTCCCCGTTCCATTCAATTACACAAATTTACATATTCTCCCCAACAGGGGTTCACAGCAGATAAACTCCACACACACACACCTACCCAACCATTCTCTGAAGATGCCAGCCACAGATGCAGGTGAAACATCAGAAAGAAACTATTCCAGAACACGGCCTCACAGCCCAGAAAAAACCCAAGGAAAATCTATTTCAGTACTATACCCCAAAATAGCATTTTTTGAAAAGTGAAAATAGGACTTTTAAGCACAAAGCACCATTGTTTTGTGGGGGCGGAGGAGAGAAGTGATCACTTCACTTCACTTTTTTAAAAATTGGCATGTTAAACTGGGAAGAACCAGATTCAAATCCCCATTCAGCCACAAAATGTGCTGAGGGTTCTTGGAACAATTGCTATCCCATAGTACTAATTTTCCTGTCAGATTCTTACTGATTTTATAGACCTCTCTATTCCTTCTGTGACTAGAGGAGGGGGGAGGAAATAAGGAAAGAGGATTGCTGGCATGTGTCCCTACATCATATATATCTCTGTGCAAGTACACATGAGTTCCCTGGTGCATGTCTTTTGTGCCAAAAGAGAGCTATGTACTCAGGTGTTAGCTTAATCTACCACACAGGTTGGTTATGACAATAAAGGAAGAAAAACCATTATTCTTTTTGGGAAGAAAAGCAGAATAAATAATGCAGTGATGACAAATATTCTTGAATCTCAGTGTACAAGTCAACCCTTGTATTTATGGGGTTATATTCCCAGACTTACCACAGAAACATGAAACTGTGGATAATAGCAAATCCTATTATTTTCAATGGAAACTAATGAGAGGCTGGCAGGCTTTACTGGATGCCAGGGCAGTGCAGCTTCTCCATGGGCAGGGGTGGGAAGGCAGCAAGGAGGGATACAGCTTGGCTGGGAGGGCAGAGAGAAGAGGACAGCACCTGCTCCCTCTCCCAGGCCCCATCCAAGCCCAGCTGGGGATGAGGAACCATGCCTGGAGGCCACCTCATTTCCCCTTCCTTCCTTTTCTCCCTCTCTCCCCAAAAGCAGGAGGTGTGGCTGGTGGGTCTGCCCAGAGAGGTGCAGCTGGGCTTGCCATGACTCTCAGGGTGGAAGAAGGGGAGAACTACAGTAGCATCCCCGAATGTGCTGATTCGCCATCCACTGATTCAATTATCCATGGTTGGTGACAGCGGGGGGGGGGGATAGATGGGAGAGGGAGGGGAGGAGGAGAGATCTCACCTCCCTTCTCCCTTGGCCCCCCAGAATGGCTCCCGTGGCAACAATGGTGATGGGGGACATTTGCTATTATTCGTGGATTTCATTATCTGTGTGTCCCCCTGGAACCAATCCCCTATGGATACCAGGTTCCAGCCTTACCATGCCTCTCTGGGAGGAGGAAGTGGCTGAACTCTTTCATCTGTCCAGATAGGCATGGCCAGGCTCTTCCTTGGCTGGCCTCCTGCTCTTGCCCTCGCCCCAGTTGCTCCACTTCACCATGGCTGCCACCTTCCTCCTAGCCCTTGCCAGCAGGATTCCTCTGTGGCACATGAGGGCATGGACCACCCACCAACTTGCTCACACATGGGGAGCAGTTGAGGGGGGGGGAATTTTCAACTGCAAGAAATTGAAACTGTGGGTACCAGCCCCACATAAAACATGTATCAACCTGTATGCTCTGCTGTATTGCCTTATAAATTTAATACATATTGCTAAATACAGTTGAGTATCCCCCATTCGAAACACTTGGGACCAGAAAGGTTTTGGATTTTGGATTAGTATTAATTTTTTGGACTTTGGAATATCTGCATATACTTAATGAGATATCTTGGAGATGGGACCCAAGTTTAAACTCAACATTCATTTATGTTTCCTATACACCTGATAACATACCCTGATAGTCATTTTATACAATATTTTTAAGTTTTTAATTTTTTATTTGTATTTTAATGTTTTTTATTTACATAATTTAATATTTTGGATTTTGGAGTATTTTGGATTTCTGGATACTGGTATCATTTCCAAGATATCTACCTGTACGATCTATGTATGATCTAATTCAGTAAATACAATTATTAGCATAAAGAGCCAGTTTTGTGCAATGTCCCCTTGTTAAAGCAACCAGAGTTTCACAGATGCTCTTTAAAAGGCTCTTTATAGATGTTAAATGACTTCTCATCTTTCCAGGACAGACTAGTCTTTAGAACACAATGTGAGCATTCTACCCTAAATATAAGCATATAAACATTCCACAGATGGAACACACATGCGACAAGCAACACACCTGTATAAATAGCCTAAGGAGATTATCACACGGGTACTAAAAAACCGTCCCTTTCTTGCTACCCCACTCACGCCCCACTCCCGTCCCTGTTACAGAATTAAAGAAAAAATTTCAAACACCTACCTTGTAGTGAGGCAGAAACTGATCCCCTCCCTTCCGGCAGCCCAGGTGTGAATGCAGCCATCCCTGAGCTGCATTCACTTCCTGGAAATCAAATCCCAGTCATTTTTGCAAGAGAACAACCACACGGGAAATTAAAAAATAAAACCAAAACCAAATGTCAAAAATACAAAGCAAGCACAGAAACACACTTTTAAAAACCCAAGTAACCCAGGGAGGGTTAAAAAAAAGGGTGTCACTTACCTTGATGTCCCGATCGAATCCGGAAGTGTTTGGCACGGACCTCCCTGTGACCTCCCTGTGACACTGGCATCGCGCCAGCAGAACGGGGCTCCTTTTCACAAGCTTGTGATTCCATTTCAGAAATGGAATGGGTGATTTATTAACAGCTTAAGTCGTTAATAAGAAGGAACGGGGGGGGCATGACAGAAGAGGCACAAAGGCATATCACCACAGGAATGACATAATCTAAAACGGAAACCTCTTAGCAATCTCCTGTTGTCCCTGTGGTGGGATACTTGGCATGTGTGATAATCTCCTTAGCTTTCTAATGTTGTAGCAGCTTCAGGTGGATAAAGCCAGACCAATTTAAGACTAATGCACTACCCCCAGACCAACCACCACTGTCTGCATATCAACGCTTGGAATTTATTTTATATTATTGTTCTCTATTGTAGTTTCTTTTGCACTCCACGAATACAATACTTTGACCCCCTTAACTGCCATGGATTCCTGGGATGTGCAGTTTAGGAAGATACTTAGAATTCTCAGCCAGAGAGCTCCAGGACCTCACCAAACTACAAATCTCAGAATGCTGTAAGATGCAGCTACGGCAGCTGAAGTAGGTTCAAAGCGCTATAGCTGTGTATATGAAAAACTCCAAAAAAAAACAAAAAACCCAAACCCAGCCAGCTGTAAAGGTGTGTTGCATATTGTTTATGTGATTATGCATAAAATCATAGACTACACAATCAAAATTGGTGGTCAGGAGCAGAGAGAGCTGGCACAATCCATTCCCACCTCACTTTCCATGTGTTGATGATTCATCAATGTTTCCCTTTATGTATGCATGTGTTTAATAAAGGCATGAGAGCAAGACTGAAGTGTGAGAGGTGCAATAAGGGAGCAAAGACAGGCTTAACAGAAACAAAGAAAAAAAAGCTTTATTTGTTGTTGTTTTTAAAGATTTTATCACACAAGGCTGGTAAAGCAGTATTTCAGTGGGATAGGAATGAATTTGGCCAGTATTTATCAGATGACATCACGGCTATCCTTTTGGTGCTTTGCATTCTAGTCATTTCTGTTGTGCTCTTTTCAGTTGACAGGAAAGTCCCAGCAATACCTGCCAAAATCACTACTGTTCCGCTGCTGCCCCGGTGCAATAGGCCCCTTCACTTTAGTTCTAGGATGCTGTCATGTGGCATGAGGGGGAACAGCAAGGGGGGGAGAGAGGAAGAGGAAGAGAATCAGACCTGCTTATGCTACATGACTGCAGTCATTCTGGAACTGAAGCAAAGGGACCTATCACACTAGGATGTTGCCAAAGGAGCACATTCATGAGAATGAAGAGAGGTGTGATAATAAATGTTTTACAATCAGTATGTTTCCATTTCCTTTAGTAATGTGATTGCCATGAGAAATGAGGCTGATGTGACAAATGTCCTATGATGTTGCCATGCCATACAATGCCTATATAGGCAATGCCTATATGGGCAATGCCTATAGAGAGCTTTACATATAGGTTTGTTTTTTTAAAACGAAACCCCATATTTTATTATTTTAAAAAGGCTTTACAACACTTTATTTGGAAAAAAAACAAATAAATCAGCCAAAATGCATAAAAAGCTGAGTGCTTCTCTGTTGACTCACGCCAAATCCACACGACACAAATAATCCAATTTGAAACTGGATTCTTTGCCATGACTCTTTCCTATAGAATCCTAGGATTTGTTGTTTGGTGTGGCACTGGCACTCTTTGGTAGAGAAGGCTAAAGACTTTGCAAGACTACAAACTGTAACTTGAATATCTCTTTTAAAGTCTGGATTAACACTTTGAATGGATTAACTGCCCATTGACATGGGAGCTACCAGTCTCTAGAAATATTATTTTTATGCAGAGGAAATGCACAGGAAGCAGCAATGTCTGTCATAAAACAATATTTGTGGACATAAATATTATTTTCTTCAGAGAAAATGTTGTTTCCGTTGCAAAAAAGAAAAAGCTGTTTTCTGTGCAAAACAACCACATAGAAATTTTGCACAGAATAAATGCCCAATTACAGCACTTTCTGGACAGGAGGCAACATTTTCTCTGCAGAAAATATTTCTGTCTGCACCTATTATTTTATGGCAGAAATTACTGTTTCCTATGCAGAAAATTCTATGATTTGCACAAAATAACCACATGTGAATTTTGTATAGAATAAGTCCTGAACTGTGAAAATTCTCATCAGTCCAGGATTCTTCCTGTCACAGTTTCTTGAGCCTTGAGAAATATTTCCTGACCATTCATAATGGGATTCTTCCCATACTTATCCCTGAAATTGCAGGGGCAAAACCTGAGAGCAATAGGCAACCCCTTATGATGTCACAGGAGGTAGGCTCTGGTGATGGTATAAGGAACAATCCCTAGTTATGTAATTAAACATGAAATATTAAGCATCAACTACAAATACCCTAAAAGCACCAGATCCCAGCCAATCTTGGAAACTAAGCAGGGTCAACCCTGGTTAGTACTTATATGAGAGACCACCAACAAATACCAGGTGCAGTAGGCTGTTGCATGAGAGGAAGTAACTGGCAAAACAACCTCAGAGTATTCTTGCCTAAGAAAACCCTATGAAATTCATGGAGTCACCATAAGTTGACAGGCAACTTGAAGGCACACATATACACACACATACAGAGCTCTACAGAGTACTCTTTCTAAATAGGGGGGGGGGGAAGACACCAGGGCTGGCATCTGATTAGTGACATATGCTGCAGTTGCAAAGCGTTTTTTTGGACAATATGTAACAGTCATAGGCAGCTGACAGTTGCACATGTGGGACTATTGCACATGTGGTAGCACAATAGAGTACACAGAGTAGGATGTGAATGTACATTCCCTCTATGCATTGCCTTTGCACATTGCATATTTTAAGTTAAACAATAGAATAGGGTTTGTCTGCACTGGCCAAATACCTCAGCTTGCCCCCATACTAGAGCCCTGCAGTCCAAGTGACACAGGGCTTTTGCCCTAATCTGCTCCTGGTCAGTCCTCAACCACCCCCAGGACAGATATGGGGCTGGAACGGGATAGAGCCGGGATAGAACCCTTTATTGCATTTTTAAAAATACCCCATTTAATGTATTCCCGACAGGATGGGATGTGTCTGTGGGAGCCTGTCCTGCACCTGCCTGTAGCATGTGACCAAGGCTAATCTTATGCAGGGAGGGAGCTTGTTGCATGGTACAGCTGGCTGCCTGGACCCAGCAGAGCAGGGAAAATGGTGGTGGCAGCTGCAGCAATGGGCCAATGTTCCTGTGTGGACTCCAGCCATTTTCTTGAGGTAACGGGGGAAGAACGGGCCACCTCTGCAGCCAGGAGCAGGTATATCCTGACTGGTGTAAATAAGCTCATAGAGTTTCAGAGACCAGCCCAACTACGAAGAATCCCCTTTCCAAAGATAAAAAAGACATTTAAGAGATATCTCTTGAGGATCCTAATGGCAAGACAGACTCATACAGGAGACAACAGGTATCATTGATTATCTTCCTTACAAGACTTTCAAAACAATAACTAAAACTTTGAATTGGGCCCAGAATGAATGGGAAAGACCAGCATGGCTCAGGGAGGGGAAAGAAGCAGAAATTAAGGTGATAATAGGATTGTTTGGGAGGGACAGAAAGAAGTTGCAACAACTATAATCAAAGTGTGGTAATCAAAGTGTGACTCCCTTGAACCCACCCCTCAACTCCCCCCATTACCAAATTTTCTACCAGAAGCCTCTGGGATATATGATTTTTCCATTTAAATGTAATTCCCTCTCCCTGGGCCTATTTTAGGCCTGCAAAGCATTTTTAAAGCTATACATGACTATGTGGAGCCACCTTGGATCCCATCTTTGGAGAAAGGCAGGGTATAAATTGATTAATCAATCAATCAATCAATGTGGGGTAGGGCTGAGCAATGTCTGGCCCTCTTGTTGTTGCTGCACTATGACCCATCAGCTGTAGCCAGCACAAGTTAGTTGTGAGGGATTATGAGCCCTACAGTCCAACTTTTGCTGGGCCATAGTTGCCCCAGCCTTTTTGTCAACATTGGTGAGTTGATGGGTTAAGGATGTAACTTTACGCTCCTGCTGATGCAGGGATGATTATAAGTAACCATTAGGGATCATGTTAAGTAATTATTATCCTTAGGAACTTGAGACATTATCAGACGTGGCAAAAATAGCAGGATTACAACATCAGGGTAGCGCAAATGGGTACCACTATTGCACAACGTCTTCATCCTCATGTTATTACCCCATGCTCCAGCTGTGAAAAAGGCATTCTTTCTCATTCATGGGACAAGCCATGAATAGATTGTCAATAGCACTCTTTTTGTGCTATTGACTGGGTGAAAAAACACATCCCATTGTAATCGTGAGATTACAGCATGAATGGGTGGTCCTCAGTGAGAAAACTTCTGGGTGAGAATGCAAAAACAAAGCACAGGATGCTCTTTTAATGAACAGTACCCTTTAGTTTGCATGTTTTTAGGTTTGTTTCAGTGCTTGATGTTCCTTTACTTTCTTAATTAAGGGGTTTGGGGAGCTTTGGGGATTCTTCTCATGAGAATCGACGAAATCTCACCCATGCCAAATCGCAGAACTAAACTTCTATTCTTAAAGCACTAGTGATCGCCCTACCATAATTCTGTGGTGGTTCTTTCATGAGATTACAGTGACGTGCAATAATAAGTGTTATAATGCTACGATGTCCCCGCTATCTTCATTCATGGAATTACAGCATTTTTAGACGCTAGTCTGATAATGTCCTTGGTCAGGTCTTCCATGCTGACTTGACTATTTGTAGAACAAGGCTTCAAACAGATCAGAACACATGCTAAATACGCCTAGGTCCCATTGAAATTGTATTAATTGTCCTCCTGTCTTCCTCATGGGCTTCTCACAGGCATCTGGTTGGAACAATGCTGGCATAACTTAGATCAGAGCCATGTCCTTACATTTACTGTTAACACCATACTCTCTAACACTTCACAGGTGAAAATCAGGCTACATGTGGCTGGGCAACATTAGCATGTGGTCAAGAGAGCACATTTTATGAATGGGCAACAACATACTAGCTAGGAGATGCTACATAAATTTTCCTTTGCTTAGCCTATTGGGAAGGACAAGATTCCACCTCTCCTCTCCTCTCCTCTCCTCTCCTCTCCCCCCACCCCACAGAGTTAATTGAATTTAGAGAGAGAGACTGTTGCCTGGATAGTGTCTTCAAACTGAACAAATGAAATGTTTTATTTCAAGAAAAATTCTCACCAAAAAGGAAGACACATAAGCCTGAGGATTTATAGAACTGCAACTGAAATGGAAAGGGTCTAGAAACTGCTTATTCACATTCTAAAACTCATGTATTTACTTCCTGCCTTTCTTCGCTGTGTTAGAGCTCAGAGTGGAGCACACAGCATGAAACCTCTCTCTTGGACTATCTTAGACTACCTTTATAGTTCCCCTGTACGGTTTGGTAAGTTGCAAGAAAATGATTTCCCCAAAGACCAACTCCTGAATCTCATGGCTAAGGAAAGATTAAAACCTGAATTTCATCTACTCATTGGTGCCAGCTTCTCTCCAGTGGCTTGTCTATACAAAGCAAAAAAACCGCACCCCCCACCCTCAAATCTGGTATGAAAAGGCCACACAATGTATGGCCCTAACCCTGAATCTGGTGCAATAAGGCCACATGACCTATGGTCCTATCTGTACCAAACTCGGGGCATTATCACCTTAACCTGGGTTTTAAAATCTTGCAGATTGCTCTGGAAACTCTGGTGGTTTTGCCCTGGATTTCTTTTGGGGGGGAGGCAGGGCAGATTGCTGCCTCACATGTGCCACCATTTCCCTCAATGTTCAAACCACTTCCCTGCCTGGAACAGTGACGGAAAGGTGTTTTGCTCTTTGGCTCCACCACCACTGGTGTACATTTTCATTTTCAAGACTGGTACCCAGATTTTGTTTACTTTTAGGGTTTCTTCTTTCCTGATGAGTTCTGAAAAACACTAAAATCAAAACTCAACACATGCAAATGAACTCCACCCAGGGACTGGGGGGTTTCCAGCAGACAATGGACCATTAGCCAAACAGACACTAATCTTCCTTGCATATCTCAACCCAAAAACTAGACATTCAAATACTCAAATTTACATATCCTCTCCAACAGGGGCTGACAATATAAACCCCTACACGCACTCCTACTCAACCATTCTCTGAAGATGCCAGCCACAGATTGCAGGCAAAATGTCAAAAATAAACTCTTCCAGAACATGGCCTCACAGCCCAGAAAAAAACCATGGAAAACCTATGGATGCCAGCCATGAAAGCCTTCGACTTCACTTTCTGTCACTTTTCCAGGCTGGGAACTGGCTCTGACATTCAGGGAAATGCGTGCCTGCCAGGTAGCAATCTGCCCTGACTCCCCCCCCCCCCGAATCCAGGGAGCTTATGGGGAACTAGAGCAAAAGGTGCTTTGCCAGGGAGCTAATGGCAGTGGTGGTGGACCTGAGCAACCTGTGGATGCAAGTGACAAGTAGCGGGGTTGGGTTCGGGGTGGCTCTGGGGCAGAAGTCCACTTGGGCTTTTGCTCCTGGTGTAGACAAACTCCAGGTGGGCTGGGAAAGCAGCTGTGTTGGTAGAGGGTCATTGAGTCCTTTCTAAGAAAATGTAGGGGTATCCATTTTACGTCCCTATTCAATACACACAAGCACACAACATATGGACATGAAAACTAATTACATATTTCACATATTATCTCTGTTCAGCCCATGGATACTTTCAATGTGAATTTAAAAACCAAACAAAAGAAATTTACACCTGTACCCTCTAGCTGAGAGTGATTTCCCTATGGCTACCTAGGGGAATACATGCCAATTCATTTCTGGTCTAATACAAGGTGCTGCTAATGACATTTAAATGCCTATACAGCTTGGGAGCCCTCCCCATATATGCCTGCCTGATAATTGAGTTCTGTTGGAGGGACCCTCCTCTGTGTCCCATCCGTCAGAGCAATTTACTACAGAGGATATGAGAGAAGGCCCAGAACAGAGGGAATATCCTCCTTTTGAAGGCACAATTGGCACCAGAGTTTCCATCATTCCAGCACCAAGTGAAAAAAATGTTTCTTTGCCAAAGTCTTTGAGGCCTAATTGGTTTTACACAAACCTTCACATGTACATCATTTTAAGTCCTTTTAAATTTTTTAACTAGTTTTTCTGTCTTTACACTTATTAAATTGTTCAATCTGTTTTAGCCTTTTAAAATCGTTTTTGTTTAAAATTTACACTGTTTTAAATTGGTACAGTTGATTTTTTTTTTGTACACTGCCCTGAGATCTTCATAGAAAGGGCAGGATATAAATATTTTAATAAACAAATAAATAAATAATAAGTGGTAGAAGCAAGGTTCGCACTGACAATTTCCTAATTTATAGCCACCACTCTACATCAGCTCGATAAGAGAAGGTGACATCCAAATTTTAAGCTCAGAAACTGGGCGTTGCCATAATCACCAGCAACTGTGGGTTGTCATGTCATGTTTTGGAATCACATCTTTTTACCTACCTAGCTATAGTTGAGTTACCCTAATGAGTGGAGCCACCCAGTGACTCATGCACACTCTCTCTCTCTCTGTGAGTGTGCATGTGTGTGCGTGCATGTGCAAATTCACATCCTTTCTTCCAGGATAAAATTTGCATAAGACTTCCATGAGTTAAAGAACTAAGGAGTTATAATTAAGCAGTCTGAAAACAATGCACTTTCCATAGGCCTGGTAGCACTCTCCCAAGAGCTAGAGGCTTCTGAAATGCCAGGAACAAGTCCAGCAACTAGATGACAAGATGTCTGCAAATGGAATATCAATGTGGGGAGCATGGCAGTTCATTAAGGAATGAGCAGATACACACAAACACACACACACATTCCCTGAGAAAACCTCAATAATAACTCCAAAACCAAATCTCAGAGAGCTTTCCTTTTTGGCTGACTGTAATTATTTTTTTCCATTTGCACTCCCCCGCTGCTACCCTATTCCCCATGACACTTGTACCACAGCACTTTTGAAATCTAGAGCTGCCCATCACACAGGGCATTTTTGCAGCACCGGTAGAATGAAGGCATTAGCAAAGTTTTTCTGAGTTCCCTGATACTGGGGCAACGTTTTATTAGCATGCATACTAAGAACTATTCAACAGTAGAATAGAGTGCTTTGGAAGGTAGTATACTCTCCTACTTTGGAAGTCTTTAAACTGAGGTGGGATTGCTACTGTAGTTGAGTATTCCTGTAAGGCAGGGGGATGGACTAGATGGCCCGTGTGGTCCTTTTCAACTCTAAGATTCTATGGACTTTATCAGATTAACCCCCATTAACGTTCTTTTGCCAGCATATTTTCTGGCATTTTTACGCCAGCAAAAGAACCCTCCCTATCAGACTTATCTTGAGCAGCATTAAAGAGACAACCCCAGCATAAACAGAGCATGAATGGAGATCTGTTTACTTCCAGGTTCAAGATCTCAGCAATTCTTGTGAGAAGATACAAATGCAGTAAATTTTTAAAATAAACAAAAATACAGACACAAAATGTACACACAAGCACAGACACACACTTTAAAATTAAAAAGTGAACAGGGGAGGTTCATAAAAAGAGCATATGATACCTGGCTTTAGCAATCTCGCCCGGAAATGTTCTGCCCATTGACACTGTATTTACATGAGCACAATGGCGCAAAGTTTCAAATGCCAGTAATACCGGCAATGGGAGATCTATTGACAGCTTGGCCCATCAATAAAAAGAAACGGCTTTTGGACAATACAGAATCACAAAAGGGCAACCCCATATGATATGTGTACCCTTTTGCATTAATTAGGCATTGTTATGATGCCATATTTGTCGCATCTGATAAAGTCTTATGATTCTATGACAGGACTCACATCATCATGTGCCAAATGTCTGGAAGCAAAACAGAACCAGCTACAAATAAGATTGTGTTTTCTTTCTTTTCTTTTCTTTTTCTACACAGCTTTTCTACACAGGTTGGAGACTCCCTAGGAACACAGAAATACATAACTTTGTACATTAAAAAAGAAAAGAAAAGAATCTGCCCCCCTTAAAAAAAAACAGCCCAATGAGGACTTGAGCACATTCAGTGTTTTCCAGAAGCCATAGAATGTTTTGTGTTGGTTGGAAAAGAGATATGGAAAACAAAAAGGAGTGAGTGAACATGTGTGACTCCATACAGAATAAATGGACAACTTCATGGTGTGGGGAAGGGGCACTAGACACCACACACCAGGGGCTGAAGCAGTGCCACTGCCAAAATTGGGTGGTTGTTGAAATTTGGCTGCATCTGTGGTGGTACTCTATGGTGTCAAAGCATCTTCCTGCACCATAGAGTCCTGCAGATAAGACAGGGCAGAATGTCTTGCTATCCTTCTGGAAGGGAGAAAGGAAAAGATTGTGTACAGTCATCCCTCCAGATTTGCAGGTTAAGCATTTGCGGATTTGATTAATAGGCTTTCTCTAGGCATTTGTAGGTCCTCCTGCATGATTCTATGGTTAAATTCTGCCAGAGGTTGACCATAAAATTATACAGAAGTGTTCTCTCAGGTTAAAAAAAATAGTGGGCCAATATTTGCAGCTTTTCCACTTTCACTTTCATTCTGGGAAATTTGAGGGCCAACTGTATTTGCGCCACCAATGAATTTCAACAGTACTCACACAAAGTAATCTGGACCTGTAAATTTACCTTCTGTTTAATAAATTGTTTGTAATATATAGACATACCTCAAAGAACACTATAATTGTGTTATTAAACTGTGCATAAGTTCAGATGTGCAGTGTCTGTGGTGCCAGCAGTTTTCAATGGTGGTGGCTGGATGACAGGTGGTGTGTTTGGGTGAAAAAATCCATGCACCAATAGCCCTTCCATGCTACACAATTATAGCACTATAATTCCACTTTAACTGCTATGGATACATTCTATGGAATCCGGAAGTCTGTCCTTTGGGGAGGCATTAGATCTTTCTGGCTGAGCATTTTAAATATTCCTCCCTAAACTGTAAATTCCAGAATTCCACTGAGTTGATCCAGGGCAGTTAAAGTGGAATCATAGTGCTATAATTTTATAGAGTGAAAGGGACCAAACAGCCACAAAGCTAGGTGCCACGGAATGTGACAGTAGCCTGTTTTGTAGGGGTCTCTTACAGGTAGTAAGTGTGTGTGTAAAGGAAGAAAATCTCCCATACAGGGACTTACAGTATTTAGGACACAAGATACTGCAAATGCAAATAATTAAAGGAATCTCTGTTTACTTTCATTCACAATTAGAGTATGATAGATGAGTGAACTCCACATTTAAAAATACCAAGGGCAGCTTGGAAAGACTTGTGGTTTTATTTTCATCCAGGTTGTCCTGTTATGTTGTATTCTGGATGTCACAAAAAGGCTCCTCACCTCTCAAAGAAAACAGAATTTTGAAGCTCTTCACCTTTGGACTTTTGCTGATAAGGAGAACACTAAAGTAGATTATAAGGGATGTGGGGTTGGGAGAAGAGAATGAATTTTAGGAGATTATCAGACGCACTAAATATGGTGTTATAACGACATCAAGAAATTGCTAAAGGGCTTCCTTTTCAAACAACATTGTTCCCTCTCGTCATGCACCCATTCTGCTGCCGTTCCACCGCCACTGCTTTTTATTGATGGGAGAAGCTGTCAGTACATCCCCTGTTCCATTTCTGTAATGCATGTTCATGCAATTGAAAAGGTGCCCCGTTTCGCTAGCGAGATCCCAGCGTCAATGGGAGGTCCCTGCCAGAACACTTCCTCGTGAGATGACATCAAGGCAAGTGACACACTTTTATAAAAACTTCCTTGGTTTACTTGGAAGTTTTAAAGTGTGTTTTTGTGTTTGCTGTCAGTTTTGGTCTTGTATTTTGCTTTTTATTTTTAAATTTCCACACTCTCGTCTTCTTGCAAGAACGGGTGAGATTTCACGCCAGGAACTGAAAGGAGCTCCATTAGAGCTCCATTCACTACTGGGCTGCTATGAAGATGCTACAAAGGTAGGTCTGAAAAGTTTCACTATTGTGGCGTTACAGGGACGGGAGAGGGGTGGGAGAGGAGATTGTGCGACAGGAACACTTTTTTTGTTCCTATCTGATAATCTCCTTAGTGAGGTGGATGAGAAATGTGGTTTTCAAAAATTCTTGCAGCTTGAACAAAGATGTGTATGGAAGGATTAGAAATATTATTGTTTCTCTTCATTTTGTAATGGTTTTAGTACTGGCTTTTAACTTAAACTTTAGTGCCATTCCAACATAAGCTTGTTCTTTCATTCCTTCTTCTAAAGCAAATGCAATTGGATTTGATTTTTAAAAAACCTTATTAATGATTAACTAGAAACATGGATACTTTTCTGCTAATCTCTCTACCTCTCGACCTTTGGAGTCTGTACATGCCTTAGGGGATGCATGTGGCCTGTGAGCCACACTTTTCTCACCTCTGCTCTAAGAAGAAAGTAGCAGGTATCAGGAATTTGAGAATACTTGTCTAATGCACATATCTGCACATTACAGGCAATTCACAGCAGTGTTCTTTTGTCTCCATAGCTTTTTGGCAAAAATGATAGTATGTGAAGCTCTCATCTGCAATGTTCACATGGCCATGAATCAAGATGGAAGCCATGTCATTGTTTTGCACCGGGAGGTGAGGAAGGCAAAGGGGACCCAGCAGCACAGCACCTGGAGATGAAAAGGAGGGCAGACACTGCAAGGAAGAGGAGGAGAGCAGGCCACCCTTCACCCATCCAAGTAGCGGTGGTGGTGGTGGCCTCCAATTCTGTCTGCAAAGGGTTGGTAGAAGCCACCTGGCCAGCCACTGGGAAAAGAAAGAGGAGGGCAGGTCTTCACCACACCAGCGGAAGGTGATATGAAGCGGCAAAGAGTCACCCTCATCTTCCTTCTCCAAGCAGCTGGTCAGGCGGCTCCTACTGTCCCTTTATAGCCAAAATTGGAGGCATCCACCACCAGGATGGATGCAGGGTGGGTGGTTCTCCTCTTCCTTGTGGTGGTCACCCTTCTTGATGTCTCCAGGCTTTGTGCTACCAGGTCACATCGGTGTCCAAATGAGTAGGAATGCGCTTTTCCTTTGGAGCTTTTAAAAAATATGGAGAAAGCCATGAAAGCTTTCCCTGCAGAGTATTTGGAGTTTTTGGCCACCCCCCTTCAAAATACGTTGAATCGCTGTGGGATCCCATTGGTACAGAAAGTATTCTCCTCACATTCCATGAGGAGTTTTTCGCCATCTAGACAACCCCTAAGACTGACAAAATGCAAGAAGTAGTTTTACAAAGAGAATCAGACTTTGGGTAAAAAACCAGCTGGGAGCACAAAATTTACTGTGTTTTTTAAAACTGTCCAGCCCCCTCCCATCAGTGATCTGTGTCTTGCTTCTAATTGTTGCTCTGCAAGATTGCTGATGCAAGGGGACCGGAAACATAATTTTGCTGCAACTGCCAGCTGAACAGACCTCCTTTGCTTCTGCTGAAAGTTGACCATAGAGTCACGCTGGAGGACCTAGAAATGTCTAGGGAGGTATTTTCTCTAGGTCCTCCCGTGTGGCTATAGTATGCTTGGGCAAGAAGTAATTTGTTTCAATAGGGTTTGCTAATATCTGTGGTTTTGCATTTCCACAGTAAGCCCAGCCACATATCTACTGCGGATATGGGGGTCGTACTGCATAATGCAATGGATACCACCCTAAAATAACAATCTATAAAGGATAATCTTAAAATACACCATTCTTTCTCTCTTTTTTTAATCTCCAAGGCCTTGTTGAATCTCAGGTCTCCTCCACCCTGACTTTGCAAAAATCTTTCTCTTGCCTCACATACTCAACACTTACTTACTTGCCTTTATTTGTAATTATATGCCTCCAAGGCAGCTCTGACTAATGGCAACCCTATCATGGGGGTTCATAGCAAGATTTATTCAGAGGAATAAATACCTTCCTCTTAGACTGAGAGAGTGTGCCTTGCCAGGTCACCAGGTGGGATTTCCATGGACAAGCAGGGATTTGAACCCTGATCTCCCAGAGCATAAGCCACAACCCATTACAGCACACTGCCCTTCCACTTAACTTTTATACCTACCTCTAAAATAATGTGATGTTCCTCATTTATATTTGAAATTAAAATACATTATATTAAAAATACATATACATAATGAAATTTGAAATGTCATCTCTAATATAAGCCCAGTTTATTTTTCTCTGGAGGGCTAGATATACTATTTGTCCTGATTAGTCACATTACGTGAATGATCAAGAGATCTCCCTACCCCCACTATGTCCATACCCTCCCCCGTCACCACACACACACACACAAAATAATCAGAGAGGGAAGGGAGGAAGCTATGAGTACAACTCTGATCAAATTGATTAAACCCAGTAGAAAAAACACCCAAACCAATTATTCTGAGTCAATGGAAATTTATATGCATGGAAGGACACAACCAATTGAGAGGATTATAGAAATCACAATGATGTGTGATATAATTGCATGAGAGACTCAACCTGCACAGCTTATTACAGAGGCTCAGGCTGGCCAGTTGCTGTCATTGTACAGGGAATTATACAATATCTTGGCCGGCAGTTATACAATGGAGGCTCTGTTAGGCAACCTGCTACCTTTCAGTTCTCAGCCACATCTCTGTTCCTGCACCAGGAGGAAACGTGGACAGCATGAGTTACTCCAGCCCAACATCTTTCAGCCTGCCACCACCAAGTACAACATCTTGTACGGCTGCCAGTGTTCTCCCTTCCCCCACTGCCTGACTGACAATGTGCGCCTTCGACAATTGCACAGGAGACAGGAGCAGGTCTGTTACAGAACACTAGGGGAAAGATGTGCCTGTTGAGTTTCAGCCTGTCCAGCAACTATTCAAACAGGAGTGGGCAAAGTATGGCCCTGTGACCATATGCAGCCCCGCCCCAGCTATTCTTGCAGCCTTTGGCACTCCAGACCTCCCAGACTGTATATCCTCCAACAGTCCTAACTTGTCAGTGACATTCCCGACCAATCCTCACTACATCTTTATTGAATAAGTCTCCAGACCATTTCAAATAAAAATAAAATAAATGTATATATACACAATGATAAAAAGAAATATATATATATATATATATATATATATATATAGTTTAAAACTTACATAAGATTTTAAAACTTACATAAAAAAAGAAAAAATCTCTATAAAATTTAAAATATTTGATCTGGTCACACCCCTCTTGTAATTTGCATAACAGTCTATTTTAGGCCCTTTTCTACTTCTTGCTTCCGTAAAATAGCTGCTTTCACTGCAAACAAGGCGACCCTAAGAGTTATAAAAGGCTCTGCTCCTTGCAATAGCAGAGACAGCTTGCTTTCATCATCCCTTTCCCTCAAATTTCTGAGGATGGGAGCTAGATATTGCTCTCTAATACCATTAAATAATGACAGTGCAGTAGATAATGTGCAAGATCTTCAACATTAGGTGCCCCACATATACAGAGTCTACCAAGAAAAGGGATACCCTGGTATCTTTCCTGGATCATTCTAGAGTCCATTTGCTCAAAACAAAGTTTGGCAAAAGCCTTCTGGTGTTCTCTTTTCAGAGGGAAAAACAGATATTTCTCTTTTTGGAGGAGCGTTTTGGCCCTCTCTTGCCCTGCTTTCCCAGCTGCTCTTAAAATGTCCCAGTTTTTCTCTCCTCGTCAACCTCCCACTCCCCCCTTTGTCCTCAGCTTACTTCAACTGCTACAAACTGAGTTTAAAGTGCCAAAGTGGTTTTCATTCAATTAACCTAGCAGAAAGGAGAGGAAAGAAGATATTGGAATCTTGCCTTCTCCAGTAGGCTGAGGAAAAGTGAACTGCTGCAGCTTATGTGTTCTTCTTCATTAAAAACTTTTGCCATCTTGACCCCGCTTTGATGCTGCTCAGCTACACAATACCCTGGTTTTCATCTGGGGAATGTTGAAG
Source organism: Gambelia wislizenii (assembly GCA_030847615.1). Lineage (NCBI taxonomy): Eukaryota > Metazoa > Chordata > Lepidosauria > Squamata > Crotaphytidae > Gambelia > Gambelia wislizenii. The sequence continues at coordinate 24,922,737 of JAUMIR010000004.1, forward strand.
CATATGAGACTGACTTATTTCTACCACCACCTCCCCCCAAAAGTGAGTTGTCTCTCCACAAAGTGCAATTCACCTTTTAAATAGATTGGTGCCACCTCCTGCACAATACTGTTTGCCATTAAAAAAAAAACATTTTTCAAAAACTGAAGGAAACTTTCAGCCACATTTGGAGGGGGAGCATTTAGTTCCAAAGCAGAAAATTGGCTCCTGGACTCAACACAGTTGTCCATCCTTCTGTTAAAAGCACAGCTCCTCTGCCTAGAGATGGGGAGAAGGGATAAATGCTGTACCAGCCTGCCAATGCTCTGAGATCACCAGCAAAGGTCCTTCTGTCTTATCCTTCTTCAGGGATGGTTAGGCTGGCAAAAGTGAGAGAAAGGGCCTTTCCAGTCATGGCCCCAAATCTATGGTATGAGTTTCCATTGGAGATTTTGAGGTCCTGTATTTTCAACCTTTGGAAACGTTCTGAAACACCACTTATTACTGTTGGCATTTTTCCCACAAGGTTTCATTTTGGTTTATTATATTTAGTGTTGTATTGCTTGTACTGCTTTGTTGTCTTCTTCTCTGTGTGTCTTGTCACTATCTTCTCAGAGTGCCACCTGTAAAAATGTCCCTAACAACATTTTACTAAATAAAATTAAGCATTTTTTTAAATAACTGCAAATAGTTTTCTCTACAACTATGGTCAACTATGGAAGAACAGGAGAGACACACAAGTCCTCCAGGAGACCTTGGAAGATCACTCCTGTCCTCCAGACACCCTCTATGGGGCATTTTGGTGTCCTTCCTGCTCCCCCAAAATGTTGGCCCCTTAGGGAGCCAGAGGGCTACAAAAACAGCCCTGGGGGCTGCATGCAGCTCATGGGCCACATTTTACCCAACCCCTGCTCTATAGTGACGGTAGAAATCATGTGGTCCTCTAGAAGTTGTTGAACTGCAGCTCTGAGCAAGTCGTAAGGTAAGGAATGCTAGGAGTTGAGTCCAACAACCCCTTGGGGTAAAAGAAGTGTGGCTCATGGGCCACATGCACCTCCTGAACACTACGTTTGTGTCCCCCAAAACATCTAACAGTCCCACAACCCACATTTTAAAAAATCAGAACAATCAGCATTTTCTCTTTTTCTCTTTCTCTCTCTGTGTTTTCCACCTTGAAAACTGCCCAATGAATAACTCCTTGTAGATAGTTTTGTAGTTTAGCTTCCCAACCAACCAACCAACAAAATTCAGAACCTCTCAAATTCTTTTTTGGAAGAAAATTGGCCAATAATGGCAACCAGAAATGGTGTGATGTCATTTCCTGTGCGTCCAAATAGATTGGTGTGGGAGCAGCAGTTAGTAGTGGTAGGGCTGGCCTTGTTTATACACATAACAAAAATGCCTGAATAGGGCTTTGGTTCCCATTTCACATTCCTTTTGAAAGGACAGTTGCTTACCTAGGCTGCATCAATAGGAGTCTAGTGTCTAGATCAAGAGAAGTAATAGTGCCACTCTATTCTGCTTTGGTCAGACCTCACTTTGAATACTGTGTCCAGTTCTAGGCACCATGATTCAAGAAGAATGTTGATAAGTTGTAACATGTCCAGAGGAGGGCAGCCAAAATGGTGGGAGGTTGGGAAGCCATGCCCTATGAAGTGCGGCTTAGAGAGCTGGGTATGTTTAGCCTGGGGAAGGGAAGGTTAAGAGATTACATGATAGCCATGTTTAAATACTTGAAAGGATGTCACATTGAAGAGGGAACAAGCTTGTTTTCTGCTGCTTCAGAGACTAGGACATGGAGCAATGGATTCAAACGACAGGAAAAGAGATTCCATCTAAACATTAGGAAGAACTTCCTGACCATGAGAGATGTTCAGCAGTGGAATACATTGCCTCAGAGTGTGGTGGAGTCTCCTTCTTTAGAGGTTTTTAAACACAGACTGGATGACCACCTGTCCAGAATGCTGTGATTGTGTATTCCTGCATGGCAGGGGGTTGGACTAGATGGTCCTTGTGGTCTCTTCCAACTCTATGATTCTATGATTCTACCTGTAACTGGTTCTTTGAGTGGTCATCTGTGCCCTCACACAATTGGGTTTTTTCCACCTGTGCTGAAACTCCCCTCAGAGAGTTGTAGAGCTGAGTAGCTTGGTGGGATGCCCCTCCCCCTCCCAGTCACCATGTATCTCCCAGCCCACCATGCTAATCTCCCTCAGTTTCAAAGTCCACCATGTAGCCTACAGGGACCTGATAGAGGTGAGGTAGGGTAGTTTTGTGTGAGGGTACAGATGACCACTCAAAAAACCATGGTTACAGGTAAGCAACCTGTCCTTCTTTGTTGTCCCTGTGCTTCACACAATTGGGCAACTGTGAAGTTTGCCAGAGGTTGGGGGGTCAGGTCACTGGAGAACAGGGGTACAGCATGTCCAAAGTTGGCATCTGCACTGGCTCTACAATCCAGCCTGCAGTGGTGGATGAACATGGAGGGCTGCGATCATGTGGCCACTCTGCAGAGTTCAGGAAGGGAAATACCATGAAGTAAAGCAGATGAGGAGGCCCTGGCCCTTCTTGAGTGAGCTCTTAAGCCAGTTGGAATCAGCTGTCTAGCCAGTTCATAGGCAAGCCAGATTGAATCATAGAATCATAGAATTGTAGAGTTGGAAGAGACCACAAGGGCCATCCAGTCCAACCCCCTGCCATGCAGGAAATCATGATCAAAGCATCCCTGACAAATAGCCATCCAGCCTCTGTTTAAAGACCTCCAAGGAAGGAGACCCTACCATGCTCTGAGGGAGTGTGTTCCACTGCCAAACAGCTCTTACTGTCAGAAAGTTCCTCCTAATGTTGAGGTGGAATCTCTGATTGCCTGAATGATCAATTTCAGGAATCTCTGGGAGCAAACTTGCTATACTTTCCTCATGCTACTGTACACTACAAAGAGGCAGGTCATATGCCAGAATGCCACTGTGTGTTGGATGTAGAAGGCTAGGGTGTGCCTCATGTCCAGGCAGTGGAGGTATCTTTCCAAAGGCAAGGTAGGTTGTGGGTAGAACATTGGTAGGACAATGGTGTAGGTGGAACTGTGAGGAAGAAAGCAATGTTCCATCAGAGGACTACCCTATCCCTAGTTATCAGGGGAAAACTAAGAATGGTCTACCAGATTGCAGTGCCATGAACTCGGAGGTTCTCCATGCTGATGTGACCACCACAAGAAACCTTCAAAGCAAGTAGTCTCTCATCAGTCATAGCAAGGGGTTCAAAAGGTTTGTGCATCAGCTATGAGAGAACAGTGAGGGCAACCACAGCAGTGTGGGAGGGGTCACCGGTGGGTAGAGGGGTACTAGGCCCTTGAGGAACCTTTTGACAACAGGGTTCAAAACGAGCATCAGAGGATGGAGGTTGGTGTGCCGCTATGGCAGCCATGTATTCTTTTAGCAATGACAATCTCAGCCCTTTTTACTGGAGGTCCACCAGGAAGTGGAGGACAGTTGACACCACCACCAGGGAAGGTGGGTCTGATCTCACAAGTTCCACTTGTATTGGTAGGACTGTTTGGTGGACACCTTCCTGGATGCCGTCAGGACCTCAGTGAGGTGCAGGGGTGTCATGGTGTTATTCTCCATGCTGACAGTCAGGGCATCTTGAGGTCACGGTGGAGGACTTGCCCTCAGATGTGTCATAGTAGATCTGCCATCCTCAGGAGAGGCACGGTGTGGACCAGCTGGGCTAACCATGGCTGCCTGGATAAATATGGTATAATGAGAATTGTATTGGACTTGTCCCTGACAAGCTTTGCAATGACTTTCCTGAGCAATGGAAAGGGAAGAAAGAGACACATGAGATCGTTGGAGCATCTGAGTAAAAATGCATCCCTGAGGGAATCCCATCCCCTCCTTGCCCTGGAGCAGAAGCAGAGATACTATGTATTCGAAGGGGATGCAAACAGATTGATGCCAGGGGTCCCTCACCTTGAGGTCATGATGTGGTATGCCTCACCAGAGAGTGGCCATTCAGGCTGAAGAACATGGGACAAGCTCAAGGAGTCAACTAGAGTGTTCTCTGAGCCTGCCAAGTGTATTGTTACAGGATGGATAGGCCTGTCCATGCCCCAGTCCCACAGGTTCATGGCTAGATCTAGAAGTAGATCTGAATGGGTGTCTCCTTACTTGTTGATGTAACAGACAATGGTGTTGTCTGAGGTACTTGCACCACTCTGTTCCTCAGTTTCTTCTTAAATGCACTGAAGGCTTCAATGACAGCAAGGCAGGACCAGTTTAAGGGCCCTGCAGTGCCTGCAGCTGCAGGGGGTCCCATAGTAATCCTTCTCCTGCACCTCCTGCAAAAACATTATTAGTAATAATCTGAATATCCTGTACTGTGAATAGGTTAGGTTAGGTTAGGTTCTGAGATAAACATATGGGGCTCCCAAAATAAAGTGTTGCAGGGGGGCCCAAAATTCCTTAAACTGGTCTTGCAGCAAGGCGCTCCAGGGCGTTTATGTGGAGAGAGGACTCCTGGGGTGGCCAGTGGCCCTGGGTGGTGATGTCACCACAATGCCTCCCTTCCTCTCAGGGAGGCATCTGTCATCACTCTACACGTTTGGGTTGGGTGGATGAAATGGCATGGTAGACAGGAGACTGTGTGAGCACTTCCACCAGAGGAGTGAGATGGATGTGACATGGTATCAACAGTCGTATGGATTGAGGTTTACCAATCGTGTGAGGCAAAGAGACCAAGAAGAAGAATATAATTTCCTATGAGGAGGAATTGTTTGGTTGCTTTTTGTCTGGAGCATTAAATCATAAACATCTCTCTCCATAATCTTAAGTGCTGCCACCCCTCTCCCCTCAAAAACCTGGCTTCTTACCTCTTCAGCAAGAACTAGGCCTAAGGCACCAAAGTTGTTGAACTTACCCCTACTGTGCCGTTTCACATGCTAGGAGTGTGAGACTGCAGAATGTATATGTGTGATTCTTCCATTCCTGTATAACTGTTGACACAGGTTTTGTTTATTTTAAGGGGGAGAGGGGAAGAATCTTATTAAACAAAGTCGTGGTTTTTTTTCCAATAAAGAGAAGAAAGCATGCAATTAAAAATATACACCTAAATACAGAAAAATAGCAAGTACAAAACTAATTACTACATAATAATAGAATAGGTTTTTTTATATAAAAAAAGATGCATGAATGCATTATGAAAAGAGGGAATGGAACAAAGAAAAGAAAGGAAGGATTCACTTAATCATAAAAGGCTCGCCTTATATTAGACAGAATGAAGCAACTGTTTCAGGTGGCTGAAGCTGTGGAACATCAGTGGCACCCCTTTGGCTATTCCTCTTGACCCCTCTGGCCACTCCTCTCTATTGGAGGACAAACGTGTGGCCTGACCTTCTTGTTGTGTGCCTTCAAGTCATTTCCAACTCATGGCGAAGCTAGGGAGACCCTATCCTGGGGTTTTCTTGGCAATATTTTTTCAGAGGGGGTTTATTTAGACCACTATACCATGCTGGGTCTCCACTTGACTCTACCTAGCTTTAAAATAATATTATGTTCTGTGTTTATATTCAGAAATATTTTTTAATATATATATATATATACACACAGAGAATGAAATCTGAAATGGCATATTCAGTTTATTTTCCTAGAGAGCTGAATATAATATTTGCCCTGATTTGTCATATTATAGGAATGATAATGATTTACTTTCACTACATCCATTGTTGTTGTTAATTGCCATCAAGTTGACTTTGAATTATGGTGATCCCATGAATGAAAACTAACAAAGGGCTTGTCCACACTGACTATTTAATCTGGGGCCATGATTGACAATGATGGTGGCCACACTGGGCCCAATCCAGTGTGGCAGAATGTCATTGTCCACATGGCCAGCCAGGCTGGCACCGCATCAGCTCCATTGGTCCACCCTCTTGTCCCTGTGAGAGCCTGGCTGGTGGTGTCGCTTCTGCTGAGGTTAGAATGGGGAGCCTAGACATGTGATCAACAAGGAAGTGGATGCTTTACCTCCTCCTCATTGATCACACGGGTGCCCCATTTCTCCCCCCAGCAGAAGCAATCATGCTTGGGCAGTTTTTCCGTGGCTGGTTGGCTAGTGAGGCAGTGATGGCAAGAGCACAGGGAAAGGGATGGATCTTATTGGAGCCACCACCTCCTCACAAGCAGGAGATCCATGGAAAGCTTGCCCAGTGCACTGCCACTTCTGCTGGGGGCAACCCCCTCCTTGTTGATCACATGTCCGGGTACCTGTTTTTGGCTTCAGCATAAGTGGTGGTGCACCAAACATGCCTTCCACAGAGCTCCTCCTTGTGGGGAGGCAGCATCAGTGGCTCCAAAAGCAGGCCATTCCCTTTCTCTGTGCTGCTTAGGGGATAGTATGGCTTTTGTCATGTAGATGACTGGATCCAACGAATTGGACCTGATCCAGCTGTCAGACGCCAACAGAACCCGAAGCCACTCCAGGGTTTCTGGAAAGTATCAGATTTTCTGCCAACTTTGCTTAGTGCGGTGCAAAGTTGGGTTAAGTGCTAAAACCCCCATTACATCCCCAGAAGTAGCCATAAGTCATGAGAACTGCCAGTACCATATTCAGGGTGGGTACGGTGGTTTAGGCCCATGTTGCTATGGCCCAAGTCATCCTGTTACCAACAGTTCTGCTCAGGTATTGCAAACTCAAGGCCATGGTTTCCTTGATTGAGTCTATCCACTTGTAATGCAGTCTTTCTCTTTTCCTACTGCCTTCTACCTTACCAAGCATTATTGTCTTTTCTAGTGAGTCATGTCTTTATCTGGACTGCTCAGGAATGTTCAGGCTTGATTTGTTCTAGGACCCATTTAGTTCTCTTTTGGCAATCTATGGTATCCATAGAACACTCCTCCAGCACCACATTTCAAATGAGTTGTTTCTCTTCCTATCACCTTTCCTCATTGTCCATCTCTCACTATCATACATAGAAATCAGAAATACTCTCTCTCTCTGGCTTTTCTTCACAAATGAAGATTCAGGAAGGACTCATCCCGTGCTTTCTGCAAGCGTGCTGATGACTAAAAAGGCCAATCCGAGATAAGCAAGTCCGGTTGCAGAAAGCACAGCAGAAGGTCTCCTTGGGTGATGTTTTTGGGTTGTGATTCTTTCTGCGTTGTTGTTTCTCTTCAAGACTTGTTCAGCGTGAGTTCTCAAATAAGGCTGCAGCATTGTGGATAGTGCGTCTCCATGCCTCCATGTGAGGCCAGGGTGGACCATTGTTGGTGATCAATTTGGCTGAGCCTGAGATGTTGTTTCAGGGAGTCCTTGTATCGCTTTTTTGGAGTGCCTCTCTTATGCTGACCCATGGCGAGTTCACCGTAGAGTAGTATTTTTGGGAGGCGATGGTCCTGTCAGGGATGATGGGAGTTGTAGCTCTTCACCTCTGGCTCAAACTCACCACCTTGTTAAGCAGCAGAGCCGACCAGCTTAGATCAGTGGTTAATGCTTTCCTCCAAAGCAGCAGAGTTTCAGAGAATAGGCTGAAGATCCTGACAAACTCTCCAAGCCTTCTCACTCTTCTCCAGGTGTCTCCAAAATGTCTCCAGGATTCACTCAGGCAACTCAGTAGTTTTATATAAAACCTACTTTATTCTTCTCTATAAATATACTATATGGTCAACAAATCACAATCTCTACACACTACTCCACAATATCTCCAAACTACTCCCCCTCTACTCAACAACAATACATTGGCAAACATTGCAATTTTATAGCCATTGTTTATCACCACCCACTAGCTAGTTTCCACCCAGTGGGTGTGTACTTCCATTCTGATTGGTCCACATAGTTCCACCCATGCTTAAGACCAACCCATGTATTTCAACATTTCACCTTGTACACTTAATGATTCTCAGGTGTTTCCAATCTGCATTCAGTACCTCTGTCCTTGGCTCTCAGGCCTTCTAGATTACATTAGCAGTTTCACCTGTGTAGCCCCATAATTGCTCTTGCTTAGTCATTGTGACTTCACATACATGTTTTATTTCTTTCACTGTATGTCCCATGTTGCATTTTCCTTAACAATCCCCTCCGAAATAAAATATTGTATGTGTCTTACAATGTCATTCCAACCATTTGTGTCAGCCTTTCATGTTTTTCTGCTGTCAATGCTTTTGTGAACAAATCTGCTATGTTGTGTTGTGTTTCTATATATCTCAATTCTATTTCACCCTTCTGAACCATGTCTCGCACATTTTGATATCTTACACCAACATATTTTGTTCTGTTCTTCAAACTTTCAGTTTCAGCCATCGCTATGCATGACTGTGAATCTTCCAGAATTTCCACTGGTATCTTGTAACTTTCCTTTAAATCATTTAGCAATTGCTTAATCCACTGTACCTCATTTACTATCTCATTCAAAGCAGCAAATTCTGCTTCTGTTGTGCTTAACGCTACATTAGTTTGTTTTCTACTTCTCCAAACTATTGGACTTTCACTATATTTAATTATCATTCCTGTAACTGACTTCTTGTCTCCTAATTCTGATGCAAATGAACTGTCTACATAACAATCTAGATCTGAACTATTGTTTCTTATTATCAATTTCCTATCTACGGTTCCTTTCAAATATCTCAATAAATGTTTTACCGCTGTCCAGTCTTCAATTTTTGGATCATTAACCCTTCTAGACAATACATTTACAGCATAAGAAATGTCTGGTCTGGTGTGGCAAGATATGAATTGTAAAGATCCTATTATACTTCTGAATAGAGTCTTGTCCTCAAACGCTCTAGTTGTTTCTTCAGACACAAAACCAGTTGTCATTGGAGCTCTTACTATTTTTGCATTCTGTAATCCACACTTTTCAATCAGTCTTTCGATTTTATTTCTCTGACTTAATAAACAATGTCCTTCTTCTGTCCATTCAACGCAAATACCTAAATAAGACTTCAATACACCTAAGTCCTTCAAAACAAACTTCTCAGACAATTCTCTTTTTACTGACTCAATTTCCTGTTTTGACTTTGCTGCTACGCACAAATCATCTACATAAATCACTAATACTATGTCTCCTTTTGTATAAACACAAGCATCTGCAATGCTCCTCTTGTAACCTAGCTTAACTAGCTCATCATTGATGCACAGATTCCACGCTCTGGCACTTTGTTTTAAACCATACAACGCTTTCTTTAATTTATATACTCTCTGACTACCATTTTCTTCGAAACCTTGTGGCTGTTCCATAAATATTTCTTCATCCAGAACCGCATTTAAGTACGCTGTCTCAAAATCAAAATGTTCTACAACTAAATTCCTTTTTACTGCTACAGCTAGAACCATTCTCAGACTTTCTGGCTTTGCAGTTGGAGAATATGTCTTATCATAGTTCTCATACTGCTGTTGTGCAAAACCCTTAGCCACTAACCTAGCTTTATATTTGATACTTCCATCTGGCATTTCTTTCCTTTTGTATACCCATTTACAACCAATTACTTTCTTGTCTTTGGGTCTGTCAACAATTTCAAAAACATCTTTATTTACCAGGCAACCAAACTCATTATCCATTGCATCAAACCATCTTTCCTGTTCTTCACTAGAATAACTTTCCAATTCTTCAAAACTTTCAGGCTCTTCTACTGCTAAACAAGCTCTTGCCTTTGTCACAACAAACCTATCTGGAGGCTTTCTAACTCTATGACTACGCCTGGGAATAAAATCTGCTGTTCTGTCTCTTTCATCCTCACTTTCTCTACTGGGAGTTGTAGTTCTATGACTAAATCTCTTGTCTTCAGTCATTCGAGTAGTAGTAGGCCTAGATGCTATCTCATCATCGGAAGAACTACCACTGCTGCTAGGTGATGCTTCCTGCTTAACTGAAACCCCTCCGTTTCCTGAGGTTGGTTCAGTTTGTGCTTCTGGCTCATTTGAACTCCCTAATCTCAAAAACACTTCTTTATTGGCATGCAGTTTGTCCCAACCAGCATGTCTCTCAAAATTTGCAGACCTAGAATACTGCACTTGTTTTCCATCCAAATGAAACTTGTAGCTATTTCCAGAATACCCCAAAAACCTAAGCCTTTTGCTTTTGGGTTCTCCTTTCCTCCTGAAACAAGCAGGTGTGTAAACATGAGCAAATTGTCCAAAAACCCTTAAGTACTTGTAATTTGGCATTCTCCCATACAATACCCTGTAGGGAATGTCTTCAATTTCTGAATGATACAATCTGTTACTGATATGAATTGCAGTCAAAGTTGCTTCTGCCCAAAAACTATCTTTCACCCCTGCATCTGCCATCATACAAGCAGTAATTCTTTTTATATCTTGTATTTTCTTCTCTGCTAACCCATCCTCACTAGGACAAGCAGGGTTTGTAGTTTCATGCCTTATTCCCACCTTTTGAAACCAGTTAAACAATTGATTATTTAAAAATTCTCCTCCTCTATCAGTAATGATGGTGCCTACTCTGCTATCAAATTGTCTTTCCACCATTCTTACCCATGCTTTTAAACTTTGCCCAGCGTCAGATTTGTTTTTCATTATTCTCACAAATGCAAACCTTGTATACCTATCAACAATTACTAGGAAATACTTGCTTCCCCCTAAGGACAAGCAATTAGCTTGGGCGACATCTGCATGTACATACTGAAATGGTCTTTGAGCAATTCTTTTTGTTTTCTTAGCTACTGGAAAAGCTCTGACCTTTACCTGTTGACATACCGTACAATCTAAGTGGTTTTTGCATTCAGTAACTTTTAAATCTGGACACATCCTGATTAAATTCTTTAAACATTTGAAGCTCGCATGGCCAAATTTTCTGTGAAGCTCGTGTATGCAGTCTTTGTGGATTGGAATATTTTCTATGTTATTAGCTTCTTCAACCCTGTAGCTATCAATATTGTCCTCCAAATAATAAAGTTTGTCCTTTTTCAAACCTATGCCACGCAATTCCCCATTCAGTTTTATCTTACACATGTTCTTTTCAAAGATGACTGTGTAGTCTCTTTCTGTTAATCTGCTTACTGATAACAAATTATTTTCTAACTCCTTTACATGTAAGACATCATTAAAATTCTCTTTTAGCCCTGGAATGTACACAGTACCCATTTGATTTACAGTACTTAGCTCTTTCCCATCAGCCAAAACTACAGTATTTACATTAGCTGATTTTCTATTACTTATTAAATTTATATCGTTACACATCAAAGATGTGGCTCCTGAATCTACTAGCCATTTAGAATTTGCATTTTGTTTTTCCTTAATCATGGTTGCAACCCCCTTTTTATTACCATTGTCCCTCAAAAATGGAGGTCTGGACTGTTTTTGATACTGCCGCGGCTGCCATCTGCTCTCTGCTTGCTTGCATCTCTCAGCTGCAAAATGTTTACAATGTCTCTGCAGATGACCAATCTTCTTACAATAAAAGCACCTCCGTTGCTCCCTTGTAGAGGCTGCCTCCTCCTGCATTCGCCAGACAGGAGTTGTTTGTTGTTTTGGCACAGTCTTTAAGCTTGCTGAGTCACCCTGCTCAGACATTCTTCTCTGGTTCTCTTCCAGTATTCTGGCCACAATTACGTCTCTATTAAGCTCAGTTTCTGGCAGGTTTTGCAGGCTGTTCGTTATATTGTCCCACGAAGAGTCTAGCGATTCTATTAAAATGTAGCATTGCTGCTCTTTGCTAATTTGCACTCCCCTCAGTTCAGCTTGCACAAACAAATCTTGCATTATTTTTAAATGTTCTATCACACACTGCCCTTTAGCCATCTTTTGCCTGTATATTCTTTTAGACCATAGCATTTTTGCAAAAGCAGTTGAAGGAGTGTGTAATCTCTGCAAGGTATCCCACACATCCTTGGCTGACGTTTTATCTCTGACGTCATTAATTAAGTCTTCTTCAAGCATGAGATAAAGACAGGCTTTTGCTTTACTATCTCTCTCTTGAGTGGCTTCATCAGCATCAGCTGCCAGCCCTGTTTCAACTGTTGACCACAGACCTTCCTTTACTAGTAGAGATTGAGCATAAATCTTCCAGGTAGAGTAGTTGTTTCTATTTAATTTACTAAACTTTAGAAATTCCATCTTGATTTGTGCAGGGACTCAATTTGACACAGTCCTTCTGAGTATGCACAGCTGACCCGTCTGGGCTTAAGCAAAACACAAAATGATTTACTCACGAGGCTTATCAGTGCAGCACAAACAGCTTGCTCTGATCTGTCGTCCACAAAGCTTTCTTCCACTTTCTGGAACTTTCAGCTTCTGTGGATGCTGGGTGCTCTAGTAACTGGGCCCATAACCCTTGTCAGGGATGATGGGAGTTGTAGCTCTTCACCTCTGGCTCAAACTCACCACCTTGTTAAGCAGCAGAGCCGACCAGCTTAGATCAGTGGTTAATGCTTTCCTCCAAAGCAGCAGAGTTTCAGAGAATAGGCTGAAGATCCTGACAAACTCTCCAAGCCTTCTCACTCTTCTCCAGGTGTCTCCAAAATGTCTCCAGGATTCACTCAGGCAACTCAGTAGTTTTATATAAAACCTACTTTATTCTTCTCTATAAATATACTATATGGTCAACAAATCACAATCTCTACACACTACTCCACAATATCTCCAAACTACTCCCCCTCTACTCAACAACAATACATTGGCAAACATTGCAATTTTATAGCCATTGTTTATCACCACCCACTAGCTAGTTTCCACCCAGTGGGTGTGTACTTCCATTCTGATTGGTCCACATAGTTCCACCCATGCTTAAGACCAACCCATGTATTTCAACATTTCACCTTGTACACTTAATGATTCTCAGGTGTTTCCAATCTGCATTCAGTACCTCTGTCCTTGGCTCTCAGGCCTTCTAGATTACATTAGCAGTTTCACCTGTGTAGCCCCATAATTGCTCTTGCTTAGTCATTGTGACTTCACATACATGTTTTATTTCTTTCACTGTATGTCCCATGTTGCATTTTCCTTAACAGGTCCTCCATCCTAGAAATGTGCCCTACCCAGCGCAGCTGTGTTCTCAGTATCATGGCCTCAATGCTGGTGATCCCTGCTTGCTCAAGGACAGCAACATTCGTCACATAGTCAGTCCAGTGTATATTTAGGATTGTGCGTAGACACTGCTGATGAAAGCGTTCGAGGAGTCGTAGGTGGTGGCGATAGGTGACCCATGTTTCAGATCCATAAAGGAGGATAGACAGTACAATGGCTCTATACACACTGATTTTTGTACTTTGCCTCAGGTGTTTATTACTCCAGACTCTTTTGTGAAGTCTTCCAAATGCACTATATGCCTTTGCTAATATGTGATCGATCTCTTTGTCAATCTTGGCATCTGAGGAGATGATGCTTCCCAGGTAGGTGAACTGCTGAACGGACTTAAGCACAGATTTGCTGACGGCAATGTGGGGATGGTGGTGTTCGTCCTGTGGTGCAGGCTGGTAAAGAACTTCTGTTTTCTTCAGGTTGACTTCCAGCCCAAACAGCTCTGCAGCTGTTGCGAAGCAGGATGTTAGGTGCTGCGGAGCTGCTTCTGTGTGGGCAACAAGGGCAGCATCATCAGTGAAGAGCAGCTCACAGACTAGATAGTTTAGAGTCTTAGTGCGAGCCCTCAGAGGGCTTAGTTAAATATACGCTATATACAGAAATACAATGGCATGGAAAATCCTGATTTTGGTATATCAGGGAGGGAAGGGAGAAAGCTATGAGTACAATTCTAATCATAGAATCATAGAATTGTAGAGTTGGAAGAGACCACGAGGGCCATCCAGTCCAACCCCCTGCCACGCAGGAAATCACGATCAAAGCATCCCCGACAGATGGCCATCCAGCCTCTGTTTAAAGATTTCCAAGGAAGGAGACCCACCATGTTCACAGCATTTTTTTGAAAAGTGCACTGGTTTTAGGGGGGACTAATTCTCAAGAATATATCAAATTTTACAACACAGAACCTCGATCTGCTTCATACTAACACAAGCTCTGAGGCAGACAGAACAAATTAGGAAGTAGGAACTGGCTCAAGTCTCACCTCTCCAACAAACCACTATCTCTCAGGTGCAGTCTCATTATTAGTAATACCTTTGGGAGGGAAACCTGGCTTATGTGTCTTAGGAAGTGTATAAAAGACAGGTATTCAAATTGATCAAACCCAGTAGGGAGGAAAAACACATCATAGCTGATTATTTGCCATTGCCCAGACAATGGGAGAGGAAATGCCATTTTGTGGTCTGCCTCAGGCTGTTAAATATCTTGGGCCAGTGCTATAACCACAAGCCAAGTAAAGAGATTCATATTTTAGGAGATAAGGCTTGCTGAGGAACAGGGCCAGTGAGAGGTGGCACTGAGAATGGAGCAAGATCAAGGGTTCTTCCCTAAATGTAGTAACAGGCATCATACAGCCATTCTCTTGGCTGCTGAGATACCAAAATGTGTTTTGTTATGTCTTGTTTTTTCACTGTCCAGGCTCCCAGAAGCCCAGGCCCTCCAGGGTCCAGGCTCTGTGGATTTTGCTGCCCGACCCCTTCCCTCAACCCTGTTCAAGAAAGAGATCCCAAGTTAAGATATAAATAGAACCCAGCTATCATTGTTATTTCCATAAATGGGACCTGAAATTAAATGTGTGCAGCTCCTATACTGAGTGCCTGTCAGGAGCTATGGCCTGAGCATCATAAATTCCCATATCTTGACTATCCAGTGGGTTTGTAACTTTCCCCCTCTTTCTCAGGATAGGATTTCAGGCATGCTAGTTCCTTACCAGTGAAGTACAGAGCTTCAGAATCTTACTTTTGGAACTACAGCTGCCCTAATTCCCTTGGTCTGGGGACTGTAGTGCAAGAAAGTAACTTTTCCAAGCTGTAGAGTACATCTGCCAAATTTTACACCAATCAGTTCAGGGGATAGTGCTGAATGCTTTGGATCCATGGTAGCTTCCTCTCTCACGCACACATCATCACTTGATGCTGCCTTCAACAAGTGATGAACCAGCCCCTATGAACTAACTTTCAGTCTTTGTTCCCACATCCTTAAACCTGCATCCCTCTCACAATACGCAATTATAGCACAATGGTTCCACTTTAACAGCCACAGCAATGTCCTATGGAATCCTAGAATTTGCAGCTGGTTGTTATTGTGTACCTTCAAGTTGTTTCCAACTTTTGGTGATTTTAAGACAAACCTATCACAGGGTTTTCTTGGCAAGATTTGTTCGGGGGAGGGGGTACCATTGCCTTCTTCTTGGGCTGAGAATGTGACTTGCCCAAGGTGAGGTGAGGATTTGAATTCTGGTTTCCCATAGTCCTAGTCCAATAGACTCCCTGAAACAACATCTCAGGCTCGTCCACATTGATCACCAACAATGGTCTGCCCTGGGCTCACATCAGGAGGCATGGAGACACACTGTCCACCATGCTGTAGCCTTATTTGAGAACTCACGCCAAACAAGTCTTGAAGAGAAACAACAACGCAGAAAGAATCACAACCTGGAAACATCACCCAAGGAGACCTTCTGCTGTGCTTTCTGCAACCGGACGTGTTTATCTCAGATTGGCCTTTTTAGTCATCAGCGCGCTTGCAGAAAGTGCGGGATGAGTCCTTCCTGAATCTTCGTTTGCAGAGAAAAGACAGAGAGAGAGTCCGATGCTCAAACCATTAAACCACTCTGGCTTGCTATTTGCATTTTAGGGAAGGATATTTAAAATTCTCTTGCAGAGAGCTCTATTGCCTCAACAAACTACAAATCCCAGGATTCCATGGGATTTTGCCCTGGCAGTTAAAGTGGAATTATGGTGTTATAATTGTGAAATGGCCCTAGATAACATTAATGAGCTACATTTGCTGGCTTTAAGAAATGGTTACAATGAAAAGCATGCTCAAATTTGAAAAGGGCCTTACACATGTTGGCCTGCATTTTGTTTAGTGACTTACACATGTGTAAGTGCAGTTTATGCGCACGTAAATCCCTATAGGGTGCAGAGGGCTATTCTCTTGCCCTTGCTCTCCAACAGCAACCTCTCAGCACCTGGCAGCTCTTAGGTTCAGACCATGAAGCTCTGGCTGCTCTAAGCTCCTGGGGGAAGGAAAAGAGAGGTGCTCTATTTGAGAGCACACCCTCATTTCTCTTTTCTCCCCAAGCTGAGACCAGCTGCTTCTTTATAGTCTGAATCACCTCCCCTCTCCCTCCCTTTCCCCACTGCCAGGTGGTGAGAGGACATGGAACTGCTTGTGCAAAGCATTGTAGGATCGCTGAACAACCAAGATGTGTAGGATCTTGGCTGATAAGTGATATGTCATTTTTTTTTTAATGAACAAGCTCAACAGCTCTTGAACCAATTGAAAATCCTTCTCTCCCCTTCACTCCAAGACTCCACCCTCCACCTTCCAGCTCTTGAGATGGGAGTGTTTCTTTTGACTACAATTTAACAATCTCACATCTTTCAAACCATTTTTTCTTTTTGCTTTTTGCTTAACTTCACTCTAATTAGCACCGAATAACAAGAGTCCCTCAGCAGCACCTCTATTGCCAACTTTTAACAAGCTGTCAGAAAGAGTAGTGTGAACAACAGGCTCAGTTTATATAGGCTACTTTCTTATTTATTCAGTTAGTTTTGTCTGCTTGCCTCTCCGCATCTGTAATAAAGAACCACCACCAACTTATTATGAAGGAGAAACTAATGTTTGTCTGTACATAAAATCTGGAAATCTCTCCATATTCTTCATGCAAATTTTGAGTGATAAATTTAAATTTTGAATTTGTATTTTGAATATGGATATATTTGCCTCAAAATTCAAAACTCCTGTGAGTTTTTAAAACCTGGATTAAGGTGGTGTACCCCAGGTTTGGTGCAGATTGGGCTGTACATTGTGTGGCCTTATCACAGCAGATTCAGGGAGAAGGCCATACATTGTGTAGCCTTATTGGGCCAGATTCGGGGAGGAGGGTGTGATGTTTTTTCACTAGTGTAGTGTGAGGTGCTAGGGCCATTTCATGCTGTGCAGTTATAGCACTATGTTGTTGTTGGTGGTGGTGGTGGCTTTATTTATACCCTGCTTTTCTCCCAGATTGGTATTTAAGGTGGCTTACAAATTAAAGTGATTACAATACAGTGAATAACATACAAAAAGTTAACACAAAAAAATAGAGTTCAACTAGTCCATTGCTTTTATACCAACTATGTCATTGCTTTTATAATGTACTGATGTTTTCACTTCATTTTACACATAATCTTCATGTGGTTTCTATGTAGTTTTGAGGGGCTTTGCCAAACAGCCACCTATGCTACAACAGCCACAAAAACACCTTACTGATTCCAAATTCTTAGATAAAATCTGAATCCCTGCTGGCTCCAAACTCTCTTCAGTAACACCTGACAGACCATAACATAGAGATAATAAGAAACTTTTGCAAGAGAGGTTTTGGAGAGCAAATCCATTTACCTTCTAAACTGCAAAGCCATTTACCCTCTAGAGTCTAAAGTATCTTTTCAGTTTGGGTATTGGCTTTAGTGTTTCCACATGCATAGGTTCACTCTAGAGGTCATTTCAGAAAATGTCCTGACAGCCTGTTGTTTGACACTTTTATTGCAGAGAGTACCCGGCTGAAGCAATTCTAAGTGTAATTAACTCAGCAGGGCAACATGGCTTTCATTTTTGCACTTCCAAATTCTTCAGATTCCAGTGTTAGAACGTTAATAAATGACTGAGATTATGGTGACCCAAATTATCTTGGGTTTGATTAAAGTAGAGGTTTTCAAACAGTATACCAGAGGTCCCCTGGGGTTTCCTGGGCTCATATGAGAGGTTCCTCTCAGTGAGATCAGTAATGGTGGACAAGCTTCCTTGAGCAACAGCTTGCCTAGCATTCCCTTGTAATGTGGAGCTGTGGGGTGCTGAGTGTGTTGGTGCAGAGCAACAATGAAGCCCAGTGTGACTGGCCAGTGGCCCTCCATGTACTGAACCAAGGCCTTTTTAAGAGGAAAGGACACAGGGAGCCATTATCCAGGGTCTCACATATGGAGAATCTCACACATGGAGACAGCCACATCAACACTGGCATTATTGCATTACTGCAGCTCATCCCCCCCACCCCCCAGTTAACAACAAAATGCAAATGTGCAATGTCTTAGGACTTTATCAGACAAGCCTCTAAAATCATTCTTTTGCCGTCATATTTTAAAATGTTTTTCTGCTGACAAAAGAATGCTTCCTACCAGACCTATCTTTAGTTGCATCAATAGGCACCCCCTCAGTGTGAATGGAGCACAAACAGAGCTCTGTTCACCTCTGGGATTGAGATCTTGCCAATTCTCATGAGAAGACATGAGTGCAGAAAATTTAAAAAAAGAATTTAAAAAATACAAACAGAAAATGTAAGCACAAGCACAGGCACACACTTTAAAAGTCCCAAGTGAATCAGGGAGGTTCATAAAAAGAGCATCTCCTACCTGCCGTCCGATCTCGCCCAGAAGTGTTCTGCCCATTGATGCTGTATTTATGTGAGCACAATGGCACAAGGATTTAAATGCTGGTAATGCCAGCACAAAAGCACCAGGGAAGATCAATTGATGGCTTGGCCCATCAATAAAAAAATATGCCTTCTTGACAAGACATTAACAGGAAAGGATGACATCATCTGGTATGTGTGCCCTTTCACGTTATTTAGGCATCATTATGTTGCCATATTTGCTGATAAAGTCCTTACTCTTTGCAATGAAATTAGGGATAGGGAAATAGAAATTAGTGACTGAAAGAACAATTTATTGAGGGGGGGGGTAGAATTCTTATGGGGTGGCAATGCCCTCATTTTGCTCTCCCTGTATCTATACTCCTGCTGCCACTCGGCAAATATAGCCCCCTTAACCAGATTAGGATGGGGCATCTACTTTTGTCATATGATTAGTATGTTAACTGAGCATTTTAAATACAAATAGACTGTAAATAGATTGTTTTGTTGCATCAAAAAGATAGGCATTTACAGATTGGGGGTCAATGTGGTATATATTGCTATGATAACAGACATACATGAATAGGAAGGAACTGCACCAAGTGCACTATTTGGAGATGCTGAGCTTTTCATCTTTGAAGTTTAAGACTAGCAGTAAACTCCTGAAAGTTAGGCCTATTTCCTTTTATATTAGCATGTTAACAAGCTTTGAAAGACAAGACAGACCTTACAGGAAGACACAGCTGGGTGCTCCTCCAGTCTGGTCTCTAATGAAAGCCAGAACCTGTATGTTGGTTGGGTCTGTGGCTTGTCTTCTGTTTACAGACTTGGCAGGGCTAGTCCAGTCCCGCCGCTGCTGTTGTAGCCACTGCGCCAGTGATGAAGCCATAATGTCCTCATCAAACACGGATGGTTTCTGTACTGCCCAGGAAAAACAGTTGGAATTAATTAAGAAAGGAAATGCCACAATATTTGCAATTACTTCTGTCGCTTAATTTCT
Organism: Gambelia wislizenii; assembly: GCA_030847615.1. Classification (NCBI taxonomy): domain Eukaryota; kingdom Metazoa; phylum Chordata; class Lepidosauria; order Squamata; family Crotaphytidae; genus Gambelia; species Gambelia wislizenii. The sequence continues at coordinate 24,942,131 of JAUMIR010000004.1, forward strand.
TTTCTTTTCTTTTTTTTAAAAAACCCTTGCAATAAATGAAGACCAACAATTTAAAAAGAGATTGGTAGAGGGGGGGGATATTTGAAACAGAAGGAAAGACAAGATGGGAGCTGATTAAAGGAAGAGACCTAAATCATGAAGGAAGTCGAGTGAGGTTTAAATCTTCTGGACTGGAACATGGAGACGTATTAAGTAGGGAAGAAATTCTTAAGGCTAAATAAAAGCCAAGATATGTATACCATGGACATTTAAATGCAGAGAAGTCCAGGCAGGTTCCTTCTTTCTCCACTCCTGATGCTAGGGGGATGTGCAGATTTATTTTAGTATAACAAATCAAGATAGCTGGTTAAATGGATGTTTGTTTATTTCACTTATACTGGGATGGGAAAAGTATGGCCTGTGGCCCCTATGCAGCTCCAAGGCTGTCCTTGAGATGCTAGAGGCTTCCCAGCACTCTACAAATTGTTTGGGGAGAAAAAAATAAAAGGAAAAAATGTTCTTGTTTTTTTAAATGTCCCCATACCCTCTAAAGGGAATGAAGCTAATGTTTGCCAAGGGTTGGGGGGGCAGGAGCTGTTTTAAGCTCAGGAAAGTCCTTTTCAATAAGTAAGTAAATGAGCAATAAACATCCAGTTTATTTTCTGGTTGATAAACCATTTCTCTTGGGTCTAAATCTGCCCAGGGCCCACAAAATTCATGGTAAAATTGCCCCCCCCCACAGCAGTCCAGGTACACATAAAAACATAATAAAAATTGACCCCCATAAAACTGCCCATAGAAATTTAAAACATGCCAAAATTCCCCACCCCCCATGGTCAGCAGGGGACATACTGATTTAAACAAAACAAAAACAAAACTTTAAAATAGTGTGTGCACAGAAGGAGGAGTTCAGGCCCTAAAAGTGTTCATGCGAGGCCAACACAGCTCCCCCAACCATCAGCAGCTGCCCACAACTGGATTGTACTCTTTGGGGTAGGCCCATTCTTATCACTGTTCCATGATGGGGGTCACATACTGTGCTGCTGACACCTTTCAACTGTCCCGGTTTGGCAGAAACAGTCCCAATTAATCTTCTGTCATCCCACACTTTCAGCTGCTTTTAAAATGTCCCAGTTTCTCTCCTTTCCTCCTACTTCCCCCTTTTGTTCTCAGCTTACTTTAATTGCTGCAAACTGGGTTAAAAGTGGAAAAGAAGTTTGCACTCAACTCAGCAGGGGGGAGAGGAGAGGAGGGGTGGGGACTCTTGCCCTTCCCAGGAGGCTGAGACAAAAGCAAATTGCTGCAGTCTCTCCTAGCTTGTGTGTTTTTCCTCATTAATAACTTCTGCCATCTTGACCACATTCTTTTGCCACTTGGCCATATGTATCCCAGTTTTCATTTGCGAAATGTTGGAAGGATAGAAAAGCTATAGTTTAAACTGTACGGTATAGGTTTTCATACGAGTGTCATCAGGAAGGTAGCTTGGGAGAGGGTGCTGGTTGTGTGTGGCAATGACTGTGTCCCCTTCCCACAAAGATCTGAAGAACCTAAAGGAAATGAATAAATGCCTGGCACCTGGGGGGGGGACCACCAGTGGTCTCGATCTGTTCTCGGTAACCAAGGTGGTGGACAATCCAAATGTGGCTGAACTACAATTCCCATCAACCCTCATCACTAGCCATGCTGTCTGGGGATGATGGGGTGTAGAGTTCTAAAACATCTGGTCATAGGTTGCCCACCCTTGATTTAAATCATATTGCTACACATGGACTCTGAATGTATGAGAATGGACTTTATTAAATCCTTGCATAAATAATTTCTTGCAGTCCAGAGTTGATGTTTGAAACTACAAACAGAACACAAAGAGGATTCAGCTTTGTAATGTCTTTGATCACAGACATTAGAGCCACTGACGGGGGAGTGTGGGGGCAAATTAAGAAATTACATTCAAATTAGTTTGTTTCAAGTGCGTCAGCACATGGCAACAGGCACTTAATACATTATTTCTTCTAACAATGAAGTGTATGTATGCAATAAACCAAAGACATGACTGAGGGGCTTTTAAAGACCATTAAAATGGTTGCCCCCACTTCTAAACATTGTGACTGGAATCATGAAATGTTCCTTTCTTTGCATTTTCTCCAAAATACACTTGGGGGGAGGGATTTGAATCAAGAACATTTAAACATAGACATTAGAATTAAAACTGACCACACCAAAAAAACCCCCACACATTTCTATAAGAATCTAATAAGACCATTCTGAATCAGACCAAAGGCCTATCTAGCTCAGCATACTGCTCACAGAGAAGTCAAACTAGTGGCTTTTGGGAAAGTCACAAACACAACATAAGTGTGACTACACCCTGGTGGTGCAGTGGTTAAATGCCAGTACTGCAGCCACAACGTTGCAAGTTCTATCCCAGAGGGCTCCAAGATTCACTCAGCCTTCCATCCTTTTGTAGGTCAGTAAAATGAGTACCCAGCTTGTGGGGGCAATTAGCGAACACACACTGAAACCACTTAATGTGGTGCAGATGTGTAAAGTGCTATTGGTTAACAATTTGTAAGCTGCTCTGAAAGCCTTTGTGGCAGCCACAAATTTGTGGCAGCCACAAATAAAATAAAATTTTATTTAAAAAAATATAATATAATGCTCCCAGCAACTGTGATATACAGGCAAACTGTCTTGAACACTGGAAATCATTCATAGCCATCATGATTAATATTCTCTACATATTTTTATATATGTTTTTTTAAAATCAAACTTTTTGGGGGGATAATCTCTTAAACCAGTGCATCTCAAGCTGGTTTATATGGGAGACTGGCTATTCCCCCCCCCCACTGTGCCAGAGGTGGTGGTGGTGGTGGTGGTTATGTACTTTTTGGTGACCCTAAGATGAACCTATCATGGGGCTTTTATTGGCAAGATTTGTCCAGAGGCGGTTTGCTATTGCATTCCTCTGAAGCAGAGAGAATGTCACTTGCCCAAGGTCACCCCATGGGTTTCCATGGCCAAGTGGGGTTTTGAATAACTGGGACTCAAAGAGACTTACAACAGTTAAACCTATAATAAAAATTACAGAGATAGTAAAACAATACAAAAATTCTATTGAATTAAAACCATTGTAAACAAATCAATTGTAAACAAATCCATTAAAGAGGCAAAAGATAAAAATCAATGAAACAGTACACTGTTAAAAACTTTGTATCCTCATCTACAGTTCTAAATGCTCCCTCACTCTGGGTTTTCCTGCTTCCCTGCTGTCTTCCCTCCACATCTCTAGTACATCTATCATTATATAGCCTAATAACAGCAAGTGGAATTCTATGCCTGCTCTATACTAGATGCAGCAACAACAAGTAGCTTACACGTCAGTGGAATAATGGATCCACTCCGAGTGTCAGTCTCAATTTTAAAGGAGCTATCCAAGTATTGAATCTATTTGGGATATAGGGTTCAGTACCATAGATAGCTCATTCCAAATTGGGATTAAATTTGGCACTTTAGTCCAAGCTTGGTGGGAAGAACCAGGATTACTCTGGTGAGAACTGAGAATTGTGATTGCATTGTCTGACCTGCTGCACTGCTATCTTGTTTAGTTTGATTTATGTTTACGTGTCTGTTTGTACATGTGCATTGGCAAATGTCAGGACTGGGAGGAGGAATGAGGTGACCCTTTTCATGTAATCTCAGGTGGGGAGGGTATGGTGCTAGGGGTTGGACAGCAAAGTAAGGGAAAGACAGAATAGATATTTGAAATCTGTCCTGTGTTTCAGACGTTCCCCCATCCCTCAAGATCCAGGTTGCCCTCTCAGCCCACCGTCCGCTCTGCTAGTGCTGCTGCTGAATGCCAGGTTAGTCTGTAATAAAACAACTACCATCCATGACTTGGTTGTGGATAAACGGTCTGACCTGGTGTGTGTTTACAGAGACCTGGGTGGATGAGCTTGGTGGAGTGGACTTGTCCCAGCTTTGTCCATGTGGGTACTCTGTGCAGCATCAGAATAGTTCATTTGATACATAGCAGTAAGCTATAAACCTTAGCTAGCAGGCCTTTCGTGAGATTTGATGGTGTAAGTTGGACTTGCAACACTGTAACTCACTTTTTTGGTCACTGTGGAGGTCAGAATTTTCTACCAACTGTGGATCAACCAACCCCACTTAAAGAAATCTTTTCTCAGCTAGAGCTCCCTCCCAAAACACAGCAATTTTTCTGGCCAGTGCTGAGCAGACAAGCATCCAACTATCTTTCTATAGCTGGAGGCACAGCAATGAAATCATTCGCAGGGACCACACCCAAGGAGATCCCAAAGGATGCCTGTCGCAATGCATCCATATCTATGTCTTCTAATCCAGGATCTTAGCCCTTGTTTTCCCTTAATTTATTACAGATAGCAGGGCAAGGAATGAATCCTACCTTTAGCACAGCAAATGTGGAGTACAGACATATCTCCACTTTCCCAGAAGACTTACCGTAGCTAAAAAATCCCCACAGGCACCAATGGGAATTTGCATTCCAGAGCATTTGTTCCAATTCTGTTGGGAAGAGATCAGCATTACCTCCCCCTTGCTGCACTCCAACTAACACACACACACACACACACACACATACAAGCCTGTAATTAATTAAGAGAAAACAAGATACAAAGCGGCATGTGACATAACAAGTAAATGTCTCCTTTGGCCCTCGACAATGAAAGTTTAAGGCAGGAGGGGTGAATGTATAGCTCTCCAGATGCTGCTAGATTGTAACAAGGGATTTAAATCCTGGTTTGATTCATCTTTGTCTGGTAAATGAGATGAGAAAAATTCACTTCACTGGAAGATGGTAAGACTATTTAAAAAAAATGTTATTTTTTTTTCTTTTATTTTTGTCAGTCTCTGGGAGATTTTGTATATTTTTTAGGATCTGTTTTTACATATTTCCATACAATGCTTACAGTGGAAAAAATGCAATAACTATTGCTTTGTTGGATGGATCAGGTAAACAGTAGCCCACAATGGGTTGTTGTATCTTTGTGATCTCTCTACCCATCCTGATTTGTTTGCTGGAGATCCATGTGTGTGCTTAGCTTCACAAAGGGAAGAAGATACTAACTTTGCACAGATACATTTTGCATTCATTACAGAAAACACAACAACAGAAAGAAAGAAAGAAAGAAAGAAAGAAAGAAAGAAAGAAAGAGGTTCTCTATATGGTGAAAAAAAAATCCTAATGGAATTCACAGAGAATACCTTTTGTCCCAATGAGATCCCACAGTGATTTGCCTTATTCAGAAGGAGGGGAGCCAAAAACTACAGGGAAAAGCTTTCGCTGCTTTTCCTGAAGCTTTTTAACTAATGCATAGAAATGAGCATTACCACTCATTTGGACAACCGATTCACATTGCTGTGCATTCTTGGCAAGGGCAGAAGTGGAAAGTTGATTAGTCAGGGCAGGCTTGCCGGCAATGAAGTGGCCAGAAGCACCATTTTGGAGTTTCATGTTAGCGACTGTGCACTTTTTGCTGCGCTGGGGTGACCAAGCAGCTTTTTAAAGCAGAAGGTCCCACTTACACACCTTTGATGTACAGTTAAAAAAAATACTGTGCAGTAGTGACAACTTGTGGAGAATAATAATGTGAGTAATTCACAATCTGCCACCATCTTGATTTGCAGGCATGGCTGTGTGTGCATTTCAAACACGGGTAGCTTTGCATACCAGCAATTTTACCAAAGGACTATGGAGACAAATGAATGCTGTTGCAACTTGTGTTAATGTGCAGCAGTCCACATTATATCTTCTCATCTAGACAACCAGAAAAAAAGAAAGAAAGAAAGAGAGAGAGAGAGAGACAGAGAGACAGAGAGAGAGAGAGCACTTGGTTATTAGGACTGAACAATCCTCCCTCATTGAGGATACTCACCATATTGAGATCCTTAAAGAATTCTTGCCATGTTGAAAGAGAATGTTTTGACTAGGATTGCCAGATTTAAGGGCCTGGACTTTCTTCTCCAGCCTTCAGGGAAGAGGACCTGTAGGGTGAGGCTCACAGGATAAGAATGCCACCCTGAATGGGGTATGTGTATGCATTTCGTGATTTGTTAGACTTGGGGTTTATATGTATATATGCAACTGTGATTGATGCTTAATGTATCATTTAATGACATCACTAGGACCTCCCCTTGTAACATCACCAAGGGCCACCCCCTGTAACATCAGAAGGGGGCAACCCAAGTCACAGGATTTGGTCCTGAAATTTCAGAGTCTGATATTGTCCTGACCTGACAACCCTAGTTTCAACCAGTGGGCCTGTCGAAACAATGAAAATAATCCAAAAGGCAATTGCATGGAAGGCGATCTGTCCAAACGGACATTCGCCTTGACACATCTCATTCAGAAGGGGGAAAGCCTAATCCACTGTAAACGCCATCTGGGAAGCCTTTGGGGCTTCTCCTGGAGCTTTTAAAAAGCTCCGTAGGGCATACGAATGTGTGATCATTAAGACAGTTGCATTCGCATTGCTCTGACCAGGCAGCATAATCTGATTGGCTGGATGAGCATGGGGGTGGGGCTAGCAAACAGGGAAAGTGCCTACTGCCACCATGTTGGATTTTTGGCTAAGTGAGGGTCTGATAAGTTGATAAAATTGTGATCTTTTACTCTCTTTTTTCCCTTTTTGTTAATACAAAATATCACATATGCACACCATGGTAAACTTTTTTTAAAAAAAAATGGTAGTGGCAGATTTAAAAGTGCAAGTAAATCACTTATGGGTGATTTACTTGTGAAATTTAGGGGGGTTCTTTTGACTGTTAAGACAGGTCACAGCACTGCAAATGGCTGCTTCCTCAGAGAAGATTCTATCCCCCCTCCCATATAGATGAGGCCCAAAATTGAGACAATGGGAAGATTTTGTCTTTCACTTCTCTAACTACAACTAGAAAGCCACTATGATGCAGTGATTAAAGTGCAGGATTGAAACTTGTAAGGATCTTTTCCTACAATTCAGTGAAGGTTTTTCTCATGCTAAATTGTGAAATATACCGGATGACTTTGGGCCAGTCAGTGGCTGTAATCCAACATCCCCTTAGCATAGCATAAATGTCCACATGTGGAGTTACACTATGCCAGCACTCCATGCAGAATAGCAACATTGCTGGGTGACATTGTGGAATGCACAACTGCAATCACAATACACAATTGTAATGTGCAATGCACAACTGCAGTGCACAAGCACAATTGCAATGTGCAATGCACAGCTGCAATGCACAATGTTACTGTATGCACAACTGCACTCCTGCTACTGTCAGCAGAATATATTGTTGCATTATGACAAATAATTCAGCCAGTGTGTATAGCATGATTTACACATGTGTGCGTTACTAACAGGATGTCAGGCACTATTTCTCTCAACACGATACACTTCAAGATGAAATGACAAGGAGGAAAGCCATGTCCAGCACCTTGTGCTCATCTGGAGAGAAAAAAAATGGGGTGTAATATATGTCTAAGGAAATAAACAAAATTAACTCCCATGATTCTTCACCACTGTCTATGCTATCAAGGGCTGATGAGAATCACAGAGCAGAAATATTTGGAGGGGTGCAGATTCTCCAGCCCCGGGCAACTAACACAGGACTCCCATGTCAAACAACAGTCAACTCATATGTATGCACTTTGCCAAAGGCCAGCAGGAGAGAAAAAATAATAAAGATAAAGAGATCCACTGAGCTCCCCAAATATTCTCTTTTGGATATATATTCCAATTCTTTATTGACAAGTATTGCAAGTATTGCAAATAGTATCACTCTAGTCTGATTTGGTCAGACCTCACCTGGAATACTGTGTCCGCTTCTGGGCACCACGATTCAAAAAGGATATTGACAAGCTGGAAGGAGTCCAGAGGAGGGTGACGAGGATTGTGGGAAGTGTAGAAGCCATGCTTTATGAGGAGCAGCTTAGGGATCTGGGTGTGTTTAACCTGGAGAGGCGAAGGCTAAGAGGTTATATGATAGCCATGTTTAAATATTTAAAGGAATGTCATACTGAGGATAGAGCAAGCTCATTTTCTGCTGCTCCAGAGACTAGGACATAGAGCAATTGATTCAAACTACAGGAAAACAAATTCCACCTAAACTTTAGGAAGAACTTCCTGACAGTAAGAGTTGTTCAGCAATGGAATGCACTGCTTTAGAGTGTGGTGGAGTCTCCTTCTTTGGAAGTTTTTAAACAGAGGCTGAATGGCCATCTGTCAGGAGTGCTTTGATTGTTCCTGCTTGACAGGAGGTTGGACTGGATGGCCCTTGTGGTCTCTTCCAACTCTATGATTCTATGAATCATATGAACTATTTCTGAAAGTTCCACTGTTCAGCAGTTGCCGATCACAACATATTGAATTTAATGAGTGGAGCAAGATTACAATAAAATCAGTTTTGCAAGTGATAACATTTTTTTCAACTGAAACTGATAGAATACTGTTGGACAACCTGGCAGTGGTGATGGTTGGTAATTACGGGCATACAAACAGGGGTGGCAAATTGGATCTGATAATGAAATACTACCTTGTCACTATTGGTCACAATGATTGTGGCTGATGGGAACTGGAGTACAACAATAACTGGTCTCCCCAACACTGTTTTAGAAGGAAAACTCAAGGGGGAAAGCTACCAAGTGTTCCATGAGTCATTACCAACCGAATGCTGTGTATTCCTCTCAGCAAGCAAATTCAAAATGTCAAGTTCCTCACAGAGTGATTTTGTTGGTCTTATACAACATCCTGATATGCATTCCCTTTTTTAAAAAAAATAAAAATACTGTTTCACCCCAAGTCATTAGCAATTCCTTAATTAATCCCAACAGAAATTATTAGAACAAATTCATGAGGCACTGCTCAGCCAGAAGCGGTATGAGGCTTGAAGGTGGGGGCAGAGCAGAGTCTTTCTTTCCCAAAAGGGAAGAAAAAGAAAGCTATCAAGCAGAAGAAAAGACTGATGTAGAAACCAAAATGCAAATTTTCAATAAAAGAAATCATGCTGTAAAAGCGTGGATAAGCTAAAGAGAACCCAAGGGTTGCATGAAGTTGTACTGATTTTCTGGCCTGCCATGTTTGCCTTGAGGAAGTCACTCACTTGAGTTATAGCTGTCCCCTGTAATAATATTTATACTATGTGAGATAAAACAATCTTTCAGGAAGGGGAGAGGGAAGAATAATAATGGCAACCACCTTTCTTTGAAACAGTCAAGAGGGAATCCAGTGTTATGATTTGTAAAACACTGGATGCCATTGCAGGTTAAAAATTGTTGTAATCCTCTCCTCTGTGTGATGAGAATCGTAGAATCATAGAGTTGGAAGAGACCACAAGGGCCATCCAGTCCAACCCAGCTGTCATGCAGGAATATACACTCAAAGCACTCCCAACAGATGGCCATCCAGCCTCTGTTCAAAAACATCCAAAGAAGGAGACTCCACCACACTCCAAGGCAGCGTATTCCACTGTCGAACAGCTTTTATCATGAGAAAGTCCTTCCTAATTTTATGGTGGAATCTCTTTCCATTGCTCTGTGTCCTAGGACTTTATCAGAAGAGCGTCTAAAATGCTGTAATTCCACTATTGAGGAAAGCTGAAACATTGTGGCATGATCACAGTAATTATTGCACTTTGCTGTAATCACACGATACTACCACCACTGAATTATTGCATGACCACCACTACTGGTTTAAGAAGAGGATTTCAGCTCGCACTATAGCAACACTTCTCTTCACATTGCCTTGTAACAACAGAGTATTAATGCTTCATGCTGGCCTGCACATAATAATAATAATAATAATAATAATAATAATAATATTTATTTATTTATACACCTTTAAGAAAAATGTTCTCTTACTTCTGTGATTTTGCATGGAAGAGATTTCAGCTATTCTCACAAGAAGCTACAACTTCAGTTAAAAACACCAAAAACAAATACATAACAAAATAACTTCACAGATAAACAAACATTAAAATGTGCCAAACAAAGCTCATTAAAACAGTGTCCTGTTGGTCCTCTTCACATTCTCCCCCGGAAGTTCAATTATGTGTTCTCATTGGGAAAGGGGAGGGGGGAAAGAGGACCGTCTGTTCACACTGTAATTTCATGATTACAGTGGAAAAGCAATATTGAGAGCTATTCACAGGTTTGAATAGCCTATTAATGAAAAGTTATGCATAATTAATGGGTGGAGCACACACGGACCATGAGGGGATGACGATGTCATGCAATAATGGGAACCCATTCATGCTACTTTCCTGTCATAATTGCACAATTTCAGCATCGTGTGATAAAGCCCTTAGCCTCTAGAGCAACAGAGAACAAGCTTGCTCCTTCTTCAATATGACATCCTTTCTAATATTTAGACATGGCTATCATGTCTCCTCTTAACCTTCTTTTCTCCAGGCTAAACATACCCAGCTCCCTCAGCTGCTCCTTGTACAGCATGTTTATCAATATCCTACTTGAACTATAGTGCCCACAACTGAACTAGTATTCCTGGTGAGGTCTGACCAAAGCAGAATCCCTCAGTCTAGACACTATACTTGATGCAGCCTAGAATCGCATTGGCATTTTTAGCTGCCTCATCACACTGCTGACTTTGAATCATAGAATCGTAGAATCACAGAGCTGGAAGAGACCACAAGGGCCATCCAGTCCAACCCCTTGCCATGCAGGAATACACAATCAAATCATTCTCGACAGATGGTCATCCAGCCTCTGCTTTAAAACTTCCAAGGAAGGAGACTCCACCACACTACGAGGCAGTGTATTCCACTTCCAAACAGTTCTTACGGTCAGGAAGTTCTTCCTAATGTTTAGATGGAATCTCTTTTCCTGTAGTTTGAGTCCATTGCTCCATGCACTAGTCTCTGGAGCAGCAGAAAACAAGCTTGCACCATCCTCAGTATGACATCCATTCAAATATTTAAACATGGCTATCATGTCACATCTCAAGCTTTTCTTCTCCAGGCTAAACATACTCAGAAACCTAAGCCGTTCCTCATAGGGCATGGCTTCTAGACCTCCCACCATTCTGGTCACCCTCCTCTGGACTTGTTCCAGCTTGTCAATATACTTTGTGAATTGTGGTGCCCAGAACTGGACACAGTATCCAGGTGAGATCTGACCAAAGCAGAATACAGTGGCACTATTACTTCCCTTGAGTTAGACACTATACTCCTATTAATGCAGCCTAGAATCACATTGGCTTTTTTAGCTGCTGCATCACACTGCTGACTTATGTTCAGCTTTTGTTCTACTAAGGACCTGTCTATATCAGCCACAAATCCTGAATACCCCCTGAATCTGGCCCGATAATGCCACACAACAAGTGGCCTTTCCTTGAATCTGTTGTGATAGTGACACATGCTGTATGGCCCAGACTCGGGGAATACTCCCTTAATCAGGGTTTTAGAAAACTTGCAGTTTTCTCCAGAGTTTTCTGGAAACTCTGGAGAAAACTGCTATTTGAGCGATCCATCCCCACTGGATTGGGGGGGGGAGGACAAGTGCTGCCTGAGGCGCCACCACTTCCCCTCTTCTCAGTGCCACTTCTTAGTCCAAAGGCAGAGGTAGTCAGTTTCTCCGAGGTCAGAACACCTGGCAGCCCCACCATCACAAGTAAGCCACCCGATCTGGCTTCATAGAGAGTGGCTAGCACTGGAGTTTTGCTTTTCCAGTACACAATCACCCAGGAAAGCAAAGCACTAGTTGTAGTTGCCAATTCTGAAGGCTGAACAAGCACCCAGCCCGCCATCATGAATAAGCTGCCCATGCTGCCTTCAGAGTGGGTGACTGCCACTAGCATTTTGCTTTCACCAGGTGATTGTGCATTGGAAAAGCAAACACCCAGTGGTAGTCACCCCTCTGAAGGCAGAACGAGCACCCATCTCACCATCACGAGCAAGCCACCAGATCTGGCTTCAGAGAACACTTACCACTGCACAATCACCTGGGAAAAGCAAAGCACCAGTGATAGTTGCCTGCTATGAAGGCAGAATAAGCACCTATCCTGCCATCACGAGTAAGCCACCTGGTCTGCCTTCAGAGTGGGCTGCTACTGCTGAGGCTTTGCTTTTCTGGTGCACAATCACCCTTCTGAGCTCCAGGAAAAGCAAAGGGACAGCAGTAGCTGCCTTTTCTGGCTTCAGAGAGGCGACTACCACTGATGGGTTTTTACCCCGGAGCTCAGTCTAGTGTGAGTAACAGCTTTAGTAAAAACCCAATGCAGGTTCAGGCTTTGGTAGGTGTACCACTGAAATCCAGGCCAGAATAGTCTGAATTTCATGCACCCCAGCTCCAAGCCACAGTAGTCTGAATCCCATCTGGATTTTTACCCCCCATGTAATCAAAGTCTAAGATGCCTAGGGCTCACCTACACAGTAAAAAAGTCCTCTTACAATTCAAGAATGCCAGTGGTCCTCATGGAACCATGGCAAGATTTGCCATATTCAGAAGGAGGGGGGCTGAAAACTTCAAATTGATCTCTATAACAGCTTTCACTGTTTCTAGCGATCCTTTTTAAAAATTGCATGAAAAAGCGCCTAATTGGTCGTGTGATCAACCAATTCAAAAAGGGGCACACAGCAGGGCTGAAACCTGATTGGTCAGACTTTGTAGGGGGCGGGCTTGCAAGGGAGAGCTTGCAATGTTGGAGCCGCCATTGTTGTTGTGGGGTTTTTTTTGCCAGCACGATCATTCAAGTAGCAGAGGAAAAGTACAAACGTTTATTTTAGCAGAAAATAGGTCTTCTGCACCTGGTTTTTTTAAAAGGGGGGGGAGGTATACTGGATGCAACCCACTTGCAGCCACTTTTTTCCCGCTGTTCCATGTGAACTGCAAAATCACTACTTTTCATTTCAAGCCATCTTTCAAATGAGTCATGGGCACAAATGAACTCTGCAGCAATAGGGAGGTAAGGTGCTATTTTTCAAACCAAATTCTCCTGTCTAGCTGAGCCCCTAGATCCCTTTCACATGTACTGTTGTCAAACCAGGTGTACACATCCTATATCCGTGTATTTCATTTTTTCTGCCTTAGTATCTTATATTTGTCCCTGTTGAAATTCATGTTGTTTGTTTTGGCCCAGCTCTCTAACTGTTAAGGCCATTTTGAATTCTGATCATGTCCTCTCTCCAGGATGAAGAGGAGCCATTGGTGAACACCCGCTGGGTTCAGTCAGTCAACCAATTACAAATCCACCAAACAGTAGCATTGTCTAGCACATGTTTTACTAGCTTGTTTGCAAAAACATCATGGGGACCTTGTCAAAGGCCTTACTGAAATCAAAGTATGCTACATCTACAATGTTCCCTTCTTCTACCAAGCTTGTAGCTCTATCAAAAAAAAGAACTGCTTGATATGGACCAGAAATCTGGAAGGGACGAAAGGTCTTCTGTGCTAATTCTCACTTCCAAGTTCATCTGCCCATCCATCTTCCACTGAGTAAACATTGCACCACATCCCAGTGTTGCAAAAGATTTTTTGATGCAAAGAGTTGCAGAAGATTCACAGAAGAAAGCCAAGCTAGATCCTATCAATTTCATCGTTCTGCATGCATCCCATCCTTTTCCAAGAAAGTCACAGAAATATATGCAAGGTTGCCTGAAACCTTGAGGGATTTCATTCAGACTTTATCTAATCAGCACAAAATGTGTGGGTCACTGGTAGCTCCCAAGGAAATGTATACATTGATTATCTTTTTATAACCTCGCACATGGCTTGTGAAAAGAAGCTTCATGTGAAGTTTGGGTGAAACTAATTCTGATTGCCATTGAGGGAAATTTCAAATCTTCCACATACAGGCATACCTCATTTGAAATCTTCCACATACAGGCATACCTCATTCCACATACAGGCATACCTCATACTTCAGTTTAGAGTCTTAGCTAAAACAGTACTTTTTAGTTATACAGCACAACATGATTTTGTTACCCACGTTCATTCTGTTTACTTTGTGTCTCAACGTCATATCCTGGCAATTTTTATTATTTATCATTTTTACTTTTGCATCAGAACTAGTGCTATTTCACACTTAATAAATGATAGTGTAAATATGTTTGTAGGCTTTTATATGCTCTGGCAAATGTGGAGGGGGAGGCTGTGATTCACTTTAAGGTGATATTCGCTTTATGACAGTGGTATGGAACCTTGTTGATATGTAACTTCAAGTCGTTTCTGACTTATAGCAACCCTAAGACAAATCTATCACAGGGAATTCTTGACAAGATTTGTTCAGAGAGAGTTTGCCGTTGCCTTTCTTTGAGGCTGAGAGAGTTTGACTTGCCCATGATCACCCAGTGGGTTTCCATGGCCAAGAGGGGATTCAAACCCTGAGCTCCAGATTCCTAGTCCAGCATACAAACCACTAAACAATGCTGGCAGTTTACATCAGACACCTAACCCACCATATTAGCAAGGAATGCCTATATATGCATTTGACCAGACTTTGGATACATTACTTTGGGGGACTACAACTCCCAAATCCCCCAATTATAATGTCAGCAGCCATGCTGTCTGAGAGATTTGGGGGGAGATTTAGTCCAAATGATACCATTTCCACACTGTACAGTCAGAGAAGTGTGCGAAGTGCTGTACACCATTTCCTCATAGGGTGAAGACCTCCTGTTCAGGCAGGCATTTGCTTCCTGAATTTCATAGAATATTGTGTTTTTATTATCTATCTGCTTTTGTTTTTTATTGATGTTAGCAAGCCAGTTATTGTTGTGTGCCTTCAAGTCATTTCCCACTTCTGATAACCCTAAGGTGAACCTATCACAAGGTTTTCTTGGCAAGATTTGTTCAGAGGGGTTTGCCTTTGCCCTCTTCTGATGCTGAGAGAGTGTGACTTGCCCAAGGTTACCCAGTAGGTTTCCATGCAGGGATTCAACCCCTGGTCTCCAGAGTCATATTCCAACACTAAAGCCACTACACTACACTGCCTCTAATGGTTTACAGGCATGTAAGTACTGCTTATGCATATGTAAGTCCCATTTTGGGTGGGGTATGGACGGTTATTCCTGAAGCAGCTGGAGCTTCATGGTCTCATCCCCCCATTCCTCTGGTAGAAGATGAAGGGCCATCCCTCCATCCCAACTGCCTCTTCTGAAGAGAGAGAAGAGGTAGGTACAGCTCCATCATGCCTAGGCCCAGATGTAGATGAAAGGCTCTCCCTCCATCCCAACTGCCACTGTCCTGGCCTCAGCGGGAGGAAAGAAGAGGCAGTATTTGCTGGACTTAATTCCCTCCCACACTGCCATCCCCTTTTCCTTTTGTGTCATGTCTCAATTAAATTGTAACCCTGAGGGCAGGGACCTGTTTTGTTGTTCTTTTGCTTATAAAGTTCCATGTACAGTGATGGTGCTATGAATGAATGAATGGATGGATGGATGTGACAGTAGCAAGAGCCCCTCCCAGGGCTTGACAGTTGCTGGGTAGTGGGAGGCCAGGCACCTATATGATCCTGGCTTGTGTGTGCCATAGCCCTGAGCTTTGGGGATACCCACAGATTTAGCTCAGTGTCTGCAAAGTGGCTACTTTCTAAGGGCATTTTAGAGGCACAAGGGTTTTAAAGCTTTATGTGAACCTCTTATCAACCCAAAATATCTCCCCCATGAGGGTGGGGGAACAGAAGTAATGAAAAATAGTGATGGATACACAAAGTAACACAATGAGTTACTTTTACACTGTAACAAGTAACAGCAACAATGTACTTTCCATTATAGCAAATAATGGGAATGAATTTACTTTTTAAAAGTAACTGGATGAATTAGTTTTTAAAAATTATTATCTAATCTCTGGCGTGTCCTTCGGTTAGTTGTTATCTCTCAGCCTAAACTACAATGCAGTGTAGTTGGAGGAGCACCATGTAGCAGCAGCAACTTGCAGGAAAAGAGTAATGGAAATACAGTATTTTGTTGCAAGATGTGACTTGGGAGTCTTAAAAGATTTTCTGATTCAGAATCTCATCATGGGCAGCATTACTGTTCATCATGTGATCCTACCTCTGAGATTGCTACAGGCTATAGCACTAGTTGGACCCAATATCAGAGAGTCCAAAGCCATCCTTCATACCCATTAAGCACACCTTTCATAGGAACATGGTTGGGAGCTGCTAAAAATGATTGTATTTCAGGTAGCATTTTTCTTTTGTTTCCTTTCCAAAGGAAACTGGCAATGGTTTTCTAATGGAAAAGCCTTAGTCCAGACTTCCCAGTCTGGGCCACATCAGATGTGTTGGTTACAACTCCGAACATCCCCAGTCATGATGGCTGCAGGTGGTTTGAGGTGGGATAGATCAGGTAAAAAAGGCAACCTTAGCCTGATCTGCCCTAGCGCCTTAAAGATCAGCAATAAACAATTGGATGCTTTCGGGGATATGGCAGTACAAGCTGAAAAGCCTTGTCAAAGCGGAGGGGGGGAAGCAAAATGAAATTCTATTGAGGCCTGCTGTATAATAATCACTAAACTAGCCATTATTTGCTGCATAAGGTGCTATTGTGGTACAATTCCTTCCCTTGTGGGTGTGATGGAAAGTGTCCTACGATAACTCACTCTTGTCACTTTAAGTGTACTGTAATCATTCTTTCCCATTCTACTGTTTCCCATATCATTTCCCTCCATTTCTGAACAGTGGCAAGCTTTCCTTAAGATGCCCATAAATTTTGACATAAAGCTGCCATTCTAACATAATTATATTAGCTGTGGTGGAGATTTGCAGGTGTTCTTTTAGACACTCCAACTTGTCGTATTTATATCGGGCTGCCCCAGTTGTAAGGCTGTTGTAAACTTTATATCATGCAAGGTATATAATTACACTCAAGTCTTTAAAACTCCTGTGCAACTGCACACCTGGCCTGTTTGTTAAAAAGCTACATTCCTGTTCAAAATGACCATAGTACCAACAGCAAGCTTTGTAGCTTAGACTGCAAGAGACACAGGACAAGTGGGGCACTGTTTTTAAAAGATTGGAAAGAATTTTAAAATGCTGCTATTAAGCTCTGGAGTTATAATGGAGAACAATGAAGGAATACAATGAATGAGAACTGAATGTTGCGTTGTTAAGTAGAGGACATAGCTATGCCTAGTAATGGCTTAGTATTTCTATTCTTTTTTTATTCCTCCATCTGCTCTTTTTGTTCTAAATATCTGTACCAAAAGAAAAACAGGTTTTGTGAAGATATCAGGCTCCAAGGCATTCGGTTCTTTGAAAATTTAGCCTTTAAAAATATTTTCTGGAAACATGAAATCCCTGAGTTAAAGATCATGTCTCACTTTAATATGCTGCTATATGCATGAGCACATTGTCCACATAATCAGCCTACCGTATTTACTCCTACTCTGCACAGCAGTGAAAACCAGGAATTGCCCATCCAAGATGCCAGACAATAAAAACAATTAAAGGCTGTCACTATCTTGGATGTTTAATTTTAATCTGCAGTGAGGAAAAACAGTGATGATATGTTATACCATATAATGTTGGGAGACTTGCCATCATCTGAAAACTGCAATTAAGAGATCCAAGCCCTGCTGTAAGCTCATGCACATCACACCAGTGGCATAAATTTATAATCAGCTACAGTATCTGAGGGGCTGTTACCTGCAGTTTCACTTACCCATGTCCCCCCAAAATATTTCTCTCTAGGCATTTTCTAGGTCCTCCAGCACAACTCTATGGTATACTTGGGCTGCAAGTCATTCATTTCAATAGGGTTCGTTATCCATGATTTTGTGTTTCCACTTTAAGTCCAGGAACATTGCATATCCCCTGCTGATATGAGGATCATACAGTATTTACCATAAAGTCAATCCAAAGGAAGAGGCCTACTCTAATCCCTCAATCCTGGTTAGCACTCAGGGAGTTAGAGGCTTATTCCAAGAGTGAAAGGAAGCAGCAGAACAGCCTGATAATAGTGCCTCCCATCTTTCCTTATCTCACAATGTCGCCATTCAACACCTGTTCTTCTGTTCTGATCCCATGGGAGACAGTGGTAAATGTGAGTCTTCTGTTCTAATAGACTTTTTCAGTTAGAAAAAAAACTTGCATTTACCACCATCTCCCATAGGACCAGAATGGAAGAACAACTATTCAACACCCATGTCATGCAATAAGGCAAGATGGGAGGTGCTATTATCGGAGTACATTGCCGCTTCCTTTCCCTTGTGGGATAAGCCTCTTAGGGCTTATCCAGAAAGGAAAAAAGTCCCTGCAAGTAAAGATACTTTCAAGTTTTGTTTTGTTTTGTTTTAATTTTACCAGCATATTCATAGTTTTGCATCTAAACTCTTTCTTGAAAATCCTGGGTTTCCCTCAATGCCCCTCCTTTGGGTTGGCTCTCCTTCCCCTTCCATTGATCACATGGCACATCTAGATTCAGGCAATGTTCCAGAAATTGACTTTCATCAATTTCTACTGAGCCATTTAAAATTATTATTCAGGAGTTATAGGGGTTGTCTAGATGGTGAAAATAATGCTCATAGAATTCACAGAGAATACCTTTTGTCTCAACAAGATGTGCTGGAGAGTCACGGTATTCAGAAGGAGGGGGACAAAAAAAACTCCATATACTGTGCAGGAAGAGCCTTCACAGCTTTTTTGTGCTTGCTGTCACTTTTTCTATTTTATTTGGCTTTTTATTTTTGAATTTCCCGCATGCTCTTTTTTGTTCCCATCTGATAATCTCCAGTGTGACTTGCTCAAGTCCACTCAGGGCCTGTCTACACTGCAGGAATACAGCAGTTTGACATCACTGTATCCACCATAGTTCTATCCTGTAGAATCCTGGTATTTGTAGTTTTGTGAGTTATTTAGCCTTTTCTGTCAGAGAATTCTACAAATACCAGGATTCCGTAGGATAGAACTATGGAAGATAAAGTTGTATCAAGCTGCTGTAGTTCTGCAGTGTTTCAATTGTGGTTTTCTGGTTTTCATGGCTGATCTTTGATTCAAACTCTGGTCCCTGGAGCCCTAGTCCAACACTCAAACTACTATACCACACTAGCTCCACCAGTCATGGGATTACTCTTAGATCCATATTTGTCACTGCAAACCCAGGTGAACTCTGTTGGTCTCAGTTTCAATTGATGCCTCAGCTATGGCCTTTTCTAGATAGGGATAACTTAGCTACTATACTCCATGCATTGGTAACTTCTTGACTAGATTACTGCAATGCATTCTATGTGGGGCTGTCCTTGGAGATGACTAAGAAACTGCAACTAGTATCAAATACAGGAGCTAGACTGTTGACCTGAACATTATACAAAAACCATGTAACACCAGCTTTAAAAGAACTGCACTGGCTGCCAATATGCTTCCTGTCTCAATTCAAGGTGCTGGTGATGATATTTAAAGCCCTAAAAAGCTTGGGATCTTAATACCTGAAGAAGCACCTCTCCATATATACCCACCTGTCTGAGCATCACTGAAAAAGCAGACACCAATTTTCATAAATTTGCGCATGTTGGTTCACATGTATGGTTGCAAATTTAGAAATTGTTACCAAGTGTTTTGCAAGGGAGACCAAGATTTACTCTTCATGTGTAAAACATGGAAAGGGAAACTGTACTAGCAAACAATTTTCATTTTAAAAAATCCCTATCACCTCTTAAATGCTTAAAAGTTTAGAGACAAAACGATATATGCAAAGCCACCTATGACAGCTCGGGTAATGCATTAATTTTCAGTAATTCATATTTTCCTAACTGTTAGCACTTAGCATCACTTTCATCTTATGGTAGGAAGACAGGAGGAGTGAATTAACAGAAAGTAAGAGGAAAGGGAAATTAAGATGACCTACCAATGAGACATGACCAGCACTGTTTGGCAGGAGAACAGAGGTGTTATATGCAGGAGGGGATATATTTTAAGGAGACAGGACACAGCTAAGTAGAACTCAGTAGGGCTACTAACTTGCTTTTAAGAAAAGAAAACTGACTAAAAATCAATAAATACTAATTCTGCATAATACCAAAGTTTACATTTTTTGGCATTTCCACAAAACTGTATTAGCACAAAATGACAGCATAAGCACAAATAGCGAAAGCAGAATGTTGCTTTGGCAGTTAAATCAATGTACAAAACTGGGATAGTTGTACTGAATAAAACTCCAAATAAATGCACCTTCTAAAATCATATGATACATATGATATGACCCTCATATCTGCTGATTCATTATTCACTGATGCTATCTGGGGGATGCAAAACAGCACACCTACCATAGAGTCTTCCTAGAAAATGCCTAGAGAGGCATCTTCTCTAAATGTTTGTAGGTCTTCCAAGGCAACTCTATGGTATTTTAAACCAGAAGTCCCATTATTTTCAATGGCATTCTCTGTTATCCATGGTTTTTGGTATCCACCGGGTCCCCTGGAACCAATCCCCCCTGGATATGGGGGTCCTACTGTAGTTTGATTTTAATTATTTTAACAATGATATTTTGTATGTTTTACATACACCTTTGATGTGCTTTTATCTGTATTTTTAATAAAGTTTTGGGATGCAAGTGAATAAATAGATAGATAGATAATATTTTGGGGGGGTGGAAACCCTCAAAAACATCAATATTGAAATACAGTTACAGTGAAAAGCAAAGTTGCTACAACACACTATATTGCAAAGGTATACAAAATAAGACAACACATAAAAGAAACAAAAGTAGCAGTATATGTACAAACCCATAAAATACCAGTATGTGTACAAAACCATAAAAACACCTGTATGTGTATGGAACTATAAAATACCAGTACATGTACAAAACTAAACACATTTTGATACAAAAGCCTTCTTCAGTGGCTGTTGAACTACAGCTATAGCTATATTATTTTGTATTATTTAGGTTTATATATTTGGAGAGTCATTCACTAAATACATCTGAATTTTATATGTTGATTTGCTTATCTTGTGATGGAATTTGTTTCCTCTCCCCCCCCCCAGTGGTTTGTATACAGTAATTCACAACAGGAGTTAACTAGTGTGAAACAGGAGTCAACCAATGTTGTGACAATATAAGGGATCACAAGGGAAGGTGGCATTTTCCTTCAATAGGTCATGATGAAGCAAAACTGCCCTTGGGGTGCAACTGAAACTCTGAATGGAGGCATTTCCTGAGCAAATGGAAAACAAATACCAATTGACTAACAACAGTCTGGTGTAGAATTGCTTACCATAAGCAAAAGTTTATTCCAGTATGACTTCATTCCAGTTTTGAATAAACTGTGTCAGGTTGTGAACATTGTAAATTTTTAGCAAGATGTTTATGTTTCAGGGGGAGAACAATTTTGTTTCCAATTCTTGCCAGATTCCATATTAAGAATTGAAACCCATGCCAAATGAGAATTCATATGAAGAAAAGTCTGTTAAATTAATATTTCAACAATTAATCTTTAATGTTTCAATTTATCATAAGTAATTTAATGTTTCAACAGCCCTGGAATTGAAAATTGTTTCCTTACAAACTCTCTTATCCAAAAGACATAGTGAGAAGCCCTTATCCTTTTACATCATCAAAGATCATTGGATGAAAATGAGCGGTTGGTGGTAGAGGAAGAAAAAGTGTAAGTGAGCTCAGGGAGTGACATTATAGGGACCTGCTGAGGTCCACACCTCAGGGGTGGGAATTGATAGTAACATCTGGAATCACTTGTCTTTGCAGCTCTTCTTCCTTACTTTGGCTGCCTGCTCAATTCTCCTTCCTGAGTAAACAAGCAATGGAAGGAAAACTAACTTTCTCAGTGGCTTCCTATCTGTGGAATTCCCTCACTCTTTCACCACATAGAGGGGATCATGTAATCACTCCCCTCCCTCTCTTTGTGGGAGTTGGGGCAAATTCAGCCTAGTCAGATTGGCTGAATTGATCTCTAGGGCCAACCCAAGAGATTTTGTTACCTACAGTGAAGGACAAGATGACAGCTCTCCTATGCCATGTTCAAATGCTACCTAGACTGGCAGTTGTATCTCACTCATGAACCCTGAAAAAGGGGAGGTGGGTGACCTCAAGCCCTAGCTAGGCAAAGAGTGGCTGAACCTCTCCTCCCGAAATGGACCACCAAGACTTCTATCTAGTCGAGCCCACTCAGGAATTAAGAATTACAAGTGTACTAAATGATCAAGAACACACATGCGTAATTTAGGACAGCTATTGTAGTTGAATAACTAGGCTGAATGTATTTGATCCTATGCACCTGATTTAAGGAGTAAGCTACACTGAACACATGGAGGGGGCTTTTAAGTACATAGTGTGCTTGGAATACCCTCCAGTATTTCACAGATGAAAACCAAGATACATGTGGCTAAAGAACATCAGAGTATGATTAAGATGCCACCAGTTCTTAATGAAAAAGAACACACAAGTTAGGAGAGGAGGCAGCAATTTGCTTTGGCCTAAATCTCTGGGTCATGATAACCTACTGTGTGACCTTGGGCAAGTCTCACACCTCAGCCTCAGAAAACCCTGTGATAAGTTCGCCTTAGGATCACCATAAGTCAGAAACAGCATGAAGGCACACAACAACAACCTGTCTGTAGGCAAGGGCAAAATTCCACTCTCTTCTCTTCTCCCCCACCCCTGCTATTAATTGGGTGAAAATTACTTTTGAACTTTGAACTCAGTTTTGCAGTGACTGAAGGAAACTGAGGAGAAGGGGGGGAAATTGGGAGCAGGAGAGAGAAATGAGACATTTTAAAAGCAGCTGAAAACATGGGACAGCAGGAGATTAATAGGGATTGTGCCTTCCAAATCAGGACAGTTGGGAGGGTAAGCTTGCAAGAGTCTTCACATTTAAGGATGATTAAATGATAATGAATGGCAGAAGTAATTTGCTCTCACCCTGACTGGTGAGGTTTTTTGCCCCTCCACCCCTTGTGGTATTCTCACAGTAGATTTCCTTGGATTTTTTTCTGGGCTGTGGGGCTGTGTTTTGGAAGAGTTTATTTCTGACGTTTTGCCTGCATTTGTGGCTGGCATTTTCTCTGAAGATGCCAGCCACAGATGCAGGGGAAACGTCAAAAATAAACTCTTCCAGAATACAGCCTCATAGCCCGGAAAAAAACCCAAGGAAAATCTATGGATGCTAATGAAAGCCTTCGACTTCACATTGTTCTCATAGTATTTGCTCGAGAGAGATTGAAAATTAGGGGGCACATGGGGGGAGCACTTTAGCATTTTTTTGTGTTTCAAATATGTGCGAGTTGTGAGCTATTTGCAAACTTCAATAACACCAGTGTATTACAAGGTATAAAAATGCGCTTTGTCCAAAGGAGTTTGTGTGTAGAGAATCAATTGTGTTTCACCCATATATCCAGAGCCACAAATCACAAGATTAAGTAAAGGTAAAACAAACAAAATGAAATATACCCTTCTTGTATTAGTTCCTGATCCAAAAGAATTATAGTAACCACACACACACACCTTAGAAGACATTTTGATTCCCCCCAAATGGGGCCAACCACTGACAACCAAATTATACTACTTCTGCTTCACTGCATCATGGGTTATCCCCCAAATGGCAGAGGGCATGTTTTGTTGTTCTGATGTATTAAACTGACTGAAACCCAAAAAAGCACCTCAATGGCAAAAAA
This sequence comes from Gambelia wislizenii, assembly GCA_030847615.1. Taxonomy (NCBI): domain Eukaryota; kingdom Metazoa; phylum Chordata; class Lepidosauria; order Squamata; family Crotaphytidae; genus Gambelia; species Gambelia wislizenii. The sequence continues at coordinate 24,965,701 of JAUMIR010000004.1, forward strand.
AAATCAATACAGTTGGGAGTAAAGGTTCCCAGATCTCATAGTCTGGTACTAAGGACTTTATTACATGAGTCTGAAATTGGGTGATTATGACGGGATGGTAGCACAGATAGGTGCCTGCTATCACATGACATCATCATCCTCCTATGCTCCATCTGTGCTCCACTTGTTAATTAGGCACCACTTTTCATTGATGGGCAAAAGCTGTCAATAGCCCTCACTATCATTCCTTTCATGGTATTGATAAGTATGTGATAATCATGTCCCGCTGTAATCGCACAATTAGTCATGTTTTAAAAGTGTTTTAGAGTGAAGTTGCATCTTCTCGCAAGAACAGCCAAAATCTTGCCTATGAAAAATCATTGAAATAAGAGGAAAAAATTCTTAAAGGTACATGTGCTGGCCAGCAGGAGGTGTTAATACAGTACTCTGTCATTAGAAGGCAATGTAAAGCAAGTATTACTATGGTGAAAATTGCAATCCCGTTCTTAAACTGATAGTGGTGGTCGTAAAATAATTCCATGGTGGTAGTATCACACAATTACAGTGACATGTGATAATTACTGAAATTATGCCACTATGTTTCCGCTTTCCTTAATCATGGAATTACAGCAGTTTTAGACTCTAGTCTGATAATGTCCTAAGTCTCAAGGCAAATAAGAGGAAACTCGGAGTAAGTGCACCACCTTGAAAAGTGTATGTGTACATATGTCTCTTCTCATTATTAGACAGTGCTTTTTATCTGAATTGGCATATTCTGCACAACTGTGGTTGATGTTTAATATATCAAGCTTAATGGCATTACCAGGAACTGGCTCTTGTAACTCCACCAACTCTCAGGTTTGTTCTTTAAGGCTGAAATCTGGAGACATTTTTACAGGCAACAATGCAGCAGAAGGCCTTTGCAGAGGGAGCATGTTTCACTGAGGCCACATGGGCCACCGCTGTTGCTCCCAGGCCTTGCTGAGCAGCTGCTTGACATAGGTCAGGTTTTATGTGTCTTGATGATGATGCCATTGCGGGACTTAGGCAGGAGATCATGGTGTGAATTGCACACCAGGTCTCACTTGAAGTCTTGTGAGACTTCTAATTTCATGAGATTTCATGGGATCTCAAGCAAGCTTTTATATAGCCCTGCATGTTGTGTGATTGGCCATTTTTGGCCAGATCTTCACCACAACCCACCTTCCATCCTTTATATCAGCAACCCTCCTGCAAATCCCCACACCATGGCTGGTCACCTCTGGGGTTTGGGAAGGAATTTCTCCATGTTATTGTGGCATGTTTTTTTTTCTCCTTCCCAGGGGTTTTCACCCCACTTCATGTGAGCAATGGGGGCGGGGGCAGACAATGCATTTTTACTTTGATAGCCATGAACATTCTTCTTGTGCTGCTTTATCGCAACTGGTGGGCATGAAAGGAAAAAGGGGACATCAGGCATGAGTTAAATTGGGAGGAGGGATGCCCTGGAGCCACTGGACAGTTTTAAAAGGGGGGGCTAATCTGCAGTTTGAGGATCTGCAGGGTCCCTCTCCTCGAAAGGACCATTTGCCCTCCCTGTGGATTGGAAATTACATCAAGCATTGCCACATGATTACCAGGCACCAGTTGCAAAAGACCCTGTTTGAGCATGAGTTGGACTGGAACCCATGGAGCCTGGTGTCCCCTTCCCCTGCACATTGTATCCAGAGGGGAATTGTATATGAATGCATCAGACCAATTTATGTATTATTAAAGTTGTGGTTATCCCACTTAACCCACAACATAGTGTCTGGCCTCTCTGTCTTTATCAGACTAGCATCTAAAAATGCTATAATTCCACTATTGAGGAAAGTGGAAACAAAGTGGCATTACTACACTTATCACATGTTGCCATGATCATGTGATACTGTTGCCACACAATTATCACACAATCACCACTAGCACTTTAAGAATGGGATTTTACTTTTTTTATAAACTAAATCAACACATAAACACTTAAACAAACCAAAAAACATGCAAACAAAAATGGGACAGTTCATTAAAAAGAGTGTCCTGTAGCTCATTTTCACATTCTCACCTGGATGTTTTCTAGCTGGGAATCATAGAATCATAGAATTGCAGAGTTGGAAGAGACCACGGGGGCCATCCAGTCCAACCCCCTGCCATGCAGGAAATCACGATCAAAGCATCCCCGACAGATGGCCATCCAGCCTCTGTTTAAAGACCTCCAAGGAAGGAGACCCCACCATGCTCCGAGGGAATGTGTTCCACTGCCAAACAGCTCTTACTGTCAAAAGGTTCCTCCTAATGTTGAGTTGGAATCTCTGTTCCTGGCGCTTGCATCCATTGCTCCATGTTCCAGTCTCTGGAGCAGCAGAAAACAAGCCTGCTCCATCCTCAATGTGACACCCCTTCAAATACTTAAACAGGGCTATGATATCACCTCTTAACCGTCTTTTTTCCAAGCTAAACATACCCAGCTCCCTAAGTCTCTCCTCATAAGGCATGGTTTCCAGACCTTTCACCATTTTAGTTGCCCTTCTCTGGACACGCTCCAATTTGTCAATATCCTTTTTGAATTGTGGTGCCCAGAACTGGACACAGTATTCCAAGTGAGGTCTGACAAAGGCAGAATAGAGTGGCACTATTACTTCCCTTTATCTAGACACTATACTTCTACTGATGCAGCCCAAAATTGCATTGGCCTTTTTAGCTGCCGCATCACACTGTTGACTCATGTTCAACTTGTGGTCTACTAGGACTCCTAGATCCCTTTCGCAAGTAGTCTCATGGGGAGGGGAGAAAGAGGACCCCCCATTCACACTGTAATCTTGTGATTGCAGTGGGACATGATTTCATACACTCTTCAATATTGCAAAAAAAGCGATATTGAGAATTATTGACAGTTTGTCCCATCAATTAAAAGGGACGCATTATTAGCAGCTGGAGCACACAGTGACCATGTGAGTACTACAATGTTGTGCAATAGCAGAACCCCATTTGTGCTACCATGATGTCGTAATCATGAGATTTTAGCTTCGTCGGATAAAGTCCTTTGTTTTGGTGCAATGCTCATATTGCAGATTTAGTTCTGTGTAGCTTCTACTACAAATCATGTCTCTGCAGAACTAAAATGCCCCCTCCTAGTATGTGAGAGCTAGTAGAGCCAAAGATCACTGCTGTTTCTAAAGGTAAGAATGTAAAGCTACAAGTTACCCCTCCTTTGCCTCCTGCCCTGCATACTTTTATGTCACACTGACTCCTCCTAAATCCATTATAACTGTCATCACAGCAGCTTGCAGGCCTGAAACACCCCTGGAGTACTGACACAGCAAGTGATGCAAATACTACAAATGCAGTGTCAGCAGGAGGTTAGTTTTCTCCCCCTCTTCCCTTTACCAACTTCAAATGGAGGAGACAACTAAACTGTCAGAGGCACCACAATAAGCAGCATATATACCCAGTGCAAGAGGTGAAAATGGAAATCTTTTTGACATCCCATTCATTTTCATTTTGAAAGGCCCCTTTCATTCCTGCACTGCACTTGTTAAAAATGTAGTCATGGACCCTGGAAGATGGACATTGTATCGAGATATGATGAGTCAAAATTGGACTGCCAAAATTCCTATGCAGTTAAGTCAACTTCAGCTGGAGGAGGAGGATCGTTTTAATGTAACGTCTTTTGCGTTCATTATTTTGTAAAAACACCTGCAAGTAGTCAAAACTGGTAATGGCCTGCCTGGTGATGTTGAGCCTCTTCACACCTTAAAAACAATTCTTTGGTCCTTGATCATAGCTCTTATTCAATTTTTATGTTGCCTGCCTGCCTGACTTCCGAGTTTGTTTCTTTGCTTCTTCCCACAATGGCAGATCATTTTTGTTGGCTGCTTGCAGTGATACCATTTTATTTTCCCAAAAAGCCCTAGAAGTTGCATTTTTCCAAGGCATTCTGGGAGGAAAATAGCTGCCACCAGGAGCATTACCAAACCCAACACCTCTGTTGCTTCCACCAGTGTTAAGTAGATAAGTGCTGCTCAGAGCTGGTTATTTGTCTGGATTACAACTCCCAGAATCCCTTTGCCCAGTGGTCATAAAGAAAGGCTGCTATGTTTTTGTTTAGTTTGCTTATGAAGCTTCTCTCAGCTTCAAAATCAACATGAAATACAAATCCTAGGTCACATGTCATTACTGTTCTCTTTCCACATATTAATCTCATCCAGACTGGTGAAAAGCCTCAGGATTTGGACATACCCCCTGTCCCGGTTTATTTCTCATGATGTCTCGACACTAGCCGTGAATTTTGAAACCCAGGGCAGGAGTTTCTTCTTTTTTTAATCCCAGGAGATTCCAATACAGGCAACAGTTGTTTCTCATGAGCATCCTTAGTTTTTACACCACCTTTGGCCGGTCCCTGCTGACACGCTATGAGTATGGAGAGGGAAGAAACTCTGCCCACACTGCAGCTAATAACACTTCCCAAAGGACAATGCAACCCAGTATATTTATATTTATAATACAGCTGAATGCAGGGGCAGGAACAATTGCTACACGGGGTTACAACAGAGCAACAGAATAGCCTCAACTTTTATCAGGACTATTGGCTATCTGAAGGAGCTCATTACTTATTGATCTAATTTATTTTCCATTCTATCTTTCTCCCAAAACTAGGATTCAAGATGGCTCACTTTTCAGAGCTGCCTGACTTTTCATTTTAAGTGCTACATGTATATTTAGGACTTTATCACACAAGGCTGCTAAAGCAGAATTTCAGCAGGGTAGTAATGAATTTGGCCAGTACTTATCTGATGATGCCATGGCTATCCTGTTGCTGCTTCACATTCTAGTCAATCCCGTCAATACCAGCCAATATCACTATTGTTTTGCTGCTGTCTCTGGTGCAATAGGTCCCTTCACTTCAGATCCAGGATGACTGCAGCCATGTGGCATGAGGGGGCTTGATTCTACTCCTCTTCTCCACCTCACTATTCCAAATCAGCATGGGAAGATGGGTGGGGGAAAGGAGGAGAATCAGGCTTCCTCATGCCACATGACTGCAGTCATCCCTGAACTGAAGCGAAGGGACCTATCGCACCAGGGGGTTGCCAAAGGAGTGCAGTCATACAAATGAAGAGAAGTGTGATAATAAACATTTTACAACCGGTAAGTTCTCATTTCCTTTAATAATGTGATTGCCACATGACACAAGGCTGGTGTGATAATGGGCCCATCTACACGAGATGAAAAAAATCTAAAATACTTCATAATATTTTGAGGTGGCATCTCGCAGCAACAGCGACATGTCTAAAATGGTTTTCTGGCCTCGGAAACCCTCATAAGCCTCACATTCCTGATGGCGGCCGCAAGTGATTTACTCATGTTAGTTCTTCACCGCCACCAGGGTTTTTTAAGAAAAAAAAGTTATCCCAAGGTGCACTGGTGGATTGAGAGATTCTCCAATTTTATAAGAAAGCAAAACAGAAATATCAATCCTTTTAATCACCTTAGCGAGCGATCGCTAAGGTGAAAATCCAACATGGCAGCAGCGGACACTTGCCCTCCTAGCAAGCCCCGCCCCTGCTCTCACCCAGCTAATCAGCTTTGTGCTTCCCTTTGAGTTTTTTATTGTTCTATAGTCCACACGAGCAAAAATGTGCACTGGCCTCACAGTTTGTGAAAAAGTATGGGGAAATCTGTGAAGGCTTTTACCCCTCTGTTTTTGTCATTTTGGGGGGCCCTCCTTCCGAATAGTGTGGATTGGGGCTGGATCCTGTTTAGATAGGTAGGATTCCCAGCGAATTCCATGAGGGATATTTTCACCATTTATACAGGCCTAATGTCCTTATTTTTTGCCCCCACCTTCTTTGTAAACATGGAAAGGGAAATTAAAAAGTTACACATCTAAGTGTGGGGATTAGCTATGAAGGTGTCTTGGCAACATTAAAGAGTCTGACCAATTGTTACTATACATAGCCAGTTCTGCTACAAAGTTGGAAAGATAAAAGGGAAACTGCACTTGATCAGGAAAAGGAAAGAGTTAACATTTATATGGAAGAAGGTGCAGGACAGTTGTTTCTAGACTGACTCCCACTGTTCTCACAAATGGAATGTTCCTTCACCCTGAAAGAGGTCCCAGGGCTGAATCCCTGCATGTTCTACCTCAAAACCCCTATTCGAAGGACTAAATCTAAGGCCCATGAATGCACAGAGGGAGGGGCAACCTCAGCTTAGGAAAGTGGCATATATCAAGTCCATTGAGCTTTCTGTTGACCTATTCAGTCCTATACAGCTCAGATCCAGGCTATTTGAAGGATCACATCTCGTTCTATGAGCCTGTTCAAGCTCTAAAATCTTCAGGAAAGGCCCTTCTCTTTGTCTCAATACCTTCCCAGGCACGTCTGGTAGGAACAAAGGAGAGACCTTTCTTGGTGTAAGGCTTTTAAGAATTTCCCTTTTTTTCAGGCTTTTAGGAATTGACCACAGTATGTTTTAATAGTGTGCCCTTTTGTTGATTTTTAATATTCTGTTTTAAACAGTTTTGTGTCTATATTTTTTTAAGAATAACTCTATTTTATATTCAACACAGTCTAAAAAGACCTGGGACTCTAACATTTTTGCCTATGTTTTTTAGCATTTTTGCCTGATGAAGAAGCCAGTGAAGATTCAAAAGCTTGCATGATGGCTGTTCTACATTTTTGTTGACCAATAAAGGTATTGCTCTTTTGTGGCTTGTGGATTTTGTTGTATTTTGCTCTATGGCCAACACAGCTACCTCAGAATATGTTTCCTGAATTTGAATATACTTTACTCTATACACACACACACACACCATCCACTGATGTTCATGTATGTTTTTAATCTGTGCGGATTTTAATAATTTTTGAGCTGCCTTGGATCCCTGTTTTGGGGAAAAAGTGGGATATTGGTGGTGTTGGTGGTGATTCTTTGCTGGTAGCTTTCCAGGGATTCAGATGGGAATCCTTCCCAGTCCAATATGGAGATACCAGGGACTGAACTTGAAATCTTCTGCATGCAAAACATTCAGACTGAGCTATGGAATTTCCCACTTCAGCTTCCACACATTTACATGGCCTTTTGCCCTGTGCCTTCTGCCCAGAGCTTACATATGTGTAGACTGTACCCACATGTTTACAGAAATTCCCAAGTAACACCTAAGGAATGGGGCTGGTTCAACACTTAGTAATATTCCAAACACACCACCAACACCATAGATAGGTATTGCTAGACACAAGGGACAATGCTAGGCTCTTTAGATACAGGATAGGGGATTCTTGGCCCTCCAGATGTTGCTGGAACTGTAACCACTGTCTTTCTGCACCATTGGAGACCTTGTCTAAAGCTGAAAGTCCATCAATATCTGAAAGGCCACATAATCTCCACTTCTATCATTGATTTCAAAATGTGATAAGCCAGTCCTTAAACATTGGGGGGGGGCTCATTCTACTGAGTGGGGCCCTTGTTCTCAGGTCTTAAGAGCTACCCTCATGGTACTACTGCCTGTAAATAAAGCTTGATGATAGGAAAGTTCTCTACTTTGATCAAATGAACTGAAGAAGGACTGGTGATAAATAACCAAGGAAGTTACTGACAGGTCAGAGTTGAAGGGAGATAAAAGGCAGTAGGTTCAGAGAAAAACTGGATTGCCTTACCCAACTTGTTTTCCATCTGAAGAGCAATCATCTTCTCTTAAAAAAAATTTTTTTTAAGCTGTGCCTTTCAGTCTTCCTTTAATTTGTTTGACATGACCTTATCAGGACTCTGCTAGTTACGTTCTGCTCCCCTTATGTAGTTGTTCTCAACAAAGTGAAACTGCATATACTTGTCTCCTTCTGTTAGGCATTTGCTGTAACAGGGCTGAAACGCTAAAGCAGTTTGAAAGATATGACAGCAAAGTTCTTCAGTACACTGAACACGTGGATTGATCGGTTTTGATTTTTTTTCTTGAGAGAACAAGACTCGTCAGTGCTCAACTCGAAACGCTGCCAAGTGCATCATCATCAGAATGACCCAGGTGCTGTCAAGGCCCCAAACTGAGTGTTTTTGGTTAGTGGGTGGGAGGGGAGAGCACAGAAGCATCATCTTTGGGAAAATTCAGAAATCTCTCCTAGGAGGTGTCAGTCAGTAAGCATTTTTTTTTAATGTAGATTTTTTTCTTACCCTAGATTTTAGGTGTTCTGCTGCAATTATATCATTTTTTGATAGACCGGATTAATTTTGAAATCCATGGGGCCAGAAGAGAGGCCAAATATTTTATATTTTATCTTTGTCCATTCCAAAGGGTTTCAGAATTTGATTTCATCACAACATTGACAGAAGAAGATCACAGGTATTTATATTACACAGATGGGGAAGTAAGACAGAAGGGTAACCTTTTGCCTAAAGCGAGGATGTGGGAAGTACAGATCACATGTGGCCTCAGCCCCTTTTTGCAAACCCCCAAGCTTCTCAAGGATCCCAAAGGAAACAAATTAGCTCCCAAATTTCATAAGTATAGTCTCTCTAAGATCCAGCATGGTGTATGGGTTTGAGAGTTGGACTAGGACTCTGGGAGACCAGGGTCAAATCCCTACTCAGCTATGGGTGACTTCGGGCAAATCATCCTCTCTCAGCCTCAGAGGAAGGCCATGGCAAACCTCCCTTTGAACAAATCTTGCCAAGAAAGCCCCATGAGAGGTTCACTTTAGGGTCTCCGTAAGTCAGAAATGACTTGAAGGCACACCAGAACAATGATCTCCTAGCCACATGGTCTGCTGATGAAAGTATAAATTTTAAAGCTAAAACACTCCCTCCCAGTACAAAGTTCTTTGGAAAGCAAAAGTTCGAAACATTTAATTAAGGTTTATTTATTATTTAATTTATATGCCACCTTTTCCCCAGAAGGTTTAGTGATGGGGGCATTTGACTGAAGCCAGGTCCCCTGGAACTAGCAATCTATTCTGGAAAAAGAGAAGCCACCATTGGTGACCACAGAGCAATTAGCAGTGACACAGCCGTCACAAAACTACCAAGGGACTACCACCCCATACAGCATAAAGGGAAGACATACAGCATAAAGGGGAAGTCTTCTTAGAAAGATGAGATAATGCTGCCCAAGGCCCTGCTCCAAAACATACAGAGGAACATTCCCAGCACCAACCTGTAATCTGTTGTGCTAATAATGCACCAAAAAGAAGCAATTACTATTTTTATTATTATTATGGTGCAGGGATATTATTTTAATCTCAGGGGTAACAATTAATTAAGAATCTGATTTACTCAGAGGCTTTTGGGGGGGGGGAGGCTTTCTCTGTGACTACTTCCCAGAGAACTGGTTCCTGACATCAAAGTTCTTCCTTGTTGCCAACTCCAGATCTCTATGATTCTGGGACAATCAGCCACCAGTCACCATAGACTCCTGCTTGCAGGAGAAGAGCAGCTGCTTATAGTTTTGGCTCCCACTGAGTGTGCTCTCCTTAATAATCAAGTCAGGTAATTAAAATAAACACCCCCAACCTTAATAAATCAAAGAATTAAGTTGATATATTCACTTTCTGTTAGTTACAGTTAACATTCAATTTAATTTTGTAAGTGTGGCCCTCAAACACTTGACTGACCTGAAAAGGCCCTGCAGAAATCACTCAGTTCTGGCCCAAAGAAAGAGTAAAGAGCCTCTTTCAGTTCATAGGGCAATTTCAGATTCAGAGAAGTTTAGTTCATAGAACTGTAGAGTTGGAAGAGACCACAAGGGCCATCCAGTCCAACCTCCCACAGGAAATCACGATCAAAGCATCCCTGACAGATGCCATCCAGCCTCTGTTTAAAGACCTCCAAGGAAGGAGACCCTACCATGCTCCGAGGGAGTGTGTTCCACTGCTGAACAGCTCTTACTGTCAGAAAGTGCCTCCTAATGTTGAGGTGGCATCTCTGTTCCTGGAGCTTGCATCCATTGGTCCGTGTTCTAGTCTCTGGAGCAGCAGAAAACAAGCTTGCTTCATCCTCAATGTGACACCCCTTCAAATACTTAAACAGGGCTATCATATTGCCCCTTAACCATCTTTTTTCCAGGCTAAACATACCCAGCTCCCTATGTCTTTAGTTGATGGGCAAGATGAAAAGCAAAATGGTGGGAGCAAAAATATCACCATATTTTAACTTAGACCAGTTACTACCAGAAACTGAGTCTTAGGAAAGGGATTTCAACATATCATAATGGAGAAAACCATACTAAATCTGAGAAACACTACATAGTGCTCTTTCAGAATAAGGTGTGGCCCTCTGGTGAACTCCAAAAGTCTGGTAGGTATCCCAGGAAAGCCAGATTGAGCTCCAGGGCCTAAGGTTCCTCACCTCTGGCCTAAAGTTGGACTATGGAACCACTGGGAAAATATGAGAGATTTGTGGCTCTCTCAAGCAGAGCTTCTAATGCAGTAGGCAGAAGTTTGAATAGCGTACCAGCCCGCTCCCCCCCCCCACACACACAATATCTAGAAGAGAAAGAAATGAGATTTAGGAGATTATCAGACATGGCTAATGTGGTGCCAGAATAATGACATCAGAATGCAAAAGAACGCCAATATCACACAATGTCGTCCTTTTGCATTCCACTGTCATTATTCTGGCATTTCTTTTTATTGACGGGCTGAGCTGTCAATAGATCAGCCATCCCATTTTGGTTCTGGCATTGTCAGTGTCTGAAACCTTGCACCATTGGGCAGCCCTGCCAGAACACTTCCAGGTGGGATCCCAAAAACAAGGTAGGCTACGCTCTTTTTATGAACCTCCCTGGGTTACTTGTTATTTTTTTTTTAGTGTGTTTATGTGCTTGTGTAAACCTTTTGTCTGTATTTTTCTTTTTCTTTTTGTGTGTATTTTTCTTTTTCCTGCGCTCGCATCTTCTCACAAGAATGGGCAGGATCCCAGTCCAGGAAGTGAACAGAGCTCCATTAGAGCTCTGTTCATTCCTGGGCTGCCTGTTGATGGAAGAAAAGATAAGTCTGATGGGGAGGGTTATTGTGCTAGGACAGGAACTAGATTGGAGATTGTGGGACAAGAATGCTTTTGGCATTCCTGTCTGACAATATCCTTAATTTACTCCATCGTGACCCCGTCTTAGAGCCCTGCACTCCCAATGATGCAGCTTTTGCCCTGTTTTGTCCCTGGGCAGCCCCTCACAATTCCTGGGGCAAAGACAGGGATAAGACAGGGTAAAGCCTGATAAAACATTTTAGCAAAATACCCAGGGAAAACTGCTTCTTTGCAGAAGAAATTGATTGGTCCCCACAGGACCTCAGGACCCCATACTGGCACACCAGGCCACCATTGCAGCTGCCATAAAAATCACTATCTCTGAAGCCAGGAAGGAATCCCGCAGCATGTGACCAAGGATGTTCACATGAAGGGAGGCTTGGTCATGTGCTGTGGATTGGCTACCTGGCTTCAGAGAATGTGACATGGACAGAAGTGGCGGTGGCCGGCATGGTGGTCTGGACTCCATCTCATTTCATTCAGGTAACAGGGGGCAGAAGGGGCAGATCTGCAAATCCCATGTAGATGAGCCCCTAGTCTTCTTTGCAAGGTATATAAAAGTAGTTTTGCTCACAAAATACTTGTGCATAATCAACACAGATTCATCTTCTTGAGGAAGGTAAAGAAAAGATAAGAATGACTACATGGTATCAGGAGAGTTAGATTGTCTCACATGGGGAGAGGTTTTATCACAATCTTCATGGAAGGCAAACAGGGACAGTTGGATAGATAGATAGATAGATAGATAAGCAGATGAGACCCAGAGAACAAAGGACAGCTATGTGATGCAGGAAGAGAGTGGATGTGAACAAACAACCAAACAAACAGGAAGATGCCATGGACATGTTCTGGCTAAACTCTTAGAGTGACATGCAATCTAACTACAGTGAGTTCAGGCATGTAAAAGTTACTAACTCCAATACCTCTTCTCAACTGTGCATACACTCCTGAACTCCACTCTGGGTAAAGGCTTGGTCAGTATACTCGTATCAGCTGTCATTTTGGTTGTTTCTCCATCAGTTCACATACTTTGCTGTATCTTGTTCCAATGTGTTTGCTGTGTGGCATCATGTTCTCTGAGAAAGCCTAATATAGCTCTGGTTGTCTTCCATAACTTGAATCAGTTTTTGTTCACTTATTCCAAAGTCAGTCAACAGCTAATCAAGCCACAGGAATTCTCCACATACCTCTGCTGTAGCTATGTATTCTGACTCAGTGGAAGACAGAGCTGCTACTTTTTGTTTGTGGCTGGCCCAATGAATAGGCTCATCCCCATACAAAAATGGGAAACCATTGACAGAACAATAATCTGCATTATCTCCAGCCCAGTCTGCTTCAGTGTAGCGTACAAGCTTTGGATTGCTGCTAGCTGGTAGCTTCCATAGTCCCTTTAAAGTATCTAGCCACTCTTTTTACTCCAGTCCGCTTTGTGGGTGCACTAATTTTCTCATTTCAGACAATGCAGGGAAAGACCACTCCCTTCTTGGCCATGTGGGGACCAGGAACAAAGGATAATAAAAGACAGTTAATAAAACTTCATCTCCATTAGCAACAGAAGAGTGACTGGATCTGAAGGGAGATTTTTGTTTTCTGTTGCTAATGAAGCTGAAGTTTTAATACCTGTCTTTGGGCTTGTCTACACCAGACACACCCCAAATCTGGTGCTGGCAGTCCAGATGATATATGGCTACCTCCGGGGTTGAATGATCCTCTCCTTGTTGATCACATATCTGGGATCCCCATTCTGACCTTAGCAGAAGTGACACCAGGGGCCAGACTCTTGCAGGAAGCTGCTTGGCTGCAAGGCAGCAGCAGTGCAGCTCCAAAAACAGGGGTTGGGTCAGCAAGGGCCAATACAGTGTTGGCCTGGCTGGCCCATGTGGACAATGATGACCATCACACTGGATTCGGCCCAGTGCCTGGGGCCACAACCTGGGGCCAGTCAAGCATAATGCTCTGGATTGGCCCTGTATTTAAGTGGCCAGTGTAGATGAGCCCTTTCATTGCCATTTGTTCCTGGTCCCCACAAAGCCAAGAAGGAAAGTGCACTGAGATCCTGGATTTGGGATGAGTCTGCATTTATTTGTCAGTGTAGACAAGCCACATTGTTAGCTGCTAATGATACTGCTTCACCCTATTACTGATTCTGATTCTTCTCATTGTCAGGCTGTTTTTCAACAGAAAGGCTGGTTTTCTGTGTTGGAATAGAAGAGAAAGAAAAATTATGGTGAGGGCTGTTGAAGGAGGAAGAACTTGTGGAGAGAGGGAAAATTGTTTGGCACTGTAACAATTAATCTGAGGACTAGAAAATGTCCTACCCCCATTAGTGTCCCATGGCAAACTCAGATTTAGGATTCCTATATTTGCTTGGATAATCTCATTCCCTCCCCAGACACTAAAACCTTGTTCAAAACAAGTTTTTCATCCAGGGCCTGTTTTACCCCAACAGACCATCTGTTGAAGTTTTCAGACCGCCAACGAGAAATGTGAATGTTTGCTAAATTTATTCTAGAAGTAAACAATGAGTAATTTTAGCATTTTTCTTCATACTGTGAGAAAGTCTTTGAAACCCTATCCACAATTCAGGATTTGTTCAGCACAAAAGAAAACAGCATTTTCGGGGGGGGGGCTGTTTTCTGCACAGAAAATGTTGTTTTCTATGCCAATCAACCATGTGCAAATTTTCCACAGAATAAGTCACCAATTACAGTGTTTTCTGCTCAGGAAACAGTATTTTCTGTGCAGGAAATCATATTTCTATGCAGAAATATTATGTTTTACACAGAAAATGTTGTTTGCAGTGCAAAACAACAATGTGCATTTTTTTCACAGAATAAATCCTACCATACATTAATTTTTTTGTCATTCCAGTATTCTTCTTGTCAGGGTTTTGTGACACTCAAAATACATGTTTTTCAACAATTATATTATTTTTTTTAATATTATTTCCATCCAGTTATGATCCAGATTTGTAAATAGATTCAAAAATTCTAAATATTGTAAGTATCATCAGCTTCCAGGGACCTCCTTTCAAACCAAACAGAAAACAGGTAAGCACTGCATCCCTGGAATAGCTTGAGTCTCATAAAAGTCAGAATGTAATAACATAAATAAAAGCATCCATGCAATGTGTACACAACATAAAGGCATTATAGCAAAGAGACCAGATGAAAATGAGGCTCATGTGCCTTGAATAGGTGTGTCAAAGGAGGAATTTCAGCAGCTGCAGCATTTGACAACCTGCACCTGCCTGATTCCATCTCCATAGAATGCCAAAAGAAAAGAGAAAGGTCAATTATTTCTAAATGAATGAACTTAGTTGTATTCCAAAAGAATGTAAGACTTGCATTGTTGAATCACACCAAAGTCAGTCTAGTTCAACATTCTGGCCTAATCCAATTCCTAGTTTTAACTAAAGTAGACCCATTAAATGAACAGTAATATGGTAAGCCAGCATTTTGGCAGGATCCACGGATTCAATGGATGTAGTCTAGTTGAGATGAGCAATAGGATTAGTGCTGTATCTGCAACAGTGGATGAATCTGAGAAGCTTTCAAGTTAGGAATGGTTGTGCTCAGGATCTGGTGTTTGGAAAATTTCCAGCCTAAATGCAAATGTTAGTTTCACACATTCAACCAAACATTGATAAGTGTTGAGTTACAAGATTCCTATCGATTTGATAAGTCTGCTTGAGCTGGGACCAGTGGTTGTGTCCATCTTCAAACAGGAATGTCCCACTTAGCTATCCTGGTCAATGGCCATTGACATACAAATACAGAGTTTTAAAAAGTTGCCTTTTTGGCTCGTAACTTCCAGAATTCCCCAGTATCATTGGCCATGTTGAATGGAGGATTCTAGCAATTGTAGCCCAGAAAAGCTGGTTTTTCACCCTTGCAGCCAATACACCAATCTTTAAAGGAAAACACTATTACCACTTCTTGTAGTACTAAGTTTCCAACATTACTCATCTACTGGTATGTTTCAACTGCTAAGCCTCCAAAGAGGTATGCAATTAAAAGATCAAAACAGAAAAATAATAAATTAGAAGAGAAGCAAAGGAAAACAAGGCACACACACAGGAGCCCTGCAACAGGAGACATATGTACATGTGGTTTGTAGCTATGTCTCGATAGCTATGTCCCCCTGAACCCACCTTTTGAGCCCTGGCAACTCAGCCATTTCTGTGTTGTTGGAGAGCAGGGGGATCAGCAGAGAGGCATCCAGCTATTTTTCTGTCACTGAATTTGCTGCAGCAGGCATCTGCAGAGATTTCTGGGGGCTCTCAGGAGGCCCCTGCAGATGAGATCCTTGGAGCACATCCAGCTACAGGAAAATAGCTGGAAATTTGTCTCCTGATCCTCCACTCTCCAGTGACATGGAAATTGTCATGTTGGAGTGGGGCTATGTTGCTTAAGAGATGAGTTGTGGGGAATTTTGGTGGTTATGTGGTTGGTAAAGAATTCTGACTTATACAGTGTCTAACCTGCACCATTGTAATTCATTAACAGTATTCCAGCCAATATTTATTTACATTTGGTGCGTACTTGTATTTCATTCTGTCTGCGAGAAACTGACTGCCAATCAGTGTTTTTTGAGCTGGCCCTGAATTCTAGAGTTAGGAGAGAGCAGGGTGGTCCTCAGATATGGTTCCGTCTGAAGCTAATAATAATAATAATTATTATTATTATTATTATTATTCCCCTGGATGTTGCATGTGACTGGACTGGCTGGCTGGCCTGACACTAACTACCTTTGGGAAGGGGGTAGGCCAGGCCAGATGACACACAACTCTCTGCCACCCCTTAGCTTCTACTGCCTAAAGTGACCACCTCATATTGCCTTATGATAAGGCTGGCCTGAGAAGAGAGGACAAACTGTTTGATATACAGTGGGCCCTCCATATCTGTGGGGGTTTGGTTCTGAAACCCCCTATGGATAGCAAAAACCATGCATGATAGATTCCCATAATAATCAAAGGGCATGTCCATTTTAAGTATGAGCATTGCCATTTTAGGTATGCAGTGATGACCTGTGGATGCTCAAAACCACAGATATTGAACCTGTGGATACAGAGGGCCCACTGCACTTTTTGTCCTCCCTCCTCTTCTGCTAACAATATCCAGAGCTTGAAGAAATTACCTTGTTGGACTACAAGTCTATTTTTCTAGTTTAGAGAATTCTGGGAATTGTAGTCACAAAGGTAACCTTTCCAAGTCTTGACTGAGGCAGGAAGTTTCCTTTGAATGTTCATTGTCCTACAGCTAGCACAGTATGGGAGGAAGGATTAATGATGGATAATATGATAACATGGCTTAGATAATGTCTCTCTGCTATGCACAGTACTTTATGATCACCAAGCTGCTTCCCATCATGAACGACATGGGGGAAAGTAAAACAAACAGAAAGATGAGCCATTCAGAGGATCTTCTCGTAAAAGAGATTAAAGCGTCCTCTCTTCATATAGAAGGTGCTGAGTGATCTGATTTGTACAGATCATGTCTGTTTATTTTTCATCCGGATTTGGGGTAATAAACATCATTACACTGCAACAGTGGCTTTTGTTGCAGAAATGAAAGATATTTGTATAAACAAAGGGGGCTGGGATGAGAAACAGAAGAATATGGGTTCTTCTGAATTATTCCAGGCTTAAGAAATACAGAGTGGTTCCCCTCCCTAGCTGCTCTCCATATTCTACCTTTCACATTGATGTCCCTGTTCACTGGAGCTAAGAACAGACATGGCACTATATCGTCAGCTTTGAGAGAAATGCAAATATTTTTGAAGCAGGGTACCAAAAGAGTGCTTTCAATTGTTGATAGGTACAGTTTGTTCAAACATAGCTCAGTAAATATTGATCTAAGTATTAAAAAAAGAAACTGTCAAACAATCTTGATTCATTGTGAAAAGGAGGCTCACTTGACAAATACTAGGTGATCAGATGCTTCACAAAAGTTCTCAATATTTCTTAGTAGATTTTTTAAACACACACACACACACACCTCCCTCTCTATTTTTCTGAAATGTCGCACTAAGATCACAGCTTTCAGCTAAAAGAGGCAGAAAAGCACATAGAGGAATGGACATATAGGGTCTCTTTAGGCATTTACCTGGATCTGGAGATAGTGGTTTGGATCCAGGCTATGTCTTCCTTTCCTTCCTTCCAAATGTGGGCCTCCAGATGTTGTTGGATTGAAACTTCACAAATCCCTCACTATTGGCTGTGCTGGCTAGGGCTGATGGGAGTTGCAATCCAACAAAATCTGAAGGACTACCCTTGGTCCCATCCCTAATCTAGTGGAAGGGCTCTCTTGTGGAGTGGCCAGCCTTGTCTCCCTAGGCAGGGAGTTCCAGATCCTGAGAGTCACCATGAAGAAAGTCTTTTCTTGCATCTCCACTAAATGTTTCACTGATGGTGTGAGGAAAGGCCTTCCCCCTTAGATCTCCAGGCAGGCTTATATGGGACAGTAAGTTCTTTCAAATCGCCTAGCCCCACATCATCTAGGGATTTTTAGGTATAAGCATCATTTTGAATTGTGTTTGAAAACAGACTGGTAGACAGTGAAATTGATATTAACAAGGGAGTCATGTAATTGCTGTAACTGGCCCCAGTCAACAGCCTAGACATGCTGAAGTTTCTGAACAGATTTCAAAGTCAAACTATGCATGTACATCATGTTACAACAATCCAGTTAGGATATAAATAAAGCAGGTGTCACCATGGGCCAAGCCCATTCAGCAGTAGCAGCCCATTCAGAGCATGGCAACTAAATACATTTCTTACTGTTTTGTTTCGAAACATCAAAGGTGATTTGGCTTTGGTTTCATTTGGCCAAGTCCAAAGAGATGATGGGAAGGGAGCACTGGAAGTACAGTACCTTTCTTCTCAAGCTGATGTTAATCTCTTCCCTAGATTAAATAGCCATCAGGGAGGCAGACAGAGCCCAAGTGTGTAGATTATACACATCTGATTTGATTTAGACTGTTTATCTTTTAAACACCATTAACCACAAATTAGCAGGCTCTTCTGTGGCCATAAATTAATAGATTCCATTAGTAAACAGTCAATTAGGGGCATGATTACATTTTTGCAATGCATGTTTTAGGCTATTTGTGTGGGGCTGCGTCTTTGTTTCTCATGTTCAAAAGCGGAACATCGAATGGTTGATCAAGTATCGATATGAAATACAGCTATACATAATTGGCACAGGGAAATGGTAGGCTGCAGCTGCAACCTTGTAACCACTTTTCTGGAGATGAGCCATGTTGAAATTAGTGGGATTCACTTCTGGGTAGCCATGTATAGGTTTGCTTGACTACTGTCATCACTTTTACACACAGAGAGAGATATTTTTGAAATTGGGGTGTAGCCGCAAAGGAGGCTTTCCTTTTCCATTGATGGGGAGAAGCTGCTAATGAAAAGGGACACCTTACTGACACCCACACGATGGCCCCAAAGGCTGGAGGATGATGTAAAGTCACCCCTTCCTGTTCTTGTAGAGATCTTCTGACATGGTTTTTGCCACATCTGATAATCTCCTGCCTCCTATCACACCCTGGTAGGACAATTTGGGGAGGCGATGGTCCTCCATGCTAGAAACGTGCCCTGCCCAGTGCAGCTGTGTTCTCAATATCGTGGCCTCAATATTGGAGATCCCTGCTTGCCCAAGGACAGCAACATTTGTCACATAGTCAGTCCAGTGTATATTTAAGATTGTATATATACAGTGATGGTGAAAGCGTTCGAAGAGTTGTAAGTGCTGGCGATAGGTGAACCTTGTTTCAGACATAGTATTTTTGTAATAACATAGCTAAAACAATTGTGAAGTAACACAATAATTGTAACAACCTTTACTAGCAAAGTCTTTATTGTAACACTGTTTTTTTGGTTTTCATATTTGTATAGTGAATTATATGGTAAATATTATATTTCATGTTCCAAATATATCTTGTATATAATTTAAAGCTACGTGTTTTGTAGGTTGCACTAATCCTCCATTTGGTTGTGGTAATAGAAATCTCACCCATGCCAAATTGTTGAAGGAAACTCTCATTTTTGAAGTGCTAGTGGTCTTCATGTGATAATTCCATGGCGATTTTTTCACATGATTAGAACTACATGCGATAATAAGTGTTATAATGCCATGCTGTTCCAGCTATCTTCATTCGTGGAATTACAGTGTTTTGGGACATTAGTCTGATAATGTCCCAAGAGAAGCAAATGGACTGAACAAGTTGGACACTGCACCCCAAAATTTCACATGGCACTCTTTCTGCTCTAGTCAGGACCTTCATGCCTATGAGTATGAGGTTCCCTGCCAGAAAACACAATATGGAAAGACTTCTGATGAGAGCAACAGAAGGCTTGAAAAGCAGTGATTGTGATTAGAATTATAGAATCACAGAGCTGGAAGTGATAGCAAGGGCCATCTAATCCAACCTCCTGCCATGCAGGAATCCCCAACTAAAGCATTCCTGAGAGATGGCCATCCAAGCTCTGTTTGGAAACCTTCAGAAAAGGAGATCCCACTACCCTCTAAGGCTGTCCACTCCACTGTTGAGCAGCTCTTACAGTCACGAAAGTCTTTCTGATGCTTAGGTGCAATTTTGTTTCTTGTAGTTTGACTCCATTGTTTCATATGCTAGCCTCTGGAGCAGTAAGAAACAAACCACGCTGTGTTCTTTACATGACATCCTTTCAGATATTTAAAGATGGTGACCATATCACTTCTCATTCTTCTCTTTTCCAAGCTGAATATACTCAGCTCCTTAAGCCTTTCATATAGGGTTTGGTTTCCGGACTTTTGATAATCTTGCTCACCTGCCTCTGGACACATTCCAGCTTGCCAATATCCTTCTTGAACTGTCGTGCCCAGAACTGGGTACAGTATTGCAGGTGATTAGTTACTTCTAGTTACTGGTTAGTTCTCATCACTATGGTGACATGAAGCATGTTCCTATAGGAATGAGATCAGATGTTAGGCAAAATGGAACAAATCATCCACAAAATGTAACTAAAGTCCAAGCTTGGAAAACATAATGTTTTTGGACTCCAGTTCCCAGAAGACCTCAGCCAATATGGCCACTGTCCACATTGGCAGGACATTCTGGGAACTGTAATCCCCCAGCCCATATGGCCAATGACCATGTTGGCTAGGCAGTTGAATGGGCTGTAGTCCAAAAAAAAAGTTTTTCCAGACTCTGAGCTAAGCATGTAAAGAAATAGGACTTCCTCATATCTGTGCCACAGTTAGAAACTGCATGGTGTGTGCACAGATAAATCTTCCTTAAATCTTTGCTTTTCATGCATTAAATAGGTGTACAGCAACATTTTAATAACAGTTGACTAGGCCTGGTTTTGGCATAGAGCATTCATGGAAACATCTTCTGAAATCTGTCCATAAAACAGCAAATTTCATTTCTGCCAGCAAAAGGCTTAAGAAAACCTTAACACTCATGTGGTTAAATAGCTCTCTGCTACAGCACTGAGAAACCAGGAAGCCTATTTTATGAATACAGTTGCCCCCTCATATTTGCTGGGGTTTGGTTCCAGGACCACCACCACCATCCTGTGGATACCAAAATCCGTGAGTACTCAAGTTCCATTATATAAAATGGCATGGCAAAATGGTGTCCCTTATATAAGACTGCAAAATCAAGGTTTGCTTTTTGGATTATTATTTTTTTAAAGAATATTTTCAAGCCATGAATACTTAAATCTGTGGATACCAAATCTGTGGATACGGAGGGACAACTGTAGATGCTTACAAAAGGTACTAGAATTTCTGATCGTGCTTCAATAGTATTTCATGATTGCTGCATGTACTGTATGTATTTCAAATATTGGAGCAGTATTGGAAGATGCCTTCTATCAGATCAGACTACTTGTCCTTGTAGTCCAATATTGTCCATGCTGACCAAGAGCTGTTCACTAAATTAGAGATGGGCAAATTCCCTAAGTGGGGAGCCACACTGTACCCACCGTACTCACTTCCTGCCAACACTCATATGAAAAATATCAAAATCATATTCCTATAAATGCATTCTAAAGGCAACTAAGAGGTTTACACTATAGAATTTCAGTGAGTTAGGGGTACCAAGGAGAGCACAAAACCAAACAGATCTGAAACAGGCCACGAGTGGTATGTTACCCCCTGCTCTACAATTTTCATTAGAGGTCTTTCATACCATCTATTCCCTCATGTACTATTAACTGGAGATACCCCCAATTCAGTATGCAAATTCCTCTGTATTTTTGCTCATGTGTTCTGCTGCTGAGTGACTGACATGAGGAAAACAATTCTCCAATTTTTGTTAGAGAACAGGTTTGTATGGTTTAAGCTCTGAGTATGTCCAGTTCCAAGAATTCCATCACCTAAATGATGCTTCTGGCCATATCTCCAGAATGATTTCATGCTTCCTTTGCACTGATTTCCATCCATACAGGACCTCATGTTTCAGTTGTTTGAATGTCCTGCTAGGGGGAGAGGGAAGAAGTGGATACTGCAAAAATGGAAAACTGACATAATTTTCAGAATTCATTCATGTATGTATGCATGTGTTTTGGGGGATGCCCAGGGCTTAATATTACATTATTTAAAAAAAATAGAAATAATAAATAAGAGAGAGAAAAACTCTTCAACCAGAAATTAAACCAAGGGCTCAACCAGAAAATATCAAAAAGCCTTATCACACGAGCTTCTTCTCCCATTAAAATAATGCTGTTTTCAAAAGTGCTATTTAATTAGGACTGCTCTCTTCCCTATCACACCTTAATTATCTTCCTGGCATCGGAACCTTCATTCATGCAAAAACCTTATCACATGCAGCATTTGGCACTGCCCACCCAGTACCACCCCTTTTCCCAAACTGGCATACATGTACACAGAGAGAGAGAGCTGCTCTGGCTGCTGCCTGTGGAATTCTGGGGTTGTAGTTTAGTGAGGCCTAATAGCTTTCTGGCTGAGAGTTCTAAATGCTCTCCCTAAACTACAAATCTCAGGATTCCACAGGAAGCAGCCAATCCAGCTCTCATGTGGCCTTTCTTTTATTGTCTTTTCCAATTATCTCATGATGCATCCAAAGTACATCAGCTTCAGTTTAGACATCTTGGCTTCTAGGGAGAGTTCAATCTTGATTTGGGAGATTATCAGACGGCAACAAAAAAAGCATTCCTGTCCCACAATCTCCTCTCCCGCCCCTCTCCCATCCCTGTCATGCAAAACAAACAAACAAACAAACAAACAAACCTGTCCACACCTACCTCATTCATGCGACAGGGCAGCCCAGAAGTGAATGGAGTTCTAACGGAGCTCCATTCACTTCAGGAATGAAATCCTGCCAGTTCTTGCGAGAAGACGAGAGCGTGGGAAATTCAAAAATAAAAACCCAAATAAAAGAGAAAAAAGTTACACTAAACACAAAAACACACTTAAAACTTTACAAGTAACCCAGGGAGGGTATAAAAAAGTATGCCACTTACCTAAATGTCCTGATCTCACAAGGAAGTGTTCTGGCATGGACCTCCCATTTACGATGGGATCGTGCCAGCAAAATGGGCACCTTTTCACTCGCATGAACCTCCGTGACAGAAACAGAACGGGGGATCAATTAATGGCTTAGCCCATCAATAAAATGTAGTGCTGGCGTAACAACAGCCAAACAAGAGCATTATGAGAGGGGAACAACATCAGGTGAAAGGGAAGCCCTTTAGCAATCTCCTTCTGTCGTGGTAATGTCATATTTAGAGCATCTGATAATCTCCTTGCTCTCAGATCTATTTATTTATCACATTGGCAGTCCATGATATCTACAGCAGTCTCTTCCAGCATCACATTTCTTTTTTTAAAAAAATATTGATTTATAAAGTTTTTTAAAAAATAAGAAATTCACAAAATTAATCAGTTCAAAGCTGGTTATCGCTCAACATGACATTATAACTCAATACAGCATTAATTTCCATAACAATCAAATTTGTTTCCATAAACACAACCACAACCACACATATTTATGAGTTTCTTCTTTTCCTCCCTTCCTTTGACTTCCTCAGATTTACTAACTCAAAGATTTTCTTTTAACTTTGTATTTCAAATCTTCTTTCGCTACTTTAATATCCTGTATCTATTTTCTATATTTTGTAGCTCCTCAACCCCAAGCTTCTTGCATTTATCGTAATTTACCTTTCCTTTACGAGCTATATTCCCTTAATTTCCTTCTTGTTGGATCTCAGCCTATTATCCTTCAGACTAAATAAAAATCAATTTTACATATTCCAAGATTTATGTAGGTAATATGTTATTGATTTCCATTCTTTGTTCACTTCTTCTATATTCCTTTTATTTATAATTCATGTTAATTTGTCATTATTTTTCATTTCCAACAGCTTATCAAGCCATTCTCCTAATACTGGCACATCGTTCTTTTTTCAATTAGCTGCTATCTTAAGTCTAGCTGATGAGGCTATATATAACCACACCCTCCAATATTTCTTTTCCTTTTGACTTTCTAACACTAATGTTATATTTAACAGGTACAGTTTCAGATCCATACTAAAGATAATACCCAATATCTTTTGTGTTGTTCTGTGTACTTTTTCCCAAAAATTCTTTATAATTGGGCAACCCCACCACATGTGGTGCAGAGACCCAACTTCTTTGTTGCATCTCCAGCACTTCTTATTTTCTAGCTTATAGCTTACAGATCTTACTTAACCTTGCAGGGGTAGATACTATCTATTAGCAATCTTATAGTAGTTTTCTTTTAAGTCTTGATTTGCTGTGAAACCATTCGTTTTAGACCAGGCATTTTCTCATTCATCCAAGTTAATTAATTCTCCGATATCTTTCGCCCATCTTACCACTGAGTCCTTTATCAATTCCTTTTCTAATTCTCTTTCCAACAGAAATCTGTAAACTCTAGTAATTTCCTTATCTATACCCCAAATAATTTTCTCAATTTCATTCTCTTCTTTCTCAAATCTGTAGTTCATTTTATCTTCTTTGAATATCTCCTTTACTTGAAGGTACGTAAATCATTGTATCTTGAATCCCTGATCTTGCAACTCCTCTCTGGTTATCAACTGTAATCATTTCCTGGCTTCCAGCAGGGGGAGCAAGGATGGTGGACAGGCTCTAACAGAGATCCATGGGGACCTGTTGTCCAGGAGCAGCAAGGGGGGGTCTGAGGAGAAGACCACCCCAACTTTATACCTGGGAAGATAAAGAAAGATTGGGCCTCGCAGTTGTCCATATTGGGTTTTGGGGGGAAAAGGAAGACTCCTACCCTCAGCTTCAAGTTGGCAGGCAGAGCAGCCATTGCTGCCTCTGGAGCCTTAGGCCTCACTTCTCCCCCTACTTTTAAGAAGGACATTGCTAAATCATTACAATTTTGGTTAAAACTAACCCAAAGAGTTCACTATTAATTCCATCAAAGAGCTCTCATCCGAGAATTATTTGAGAGAGATCTTTTCTTTTGAAAGACACTTAGACATTGGACGTGAAGCTGAATCCTTTCTTTTTCTGAGCCTTATTTTCTGAGGCATAGAATCGAGACAGATGAATAAAAATAAAGAAACCAATGTTACTGAAGGAGACATCTAAGGGGTGAAGTAATAAGCAATAACAGAGGGGAACTAAGGTTCCTACTTAAAAAAAAAAGAAAAAGAAAGTCTCCCCATCACAAGGCAAACGAAAATAAAATAGAGCTGTGCCACTATCAGCACTTTCAACTACGCAGCTGGATAGCTGGGCAGAAAGGAGGCAGGGTTGGGGACAGTAGAGCGGCCAGGATTGGAGGAGGGGAGAGCGACTGAGAGAGATAAAGTGGCAATGTTGGCTGGGCTGATTTAAACTGAGGTCTGGATTACAAAGTCTGTGGAATGAACTGATCTGACTAAGCATATTTAATCAGAGTCCAAATCTCAAGGAGAGACACGGACAAAGACAAACACATAATTGGGATGTCAGGTGGGGAGAGTGAATTATAGGCGTGGAAGAGGCATAGTCAGTGGAGCAGAGGAGATCGGAGGTGAAACACAGACAGACAGAGGAAACAGATGGGGGATGTGGCGAGAGAACAGACAGAAGCAGAGTAGAGGAGCAGAGAAGTGGACAGAGGGCAGTGAGGTATGGATAGATGGAGGGAACAGACGGGGAACAAGGTGAGGGAGCAGAGGGCAGTGAGGGAGAAGATGGAAGCAGAGTGGAGGAGTGAGCAGAGGGCAGCGAGGAACAGATGGAGGGAGCAGACAGAGTATAAGCGAGTGAAGGAAGGAGCAGACAGGGGATCAGATGGGCCGGAGATGGAGGAGGTGATGGAAGATCAGAGGGAAAGAAGGAAGGTGCAGAAGGAGGGTGTTGGAGCTGGGCTGGGTGAGGGTCTGATGGAAGTAACTGAGGAACCAGATAGGACAGCGAAAGACGGAGACTTTGACCAAGGAGAGAGGGAGAAAGACTGGGAAGGGTGGGACAAAGAGTGAAGGGGAAAGGTGGTTGGTGTCAGTGGAGGGTGACTGGAGGTGGCACAGTGAGGCGCTGACAAATACAGAAATACTAAAAATAATAGAATTATTGAAAAACGAAATACAAAAACTGTAGGAAAAAATAAAGCAGCTGTAAAAGAAAGATATATCACAGAGGGCAGGGAGTAAAGGGAACAATAATTGATACAATTAAATGTGATATTGGCCTCAACATTAACTGGTATTATTAGGATAATACCAACTACCTAGTAATAATTATAGCTATCAAAGATACCTACATCAAAAGTAGACGCAGCATCATTAATTGAATCTTCAAATTAATATTTTCCTTATCCAGGCTTTACCCCTTAAACCTTCCTTTTACTTATATTATTTACATTGAAATAGGGTCAAGGTATAATTGGCACTTGGGGGGTGTACTTGAAAGAAAATATAATTAAGAAACTATTGACTATGGTCAACTCTGAATACATACGTATACACATGTATACACTGGGAATCACTGATAGAGGACCCCATGATAGATGGCCTCTGGCCTGAGACCCAGGACCTATACCACTTCTCAAGCAACAACAACAAGGAGGGCTTCTACGGAAATGCCGCCCAAACAATTTGACATTAATACTCAGATCCTGGAAGAACTCAAATCCTTTAAGAGAGAGATAAAGGAGGAAATACAAAATCTTAAGAAGGACATGAAGCAAGATTTTGAGAAAATTGAGAAAAGATTAGATAAAATGTCAACAGATTTAAAAGAAATCAAAGGAGAGGTGGATAATGTGAAAAACAGAACCACAACTTTAGAAAGTCAAGCAGTAAGCATTGTGAAAGAACTGGAAAAGGAAAAACAGATTAACCTTTCCCAAGAGATAAGATACAGAGAGAAATGTCTGAAACTGAGAGGCCTACCGGAAAAGATGTATGAAAATCTACAAGAAAGGTTGATACCAGTTCTAGCAAGCTATATAGAGGAAACAGAAGAAAGTACATAGAAATAAATTGATATGATGTTTAGAGCAAGCCCAGCAATTGCGAAGGAACAGAAACTACCTAGAGACATTGTGATTTCCTTTACAAGATCGAAATATAGAGAAAAATAATTCAGACGAATTATACACACAAACTAACCTTATATACCTGAGATTCAGGTATATAAGGATATCCCGATTGAGATCCTCAAGAAATGACAGGAAGATAAGCAACTCACACAAAAATTAACACGAATGGGTGTGAGTTTCAGATGGGACCGAATAGAGGGAATTTCCTATACGCACTGACAGGAAAGATATAGAATAAATTCAGTTGACAAAGCAAAAGAAATGAGAAGACTTAATAAGGATGAAAAAAAGAGGAAGATAAGAGAAGGAGGGGGGGAAAGCAGATGAGGAGATAAGAAAGAATCAATGGCTAATGGAAAAGAGGAGGACCTGGAGGAGAAAGAAGAGAGTGATAATAACCCAGAGGAAGAGGAAGATGTACCACAAGAAGAGTCAGAAAAGGAAGAAGGAGATGAGGAGGGTGGAAAAAAAGAAAAAGCCAAAGGAGGAGATGGAATCATAGAATCATAGAATTGCAGAGTTGGAAGAGACCATGAGGGGCATCCAGTCCAACCCCCTGCCATGCAGGAAATCACGATCAAAGCATCCCTGACAGGTGGCCATCCAGCCTCTGTTTAAAGACCTCCAAGGAAGGAGACCCCACCATGCTCCGAGGGAGTGTGTTCCACTGCCGAACAGCTCTTACTGTCAAAAAGTTCCTCCTAATATGGAGGTGGAATCTCTGTTCCTGGAGCTTGCATCCATTGCTCCATGTTCCAGTCTCTGGAGCAGCAGAAAACAAGCCTGCGTGACATCACTTCAAATACTTAAACAGGGCTATCATATCACCTCTTAACCATCTTTTTTCCAGGCTAAACATACCCAGCTCCCTAAGTCTCTCCTCATAAGGCATCGTTTCCAGACCTTTCACCATTTTAGTTGCCCTCCTCTGGACGCACTCCAATTTGTCAATATCCTTTTTGAATTGTGGTGCCCAGAACTGGACACCGTATTCTAGGTGAGGTCTGACCAAGGCAGAATAGAGTGGCACTATTACTTCCCTTGATCTAGACACTATACTTCTATTGATACAGCCCAAAATCGCATTAGCCCTTTTAGCTGCCGCATCACACTGTTGACTCATGTTCAACGTGTGGTCTACTAGGACTCCTAGATCCCTTTCGCACGTAGTCTCGTAGAGTCTCGTAGAGAGGAGGATGACGGTTTATAAAAAATGATATTGAACATAACATTATGGAATGTGAAGGGCCTCAACACGCTAATTAAGAGAAGAAAGGTATATCATTACTTGGAGAAAAACAAAGCATATATAACTTGTCTCCAAGAGGTTAGAATACGTCAAAACGAGAGTAAATACCTTAAAAATTTAAAATTGGGCCAAGAATTTGTTTCTTTATCACCAAAAAAGAAAAATGGGGTGGTAATATATATAAACAAAAAATATGAAGCAAAACAAATATTGAACGATAATGAAGGCCACCTGATTAGAATAGATCTTAATCTTGTCAATGAAAAAGTTATACATAATTGCAGTCTATAGCCCATTAGAGAAAAAAGAATGATTTTATAAGGATTTATGTTTGAATATGACAAAGCTAGAGAAAGGATTGATAATACTCACTGGAGACTTCAATGGTGTGTTAGATGGAAAAAGGGATAGATCTGGCGAGAGCAGAGAAAATCAGGGTAGATTTCTGAAGGTCTGTTTCGATTTAATGGAAGAATTTCACTTAACAGATCTATGGACAGCCAAATATCAAAAGGTGAAAGGATATACTTACTATTCAGAAGCCCACAAGACAATGTCAAGAATTTATATGTTTTGGACATTGATGGCTTTATTACCAAGGATAAGAATGATGGAAATAATACCAAAAGTCATATCAGACCATAACTCTATAAGTTTGAAAATGACATTCTTTAAGAGACAATACCTATGGAGATTCAAAGATGATCTATTAAAGGAAGATGATTTTTTGCTAAAAATGAAAGAAAGAATCAATCAATATTTTAAAGAAAACAAAAAAGAAGACATGAAAATAAGACAGTGTGGGACGCATTTAAAACTACTATCAGAGGTCTACTTCTACAAAAGGGAGTAGAACATGCCAGAGCAAGGAGAGATAAAAATCAGGGGCTCCTACAAAAACTGAAAGAAAAAGAGTAAAAATTGAGAGAAAACCCCCAAAATAGAGTATTAATCAAGGAAATAGAACTGATAAAAAGATCGATTAATAACACAATGGTTGGGGAGATTGGAGATAAACTGAAGAAAATAAAACAGAGGTTATTCGAGCAGGCCAATAAGACTAGTAGATGGCTGTCTTACAGATTGAAAAAGGAAAATGAGAGGAAGATGATAACTGAAATCAAAGTGGAAGGGAAACTCCTAACACTTCAGGAACATATCAAAAAAGTATTCATTGATTATTATTCTTCGCTGTATAAGGGGAAAAAAACAGGAAGAAGCCTGGGTGAACAAGATGAATAGCTATATAAAGGAGAATAAATTTACGCTATTATCAGAAGATCACAGGTTGAAACTATCCAAACTCTTTACTATGGAAGAAACGGTCAAGGCAATTCAAGATCTAAAAAGTGGTAAGGTGCCACTAATGGACAGATTCACAGATACCTTCAATAAAATCTTTGAAAAAGAAATCATAGAATCATAGAATTGTAGAGTTGGAAGAGACCACGAGGGCCATCCAGTCCAACGCCCTGCCACACAGGAAATCACGATCAAAGCATCCCCAACAAATATCAAGACACCTTTTGGAAGTTATCAATCTGATTCATAAAGAGGGTATGCCAAATACATGGAAGATGGCAAACATCACAATGAGCTGGAAAGAAGGTAAAGAAAAAACAGATGTTAAGAACTACTGTCCAATCTCCCTTCTCAACGTGGATTATAAGATCTATGCAATTATGCTGACAAATAGAATAAAAGGAGTCTAAAAAGAAATAATACATACTGACCAAAGCGGCTTTCTTCTGGGAAGATCATTATCAACAAATATTAGATACATAATTGATATACTGGAATTCCTGGAAAAGAACAATGAATGAAAAGCGGCTATAGTATTTGCAAACGTGGAGAAGGCATTCGGCAATATCAATTGGCGCTGCCTAATCAGAACAATAGATGAGCTTGGATTTGGTCAATTTATGACATCCAGCATAGAAAAAATATATATGGAACAAAAAGCTTCTATTACAGTAAATGGAGGGAAGACATAAGAAATCCTAATTCACAAAGGAACCAGGCAAGGGTATCCTTTGTCCCTGTTGCTCTTTATAACAGTATTGGAAATCCTATTGAATAAAACCAGAGGAGAAAAAAAGATACAAGGACTGAAAGTTAAGAACCAGGAGTATAAGGTCAGAGCATTCGCTGACTATATAGCTATAGTACTAGAAAATCCCATTGATAATGTAAGCAGTTTAATGGAAACTATTGCTGAGTTCGGAGTATGTGCTGGATATAAGATAAATAAGGGCAAAACCATAATCCTTACAAAGAATATATCCAAAAAGGAGCAAGAAATATTAAGAGAAAGATCTAAATGCAAATTGGAACAGAAAGTGAGGTACCTCGGGATTTGGATATCCAATAGAAATCTAGATTTATATGACAACAATTATTTTAAAAAACCTGGAATATAATAAAGGAAAACTTAGTTATCTGGTCAAAGTTGAACCTCTCGATAATGGGAAAAATAGCTGCGATTAAAATGTCCGTTCTCCTGAAAATAATGTTCTTGTTTCATAATTTGCCAATTATATTGAATGATAAGCCATTCAAAAGCTGGAAAAAAGATCTGAGTGAGTTTATATGGAATGGCCAGAAAGCAAGGATAAAGTGGCAAACATTAATTGAAAGTCAAAAAGGGGAGGATTAGACTTGCCAGACTTACAAATCTACTATAAGGTGTGCACTATAGTCTGGATAAGTGAGTGGATTGAACTGGAAGATCAAAAGCTATTAACATTACAAGGAGCAGGGTTAAGGCTAGGCTGGCATGCCTATTTAGGATATGACAAGGCTGTAATACACAAAGACTTTAGTAACCATATTATAAGAAAAGCGCTATTACAGAGCTGGAGAAAAATACAAAAGCAATACCTTGGAAAGATACCAAAATGGATATCCCCGGCTGAGGCTTTCATTAGAAGTGGGGGACAACTAGGTAAACCGGATAGATGGATCACATACAAAGAACTGTGTAAAGAGGAGGAAGCCGGAAAGATGGAAATAAAAATGAGAGAGGAGTTAAAACAGGAGGGATGGCAATTTAACTGGTTCTCCTATCAACAAGTACATAGTAGATTTTAAAAAGATAAAGAAGAATCCGGCTTTCTTGAGAAGGAGATGGATTTGAAAAAGATTATATGGGATGATAAGAAAAAGAAGATAGTGAGACTATGCAACATTTTCATTTCCAGACAGCTCGAAACTGAAGTAATAAGGGAAGCAATGATCAAATGGGCAAAAAATATCGGAGAAGAAATTCAGTTGGAAAAATGGGAAGACACATGGAGGAAAACGAAAAAATTCATGGCGTGCCAAGATTTGAAAGAAAATTACTTTAAAATAAGTAACAGATGGCACCTAACCCCATCCTGGCTAAATAAAATATATGGTTCAAAAGAGAAAGACTGTTGGAAATGTGGTATGCTTAGACACATGTGGTGGACCTGCCCTATTATACACAAATGTTGGTTGAAAATACACAAGATAATTCAAAAAAAAAAATATTCAACACTGAATTTGAATTAAATCTGAAGCTATATCTCCTAAACATCACTTACATTAGCAAGAGAAAAATATTGGCAAATACTATTATATTTATGTATGGCGGCTCACATTACTGTTGCCGCAAAATGGAAAAACAAAGAACTGCAGATAGAAGATTGGTTGAACAAGATACTAGTAATGAGAGAAAACGATAAACTAACTCGAATATTGAATCAAGAAGTGGCAGAGAAAACAGAAATAGAATGGCTACCAGTAATAAACTACTGCAGGGAAAAGTGGAATACAGATATAGATATTGAGATAAATAAGAAAGAAAAACAACACAGGTATGGCCATACAAATATATAAAGAAATAGAATACAAAGTTAAGAGACAGGAAGGGAAGAGGAACAAGGAGCAAAAAGGTAGATATAGGAAAGGATGGGAAGAGATTAACATAAACAAACAAATAGAAAAAATAAAAATAGAAAGATAACATTCTTTGTATAGAAAGGAAGACATAAAAATATGCATAGAAACAGCAAATCCTTTGTTATTTTTACGAGGGAAGTCGTGTTTTTATTTGAAACTGATTAGCTTAAAGCTATGTATATATAATGGATGACTCAAGTAACGATGAAAACCTGTTTATTTTTCTCTGTTTCCAAAATCCTTAATGTATATGTAACAATAAAAAGTAATAATAAAAAAACACAAATATCTAAAATCATCATTGAAAACTCACAGTTTGCACATATGTAAAAATACAGATTAAAATGTCTACTAAAATACAACAAAAGCAATGGAAACAAGCAGCAATAAATAATATTAAAGAAATGCTTATCCTGTTAAAAAAAACTGTAATCATTTCCATTTTTCCATTTTATCAGATCTTTGTATTTAATCCATTCATCTTCTTTTGTCCATCTAATTTGAAATGCTTCGACTGGGGACAGCCTCATGGGGATGCCCCTATAGATTTCTGTTTTATGCTTCCCCATATCCTCAACAAAGGTCCACTAGAAGTATGATTTTCAAATTCTTTGTCAATTTTTTATTTTCCATACCATAGGTGAGTGCCAAATCTGAGGTTACTACATTCCAGATTTATAAGCCTAGGATTTTCTGGTTTCATCCAGTCACTGAGCCATTTTAACCCACAAGCTATATACTGTAGTACAGTTTGAGGTTAGGGAGAGTATTACCACCTCTGTCCTTGGCATCTATTAGAGTTGACCACTTTATTCTAGGCTTTTGTCCATTCCATATGAAATTTTTAAAATCTATTAACCATTCTGAGAAAGATTTCTTGTTGGTCAAGATAATTAGATTTTTAAACAGGAATATTATTCTTGTCAAAACATTCATTTCAATTTTTTTAAATTTTTTTTATACTTCCCCTACCCCCCCCCCCCACCTCAGTGCTCCCCTTCACCGGAGCCATTATCCCTTACCTAATCTTTCCAGAATCTCATTTCTTCCCGTGGAGGTAACCTCCCATCTTTTGTCTGTAATACTTTTTTAATGAATACTTTCCAAATTTTATCAAAATCACTTTCTTTCCAACTTCCTCTTCTTACTTTAATTCTACATGTTAACTTATCATTTATTGCCATTTTCCAATCTTCTTTATACCACTCCTCCACTTGTACATTTATTTGCATTTTCCAATATCTTGCTATAATTAATCTTGCTGCTGTTAATAAATTTGTTATTAAATCCTTTTCTGCTTGGTTCCCATTTTCTTCATTATAAATTGACATCAATGCTATGCTCGGTTTCCTTTCTATATTTCTATTCAGAATATTCTCTATTTCTATAAAAACCATTTCCCAAAACTGCTGTACAAATTTACAGTTCCACCACATATGCATATATGTACCTATTTCTTGACAACCTCTCCAACAGTATTTAGAATTATTCTTGTCTATATTATGCAATCTTGCTGGTGTCAAATACCATCTCCATATTATTTTATAGTAATCTTCTTTTATCCGTATTGACATATTTTTTAAATGTCTTTGTTTCCAAATCTTATCCCATTCATGATCTCCAATGTTTTGTTTCAAATCTTCCTCCCATATTCTCCTTAAATATTCCCCTTTATCTTTTTTATCCTTATTTTTTATCAATATTTTATATAATTCACTTGTAATAACTTTCAAACTTTCATTATCATCCCTCTTTCCACCTTTTTTCACAAAACATTCATTTTAACTGTGGCGATCTTCCCTAGCAGTGATAGATTCAGTTTTTGCCATCTTTTTAGATCTTCTTTCACTTGCTTCCATGTTCTTTTATAGTTGTTCTCATATAATTCTCTGTTTCTTTTAGTTATCCATATACCCAAGTATTTTACTTTGTTCTCAATTCCGCATCCAGAAATGGTTTCTAAATGCATCTTTTCCATTTTTGTTAAATTCATAGGAATTATAACAGTTTTGTCTTTATTAATTCTAAAACCAGCGACCTTTCCAAATTTGTTTATGATTTCTAATAGTTTCTCCATGTTACTCATTGGCTCTTGCAGTATTAATAGCAAATTGTCTGCATATGCTAATACCTTATATTCTTGTTCTCTGAGTTTTAAACCAGGTATTGTCTTATCATCTCTAATTTGCTTATTAAGAATCTCGATGGAAATTATGAATAAAAGAGGTGACAGCGGGCAAACCTGCCTTGTCCCTTTTTGGATGTTTATTTCTTGCAATCTCTCCCCATTTACTAGTATATATGCCTTCTGGTTTTGATATATTCGGTCAATATATTGATAAAAACCGCACCCTACTCCTATCGCTTCCAGGACATTCTTTATGAATGACCATCTAAGATTGTCAAAGGGTTTCTCGGCATCTATGAATATTAAAGCTGCTTTTTTCTCATTTTTTTCCCCATAATACTCCGGTACATTAAAAGCCATTCTTATATTATTGGTCAATATTCTACCTGGAAGAAAGCTATTTTGGTCAGGATGAATGAATTCCACTAATACTGTCTTAAGTCTGTTAGCTAAAATCGTTGTGTAGATCTTGTAGTCAACATTCAATAACGATATTGGGTGATAGTTCTTGACCTCCGTTATGTCTCTTCCCTCTTTTGAGATTAAGACTATTTCTGACTTTTCCCAAGATTTGGGGATGCCTCCTCTTTTATCTTATTTAGCATTATGTACATATATGCTATAATATCTTCCTCAAATATTTTATAATATTCTACTGTAAAGTCATCAGGCCCTGGAGATTTTCCTGTTTTTAAATCCTTTATTGCTGAGGATATTTCTTGTATAGTTATTGGTACTTCTAGTTTTATTCTTTGTTCATTTGAAAGACTTCCAATATTACTGTTAGTTATGTATTCTTTCATTACTATCTCATTTCTTACCTCTTCACCTGTTTCTGAGTAGAGATTTGCAAAGTATTGTTTACATTTATTTATTATCTCTTTTTGTGTCGTATAAGTTTCATTCTCATCTTTCATTTTAGTTATTAATTTATTTTCTGTATCTTTCCTTAAGTTATACGCCAACCATCTTCCTACTTTATTGGCATTTGCAAAGTGATGTTGTTTAGCTGTTTTTAGCTTATATCCTATCTCTTCAATCATCTCTTGATTTAATAATAATAATAATAAAATGTATTTATGCCCCGCACCTCTGTTAAAACAATCGGGGCGGCTTACAATAATTAAAATACAAAACAGATAAAAATCCCTAAACACCCCCCACCCTCACCCTCACCCATAAAAAAATATTAAACAAATATAAATTAAAAGCAACTGTCTAAAATCACATTTAAAAACAATAAATACAATAAATAGCCAGCGGACTAAAAGAGGCCAGGATCCCCTGATGCTCATTTGTATTCATTTAGCTCATTTTGTATTATTTTTATTTCTCCTAGGATTTTTGCATTTTTAGGTTTCTAATATTTTTTTCTTTTTCCTTACAAGCATCAAATTTCAAATGGGTTGATCCACTTCCTGTCAGTTTTCACCACTGTCCAGCCTTCACCATAATACATAGAAATCAGAAATATTGTGACAAATTATTCTGACTTTGGTATTTAATGATATATCTTGACATCTGGCAATCTTATCTAGTTCCTTCACAGGTCCCCTTCCATAGAATTACAAAGTTGGAAGAGACCACAAGGGCCATCCAGTCCAACCCCTGCCATGCAGGAATACAGAATCAAATCATTCCCAACAGATGGCCATCCAGCCTCTGTTTAAAAACCTGTAAAGAAGGAGACTCCACCACACTCCAAGGCAGTGCATTCCACTGCCAAACAGCTCTTACCACCAGGAAGTTCTTCCTAATGTTTAGGTGGGATCTCCTTACGTGTAGTTTGAATCCATTGCTCAGTGTCTTGGGGATTATCTACCTGGGACAGAACACCTGCCAGAATATTTTGGCCCTGGATCAGGCCAATTTCCTCCCCTCCACTCTCCCCCCATTACCAGTACAAAACAGGATGGCATTTAAATGGAGATGTGGACCCATCCCTGCAGCTGCTGCCACAACCATCCACATCATACTCTCCAGATCCAGGCAGGAGGCCTGCAGCATGTGATCAAGGCCCCCTGCATATGACCGGTCTTGGTGTCATGCTGTGGGCCTTCTTCCTGGATTCAGAGGGTGGAACATGGATGGCAGCTGCAGAGACGGGCTGGTGTGGTGGTATGGTGTTCTGCAATCCCATGGGGCCAGATCCATTTCCCCCCAAATGAAACAGTCTTTCCTAGGTATTTTGCTAAAACGTTTTATCAGGCTTTATCCCATCCCGCCCCATCTTTGCCCCAGGCATCATCAGGACTGCCTGGAGGCAAAACCAGGCAAAAGCCCCGCATTGTATGGACTGCAGGGTGCCAGTTACACAATAGAAATTGTCGCGGTGCTTACCGTGACATAGTGATCACGAATCTGCCCCTCGCTGTTTATACGATTTATGTCTCTGATCTGGATATCCCGTGTGGTCCCGTGACTGATATTTACACGTCCATAGTTCTGGTTTTGTTTAGGTTTAAAAAAAAATATATTTTTTTGACTGTCAATCAAAGATGCGATTACTCGTGTTTTCACAACCTCGGTGACGCACTTCCTTTAGAGTTCCGCGCCACGAGCAATGCTATTGGCTGGCTGGGGGGGGAGAGAGGGGGGGCAGAGGTTTGTTATTCCCCCTTACTTCTTGAACATTTTAACCCTTTCAGAAGAGGCAGAAAGCATTTTGAATGATCCAGACAGATCTTTCGCTCAGACGCAGGGCTTTCCTTTTGAAATCAAGCTGAGTGCTTTGAAATCAAGCTGAGTGCTTTCCTTTTGAAATCAAGCCGCTTGGGTTTCCTCTTGCCTCTTTAAAATATTAAGCCTAACAGCATGCTGCAGAGATTTCAAGCGGCTATAGGCAAGCTTTTTGAAAGACACAAACACAGAGAGGGGGAATTAAAGGGTGCTAATTCGCTCAGAGGCTTGAATATTTTAATGTGCCAGGGAGGTGACCAAGGCAGGGGATGAATGGGCTATGACGATCTCTCTGTAACATGCAGTTGAGGAAAAGGTAAAGCTGAAGGGTTTGCAGTGTAGAAATCCATTTAAAAAGGTGATTGAGTACAAGCTCGCACGCACACACACATCAACCTTCGTGCAGCTGGAAGAGATGCCTTTGTTTTCAGCTGGTGAGGCTGGATCAGTTGAACGGGTGACTGACCCCTCCTTTTCTGGTCGCTGATCTCTAAGCCTGCCCCCAGTCACCATTTCCGGTCATCCCATTACCGAGACATTTTGTCCCACGCTGTTTACATTTCCGATTTTCCGAATCCTCCCGTGACTTTTTTTAAAAACCGGCACAAACCGCGGGACTAGAAGTCCCGCAGGTTGAGGGATAAAAGGTGGCCCCCCTTCCGAAAATCACGTACCCGACCCGATGTAGATGTAAACTGCCAGGGATCGACACAAATTCTTCCCAGGACATTTTCATCGTGTAAATGGCCCCATGGGCTCCAAGATGGGATAAATTGCCCATGTAGACAAGCCCTTAGTCTCTGAAGCAGCAGAAAACAAGCTTGCTCCTTCTTCAATAAGACATCCTTTAAAATATTTAAACATGGCTATCTTAACCTTCTCTTCTACAGGATAAACATACCCAGCTCCCTAAGGTATGGTTTCCAGACTTTTTACCATTTTGGTCCTCAGGACACAAATCTCATTTGTTGACTTAATGACTTAATGATTAATGACTGAACTAGGATATAGAAAATGTTTAACTATGTCAATGTCTTTATTACCCACTTTAAAGTTTTGTAAATCATTTGTGCCCACTCATGGGGTGTCAGAATACAGCTAATGATAGCAGTGGACAAAGAAGCCAAGGAGCAGAACTTGAAAAAGCTACTTTTGGAGACAACAGCTCCCAGAATCCTTCAGCCAGCATGACCACTGGTCACATTCACTGGGGGACTCTGGGAGTTGTCTAGAAAAGGATTTTCATCTCTTTCAAGACGCAACAAAAGAATGAACTGTGTTACTTGTTCTTTGTTTTCCACTTCTGTGTAAACTACAATGCAATTCCCCCCCTCCCTTCTGTTCTTCATTCCATGAACAAACCACACTTACGTGTTATCTGCTTCACCGCCATACTCTCCTGGCTCAGGGAGTCGGCGAGCAGCTGCTGTTGGCAATAAACAATCCATGCCAGCAAGTAGAGAAGCTGCCAGTTCTGGTCTCTTGTGGGCTTCAAATGGCACGTCCACAATAAGTGTAGCCACCAGGCTGGCTTTGATTTAGAAAATAATTTGACAAAATAACAGCTGGACCTTGCCCCTGACCTGAGCTTCCCTTGAAGGATGCAGCCAGCTAAAATGTCATGATGAGAAAATGAAAGGGGATTCAGCTTATGATTTGTTTGCTGTACTTTCAGTTTCCTTCATTTTGGGAAGACAGAAAGAAGCCTGGCTTCAGCAGTTGATGGAGATGACAGCAGCTCTTAAAATGAGAGCACAGCCACCATAGGAAGGCAAAGAAAGTTGATACCCATCTCCCTGATCCCGCAATATCTTTTTATAGGACAAAAAAGAGATTCTCTCTGGGGGCAAGTAGGATGTTGAATCTGTTCTAGATCTCAGTCCAACCTTTGAAGAAGCTATTGAGGCGTTGAATCTATTTTCTGGGTATGGTTCAGAAGCTTCGATAGCTCCAATAAAGTCTGAACTAAAACCCAAATTGAAGTCA
Source organism: Gambelia wislizenii (assembly GCA_030847615.1). Classification (NCBI taxonomy): domain Eukaryota; kingdom Metazoa; phylum Chordata; class Lepidosauria; order Squamata; family Crotaphytidae; genus Gambelia; species Gambelia wislizenii. The sequence goes on from JAUMIR010000004.1 coordinate 25,004,202, forward strand.
CCATTCCACAGACTTAGAAGCCACCAGCCACCATAAACCCCTGCTTCCAGTTAATTCCAGATCCCTTCCTACTTACTTCTCCTCCAGCTCAACACAATGAAGAAGTCAGTGCATTATCAAGAGAAGACAACTCATGACCGGGCACCTGGATTCTATGGTGGTAACTTTTGAAACAAGTATTGCAAACACACTTATAAATTTTGCAAGGATTTACATTGTAAAACAACCATATAGACATATATACATCGACTGAGTTCTGTGCACCAGCAAGGCACCCATTCAACAGCTAATTGAAGAAGTATCTCATGAAATGCCAGGCAGTTTGCTTTGAGGGGCGCTCATGGGAGAGAGTGAGAGGGAGGAAGAGAGAGAACTGGTTGTCATGGTGGGGTGGGGTGGGGAGGTGAGGATGGAGTCCATGCACATGTGCAGCAGTTGCCTTCGGGGTACATGCAGGGCAGTAGCCCTAGAGCTTTGTAAAAAGTTCCTTTATTTAGCAGACTTGAACATCCATGTTTTCTGTTATCCACAGAACCAACACATGCACTCAGGGGAGGCTGAAAACTTGGAATCTCAATTGGAACTACATCTTGTAGGCAAGTTCTTGGGGTTTGCAAACTGTCCCCCCTCCCCTCAAGTTTAGTCCCCATGTCCCTGAGGGACTAAACAAAAATAAAGCACGGTTTTATTTTAAAATGTTAAAAAGTTCGTTTTCAGAATTTTCATGGTGAAGAGAAGAATTTAAATGTGGAAATGGCTGGGGGAGGGAGGGAGGGAGGGAGGGAGGGAAGGGGAGGGGAGGGGAGGGTGGTTTAAGCCTCTTGTGTCAATTCTCAGTGCTCATAATCCAAGTCAATCTCAAATACACTTAATTTAAAGTAAGAAAGAAACCCAGGGCCCATCTAAATAGTGAAAATAACCCTCATGGAATTCGCTGGGAATCCTACCAGTCTAAACAGGATCCAGAGGCAATCCACACTATTCAGAAGGAGGGAGGCCCAAAATGGCAAAAACAACGGGGTAAAAGCCTTCGCAGATTTCCCTATACTATGAGACGGGTGCACATTTTTGCTGTTTTGGGACTATTAAACAATAAAAATCTTGAAGGGAAGCACAAAGGTGATTGGCTGGGTGAGAGCGGGGGTGGGGCTTGCTAGGAGGGCAAGTGCCCACTGCCACCATGTTGGATTTTTGCCTTAGCAATCGCTCACTAAGTTCATAAAAAGGATCAATATTTTCTGTTTTGCTTACTTGGAAAATTGCTCTATCACACCAGCGCATCTTGGGATGACTTTAAAAAAAAACAGTGGCAGTGAAGAACTAATGCAAGTAAATCACTCATGGCTGCCATCAGGAATGTGAGGCATATGGGGGCTTCCTAGGTCAAAAAAACAGTTTAGACATGTTGCTGCTGCTGTGAGATGCCAATACTACGAGGTATTTGGGATGTTTTCCCCTCGTGTAGATGGGCCCCATGGCTCAGCTAGCGTTTGGGGTAGCCCTTAGTCAATGCATTGAACAACCAAAAAAAAGTGATTAGATCAGTGCTAGTTATCCTTCCTCAAATACCCCTTCGCTATCTAGTAGATAGTGATGATGTGTTTCATCTCATCTTCAAGCTTCATTGCAGATGAAGAAGCACAGCTGTGACAAGCATTAACCTCTGTTCTCCTTCCCTGGTGTCAAGAACCTGCTTTATATAAACATGTAAAGTGAGGATGTTAGTTCAGTATCTGACCTTGCTTTCAACCCATAGCAAAGCACTGGGGAACATTGAAGAACACAATAGAACACTGGCTGAAAGTTAGTCCCAAGTATGAAGGTTATATTTCCTGTACCAAATTTACAAATGCTGACCGTATCTGCATCAGGATCCTGCTATGAATCAGTGCATGTTCAAAATTCAAAATCATGTACATGACACTTAGGTGGTATGCCTTTCAGCCATCTGGGAACCTCTGTAGTTGTTCGTCTTCTCTTGCTAAGAAATGTTCCTGTGTTGATTAATGAATCCTTTGAATTTCTCTTTAGGAGGTGGAAACAATGATTGCTCATTCCAGAATAACCCAGTGCAAAAAAAAAATGTTGTTGTGTTCCTTCAAGTCATTTCCAACTTATTTCCAACTAAGGTGAACCTGGACTTTATCAGACACATTAAATACTGTATCATAATGATGCCACATAACTACAAAAGGGTACACATATCAGACGACGTCGCCCTTTTGCAGTTATGTCCCTGCCAAAACCTGTAATATTTTATTGACCTTAAACCATCAATAGGTCCCCTGTGGTGCTTTAGTGCCGGCATTGCCAGCACTTGAAACCTTGTGCCATTTAACTCACTTGAATGCAGCATGAATGGCTGGTCTGGTGCAAACACCTCTGGGTGAGATCGGGACTTCCAGGTAAGTTTCACTCTTTTTAAGACCCTCCCTGGCTTATTTGGAAGTTTTTGTGTGTATGTGTGTGTGTGCTTGATGTAATTTTTTTTGGTGTATTTTTATTTGTATTTTTGAATTTCCTGCACTCGCGTCTTCTCGTGAGAAAACAGGCGGGATTTCAGTCCAGGAAGTGAACGGAGCTCCATTAGAGCTCCATTCATACCTGGGCTGCCTTTCAATGGGAGAGAAGGTAAGTGTGGTGGGAGGAGTTCTTTTGCCCAAATAAACACACAAAAGTTTGCCAGCAAAAGAACAGGCTTTTGCGGGACGGTCTGATAAAGTCCTCTGTCATGGGGTTTTCTTGGCAAGATTTGTTCAGAGAGGGTTTGTCATTACCTTCCTCTGAGGTTGAGAGGGTGTGACTTGCCCAAGATGATCTAGTGAGTTTCCATGCCTGAATGGGGATTCGAACACTAGTCTCCAGAGTTGTAGTTATAGCCCAATGCTCAGACCACTACACCACACTGACAAAGGAGGAAGGGATAAAAGCAATAGAAACTATCCTTCTAATAAAGATGTACATCAGGGATAGGGAATGCATGGCCCTCCTGGTGTTGTTGGACTGGAGTTCCCATCATTTTCTACCATTAGCTATGCTGGCTAGGGCTGCTGGGAGTTGTAGTCCAACAGTATCTCAAGGACCACAAGTTCTTGGAAGAACTAGGAGATTAGACATAAATATAATACATGGCATATAGTCCAGCAGAACTCAACCAGACCGGCACTAACTTAGACCACTGGTCTACCCAGAATGCTTTCAAGAGAATAAGGATATCTATAGCTCCTATTTATAATCACTTCCAGTGTTGGAAACAATATGGCTCAGTATATACTTTCTGGCAAAGATAAATGAGAAGGTACTATTGTGCTTATTTAGATTTATACTCTACCCAACTCCATAACAGCTCTTGGGAAGCTAGCAATCTTGCTGAAAAACACACAGTTAAAATCATGAATCTCTTTTCCTGTAGTTTTAGCCCATTGCTCCATGTAATAAGTTTGTTCGCCCTTGTTGATGACAACCTTTCAAATATTTAAACAGGGTGATCATGTCACCTCTTAACAGTCCCTTCTCCAGGCTAAACATACACAGCACCCTAAGCTGTTTCTCATAAAACATGACTTCCAGACCTTTCACAATTTTGGTTACCCTCCTCTGGACACACTCCAGCTTGTCAATATCCTTGTTGAACTGTGGTGCCTGGAACTGGACACAGTATTTAAGGTGAGGTCTGACCAAAGCAGAATAGAGTGGCACTATTACTTTCCTCGATCTAGACACTATACTACTATTGATGCAGTCTAGAATCGCATTTGCTTTTTTAGCTGCCACATCATGTTGCTGACTCATGTTCAGCTTGTGGTCCACTAAGATCCCTAGATCCCTTTTGCATGCACTGCCATCAAGCCAGGTGTCACCCATCCTATATCTGTGCATTTCATTTTTACTGCCCAAGTGTAGGATCCTACACTTCTCCCTGTTGAAATTCATTTTGTTAGTTTTAGCCGAGCTTTCTAATCTGTGAAGGTCATTTCGAATTCTGATCCTGTCCTCTGATATTCTTCTGATAAGAGGCTGATATTCTGTAATATTCTGATATTCTGTGTTAGGGCTGCCATGTACATGGTTTTCTCACCATTCCCAAGTGCATCACACTTGGCTACTTCTTGGGGCAGCCAAACACATTGGCATACAATTTGTTTTACTGTATTTTCGTTAATTCCTTAATCAAACTCTCCATGGGAACTGGAGAACCTGTGTCCCTCTTGATGTTGGTGGACTACAGTTCCCATCAGTTCTGACTAGCATTCCCAATAGTCAGAGGTGATGGGGTTGTAGTCTAACTGCAGTGGGGGGCACTGATTCCAAGCCCTAATATATATCCTCACATGGCCATGGATACTTGTAGAAGGTTAAAATTACCTGTGCTCAGAATCACTATCTTTGAATATCAGAGGCTATGGAATGACAACAGGAGAATGTCTATTTTTTTTCTGCCTGTGACTTCCTAAGAAATCCAACTGGCCAATGTTCGACAGGAAATGCTAGAGTAAGTGGGCCTGATCCAGCAGAACCATTTTTGTATTTATAACAGTACTTCTGCAAACAAACTATGAAAGACCAAGTTATATGGTCTTGCAGATTCTCATTTCCTTAATAGTTTTATTTAGTCTATCGAAGAACCAAAGAACTGACTCTTCCAAATACAACTTCTGTGGATATGAAACATGGCTTCCATCTGGCCTTGGACTGCAGAATCCCAGATTCAGATGTTTTCTTGACTTGACTCAATTTAACCCCTCCATCTTTCCACTGGAGCCACTCACTTCAATGACCTGTGAAGCAATCAGACTGACCTGCTTTTCTGTGGCCAAGTTACAAAGCAGATGAGAGACTAGAGAAGAAGCAGACTTTTAGCCCCAGAGGCTGGCAAAGAAGGCAGAAAGGGCTTCATTTGCAAAGCCGTCTAGGTCAACCACAGAAATCTTTGGCACCCATACAACATTCTTCTCCAACACCAAATACAACCACCACAGCAAAAGTAGCACTCATTGCAAGGTAAACCTCACACCTACTGTGTGATTATATTTAACAGGGATGCTGCAGAAACTCATATAGTGGGCCCTTGGTATCCGCTGGAGTTTGGTTCCAGGACACCCCCGCCCCATGGATACTAAAATCTGTGGCTGCTCAAATCCCATTATATACAATTGCATAGTAAAATTATATCCCTTATATAAAATGCCAAAATGAAGGTTTGCTTCTTGAAATTTATTTTATTTTATTGGAATATTTTCAAGCAGCGGATGCTGGAATCCTTAGATGCCAAATCTGAGGATACAGATGGCCGACTGGAATTGGTTGGCCTGAAGATCCAATCTCTTTAGGTATGTAATTCCTGAATGTGTAACAAGCCCACACCTCAATTGAACAAACTGATTTCCCCAACACCACATTTTACAGGCCCCTATCCTCAGGTCCCACTGAGGAATGCACAACCTGATGACAGAATTCCTTACAGGTGTAGAGATGTATGTACACACACAAATCATGAGCCTTGATGATGAGCCATCATCTTCTACATTATATTTTCTGCTATCAATGTGCTCTGAGTGACTTGAAATGATTTTGCACATGCTCAGACTTTGGTCACTGTTATCCTTTGGTTCTGAAAGAAATATAAGCATCACATTTGCAACATTCTTTCACATGGAAGGTGTAAAAATATTTGGTATTTTTGCAAAGAGACTGCAACAGGCTAGTCAGTGCAATTTAAGGTAAAAACAGGAGTAATCTCTCTGGATGCCTCAAGTAAAAAGAAAAACTTATGTTTGTTATCTCAAGAAATCCATCCAAGGTTAGTACAGAAGAGAATAGAATCCTCAGGCCCATTCACACTACAAAATTATAGCACTATATTCAATTTTAAATGCTATGGTAACATCCCATGGAATCCTGGGACTGGGCATTTAGAAATCTCCACCAGAGAGCTCTGGTGGTTCTCCAAGCCCTAGGATTTCATAGGGTGTTGCCATGACTGTTAAAATAGAATGTAATGCTATATTTATCTGGTGTGAATGAGTCCATGGGGTTGGAAGAGATCACAAGGGCCATCTAGTCTTGCCATGCAAGAATACACAACTAAAACACTCCCGTAAGATAGCCATCTAACCCCTGTCTGACAAACCCCAAAGAAGGAGAATCCACCACCCTCCAAGGCATCCCATTCCCCTGTCAAAGAGCTCTTAGCACCAAGAAGTTCTTCTTAATATTTAGGAAAGAAACAAAAAGCAAAACTTGGGGATTGTATTCACTGGTAAAAACAAAAACAAAACTTACCTCGTAGGTGCCTTGATCTGGTCATGCGATGTACGGCCCTTCCCAGAGCAAAACTGCTTCTTTGGGGCTTTAAAATGGATTTTTTAAAGTGGCAGTTTGCTCTGGAAAATCTGGAGTTTCTGACATATGGACACCTGGATTGGACCGGATTTGGGTGGATGGCAAGCATCACCATTTTTTAAAAAAATCATTTTTATTAATACAAAACATTGAAAACCAGAGAACTTTTTAAACATTTTACACAAAGCCATAAATACAGACATAATTATAAGAAACAAAAACTTTCCAACCTAAATGTATCACAGACACTAATAGACCTAAAACATTAACCTACAACACATAAACAAGTACAATAACATAATAAACAGAAACATTAAAATGACTTACTTACTTCTTGTTCTTGACTATTGCCTAACTATTGTATACATTTCTTTTATATACTTGGTTTAAATTCTCATTATAATATGTTATATATTTTGAATTTTAAATTCCCCCCTGTAGAAGGGAGCCCTGGTGGCACAGTGGTTAAATGCCACTACTGCAAGCCAAAACATTGCGAGTTTGATCCCAAGGGCTCCAAGGTTCAATCAGCCTTCCATCCTTTTTGTAGATCCGTAAAATGAGTACCCAGCTTATAGGGGCAATTAGCTAACACACATTGAAAACCGCTTGGAGAGTGCCTAGTGCATTATAAAAGGAGTGTAGATGTGTAGCTGCTGTTGTTAACAATTTGTAAGCTGCTCTGAGATTCTCCATGGCTTAAGAGCAGGGCATAAATAGCTAAATTAGATAAACACATATCGGTACAAACATAAATGGCATATTAATGTCATGTTAATTGTCAATCAATCAAAATAATGTATCTTATTCTCTTTCTACATTCCTCTGCAATCACTATTATTTTTCATTCTTGCTTTATTTTATATCCATAATCTTTACTATATTTCCTATTATAACCTCTTTCAGATCTATAACCAAGAAACATAAGCATCACCATTCTTTTAGAAAGGCCTGTGCTACTTGCCACACGCTCTGAGCCCTGCCACTTGTTGCAAACCAAAAAAAAGTGTATTTCTCCTGGCGTCCTTTGCTGTGGCTGGCTTCCCAGGCAAGCACACCCACCCTGGTAGAACCCCACTGGGAAGTTGCTTGTTCTGATGTCATCAGGAGGTGGCCAAGCAGGGGATCAGTGACATCAGAGCAAGCAATTGCCTCCTCTCCCTTAATTGCCTGCCTGGCCATCTCCTGACTAGCCAAGCAACTATCCCTGCTGTCCACACATCACTTGCCTAGTGTCAGAATGAAGCTCCCAACCATGTAATCAGTGATGAGGTGAGAACAATCAGTCTGATGCCAGGGCAAGTGACACATCAACCACTGGGATCCAGAGAGGTATTTGGGGTGACAGCAGTGGTCCCTGGGAGGAGGGGACAGCACAGTGATGCTGATCTGGCTTCGGCCTGGGACAAGGTGTGGACGGGAAGACAGTACTGGATTGCTTTTGCACTGGTAAATGCGGTGCTAACGGGTTGGACCCAAGGCAGCTTTTGGACAAATTACTCCTCTCTGCACCCAGAATATTTGTGCTGGTGTAGACATGCCCTCTATTACAAAGGATTGATTACAGAAGTAGGCTCCTAGGCATGGGTAATCTGGCAGTCATTCCTGGGAACAAGACCTTACAGGGGCTGTCTCTTCTCAGAAAAAGGGACTCTCTCCATTGAGGAAAGAGGAGATGATCCCAAAGGAAACAGAGAAGCAATATAAAAGATTGCATATAAAAGATACAGTGGGGGACATGCCCCAAACACACTTGATCTTGTATACCCTCCAACATTTCACAAATGAAAACGGGGACCCAAAAGGCCTGGCAATGTCAGAGTGTGGTCAAGATGGGAAAACTTATTAATGGCGAGTAACACACAAGCTAAGAAAGGTTGCAGCACTTTACTGTTGCTTGAGCCCACTGAGAATGGCAAGATTTCACTTCCTCCTCTCCTCCGGTCTCCTCCCCCGCCCCCTGCTGAATTAACATAGAGGTGGGGAACTATTTTTGCACTTTGAACAGAGTACTTATCCAGAAAGGGGAAAAAATCCCCAGCAGTATTGAGATTTTCCAGTCCTTTTGGTTTTGATTTTACGTGCATGTTCATGATTTTGCATCCAAACTCTTTCTTGAAATATCCTGGGTTTCCCTTACTTCCTCCTCCTTTATGTTCTTCCTCCTCCATCTCCCTGCTGATCACATGTCACATCTAGACTCAAGCAATGTTTCAGAAATTCACTTTCACCCATTTCCAGAGCTCTTTTTAATTCTTATTCAGGAGTTATAATCAAAGTGTTAAGTATTTTAGCAATACAGCAGGATCCCTGTGTCAGCTTGGGATTGGATCTGTGGGGGGCATGGATACCAAAAACCATGGATAATAGCAAACACCATTGAAAATAATGGGACTTCCAGTTTAAAAAACCATAGAGTTGCCTTGGAGGACCTAGAAAATGGGTAGAGAAGACACATTTTCTAGGAAGACTCTATGGTAGGTATGTTTTGTGTCCCACGGGTAATTGAATCAGTAGATAATGAATCAGTGGATACGGGGGTCCTGCAGCATTGGGATCATTTTCTTTTATTGCTAGCATTCCTCTTTCCCTTGCTTGATCTCTGTTGAATATGGGTCCTGGGGGAAAAAGTTAAGAATACTGGATTAGATAGACCAATGTTCTGATTCAGTACAACACAGTCCCTGGCTACCCACTGTCTCCTTTTACTGTTTACTTCCTATTGCATTGATGCCTTTTACTTTCAACAGAAAGATATTACTTTAACCCTTTAGTTCTTCTGGTCCAAAACCAAATCAGAAAGTATACAACAACTTTTCCAGTGTAAAGCTATACACGGGCCAAATAAACCAATCTCCCCCCGTTTTCACAGAGAGCTGCCCAGATGATGTACAGCTGGAATCTGGATGTTTTCAGCACCTTAGAGCTTTAATCCAGACAAAAAAAGAGTTCAGATTTATTCCAGATGTGTGCCAAAAATCTGGATATTCGTGTTTGTTTGTAGACTATGCTCCATAGTGATGTCGGTATGGAGCGGATGGCAGGAAGAGGTCGGAAAGAGGTTCCCTGGGCCAGGTGATCAGCTGACTTTTCCTGCTAGGAAACGCCTCTTTCCCTGCTTCATTTTCACTTTTTAGCATTGTTGTTCTGTTTTGTTTTTTGCAGATGTGGCAGTTGTTTGGAGAAGCACATACTAGCATAACCATATCACTAGCTACATTTACCTCTGCTTAATAGGATGTCCAAAGCCCCTCCAGGCCATGAGAAAAGACATACATACTGTACATTTGCAGGCATGGGGAAGGGGCGAAACTGGAGGGGCCACAGCTGTGTGGCCACACATACTGAGAATTGTCGGACTGGGGTGAGTTTGGAAGGGAGAACTGTGTGATGTTCTCTTACCCCAAAGGTAAACTGGATTTTCCTGTCAGTGCAGATGAGCCCTGAATCAGCAAGACCTACATCTGAAGTGGAAAAAAGGTAGGAAGAGGAGGAGGAAGATCACTTTGCTTAGTGCCAAGCAGTTTGATCTGGAAGGAGTCATTTTAGTTTCTCACAGTGGCCTGTACCATAATGTTCACTGTGTATTATGATTAAAAGTTAAAATGGAAGCTCTCAACTCTATTGCTAATCAGACCATTGGAGCTTACAACTGCTAGTAGGTTAGTCTGCCAGGACCCATCTACATAGGATGTTTAGGGGGAAGGATTGGGAGGGGGGTGTCTACTAATGAAAAGAGGGAGTTATCTGAAGGCATTTTGCTATGCCCACCTCAACACTGGATCTGGACTTGGCTTGAATGTAAATTGTGCATCGGATTATACTTGAAAACAAGTGATCTGCTTAATGACAAACATGATCAGGCATGTCAAACCAATTTTTGTGGTGGAAAGATTGCAAGGAGAGAGCCAATCTAGCCAAGCAAGAGAACGATGGATGTTAGTCAGACAGTTCTCCTTTTGTGTCGTAAAAGGCAAAATCCTCCTCACCTTGCAAAATAAAATTCTTTGCAAGCTCCACCAAAGAATTAAACATTTACAAAGCAGTGCAAAATAAACACATGCTGATATCTGAATCCCCCAGCTTGAAAGATAACAATGTTTGGAGTCATTTTTATTGAGGCAGACATTGGCAAAATGACAAAAACCACCAAAGAATGGAGCAACTTTCCCTCCATATTTTTCTTTCCCTGCAGAGGTTTTATATGCATAAGGACAAAGCTGAATCCACTTTCCAAATGCACCTGTCAGAGCTGTCACTTATCAACAGTGTGCTTTTGTTGCCGAGATCTGTCGTGTGGATATCTGATCGTGTTTTCAACAAGAGGAAGAGGTGTAACTTTCATCTGAAAATGGCAAAACAAGTTATAAGACTTTGGCATGGAAAAATGACACAGGCATCACACTTTGGAATAAGGCACAAGAGCTACCAAGATTTTTTTTTATCATCATCATAATTGCAGAGACCCCGGAGTTCAAAAAACAAGATGCAGAGTCAGTCTTTTGTTCCTACACAGCTTGTTCGCAACCTTGATTGCATCCCCCTTTGCTTGCCTTTCTTCTCAATCAAAGATCTCCAAACAGTTGTTACCTTTACTCATAAGGGTGCTGATGCTACTTTTCTTGCCCATCTCATGCCTACAATCATGCAGCACATCATTAATCATGGACTGTGGAAGAAAGTCATGTTTACAAGTAGAAAATTATGGACAGGCGAATATGCATTTAATGAGTGAAGGCTTTCTGGCCATTCCATAAACTTCATACAAGAGGTGAAGAGCAGAAAAAGGCTTCCAAAATAATCAGGATATCTGCAAGGTCTGCATCTTAAGTCAAAAAGTAGAACACATTCAGGACTTACAGAAAGAGCCAAGTGCTGAACATGTTTTACATCCAGCTTTAAGATGCTCGCATCTCTTAGTCAGTCATTACATCATTCATGGGCTATATGTTTAGCAGCTGTACCAGCTAAGTGCCAAAATGTCTGTGCTCCTATTTCCCCCCACACTGTAACTGGAGCCAATAGTGGCATCTGGGTATATAGCAGGCTTCTTTGTTGGCATTAGTTCCATCTTCCTTCTGCCTTCTTTCCTGGCTAAAGCTTTGCACAACTGTCTGTAGATCTGATGCTCCATTGAGGTAGCATAGCCAGTGGCTGGGAGGCTTTTCTTCTGTATGGAATTGTGGGTAGTAAAGAAGGTGGACAGCACTCCTGATAGTTGGATCACCTTATAGTGTTATTGTGTCATTGGCAGTCAGATGCCAAGATTGACAAAGAGATTGATCACAGATTAGCAAAGGCATATAGCACATTTGGAAGACTTTACAAAAGAGTCTGGAGTAACAAACACCTGAGGCGAAGCACAAAAATCAGTGTGTATACAGCCATTGTACTGTCTATTCTCCTTTACGGGTCTGAAACATGGGTCACCTATCACCAACACTTACGACTCCTCGAACGCTTTCATCAGTGCTGTCTATGCGCAATCCTAAATATACACTGGACTGACTATGTGACAAATGTTGCTGTCTTTGAGCAAGCAGGGATCACCAGCATTGAGGCCATGATACTGAGAACACAGCTGCGCTGGGCAGGGCACGTTTCTAGGATGGAGGACCATCACCTCCCAAAAACAGTACCCTACGGTGAACTCACCATGGTCAGCGTAAGAGGGGCGCTCCAAGAAAGTGATACAAGGACTCCCTGAAACAACATCTCAGGCTCGGCCAAATTGATCACCAACAATGGTCTGCATGGCCTCACATTGGGAGGCTTGGAGACACACTATCCATAATGCTGCAGCCTTGTTTGAGAGCTCACGCCAAACAAGTCTTGAAGAGAAATGACAACGCAGAAAGAATCACAACCTGGAATCATCACCCAAGGAGACATTCTGTTGTGCTTTCCGCAACCGGACATGTTTATCTCGGATTGGCCTTTTCAGTCATCAGCGCGCTTGCAGAAAGCATGGGATGAGTCCTTCCTGAATCTTCATTTGTGAGGAAAAGCCAGAGAGAGAGAGAGGTCATTGGCTGTGTATCCTTAAAAATGCTGGTTAACATGTACAGATGTGCCCGTGCCGCATTCTTTATTTTTAATTACACTGCTTCACTGGGGATAAATTAGTGATGCTGGAGTTTAGACAATGATGTAGCCAACTTTCATCTCTAGGTGGGGCTGCTGTATTTCCAGGTGGGGCTTCAAAGAAATGAACAGAAAATCAGTAGAGACTGAGCCAAAGAATATAGCCCAGAACTTTTCATGAATTTTAGGAAGGGGAAGGGATGATGAAAGTACTGGCTGCATATCAGATTAATCTCAGAGAGAGAGAGAGAGAGAGAGAGAGAGAGAGAGAGAGAGAATTTTGGTGGGGTTGTTTGCCCTTAAAGACAAATGGCTGAGAGCCATTCTTATCATATTGCCAAGAAAAGGAAAGGAAAAAAAGAAGATTGGCAATTTCAAGTGGCAACTTTATAATTTTGGACAGAAAGCACCATGGGGAATATATTACAACTAGGACATCGATAGCGATGGTGATGATGATGACTTTTAAAAATGTCTTTCCTCCAACCTGCCCCCATTGTTTGTCCTCATTGATTAAACCATTGGGCAGTTCTGCTTTATGGGGAAAACCAAGAGGAATGAGGAACCACTTGTCCCTGTCTCTATCCATTGAATCTGCCATTGAGACAATTCTTTTCCATATGCATTTTCCATCAACCTAAATGATTAAGGACTTTATCAGATGCACTAAATATGGTGTCATAATGATGCCACTTAAACGCAAAAGGGCACACATACCAGACGATATTGTCCTTTCACATTTATGTATTGGCAATAAGCTATTTTATTGACAGGACAAGGCGTTTGAAACCTCACACTTTTTTCTTCTTCACATGAATACAATGTCAACAGCCAGTCTGGCCAGAACACTTCTGGGTGAAATTATGACATCCAGGTAAGGTGACGCTCTTTATGAACCTCCCCAGTTTACTTGGGACTTTTAAAGTGTGTTTATGTGCTTTTAAAAAAAAATTTAGTGTTTTGTTTTTGTTTTTTAATTTCCTGTGTTCTGTCTTCTCATGAGAATCCATGGAATTTCATTCAAGGAAGTGATCAGAGCTCCATTCACTCCTCCATCATTGCCAGGACTGCCTTTGGACAGGATGCAAGGTAAGTGTGGTAAATGGGGTTCTTTTGCCATCATAAAAACATCACAAATTATGCCAACAAAAGAACCGGAAAGGAGGGTGGTTTGATAAAGTCCTAAATCAAATGTATTCAAAACAGGTCCTTTTCTGTAGTAGCCCTGCAAGTTCTTGAAATCATACCCAACCTTTTCCTGTAGTTAACAAAAGCCTTTGGGCAAGCCTGTACCTACTGTACCTGTAATTTGGTTAGGCTCAGCACTTAGTTCTTCAGCCAAAAGAACAGAACACAACTTGCTCACCACCATTTTTTTACCATTCTTCCCATGCAGTGTTCTGTCACAGGGAATGTAGGGCATGTTGTAGGATTCGTGCTCAATGGTGAGGTATTTGGTGGATCCACAGGGGGAGCTGATCCACTCCAGATTTTACCACTATTCCTCCCACAGCTGGTCCAAACTAAAAAGGAGCTTTGCCAATAGTGGAACATAGTTCACTAGGGGCAGAGCTCCAGTTCAATTCATAACAGCTGCAGATGTGACAAATGTTGCTGTCCTTGAGCAAGCAGGGATCACCAGCATTGAGGCCATGATATTGAGAACACAGCTGCGCTGGGCAGGGCACGTTTCTAGGATGGAAGACCATCGCCTCCCAAAAATACTTCTCTACGGTGAACTCGCCATGGTCAGCGTAAGAGGGGCGCTCCAAGAAAGCGATACAAGGACTCCCTGAAACAACATCTTAGGCTCAGCCAAATTGATCACCAACAATGGTCCGCCCTGGCCTCACATTGGGAGGCTTGGAGACACACTATCCACAATGCTGCAGCCTTATTTGAGACCTCAGGCCAAACAAGTCTTGAAGAGAAACGGCAACGCAGAAAGAATCACAACCCAGAAACATCACCCAAGGAGACCTTCTGCTGTGCTTTCTGCAACTGGACTTGTTTATCTTGGATTGGCCTTTTTAGTCATCATCACGCTTGCAGAAAGCATGGGATGAGTCCTTCCTGAATCTTCGTTTTTGTGAAGAAAAGCCAGGGGAGGGGGCAGAAGGGACAGCAGTAAAATCCAGAGTGAATTTGCCATTCCCATGGCAGCAGATCCACTGGCCACTCCTGGTGAGAGTGAGACCCTAACAATACCTGAAATGTACTGCCTGCACCTTAATAAATAACCCAGCAGTCCTCTGTACCATCCAGGGATTCTATGGAAGACATCCAGAGGTTGATGTGGAAAGTATTCTCTGCAGATAAAACACACTACCCATTCCATGTTAAAATTGCCAAATACCATTGCATGTCAGCTCATATATATATTACAAAATATCAGCACTTGGATATAAATTATTCTGACAATACATCTAGAAGATACTCAGCATTAAAGCTGTAAAGGAGAATTTGAGGGAACAGATTTGCTTCAGCTGTACTGCAGAATGTGGATTATTTTCTTAAGCAGATAGTACATACAGCCCTGCCTACAAATTATACACAAGTCATGTGAGCAACAAATACCAGGAACTAGTACATAAAAATAATTTGATGACAGAAGCATGACTGAGCTAGGATAGTGATTTTAATGAAGACTTTTTAAAAGGTATGCTGTCAAAGCATCTGTCTGTTTCCTTTAATGACACAAGGAAATCATTCTACTTAAATTCTTTATAGTTTCTTGGCCTCTTCAGGCTTCATGGCACAGACAAACACTATGCAGTTTATGTATATAGACAGCGAATGAATTTTCAGCAGCTGCCCCACCCAGAGACCCTAAATCACAAAGGAGCAGAGCAAAATACACCTTCCTTTGCGTAGATTTAATTTAGAGTGTTCCAAATGTGCAAGTGGTAGCCAACAGGAGCAAGTGGTGTCTGTGTGTGTGTGTTCTTCATACTTTAACTTTAGAATATGAAAAAGATTAATCATGCAGGTTAAAATTTGATAAAGGCAGCACTGCATCAGGAAGAACTATGATAGCTGTATGAAATACAGCTTCAAAAGTTTGAGGAAGCAATTTCAGTGGAATTCTTCAATACGAGAGCCAATATGGTGTAGTGGTGTTAGTGTTGGGCTAGGACTAGGGTTCAAATCCTTGCCCAGCCCATGAAAACCCATTGGGTGACCTTGAGCAAGTCATACCATCTGAGTCTCAGAGAAAGTCTGTGGCAAATCCCCTCTGAATACACCTTAACAAGAAAAGCCTGTGATAGGGTCACCTTAAGTTGAAGTTGACTTGAAAGCACATAACAACAATGAAAGTTAACTTTTTCAGGCAACACATGTATAAGATGCCAAAGATTCCAACAGTTGTGGTGAAAGAAGCAATGAAAAATAGGCCCTTGGGAAACAGCATGACTATTTTGTGGCCTACTCCTGACTTGGCATGCACAAGATCCCGGGTGCTACTCTTGCCTAGCATTTACAGGTAGAACTAGAAAGGACATAGATAATTGCTTCATACCTTGTCAGAACACAGATCATCTTCAGCTTAGCACTCTGTTTACTTTATTGACTGATACCAGCTCTGTAGGGTGTTTCCTGGCCCTAGCTGGACATGGTAGGGATCTCATCTGAGAAGATTTGTATGCAAAACATCTGTTGTGCCTTTAAGCTACAGTTCTTCCCTTTCAGAAGCCTGCCCAGAACCATGGGGAGCTGCTGCCAGTGAGTACAAAACTAGCCCACTAGGAGAATGTGACTATAATTCCCATCATCCCCAGTGCAATGTAATCCAGCACATCTGGAGATTGCCTGGGTGGAGAAGCCTGGTATATAACACATATTATTGCAGTAGTCTTGTAATTTGATGAGAGCATGTTTAGGGGAGGTCTGAAGAAATCAGTAAACTCTTGCAACATGGCTCTTCACGTAATTTAAAAATGTGTTCTGTTGTAGGATTTGAAGTATAGCAGGATCAAATATTAAGTAAAAAAAGTTTATTAAGCTGTTGATTTAGAGGAAGTGGGTTAAGTGGATAACCCTAACCATTAGCAGGAAAGTTAGAATTCATTTGTTATTTCCCTTTTTAGTTTCGTTGCTGTATTTGTACTTGTATTTGTATTTGCATTTATTTTACTTTATTTTCTGTAGTTTTCCTGTATATGTTGCTTTATATTATAAAAACTTTCTGTGTTAATATTTTTTTTTAAGTATTCTGTCAAACAGTTTTGAAGAGAACTTGAGAGCATTTTATATAAAGACCTTGTGACTGTTCCTCGTCAGGCAGCTAGAATGTAAAGAACTAGTAGTTGGAGAGCAACTCAACTGGCTAAACATGATCCATGGCATCAAGAACTGTGGGAAATGGTTTGTTTATTTATTTATTTATTTATTTATTTATTTATTTATTTTATTTATACCCCACCTTTCTCCCAAGACAGCAACAAATTCTTATAGCCTATGCTCTTGCACAGTCACATTCCTTCACAGAAAGATAATACCTATTTTCTGCATGCCAACAAAGGTTCTTCAGCTAAAGTTTTTAGGAAAATATAAATTGTCTTGAATAGATGCATTTAACTGGTAGAATTTCCATTTTTCTTGGATTCTGATTTAAGATTCGAACCTCCCTGCTTTCATGCCCATATTTATTTTGTTGCACTGATTATATGATTCCTTTTTGTTTGTCTATTTTTGGTTGCAAAATATGAGAACTTTTTCAGTTAAAATGCAAGATTTGATTGGCCCATTTTGTAAATCATCTACTTAATTACTCATTTCTCTGGCTTTTCTTCGCAAACGAAGATTCAGGAAGGACTCATCCTGCGCTTTCTGCAAGCGCGCTGATGACTAAAAAGGCCAATCTGAGATAAACAAGTCCGGTTGCAGAAAGCACAGCAGAAGGTCTCCTTCGGTGATGTTTTTTGGGTTGTGATTCTTTCTGCGTTGTCGTTTCTCTTCAAGACTTGTTCGGCGTGAGTTTTCAAATAAGGCTGCAGCATTGTGGATTTTGCGTCTCCATGGAGGACCACTGTTGTGATCAATTTGGCCGAGCCTGAGATGTTGTTTCAGGGAGTCTTTGTATCGCTTTTTTGGAGCACCCCTCTTACACTGACCCGTGGCGAGTTCACCATAAAGTAGTATTTTTGGGAGGCGACAACACAGAAAGAATCACATCCCGGTCTTTTTAGTCATCAGCGTGCTTGTAGAAAGCGCAGGATGAGTCCTTCCTGAATCTTAGTTTGCGAAGAAAAGCCAGAGAGTGAAATAAGACTGTTCCCCCATCCATAGTTTCATATGGATCATTCACATTTTGGTAATCCTGTCCATAACAAGTGTTAAACTTAGTTTATGGGGTTTTTTTGGTCTCTGTGCATGAGTGCATGTATGTATAAAAGCAAAATTGTGTGCTGGCTGGGGTGGGGGAATGGTATTCCAAACAAGTAACTTTTCTAAGCTCTGGTGCAAAACATTTTAGGCATCTTTGCCTTTAGTTGCCAAAATGTGTATGTGAAAGAGCCAAGGGGAAAGGATTTCTGAATGTGGTAAAGAGCACATACAAAATAATGGGATTAATACAACCAACCAACCAGCCTGTTGTGAAGAAACATAGGAGAATGTTGTTCAATGGCATTCCCACTCAGAAACAAGAAACTGCTTTGCAATATATTAAAGGGGCTATAATGACAATTAGACATTAGTAGCCTGCTTTCTCATCATTTACTAACTGAAATGATCAAAACACTGTTTCTAGATAACTAATGATTCTACTCAATTTCATTAAGGTCAGTAATGCTTGTTTTACCCCTCCCCTCGATCCAATGTAGGGACCAGCTGGACTGTCAAGTTGAAATGTGGCTAAAAGCTGAGATTTTTTTATGTACTCGGGGACAATTTTACTCCTTGTGAAAACTCATCCTGGGAGAATGATGAACCCTGTTTAAAAATGGAGACTCCTTTGTTAACACTTGCTCAAGAAAAAAACAACACACAGAGACAGAGAAGAGAAAGTCCTTTAGTGGTAGCTTTTAACACACACAAAAGAGATTGACTTGGACATGTTGACTGTTTCATGATGGAGGTTTCTGGTATGTAGCTACACTAAGGGGAGTTGGCACAGGATGGAAAACAATCAATGTGATACATAAATCCTCACTGTGCTGATTGTACACACCCAATTGAAAAATGTAAGTCAACAGTACTTTAAATATATATACATATATATATATATATATATATATACACACACACACACATATATACATATGAGTACCCTCAAGCTGTAGCATGTCTTAATCCTACATTTTATTTGGTATCATTTACCTTATCCAACACATATAAGGAATATGTCGTGACTCTTAGAGTACACTAAACTTTCCATGAAAGTAGCTTTAAGGAACAGGCCAATATTTGTATAGTAGATAATGCCAAAACAACAGATCTGGACTTTTAAGTAAGCAGGAGAGAGGTAGAGAAAAAGTCTCCTTTTAGTATGTTTAAATAGGTTGGTTGCTGTTTATTTAGAGACACAGTGGGTGCTTCTGTTAAGGAACAGGCCCTGTAAAATTCTTTGTCTTGCAAGCATAGGGATTTTTTAAATAAAAAAACCTTGTTATTTTATTTATAAAATGTCTCTTCTCATCAGCCCTGTAGAACACATTTGTACAGTCCTGTACAGCCCTGTACATAGAAATGTACAAGACATTTTAAATGTCTTATAAATGCAATAAAGCTGCACTCATAAAAGCTCAAGCAAAGGGAGAAAAATGGATTGATAGAGAAATAAAGAGGAAAGGGGTAAGGGATGAAAGGGTTCATTTCTGACAAATAGGCAACAGAATAACAGAGCGGAGCTTCACAATGTGATAGCACCCAGACTATTCAATTAGCAGGGAAGATAGTGTGTCTGTCAACTCTCCTGTTTCACCTGAATTGAGCTGCAATCCCAGCAACAATATATTGCTGTGAACAATCTTTGTTGTAATGCAAAGTATTTAGGGTGGCACTGTTTGAGATGGGTCATTACATGCCATTAACTTTGCAAAAGACTGCTTATGTTAGACATAAAAGACTGCTTATGGTAAAAGATTGTTGATACGGTTCAGGCCTGAATGTTTTATATTTCCTTTGGGGCATGGCAATCTGTGAAGATTGTCATAATGAACGTGAACTTTGAAATTTTCCACTACACCACAGGTGGGCAACTACACTTGGGGTGGGAGACATTTTTTCAAACATACCATGCACCCTTGGTGGGGGGCACTATTATGCAGAAGTGAAACTGGAAGCGATGTTACCACCACTCTTGGCTACATTCTTCTGATGGGTTTTTGGGAACAAAGCCATAGCATAATGCTGCAGTTTTGAGTTTGTTTTTTTACCCCCTCAAAAGCAGACTTGGGGCATGTCTGGGTGCAGCTTCAGGGGTTTCAAAAGGGGATTGGGACCCCATGTGATCCATGGACCCCTGTACTACACCACAGCAATTAGGCAGAACATCAGAAGGAAAGAGATGCGGTGATAGTAACAATCTGTTACCTCAAGAGCTGGGGGGGGGCTCCATGGGGGCCCACCCCTGATGCCAAAATCTCAGATATTAATTGGGAGAATTATTAGCTCAGCTGGATGGCTGCGAGAAGTCAGGTAACTTTTGGGACCTTGTGCACCTATGTATACCAATACTCACTGCAGAGAACTCCAGTTAAAGTAAAAGAAATTGTTTTTATTGGAAAATAACTCAAATAGCACTTACGCACACAACACATGCTCACAAGAACCACACAGGGCTAATGAAGAGTTTAAGGCAGAAAGGTTGGATAGAGGAATAGATTTGGGAGATAAGACAATAATTACCAGTTCTGAAGAGAGGGGAACAGGGGGGGAAGGGGGGGGGACAAAGTACTCAGCAGTCTGAGGGTGGCCTTGAGGTTCAATCTGGGAGCATGCTGACAGAGAGAGTGCCTGGGTGTCATCCACAGTGGCACAGTGGCACACCTTGGTATTGTTTGGGGACTAATATCTATACTGTGTTTCATGTCCAGAAGGAGTGTTTGTGCTTAGGACAAAGCATAGATGGATTTCCCACCGTTTAAATAAAGGAAACTAAAACTTGTTCTTTATGGCTGAGAGATAGGCATTGATGGGTTTATGACAACTTCTGTATTGTAGGACCAGGAGGGACAATGAGGGATACCTCCTGGAGATAAGGGTTGTTTTGGTCACTTGTTTGTTTGTGATGTGTGACTCATTGCCAAGGCTGCCCAAGAGGGGATTAGCACATACCACCTTAATGGTGTTTTTTACTAGGGGCTCCGCTTAATTCTATCTTGGGTGTGTCTGCTAGTATTTTTCCACAACACCTTCCTAGGTCCTTGTAACCTCCATTTGACCTCACCTTTTGGTCTCCCCTGGTCTACTAGACTCCATGAAGCTTGTTAATATCGCCAATTATGAGACATTATAAGGAGGGGGTGTAGGGCATGGTAACAAATTATTGGTTGCACTGATGTGATGCTGAACCAGTCATTTCACTTGATGAGAGTGCTTTCACATGCTCCTCTCCCGTCTTCTCCTCTGGCTCAGAGGTGAGGAGTGTATGGAACTTTTTGTTGTCATTTTCAATTAACCATACTTTCATGTGTATCATCTGAACTATGGCTCACAATACTAACCCATGGTCTCTGAGCTGATGTGTTTAAAGTCCATTCCACCTGTACTGGGTGGACAGAGTGCAGCTCATCTTTGCTTCTGCCCTACATGAATGGATCCTGCTTCATTGTTTCCAGATAAAAGAAAGGGTCCTTTAAGGCTATTGTACACAGTTATATAGTGGGCCCTTGGTATCTGCTGGGGTTTGATTCCAGGACCACCACCACCACCCCGTGGATACCAAAATCTGTGGATGCTCAAATCCTAGTATATACAATGGTGTAGTAAAATTGTGTCCCTTATACTCATATAAAATGCAAAAATCAAGGTTTGCTTTGGGGGCAGGTGGAATATTTTCAAGCTGTGGATGCTTGAATCTGTGGGTGCCAAATCCATAGCTATGGAGGGCTAGCTGTAGTACTATGATTCCACTTTAGCTGCCATGGGAGATTATCACACAATATGGTTATAGCGCTATTATTCCACTTTAACTGCTATGGCTGTCTCCTGTGGAATCTTGGGATTTGCAGTTTAGGGAGAGGTATTTAGCATTCTCAACCAGAGAGCTCTTAGGCCTCACAAAACTACAAACCCCAGAATTCCACAGGAGGCAGCTATAACAGTTAAAGTGAGAGAGACAACAACAACAACATACCTTTATTTCAGCCAACAGGCCATTAGGCAAACAGTTAAAGTAGAATAATAGCACTGTAACAGTGTAGTGTGATAAAAATGGTTCCATCCTATGGTATCCTAGGAACTGCAGTTTAGGGAAGGCTATTTAAATTTCTCAGCCTCAAAGCTCTAGTGCCCCATGAAACTACCAATTTCAGGATTCCATAGGATATAGCCATGGCAGTTAAAGTGGAATCATAGTGTTATAACTGTATAATGTGAAAGGGTCCCCCTACAACATTTTCAGTCCCTCTCCCCAGTGAATCTCTGCTAAGATATGCCTTTCCTTAAGCCCATATCTCTTCATCTATGCCCATTTGTGAAACAGACACACACACAGACTCTGGGACATGCTTTCAAAATATCAACCTTGTCTCAAAGGAGCTTTCATTTCAGTTGACTGAATGCTGGCCTTCTGTTTATATTTTGTTGCTACGGTGTTTGTCATTGTAATCTTTTGGCTCTCTGGAAGCACTGAAGAGCCCGATGAATGCTGTGATGATGTTTATGGCAAAGATGTAAAGAGAGAAGAAAGTATATCAGTGCAAACAGTTTACTTCTAAGAGCCAAGGATGTGTTTGTAGTTTGCACTGGCTCTCCCTAATGTGGCTTTTTGACCCCTGATGCCTCATCAACTTCATTACAGGAGCAAGTCTGAGACATTTTGCTGCCTAAGGCAAGGTAGCAACAGACACCCCCACCCACAATCCCATGTCAAGTTATATAGTACCCAAGGCCAACCAAGTTATTTTGCCACAGGAGGCAGAAAATCTCACCAGCACCTGTCACTGGCACTGGCAGGAAATGGAATAGAAAACTGGAATATCCAATTATTGTCTTCTCATGATATGGCCAAAGTACAACAGTCTCAGTTTAGTCATCTTGACTTCTAAGGAGAGTTCAGGCTTGATTTGCTCTAGAATCCATTGATTTGTGCAGTCCACAGTACGTGTAGAATTCTTCCCCAGTACCACATTTCAAATGCATTGATTTTCTTCTTGTCAACTTTCTTCACTGTCCAGCTAATAGCGACATTTTGGAAGAAGTAATCACACAAGTAAATAAATGCTTGCAGCATTTGAAAGAATGAAGTATAAATGAAATTTACAAATTGGCTTATAACTGGACATTTGTTCAATTTTTATAGAAACTTATGACTAACATCATTGTATTTAACAGCAATCCCCTTCGGATATAAATAAAAAAATATTTTTAAAAAATAACTGCCATTGTTTCACCCTAGGAATTATAGTTTAGGGAGAGTTATTTAAAATTCTCAGCCACAGAACTCTAGTGCCTCATGAGACTCATGAATTTCATGTCAAGTTGTATAGTACCCAAGTCCAGCCAAGTTATTTTGGCACAGGAGACAGAAAATCCCACAGGCACCTTTTCCTGTCATTGGCAGTAAAGATACAATAATAACAGAGCAAATAATTAATGTTATTTTATCACTGATTAATTAATAATGTTTCTGAACTGCTTTAT
This sequence comes from Gambelia wislizenii, assembly GCA_030847615.1. Lineage (NCBI taxonomy): Eukaryota > Metazoa > Chordata > Lepidosauria > Squamata > Crotaphytidae > Gambelia > Gambelia wislizenii. Next base: position 25,027,437 of record JAUMIR010000004.1, read on the forward strand.
ATTTTAAAGAAGCTCAAAATAGTTTATGATAAATTTGCTACCCTTTCATGACATCCTCAAATCTGATTCCTTGGGCAGTCACCTCTCTCTGTCTAATGGTAGGATCAGCCCTGATCATTGTTGTTACTCTAGACCCACCAATTTATGTTGTGCTTTACAAACTACACAATGACAACACCATACATGCCCTCCAACATTTCACAGAAGTGTGCACACACCCCTTTCACTTTTCCACATTTGGTTGTGTTACACCCTGGAATTAAAATGGATCCAACTGACATTATTACTAGTTGATAGACACAAGATACTCACCACTATGCAAGTACAAAATATTGTTATTGTGTCATAAAAGTTAAGGAAACAAACTAGCATTTGTTGGGTGCATAAGTATTCATCCCCTTTGCTGTGGCATGCCTAAATAAGCTCTGGTGCAACCTACTGCCTCCCATAGTCACATAAGCAGTTGCATGGATTCTACTTATGTACAATTCCACTGTCATATGATCTCAAATAAAATGCACCTGATTTTGGAAGGCCCCCAGAGTTTGTTAGAGAGCATATCTAAACTAATGGTTTCATGAAGTCCAAGAAGCTATCAAAAGAAGTCTGGGATAAAGTTGAGCAGAACCACCAATCAGGGTTTGTTTCTTTAAAAAAATCCAAACTATGAACATCCCATGGAGTACTGATAAACCCATTCTTACAAAATGAAAAGAATATGACTCAACTGTGACACTGCTCATAGAAGGCTTGTACATCAAAACTGAATGAACAGGTGAGAAGGACATTAGTCAGAAAAGCAACCAAGATGTCAGTAGTAACTCTGAAGAAGCTGGAGAGATCAGCAGCTAACATAGGAGAAACTGTCTGTGGGGAAAGTATGACCTGCGTGCTCCACAAAGCTGAAAGAACTGAGAGGAAAGCCATTGTTGAAACAAACAATGGGGAGACACAGAAAACATATGGGGAAAAGTTCTTTGCTCTGATAAAACCAAAACTGAACATTTGGTCTTGTTGAAAAACACCAAGTGTAGCACAAAAGCAACACTGTTCATGTTACCTACTCGGACACCCCCTGCCTCATATCTATAATAAATTGGCAATATTTAATACTTAGGTCAACTGTGGCCTTCCACCCAGTGCAGCCATTAAAGCTGGAAAATTCCAAAAACCAGGAATCCCAAAGACTAGTGTTCAGACTCAGTCAGGTATGCACTTAAGGGAGGGCCAACCCAAATTCCAAAGAAATTATAATTTGCAAGGCAACTGCATGCCTGAACACCTGGCTAATCCTATCAGCCTGAGCTGAGATACTCAAGCCTGTAAAGATCCCTCATACCTTCACCCATCCCCAAACAAAGAAGATTGCTTCTCCTATTCAATTACAAAGTATCCACACATTAAATGCCATGAACATATCTGGAGTGTTCACTGTCTTTCCCTTAGCAACTCTGGGAAGCATTGTCTTTCACTTTAAATCCCATCCCCTGACGGAAGTTATTGACTATAAAAACCCCTCCAAAACCCCACTCAAGTCCACACAAATCCCCTCCTTGTGGACACTACATCCGTGTTGCTGTTCCTGCTTCACAATCCCCACTCTGCTGGTTTCTTCAGTGATCTCATCTCCTCAGAATGGTACAGTACCACCCTAAAACAACCTCCCTTCTTTACTCCTCTATCCCAATACTTCCTACTTTATTTGCTAACCTTGTATGAATGCTTGAAGCCTGAGTGTGTGTGTGAACATTATTATTATTTCCTTAATAAAGATCAAATATTGTACTACCTAGCTTAATGACTCTTCCTGATTACCGGTATACACGGGTTAAAAGACCCCACTATCTGTTGCCTCCTCTCACATAGCCAAGTTGAGTATATTAATTCCCCCAAATTAATATCAATATTTGAAGGGTCCTTAAGATCCCCGAGCATTTAGGGTAACACTCACTTCTGTGATAGGGGATGTTGCAGGGATGCTTTTGTTCAGCAGGGACTGGAAAATTGGTTTGAGGATTGAGGGCAATATGGATGCAGCCAAAGACAGGGCAATTCTGGAGAAAAGGTCATTTTAGACTTCAAAACTAGGGCAGAGGTTCACCTTCTAACAAGACAATGAACCTAAACAACACAGCCAAAGTAACACTGGTTGAAAATCTGTGGCAAGACTTGAAAGTCACTGTATACCAACAGTCTCCAGTCAACCTGACAGAGCATGCAGTTCACATAACCTGGATTGGTTCCAAATGATCCATTGCAGGATCCAGATGCACAAAACTGACTCAGGGTGCTGTGGCAAACAAAAAGAGCCAATTTGGGGGGTTTTTACTTACCTTCTGTGCCCCACTAAAACTATTCTTGTATCTTTACAGTGTTGAGCATCTTGTACACATCAAGGAGTAACAATGCCAATGAAATCCATTTCGATCTCAGGTTGTAATATAACAAACAATGGAAAAATCAAAGTAGGGTGAATATTTCTACAAGGCACTGTAGTGTGTATGCTTTTTGACTACAAGGTAGAAGGGGGAAATTAACCCTTTCTATAGAGTTTAGAAAAGTTACTTTTTTGGAATATAGCTTCCCAAATCCACTAGCCAGCATGCCCAGTGCATTCTAAAAGTGCATATTAAGTTTATTTGGACTCCATTAGGCAGAGTCCTAGTTAATTGGCCATTTGTCCTAATTTGGCCAGGACAGGCCAGATTAATCCTCTGTTGTCACACTTTTTCAGCTGCTTTTAAAATGTCCCACTTTCCCTCTTTGCCCTCAATTTATTTCAATTGCTGCAAACTAAGTCCAAAATGCAAAAAGCAGTTTGTACTCAATTAACTCATAAGGAGGGGGGAGCAGCAGAATTTTGCCCTTCCTAGTAGGCTCAGGCAAAAGCAAACTGCTGCAGCCTCTCCTAGTTTGTGTGTTATTCCTCGTTCATAACTTTTGACAACTTGCCCACACTGTGATGTTGCTTGGCCGAATGTGTGTCACTTTTCATCTGTGAAATGTGGGAAATATGATAATTGTTTAACTGCAAATGCAGAAGAATTGAATCTGGTACCTCCTGCAAGCAAATCATATATTTTTCAGGAAAGCCACAGCCTGTCTCCTAGTCCCTGCTTCTACCTTGCATGCCTGCAGCATTCTCCACACATTCCAAATTCTCCTTTCTCTGTCTCTAAGCTGCAGCAGCATCCACTTCAAGCAGGTAAATCCCTCTGTTGCCTGTAGCATGCGTGCTATATAAGCCCTGCTGAGCACCATCCTAGACAGCTACCTAAGATTTACCTAACTGTACCATCATCCAATAATCCTATGATTACACAGCAGCCTTTTATGTTTGTACATGTGGTATGAGTACATTTGGCAGCGTGCAGTTTGCACAATCTGGATTGGTTCCAAATGAAGTGTGCTCTCTTGCTCTCTCTTTCTCTTTTAAGCACACTGCCATTGTATAATTGTTCTTTGCTAAGTCACAACAAATACCAGCAGTTGCTGCTTTTATCAGAACTCCTGGACTGTTTGTCTTGAACCAGTTTATCATCCAGGAAACTGACATTTTCATATTTGCTAGCCTGGAGCGTCAGTAAAATTAAGATTGGCTGAGCAGAGCTATAACTAATATCAATTTCCATTCTTGGATAACAGCTTGCAATTGCCTTCAGGAAAAGGAGGCTTCTGTTGCTTTGGATGAGATTTTGAACCAGGGAGAGAGAGGAACAGAAACAAAATATATAATAATCAACTACTCCTTTGTCCTCGGGCTAAACATGTGGTTAGTCTCACAAAGAGCATTCAGCAACTTTACAGGTTCCATCCCTGTTTGATTTAAGCTTTCAGGCGACTAATAGTGTGTGAAAGTCGGAAAAGGTTGTTGACTTGGCCCTGCCACGCTTTCAAAGGAGGAAGTGCAGTAAAGTGTGAAGACAAGACTAATGCGGAAAGGCCCTGCACCATCACGAGCATTAGCAAAGTGCCTGAGGGAAAGAGAAACCAGAGGACTGGGGTGGAGTCTCAATCAGCTGACCACACCCAAGAGGCAACACCCCCAGTTCAACCAGGGGGAGGGAGAGCCATGCTTTCAGTACATCCTGTAGCACTACTCAGTAGCAGTGCAATTCATTTGGCAAACTCTGATGTCTTGTGCTGCCCATTAAAAGTCCTTCTGCATTCAATAGGATTTACTTGCAGAGAAACATGCACAGAATTGGACCCTAAACTAGCCTGCAACAAACAGATGGTAAGGGTACTTGTCTTGTCCTTCGCCTCAAAATGTCATGGGCTGGTCCTGTGACAGGCAGGTGAAGGACAAGACAACCACCTGGCACTACGGTGTACTTTTTTCTCTTTTCTCCCTTTCTCCCCCCCCCCTCTCTCTCAGTAGAGGCTTTCAAGAGAAAGTTGAACAGCCACTAGAGCCATGCTCTAAATATTAAGTTCCTGCATTGACCAAAGGGTTAGATTTGATAAGGCCCTCTCCAACTCTGTGATTCTTACAAACAGCTTACTACTGCCAAAAAAAAAAAAGAATTACCAAAGGAACTCATTACAATTAAAACGTGTTAACTTCCTTGCTCTGGGCCAGAGGTTGCACCCCACCCCATTCCACAGTATAGGTACACAAGCTTTTCTGCCTCTCTCAGGGAGAACCATGACTAAGTGGCAGAATGCAAGTTTGGCATGCAAAAGGTTCCAGGATCAATCTGTTGTATTTCTTACTTAAAACTAATTTCTGTTAGTGAGGGCAGAAAAATGACTGCTGATAAACATGATGTGTGTGTGTGTGTGTTCCTCAAGTCCCTGTCAATTTATGGCAGCCCCATTAATTTCAAAGTTTTCTTAGGCAAGTAATATTCACAGCTCTGGGCACCACAATTCAGGAAGGATATTGAGAAGCTGGAACATGTCCAGAGGAGGGCGGCCAGGATGGTGGGAGGTCTGAAAGCCATATCCTTTGAAGGGTTGTCATACTGAGGATGGGGCAAACTTGTTTTCTGCTGCTCCAACGACTAGGACATGAAGCAATGGGTTCAAACTACAGGAAAAGAGATCCCACCTAAACATTAGGAAGAACCTGCTGACAGTAAGAGCTGTTCGGAAGTGGAATACACTGCCTTGTAGTGTGGTGGAGTCTCCTTCTTTGGAGGTTTTTAAAGAGGCTAGATGGCCATCTGTCGGGAATGATTTGATTGTGTATTCCTGTATGCAGGGCGTTGGACTGGATGGACCTTGTGCTCTCTTCCAACTCTGTGATTCCTTCCTCTGAAATATTGCCTACAGCACCTGATATTCCCTAGTGCTCTCCCTTCCAAATACTAACCAGGGCTGACACTTCTTAGCTTCCATGATCAGATAGGATTTGGTGCCTTCATGATATTTAAGGAGGGAAAAAAGAGCTCCCTTTAGTTTAATTCAGTAAACTATCCCTATCTCTTCTCTCTCTCCACCCCCCAAAAAAACCTGTAGAACAAGCTGGGAGGTTTTGTGAGCTCTTTATGAAACTGGACTCACTGTTGCATTCCCGATGATTGTCTCAGGAGTAGAACAGTGCCCAATTTCCCCCCTCCCCCCACCAAAATCTCCCACAAGTCCCTACCCCACAGGCACAACATATGCAATTTGTACAGATGTGGGGTCTCCCATAGGTTATACCAAGTGTGCACTGTGGGCAGGACAGCAACAGAAGCCTGCTCCTCTCCTGTGCATATGTTGACTTCATACACATATGAACCCTATTGTGAATGAGTATGGCTAGAGTTAGACTGACTGGGGCATGAAAGAAGACAGGGCACCCTTATTTGCAGTGGTTGCATGAATGTGGGCAAATGCACCTTATCAGCTTTCCCTTCTTTATGCACTAAAGTTAACCTTTCTTCTTTGCATCTGGCTGCAGTCCTATGAACATTTCCTGACAAATATGCCTCACTCTTTCATTGGGTTGGGCCACATGTGGCCTTCAAGATGTTGCTGGATTAAAACACGCATCAGCCTTAGCCAGTACAGCCACTAACAAGGGAGGGGTCATGTATTTAATGAATTTGATTTATATATCATCTTTCTCCCATGAAGAGGACTCAAGGCAGATTATTATTGAATAGTACAGTTAAAACACAATGAGAATAAAAGCATAAGCAATTTGAAAATACACCAATAAAAGACAAAGATTCAATCCCATCCAATTCAAAGGAGGGAACCCTGGTGATGCAGTGGTTAAATGCCAGTACTTCAGCCACAATGTTGTGAGTTCCATCCTGCAGGGCTTCCATCCTTTCCTAGGTTGGTAAAATAAGTACCCAGCTTGTGGGAGAAATTAGATAACACATTGTAAACTGCTTAGAGAGTGCCTAGTGCTATAAAGCGGCATAGATATGTAAGTGCTATTGCTAAAACAATCTGTAAGGTGCTCTGAGAGCCTTTGTGGCTGAAGAGCACAGTATAAATACTCTAAAAAAAATTAAAAGTCCCTTCCATAGCAAGCAAGGTCAGATATCAAAGGTTGGCCCAAACAAAATTTTGGGCTGCATCAATAGAAGTATAGTGTCTAGATCAAGGGAAGTAATAGTGCCGCTCTATGCTGCCTTGGTCAGAACTCACCTAGAATACTGTGTCCATTTCTGGGCACCACAATTCAAAAAGGATATTGACAAATTGGAGCGTGTCCAGAGAAGGGCAACTAAAATGGTGAAAGGTCTGGAAACGATGCCTTATGAGGAGAGACTTAGGGAGCTCGGTATGTTTAGCCTGGAAAAAAGACGGTTAAGAGGCAATATGATAGCCCTCTTCAAGTATTTGAAGGGATGTCACATTGAGGATGGAGCAGGCTTGTTTTCTGCTGCTCCAGAGACTGGAACACGGAGCAATGGGTGCAAGCTCCAGGAACAGAGATTCCACCTCAACATTAGGAGGAATTTTTTGACAGTCAGAGCTGTTCGGCAGTGGAACACACTCCCTCGGAGCGTGGTGGGGTCTCCTTCCTTGGAGGTCTTTAAACAGAGGCTGGATGGCCATCTGTCAGGGATGCTTTGATCATGATTTCCTGCATGGCAGGGGGTTGGACTGGATGGCCCTCGTGGTCTCTTCCAACTCTACAATTCTATGATTCTATGAAAAAGGCCTTTGCCTGCCGGGGAGAAGACAACAGGGTGGGAGCCACCCTCAACTCTATTTGGCAAAGGCTGGGATGATGGGAGTTGCAGTTCAACAACCACCTGGTAGGTCACAGATTGACTATCCCTGGACTAGACACATCAGCTCAGGTGGCAAGGATTATGGACAAGAAGTTGGGCAGCTAGGGCAGGTCACAGTCAACTAGGGCAGGTCACAAGTGCTGTATGAGTCCAAATCTGTGTGGCTGCTTGTTATCTAGTAGATAGGAGGGCAGAGGGTACAGTTCTAGATATCATCAGCAAGTTCATTCTATGAGTATGGATCTTTATGTAGTCAAAACAGCACCATCCATGCACAAGAAAGAGATATCAGCAGGCTTAGGGAGCCTCCACATTTTGGAGAATTAGGGGGAAAATATTTAGAAAAAGTATGAAAAGGTGGAGTAAAAAAACCCACTTAAGGAGGATTATGCATGCTCACTAGCCACATAACATTGACTGACGTGGAGAATGGAATGGACTATCACACAATAGTGTATGGATGGCTGAAAGCCCAGCCAATCCACACTGCAGGATTTTGTTGCAGGTATTGTAATGGGTGTGAGAGAGGGAGATTTCAGTCTCCTACCTTTCTTCTTAGAAGCTCAAGTGAAGGCCACTTAAATTGTGCTGTTCCCCCACACACAAGCAGCCTTACTACAACCATGAAGCTGAGACAGAGGGACTGAACAAAGGTTGTCTGTATATCAAGCTACAGGAAAAGATTCAAACTACAGGAAAAGAGATTCCACCTAAACATTAGGAGGAACTTCCTGACAGTAAGAGCTGTGTGACAGTGGAATGCGCTGCCTCAAACTGTGGTGGAGTCTCCATCTTTGGAGGTCTTTAAACAGAGACTGGATGGCCATCTGTTGGGTGTGCTTTGATTGTGTGTTTCTGCATGGCAGGGGTTTGGACTGGATGGCCTTTGTGGCCTCTTCCAACTTTGTGATTCTATGATTCTATAAGCATCATAGTACTCAGGGGTCGCCCTACAAACCTTCCAAGATTACACAGATGAAAACCAGAACACATGTGGCCAACCCACATCAAATATGGTCAAAAGAAGTGTGGACAGGCAACAGGATGACAAAAGTTATTAATGAGGAAGAATACACAAAACTACTAATTTAAGCAGAGAAAGCCTAGAGTTCATGCACAGAATTTAGGGAAGGCAAGACTCTCCCCCTCCTCTACTCCTACCCACTTAGGCAATTGAGTGCTAACCACTTTTATGCTTTGCACTCAGTTTGCAACAACTGAAGAAAGATGAAGACAAAGGGGAAATGTGGAAGGAGGAGAGAGAAACAGGCAGGGCCGGTTTAACCTGTCTGCCAAATCAGCATTGGCAGGGGCCCCCGAGGTCAAGAGGGGGCCCTGAGGTCAAGAGGGGGCCCCGAGGTCAAGAGGGGGCCCCGAGGTCAAGAGAGGGCCCCATGTTGGCCTCCTTAATCAGGGCCGGTTTAACCTGTCTGCCAAATCAGCATTGGCAGGGGGCCCCGAGGTCAAGAGAAGGCCCCATGTTGGCCTCCTTAATCTGACGAAGGAGACAGGCAGGAGACAGCCGGGAAGAGCCCCCTCTTACCCTCCTCCTCCAAAAAACTCCTGCTGGCTTTTTTTTTAAAAAAAAAACAAAACCGCCTCTCCAAAACGAAAGAGAAAGACAAAGAAACAGCAGCCCTCCATGGCAGAAGCTGGAGGGAGAGGCACGTTGGAGAGGGTGAGTGTGTGTGTGAGAGAGAGACAGGGAATTTGAGGGTTGTCTCCCTCAGAAAGGGCTTCTTTCTTTCTTTCTTTCTTTCTTTCTTTCTTTCTTTCTTCCCTTTCCTTCCTTGCACATAGATCCCCTCCAGACCATCTTTCCAGCTGCTTTTAACATGTCTTGGTTCCTCTCCCCTCCCTTTCCCCCTTGGTCTTCTTCAGCCATCCAACCTATGTTTAAAAAAACCCAAAGAAGGAGACCACCACACTCCAAGGCAGTGTATTCCACTTCCAAACAGCTCTTACTATCAGGAGGTTCTTCCCAATATTCAGGTGGAATCTCTTTTCCTGTAGTTTGAACCCATGGCTCCGTGTCCTAGTCTCTGGAGCAGCAGAAAACAAGCTTGCTCCTTCCTCAATATGACATCCCTTCAAATATTTAAACATGGCTATCACGTCACCTCTCAACCTTCTCTTCTCCAGGCTAAGCATGCCCAGCTCCCTAAGCCACTCCTCATAGGGTGTAATGGCTTCCAGACCTCGCACCATCCTTCTCAGTATCTTTCTTGTGCCCAGAATTGAAAACGGTATTCCAGGTGAGGTCTGACCAAAGCAGAATGGAGTGATACTATTACTTCCCTTGATCTAGACACTACTCCTATTAATGCAGCCTAGAATCGCATTGGCATTTTTTGCTGCTGCATCACACTGCTAACTCATGTTTAGCTTGTAGTCTACTCTTTATTTTCTTTGAGGAAATCTACACCATTACATTAATTGCTAATAAACAAAAAATATTATGTTAGTGCCTATAATATAGTTTTTAAACTAAATTATTGGTGGCAAATTATGTAATATAGTAGACCCCTCTTATCCACTGGGGCTTGGTTCGGCGGGGGGGGGGGGCATGGATTCTGAAAACCATGAATAATAGTGAACGCCATTGAAAATAATGGGACTTCTGGTTTAAAATACCATAGAGTTGCCTTGGAGGGCCTAGAAAAGGGCTAGGGAAGACACATTTTCTAGGAAGACTCTATGGTAGGTGTGCTGTTTTGTGTTCCATGGATAAGGAATCCATCGATACGGGGGTCCTACTATAATCTGAACATCCTGTATGGTGAATAGGTTAGGTTACATTGATCTGAGATAAACATATGGGGGCCCCAAACTAAAGCATTGCAGGGGGCCCCAAAATTCCTTAAACCGCCCCTGAGTGGAAGAAACTCCGCAGAGACAGTGAAAACAAAATATCTCACATCCCTGCAGAGAATAATAATGTGCAGGGCTTCGGGGGAATGTGGAGGCATGCGGACAAAACTCCATTAGGAGCTTTTACCCTACATGCAAGCAAGTCCCCTGTCAAATTGGGACAGTTGGAGGGTCTGCCATTACCTCTTGGCAACCATTTTGTGATGACCCCAAAAAAGGTTCTCAAATTGAAATGTGGCAATTGGGCCCCAAAGATTAAGGGCCCATGTTTTCACCAGTACACAACACAAGCTCTACAAAGATGTGTGCTTGTACATACACACAAAAGGGATGGGTAAAAACTTGACACAGTCAAAAAGGGAAAAGAGTGATGTTTCCAGATTGCCTAACACCATCCAAGGATGAAAGGCATAAAATGTCCTACCCAGTTCCAAGCTTGCTCAATTCGCATGAGATCACAGGCTCTGAATTTGAGACAACTTGTGGTAGTAATTCTGCGTGGGAGCCATTTCTTCTGAGTAGGAGGTTAAAGAAGTTGACATCCTGCTTGGCTACATTTTCTAAGCCTGAGTTAAATCGGAGAACCAGATCAAAGGGAACCAGGTGTGTCAGGGATTAATTTGCCAGCACAAGGAAAGACAAAGTGGCTTCACTAGGAAAGATCAGCCTCCCTAGATAAGGAAAGCAACAGGCATCAGTGACATTAGGCTTGCCCATCTTATCTCTGAAATATAAACAAGTGAGTAAAATTTCCTAGCTATCATTTTGACAGCTCTTTCAGATGTGTAAGGATCTTTCCAAGATCCAAATGCAGCACTTTGGTTCAGTTCAGACATCTGATGAAATCACTGTTAAGGAAGCTTCACTGTGGTTTGGTGTGGGGTTTGAATTTGCAAGCCATAAGTTAAGATTTGCTGGGAAACCACAAAGCGAAACAATGAAGTCAGTTTGCACAAAGCATGGGTTGATGGGTTGGTTCGGGGACCTATCTCCACATGTGGTACAGTTGTGATAAAGTGCATAGATTCTGGAGGGAATTCTCTCTGATGTTACTAAACAAGGCATCAAACCCTGCCCAGCTCTCCTTCTTCTCTCACTTTTCATAGATGAAATCAAAAATCTGCGCTATAAATCTCTTATCTCATTTCTTGGAGCCACAAGGTTGGAAACTGCCAGGCCACTGGAAGACAGGGGATTGTACACTAGAAAATTGGTGGGGGAGAGTATGGGACACATTACTTATGGAAAATTGGCAAACGCCATGGGAGAGGCAAATAATCATTTGAAGTCAAGACCGTTTGGGGAAACTTGGCTGGGGCAGAAAAGATCCAAAAATGTTACAAGTACCACACCTTTCCCACTCCTGAAAATACCAATGCTTGCTTCTTAGATTTCTATCACACCTCCTGCCAAAGAACTCTAGTCAGTTGAGGTGGCTCTCCTGATCCAAATTTTTTCCTGACAAAAATACTGTGAGTCATTTCAGACAGAAAGAAAAAGTCTCAACCATGGTTACCCAGTAACTTCCATAGCTCAGTGTGGACTAGAAACTGTATCTCCCAATCCAAGTTGATCACACTAACCACTGTAAATTCAAACACATTAAGGTTTGATGTGATTATCGAACAGAATATCTGTCTCTAGTAAGTGCTGTTGGGTCCAGGAACATTCCTCTTCTGTAGCGCAGCCTTCTCCATTTTCTCCTAATTCTATGAAAAGTAAAAAATTGTTGAGATTTTTTTAAAAAAGATGGAGAGAGTGGAGAAGGAATCTTGAATACCTGTACCATCCAAAATTGCAATCCATAATTATACAAGAAACCTCTGTGGGTTTCGTACAATTTAAGTGCAATGCTTTCCTCCAAAGCAGGGGCAGAGTTGTGGCCTTCCAGATCAACGCCCATCAGTCTCCAAGCAGAGAAGCCAGGGGATGTTGGGAACATTTTCTAAGGAATCCTGTGAAGTATAATTTGATGGGGGATGCTGAGAATCTGGTGAAAGATCCTGCTTTCTTTTTAATTCTTAGGTTCTCTTCATAAGAAAGTACATGTATTAAAACTAGTTTTAAAGTAATATTGATGAGTTTCTCTGAGGTAGGAATGAGAAATGCATGGTCTCAAGGAGCAGAGGTTCTCTTTTAAAGCAAAGCACAGAGCAACGGTGTAATCCAAAGGATGGCTTTTCTGTGCAGAAGTGCAGAATTTACCATCTCCAGTTTAAAGAACAGCACCCCAACCAATATGTCCTGAGTGGGCTTACATTGGCCTTGGATGTGCTGAAGCTGCCCACCCCTTTAAGAGAAGGCATCCCTGGAACTCAAAATAAAAATGTTTTTCTCCATTGGCAATACCTGACTAAAAAGATCAGTGTAAATACCTCACCTACACTCACAAGTACGCACAAAGAATTCCCTACACACACACACACATATGCACAGAGACACAATTAGGTTAGCATCTTAAAAATCATTCCTTTGGGTAGCTTCTAAGTTTTAGCCCAGCAGGTTATTCTCTCCTGTTCTAATCAAGAGGGTCAGATGGCAATTAAAAACCTAGAGAACAGCTGTTCAGATCCTATTGATGCCCCTTTATCCTGCTGCGGTCCTGATGCACAAAACCCTGACTGCAATTATTGAAGCACTGGGAGCTCATTTACAAAACATCATGAATGGCAGCATCCTGAAGAAGGGACTTCCAGGATTTGCTCTCAACAACAATAAATACAAGCATCAACAGGCAGGCAGGAAGGACAGCATATCCTGGGCAAAGAACCAGTTAGGACAAGCCTCCCGAATTTGTGAGCTACCAAAGTAATTATGCAACTTCCCAATGAAGGATTTAGTGGCCCTCCAAAAGTCTGATAAAAGCTCCTGTTTTCTGTGCCTGACCAGCACTACCAAAATAGTTCTTTGGGACAGGGATGAGGAAAGTAATCTCTGTCCAAAAAAGGGTTTGTGAGAACTTTTGGTTCAAAATTTCAAAGGGTGGGGAGAGGAATAAGATTAATGTTGTCCAAAACTACCTATCCATTTTAAATGATCCGTTTTGTAGTTTGCATGCTGGCTGTCATTTGTCTCCCATGGTCTGTAACTGGGATGGTGAATTGGGGTGTATATTCCACTACTGTTAAAGTTTGAAGCACGCAATAGGACACAGTTGCTGTCACCCATCTTTTCTTTGCTTGGGAATTCCCTAGGGTGGGGGGGAGTGAACCTTGTTGTTGTTGTTGTGTTCCTTCAAGATGTTTCTGACTTATGGTGACTCTAAGGCAAACCTATCGTAGAAGTTTCTTGGAAAGATTTATTCAGAGGGAGGCTGCCTTTGCCTTCTTCTGAGGCTAAAAGAGTGTGACTTGCTCAAGGTCACCCAGTGGGTTTCCATGGTCGAACAGGGATTCAAAACCTAGTCTCTAGAGTCATAGTCCAATGCTCAACCACTACACCATGCTGGCTCTCAAGGATCCAGTACTGAAAGGAAAAATATGTAGTTTGTTTCCTATCCATTCCCAAACACTTCTTGAATCTGCTGATGTTTCTGTTAACAACATTTGGTGTGTTACTTGACCAAAGTTGCAGGACATCACTCAAGCCTCTATACCATACTAGCTCTTAGGGCCTCCATATGGTTTGACATACTATTCCCATAATCCTTTACTATTGGCTATGGTGTCTGGGACTCCTGGAAGTTGAAGTCCAAAATATCTGGAGAGATAAGGATTTCTGTCTTGTTCTATTTAACCTCACAGTTCCACCCCAGCACTGCATGCTATGCTATCTCCCTTCTACAACATTAAGTTTGTGTAGAGGTCTGGGGAGATTACTGCCTGTGTAGAACTCTGGGACTCATGAAAGAAATAGTATTTGGAAAAAAACTAGTTAGAAATAATGTTACTTGTTATTAATTCCTTTTTTGCAATAGCCCAGGCATAACTAAGTTATCTTTGAGTATAATGCAATGAGGGACAACTTCCCTCCTATTGATCTCACAATCTGCACACCATTGAGAAGGAGATCATGGTCAGATTAGTTGATGACTGAGTAACTTAATGCAGGCTGGAAGATCCTGGAGTTGTAGTCTAGAAAAGGAACTTTTCTATGCTCTGCCTGTTACATTTAATGCAAAGCACCACCGAGATAGTTTTTGTCCATGGTCTACTTTTGCTGTTAAAGTAAACCATAGCCTCCAACATTTCACAGGTGAAAACTAGGAAATGTGTGGCCATAAAACATCAGAGTGTGGTCAAGATGGCAAAAAGTTACCATATTAATGAGGATGAGCACACAAGCTAGGAGAGGGTGCAGCAGTTTGCTTTTGGTTGTCACTACTGGAAGGACAAGATTCTGCCCCTTTCTCTCCTCTCCCTTCTGATGAGCTAATTTAGAGCAAATTACTTTTGCACTTTGAACTCAGTTTGCAACAATGAAAGTAAGCTGTGGATAAAGCGGAAAAGTGGAGGAGAAAAGAGAAACTGGGACATTTTAAAAGCAGCTGAAAAAGTGGGCTGACAGAGGATTAATCTGGACTGTCCCTTCCAACTCAGGATAAACCCAGATACATGCCTGCTTTATAAATGTATCATAACCACCTTGAAAGGTGTTTCATTTGACCCCATAATCCACCCTTGAACAATCTTTTCAGTAGCAACTGTAGATAGCTCTAGCTAGAGAGACTACACATCTGTAAAAATTAAGTGGTATCTTATCTCAAGATAGCTTTGATTCAACCGTCACAACACAGGTGACAACAACCTGTCTATTACAATGCTACCTTATTAAGGAAATGAAATCGGACCTAGTATCCTTGGGGCAATTGATTTTAATCTCTCCGTTGATATAGTTTTTCTTACTGACAAGACTGGTTTGAAGAAGTGCCAAATAGCCACAGGCAGTTGACCTTCTTAGGAAGCAAAATGAAAGACATTTTGGCTGTTATTGTTGGAGAAAGGATACTCACTCACTGGGCACGCAGTCTTTCCAAAGATACACTGGGCAGCTTTTAGCACCCAGTGACTTTTAGACTGATGGCTAAAATGTCCTAACCAAAGAAGAGGAAAGTTCTGCAAACTAAACGGTGTGCAGTTTGACTAATATCCTGGGATTTGCTTTTAAATTCAACCACCTTAGCCTAGGCTAAAATCCAAACGTGTTACAATTCCACATGCAAATCTGTGGGTTTTTTTCCCCTGTATGATTTTATTTTTCCCCATTCCCCTCCCCCATTCGATCCCTGGCCAGGTTCCAAACTTTCCAAGGCAAGTACATGCATCCCACACACAAATGAGCCATTTTTGCATGTATCAATGTGCGTGTTGTTGCATGACTAACCTTTGAAGTTTGAGCTGTAAAATGTCATCACTCTACAGCAAAGTTGGATGGGGGTGAGTGGGAGAGTTGAAAAGTCAGGTCTTGCCAGAGCTGAGCGTCCTCCTTTTGCCTAAATACATGCATAGACAGTAGACAGACACAAGCATAATTCACATTCTATCTTCAGAAATAAATTATGCCAGGCTGCTTCAAACAGTTGCCCCTCAACCCAGCACCCTCTACACTTTAATTCCTATCATTTCCAGCCAGCAGGACCATGGATCATACTGGTGGGGTGGGGGGAATTACACACACTGTTGTACAAATACAAAATACAAAATTACATTTTCCAATCCAACACACTGGAGAATGCTGGATTGAAGACAGCTCATCTCTATGTAGTTTGTACACTCTTATGCCAATGCCGTAGCTTGAATTTCACACAGATTTGAGGTTTATAGCCAGGACTCCTGTGAACACAAGCAAACAAGGAAGACCTGTTGATGTCGGTGAGTCATTAGGTTAAGAAGGATCTCCTTCATTTCTGATCTGCTAATAGGCATGTTCCACCCCCTTGATTATAACTAGCAATTATCATTACAGTCATTCAAATCACATTCATAAAGACTTATCTGTTTATAAGATTACTGGGGCCTACAATTGATTTAGATTACAATTTATATTGGTGGATGCTGTGGTACATACGGTGCTGTTTGGTAGTGAGATTTTCTTTTCTTTTTTTGATAAGAATTTACCAAAATTTTGAAATAAGTTCATATTTGAAAAAACTTGAGATTAACAAAATTCCAGTGTGGAAAGAACTGAAAATGACAGATTTGTTTGTTCAGCTCCAGGGCTTTGAATGCTTCATTCTTAAAAGTTTGGGTCTTACAGTCAGTATAGATTCATCAAATCAATGGGCTGTATAGAAGTGTTGACCCATTTCCACTGATTCATTAAATCTACTCTAGTTGGGACTAAAACATGGATCACAGCCTGGTTTAAATTAGTGCTCAATTTGGGTGCCACTGCCTTCTTCTAAGAGGCTCTTCCAGTTCAACAGGCAGGTGCAACATTGTCTTTCCCCCTGCTGGGAATACCTGTACTACTTGACTTTGTCCTCTACCAATGGGGGAGAATTTTATTTCAGTTTATTTTTAAAGAATTTACCAAAATTCATGAACTTTATATTCAAGATGGAAAGATTTTGAGAGTTACAGTACGCTGCACTGGATTAAATTACACTGGCTGTGGATGGACTAGATGGCCCTCAGATTATAATTTTTTAAAAATATATATTTTTCCCCAACTCTGTAAAATCTGTGCAATCCTTTTAATTGGAGGGATACTGCAGTTTAAATGTCATGTAGATCCTGACAGTAAATCATGTACCCCTGGCACACAAAAATATGCTTATCACTGAGATGTTGACTCAGTACAAGGGGTATCAAGATGGCCTGGGGATTACAAGATGTGCACCTCATGGTTATATTTGAGTCCCCCCCCCCCAAAAAAAAAACATTACAAAGGCATACCATCTTTGGCTACATTCTTGGAACCAAGTGAATGAAGGCTCTAGGGGCAATTTAGTTGAAAACCTTTGCTTATAGGCAATGGATGGTACATTCTGAGATTTGTAATCTAGGTTACATACCCACCAACATTTCACAGAGGAAATTCAGGATGCATGTGGCCAAGCAACAAAAGAGTGTGGCCAAGACCGCAGAAGTTATTAATGAGAAAGAACACACAAGCTGGGAGGGGCTGCAGCCATTTGCTTTTGATTTAACCTACTGGGAAGGGTAAGATTCTGTTGCCTCCTCTCTACTTCCTGCTGAGTTGTGTGCAAATTACTCTTGTACCTTGAATCCAGGAAGATGAAGACAAAGGGAGAGGAAGAGAAAGAAACTGGGACATTTTAAAAGCTACTGAAAAAGCAAGAGGACTGCCCCTGCCAAACTGGGACAGCTGGAGATAAAGGAAGTCTGCTTTTAAATTAACAGTGCCTTGCAGAGGTCTCTCTGGCTTTTCTTCACAAACGAAGATTCAGGAAGGACTCATCCCGTGCTTTCTGCAAGCGTCCTGATGACTGAAAAGGCCAATCCGAGGTAAACATGGCCGGTTGCAGAAAGCACAGCAGAAGGTCTCCTTGGGTGATGATTCTGGGTTGTGATTCTTTCTGTATTGTCATTTTTCTTCAAGACTTGTTCAGCATGAGCTCTCAAATAAGGCTGCAGCATTGTGGATAGTGCAGCTCCAAGTCTCCCAATGGGAGGCCATGGCGGACCATTGTCGGTGATCAATTTGGCTGAGCCTGAGATGTTGTTTCAGGGAGTCCTTGTATCGCTTTTTTGGAGCACCCCTCTTATGCTGACCCGTGGCGAGTTCACTGTAGAGTACTATTTTTAGGAGGCGATGGTTCTCCGTCCTATTTTATTTATTTATTTATTTATTTATACCCCGCTCTTCAGCCACAAGGCTATCAGAGTGGCTTACAAATTGTTTTAAGCAATAGCAATTTACACATCTACACTGCATTAAGCAGCTTCCAATGTGTGTTAGCTATATGCTGTCAATGCCGGGGGAAAATGGCAGAGCCGATCTATTGACAGCTTGTCCATCAATAAAATAGATCAGCTTATTTACAGGACATAAACGTGAAAGGGCAACGTCGTGTGGTACATACACCCTTTTGTGTTTATGTGGCATTATGATGCCGTATTTAGTGCATCTAAGAAAGTCCTTAGAATCTGATCAAGAATCTCCTCAAGAATCTGTGGCAAGCCTTGAAAAGTTTGTGTTTACTAATGGCCCCCATCCCACTGACAGAGCTGGAGCAATTTTGCAATGAAGAATGTGGAGGGGGGGGGAATGGGGGATCCGGACACACAAAGCTGACCAAGAGTTTGTGAAGGCACAGAGCTATAACTGCTGCCAAACCTACTTCTGCCAAGTATTGACTGGGAGTGCAATACTTATGCAATCAACAAGCGCCAGGGTGTTTTGGTTTACTTAACATTTGTACCACAGTAAAAATATTTTGTACCTTCACAGTATCTTGTGTACATCAAATGGTAACAATGCTATTTAAATCCATTTCAGTTCCTGGTTGCAACACAACAAAATGTGGAAAAGTACATGTGGTGGGGGGGTGAAACTTCAGCAAGGCACTGCAGTGGAAATGCAAACATTTCCAGAAATTTGGAAGCCTGGGAGGGAAACTTCAGCAAAGGCACTGCAGTGGAAATGCAGACATTTCCAGAAATTTGGAAGCCTGGGAGGGAAACATTTTTTTTCCATGGTGGGATAGTAGTGGAAATTTTCAGGAAAAAAATTAAAATGCAATATTTTTAGCATCCTTTACAAATTAAAATTCAGTTTTTAACTTTATGCAAAACTTGGCCTGACATTAAAATATGTTTGATATATTAAAAGTAAAGTTTATTAAGGACATAATTACAAATTTATTTTTTAAAAAATATTATTGTTACAAGTGGAGCACCTGGTCTATTAGGAACCTCTTTGCTTATGCCAATTTATGTGGATCAGGAAAGAAAAAACCCAATAAAAACAGGACAAACCGTTAACATTAGTAAAACAAAGAAAATTATTTCCATTGTGTCATGCAAAGGAAAAATACTCACTCTCATCAAAAGAACTGAGAAAAGAAAACCAAGACTGGGAATTATAATGTTGTGAGAAACTGTGCACAGTCTTACATAAAAAATCTACTTGCCATATATCTTTAGTAAGATTATGGTGATGGTGAGGAGTCAATATTCAAACATTTAATATTTTGTTCTTTATTCTGTAACAAAATGCTCCATAATCTATTTTTTCCTGATTTTCCAGGAAAAGGGCTTTGAGGGAGGGATTGGATCTTTTTTACCAAATTTTCCTGGCTTGTTTCTGAGTCTTCACTTCTCTACGCTGTACAAGATCCTGTAAGCATCTTGGAACAGCATCTCCAGCCAGTCATCTGATCAATAGCTTAGAGCTAAAAGAGAGTGAGTAAATCAGTATTCACCCAGGAGCTTCATAGTGAAAGTTTCAAATCTAGATCCCTTAGACCAATATTTAACATTTTACTATCAGTGTTGACAGGTGTGCATGTCCTGAACCCAAGCAACCAGGGTTTAAAAATATTCCCCGATTATATCTTGGTGTTGTCCTACAAACTTCAGCAGTTCCTAATCATTTTAAATACCTGGCTTCTCTTGGGCTGCTGACACACTGCAGAAAAAATGAAGTTTGACACCACTGTAACTGCCACGGCTCAATGCTATGGAATTCTGGGATTTGTAGTTTTGTGAGATATTTAGCCTTCTCTGTCAGAGAGCTCTGGTGCCACAACAAACTGCAAATACCAGGATTCCATAGGATGGAGCCATGATAATTAAAGCAATGTCTAACTGCATTATTTCTGCAGTGTGATTCCATAGGATGGAGCCATGCTAGTTTAAGCAATGTCAAACTGCATTATTTCTGCAGTGTATCAGCAGCCCTAGTAGTGTTGGGGAAACTATATTTCCTAACTCATAATCACAGCAATACAGTAGGACCCCATATCAGTGGGGGATTGGTTCCAGGTCCCACCGTGGATGGTGAAATCGATGGATAATAGCGAATACTGCTGCCACAGAACCCTCCTGGGGAAGGGAGGGGGAAGCAAGCTTGATCCCTCCCTCCCCCTCCCACCTGCTGCCACCGTGCCGGAACCCTCTGCCTGCCTGTGGAGAAGGGAGGGGGAAGGCAAGCTTGCCTCCTCCCTCTCTCCCCCACCCACCAACTCAGCCGCGCCAGAACCCACTCATCCTGGAGAAGGGAGGGAGTGTGAGCTCGACCCCTCCCTCCCCCTTCTGCCCACCCACCCACCTCCGTGCCAGAACCCTCCACCCACCCACATAAAAGTTTCAGTTATCCATATGACACAAAACAAAACACATACCATGGAGTCTTCATAGAAATGGCTAGATAGGTGTCCTCTCTAGCCATTTTCTAGGTCCTCCAAGGCAACTCTATGGTATATAAACCGGAAGTCCCATTATTTTCAAAGGCTCATGTTCTGCCTCATGCTTTGTTTTGCTTGTTGAGGTTGGATAAGGTAGATGAGTGGAGAGTGTGGACTTTATCAGACCACCCTCATGAAAAGTTCTTTTGCTAGCATAAATTGTAGTGTTTTTATGCCGGCAAAAGAACTCCTTCCACCACACCTTACCTGGCTCTCATGAAATAGGCTTCCCAGGCATTATTGGGGAGTGAATGGAGCTCCATTCACTTCCTGGTTTAAGATTTCACCTAACCTCATGAAAATATGCTCACGTGGGAAATTCAAAAAACAAAACAAAAAAATCACACACAAAGTTAACAGAAGCACATACACACACTTTAAAAGTCCCATGTAAACGGGGGGGGGGGTCATAAAAAGAGCATACCCTACCTGAATGTTGTGGTCTCAACCAGAAGTGTTTGCCCATTGACACTGCATTCACATGAATACAATGGCGCACGGATTCAAACACCTGCAATGCGGGCAACAAATCACTAATGGAAATCTATTGTCAGCTTGAGCTGTTAATAAAAAGGAACAGATTTTTAACCAGATATTATTGTGAAAGGGCGAATCGTCTGGTATGCGCACCTTTCCACGATCATTAG
The DNA here is from genome assembly GCA_030847615.1 of Gambelia wislizenii. Taxonomy (NCBI): domain Eukaryota; kingdom Metazoa; phylum Chordata; class Lepidosauria; order Squamata; family Crotaphytidae; genus Gambelia; species Gambelia wislizenii. The sequence continues at coordinate 25,048,451 of JAUMIR010000004.1, forward strand.
GTGTCCTTATGATACCTTATTTGCTGTATCTGATAAAGTCCTGTGATTTGTACCAGAGGCATGCAGCATTCAGGTGTTTTATTAACATATTGAAAAAGTGTTTTATTATCATTCCTTTAAGAAATGGGGAAGCAAGGTGTTACTTTTTTAAAAAAAAACTGAAATTAGTTGTTACCTACTTTTTGAGTCTTGTTCTAAAACTATAACTAATTACTATTAAAAGTAACATTCTGAAGCCCAGTTTGAAGGAAATGGGCATGCTTTTCTGAGCCTAGCTGGCAGTGCTGAATCCATCACTGAATATTTCCCATTGCATAACACAAGCTCATAATCACAAACCACAGAAGAGGGTTTTTTCTGGGATATAGCTTCTCTGAAAAGGAACAATTACTTCAAAGCCTTATTTATTTCTTAAAATTGAATATGTTAGCTCTGTGGTCCTCCCCCACTCTCCCTACCTCTTCCCTCCCTTCCCTTCCCACCCACCGAACCTTCTTAGACATTGGTCCTGATAGAGCAGGTTTGTTTGTGCTAAGATGTCACTTTGAATAATTGTGCTCAACAGATCCAGTTTTACTGGATATACTGCATTTTTTGACATTTTGCTAACAGGTTTGTTTTATGAGATTTCAGCAGCTATCAAAGCCCCTAAGGCCTTTTGCAGGGGGAAAAAGGAGTTCCTAGCCCATGGAAGCTGCCAGGGGGCCTCTGGGCTTGGCAAATGTGGGTTTTACTCCTATTCTTTGAATAGGAATATCCCTTTTACATTCTCTGTCAGCCACATAGCCAACTAAATTTCCCACCTTCAAAAACCTTGTGTGTCACTTATCTTCAATTAGCTGCCTCACAGAGACATATTTTAAAATGTAATTCAATTAATAGAAAGTTTGGCTTTGGGCTCCTTCTGTTACTGACTGGATTTTCATTAGATTGGCTTAGATGAGAGCCGCAAAATTGCTTTCATTAGGCATTTGGTAAGTAAACAAGCATAGGTCTGTGTTTTCACAACTGTAAGTTTTTCTAATAAAACATAAAGACATAGGAGATAAAATCAAAGCAGAATACATGAAACAAAATGTGCCTTCAAATCATTTCTGCCGTATGGCAACCCTAAAGCAAACCTCTAATGGGCTTTTCTGAGGCTAACTTGCCCAAGGTCATCTAGTGGATTTTCATGGCCATGCAAGGATTCAAATCCTGGTGTCCAGAGTCTTAATCGAACTCTCAAACCACTACTGTTCCATAACATGAAAGAAGTGAGTAGCTTTTATTGTGTTAGTGGGACCTCCTCCCCATTACTATCTATTCCTCATAATTCATTACTTTACAATGTAACAAAGAAGGGCTCTACCCAGGCATAAAACAACCAGGCTTGTCTCAGGATTTTTATGATTTTTTTATATGTATGGTATACCTAGATACAAGAGAGATCACGGGAGTTATAGTTGTCATATTGCACATCCCTGCTTTTTCTTGCGCATCTGAAGGGCCTTCCAAAAAAAAAAAAAACTTTCTGAAACGCGTTGAGTTGCCAGGCATATAATATTTTATATTACTTCATATGAACAGAGGTAAATAGATTAGTCTGGAGACCAAGTCCTAAAAAGAAAAGCTAAGGGAGCTGGGTTTGTTTAGCTTGGAGAATAAAAAATTGAGAAGGGTATAAAGTGTGTGCATATGTCTTCAAGTCACTTGTCAACTTATGGTGACCCCATGAATTTCATAGGGTTTTGTTAGATAATAGAGATGGTTTTGATATATTCCTCTGAAATATAGCCTACAGCACTTGGTTGGTGGTCTCCCATCCAAGTACTAACCAGGGCTGATCCAGCTTAGTTTCTAAGATCAGGTGAGATCTGGTGCCTTTAGGGTATTTAGGCCCTTGAGGATATTTGGGGATGTCATTCGGAAGATGGAACAAATTTGTTTTCTGCTACTCCAGAGGATTGGATATGAACCAAATTACAAGAAAAGAGAATCCACCTACACATTAGGAAGAACTCACTGACAGTATTTTGGAATTTCAGTTTAATATTCTTTTATAATCTTGTGTTTTGATTATGATTTTATTATAAACTTTGTATTATATTGAATCAGTTTGTGTATTTTCATCCCGCTAATTTATTTTACAATAGTATTGTATTCATTAAATGTTTGGGTATTTGTGTGTGTGTGTGTTTAATAGTACAACTGGCAGGGCTTCCTGTCTTTTTTATGTTTTACTTGGTGAAGTGCCATGTATATTGATGGTGTTATATAAAAAATGATGATGATGTCAACAATGGTAAAAGTTGTTTGACAGACTACCAAAGGAGGCCATGAACTCTTCTTATCTGGAAGTTTTTAACCTGTGGTTGGTCAACCATCTCTCAGGAGACCTTTTCCCTCTTGCATGGCAAGGAATTCTAAGGACTTTATCAAACAAGCCCCTTAAAAGTGTTCTTTTGCTGGCATAATAAAATCCATTTTTATGCCAGCAAAACAACACCCCTCCCCCGCACTGATCTCTAATCCCAGCAAAGGCCTCCTCGGCAATGAAAGAGGAAGCAAACGGAGCTCCGTTCACTTCCTCCTTCGAAATCCCACAGATTATTGCGATATTTCATTGTGCTGAAAATTTTAAAAATAACAAAAATAAGACAGAAAAACTTTTTAAAAGCACATACACGCACTTTAAAGGTCCCAAGTAACCTGGGGAGGGTCATAAAAAGTGCGTCACTTACCTGGCTGTTGCAATGTTACCCAGAAGTGTTTGCACTGGACTGGCCATTGACGCTGCATTGACATGAGTACAATGGCATGAGTTTTCACATGCTGGCAATGTCTGCACAAAATCTCCATGGAGAACCTATTGACAGCTTCAGCCATCAATAAAAAAAACTATGGGTTTTTACCCCCCACACACTGTACACAACCATTCTCTGAAGATGTCAGTCACAGATGCAGGCGAAACATCAGGAATAAACTCTTCCAGAGCATGGCCTCACAGCCCGGAAAAAAACCCGCGAAAAACCTATGGATGCCAGCCGTGAAAGCCTTCCACTTCAAAATGCAAGCAATTCACTCACACCCACCATCTTTATTTGCAAGCATGCCCATTTGAACAACAAATGTGTATGGCTTTGCATGCCTGCAATCTTGGGGAAAAAAACGTGGAGACAAAGGAAAGCTGTTGTGAATTGGCATTACTGCACATCAATCCAAATTTTATTGCCTCATATAGATGAGCCGTCAGAGTCTTCTGTTTTGAAATACTCATACTCTCACAACAAATGACAAACAATTGATTTTGTTGTAGTTCTTCTGATTGTTATATTGCCCTCCAAAAAATGATCTAGCCAGATTATTAGAAACTCCTTTGAAAGGGCTGCAGGCCAACCACACATACACCTTCAAAAAAGAAGCAGACGAAACCAAGAAAACAAAAGAAATGCACAGCTGTAGAGCATAAAATAAGATGTATAATATTGTATTTTAAGGATAGCAAGAAGTGACGGGCAGTAGCCTCCAGCAAACAGGGTCACTGTAGATTTTCCTTGGGTTTTTTTCTGGGCTGTGAGGCCGTATTATGGAATAGTTTCCTTCTGATGTTTTGGCTGCATCTGTGGCTGGCATCTTCAGAGAATGGTTAGGTAGGAGTGTGTCTGGGGTTTATATGCTGTGAACCCCTGTAGGGGAGTATATGTAAATTTGTGTATTTGAATGGTTAGTTTCTAGGTATAGAAATGCAAGGCTCGTTAGTGTCTGTTTGGCTGATGGTTGGTTGGTGGGCCATTATCTTCTGGGAATCCCCATGTCCCTGGGTGGAATTCATTTGTAAGTGTTGAATTTTAATTCTATTGTACTTCAAAACTGGGAGCCAGAATTTGTTTACTTTTAAGGTTTCTTTTTTCCTGTTGAAGTTGTCCAGGTGTTTGTGGATTTCAATAGCTTCTCTATGCATTCTGACATGATAGTTGTTGGCCTGGTCCAGAATTTCTGTGTTTTTAAATAACATTTTGTGTCCAGGTTGGTTTATAACATGTTCTGCTACTGCTGATTTTTCTGGTTGGCCCAGTCTGCAGTGTCTCTCATGTTCCTTGAGTCGTGTTTGCACACTGCATTTTGTGGTCCCTATGTAAACTTTCCACAGCTGCATGGTATGCAGTAAACTCCTGCAGCTGTGAGAGAATCTCTTTTGTCCTTTGCTGAGCGTAGCATTTCTTGGATTTTTCTGGTTTGGATCACTTTCTGGCTGAAGTTTGGAAGACACCAAGTGGGGAAAGTTGAAATCGTCTTGTTATGAACATGCCTGAATGTTCAGAACTTCTGGAGAGGTTCTCTTATAAAAGCCAAGCCTCACAGAGTTTGTGTGATGGGCACACAGCCATCATTTCCTACTATTGCTGGTTTTAGGAAGGTAATAAAGATATATACAGTAGCTTCAAATTGACCTGTTAAACTGTTTTGATATTTATTGATCACTGTGATTATTTTAATGGCTTTATTGTCTGATTTGTGTTAAATTTGCTTTTATTGATATTTGTTATCTGCATTGAGTGTTGGGTTTTAATAGAAATATGGGGCAATGCAATCTAACTAACTACCTTTGTTGGCCACTGGAGCCTTCTGGGGGTCTCCATATTTTTTGAACTTCAGTTCCCCTGATCTCTCACCACTGGCTACCTTAGCTGAGGACTTCTAGTATGAAACATCTGGAAGACACCATGGAGATTTTCAGACGTGATTTTTGGCAGGATATATTCCAAAACAGCTCTGTTGCTGCCGCGCAGCAGGGGAGCAGTTTTGGACGACGACGTCCCTCTGCTGAACCCCTCCGTGTCACTTCTGTGACAGAATGGAGGAAACCGTGACGTATTTCACTCACGGGCAACAACCGTGAATGAAATATGATGCAGTTTCCTCCATTCTGTCACGGAAGTGACATGGAGGGGTTCGGCAGAGGGACGGTGTCGTCCGAAACTGCTCCCCTGCCACGCGGCAGCAACGGAGCTGTTTTGGAATATATCCTGCCAAAAATCATGTCTGAAAATCTCCCATGTGAGGTCCTTTGGTTGTAGTTCCATGGCTGTCAAATACTTGTCCAGAACAGAATCCATGTGGTTTCTCATTTGTCCCCTTCCAATGGGTGGTAAAAGCTTGACTGTTTCAGAGACTGTTTCAGAGAGACTGTTTACTGTTGTGTTATGTTAGTGGGGTTTTTTTTAGAACTGCCTTTTTATTTTTTATATAAAAAAAATTCTGATTGTTTTGATGACATGTTGTGTTTTAGTTAGATTTTTGTCATACTTTGTAGCCACCATCAGGCATCATTCTGCCAGAAAGATGGGATAAAACATCTTTTAATGAAAAAAAAATGAAGTCTCTGAACAAGACTGTAAATGCTCTGGAAATGGTGTGGTGAACCACAGAAATGTTATTTAGATCATTCCACTACATCAGAAGTACTAATTTGGTTGTGGCCATATTCTAAGGTTTCTTCACTGTGTTAGCTCAGCCTGCCATGCCAACACATTTTCCCCCTTTAACAAATTAAACAGTACAGGGAAAACATCCTTTCAGTTTAACCTACTTGGTTTATGAATAGTTGAAAAATCTGTTTTAAAGGTTCTTGAATAACCACCAAATCACTTCCTGTCTTTTGAACTGTTATTCTGTGTATGACATTAAATTTTTAGGATTTTTACCCTAGGGATTATATTTACAAGGAGCTTACAGTACATCTGAGTAGCTCATTGCCATTCATTTTACGCTCACAATTGGAAGCTGAAGTGAACGTTTTGCTGTGAATTTTGTGTCAGCAAATTAAATAGGCATGATGTAAATTCTCAAAGTCAGGCACTTTAAAATTTATTATCCTTGGATTCGAAAGTATAATATCACACACCACACACACACACACACACGCACACACTCCAAAAATCCCAATGAAATTCAGTTTAAAGCCATGTCATAACGCATTAAAAACATTATATATTAAATGTGCTCTAGTCTACCAATGCTGTCTCAAAGCTAAGCCAAATAGAAAAGTTGGTCTGAATTCTGTTGATAGTCCTATCTAAAGTAGATCCATTGAATCAATGGAATTTATCTATGACTTGACTTGCTGTTTGTTTGTTCTGTATCTTCAAGTCATTTCTGATTTATGGTGACCCCAAGGCAAACTGACCACAGGGTTTTCTTGGCAAGCTTTGCCTTCCTCTGAGGCTGAGAGTGTGTGAGTTGCCCAAGGTTCAATGGATTTGTAATTGGTTGACCGGTCGAACCCAAAGGGTGCTCAGCAGTGGCCCCTCTTCGTCTTGGAAAGATGTGACCAGTGGGGTGCCACAGGGTTCTGTCCTGGGCCCAGTGCTATTCAACATCTTTATCAATGACTTGGATGACGGAATTAGGGGCATACTTACCAAATTTGCAGATGACACCAAATTAGGAGGAGTAGCTAATACCCTAGAGGACAGGATCAAAATTCAAAATGACCTGCATAGACTGGAGAGCTGGGCCAAAGCTAACAAATTGAAATTCAATACGGAGAAATGTAAGGTACTGTACTTAGGGCGGACAAATGAAATGCATAGATATAGGATGGGAGAGACCTGGCTGAATGAGACTACGTGCAAAAGGGATCTAGGAGTCCTAGTAGACCACAAGTTGAATATGAGTCAACAGTGTGATGCAGCAGCTAAAAAGGCCAATGTGATTTTGGGCTGCATCAATAGAAGTATAGTGTCCAGATCAGGGGAAGTAATAGTGCCGCTCTATTCTGCCCTGGTCAGACCTCACCTGGAATACTGTGTCCAGTTCTGGGCACCACAATTCAAAAAGGATATTGACAAATTGGAGCCGTGTCCAGAGAAGGGCCACTAAAATGGTGAAAGGTCTGGAAACCATGCCTTATGAGGAGAGACTTAGGGAGCTTGGTATGTTTAGCCTGGAAAAAAGACGGTTAAGAGGCAATATGATAGCCCTGTTTAAGTATTGGAAGGGGTGTCACATTGAGGATGGAGCAGACTTGTTTTCTGCTACTCCAGAGACTGGAACACGGAGCAATGGATGCAAGCTCCAGGAACAGAGATTCCACCTCAACATTAGGAGGAACTTTTTGACAGTAAGAGCTGTTCGGCAGTGGATCACCCCTTCCTTGGAGGTCTTTAAGCAGAGGCTGGATGGCCATCTGTCGGGGATGCTTTGGTCATGATTTCCTGCGTGGCAGGGGGTTGGACTGGATGACCCTCGTGGACTGGGGGTTGGACTGGATGACCCTCTGCAATTCTATGATTCTAAGGTCACCCAGTGGGTTTCCATGGCCAAGCGGGGATTCAAACACTGATCTGCAGAGTCATAGTCCAAGACTCAAACCACTACACCACATTGGCTGACTTACCATTGAACAATTCATTGAATTGATCTATTCTACTTGGGATTAACCAACAGGAGTCAAACCATCTTCAGTATCTCCTGAAAGATACTCAGGCTTGGGTTGTGAAGAATCTCTGGGTAATGGAAATCCTATACATCGAAGAAAAATTGCTGTCAAATTTGTGGGCTAAACACAGACCATGGATGTTATTAGCAGAAAGGAATGGTCCATAAAGTAGCAGACCGCTGCTATGGGCAAAGGATTAATCCTGATAGAGTTCCCATGGATGCTTCTGCCCAGGACTCAAGAAGCCAAGGGACTGGCCCAAGACATGTTGCTGCCTGAAGTAAAAGAGAAGTACACTTCCACTCCACTTATAAAAGCTGACTAGGCTGGCAGTTCAGCTCCATTTCATGGGTGGTAAAGGGACATTGTCTTCAACCACACCACCACATCTGTTTAGAGGGCAAGCTGGGTGGGCAAGCTTGAGAGACATCAACGAGCCAGGAAGCTCAGAATAGGCTACCAATGCTGCCCTCAGCATCTTCTACCTGTGGCAGTTGCCTCACTCAACGCAGGGCTGGCCCTGCCTTGGCTGATATAACCTAGAAGTAATTGTCTTTCTAAAGAATGGGTTAGCCACCCAGCAGTGTGCAAGCTACATCTGACCCATGAAGGTGGTGGTGGTGGCGACAATGCTGATGATGATTCTCAGTATATACAGTAGCTGTCACTCTCAAAACAATTCACGTATATTATTTTGATGTAAACCTTAAGAAAATCCTGAAAGATAGGTAAGTATATTGTATCATAAAATATGTTGGGTGGGGGCTGAGCCTAAGGGTGAAGGTATTTTTAAGGGCCATGGAGAGAGCAGATTCATGGAAAAGGTAAGATTTGAACCTGAGATATCCTGATTGTATTCCAGATTGTTTGTTTGCTTTCAAGTCATTTCTGACTTATGGTGACTCTATGACTGGGTTTTCTTGTCAAGGTTTGTTCAGAGGAGGTTTGCCATTGCTGCCCTCGGAGGTTGAGAGAATGTGACTTGCCCAAGGTCACCCAGTGGGTTTTCATGTCCATGCGGGGATTTGAACCCTGGTCTCCAGAGTCTTAGTCCAGTACTCAGACCACTACCCCACACTGGGTCCAGTTTGTTAGCCAATGTATTCTCCTCACATAGCTCTACAGAATTAAAATGTTTAGTCTACTGTCTCTGTCATAATGAAAGGAAACTTGTTTTTTGTTTGCAAGAAATAAAGACAATACAGAAAGTAAAAGTCTTTTTCTTAGATTTTGAATGCAGCCATTATTTTTGTGTTTAACAAATCTTTATTGCTAGTTGTTGCCAACTGTATTATAGAACCAGGTCCTTTAGAAAAAATGGCTGTTTGTACAAGCAAAATAGACTTTAGGCCTCCAGACCATTATATGAATAGAGGAGTCACCCATAAGAAGAAAAATACTGGACACTCCCAGTCTATGGAATTTTCAAAATTAACTCTTAAGAAGTCATAACATGTACAGACTACTATTGGCATCACTTGTGCTATCCAATACGTAAACACCTGCCATACACATGTTACCATTTCTCACTCATCTTTTGCTGCTGCATTTTATGTGATAATTGGGGATTGCATTCTCCCAATGACTACTACTGAAGCATGAAAACAGCAAAAATACAATATCCTCTGCCCCACTCTTTAAGAAAAAGATATGGATCCTTCACAGAAAAGGAGAGTTAACACCAGCACTCTTTCACAGAGAAAGCAAAAGACCTTGTAAAACTACAAATCTCAGGATGCCATAGGAAGGAGCCATGGCAAATAAGCCAGTTTCAAACTGGATTATTTATTTATTTGTATATGTTTATTGGAATATCAATAGCATTAAAATGGGACAAAATTGACAAGCTAACAACATCACAAACAATAACAAAGCATATCACACTAACCCAAACAAAACAGCTATCCCATTACCCCCTCCCCCATACATAGGGAAAAGAAAAAAGGAAAAAAGACAACAAATTGGATTATTTATGTAGTGTGGATTCAGCCATGGAAAACAAAACATACAATATAATGTTTTGAGGAAGGATTGCAAGAAGTAACTACTGTAGATTTACCTTCTAGCAGGCACAGCACACATATCCCCACAAAAGCACACACAGGGATTGCTCTTTCCTTAACATCCCCCATTTTGCCAGCATGCATTTTGTTGCTCTAATGGCTCGCACTGCAAGCGCTGCATTCTGCACTTTGACATACACACACTCAAGTACAGTCATTACTGCATACAACTTACCTTTCATTGAGGTTAAGAGCTAAGACAAAGACAATTATACAAAATAAGCAAGTTCTCTAAAATTTGGCATTGCCATATTCCCATTGAATAAGCCAGTTTTCAGCATTCCGTTATAGTTCAGTGGTACCAAGGAAATGAATGGAGGGGGCTATGAAGAACAGAATGTTACATTTTAAAGTTAATTTCTTCCTGTAACTCGGTAGTATTTAGAAAGCAGTTTGTTGCCATTACTCATTACAGTGTTCTGAAACTAACGTGCTCCCTTACTTTTGTTACCTGTTGTCTTTTGTTCCTTTGTTAAGAAAATTAGGACTTTCAAGAGAATGGCATCCAACTTGGAACAATGCCAAGCAAAAGGCCTTGGAAAATCCCTTGATATATTCTTAAAGGGATGGGGAAAGTGTGGAACACACCCATATTCAGCCTCCAAGAACCATTTTTGCAGCCCCTCTGTTACCCTAAGAAGTGGGGGAGGTGCTTTAGAGTCCCACCTGTGATGCCAAAATCTCCTTTAACATTTGGAAGAATTATTAGGAGGGTACCTTTGGGGATCTTTTCACCTATGTATACCAGTACTAACTGTAGAAAGCACTCCAGTTAAAGTGCAATAAAGTATTTTATTGGAATAACACAAAAGTGAATGAACATACATAGCACATGTGCTTAAGAACCATACAAGACTCTCTCTCTCTCTCTCTCTCTCTCTCTCTCTCTGGCTTTTCTTCACAAATGAAGATTCAGAAAGGACTCATCCCGTGCTTTCTGCAAGTGTGCTGATGACTGAAAAGGCCAATCTGAGATAAACAAGTCTGGTTGCAGAAAGCACAGCAGAAGGTCTCCTTGGGTGATGTTTCCGGGTTGTGATTCTTTCTGCGTTGTCGTTTCTCTTCAAGACTTGTTTGGCGTGAGCTCTCAAATAAGGCTGCAGCATTGTGGATAGTGCGTCTCCATGCCTCCCGATGTGAGGCCAGGGTGGACCATTGTTGGTGATCAATTTGGCCACTCCTGATATGTTGTTTCAGGGAATCCTTGTATCATTTTTTTGGAGCACCCCTCTTACGCTGACCCGTGGCAAGTTCACCATAGAGTATTATAGCAGAGTAAAACAGAAAGACTGGATAGAGAGAGAGAGGTCCGGGAATATAGGGTGATAGCTGTTTTGAAAAGGAGAGTTCTGTACAGCAAGGATACTCAGACAGGTGTCTAAGGGTTATTTTATTATATTTCTAGACACATCCCCAAGGGGTCCAACCCCTTGCCATGCAGGAATAAACAATCAAAGCACACCCAAAAGATTGCCATCCAGCCTCTGCTTAAAATTTCCAAAGAGGGAGACTCCACCGTACTCTGAAGCAGTGCATTCCATGCCAAATAGCTCTTACCATCAGGAAGTTCTTCCTGATGTTTAGGTGGAATCTCTTTTGCTATAGTTTGAATCAATTGCTCCATGTCCTAGTCTCTGGAGCAGCAGAAAACAAGTTTGCTCCATCCTTAATATGACATCTCTTCAAATATTTAAACATGGCTGCCACCTCTTAACCTTCGTTTCCCCAGGCTTAACATACCTAGCTCCCTAAGCCACTTGTCATAGGACATGGCTTCCAGACCTTTCACCATTTTGGTCACCCTCCTCTGGACACGCTCTTACTTCCCTTGATCTAAACATTCTCATTGATGCAGCCTAGAATCATATTGGCTTTTCTGTATGCCACATCACACTGCTGACTCATGTTCAGCTTGTGGTCCACTAAGGACATTTTCAGACGATCCTTGCCCTGCAAGGATCGCCCGGGAGAGTTTCGTCACAGCAGCGCGGCAGAGGGTTGATTTCGGACGACGCCGTCCCTGCTGCGAGATCGTCTGTCCCTCTTGAGCTTAGGCTTGGAGCCTGTCGCGCTATATTTGGCAAGATTTTATTCATGGACAACCTCCGTGAATAAAATCTTGCCGAATATGGCACAGCAGGCTCCAAGCCTAAGCGCAAGAGGGACAGACGATCTCGCAGCAGGGACGGCATTGTCCGAAATCGACCCCCTGCCGCGCTGCTGCGACGAACTTCTCCCGGGTGATCCTTGAGCGGCAAGGATTGTCTGAAAATGTCCTAAGACTCCTAGATACCTTTTGCACACACTGCTATTAAGCCAGGTATAACTCATCCTATATCTGTGCATTTCCTTTTTACTGCCTAAATTCAATATCCTACATTTCTCCCTATTGACATTCCTTTTGGTAGTTTTGGCCCAGCTTTCTAATCTGTTAAGGTCATTTTTTAAAATATATATATCTTTATCGGCATATATACATACACAGCATAGATACCAAGGAAAAAACAGAAAAACAAATACATAAAAAACATAATTACAATACATACCACTGTCCCCTCTCATTACATATATCAACGTCGAATAAACCATTAAACAACTAAATAACAAAAAACAGTTATAACACAACACGTTAACAGCACATTAACCAACACTTAGGAGCTCCCCTGCAATAAGGAAACAGCAATGCTTTTAGCTTCCAATATTACTAAACCTTTCTATTTATTCCATAAGGAGGAAATAGTATCTAATCATAAGTCATACAAAGTTCAAAACAACTCTTTATGGATTTTTTGTCCATTATAAACCTTTAATGCCTAGTGGCTATATGTTGTTTAAAATTAAAGTAATCCAATCCCCTCGTGTATATCGAATTTATTTTTTAAATATTTTTCTTAATATATCCACTGCTTTACAAATTGGCTATTTAATTTGCCTTCAAGTATATAGGACAGTTTATCTAATTCTGCAATCTTCATTACTTTATCTAACCATTCGTCCTCTTAGGGGGTATTGTCTTTCTTTCAATATTTAGCAATTAAGATTCTAGCAGCCATTATTAAGTGCAGACATATATTACCCATTTTTCTCTCTGTGTCCTTCAAATTGTGTAATTCCTAATAGAAAAAAATAACATCTTAGACAGAGTTTAACCTTTAAAATGAGTTGCATTTTACCTTTAACCATGTGCCAGAACCTTTTCACCTTGCCACAATTCCAAAACATGTGGAATATCGACCCTATTTCTTTGTTGTCCAACACAAGTTGTTGGTGTTTTTGTAAATTTTAGCCATCTTATCTGTGTGAGATATCATTTATACATTACCTTCCAGAAGTTTTCCTTGATCATAGTACATCTCGTATACAAATTGTCATTCCGCCATAGTTTTTCCCAAGTCATATTCAATAGTATAACCAAAATCTCTAGCCCACTTAAGCATATGGTTTTTAATTACTTCGTCTTCAAGATGGTACTCAATCAAAATTTTATACAAATTTGCAATGAGATGTTTCTCCCCTTTAATATGTATTTGTCAAACTCACTTTTTACAAAATCTAGCCCTTGTTTCCCTTTGTCTGTTTTGAACCTCTCCTTAAGTTGTAAATATGGGAACCATTGTATTTCAAATCCCTCTTGTGTCAGTTCTTGTCTTGTTTTCAATTGATGTTCCTCTCCTCTACTACATGTAGTAAAGTCCTTATAGGTTAGCCATTTGCCCTGATTCCTTAGAGCTTTTAAAGATAAGGCTTCAACGAAAGGAAGCAATTTTATTATACAGAATATTTTCTACTTTATCCACACTTTATAGAGAACGTTTATAATTGTATGTTTTTGAAGGGCTTTTTGGATGGCAATTTTATTATACCATAGGAAGGCATTCCATCCAAAAATTAAGTCTTCACCTTCCAATGCTAGTAAGTGGGGATCATTTAAAAGGATTCTATGCCTTAACCATGATAAGCACATAAAATAAGTTTTAAAGTCTGGGAGAGGCATTCCACCTCTATCTTTATGATCCATAATGCATTTATATTTTATTCTATCCTATACCTGTGTCCTTCATTTTTACTGCTAAGCTTAGTATTCTACATTTTTCCCTATTGAAATTTATTTTGGTAGTTTTGGTCCAGCTTTCTAATCTCTTAAGGTCATTTTGAATTCTGTACCTGTCCTCTGAAGTATTAGCTACTCTTCCCAACTTGATGTCATCAGCAAATTTGAAAAGCATGCCCTCTATTCCATCATCCAAGTCATTGATAAAGATGTTGAATAGCTCTAGGCCCAGGACGGAATCCCATGGCATCCTGCTAGTCACTTCTTTCCAGGATGAAGAGGAGCCATTGGTGACTACTCTTTGGATTCAATCAGTAAACTAATTACAAATCCACCTAACAGTCACATTGTCTAGCCCACATTTTACTAGCTTGTTTGCAAGAATATCATGGGGGACCTTATCAAAGGCCTTATTGAAATCAAGATATGATACATCCATAGCATTCCCTTCATCTACCAAGCTTGTGACTCTATCAAAAAAAGAGATAAGATTAGTTTGGCATGACTTGTTTTTAAGAAACCCATGTTGACTTTTAGGGATTACAGCATTCCTTTCTAAGTGCTTACAGACTGTCTGTTGAGTTATCTGGTCTAGAATCTTTCCTGGTATTGATGTCAGACTGACTGAGTGGTAATTATTTGGGTCCTCTTTTTTTCCCTTTTTAATGATGGGGACAACATTTGCCCCCCCTCCTGTCTGCTGGGATCTCTCCTGTTCTCCAGGAATTCTCAAAAAGTATTAACAGTGGTTCTGAGATTACTTATGTCACTTCTTTTAATACCTTGGATGTAGTTCCTCTGGCCCTGGAGATTTGAATTCATTTAGAGTAGCTAGGTATTCCTGTACTACCTCTTTACCAATTCTGTGCTGCATTTCCCCTACTGCACAGCATCATCTGCTCCATTTCCCCCAGGCTGAGCACTGTTCTCCTTTTGGGAGAAGACTGAGGCAAAAAGGTATTGAGTAGGGAGATTATCAGATGCATCAAAAATGGTGTTATAACAATGCCATGAGATTGCAAAAAGGCTTCCTTATCAGATGACATTATGCCCCAGTGTCCTGCAAGTGTTCTGCTGCTGTTAAACGGGAGTTCTTTTTTATTGTTGGGGAGAAGATGAAAATTGATCTCCCATAGTGTTTGTGTTCTGGATTTTCATGTGTGCAAAAAGGTACCCTGTTCTTCTGGTATGATTCCAGTATCAATGGGTGGTCCTGCCAGAACACTTCTGGATGCAAATGGAAAAACTAGGTACCATATGCTCTTTTTATGCACCTCTCCGTCTTGCTTGCAAGTTTCTAAGCATGTATCTGTGCTTTACTGAACATTTTCTTTTTTAATTTTGGTGCTGGAGGCTTTTTAGTGTGCTCGCATCTTCTCGCGAGATGCACCAAACTCTCATTCACAGAGAAACGCAGAAGTAAGTAGCACAAGTACTCATATTGCCAGATTCTTGGGGTGAGTTTGTATCGTTATCACAGCAACATGCGAAAACGTGTATCATGGTGCCAGAACACAAATGCTGTAAAATATAGTGCCATAATAATGTTTTAAGCACTCATCTGATAATCTCCTAGTTCTGCCTTTTCTCTGTCTCCTGTTAACATTTCACCATCTTCTGCATGCAGCAGGCCTACCACTTCCTTGTTCTTCCTTTTTGCCACAGAGATAACAAAAAAAAGCCCTTTTGTTGTTTTTAACAACAACTCTTTCTGTGCCTTCTAGGCTCTTTCTGTACCTTAGCTTTTCTGACTTTCTCCCTACATGAGCCAGCTATTTGTTTGTATTCTTCTTTGATGATTTCCCCCTTTTTCCATTTCTTTTATATGTCTGCTTTAAATCTTAGCTCAGTAGAAAGTTTTTAGACATCCATCCTGATTTCTTTACAAAAGTGATGTCACTTCTGGACAGGACGGTCATAACAGTGCTGCGCTCAGTGAGGTCACTGAGGAAAAATGGACCCCTTTCCCTCTATAGTAACTAATCCCTACCTTAAACAGTAATCAGAAGGTGTTGTTTGTTGCACCAATGAAGTAACCTCATCCCCACAATACAACTTTGGTATGCCCTCTTCTCCTCCCCCCCCCCTGCAAAGTAAACTGGCAATAACAGCATCTTAAAGTGATGCTTCTTCCTTGGCCTCAGTCTGAAACTGCAGTATTGTAAACATCTTTCACTCTGGTAGATCTAATGCTAGCTGTCCTTGGCTTAGTGACATTGATAGCTATATTTCAGGTGCCACTGGGGATAGATGGCCTCTTGCAAAGAAATGAATTTGAAGTGGCACCCAGAAGATGATTGACACAATGTGTAAGTTCTTATTCTGTCAAAGCTTTACAGTGTTGCTAGTTGTCAAATCTGGCTGGCCTGCCATTGCTTAGCCAGTATCCCACTTGATTTCCAATGACTACCAGGCTTTTCGTCGCTTCTCAAGGACGGCAGCACAGGAGTTCCATTTGCAAATTATACATTTTGGAACCTCTGTCTAGCCTAAAGTCAATAACTCTTCCAAATTTTCCCACTTCCTTTCCATTTAATTAAAGCTTTTCCTCCCATGGTTAGTATATTATACCTGTGAATCTGGATTTCTTGACTGAGATTTATTAATTAACCAACCAAGATTTAAACCTAACGTTTAAGCCCAACTTTAAACAGTTATTGACCAGCAATAACAGACCTTGCAAGAGAGATAGCAACATGGGAGTCAGGCTTTGTGGCCAATCCAGATGCCCAGTTTGGGCTGAATCCAATCATTACCATTAGAATCCAGTTGTTAGAATCTATAGAATTTATGTGTTGACTTGCCATGTCCCCATTTATTCAGTAAATCTACTCTCGTGATGACTAACAGTTGGGATCTAGACCTGCATCCCTATGTCTACTTGGGCAACACTATTATAGTACCTACAGTAGGGGAAGCAGGTAGCATACTTTTGTTCCCCTTCTTCACCAGGAGATCTTGGTTGTGACAGTTCTCCCTCAAGGAAATTTGTAAAGGGTAGACCAAAGTGAGCAAGCTTTAAATTGAATAAAACCTCATTGTTGTTGTGTGCCCTCAACCACTACTCCACACTGATTCATTCTTGAACTAAAATGGTTCAGTTGTTGGCTGTAATCCTGTGGTAAGCCCAAACTAAAGCCTAAATACCCTAAAGGTACAAGATCCCATCTGATCTTAGAAGCTAAGCAGGGTTGGCCCTGGTCCTAGAAGGCTAGGACTTGGAAAATCTGCTATAAAGAACTAGACAAGACCCTGAAGTGTAAAGATATTCTGTATAATTGAAAATGGAAGTTAGGATTGTCCATACCATTGTATTTCCCATTTCTGTGTATAGTTGAGAAAGCTGGAAAGTGTGGAAAGCTGATAGGAAGAAAATCAACTCATTTAAAATGTGGTGCTGGAGAAGAGTTCTGTGAATACTGTGGACTGCTAAAAAGACAAATAAATGAATCCTAGAGTAAATCAAACCTGAACTCTCCCTAGAAGCCAAGGTGTCTAAAGTAAGACCGTTGTATTTTGAACATATTCTGGCACGATAACCTCACCATTTCAGACCTACCTTATACCACATCTGTCCATTCCCCTCAGCAGCCCAGTAGCGAATGGAGCTTGAACAGAGACCCATTCACTTCCTGGTTTGAGTTTCCAGCTGTTCTCGTAAGAGAACGAGTGCTTGGGAAATTCAAAAATAAAAAGCAAAAGAAACTTCAAAAAGTAATACCAAGCACAAAAACACAGTTAAAAAATACAAGTAACCTGGAGTGGGTACAAAAAAGTGTGTCACTTACCTCCTTGTCCTGAGTGCACCCGGAAGTGTTTGGCATGGACCTCCCACTGCGGCTGGCATTGTGCCAGCATAACAGGGCTCCTTTTCACTCACCGTCATTCTGTGACAGGAACGGAATGGGCGATCTATTCACAGCATAAGCTGTGAATAAAAAGAAACGAGGGCAGCACAGAAGCAGCGTGGGGGCATAACGGAAGGAGGACGACATTGTCTGAAAGATAAGCCCTTTGGGGATCTCCTGGTGTTCATGTAACGGCATATTAAGGGTGTCTGATAATCTCCTAAAATAAAGGGTCAGTTTATGGTTCCTTTAAGGAAGATCCTGATTCAGTTGTGCAGCGTACTTATATTCACATAAAGCTTCTTCTCATGTTTTTCAAACCTATAGATGGCAAATGTGTTTACTGAGCAAACATTCAGCTGTGGCTATGGTTAAGCTGAATGAAGGTGACAAGGAACACATAACCCCTTGTTGCAACAGCTTTACTAGCTACTAGTCCATTTCCAGGCACAATTCAAAGCATTGGTTATGACCTATAAAACCCTACATGGCTTAGGTCCAGATTATCTGAAAAACTGTGTCTCCCTATATGACCCTGGACATGAAGCAGGGTATATATATTAGGGCCCCCCCACAATAAAAAGGTGTGCCATGGTAGACAAATCCATCCACTCTCTTTCTTGGTGTGCAGCCAGATCAGAACCTCCTGTGCCACCCTCAATGTCTACCTGAGTATCTTTGCTACACAAAACTCTGCTCTTCAAGACTGGTAATTATTGCCCTATTTTCCCGAATCTCTCCTGCTCTCCAATATTTCTGCCTTAATCCTCTATAGCCTTATATGGTTCTTAGGAACTTGCATTGCATGTTTGAATACATTTTGTGTTGTTTCCAATAAAAATACTTGATTTCACTTTAAAGTTGGAGTGTTCTCTGATGTTAATACTGGTGTACATAGGTGAAAAGATCCCTGCAGTTACCCTCCTCTCGCAGGCATCTGTTTGAGCTAATAATTCCCCCAGCTAATAATAGATCATGGGTGCAGCTCTAAAGCACCCCCCACCATCTCTTAGAATAACAGTGGGATATAAATTAAATAAGTATATGTATAACCTGTGCACCCCGTGGCTATCCTCCTGCGTTCTTTGGATGGGTGGTGTAGAGAATAGATTGAACCTTTTAAAGAGATGAAAATACTGTATATGATCATTTTCCATGGTGGAAAACTGAGTAAAAATAAAGGAGGTTCCATATTGGTATTCCTGCAAAGCAGGAGGATGGACTGAATGGTCCTCATGGTCTGTTCCAACTCTATGATTCTATGATCTACCCGAAGGTCTTATGAGAGAAGTGGAGCAAAAATCAAATGTGGTCAAATCAAATGATCATGATGTCAACTACGATAAATGATTCATAGAGCCAATAAATTAAAGAGTAGTTATTTTGACTTTTTTTAAAAGGGACACTGAAAAGATTTCACAGTGATATAGTGAGATCTAGGTCTTTCTTTTGGAGCTAGAGAAAAAAACAGAGAGGAACACATTACATACATAGGTGAATTTCTGCCCATGTTCTATATTACTCCAATTCATGGAATATGGAGCAGGAAGAAAAGAGAAAGTGTTTTGGAGAGACTGGAAAAGAGAGATCTTGAATTGAGCTCCCCACACCCAGCTGAAAAGGCACATCTAGCAAACCTGTGTCACTCAGGAATGACTTCCAGTTCTGACAGCATCAATTGAAGCATTAGTACTCCTTGCTCAAGCATAAATGTTATGCAAGCAAAGCACAAAAGGTCAGTAGAACAAGGAATTCAGATGTCCTTCAAGGTTATACAAAGAACTGTTGTGTGAATCATGCCTTCTGTTAGAGATTATTGGTGGGAGAAGCACCGTGCCAGTTCATGGATGCTGGCAATGAACATTCACAGGAAAGTATGATAGAGCTTTCATAAACCTTCAGCGTTGACTCTATCATTGGGCAGAATAAGGATGCTATCTCAGGTGACAGATTCTGAGCTTCAACCGAGGGTGTAGCTATGTGGTGTGGGGAATGAAGGTATTTCTACCTCCAAATAAAAATTCTTCCCCCTCAGATGAAATTTTCCTTCAGCTTCCAATTTCTAGCATTGTAGTAACTTAAAACTTCAACTGAGCATTTAGAAATGCAGTTTAGGCATCCAAAGAACAGGAGCAGGCAAAGTTACTAAGGAAATGTGAAAATAGCAGATGTAAGAGTTCTAGGTGTGAATCATTTTCCATATCTCACTCTTTGTAATGCTGAGATTTTATGAGCCCATAAAAAATGGAGTCCCTAGTAGTAAAGACATTTTGCGGCAGCTGCAATCTGTCATAATGTTGTTATTTGGGGGTGGGGTTTCCCCCATATTGCATGCCTGCTAGTAAACACAATGGCCATGAGCGATTTACTTGCATTTGCACTTATCTCAATTTGCTTACAATGACTTTTTTAAAACAAAAAAACGATGTCCAAGGTGTGATTGAGTGATTTTTTGCTTGAACACAAAAGCAAAAAAATGAACACCCCATTTTCTCGCCTTAGCGCTTGTCTGCTAAGGCAAAAATCTAACATGGTTGCAGCGGGCATTTGCCTTGTTATCAAGCCCCACCCCCTGCACCCATCCGGCCAATCAAATGTGTGCTTCCTCTCATTTGGGTAAGTGAATCAGATCGACTTGCTTATCCTAATGAGCAGAAATGTGCACCCCCTCGTTGCTGTTTTTAAAAAGACAGGAAAAGCAACAAAGGCTTTTATGGCGAGGCTTTTGCCTTTTTTGTCCTCCACCTTCATAATACGGTGAAATCACATAGAATGCCATTAGGACAGGTAGGATTCTCCTCACATTCTGTGAGTTTTTTCACCATTTGGACAACCTGCTGAAAATTAGGGGAAGGGGGGAATCATTTTGAGGGACAGGATTCTTACTTAAGGGGATCATGTTCCTGCCCCCCATAACTACACCCCTCAGGGCAATCAGAGCAGCCCCCAACCATTCATCCAAGGTCCCTTTGCCATTTTTATGTGTTAGAAGACAGAGCTGTGTGCACTTCAAGCCTTAAATAAGCCAGCTATGAAAGGCCCTGCTCCAATGCTCCTGTTGACAGTCCAGTACATTTCTGTAGATGGAAAAGGGGGATGGATGCTACCTTGTCGTTTACCTTGGGTATCAAAATGTCTCAGGCCTGCTTCCAAACAATGCATGCACAGGAAGGACTCATCGACTTATTGTTTATTCAGGAAGCTGTTTTCACAAAGATAAATCCTACATGCCTACAGTTTGTGCATGGATAGGTTCTTTCACACTTCTACCTGAATGTCCAGACTAGGCAGGGACCAGGTCAGTGGTTATGAGCAAGTGTACACCCTCCAACATTTCATGGACGAAAACCAGGACATGTGTGACCAAGCTATACTCCAGTGTGCTCAAGATGGCAAAAAGTTATTAACAAGGAAGAACATACAAGCTAGGAGAAGCTACAGTAGTTTGCTTTTACCTGAGCCTACTGGCAAGAGCAAGAGCCCATCCGCCCTCCTCTCCTCTCCCCCTGCTGAGTGAATTGAGTGCAAATTGCTTTTGCACATTGAACTCAGTTTGCAGCAATTGAAGTGAGCTGAGGCGAAAGGGGAAAAGTGGAAGGAAGAAAGAGGAACTGGGGTATTTTAAAAGCAGCTGGGAAAAGTGGGATGACAGATGGTTAATTGGAACGATTCATGCCAAATTGGGACAGTTGAAAACTCACTGCTCTGCAATATGCCCCCATGCCAACCTCAGTACAAGCACAAAAAGTGCACATAAAATGGTGAAAAAAAATGTCACAGATAAAAAAAGCCATGATGGGTTCTTCAGCTGCAGTGTGACCTGATATTCCTACATGTATTGGTTGTTCTTTTTTTTTAAAAAAGTGTCATATTTATTTATTTTATTTATTTACTAAAATATTTATATCCCATCCTATATCATGGGATTTCGGAGTAGCATACAGCATACAAGAAAAATCAACTTAAGCAGTTTAAAACAATTTAACAATTCTTTTTTAATTTTAATTTTTTTACAAATTTGGCAATTTGGCAAGCATTTATAAACACAGAATAAACAAGAATAATAAATGTCCATATTTTCTCTAATATAATAAACAGTCTCTTGTTTCCCTTTGGAATAATATTTTTGGCTTCACTTCTAATTGACTTCCTTTAGTACGTCCAGTCTTGAAAATTTATCACACTGAGTCCATAACCAACTTTGTATTAAATAAAATACTACCCTGCTGTATAAAGTAAGGACCCTTGTCCCTTTGTATTTACCTCATAGTAATATTAGATTTTGCTGGCCCAACAGATAATATCCTCAGTTCTTAATTAATGTCCCCCCCAGATAAAATCTGTTCATTTCCTCCACTATTTTTTCCTTCTATTCTACTTGTAATATTGACTTTAAAAGACTAATTTGGTTTTTAATTCAAGATGTACATCTGTTTTTACAAAATTCTATAATAGGGTTCCATTCTTTGTTATGTTTTGAAGTATGTCTTTGTTTTAACTCAAGCATAAGCTTAGCCATACAAGCCATATCAGCCAGTTTTAATGACCACTCGTCTAAAGAGGGGATTTCTTTTGCCTTCCATTTCTGGGCAATCATTAGTCTTGCCACTGTTGCCATGTACAGTAGTACTCTCCAGTTTGCTTTTTCATGACAATTTAACATTTCAAACAAGAATTATAATAAATAAGAACAGGTGTACTATTTACCTATTCACATGTCCATCCTTTATCTCATAAGGAAGGAAAAAAATGTTATTGAAATACTTGCAAAATCGCTGCTAGAATGGGAGGTGCTATCTTGGTGACCTCAGACATCCTATCCAATCAGTGCCATCTGCAGCTTGTCTTTGCCGCAGGCTTGCAGAAGCTTGCTTAATGATTGATCCCAAGTAATATATTCTGGTTGATGGCCATCAGGGTAATTCTGTATCAAGCTCACTGCTCTGCAAATGTTTTGCCTGTCTTCAGCCTAAAAAAGGGATTTATCTTTTAATATCCTGCTGATGGTCTCTTGACACCATAAAATCCAACCTTGAAATAATCACACCTGTTGTCCTCCCCTGATTCCAAGCTCCCTCCCAGATCTTATTCCCTAGCCATCCCATTTTATTTAAAAGCCAAGCTTGTCAGCTATAGAGAATAATAAACAAATTGTCAAGCTGCCGCGGTTCATCATCACCTACTCTCATCTGCTAGTCAAAACTGCAGCAGTCAGCCACAACAACCCATCACACTCCTGCCTACGGCTGTTTTCTAATAAAACCAACACAGCCACAGTATTCAAATATGTCATAGTGAAATGAGTCATTTTAGAATGAGTCTCCTTTCCCCCTTCTCTTGACAGAAGAAGAGAAGCATGTTTACTCTTAATGTAGAACCATTTCTTCAAGTGTACATAACAGCAAGTGGGACCTGCCACACAGTGTCGAAGGAAGGAGCATTCCTTTCCAGGGTTCCAGTGACCCAACCAGGAAACAGCTTCCTGAATACTCCATTTCATTTCCAAAACTGACATAGCACTGCAGTTCACCACTGAAATTCAGCAGCAAACTGCTAAATGCACTATAGTCAGTGGGGGAGAAGAATGATATTGACTATGATATCATCATCAGTATTACATTCTGGCATCAGTATTGTAGTAAATACAAACACAACACAACAAATTTGTAAGCTGCCCTGAATCTCATTTTGGGAGAAAGGCGGGATATAAATCCAATGACTAAATGAACAAATAAATAAATTCAGTTTAAGTACATTTGGTTTCATTTATATGGAGATATAAATATAACAATAATTAATCGCAGTTGAGGGGGGATTTTATTGAGGACAGCTTTTGTTACTAAATTTAAACGTAACAAATAAAACATATTTTTTTAAAAAAATAAATATGTCTGCTAAGCTTTGCCTCTTTGCCTTGAATCTCATCCCTTCAGCATGTAACCTACAAGGTGTTCCCAACCTGAGAAGTGGCTCCCAGCACAATAGCAGTTGTCTAACTTGCTGGTCATTGTAAAAACCTTATATGAAGAACTAGAGCCTAGATTCATTTTTTCTTCCTCTCTCCCAAACTGTTTTCCTTTCATGTCATGCCTTTTAGATGGTAAGCTTCAGGGCAGAGACTTTTCCTCAATCTTTGTAAGCTGCTCTGTGAGCTTTTTTCAGCTGTAGAGTGTAGTTAAAACCCTTAAAACAAATGAAGGAGGGAGGGGTTCTTGGGGCTATCAGTGGCTACTAATCATGGTTAATATATAGTCCTTCCAGTATGCACCAGTATATCAAGTTCTGAGGAGTATGAGCAAGAAGGGTACTGTTGCACTCATTCCCTCGGAGAATGGAGAAGTTACTTTTTGAACTAGAATTTCCCAGTATCCACCTACCAAGCCAGTGGGCTTCCTAGGATCGTCCAAAAAAGTAAATTTTCCATGCTCGAATGGGGGTTTCCCATAGACAATTTGTCTGGCCACTATTTGAACAGAATAATGGACTGCATAGGCCTTGACTAATCCAGCTTGGCTTTCGTTTTGTGAAGAGTTTACTGAAGTGCACATAGAAGCGTAGGAGAGAGCGCGTGCTCAGGGTTAGATAGTACCACTTTCTGATGGAAAATGTGAGAGACAACAGTGTATCTCACAAGCAGATTAATTACTACTCACAAAGAGAAAGTGAGCGACAACTAGTCCCACATTACCATACCACACCTACACAAGGTCAAGCAGAGAAACAAAGAAGACCCAGGGCTCATCTACATGAGCCAGAATATGCCAGCTCCACACTGGCGTATTCTGCCTGCAGATCAGGCTTGTTCCTCCCCTGTTACTGGCACAAAACGGGAGGAAGGCCATTTTTGCCACCAACCGCATTCCACTCTCTGAAGCCAGGAAGCTGGCCTGCAGCATGTAAGCAAGGCCCCCTGCATGTGACCAGCCTGGTCACATGCTGTGGGCCTCCTTCCTGGATCTGGAAGAGTGATGGCAGATGGCAGATGCATGGTTGTCTGGACTCTTGCTTTCACATGGGGACCAATCCATTTTTTTCAAGCTGGAATGGATTTTGCCAGGTTTTTTTTTTAATGGTGTAATGGGCCTCACCCCATCTCCCCCCTCCCCTGTCTTGGCCTCGTCTTGACCCTGGGGATCTTGAGGATTGTCAAGACTGGGGGCAAAACAGGACAAAAGCCCTGTGTCATCTGAACTGCAGGGCTCCAAGACAATCCCTGAGTCTCCTTTCTAAAATCACATGAAGTAGGTTTATTTACAAATATTAAATGGTTTCATACAATCCCAGGGTGAGAGGCTTTATAACATGTGCTCTTTAAACATGGAGAGGAGAGAGAGAACTTTGGGCTGCAAAATGAAGAATGACCAAACTGAGCCTCACTGCAGATTAACTGATGCAGGAAGACAGTGTGGCTAAAACCACCAACTAGGACAGTGATGGCGAACCTATGACACGCATGTCAGCACTGACACACGTAGTCATTTGTGCTGACACATGGCCATAGGCCTCCTCCCCCCTGTCCCCGCCCTCAACCTCACCGCCCTCCCTAAAGTGGCAATCAGGGCTTCAAAGCCTCACTTTAGGGAGGGAGGAGGAAAGTGGCAGGTGGGGCTACGAAGCCCCGATCGCCAATTTAGGGAGGTGGGGGTGGAGCCGCCACCACCACCCCTGAGGCCTGCCATGCTTCCCCGGAGCTGCTTGAGAAAAGCCGGTAAGGTGGCTGGTGGGCGGGACTCTGCTGGGGAAGGTGGCGGGCGAGTGGGAGGGTGGCCACCCGGCCTCTCCCCAGCCTTCCTGAGGTGGCTCCGAAGCCTCGGAGCCGCCTTGGAAAGGCCGGGGAAGATGGTGGGTGAGCGGGAGGGTAGCCGCCCGGCCTTCCAGAGGGGGCTCCATGGCTTTGATGCTGTGGAGCCACCTCGGGGAGGCCGGGGAAGGCAGTGGATGGGAGGGAGGGACTCTGCCCGGCCTGTCTCCGGACTTACTGAGGGGGCTTCGAGGCTTTGAAGCCTCGGAGGCACCTCGGAAAGGCCAGGGACGCGGTGGGCAGGTGGGCCTCTTGTTTGAGCCCAGAACACCATGCGCAGCTTCTCCAACGGAGCCCTTCTAAATAGCTCCGCACAGGGGAGCTGCCAAAAGAGGGGAGAGAATGTGCGTGTGTGTGTGTGCATGTGGTATTGTGGGGAGGGGGAGTAAGTGCTGTGAAGGAAAGAAGCTGAGGGTCTGGGAGCCGATGAGCTGCCCGCGTAATCACTCCTAGGTTAGCCGGCATCACGTGCTCTGCTCCATGGCTAACTCAGGCTGCCTCCTTGTGGTATCTCCACACAAAATAAACTCATGGGTCAGAGGGAGGCTGGGGGAGGTGGGGGGAAAGTAGCAACGGGGCCTCCGAAGGCCCGTCGCCACTTTTGGTAGGATGGGCTGGGGTGGGGAAGTAGTGACGGGGCCCCGTCGCCACTTTTAGGAGGCCGGGGGGCTGTTATTATTTGCAGATTTTTCACATTTGCGGGGGTCTCCGGAACCTAACCCCCACGAATGTGATGGGACGACTGTACATTTTGATTACTCAGTTGTCACATGAGTTGTGAGAACTCATTAATTATTAATAAATAATTAATAATATTGTTGATTAAACAATAAATATCGCGAAATAATGTTTTTTCCTCAAAGTGACACACCACCCGAGTTATGCTCAGTTTTTGGCGACGTTTGACACACCAAGCTCAAAAGGTTGCCCATCACTGAACTAGGAATTGAGATTAATAAATGCTATGCCTAAACTGTTAGAGATTCAAACTGGAATTACTAGCAAGGTTACCAATGCATTGTGAACACAACAAATGTAAGAGTTCCAGATCTGAATGATTTTCAGTGTCTCACTTTTTGTAAGGCTAGAAATTTGGGGACTGAAGGAAAATTGCACTGTTGTTGACTGTTGTTAAGTTGGCTTCAGTGCACAGTGAACCTTTGAATGAGAGGCCTCCAAGACACCTTAACAGACTTGTTCAGATCCTGAAAACTCAGGGCTGTGGCTTTCTTTATGAATTCTATCCACCTATAATGAGGTCTTCCTCTTTTCCTATTTCATCCCACTTGACCAAGCACTATAGTCTTTTCTAATGTGTCATGCCATCTCACGATATATCTAAAGTATAGTAGCATCAGTTTGGTCATTTTGGCTTCAAGAGAGAGTTCAGGCTTGATTTGCTCTAGAACCCATTTATTGGCCACTGTAGCAGCCCATGGCATCCACAGAACTTTCCTCCAGCACCACATTTCAAATAAATTGATTCTCTTCTTCCATTTTCTTCACTGTCTAGCCTTCACAACCATACAGAGAAATCAGAAATACTATGGCATGGGCAATCCTGACTTTGCTATTCAATTATGTACCTTTATACCTGAGGATATTATCTAGTTTTTCCATAGCTGCCCTTCCAAGACTTTATCAGACACACTAAATACAGC
This sequence comes from Gambelia wislizenii, assembly GCA_030847615.1. NCBI lineage: Eukaryota > Metazoa > Chordata > Lepidosauria > Squamata > Crotaphytidae > Gambelia > Gambelia wislizenii. The sequence goes on from JAUMIR010000004.1 coordinate 25,075,298, forward strand.
ATCATAACAACACCACATAAACGGAAAAGGGCACGTGTATCACATGACATCGCCCTTTTGCATTTATGTCCCTGCCAAAATCCATACTTCTTAATTGATGGATGAAGCAGGCAATTGATTCCCCCGTGGCACTTTACTGCCGGTATTGCCCACATGTGGAACCTCGTGCCATTCTACTCACATGAATGCAGCAAGAATGGCCAGTCTGGCACAAACCACTTTCGGGTGAGATACAACATGCAGGTAAGTGACAGACTTTTTATGACCCTCCCCGGGTTACTTGGGACTTTTAAAGTGTGTTCCTGTGCTTTGTGCTATGTTTTCTTTGTTCTTTTGGGGCTTTTTTAAAAATTTCCCCCACAAGCGTCTTCTCGCGAGAATCTGTGGGATTTTGAATGAGGAAGTAAATGGAGCTCCATTCACTTACTCTTTCATTGCTGGGAAGCCTTTGCTGGGAAAGCAAGGGGAGGTGTTCTTTTGTTTGCATAAAAATTGATTTTTTTAATGCCAGCAAAAGAACATTTTAAGGGGCTCATCTGATAAAGTCCTTAGTCATCTTCTGATTTCTTCACTATGGTCTCAGTTTTGATTTATGATTAAATCAAAGTACAGAAAGTCTTTTACTATTAAAATGTCTTCATCATCAGCGGTAAAGTCAGATAAATCATTTGTGGTCATTATCTTTATTTTCTCAACTTTTCAACTGTAACCTGCTTTTGCACTTTCTTCCTTGATTTTCCTCAATAGTTGTTCCACATCTTTCCTATTTTCTGTTAATAGATCAGTGTCATCTGCATTATCTTAAAATTTCCTGCGTGGCAGGGGGTTGGACTGGATGGCCCTCGTGGTCTCTTCCAACTCTACAATTCTATGATTCTATGAAAATGTTGGTGTTCCTTCCTCCAGTTTTCTAGCTTCCTACTCCAGGGAAGGGTTGGGTTTTTTAAAAGTTTGTACTTGGGGAGCTAACAGTGTTGTGTTCTATATTTTTAAATGGAATTTAACTAGCTCTATTATGTCACATTTTGTTGTCAGGTGGGAAAAGTGCATTCCCAAGGTAATTTTTGCAGTCCTAAAAAAAATTGCATCCAAAATAAAAACCTTGTTTGGAGAGCCACATTTGGCTCCTGTAGTTCAAAATCCACACAGGAATTCATAGATGGAACTGGCTTCAGAAACATTGCGTCATCAATAAAGGATTGTTGACTCTTGTATGTTTTATTATTTAAATTTGTTTTGTATCTTTTACTTAGAGTTCTAAGGTTGGCATCCAATTTTTATTTTATTTTATTTTATTTTATTTTATTTTATTTTATTTCCTGCCTATCTCCCTATGGTGGGACCCAAGGCAACATTTAAAAATAACACTAGCTAAAAAAAAACACAGTACGATAAATAAAAATTAAAAGACATTAAACCATTATCTAATTAAAATTCCACATAAATACTAAACATTTTTAACACTTCAAAAACATTAAAATAAATCTTAAAAACAGGAGCATCAACCAGCATACAACCTTTATTTTTCAGCAAAGGTCTGGTGGCTTAAAAATGTTTTATCCTCCCATCTGAAAGAGAGTAAAGATGCGGCCATCCTAATCTCTCTGAGGAGGGTGTTCCAGTCGGAAACAGCCACCGAAAAGGCCCTCTCCCTAGTTCCCATCAAACGATCCTGAGACGGTGGTAGGACAGGGAGAATGGCCTCTCCAGCTGATCTCAATGTTCTGCCGGGTTCATATGGGGACATACGGTTCTTCAAGTAGTCCAAAGTTGCAATAATGTTGAGCAGCATAAGTAGAAGAGGCCTACAAACAAGTTTGGCACCTCATTGGATGCTGGGAACCCTACTGGATGCATGAAGCTTTTGGGACAATTAATATGTGTTCAATGTGAAGTTGACAGCTTTCACAGCTGGCATCCATAGGTTTTCCATGGTGTGTTTTTTTTTTCCAAGCTGTGAGGCCTTGTTCTGGAAGAGTTTATTTCTGACGTTTCGCCTGCATCTGTGGCTTGCATCTTTAGAGAATGGTTGGGTAGGAGTGTGGGGGGAGGTTATATGCTGTGAGCCCCTGTTGGAGAGGATATGTAAATTTGTGTATTTGAATGGCTAGTTTCTGGGTGGAGATATGCAAGGAGGATTAATGTCTGTTTGGCTAATGGGGACAGGAGGATTTCCAGCTCACAGTATATAACACACACACACACACACACACACACTCCTACCCAACCATTCCCTGAAGATGCCAGCCACAGATGCAGGCAAAACATTAGAAATAAACTCTTCCAGAACATGGCCTCACAGCCTGGAAAAAAACCCACGGAAAACCTATAGATATGTGTTCAATTTAGTACAGAATTTGTTGCATTGTTGTTACATTTCTTTTCTTATGGACTTAAAATTGTGATTGTGTTTGCAACATTAATCATAACTGGCCCCATAGAACCCAGAAAAATGTGCACTAATGCACCAGCACTCACACTAGGTAAGATCATAGCCTCCAAAATTTCACAGCTGAAAACTAGGTTATATATGGCCAAGGAACATCAGGAGTGTATGTAGTCAAGATGTCAAAAGCTATTAATGAGGAAGAACTCACAAGCTAGGAAAGGCTGCAGCAGTTTGCTTTTGCTTGGACCTACTAAGGTCGATTCCACCCCTCCTCTCATCTCCCCCCCCCCGCTGTGTTAATTAACTGCAAACTACTCCCGTGCTTTGAACTCAGTTTACAGCAACTGAAGTAAGCTGAGGACAAAGGAGATTTTCAGATGGGGTCAATATTCTGTGGCAAGCATGGAACAGGGTTGAGAAAGGGGCTCCCTTTCGGATTACATCAACCCCTTTCATCTTGCTCCTGTCCTGCTCCCGGAGTATTCTATTCACGATGAAACATTGTGAATAGAACTCCCCTTCTGTGTCTGTCACAGAATCAGGGGCATGGGAAAAGGAGCCCCGTTCCTGTTCCGAGATGACAGGCACAGGATAGGAGGTCTGGTCTGAGCACTTCCTGGCACAATCGGGACATCCAGTTAAGTGGCACCCTTCCCCCCCCCTCCCTGGGTTACTTGGCATTTCTGTCATTGTTGTTGTTGTTGTTTGGTGTTTCGATTTTATGTTTGACAGTTGGGGGAGTTATTTTCAAATTTGCCGCATGCCCATTCTCTTGTGAGAACGGGCGTTATTTCAGTTGCCGGTCATAAAGGCAGCCTTACGACAGCTGCATTTACGACCGGCCAGCTTGGGGAGAGGGAGGACATTCCTGCCACAGAATTGAGGTAAGTGTGCAAACATTTTCCCTTTATTCCGTGGCAGGAATGGGATTGGGGCTTGTGGGACAGGAACGGGGCATTTAGCCCCATCTGAAAAAGTCCAAAGAGGGAAAGTGAGTGGAGGAGAGAGAAACTGGGACATTTGAAAAGCCACTGAAAAAGTGGAATGGCAGATGGTTAATCAGGACTGTCCCTGCCAAACTGGGACCATTGGAGGGTGTGGAAGCCTACCAGCTCACTTCCACAGAGGAGAGAGCCCACTAGAAACTCTTTGGCCAGGACTCCCTCAAACTCAGGAGCCAGCCCTGCCACTGGGTATAAATCACAATGTGGCATGGCCTCTGGTTTGAAGCCCTTGTCTTTTAATCCAGCCCTGGCGGGATTTGACCACTCACTCTTTTTATCCTGCATGAAAGTAGATCATGTTTCTCCAGTTCTCTAGCAAAGGAAGCCAACAAACAAAAGACATGAACTCTTTATTATTACAAGATAAGCCCTTCCCTCTGTAGTATGTTCCAATCTGGAGTGCTCTGAACATTTTGTAGTAAATCTAAACATTCTATAAAACAGTTGTAGAGGGATGATTCATAGCAAGCAGACATGTAGCCACAGCTGCCTTGCTATTTATTTCTTGGCTAAACCTAACTATGAATAAGTTAAGCACCTTAATAGAAGTTGAATAATAAATACAGTCCAAATATAGGCAGAAATCCAACTCGAGCATCACAGCCTCCTTTTTTAAATCCTCTGTCTTTCAACAACACAAGCCACTAGAGCATTTACCATTGTATAACAAGGGGGGGGGGAATTTGGACCTGGTGTAATTGGCATGATCACCCTACAATGGCAGCTTTTACTGTGTCATTGCCTTCTTTAACTGAGCACACAGGAAGATTTTCAAATCCTTTTCAGCCACAAAAGACATTTAACCAAATACCAAGAATATCCAGTTTCTCTTCCCTCCCACCTTCCCCCTTTATATTCCACTTACTTCAGTTGCTTCAAATTGCAGAACTAATTTGCACTCAGTTAATTCAGTAGGGGGTAGAATCAAGCCTTGGCCAGTAAGCTCAGGCCAAAGCAAACTGCTGCAGCCTGTCCTAGCTTGTGCGTTCTTCATTTATAACTTTTGCCATCTTCACCAAACTTCATTGATGTTTGGACACATGTGCCCTGGGTTTCATCTATGAAATGTTGGTGGGTATGGTAAAGTTATATGCTTTTTTTGTTATAAAAAGAGGCAGAAAAACAGCCACATGATCCGAGAGAGAAGAGCTCTGGCCATCTATGCTTGTCTAGAAAGGACATAGGCATTGAGAATGAAACTGAATATATGACAGGTGAACATCCTTCCTTCCATCTAACTTTTTTTTCTTGTAAACTAGGGATCACCAGTATTGAGGCCATGATATTGAGAATGCAGCTGCGCTGGGCACGGCACGTTTCTAGGATGGAGGACCATCGCCTCCCAAAAATACTACTCTACGGTGAACTCGCCACAGGTCAACGTAAGAGGGGCACTCCAAAAAAGCAATACAAAGACTCCCTGAAACAACATCTGAGGCTCGGCCAAATTGATCACCAACAGTGGTCCGCCCTGGCCTCACATCGGGAGGCATGGAGACGCACTATCCACAATGCTGCAGCCTTATTTGAGAACTCACGCCGAACAAGTCTTGAAGAGAAACGACAACGCAGAAAGAATCACAACCCAAAAACATCACCCAAGGAGACCTTCTGCTGTGCTTTTTGCAACCGGACTTGTTTATCTCGGATTGGCCTTTTTAGTCATCAGCGCGCTTGCAGAAAGCGCGGGATGTGTCCTTCCTGAATCTTCGTTTGCGAAGAAAAGCCAGAGAGAGACCCTTTTTAAAAGCAACTGAAAAAGTGGGAAGACAGAGGATTAATCATGACTATCCCTGCCAAATCAGGGCAGTTGGGGGTATTCTTCCCAGACCCCAAGAAACTCACCTCCAGTATCAGAGACAATAGGCCTCTCAGTTCCAGCAGGAAATTGCTCTTGACCTCATATCGTGTTTATGGGTTTCTCTGAGGCATATGGCCACTGTGGAGGCAGAATGCTGGACTAGAAAGGCTTTTGATCTTACTCTTTCTATGAGTGTATTTTGTACTACATAGAGCAGTTTGATTCCATTTTAAACTGTCATGGCTTCACCCTATAGAATTTGAGGGCCTGTATTTTGGCATTTAGAATTTTCTGCTACGGAGCCTTAGTCCTCTCTCTCTCTGGATTTTCTCCTACATCACTAGAGTTCTCCAGCAGGGAATTCTAAATACTTGTCAAACTAAAAATCCCAGGGTGTCATGCAATGGGGCCAAGACAGATAAAGTAGTATCAAATTGCTATAACTGTACTGTAGCTACTCTCTGAACTCTCATTGGTTCCTTAATTCCCTGTTTCCCTTCAGTCACTTTGGCAGCTCCCCTACGTAGTAATGTAACCATAGCTCTCTACTAGATGCAGACATTACAGAACTGGCCAATTCTAATTCCTGCAGAAATGTTTCCATTTATGAAGATGTAAGTCCCCAACAGGATTCCAGCAGATTTTTTTTAAAAAAATGTTAAACAGTGAAGGGGAGTAGGTTACTTACTTGAAAGTAACCAATTGAAGAAAGTACTCAATTGAAAGTAACCAATTGAGGATGGAGCAGGCTTGTTTTCTGCTGCTCCAGAGACTGGAACACGGAGCAAGGGATGCAAGCTCCAGGAACAGAGATTCCACCTCAACATTAGGAGGAACTTTTTGACAGTAAGATCTGTTCTGCAGTGGAACACACTCCCTCAGAGTGTGGTGGGGTCTCCTTCCTTGGAGGTCTTTAAACAGAGGCTGGAAGGCCATCTGTCAGGGATGCTTTGATCAAGATTTCCTGCGTGGCAGGGGGTTGGGCTGGATGGCCCTCGTGGTCTCTTCCAACTCTGCAATTCTATGATTCTATGATTCTATGCTGTTTTTAGAAATTTCCAGGAGAGGAGAAAATTCACCCTTCTTTTCTTGACTGAAAAAGAGCAATCTGAGAAATTGTGGGGTGTGAGGAATCAAGGGTTAAAAGAAAGCCTTGTGGCCATACATGACCACAGCTCCACATTTTGCCTCACTTGATTCAAAACGTTATAAATCACACTTTTCACCTTAACTAAACTGGGCCCTGAAAATGAGACAATAATAAGCAACTAAGGGCTCCTTTAGAAGGGAAAAAGGTATCTAGGTGTATCAAGAGTTTCCTATTCGTTTTGTTTTGATTTTACCTACATATTCCTGCATGGCATATTTGGGTAAATATGCAGTATGGAATATACAGAGAACCAGCGTGGTGAGAGAGCCAGCATGGTGTATTGGTCTGAGCATTGGACTACGACTCGGGAGACCAGGGCTCAAACCCCTGCTCAGACATGGAAACACACTGGATGACTTTGGGCAAGTCACACTCTCTCTGCCTCAGAGGGAGGTAAAGGTAAGCCCCTTTTGAACAAATCTTGCCAAGAAAACCCCGTAATAGGTTCGCCCCACGGTCTCTGTAAGGCAGAAATAACTTGAAGGTACACAATAACAACAACAATAATTCCAAGGATTGCATCCAAACTCTTTCTTATAATATCCCGGGTTTCCCTCCCTCTGTCCCTCCCTTGTGTTCTTTCTCATGCCCCTCCCACCTGTCCCATCTAGACTCACACAACAGTTCACAAATCGATTTTCACAAAGTTTGACCAAGCCATTGTGGTAGTGGTTTTAGCACTAGAGTATGACTCTGCAGAGAAAGGTTTGAATCCCCGCTTGGCCATGGAAATCCACTGGGTGACCTTGGGCAAGTGAGATAATGGGGGATTGCATCTTCCACTATCCTGCCATTCAGCGATCAGGCAGCTGCAATCTCAACAATCAGGTAACAAAGGGTTAACAACTTTAGGCTTAGTTAGAGCTCTGGAGAAAAGGTCCAGGTCAGTGTCAACAATGACATAAGATCACCAGAGATAATAAGTGGCCAATCAGAAGGCCAGTGGGTCAATTTGAAAAAAGGACTATAAATTCTTTGTTCTGAACACATGGCTTGCTCAGACCATGAGGCATGGAGGCCAACAATGAAGTCCTGGAATGGCAGCTCTAGCATCTTTCAGGCAAGGATGAACCAAGACTGAACCCTGCATACAGACTGCATAGTTGTAAATAGTAGGAACACTGCTTTATATATTATTTATTTATTCATGGATTTTCCTTGGGTTTTTTCAGGGCTGTGAGGCCACGTTCTGGAATAGTTTCTTTCTGACGTTTCGCCTGCATCTGTGGCTGGCATCTTCAGAGAATGGTTGGGTAGGAGTGTGTCTGGGGTTTATATGCTGTCAACCCCTGTAGGGGAGTATATGTAAATTTCTGTAATTCAATGGTTAGTTTCTTGGTATAGAAATGCAAGGCTCGTTAGTGTCTGTTTGGCTGATGGTTGGTTGATGGCCCATTATCTGCTGGGAATCCCCCTGTCCCTGGGTGAATTCCTTTGTAAGTGCTGAGTTTTGATTCTATTGTATTTAAATACTGGGAGCCAGATTTTGTTTACTTTTAAGGTTTCTTCTTTTCTGTTGAAGTTGTCCAGGTGTTTGTGGATTTCAATAGCTTCTCTGTGCATTCTGGCATGATAGTTGCTGGCCTAGTCCAGAATTTCTGTGTTTTTAAATAACGTTTTGTGTCCAGGTTGGTTTATAACATGTTCTGCTACTGCTGATTTTTCTGGTTGGCCCAGTCTGCAGTGTCTCTCATGTTCCTTGAGTCGTGTTTGCACACTGCATTTTGTGGTCCCTATGTAAACTTGTCCACAGCTGAATGGTATGCAGTAAACTCCTGCTGCTGTGAGAGGGTCTCTTTTGTCCTTTGCTGAGCGTAGCATTTCTTGGATTTTTCTGGTTGGTCTATAGATCGTTTGGAGGTTGTGTTTCCTCATCAGTTTCCCTATTCTGTCTGTGACTCCTTTGATGTATGGTAAAAATACCTTCTCTTTGGGTGGCTGTTTTTCTTTTTCATTCCTGTTATTTGTTCTGGGTCTGGCTGGGTCTGAATTTACCGGAGAGCAGCTTCCACTTCACTTTCTAAAATTGGAAGTTTGTCTTCATATGGTTCTTCATTGAATGAATCTGTCATCCTTTCATCTCTTTTATATAGTTCTTCCATGTATTGTTTCCATCGTATCTTTATTTCTACTTGGCCGTGTACTATATTCCACTGCTGGTTGTAGAGCATCCCCATTCTTGGTTTAAATTTCCCTTTGATTTCTCTGATCTTGTGGAAGAGGTATCTTGTTCTTCCTTTTTTGTTTTCATCTTCTGTTTCTCTGCATTGATTATTACAGTAGTTTTCCTTATCCTTGTGCAAAAGTCATTATATATTTCTATCATCTTTCGCTTTTGGTTCTCTTCTGTCCTTGACTGTTTGAAGAGTTTCATCTGTCATCCATTGAGACTTATCTTTCTTTTTGGCTACAGAAAGTGTCTTTCTGCCTTCCTCCCTGCCAATGTTCCTCTCTGGCTTCAGTCCAGAGTTCATCTGGTTCCCAGTCAACTAGGCTTAATAGTGCAAATCTGTTTTCCACATTATCTTTAAATTCTACAGGGATGTTCTTCAGGTTGTATTCCAGCCTGACGGTTGGCTTATCATTCTTCTTTAGCTTTATTCTTACTTTTGCTATTAGTAGTTCATGGTCTGTGCCACAATCTGCTCCTGGTCTTATTTTTGTAGAGAGAATGGAGGTTCTGGTAGATAAGAATTTAAAGACATAGCCATGTTAGCCTGAAATATCAGTACGGTATTTAAAAGGATCTTGTAGCACCTTTAAGACTGAGAAAAAGAAGCTGTAGCAGTAGACTAAAGGCTTGTCTGGACAGTCTGTTTAGCATGTTTTGCCCCCACCTTGAAGCCCTGTGGTCCATACAATGCAGGGCTTTTGCCCCATTTGCCCCTGGGCAGTCGTCACAACCCCCAGGGCAAAGACAGTGGGAAGATGAGGTAAAACCCATTAAACCATTCCAGCAAAATACCTGGGAAAAACCACCTCATTCAAGAAAAAATGGATTCGGCCCTACAGGACTGCAGGAGGCCATACCACCATGCCAGCCTATCTCTGCAGCCACACTCCATGAAGCCAGGAAGCAGGCACGTAGCATGTGACAAAGGCTGGTCACATGCAGGAGGCCTTGATCACATGCTGTGGGCCTGCTTCCTGGCTTCAAAGAGTGTGACGCAGACAGTGGCAGTGGCTGCAGAGATGGGCCGGTATGTCCATGCAGGCTCCATCCTGTTTCATACTGGTAACAGGGGAGCAACGGGCCTGATCCAGTGCCAGAATATGTCAATGGGAATCTGGTGTATTCTGGCCCATGTAGATGAGGCCTAAGTATACGAAAGCTCATGGTACAGGTTCTTTCTCTCAGTTAGGAGATTTTCAGACACTGTTTAACAGTGCCTACCGCGGGAGTAGGTCCCGGGAGAGGAACAGCACTCTTGCGCGGCAGGGGGTCATTTTCGGACACCACCATCCCTCTTCCTGGATCCTTTGTTGCACGTCCGTGAAGCTTTGGAAGCAGCCGCGCCATATTTTAAGCACGGAAGTTGCCCGTGCTTAAAATATGGCGCGGCTGCTTCCAAAGCTTCACGGATGTGCAACGAAGGATCCAGGAAGAGGTTCCGAAAATGACCCCCTGGCGCGCAAGAGCGTCGTTCCTCTCCCAGGACCTACTCCCACGGTAGGCACTGTTAAACGGTGTCTGAAAATCTCCTTAGTTTCAAAGGTGCTACAAGATACTTTTGCATAATAGATAGGAGGTAAAATGTGAGAGGTTTTTTTTTTCATTCAGTTTATACTATTTATAGTATAATGTGGAACTCATGACAGATTACACAAAAATAATACAGATGTAATGAAAACATAAAATGAGTAAAAGCATTTAAAAATTTAAATATACACAAAAGGCGGACAAACGTCATTTCCTCATGTCTCTCCACTCTCTTTGTACTTCTCTGTGCCCATAAGAGAATGTTTCAAATGGACTCTGTTCTAAACAAAAGTTCAGCTCCATGGAATCTCTATTCCACTCCAATGCCTAGGCAAGCTGTGCTGTAGGGGGAATAAAAGAAAGAGAGAGAGAGAGAGAGAGAGAGAGAAAAGAAAGAAAGACAGAAAGAAAGACAGAAAGAAAGACAGAAAGACAGAAAGACAGAAAGACAGAAAGACAGAAAGAAAGAAAGAAAGAAAGAAAGAAAGAGGAACAGCTTTGGGTCTTTGTAGACTACTTTCCTCCCACCACAGAATGGCTGCAGCCAGTCCTCCCCCCACCCCCTGCACCCTGCTATGCATCTGTGTTATGGCTTGAGCACCAAAGTGTGGGTTGAGTGCCAGGACCTCCCATTTTTGAGAAATTAAGTTCTGCCTCCCTCGGGGAATCAGGTGCCCCACTTTGGAGCCCCTACTGAATAAATTACGTTCTAGATAATTGAGGGGTTTTCCCTACAAGCAGATAGTTTTTAATAAAATTCAGACAGCACAGTCTGTCTTCTGCTACGTGCCAGATGCGCCAGGTTTGTCATCCATTGTCTGTTCATCTAAGAGGTTTCCATGCTTATGCATCCAAACCTGATGGGTCATGTTTTACAGGTTCATTATCCTGCTTATTGGGAGGCATCGAGTAGAAAGGTGGATGCCATCAGTCGTTTGACTCACTTATTATTAATCACCCCATTAAACAATCTGTGGCAAATTTGATAGTAATTATAATGCAAGTTTCTGTCTCTCTCTCTCTCTCTCTCTCTCTCTCTCTCTCTCTTTCTTTCCTGTCTTCCTTCTGCTCTTTTCTTAGCTGAATCTACTGTATTAGGAGGCATGCATCAATGGTGAAATGTTTAATTTTAAAATTAAAATGCAACTCTTCTACTTGCAGGATAGGACCTCTTAGGAGCAAGGTGGGCAGCATATTTGCCCTGAGGGTTACATGCAGTGAGTCACAATGGCTATGCCCAGGCGCAGTGCTGTGTGACAATCAGAAGCAAGGCCCTGTTACAAATTGTCATCCCAACACAGATCACTGGCAGGAAGGGGCTGGAAATGCCATCTGGCTCCATCCCGAGTCCCAGCAGAACAGACCCCCACCACTCAGCTCAGCTGCTGGCTGTTAAGGTAGGTTGAGGGGGGGCATTTGCAATCGTGGCAATAGTGCTCTGATTATAAACATGAATACTGAACAGCTAAAATGTATAAGTACAGTATAGCTTATGCATTCAGTTGCTGCTCCCAGGTTATAGAACTCCCTCCCACAGGAGGTTCGATTGGCCTCTTCTCTCTTTTCCTTTCCCCAGCAGGCAAAGACTTTTTTATTTGGGCAGGCCTTTGGCTTCTTATTTATGTGACAGAAAGAGCTTTTAATGGAGTGGTAGGTTTAATCTGTTTTTATCTTTTTAAGGCATTTTTTAAATTATGTTTTAATTGCATATTGTTTTAACCTTGTGGGGTTTTTTTAAACAAAAGTGATATTTTAATTGTTTTTAACTGTTTAAAAACAATTTGTGTTTTATGTATAATTTTAATTTTTTTGTAAAAATTAAAAACAATTTGTTTTTTTTTAATGAATCTTTTTTTAAACTGCAACATGATTTTTAAATCTTTAGAAGCCGCCTTGGATCCTGTATAAGGTGAAAGCTGGAATATTAAACAAACAGACAACTACTTTTACCATTTTGGCCTCACATAATGTTGTCTCTGGGCTCCTCCAGTCTGCCAATAATCCTGGTAAATGTGGGGGGGGGGGTTGTTGTTTTCCTGATTATACTCCTTGGGCTCACCTACATTGGCCAGGATATGCCAGCTCCCTGCCAGCATTTCCTGGCCATGAATCATGCCCATTGTTCCCCCATTGCTGCCTCCAAACAGACCAGTATCCAGATGGACATGCCGGCCCATCTCTGTAGCCACCACCATTTTCCTGGCTTTCCCAGAAGGCAGAAAGCTGGTCTGTAACATGTGACCAAGACCCGCCCCCGTCCCATGCTGTGGGACTCCTTCGTACCTTCGGAGACAGCGAGGCAGACTGGCAGCTGCAACAAGGGCCAGCAAGCTGGGATGGGTTCCTGCGAACAAGTGGGCCTGCCATGTTCCTTCCTGTTGGGAATGGATTAAAAGAGGTATTATGGTATTCTAAAATGTTGTACCAGGCCCTATCCCATTTTTCCCGTTTTGGCCCCATATTTAGCCCAGGGGTGGTGAGGACTGCCCAGGGTAGAATGGGGCAAAAACCCTGCATCGTTAGGACTGCAGGCCTATACGACAGGGGCAAGATGAGGTTTATTGCCCATGTAGACAAGCCCCTTGTATTAAATATACCAGGGTTTTGTCCATCTTCTTTGTCCTACTTGAGATGTAAAAAACTGTAGTGTGGGTGAGGTTTCTTTCCTTCCCTGTCTTGCCCCATGCAACATGTCATCAAGGGGACTCATCAGACTGCCCAGAAGTTCAGAGGGAACTGAGACAATGAAAGCTGACATGAGAAATTAACTCCTGCTTGCCTCATTAACTCCCAGGACGGTGGGGGGGAGGATGGGGGGGGAGGACGGGGGGGGGACCCACCCTCCCTCCTGCCCAGCGTTTGAAAAGACAAGGGTGGTGCCACAAGTTCATGGGGAATACACTAGGGCATCAGGTACATCATTTGGATATTTTTTTAAAAAAATATGATTAGAACAGGTACAATGCCCACCAAATCGTGAGGCTTTTTGCCAGCTTAGATGAGCCCTCTATCATAGGAACACCTCAAGCTGCCTTACAGCTGGATATACATGCTTCCCTGATTCATGGGAACTCTGTGGAAATATTAATATAGATATTAATAAGGCTCATAAAGGCTAATATCTAACAATATTATAAACATATGGGTATGAAGGGATGTCATAACTGAGGATGGGGCAAGTTTGTTTTCTGCTGCTCCAAAGACTAGGATACAGAGCAATGGGTTCAAACTATAGGAAAAGAGATTCCACCTAAACATTAGGAAGAACTTCCTGATCATAAGAGCAGTTCAGCAGTGGAATGCGCTGCCTCAAAGTGTGGTGGAGTCTCCTTCTTTGGAGGTTTTTAAACAGATTCTGGATGGTTATCTGTCAGCAATGCTTTGATTGTTTTTTCCTGCATGGCAGGGGGTTGGACTGGATGGCCTTTGTGTTCTCTTCCAACTCTATGATTCTATGAAGGAGGAAGGGAAGGGGGAAGAGATGCGACAGCACCTTTAAGACTAACAGGGTTGGGGTTTTTTTAGCACAAGCTTTTGTGGATATAAACCCACTTCATCAAATGCAGCACATAGTGATATTAAAGTCTCAAGTATAAAGCATATTTTTCTGACTCCCAAAACTGTATAAATATGCTTTATACCTAAGACTTTAATATCACTCTGTACTACATAGAATCATAGAATCATAGAATTGCAGAGCTGGAAGAGACCACGAGGGCCATCCAGTCCAACCCCCTGCCATGCAGGAAATCACGATCAAAGCATCTCCAACAGATGGCCATCCAGCCTCTGTTTAAAGACCTCCAAGGAAGGAGACCCCACCACACTCCGAGGGAGTGCGTTCCACTGCCGAACAGCTCTTATTGTCAAAAAGTTCCTCCTAATGTTGAGGTGGAATCTCTGGTCCTGGAGCTTGCACCCATTGCTCCGTGTTCCAGTCTCTGGAGCAGCAGAAAACAAGCCTGCTCCATCCTCAGCGTGACATCCCTTCAAATACTTAAACAGAGCTATCATATCGCCTCTTAACCGTCTTTTTTCCAGGCTAAACATACCCAGCTCCCTAAGTCTCTCCTCATAAGGCATCATTTCCAGACCTTTCACCATTTTAGTTGCCCTTCTCTGGACACGCTCCAATTTGTCAATATCCTTTTTTAATTGTGGTGCCCAGAACTGGACATCTAAAGAAGTAGGTTTATATCCATGAAAGCTTGTGATAAAATAAAAGCAGGTTAGTCTTAAAAGTGCTGCCACATTTCTTTTTTTCCCCTCCCTCTTTTCTTTTTATGCTTCGATAGAATAACATGTCTACTTCTATGAAAATTACTACTGTATATGGATATGATTTACCTTTTAAAGCTGTGTATGATTGAAATGTGTCCAGTTGTATTTACCTGTGTGATATTGTTATTAGACATGAATGTAACTTTTTAAAAAAGGAAACTTACATATGCCAGATGACACTATTTATCCATCTAGCTCAGGATGAGCATCAGCTCTCTGAGGGTAGGAGCTCTTTCACATCACCCAGTCCGTGGATTTTTAACTTACAGATACCAGGGAATAACCTGGGTCCTTGTACAAGCAAGCCCTGTGTTCTGCATCTGAGCTATGGTTCGTCAAACCAAGCTTACAGGAGTATTCCTTGTATGTTAATGGTATACCATGGAATTTACAAGATTTCTATTGAGGCAATGACATGACCTCTTGTAGCCTGATTTTATGGTAATATTTGTGCCTTTGTTAATTAATGTAATGTACACCAGGGGGGAAAAAACCCACCAAAATTAATTCCTTCCTGTTAAAAGCATCCTGTCACTATTCAATTAGAAAAATGTCAATCTATGTACAATTTATCAATTTTTTTAAAAAAAATCAGGGTTGTCTTGTCTCTATAGTTGAGACAGAGAGAGCTGGCAGCTTTGAATGCTGAATGGCTGATAGGTTTTGGCAGCGGTTTCAACTGTCTTCTTAGGTTAATCAGATTAATCAAACCCTTTGGAGAAAAAAAAACCACCCAGACCATTAGAAAATGCCTTAAGACTAATGTACTGTTTATTTATCATTTTATTTTATTTATAATAACCCAAACTAATAATAGTCGCAAATATAAATAGCAATGTGTTTTTAAAACTATACAGTATCTTAACTGGCACAATACAATGAAATGACAAAGGACAGATGTGGACATGAAGCCAAATGTGGTGATGGAATTTTGAGCTGAACACTGCAGTGATGACATAGCCAAAAAGAGTCATAGCCAAGAAGAGTTCAAGGAGGAGACCAAAGAAAAGAGTCCAAAGAAGAATCCCAAGAAATGTCCAAAAGGGGGGGGGGACTTCATGCATCTGTATTTTTCCATCCTCTCCATTGATGCCCCCTTGTTGTGGGAGAGAGGCTTGTGTACCCTAATGATGTTTTGAGCTATGCTGGTGGTGGCATAAAGCCACCAGTAGGGTCTTCCATGCCAGACAGGTCAAAACCGAAGGGTCTGACAAAGAGCATCAAAGGGCAGGTTGGGCTCTCTAGCCTTGTGGCAACCATCCTAGGAGAAGGAAAACTCTAATCCCAAACCCAGGCAGATGGTGCTCATCCAACCCTGTAAGGTCAACCATCTAAGAGAAAGAAACTCTAATCAAACCTACGACCCTAGGACCTCGCTGCTACGTCCATGCTTACAAGGCCACGGCAGATGAACCTTTGGTTTAAAGGGTGAGGCCAGTTCTGTGCATGCTGCGCTCCACCAGAAAAATCCATTGCACAGGCTCGAAGGATAAATCCAGTTCCAAAAAAGCCCTGTAGTGATAGGCGAGGGACGAAACGGCAGGTGTAAAGATGCACTGGAAGCCGCAGACCCAACCCTGCATGCAGGCGGTTCAGGACATTAGTCGCTCAAGGCTGACCCGGGAGATGACAGTCTTGTTTGGCAGCATCCTGAACGACCAAGCAGCCTTTTTAAAGGAGAGCACTGCTTGCTCCATATGGAGAGGGGCCTAGAAAAGGTGGCCTAACGAAAGCTCATCCCCAACTACCTGGTTGGCTAGCCCAAGCCAACGGGCATCTTCTGATGCAGTCAAACCAAGAGAAAGAAACAAAGGCACACACCGGCCTCCAAAGGTGTAAATAAACTGACACTTGCATGCTGGAACATCAGAACCATGTGAGACTCTGAAGATAGTGGATGGCCTGAGCGTTGTTCTGCTCTAATAGCCCATGAACGATCACAACTTAACATTGACATCGCTGCTCTTAGTGAAGTTCGCTTCCATGAGGAAGGCAGCCTTAAAGAACATGGCGCCGGCTACACACTTTACTGGTCTGGCAAACCCAAAACCGAAAAACATCTTTCAGGAGTAGGCTTTATGATTAAAAACTCCATTGCCTCCAAACTTGAAACCTTGCCAACAGGACACTCTGATCGCATTATTTCCTTACGCCTCCCACATGTTGTTCTCTTTAGTATATATGCCCCAGCTATGCAAGCCGACCCTGTAGAGAAAGAGAAATTCTACACAGACCTACGCCAACTCATACAAAAAGTCCCTGTAGAAGATAAAATTATTATCCTTGGTGACTTCAATGCCAGAATAGGAAAGAACTCCGAAGCCTGGAAAGGTGTCTTAGGCAAGCATGGTGTTGGAAATTGCAATGATAACGGATGCCTTCTGCTAGAGTTCTGTGCAGAACAACAGCTGACTATTACAAACACTATCTTTCAGCAGAAAGATAGCTTGAAGACAACCTGGATGCATCCCCGATCCAAACATTGGCACCTCACTGACTATGTTCTAGTCCGTCAGAGAGATATTCATGATGTCCGTCATACCCGAGTGATGCCCAGTGCAGAATGCCAGACAGATCATCACCTCGTCAGATGTACACTAAATTTTCATCTTAAGTTCAAACCTAAGAGGGGTGGCATCTTAAAGAACAGACTCCAAGTCAACAATCTTCAACAAGCTACCATGAGAGACAACTTCCAGGCAAATCTACAAACAAAACTTGAAGACCATCCTACAGATCCTTCTCCTACAGTGCTTTGGCAACATATCAAAAACAGTATCCTCCAGTCTGCAGAAGAATCCCTCGGGTTCTCCCACAAGAAAAATCAAGACTGGTTTGATAAAAACAACCAAGAGATCCAGGAGCTGTTGGCAAAGAAGAGAACTGCTCACCAGGTATACCTTGCCCAGCCAACCTGCCATGTAAGAAAAGCACCTTTCCGCCTCACATGTAGTAAACTTCAACAAAAACTCTGAGACATGCAGAACAAGTAGTGGATCAATATAGCAGAAAAGACACAACGCTGTGCAGATCTGGGTGATCATAGAGGATTTTATGAAGCTCTTAAAGCAGTGTTTGGACCTACTTATCAGGTCCAAAGTTCCTTATACAGTACAGATGATCAAACATTAATTACTGATAAAGCCTCCATCCTGAATCGATGGGCTGAACATTTTCAAAGTCTCTTTAGCGCCAACCTAGTAGTCCAAGGCTCAGCTATCCAACACATGATAGAAAAACTGATGAAAAATGAATTGGACATATCTCCCACTTTGGAAGAGACCCTTAAGGCCATACAGCAGATGAAAAACGGCAAGGCAGCTGGGATTGATGGAATCCCACCTGAAGTTTGGAAACACGGAGTTCATGCACTCCACAAAAAATTCCACGAACTCCTTGTGATTTCCTGGGAAAAAGGGGAACTGCCATCAGACCTCTGAGATGCAGTCATCATCACCCTGTACAAGAAAAAAGGAGCAAAATCCGATTGCTCAAACTATCGAGGCATAACACTGCTCTCTATTGCTGGAAAAATCCTTGCAAGGATACTCCTGAACAGATTAGTTCCTGCTATTGCAGAAGAACTTCTCCCTGAAAGCCAATGTGGCTTCAGAGCCAATAGGAATACTACAAATATGGTATTTGCCCTTAGACAACTGCAAGAAAAATGTAGGGAGCAGAACAAGGGTCTCTATGTAACATTTGTCGACCTCACCAAAGCCTTTGCCACTGTGAGTAGAAAAGGTCTGTGGCAGATCCTGGAAAGATGAGGATGTTCCCCCAAATTCCTTAAAATGATTATCTTGCTACACGAGGGCCAGCATGGTCAAGTCAGATATGGCGATGCTCTTTCAGAGCCCTGTCTAATAATAAATGGAGTGAAGCAAGGTTGTGTTCTTGCACCAACTTTATTTACAATCTTCTTTAGCATGATGCTCCAAAGGGCTATGGCAGAGCTTAAAGAAGACAACGGGATCTATATACGTTACCGTACTGATGGTAGCTTGTTTAACTTAAGCCGTCTGAGGGCTCACACTAAGACTCTAAACTATCTAGTCCATGAGCTGCTCTTCACTGATGATGCTGCGCTTGTTGCCCACACAGAAACAGCTCTGCAGCGCCTAACATCCTGCTTCACAACAGCTGCAGAGCTGTTTGGGCTGGAAGTCAACCTGAAGAAAACAGAAGTTCTTTACCAGCCTGCACCACAGGACGAACACCACCATCCCCACATTGCCATCAGCAAATCTGTGCTTAAGTCCGTGCAGCAGTTCACCTACCTGGGAAGCATCATCTCCTCAGATGCCAAGACTGACAAAGAGATCGATCACAGATTAGCAAAGGCATATAGTGCATTTGGAAGACTTCACAAAAGAGTCTGGAGCAATAAACACCTGAGGCAAAGCACAAAAATCAGTGTGTATAGAGCCATTGTATTGTCTATCCTCCTTTATGGATCTGAAACATGGGTCACCTATCGCCACCACCTACGACTCCTCGAACACTTTCATCAGCGCTGTCTACACACAATCCTAAATATACACTGGACTGACTATGTGACGAATGTTGCTGTCCTTGAGCAAGCAGGGATCACCAGCATTGAGGCCATGATATTGAGAACACAGCTGCGCTGGGCAGGGCACGTTTCTAGAATGGAGGACCATCGCCTCCCAAAAATACTACTCTACGGTGAACTCGCCACAGGTCAGCATAAGAGGGGTGCTCCAAAAAAGCGATACAAAGACTCCCTGAAACAACATCTCAAGCTCGGCCAAATTGATCACCAACAGTGGTCTGCCCTGGCCTCACATCAGGAGGCATGGAGACGCACTATCCACAATGCTGCAGCCTTATTTGAGAACTCACGCTGAAGAAGTCTTGAAGAGAAATGACAACACAGAAAGAATCACAACCCAAAAACATCACCCAAGGAGCCCTTCTGCTGTGCTTTCTGCAACCGGACTTGTTTATCTTGGATTGACCTTTTTAGTCATCAGCGCAGTTGCAGAAAGTGCGGGATGAGTCCTTCCTGAATCTTTGTTTGCAAAGAAAAGCCAGAGAGAGAGAGAGAGATTTCCATATCAACAAATCAGTTCTAACATTTTTTTTATCTCCATCACATGTTGTAACATTTTTATCTCTACCAGAGAGGTCTTTTGTAAAGCTAATGGGTTTTAATTGTCCATTTAAGCCAGCCAGCCCCAATACTTCAGATCATAGCAGAGATAGATCAAAATAATACTGTACATTGTTGCCAAAACCAGAATAAAACTATAGTTGTCCCTCCATATCCACAGATTTGGTATACACAGATTTAAGTATTCATGGCTTGAAAATATTCTTTAAAAAATAATAATCCAAAAAGCAAACCTTGATTTTGCCAACTTATATAAGGGACACCATTTTGCTATGCCATTGCATATAATGGGACTTGAGTATTCATGGATTTTGGTATCCACGGGTGGGGGGGTGTCTTGGAACCAAACCCCAGCAAATATGAAGGGATAACTGTATTGTAGTAGAGAATGGCAAAGTGACCTTTGCATGCTAACAGGTAGTAAATACAGATCAGGAACACACACAGAGAGTTGTAAACAAGCGTTGATGCTTCTTCACTTCCAACAGTAAGGTCCTTGAGCCATTCCAACAGACAGCTGCTTTCAGTGTTTGTGTGACTTATTCTAAGAAATTAACTAAATAAATAACATGCAAAGTAACTGAGGCAAAAAAAAATCTTTATGTATGAACTCATTTTCAACCTTGTTTTGTGACTTAACAGCCTGATCCCATGTATTTTTACTAAAATGGTCAAGTAACACACAAAATGATGATAACAGAAAAAACAGGAGATTCGGGAAGTGACTGGGAAAGAATAGAGAGAATAGCTTCATTTAATATGAAGCTGAACTCACAGAGGCTTTTTCTTGGGGTATTTTTTTTAACTTTTATATGTTTTACATTTTAATTGTTTAAAAACTCTGATGATTTTAATTGTAAATTGTATATGTATACAATTGTATACCCAGGAACATGGCTTCCTTGATTAAGTCTATTCATCTGGAATGTGGTCTTCTCTTTTCCTACTGCATTTTACTTTACCAAGCATTATTGTCTTTTCTAGTGGGTCAGGTCTTCTCACAATATGGCCAAAGTATGGCAATCTCTATTTAGTCATCCTGACTTCCAAGGAGAGTTCAGGCTTGATTTGTTCTAATGCCCATCTATTTGTCTTTTTAGCAGTCCACAATATCTGTAGAATGCTTCTCTAGCATGTCTGTGTGCATGCATGTGTGTGCACATGTGCATGCATGCATGCCCCTTCAAGTAACCTGTCAATTTATGGCAAACCCATGAATTTCCTAGGATTTGTTAGCATGCCCTACTACCCCCCTCCCTATGATATCTCATAACTGGAAATATTGGACACTTTTCAGGGTCAGGCTGGCTTAGGCAGGCTAGAGGTCAGTTGGAGGGTACAATGACCTGAGACATTTCTGGAAATAAAATGGTTAGTAAAATGGTTAGTAAAATGGTTAGCATCATCAGCATCATCATCAACATCTTTATTTTTGTACCCCGCCTTTTGCCTATTAGGCAATCAAGGCGGCTCACAACAATTGGATATAAAACAAACAAATCCATAATGACAGTAATAACTTAAAACAGTTTAACACCCCCCCCTTAAAAAACCCAAATTAAGATTGAGTTAGAAAGCCCAAATTAGGATTGAGCAGGAAGCCCCTGTAATTGGTTTATGCTAACAACCCACTCATTAGAGGGGTATGGGCTAATCCTTTCTTCCAGCCTTGGGTGTTTCAGCAAGGATTCAATCAAGCAATTAAGTGACCATTCTTTAATCTATACCCTACGGAAATCTCTCCTCGTATTCCCTCCTGTCCAACCTTAGCAGGCTGTCACAAAACCAGCAATATTCTATCTCTCTGCAATGAAAGCAATCATTTGAGTTTTGGTTTTCTTTGTATATTCCATGGGAGAGTCATCCAAGCTTTGCTATTACTAAATTCACCCCTCTAAGGCACGGAATGGGGTATAAATATTAGAGCCCCTAACATTAGTAAAGTGTGCCACTATCATGCCCGACTCCTCCTTCCCTATGATATCTCATAATTTGAAATATTTGACACTTTTCGGGATCAAGTTGGCCGGGGTTAAACAAAAAGTGGTCAGGTGGAGGTCACAATGATCTGGAATGTGTCTTAGAAATTTATCATTAGCTAATGTCCCAAAGGACAGGATCAGAATCCAAAATGACCTGAACAGATTAGAAATCTGGGCCAAAACTAACAAAATTAATTTCAACCGGGAGAAATGTAGGATACTATACTAGGGCAGTAAACATGAAATGCACAGATATAGGATGGGTGACACCTGGCTTGATGGCAGTACATGCGAAAGGGATCTAGGAGTCTTAGTGGACCACAAACTGAACATGAGTCAGCAGTGTGATGCAACAGCTAAAAAAGCCAAAGCGAGTCTAGGCTGCATTAATAGGAGTATAGTGTTTAGATTGAAGAAGTAATAGTGCCACTCTATTCTGCTTTGGTCAGACCTCACCCGGAATACTGTGGCCAGTTCTAGGCACCATAGTTCAGGAAGGATATTGAGAAGCTGGAATGTATCCAGGGGAGGATGACCAGGATGGTGGAAGGTCTGGAAGCCATGCCCTATGAGGAGCAGCTTAGAGAGCTGGGCATGTTTAGTCTGGAGAGAAGGTTGAGAGGTGACATGATAGCCAAGTTTAAATATTTGAAGGGATGTCATACAAGGGCAAGCTTGTTTTCTGCTGCTCCAGAGACTAGGACACAGAGCAATAGGTTCAAACTACAGGAGAAGAGATTCCACCTAAACATTAGGAAGAACTTTCTGACAGTAAGAGCTATTCAAAAGTGGGATACACTGCCTCATAGTGTGGTGGAATCTCCTTCTTTGGAGGTTTTTAAGCAGAGGCTGGATGGCTATTCATTGGGAATGATTTGATTGTGTATTCCTGCATGGCAGGGGGTTGGACTGGATGGCCCTTGTGGTCTCTTCCAACTCTATGGTTCTATGATTCTATGAAATATTTTGGCAGGCAAGTCCATATTAGGATTATGCTGAAGCCTCTTTGTAAACACAATTGTTGAGGAGGTATGTGTTAATTTCTTTTTTGGGCATGTCAGCAATGAGTCATTCAACCAAACAAATAAGTAACCATTCCCAACTCCACTCCTAAGGAAATTTAACCTTGGACCCCACTCCTGCTCCTGTCCAGCATTGTGAGGTTGTTGTAAACCCATCAATTCCTTTCTCCCACCTATTAACACAATCAGTTGTTTGGGTTTCCTTTGTTTACCTGGTGGGAAAACCATCCAGGCTTTGTCCTAGCCAGAGTACCCCTTCACGATATGAAGCAGGGTAAAAATATTAATCTCCAACAATAGAAAGGTGTGCCACATTGGACAAACATGGCCATTCTCTTTCTCGGTGAGCCTCTGGATAGGAAGCTCCTGTGCCACCCTCAATGCCTGTCTGAGTACTTTGCCACCCAAAACTCTACTCTTCAAGACTGTCATCCTATTTTCTCCAAATCTCTCCTCTATCCAGTCTTTACTCCTCTTTAGCCTTCTGTGGATCTTAGGAACGTATGTTGTGTGTGTGTGAATGCATGTTGTGTTATTTCCAATCAAAATACTTGATTTCACTTTAAAGTTGGAGTGTTCTCTGAAGTTAGTACTGGTATACATAGGTGAAAAGATCCCCGAAGTTACCATCCTCTTGCAGGCATCTGTTTGAGCTAATAATTCCCCCAGATAAGAATATAAATTTTGATATTACAAGCGGGTCTCTAATGCACCCCCTCACCTCTTAGGGCAACACCACAGTGGGCAGACCTGGCCACTCTCTTTCTCAACGCACCCCCAATGGGAACTTCCTGTGCCACCCTCAGACACTTGTCTGAGTAGCTTCAGGTATCACCCTATCTTACTGAACCTCTCTCCCTCTATCCAAACTTTCTGTCTCTGTTATAACCTCATATGGTTTTTAAGCATGTCTGTTGTGTATGTTAGTTCAGTTTTGTGTTATTCCAATAAAATACTTTGTTTTACTTTAACTGGAGTGCTCTTTATAGTTAGTACTGGTATACATAGGTGAAAAGATCCCCAAATTTACCCTCCTGTTTGAGCTAACAATTTCCCCAGATAATACAAGAGATTTAGGCATCACAGGTGGGACTCTAAAGAACCCCCGCCGCTTAGAGTAAGAGGTTTTCTTAGGCAAAGAATACTCAGAGGTGGTTTTGCCAGTTCCTTCCTCTGAAATATAGCCTACAGCACCTGGGTATTTGTTGGCGGTCTCCTGTCCAAGAACTAACCAGAGCTGACCTTGCTTAGCTTCTAAGATGAGATGGGATCTGGTGCCTTTAGGGTACTTAAGCCTCTTCTCTGGCACCACATTTCAAATGAGTTGATTTTCATCCGGTCAGCTTTCTTGACTAGCTTAGTGAGTATGGATGCCCCCATTAATGTAACTTGCTCAGGTGGCCATGAAGCTGATTCACAGAACTCTCAGATATTCTGCAGCAATGTAGAAAATCCCCTATATGAAGCAATGAAGAATATCCGCAGTCCTCATCCACATACACACAATCCACATATACTTGTTGCAGTTTTGCATTGAATGTGTGATGTGATTGGAAGTTTCAGGCTATAGATTGGGGAAATAGATAGATAGATAGATAGATAGATAGATAGATAGATAGAGATAGAGATATATATCCAATATATATTATGTGTGTGTGAACGTTTGTGTGCACGTACACTTGTGCCTTCAAGTCACCTGTCAATTTATGGCAATATCATGAATTTCATAGGATTTTCTTAGGCAAGGAATATTCATAGGGGATTTGCCATTGCCATGCACCCATCCATATATATCAAGGAAAATCAAGAGAGAAGAAAGAAGACCAGCAATTTACGTGTGTGTGTGTGTGTGTGTGTGTGTGTGTGGTGAGTCTGGCCTCCAAGGTCACTGCCTGTGTAGAACCTCCTGGGGGGGGTTAAGTACACCACCCCCCTTGGACAAAGGGCCAGTGTGCCTTTTGGTCATTGCCAGGAGGCAGGATGGCCCGGTGGGGCAGTAAGTCTTCTTCCCCACTCACTAGGCCAGCGGCAGCAGCTAGAAACATAGTTTTGCGTATTTAAATCATGGGAATTTGTTGCACACTCACTCCCCAAACTCCCCTCCCCAAGGCCCGGCAGGGTGGCAAGTCCTCTTCCCCGCTGGGCTGCCTCACCTGGTCAGCAGCAGCAGCTGTGCACCCCTTTTCCACCAATCCTACCCAGCCCCCTCCTTGACCTGCAGGGCTTCACCTTCCTATCAAAGCTCACAGGATGGGTCTTTTTGTCTTATTTCTTTTGTCAATAATTCGCCCAATTCAGTCCAATCTGCCCAATCTAGTCCTGTATACTTTTGTCCCGGTTTCGTGAATTATGGCAACTCTACTTTCAGAAAGACTCTATTTTCAGAAAGCATCTCCCTATAGAGACCCACCAGAGTTTTAAGATCCACAGGAGAGGACTTTCTCTTGGTTCCACCACCATGACAAGTTCATTAGGAGAGAGCCTTCCTGGTGACTGCTCCCACCCTCTGGCATTCCCTTCCATGGGAGGCTAGGCTGGCTCCCTCCCTGCTCTCCTTCCACTTGCAGGTAAAGACCTTTTTCCTCAAGCAGGTTTTTAATGTGTGGTTTTAATGTGTGATTACTTTCAGGGAGGCTTCTTCTTCTTCTTCTGGGGCTGTGTGCTTTATTTTTAACTTGGGTATGTTTTTTGATGATTTTATCCTGTTTTTTAATCTATCATTTTAATGTGATTATTTTAATTTCATTTTAAAATTCAATTGCTTTTAGCTGATTCTTAATGTGAGCTGCCTTGGGTCCCACTCCAGCAGAAAGGCAGCTTATAAATGAAATAAATAAATCGAATTTAATTTATTCATTCTTTTGGACCAGGCTGTGCCTTACAGGATTGCTAACCAGTTTTTGCTTATGAGCAGTTTTTACAAGAAGAATGTCTCCCTTGACACTCACAAGAGGGAAAGGATGAGTCAGTCTCAATCACTGACACAAGGCAGGCAGACCTAGCTGTGTGTTGCTGCTTATAAAAGAATCCAGTGACCTCTGACTTTTTGTGCTTCTGCCTCAGACTGTCATAAATAAGAATCATTGAAAGAGACACTGCCATCTTACATTTGGGCCCTTGTCTGATTTCTTTTTAAAGAAGCACATACACATAAACACCCAACTTTTCATAAAAGCAAATTTGAAATTGCAGGTATTCCTTTTGGAATTGAAAAGTGTTCTGCAGTGATGATACCCTTGGCCTTGTCTACATTGGCCAGAATATGCCACCTTCCTGCCAGCATATTCTGGCCCCAAATCAGGCCCGTTGCTCCCCCATCACCTGCATGAAACAGGATGGAGTCTGCACAGACATGCCAACCCTTCTTTGCAGCTGCCGCTGCTTCCATCCACGCCTTTCTCTCCAAAGCCAGGAAGAGGGCCCACAGCACATGATCAGAGCCCCCCACATGTAACCAGCCTTGTTTTCTTGTTGCAGGCCTGCCCTGCTTTCTGGCTTCAGAGAATGTGATGTGGATGGCAGATGCAGAGGTGGGCCAGCATGGTGGTTATGGTCTCTTGCGGACCCGTGGGGTCCAATCCGTTTTTTCCTAAAATAAGTTGTTTTCCCAGGTATTTTACTGAAATGTTTTATCGGGCTTTACCCTGTCTTCCCCCCATCTTTGCCCAGGGCCAAAACTGGGCAAAAGCCCTATGTCACCTGAACTGCATAGCTCTAAGACAGGGGCAAGATGGGGTAAATAGCCTGCCTAGACAAGGCCTTAGATGCTCCTAGCTGTATCGTATTCCTGTTTTTCCCTTTGATATTGCTATCAGATACCCTTCAACATTTCACAGATGAAAACTGGGACACCGTTGGCCAAGCAACCTCAGAGTGTGGTTGAAATGTCAACAGTTATTACTGAGAGAGAACAGACAAGTTAGGACAGGCTGCAGCAGTTTCTCTCTTCTCTCTCCAGATCAATTAACTGAGTGCAAATTATTTTTGCACTTTGAATTCAGTTTGCAGCAACTAAAGTAAGCTGAGGACAAAGGAGGAAAGAGAAACTGGGACAGTCTAAAAGCAGCTGAAATAGTGGGCTATCAGAGCACTGTTTGGGACTGTCCTTGCTAAACTGGGACAGCTGGAGGACATGCAAACAGTAGTAGTCCTGTTCTGGTTACTTGGAAGTACTGTACAGTATAACAAGTTCCTCTAACATCAAACTCAGCCCAGTGTTGATTACTTTGGATGTAAAGCAGGGTGTCTGTCACATTCAGGCAAGTGGCAAAGTGTTCAGAAATATGTGGCCTTCAGAATTACACCTTCCAAAAGGAAACAAAACCCTTCCTGCCCTCATTCCCCCACTTCAAAAGAAAAGATAGTTCAAAACCATGCCTGTATGTTACAGCCTCAGCCTAGGATCGATTTGGTGTACAGGCAAGCATAACCCACAGTTATGCCAGCATATGTATTTTGGAGAATATTGCAGAAGATACCTCTATATCCCCTTACACAGTATCTCTCATCCCAGGTATGCAATAGCATCTGGGGTGCTTGTAGGTGCAGCTCTGTCCCTCAGTTGGCTGTAGGGTTAGACCTGGGCTGATTCCAGCTGCCCCTGTATTTCTTGTTGCATGCCTTTTTGTGTGTGTGCCTAAGTTTTTTCCCCACTTATGGTGACCTTAAGGTGAACCTATCATGGGGTTTTCTGGGGCTGAGAGTGTGTGACTCACCCAAAGTCACCCAGTGGATTTCCATTCTTGAGTGGAGAGTTGGACCCTGGTCTCCAAAGTCATAGTCCAACACTCAAACCACTACACCACACTTGAAAAAAGCACATCCCAGCTGCCATGCCTGTGTGTTTGTGGGATCTTGGCCTCAATCTGATCATTTATTTCAAATCATTCCTTCATTCCTTGTGTTCTACGCTTTGGGGGGGGGGGATCACCTGTATATGTCTATTTTTCTTCTCCTGCAGGGAACTGTCCTCCAGCTTGCAGAAGCTGGACCAGACAGCAAGAAATGAAGTTCAGTGTGGCCAACTCAGCACAGGGTAGAAGAAAGCATGGAATAGTCAGGTCTGCTCAGAGGGAGACTCCCCAGAGAATACTAGGAATTGCCAGGTAGGATTAGGAAAGAATCCTGCCTGAAACCCCAGAAACCCACTGCCAGTCCTAGTTGGCAACACTAAGCTGGATGTATCAATGGTCTGACTCAGCATGAGTCGACTGCCTATGTTCCTAATTACAATTCCCTTCCTACTTTGCCATTTGGCTGTGCTAAGGCTCAAAGGATTTGCACTCCAACAACATTTGGAAAGCCACATGTTCCCCAGCCCTGAAGTAAAGCTTATGGGGTTAAATTGTATATTAGAAAGCTGGCAATTTCTTTCAACCTTGTGAATTGTACCATACAGGAAATAAAACATTTAAAACTTTCTTATCCCAGCAGCTAGGAAATACCTCTGAAGCTTTATGCAAATATTTGTCTCATTAAAAAAAGAAAAGAAAAAAGAATTCACTTTGCATTAGCATCTCTCATGTTTAATTTCTGTTTTCAAATGACAAAGATATTGATGCCATTAGTGACCCACCGAGGAAATAAAATTTATCAGACAGCAAAGGGGTCATTTGTTTAGCATCTGAACTTCACCACAGTTACAAAATTACCATTGCACAGCAGTGCCCTGAAAATTCTACTGACATATCAGAGATGGGGAAATGACATGCTCATTTTACAGTTGACAAATAAGGACTTCAAATATTTTGGATAAAGCAATTCCCATTTTGCACCCAAACATACAAACACTTGAAATTAATCATGTGGGTT
Source organism: Gambelia wislizenii (assembly GCA_030847615.1). Taxonomy (NCBI): domain Eukaryota; kingdom Metazoa; phylum Chordata; class Lepidosauria; order Squamata; family Crotaphytidae; genus Gambelia; species Gambelia wislizenii. Next base: position 25,103,575 of record JAUMIR010000004.1, read on the forward strand.
TTACTTCCTGCACTTTTCTTCAAGAAGGCATCCATTTTGGCATATTAGAGGGGGAAAGGGGAGTATTCTAGTGTTCTGCAATAGTAAGGCCAACTAGATGACAGTGCATTTGATTCTCAAGCCCAACTCAAGACATCTTGCTGCCTGAGACAAAGGACATGATGGCACCCCTCTTCATTCTACGTACAGACTGGCGTTGATGAGATGGCATCCTCCACCATTCCCATGGCAGCAGACTAGTTCAGGATGAGCTATATGGTATACACAGTTCTATCCTCCAACAGAGAGGACTACATGGGAAGCTCAGGGGGTCACCATCCCCCCCCCCTTACACACACAGCATTTCCACTGCCTGAGACAATGGCTTCATTCTCCCCTGTTAGAGACCTGACTCCTCACAGAATTGCCAGGCACAGAAAGAAACACGGCACTCTAGCATCCTGCAATTTCAAGGCAAAAATTATAGCTGAAGCAAATAAACTCTCTGGCAGAACTGTCTGACCTTTCCATTAATTAATATTGGTTGTGCTATTGAGGAAGATGGGATTTGTATCCAATAATGTGCAGGGCATAAGACTGGGAAAGGCTGAGTTTGGAGATGATCAGACGGGGCAAATATCCCAGGGCAGGAACAGAACAGGGGCGAGAAAGGGGCTCCCTTTCGAATGATGTCGAGCCCCTCCGTGATGTTCCCATCCTGCCCCCATTCTGCTCCCAGGGTATTCTATTCATGATGAAACACTTTCTTCCATGCCTGTCGTGGAATCAGGGACGTGGGAAACGGATCCCCATCCCTGTTCCGTGATGACAGGCACAGGGGAGGAGCTCCATGGCAATCACTTCCTGCCACAATCTGGACATCAAGGCAAGTGACACCCTTCCCCACCCCGTCCCCAGGTTACTTGTGGTTTTTAAAAAACGTTTGCCTTTTATTTTTTTATTTGACAGCTAGGGGGGTATTTTGAATTTCCCGCCCGCTCGTGCTCTCGCGAGAACAAGCGAGATTTCAGCTCAGTGGTCATAAAGGCAGCCTTATGATGGCTGTATTTACAGCCGGCTGGCAAAGGAAGAAGGGAGCCCATTCCTGCAGCGGAATGGAGGTAAGTGTGTGAACATTTACCTCCATTCCATTGCAGGAATGGGATAGGAGGTGGCGGGGCAGTAACGGGGCATTTTGGCCCCATCTGATAATGTCCTTTGACTGTATCAAATGAACTTTCTTCTTTCTTTCTTTCTTTCTTTCTTTCTTTCTTTCTTTCTTTCTTTCTTCCAGGGGGGAATCCCATCCTAGGCTGAGATCACTGGGCTAAAAGATTATTAAATTATTGCATTTCCTGCCTCTGTAAGCCAGCCAAGTAGATATGAGGTTTACAAAGATGTTTCATTCTCCCTAGAGGTTACTCAAGTGTTGTGGAAGCAACCAACGATGCACCCTCAAGCTGCAGCAAAATTTAAACTGTGCTGCCAAAACTCTGAGCTGGAAAGTGCCAATGTATTCAGCAACTTTTGCCAGCAAGAGGATGAAGGGAGTTCTCTAAGTGGAGCTTTAAGTGGAGTCTGGGTCATTCATGACTGCAAATGCCATCACAAGCTTGCAATACAGCTGCAGCTTTCTCTGTTCCAACTTGACCAAACAGAAACCTTGGCTACACAAACAACGTTTATTTTGCAGTGTTTGCTTAAGAGACATTTATTGTTGTCACATTGGTTGCTTTGCCTCAGCAAATACATCATATTCTTTAAAATGATCATATCTTTGTGTGATTTAAGCCCTGGGGCATGCTTTATATTTAACAGCGGATGGGGGTGGGGTGGGGGGAGAAACACCTACCAGTGGAAATGCCAGAGGTTTGTGACAAGGAGGAGTCTTCCAGAGCTGAAACAAATGTAGTGGTGATGGGAGTGTCATAAACTGGGATATGAAAATCTGGGAATGCTATTTTCATTGCCAATATTTTCATTCCCCACTAATTAGCTAACACACATTGGAAGCTGCTTATTGCAGTGTAGATGTGTAAATAGCTATTGCTTAAAAAACAATTTGTAAGCCTCTCTGATAGCCTTGTGGCTGAAGAGCGGGGTATAAATACCTAAATAAATAAATAATAAATAAAAATAATAAAATTCCATATTGGATTGTGAGACTTTTTTTTTCCTTCCTGTATGGAAATTTGTACACAGCATTTTTCCTAATGTACACAAACATATTTTTTTGCACATTTTCCTTAATGTGTGTATTTTTATTCATGTGTCCACTGACTCTCTCTCTCTCTCTCTCTCTCTGGCTTTTCTTCGCAAAGATTCAGGAAGGACTCATCCCGCGCTTTCTGCAAGCGCGCTGATGACTAAAAAGGCCAATCTGAGATAAACAAGTCCGGTTGCAGAAAGCACAGCAGAAGGTCTCCTTGGGAGTTGTAAGCATTTTTCAAGTGTAAGCATCTTGTAATTCACACATTGAAAAGTGTAACACAATTTCACCCTGAAATCAAAAGACGCATGCATGTGGCTAGTTAATAGTCTAATAGACCTTGAATTAGACAAATTTGCTTTAAAATCTTGGATAATGCAATGTCAGCTAGTAACTTCCATGCCTGCCCCAAGTTTTAGTCTGAATGTTAAAGGAGCTGAACCGAAGTTGCCCTCCCTCCAAAAGTTCAGCATGGTGGGTAGCACCTTTAAAACAGCTTGGGTTGAGACTATTTGAATGACCAGGTCTCCTGCTACAATCCTGCCAGAGCCTAGAGAGAGAGCCTTCTCAGTGGCTGCCCCCACCCTCTGGAGGCTAGGCTGACTCCCTCCCTGATTTCTTTTCGTCAGCAAAGACTTTTCTTTTCAAGCAGACGTTTAACATATAAGCAGCAGGGCTTGTTTTATCTGGTATGTTTTAGATTTTATATGTTTTAAACCGATTTTATAAATTTTAATTGTATGTATTGTATTTTTAATCGGTTGTTTTATGAAAGCTGCCTTTGAGTCCCATTTTGGGAGAAAAGTGGCATACAAATGAAATAAATAAATAAATACATTTAAAGTTTAGGCCAAAACTTTGAAGTGGATTTTGCACCCATGGACAAGGAAGCCACCAGCCACCACGGGATTAATATGACTTCCTTTTTCACTCCTGATCATGGGCAGCCTTACAGGCTGGAATTCACTTAGGGACATCTGCATGTTTAAGCGTCCCTTAGGTTTGTTCACAGATCTTGCTTTGGCACTGCAAGGGTTGGTATTCTCTTCTTCCCTGTGCAGCACCAAAGCCACCCCAATTATAATGTGTAAATATAATGTGATTATAGTGTGTTTAGATTAAAGGGAAAAATACATTAGTGTTAGGATAGATTTATTTTTGTATTAGTAAGAAAAGAGGAAAATAATTAGTATTATTTTTGTATTATTGTTATGGCCTTTTGCGGTCGGGTGTATTTTTTAGTAGAATGGTCTTACTCCAATAAAAAATTCCCTATATAAAAAAAAAAAATCCCACTCCGACTTACTATAAAGCACTTGAAGCCACCTCACATGGCCATCCCTGTTTTTCAGCAGGCAGGCAGGATCGGAGGAGACTCTGGCTACCTTCCTGTAGCCAGATGCACAAAGCATACAGAAATCCTGAGGGAGCAGGTGTATGGCTCAGTGTAGCATAGGTCCACACATGGATATTTACTCTACGCCAAGGGAATGCTGGATTGTGGCCACCATGTAGCAAGATGCGACGGTTACCAAGTGGAAGCTCTGGGGTGCAGCAAAGTAGAAGACAGATAGATCTGACATGGTTGGGCATGTGCTGAGATCCTCCCAGTGGATTGCACTCTATATTCATTAGTAAGTGGGGAATATTCTTTACCTGTTTGGTTTAGCCCAGTGACTCTTACATTTTTCTTTACCAGGAACCTCTTTTAAATATCTTTTGTTGCTGTGGACCCCCAAGACTTAACTCAAGATTTAAAACCCAGTAATAACACAACAACACCTGAGAACAACCACAACATAATTATACCATCCATTAAACCTTCCCTCAGAGGCACTTTGGGGGGAGAGGGAAGACTTTTCTCCTGCTTCTTTCTGCAAATTTGTGGCTGGAGCAGATTGAAGAGCAATGCACAGGCCAAACCAGCCAGGCTTTGTCTTGGCTCCTGTCATGTAGGCTGAGCAGCCATCAAGCCTTCATGGAACCCCTATGAGGACATCGTGGCCCCCTGGGGGGGTCTGCAGACCACAGGTTAAGAACCAATGGTTTAGCCAATTCAGACATTTAAAAGCCTGAGCAAAAATATTTCTCACTCAAATTTCTGTGCATCAAGGGATTTTAAGGTATGTTAACATTTTCTTGATGCTATCTAGCAATCATGGAGTAAAACTGGGAATACCAGAATCCTGGGTGGCAATTACTTTTCAGCAGCTTCTCTTTAGGTAGCATTTATCTTTAGTACATCTTTCAAAAATATGTTGTTTCCCCCCCCCCCATTTCTTGCATGCACTTCAAAGTTCTGGCTTCAACCTATAAAGCTCAGAAATGGCTCAGGACTGGGATATCTGAAGTGCCACCTTCTGTAAGAATCTGCCAATTGCCTTGGGGGGGGGGGCAGCGTTTTTTGCCCTGGGAACAAAATTCCAATTTTCAAAGGGGGGGGGCTGAATTCCAGGAATGAGTACAACCAAGAAGGTGGGGCCAGTGCATAGTAGGTAGGACCAAGTGTAAAATCTTACCAATTTGGATATTTTCATGCCAAGCATAGCAAGTACACAGTCTGCCACATGCAGAGCAAAATTTCACACAAAGAAGTGTACAGCACAATTAATTCCATGAAACAGCTTGCAAACTCCCTGCAAAGTACATAGTTTAGTTCTCTGGAAGGTTACTGAAAGGTTAAATATCTTTTAAAAGCCTGATACTTCTATCAGTGTTTGGCAATAACAGCTGAGGAAATGGTGCTGGATGGGGAAATCCCTGGGGGTTGTAACTCTCTTGTTTCCTTAGATATTAAGGAGCTTAGATTATCATTTTATAGGTACCATAGTTTTCAGAGGTTTGGGTAGCAACTAGAGAAAGGATCTTTTCTGTGATGGTGCCCCATCTCAGGAACTTTCCCTAGAAATATTTTCCTTTAGCAAGCATCCATTCATTTTTGGTAATTTTCTGAAGTTATTCAGTAAATGGCAAGATGATCTTTTTTTTTTATTGCTACTAATGTTTCTTTGTTTTCCCTGTCAAATTTGTACTAAGTTCAGACCAGTTATGTCTGCAATAAAATGTTGCAGCATGGAGAACTCCTATTTAGGGTTTCAACTTGTTGGCTATGGCTTCTTCCACAATAATCCATTCTATTGTGAAGTTGAAGGCTTTCACAGCAGCATCCATAGGTTTTTCGTGGGGGGGGGGGGTTCCAGGCTGTGAGGCTGTGTTCTGGAAGAGGTTTTTTTTTTTTTTTTTTCCCCTGATGTTTAATCTGTGACTGGCATCTTCAGAGAATGGTGGTGTAGGAGTGTGTGGGGTTTATATACTGTGAGTCCCTGTTGACAGTCCCTGCAGCCAAAGATGCAGGCGAAATGTCAGGGGAAAAACTCTTCTGGAACACAGCCTCACAGCCCGGAGGGGGGCCCCACAAAAATCCATTCCATTTCCTCCTCCTCTCTAGTTCTCTAGAACCCCATCCCTCAACAGACACCGAGTATTCTGTAAAATACAAAACTGTTTCCCCTGAGTATGTTTCCTGAGCATCCTGTAGGTACTGAGCATACTCGCTCCTTGTTGGCATGTCTTGGAACCTCTCTTTTTACAGAAAGGCGGAGACTTGTGCAGCCCTTGGAGGGGTACAATGCGACCGTTAGGACCTCAGCCCAGGAAGAAGAAAAAAACCCAAATCATGGCTGGCATCCTGTTAGTGAGTTACGGTGGCATATGTTCAATTTCTACCATCATAATTCACTTTTTTTGGTCATGTAATCACATAATCAAACACTCCTGACAGATGGCCATCCAGCCTCTGTTTAAAAACCTCCAAAGAAGGAGACTCCACCACACTCCCAAGCAGTGCACTCCACTGCCGAACAGCTCCTACTGTCAGGAGGTTCTTCCTAATGTTTAGGTGGAATCTCTTTTCTTGTAGTTTGAGTCCATTGCTCTGTATCCTATAATCCCTTCAAATATTTAAACATGGCTATGTCACCTCTTAACCTTCACTTCTCCAGGCTAAACATGGAGCCCTGGTGGCACAATGGAGCCCTGGTGGCACAGTGGTTAAATGCCAGTACTGCAACTCACCACGTTGCAAATTCGATTCCAGAGGGCTCCAAGGTTCACTCAGCCTTCCATCCTTTCATAGGTTGGTAAAATGAGGACCTGGCTTGTGGGGGCAATTCCAACACATTGGAAACTGTTTAATGCAGTGTAGATGTGTAAATTGCTATTGTTTAAAACAATTTGTAAGCTGCTCTGATAGCCTTGTGGCTGAAGAGCGGAGTATAAATAAATAAATAAATAAATAAATAAATAAATAAATAAATTTCCCAGCTCCCTAAGCTGCTCCTCATACAGCATGACTTCCAGACCTTTAACCATTTTTGTCACCCTCCTCTGGACACACTCCAGCTTGTCAACATCCTTCTTGAATTGTGGTGCCCAGAACTGGACATAGTATTCTAGGTGAGGTCTGACCAAAGGAGAATAGAGGGGCACTATTACTTCCCTTGATCTAGACACTATACTCCTATTGATTCCGCCTAGAATCACATTGGCTTTTTCAGCTGCTGCATGACACTGCTGACTCATGTTCAGCTTGTGGTCCACTAAGGACTTTTTCGGACGAAGAAAAATAACGCAAGCAGCCTCTCCAGCTTGTGAGGCTGCTGCGCTGCAAAGCGCCCCTTTCGTATGATGCTCGCCCCTGCTGGTACTGTTGCGGTACCGCAGGGAGAGCTGAGCGTCATATTTTGTTGATCTTTTACTCACGAAAGTTGATCGTGAGTAAAAATCAACGAAATATGACGCTCAGCGCTCCCTGTGGTACCGCAACAGTACCAGCAGGGGCGACCGCAATACGAAAGGGGCACTTTGCAGCGCAGCAGCCTCGCAAGCTGGAGAGGCTGCTTGCGTTATTTTTCTTCGTCCGAAAAAGTCCTAAGACTCTTAGATCCCTTTTGCATGTACTGCCATCAAGCCAGGTGTCACCCATCCCATATCTGTGCATTTTATTTTTACTGCCCAAGTGTAGTATCCTACATTTCTCTCTATTGAAACTGACTTTGGCCCAGTTTTCTAATCTGTTAAGGTCATTTTGAATTACACCTCCTAATCTGGCATTATCTGCAAGCTTGCTAAGAATGCCCTCTATTCCCTCATCCAAGTAATTGATAAAGATGTTGAATAGCACTGGGCCCAGGCAGAACTCTGTGTCACCCTCTAGTCACTTCTCTCCAGGATGAAGAGGAGCAATTAGTGACTACCCTTTGGATTTGGTCAGTCAACCAATTACAAATCCACCTAACAGTTGAATTGTCTAGCCCATAGGTTACTAACTTGTTGGCAAGAATATCATGGGGGACCTTGTCAAAAGCCTTACTGAAATCAAGATGTGCTACATCAACAGCATTCCCTTTATCTACCAAGTTTGTAACTCTATCAAAAAAAAAAAAGATAAACTTAGTCTGGCATGACTTGTTTTTGAAATCCATGTTGACTTTTAGTGATCATGGCATTCCTTTCTAAGTGCTTACAGGCTGTCTCATTAATTATCTGCTCTAGAATCCTTCCTGGTATTGATATCAGGGTGACTGGGAGGTGATTATTTGGGTCTTCCCCCCCCCCTTTTTTTTTTTTTTTGAAGATGGGGTAACCCAGAGTCAAAGTCCAGCACTCATAACATAAGCCTTTATCTTTAAATTCAACTAGGCCCAGACAGACCTTCAAACAAAAGAGTGTTCTCTACAGAGCAGCACTTAGCATGCCTGCTTTAGGTGAGCTCAGGTTCAGTTTTGAGCAAGATGCATTATGCATTACCCGTAACAGAACATTTCCTTGAAATGTGTTTGGTTTTGCAGCTATTTTGCAGCTGTCATTGTTCTTCTTGTTTCAGATTTTTCTATTGATCCTTCATGTTTTACTTTAGGGCTGAGCTAGATTTGGTTTCATGATTTGCTGACCGTAACCTGCCACAGGAAAAATATGTGAACAAAAAATGTTCCCACCAAAAGCCATACATCCTGAATACATATAGCTTGGATTTATAATTTAGCCCCAGGTTTAATTTGGAATCTGACACTTAATATCAATTAATGATGGATTAAAGTAGGGGGGTCTGAAAAATAATGATTAGTAGTAGTAGTATCTCTTATAATTATGAATTGTTTCTCACCAAGAACAGAGGGGAAACAGCATCTTCCTACTCTGAGCGCTGGCTACCCAAGCAGATGTCACTTAGTTAATCCTTTCCATTTGGTTCTCTAGTCACATAAAATCAGGGCAGGTTTGCTCAGGATGATTGACAGCTCAAGCTTTGTCAGAGGGACAGACATCTGTGCCAGAATGATATTCTGCTTGCTTAGGATGGTGAGCAGGTGTTTCTGTGCCTAAGTGTACAGTACTCCGTTTGCAAATAAAAAGAAAATTTGAAAATACATTCTCTGACTTGAGTTGTCCCTGATTACCCCAAACAGAGGCTGTGGCCAAAAACTGGAGCTTGGAGTTTGGAGTCCTTGACAGGGCATTATTAAATTGACAGAAAACAAGAGGAAAAAATTAAGCACAAGTCACTAAAGGTGTTAGAAGCAATTTCATACTTCAAACGTTGGTACAGTTGTATATAAAAGAGTTGCACAGTTTGAGGAAACCTGGTTTTTAATCCTAAACAAAGATACTTTTTGGGGAATATAAATCCTAGAGATTTCCCAGGTGATTATGATGTTACATGCAGGTGATGAATTCAAAGAGCTTCATTTACATCAAAAATAGATCATAGAAACATAGGTCTCATCTACACAGGCCAAGATACACTGGCTCTCTGCCACGTATCCTGCTTGTAGATCAGGCCCATTCCTCCCTTGTTTTCTGCACTGAATACGAGGAAGTCCAAATGGGCACACCAGCCCATTGCTACAGCTGCTGCCACCTTCCTCACTTTCTCGGAAGCCAGGAAGCTGCCCCACAACCTGTGACAGTCCCCTGCAGTCACACAGAACCAAATCAATTTTTTGATGGTGAGAGCAATTTTTCCTGAGTATTATTTTAAAACACTGTAACAGGCCCTACCCCATCTTCTCCCTTTCTTAGCCCTGTCTTTGCCCAGGGGGGTCGTGAGGACTGCCCAGGGGCAAAACGGGGCAAAAGCCCTGCATTGTCAGGACTGCAGGGCTCCAAGATGGGGGCAAGATGGAATAAACTGCCTGTGCAGACAAGCCCATAGAACTCATATAAATGGAAGGGACTGCAAGAATCATCTATTGCACACACACACCTGCTGCCATGTAAGAATATACTGTGCAACTAATCACTCCTAAGAGATGGTCATCCAACTTCTGTTTTTTTAAAAAAATCTCCAAAGAAAGAGATTGACCACCACCCTCTAAGGTTGTCTATTGTACTGTTGAACAGCTCTTATAGTTAAGATGTTTTTTCTAATGGTTATGTGGAATCTCTTTTCTTGTATTTTGAAGCCATTGGTTTGTCTGCTAGCATCTGGAGCAGCAAAAAGCAGAAGGAGGAGGAGGAGCTCGCTCCTTCTTCCACATGACATCCCTTCAAATATTTACTGTGCAAAGATGGCTCTGGAGACCCGTTAGGTCTGGCTAGTCAGTGTGGCTTGCCAAAGAGCATTTCTGGCACTGTGTAACTGGGGCTCCCTATTTCATCTGTTTGCAATTTGCTTTCTCTTTTGGGGGCCTTCCTTACTCCTGTCTAGGAGGTGCTACAACAGTTTGCTTTTGTCTAAGCATACTGGGAAGGGCAAGATTCCCCCTCTCCTCTCCTTCCTACTGGGTTGAATGCAAACTACTTTTGTACTTTTAACTCAATCTGAAGCAATGGAAGTAAGCTGAGGACAAAGGAGGAACGTGGAAGGCAGAAGGAGAAACTGGGAGATTTTTAAAGCATCTGAGAAAGTGGGATGATAGAGGAATAAACAGGACTGTCCCTGCCAAATTGGGACAGTTGGGGAATGTGTTGGTGGCTTTTCCCACCCCCAAACTCCCCAGCCTACTTTGGCCACCCTTCTTGGCCTCTACAGTGGCTTCCTCATCCTCCAAACCCAACCTTTCAGACATAGGAATCTCCTCCCAACATGGATGTTGCCTCTCCAGTGGAGAGCAAGGGAAGGGGACATGGAGGACTGCCCACCTCTGTGGGTTGCCTCATCTCTCCCCACTGGTGAGACAATGGCCATGTTGGGAGGGGACAGCTGCTGCTGAAAGTTGGGATTGGGATGGCAAGGGAGGACAATGACAGTTGGCCTTTCACATTCACTGGGATTAGGGGCATATGACCCTGCAAAGTGGAAAAAATGCAAATATCTCTAGAGGCCCCCAAATCAAATTTAACACACAAAAAGTACAATCTGCAGATTCAACCCATTGTGGATGCCTTCAAGGCAGTGGGGCTCCTTCTCAATGCAAAGGTAAGTGGCTGCTGGGGCTTCCTGCCACCTCCACTGCTGCCCTACACCATTTTTAATAGGGACTTACAAGCCTTGATGTGCATTCAGTTTCTCTCAGTCTCATGAGGCTTGCAGTCTCTCTTTAAAAAATGGCACAGGGCAGCAGTGAAAGCAGCAGCAAATAATCCACAAATAATCAAATCCACAAAAGTTAAATCTGCAAATGTGGAGGGCCAACTGTATGTTTTGACAGAGCTTTAACTCGTTATGCTTTAAAATGTGTTTAGGATTAAAGTTGCAAGAATCCTATGTTGTATCCAATCTGGCAACCCTAAATACATCACAAAAATTTTTAGAGAGAGGACAGATAAAAATTGCATCCTGTTGTTAACAATGAATCAGCAGCATGCAGTATCAGTTTGTAACTCAGGACATTGTCAGACTAGTGTCTAAAAACCATGAAATTCCAAGAATGAGAAAAGTGGAAACATATTATCACACGTCGCTGTAATCACATGAAAGAACTGCCACAGAATTACTGCATGACCACCACTAACACTTTAAGAACAGGACTTGACTTCTGTGATTTAGCATGGGCAAGATTTCAGCTGTTCTCGTGAGAAGATGCGAGTATGCTTAAAAACAGCAAAAACCCTTTAATTTACAAAGTAAATGAACAAACAGTTAAACAAACCTAAAAATGTGCCAGCCAACCGGGAAAGTTTATAAAAAGAGCATCCTGTGCATGGTTTTCCCGTTGTTACCAAGAGGTTTTTTCATTGGCAGTAGGGAGGCATGAAAGAGGACCGCCCATTCACACTGTAATCTCATGATTACAGCAGGATGTGTTTTAACACCCTCTTCAATACCATAAAAAAAGTGATTTTGAGAGCTATTGACGGCTGGTCCCATAAATAGAAAGTGACACCTTATTCACAGCTGGAGCACAGGATAACTACGTGAGAATGTTGAGGGGCCTGTAGTGGGGCCTGTTTGTGCTATCGTGACGTCATTTTTGTGTGATTTTTGCTGCATCTGATAAAGTCCGTAGTCTATATGTACTTGCAGAAAGCCATTAGACAGGAGACTAGACAAATCTACCTGAGAAGGACATTCTGGAGCCTAGAAAAAATCTTTGAAAAATCCTCCATCCCTAGCACAGCCAGATTTCTTTCAGGGAGAGCTATGAGTTCTGTCTATTGAATAATGAGACTGTGTTTCTATTTTTACCTTTCAGACAAATCAGGGAGAACTGATTGTGAATACTTGAGTGGAGACCTTGAACATCTGAATCTGCATGACCAACATCAACACTCTCGGCTGTTCGGTTAATTGTCAGTCATTGTTTAAAGCAGCTGTGTTGTCTGTTGTGTGCTGAAAAAATGCTAAGTTTAAAAGTCGAGCAATGTGACATTCTGCAGCAACTTGAGGCAGACCCAAACCTTTTTTTAAAAAAATCATCACTTGTGATGAAACCTAGATCTTCCAGTATGATCCTGAGACAAAATGACAGTCAATGCACTGGAAAACACCATCATCACCAAGAATGAAAGAAGCACGTCAAAGCAAGTCCATATTCAAAACCATGCTCATTGTGTGTGTTTTTACATCAAGGACATAATTTTGGCAGAATAGATTCCAGAAGACAGAGCAGTGAACCAGCATTATTATAAGGAAGTTTTTGACAAAGCTGAGAGAAAGAGTTGGGGGGGAGGCCAGAACTGTGGGCAAATGGTTTCATTCTTCATCAAGATAATGCACCTGCTTGCATAGCACTTTCTGTGAAGCAGTTTTTGGACTTTAAACACATTACTACACTTGAACATCCTCCATATTAGCCAGATTTGGCAGAATGCAACTTTTTTCTTTTGCCTAAAGTGAAATCAGTGCTTAAAGGAACACGTTTTGAGTCAATTGATGCAGTATAAAAAAAAATGGCAGATGTGTTGAAACAGCCGACAGAAAGTTATCTGCTCCATGCCTTTGATCAGTGGAAAACAAGACTGCATCATTGTGTGAGTGTGAATGGGGAGTATATTGAAGGGGACAAGCATTAAAATTGTAATACATATAAATAAAGATGGGGTATTGTCTCAGTCTCATTATTTAATAGACAGACCACATACACACATCTCTGTCTCAGCTTGTTTTGTCCTTAATCTATACAGGGTTGAAATAAATGCAATGTTGTATGAGTGAATGAGGTGGTAGACCTTAAATGGGGAGATCTGAGTTCAGATTCCCCCACTCAACCATGAAGCCATGTCTCCTTGCATTGGTCACCATCATTTGTCCTAGCCTACCTCACAGTGTTGTTGTGAAGCTAGATGGGGACGGAACATGCAGGCTTCCCTCAAGTCTCCAGAGAGATAATGGGACATAAATGTGAAAAAATTGTAACCAGGCAGTGACCTTTATGTTCCCTGGCAGGATCCATGTAATGAGATTGACCAATGCATCACTGAATAATTTTCAGTGCAGAGAGGGCATGGGATTTAAATTTAGGACAGTTTTCCTTGGAACTGTAACATCTGTCACGTACAGCATGGATGCAGTTAATTGCTAAAGCTGCTACCCAGAGAATGAATACCTCCTATTTGCAATCTGTAGCCTGAGCAATGCTTGCAACAACAGACAACAACATTCCCACGGTAATGGTACAGATGCAACAGAGGAGCCAGGCCATGAATCAAGAAGTGTTCCCATCCATTCTGATCGGCCTGTCCATGGATTCTATTGAGCTATGACGGCTATTGTCATCCACCCCATTGCTGGAATCCTGTGGTTGTGTAGAAGAGTGGTATCCTATTCAGGGTTGCAAATAGCAATAGCATTTATATTTCTATACTGCTTATCAGTGCAAAGCACTCCCTAAGCAGTTTACAATGTGTTAGCTAATTGCCCCCAACAAGCTGGGTACTTGTTCTACAGAAGGATGGAAGGCTGAGTCAACCTTGGAGCCCTGTAGGATAGAACTCACAATGTTGTGGCTGCAGTACTGGTATTTAACCACTGCACCACCAGGGCAAAAGCCCTGTGCTACTGGTGTAAACCCCTGGGCAAGCCTAGGAGCACTGTCTGGGAAAGTTTTATAAGTGTAAACTATAGTGGTAGATGGGGGGTGGATCTACAGGTATGCAATGGGAGAGTGCATGACCACACCTCCAGTTGTGAGATCAGTTGTACACCAGCAAGGTTCAGCACTGCAGTTTAGCTACACTGACATAAATTACACTATGCAAATGCCCTTGAATTCCAGAAAAAAATTAATTGGGGATGTTTCCACACTGCACAATTATAGCAATTGGATTCCATTTAACTGCCATGGCTCCATTCTATGGAATCCTAGAATTTGGAATTCTTTGAATTCTTAAGTCCATTCCCTGTAAACTAGTCTTGAGGTCTCAGAATTTAAATCCAGTGCTCTTGGAGGGTTCCCCCCCCCGCCCCGCCACCGCCTCAAGCATAGAAATAAATCCTGGGGAAGGGAGTTAAGACTACAGTGCCAGGAATCCTCTAGCCAACATGTTCTCTAAACATGCTGGCTGGTAAATTCTAGATGGGGTTGCCCAAAAGTTCATTTTTCCAAGCTCTGTTCCCCACTTCCTACAGGAGAGATCTCCTTAGACTTGAACATTGCAATCTACACACTGACTTTTTCTATGTGATGCATTGTGATGTGTAGAACTCACTATGGTTTGGCATTTTTGTTTGCCGCTCTGACATTGTCCTCAGAAGCACTAGTGACAGGAGGCACACATACATGCCTCTGTGCTTGGTTGTCATGGTTAGACATCAAACAGACTATTTCAAAATCCTGACAGCTACAAGTCAAGGGAATTGTGAGAACGTTCCTTTTTACGAAGGGTCTGCTTCTTTTTTCTTTAAACAACAACAGAATTTATTCTTTAAACAACAACAGAATTATTATTGTTGTTGTTGTTGAGCTGCAGCAAATGATTGTCGTTGTTGCTGTTACTAAATATTTTGATCACCTAGTCAAAAGTTTCAGAGATTGAGACATGGACTTTGGTCTAGCCACACACTCTTATTCTAGAAACAATTTTGATTTTACGTGCTTTGCAGTAGGCAAATAGAATGTAACGCTCTTCAGTTTTTAATATGCCAAAGCCCAGTTAATGCCTGTTACAGGAAAGAAACCAATAAAAGAAATCTCTCCCTTCAGATCAAAACATATGTAATTGTATACTACAGATCCTTTTAAAAGTATCCATTTCCTTGTCATTAACAAATAAAATAAAATTATATGTTGGTAAAATGGCTTGCATTAGCCTACCTTGAACGATGTCAATTAGACGAATGTAACTGATAGCTCAGCTCTCAGAATTTCCAGTGATTTGCAAGTTAATCAAGTGATCCACTGATTTCCTTTGTTCCTGCTAAATAAGTGAAGTAATAAGGAAAATCATGGCCTCTTCCTTGCGCACACCATCAAGGAAATATGATTTCTGGACATTCAGGACATCTTAGCTGCTATTTTGGGGGAGGAGGACAACAACCCATGTTGGCTGGGGGGATTCAGCATGGACCAAAAAAGTAACCTTTCCAAGCTCTGCTTTGAACAGTTTGCCTCGGTGAACTGCATCCATTCTTATAAATTAGAAGGACTCCAGAACAGAACTTCAGAAAATTACTCTTCTGAATGACAGCTGCCAGAATTCTGGCAGCCAGCAAAGCTGACAGGGGATTCTGGAAGTTGTAATCCAACAAAGTAACATCCTCTACCTTTGTGTCAGTGAAGGAGCAGGTAACATGCTACTTCTGTGGCATGCTTGCTGTTCCTCATCACCATGTTCACCTCAGCTCCCAGAGGGCATTGAAAATATCCATATTATACAAAGCAGAACCTGGAATTGCATGGGTATGGCTGTTGTCAGCATCACACCTCTATCAGGACCACCCATCACAAACATCAGAACATCATCCATGCTAAATGGTAAAGACAACAATATTGAAAAGATTTTTCCTAGCTCTTCATTTTCTAATGAGGGAGCCCTGGTGGCACAGTGGTTAAATGCCAGTATTGCAAGCCAAAAGGTTATGAGTTTAATCCCAGAAGGTTCCAAGGTTGACTCAGCCTTCCATCCTTCTGTAGGTCAGTAAAATGAGTACCCAGTTAAAAAACATTGTAAACCACTTAGGGGGTGGTTTGGCATGATAAGTGGTATATAAATATCAGTGCTATTACTATTACTAATCCATGGGTGGGCAAACTTCAGGCTTGTGAGTTCTATGCTGCTTTTAGGAACATTTATTTATTTATGTAAGAAAAAATTATGCTTTTCATTAAAAAAAAAAAAAGAATACAGTTGTCCCTTCATATTCACTGGGGTTTGGTTCCAGGACCTCCCATGGATACCAAAATCCGTGAATACTCAAGTCCCATTATATGCAATGGCATAGCAAAATGGTGTCCCTTATACAAGATGGCAAAATCAAGGTTTGCTTTTTGGATTATTATTTTTTTTTAAGAATATTTTCAAGCTGTGAATACTTAAATCCATGGATACCAAATCCGTGGATATGGAGGGACACTAATCAAATACACTAAAATCAATTAATAAAATAATAAAGCAATACTAGAATGTTTTATTTAAAACATCAGTGGTGACTAGCAAGGTTAACAGCCAGGAAATACAAACAAATACAAGGTTAACAGCCAGGAAATGGGCAAACAAATCACTCTTCAATTGAAGCCAGAAACACCCAAGACAGTTACACCTGCTGGCACAGCATAGGGCTCATCTATACTGGCCACTTAATCTGGGGCCAGACCAGAGCTTTATGCTCCAGAATGTCCCTAAATTGGTGCATCATTGTCCACCTGGGCCCCACTGGCCCATCCCCTATTTTTGGAGCTGTCATCACTGCTGCTTCCTCGAAGGTCTCAGAGTTCCATGGAGAGCTTGCCTGCCACACTGTTGCTTCTGCTGAGGTCAGAATTGGGCAGCTGTGCAAACGCCTCCTTGTTGATCACATGTCCAAGCACCCATTTCTGCCTTTAGCAGAAGTGACAGTGTGGCAGGCAGGCTCTCCACAGAGCTCCGAGGCCAGCAAGAAAGCAGCAGCGGCTCCAAGAGGACCCATTCCCTTTCCCTGCAGTGCTGAGAATGGGGAAGGGGGTGGTGTGGCTTTTGCTATGTGGACAACTGGACCAGGCCAAATTGGACCTGATCCAGCTGTCCACACAGCAAAAGAACCCAAGGTCCCTCCAGAGTTTCCAGGAAACCTCAGGGCAAACCGGGTTAAAGGCTAAAAAGTGTGGTTCTTCCCTAGAAATAGCCCTACGTTATCTGGACTGCAAACACTGGAATTGGGGTGAGTCCACTTTTTTTGCTAGTGTAGACAAGACCATAGAAGGACCGCCTCTGCACCACAATCAAAAGAACCTCATTCACCCACAGAGCTTCTCCCTGAGAGCATAAAGATCCAAAACTTACCAAACAGAGCTAGTGCAAATTTAAAATTCTGATTTAAAAGGATTCTGAACCCAAGGATTTCTCTTGAGTACTGAATAGAGCCCAAAGGACTTTATCAGATGCACTAAATATGGCGTCATAATGATGCCACATAAATGCAAACGGGGTGCATACCAGACAATGTTGTTCTTTTGCATTTATGTATTGACAATAAGATATACTTTTTAATTGACAGCCAAGCCATCAGTAGATCAGCTGTGGCACTTTTGTGCCGGCATTGCCAGCATTTGAAACCGTGCCCCTCCCCCCCCCCGGTCATTACAGCGTCAATGGCCTGTCCGGCCAGAACACTTTCGGGTGAGATCGCAACATCCAGGGAGATGACACTCTTAATGAATCTCCCTGGTTTACTTGGGACATTTTAAGTGTGTTTGTGTGCTTTTAAAAACTTTTTCTGTGTTATTTTTGTTGGGGTTTTTTAAATTTCCCACTCTCACGTCTTCTTGCGAGAATCTGCGGGATTTCATTTGAGGAAGTGAACAGAGCTCCATTCACTCCTCCTTCATTTCCAGGATTGCCTTTGGACTGGATAGGAGGTAAGTGTTGTAATGGGGTTTCTTTTGCTGGCATAAAAACGTCACAAATTATGGTGGCAAAAGAACGGCAAAGGAGGGTGGTATGATAAAGTCCAAAATCAATTCCACACAGACTTCTCTCCTGGTGACCTGAAGGCATTTCAGTAGTATAAATTAAGCTCACTTTATTTCACATTCAGAATGTGGACATGGATTTTAAATTTTGCCTGTGAAATTTAAATGGCAAGATTAAGAATTTGATCAAATTTTGAGTACAGACATTTCTTTCTGCTCATTATACAGTACGGAGAAATGTGGGTTTTTTAAAAACTCTTGCTTGCTATAGTTTAATTTTTTGCTGATTAATGGTGCAGCACGCACAGCATTCCAAGAGAACCCACCACCAAAGGCAGATGAACCATCTAAAGTCCTGGTGGGTTCATGGCAGTAGAGCAGAACAAGTAGCATTTGAAGAGCCAATGTGGTGTAGTGGTTTGAGCACTGGACTATGACACTGGAAAACAGGGTTTTAATCCCTGCTCAGAGACAGAAAGCCACTGGGTGACCTTGGGCAAGTCACATTCTCTCAGCCTCAGAGGGAGGCAATGGCAAACCCTCTCTGAACAAATCTTGCCTAGAAAACCCCATGATAGGTTCTTGAAGGTACACAACAACAACAACAAGCATTTGGTTTTCCCCCACTTCCTGTTTGGATTTTTCCTATTTCCTGTTCTTGAACTGGCATAACATTTCCCTCCTATGTTAGAGGAATCCATGTAAATAATGTTCCCACATTTCTTCTCTGTGAGAAGGGGAGATACTCTCATCAAAAACAATTGTCAACTGCTTGCTGCATGTTTTTTTTTTTTTTAATTCAGCAAGCAAGAAAAGACCAGTGCTTGCTTGCTTGCTTGCTTGCTTGCTTGCTTGCTTGCTTTTGTGGGGAAAAAACTTTTCAAATCTTTTGTTCCTCCATGGAAGTACAAAATAAATGATGAATTGGTATCCTGATGGAAAGTTACATCATCACAAACTGACTTAGGATCAAGTTAAATTGTGCCATTGTCCAACATTTGTATTCTTAGGAGGGGAGAGGAGATGTAGCTACACCATCCGCAGCATGGCCATTGTACAAAGGTCCTGTTTCATCACATGCCCCATTGTGTAAGTACCCCAATGTGTCCCAACCCACAATGTCTCCTGTTGTACAATGGGAGCCCCCCTGATGCAATGGGACATCTTGTGCAGTTGTGCATCACTGGCATGGTTGTGTATCATGTCATCAACGTAGTTCCATCATCACAAAGTTATCATTGTAGCCTCTAGTACAGAATCTGGAGTGATGGTTTATATCATTAGTGGGAATTGCGTTTGGGGAATGGGGAGGCAGTGAATCTGGCAAATCCTAAGTTGCCCCTGATTCTCCTACACCGTTGATCCTGTTTACTTCTCTCAAAATCAGATTTCTCACATCATGATGGTAAGGGACAAGGCTGGAAAGAGGCATCCACAGGGCCGGTTTAACGCACTGGTGGCATCAGCATTTGCAGAGGGCCCCATCATTGTTGTGGGGGTGCATAGTAACCCTCGTCCTGCAAAAACATTATTAGTAATACTCTGAATATCCTATACTATGAATAGCTTAGGTTGAGTTAGGTTACACTGACCTGAGATAAACCTGAGATATGGGACCCCCCAAATAAAGCACTGCAGGGCCCCCCAAAATTCCTTAAACTGGTCCTGGGCATCCAAGGTCAGATCTCCCACTCTGGGAGATCTCTCTGCCTGCCCATAGAGGGGGAGATCTGAATGATCCAATAGTCACTGGAAGACCCTCCAAAGACCCTCCAAAGACATCAGACTGCAGACTTTTGTGACCTGATATTTTAATCTCTTATTTTATTTTAAGTTTTCATTCTGTTTTCATAAGCTACGCCAGATATGTACAATAGAAAAGGACAGTGGAAATGCCTTAAAATAAGGTCAAATCAAATAAATAAAAATAGATTACAGAACTTTGGGACTTGAAGGACACAAGGGACTAGAATTTTCTCACATGAGGAAGAGAAGAAGCCAAGCAATGACAGAAATTAAGGTTCTCAGAACCACAGCAAATCAGGCAGAGTCAGATTTCTCCCACAGATTTTTAAAACTTGGAGAACAGGTACAGGCAAAGCAAAACATGATGCTTTGAGCTAGTTCACTCTGCAAACTCCATCCGACTCTTGCAAAACATCAAGCCTTAAGGATGAGAACTAATTTTAGTTCACAAGCTTATTACAAACCATACACTTTTTAAAAAATCACATTGAAAAGAGGCATATTGCAGCATGCAACCCTTCCTTCCTGTCCTCCTACTCCAAAAAATCCCTTCTTCAGCAGATGTTTGGGGTTTTACCCTTCCTGGATCTGAGGGCGTATGCCTTTTTTTCAACCCCCAGATGCTCTCCTGTGATCTATAGAATGCCTATGCAAATTTCTTAGATTAAGGCTTCAGTTATGTACACACTAACCTGAATGTCAGTCCTACTGTACTCAATGGGGTTTATTTTTGAATAGCTGCATATATGATTGCACTGTAATCCAGGCCCAATTAAGACATGCTGAGGCCCCAAGCTATGTCAAGTCTAAAAGAGGCCCCATAGCAAACGTGTATTATTCTAGCAATTAGTAATTGAAATTTGGTAACTTTTTAAATTTAGAGGTCCCTCATAATCTGACACCTCAAGCAGTAGCTTACTTAGCTTTTCCATAAATCCTGCACATAAAGATGCCCCATTTCATTCTTTTAAACCCATTTTGTTGATTTCCCTGTGCCCTCTCTGGGGTGTCATAATGTTGAAGATTGACTTCTTTACAGGGGAAGGTTTATAGGAAGGGATGCATTCCATCAAACTCCAGTCTCTTCTAGATTGGTCTATTGTAACATGACTTCTCCCTGTACAGATCCATGGACTGATTGGTTTCATGTGAACAAAGAAGGAAGTCTCAAGCTGCTAACAACAATCCCTTGTTGGATTTCAGATTAGCCTAGGTTTAAAGGGGGTGGAAAAATTATACCAGGGTTGGGTATTTCCTGCTCCTAATAGCTTCCAATACCCTAAGTCCTGGACATTTGGGGTTACACATTCATTGTCTAGTTTGTTTGCTACACCTTTCTCAAGGGGCAGTGCACATGTCTCTTTTCTCCACTTGATCCTCACAACAAAACTTATTTTTTACTCACTACCGGTACTTTGTCCTCAAACAATTCTGTGAGGCTCATAGGGGATGAGTGGCCCCAAGGTCAGCTAGTGAATAGTAATATGTCCGTGGGGTGTCATGATGGCAGTTCCCATCATCCTGCAAGGTGATGGCACTACCATCATTCTGCAAGATACTACATCTCCCATTATATGCAAACAGTGATTGTCTTGCCAGCATGGCATCAGGTAAACCAAGAGTTAAACGAAAGGTGGGAGGTGAGAGGACATCTCCTGAATTAGCATCACCAATGACGTCACATCACCAGACACACAACTGGCCAATCAGAACTCTGAGACTGGTAATTTCAAAAAAGGACTATAAATGCTTTGGTGCAGCATGAGGTGTGTGAGACTGGGTCAGAGACACAAAGGAAACTCTGAGATGGACACCACGTTTTAGAGGCGTGGGATGGCTGTTGGAGCAGGCTAGCCAGCCTAGCTCATAGCCTCCCTGATTCCAGATGTACATGGACTACATCCTATGTACTACTGCATAGGTTGTGAGTAGATTTTCTAGGGACTGTCTTAATTAGAGATGGCGTCAGGGCATTTTTATTTGATTTCTTACTTTGGCTGAATATAACTGGATGTAATTGAATGAATACTTTGCAATCTTTGTAACCTTCAAGTCTGAACCTGAAAGGAACAGCCTTTCATGAAGTGATTTGCTTTAAGTTCTTCATGAATAAAATAAGCTTTTTCTAATCTTCCTATAAGCTGATGCCTGCACGCGCCTTTATCTCTTGGTCATTGCTACATTGGCTCTCTTTCTGGAGAAGGAGAGAGGAGTTGGATTAGTTCTACAGTGGCAAGGAGTTCCACAGGTTATTCCAGTCTCTCGCTGGACTGGTCATAAAGAACTCAGCGAGTGGTGGTGGCATTTTTGTCCTCTAGGGAGCACTCTTGAGGGAGGACTCTCAAGATTGCTTTAGAGGGAAGCTAGCTCGGGGGTTCCAGGCAGAGAGCCTCAAGGTAGCATCACATGGTGGTAGCAGTGGGATCATAGAATCATAGAATCATAGAATTGCAGAGTTGGAAGAGACCACGAGAGCCATCCAGTCCAACCCCCCTGCCACGCAGGAAATCTTGATCAAAGCATCCCCGACAGATGGCCACCCAGCCTCTGTTTAAAGATCTCCAAGGAAGGAGACCCCACCACGCTCCGAGGGAGTGTGTTCCACTGCCGAACGGCTCTGACTGTCAAAAAGTTCCTCCTCATGTTGAGGTGGAATCTCTGTTCCTGGAGCTTGCACCCATTGCTCCGTGTTCCAGTCTCTGGAGCAGCAGAAAACAAGCCTGCTCCATCCTCAGAGTGACATCCTTTCAAATACTTAAACAGGGCTATCATATCGCCTCTTCACCGTCTTTTTTCCAGGCTAAACATACCCAGCTCCCTAAGTCTCTCCTCATAAGGCATTGTTTCCAGACCTTTCACCATTTTAGTTGCCTTTCTCTGGACACGCTCCAATTTGTCAATATCCTTTCTGAACTGTGGTGCCCAGAACTGGACACAGTATTCTAAGTGAGGTCTGACCAAGGCAGAATAGAGTGGCACTATTACTTCCCTTGATCTAGACACTATACTTCTATTGATACAGCCCAAAATCGCATTGGCCTTTTTAGCTGCCGCATCACACTGTTGGCTCATGTTCAACTTGTGGTCTACTAGGACTCCTAGATCCCTTTCGCACGTAGTCTCATTCAGCCAGGTCTCTCCCATCCTATATTTATGCATTTCATTTTTCCGCCCTAAGTGCAGTACTTTACATTTCTCCGTATTGAATTTCATTTTGTTCGCTTTGGCCCAGCTCTCCAGTCTATCCAGGTCATTCTGAATTTTGATCCTGTCCTCTAGGGTATTAGCTACTCCTCCCAATTTGGTGTCATCTGCAAATTTAATAAGTATGCCCCTAATTCCCTCATCCAAGTCATTGATAAAGATGTTGAATAGCACTGGGCCCAGGACAGAACCCTGTGGCACCCCACTGGTCACATCTTTCCAAGATGAAGAGGAGCCACTGCTGAGCACCCTTTGGGTTCGGCCGGTCAACCAAGTACAAATCCATTGAACAGTTAACTTGTCTAGCCCACATTTTACAAGCTTGTTTGCAAGAATGTCATGGGGAACCTTGTCAAAGGCCTTACTGAAATCAAGGTATGCGATGTCCATAGATTCCCTTCATCTACCAAGCTGGTAACTTTATCAAAAAAAGAGATCAGATTAGTCTGGCATGACTTGTTTCTCTGAAACCCATGTTGACTTTTTGTGATTATGGCATTGCCTTCTAAATGTTCACATACTCTTTGTTTAATGATCTGCTCTAGAATCTTCCCTGGTATTGATGTCAGACTAACTGGACGATAATTGTTGGGATCCTCTTTTTTCCCCTTTTTGAAGATGGGAACAACGTTTGCCCTCCTCCAGTCTGCTGGGACTTCTCCTGTTCTCCAGGAGTTCTCAAATATTATTGCCAATGGCTCTGAGATAATATTTGCCAGCTCTTTTAATACTCTTGGATGTAGTTCATCTGGTCCTGGAGATTTAAATTCATTTAGGTTAAGAAGGTGTTCCTGTACTACCTCTTTACTTATTTTGAGCTGGATTTCCCCTATTGTGTCCTCTGTTCCATTATCCTCAGGTTGGTCCTCCTTTTCCTTTTCTGAAAACACCGAGGCAAAGAAGGTGTTGAGTAATTCTGCCTTTTCTCTGTCCCCTGTTAGCATTTTGCCATCTTCTCCTCGTAGTGGCCCTATCATTTCCTTCTTCCTCCTTTTGCTGCGGACATACCCAAAAAAACCCTTTTTATTGTTCTTAACCTCCCTAGCAAGCCTGAGCTCATTCTGCGCTTTAGCTTTTCTGACTTTACTCCTACATGTGTTCGCTATCTGTTTGAATTCTTCTTTGGTGATTTCCCCCCTTTTCCATTTCCTATACATGTTCCGTTTAAAACTTAGCTCCATTGAAAGTTCTTTAGTCATCCATCCTGGTTTCTTGAGATGCCTCTCATTTTTCTTCCTCAATGGTACTGTTTGAAATTGTGCCTTCAGTATCTCCCTTTTGAGAAAGTCCCATCTGTCTTGAGGTCTCTTCTCTTTTAGTATTCCTGACCCCCAGTATTTCCCTGAGTTTATTGAAATCAGCTCTCCTAAAGTCAAGAATGTGTGTCTGACTATGCCTGGCTTCTCCTTTCCATTGTATACCAATGTGGACCTCCAAAATCCCAGCCCAAGATTCCAACTACTATATCATACTGGCTCCATATGCGCATGTGTTTGGGAGTGTACTTTTCCATAAAGAAACATGGAAGCCAGGACCACAGTGCTGGTAAATAAAAAGTCTCCCTCACTGTTTTGGGTGCCTCCCTATGGAAGGCCCAATGCATGGCTGACTCCAGGATTGATTTCTTGATTGACTGATAGAAACATACATATACACATAATAACACACATACCCTCTACCAATAGGAAAAGGTGGTAGGCTTACCATTGGCCATAGGGGTGGAGCTGATAGTTGTGATCCAAAACACCTGGAGAATACCTAGTTGCCCTACCATTGGTCAATGTGTGTGTGCGCGCACACGTGCCTTCAAGTCACTTGTCAATTTATGGCGACCACATGAATCTTCATAGGGTTTTCTTAGGCAGGAATACTCAGAGGTGGCTTGCCATTGCCGTCCTCTGAAATAAAGTCTACAGTATCTGGAATCCCTTGGCAGTCTCCCATCCAAGTATCACAACCAGGAAACCATATTGGGACAAATCCAATGTGTGTCTGAAAGGCCACCTCTGTCCTCATGCTTTCAAAACAGAGTCTTCTGTGCAATGTACATTACTCTTGAGCAGAACTTGAAAATGTTGTGTTGGGTGATATCAAAAGCTGTAGTGTTCTGCTCTCAAACACAGGAAGCTGCCTTATTCTGAGCCATAACAGAAATTTGAATCTCACATTGCAATTTTAGCAAAATAATGAGTTTGGTCAACCAATGAAAGTTGAGTTCCTTGTGAAGCCATTATAGATGGAAAGTCGACATAAAGTCAGTGGAAACTTTAGCTATTTACATTGCATAGGCATACACAGAATCATAGAGTTGGAAGAGAAAACAAGGACCATCTAGTCCAACCCCCTGCCATGCACCCAATCAAATCATGCCCGACAGATGACAATCAAGCCTCTGTTTAAAAACCTTCAAAGAAGGATACTCTACCACACTCCAAGACATGTGGGGCAGGGGAGTGGGGTCTCCAAGTTGCAGAACGTGCCCCCTCTTTATGATCCTCAAAGAGGGGGAATCTTGGGGTGAGTGCTGTCTTGACAAATACTCCCATGGCCCTGCTACAGGCTGCTTTGGAGCACCTGTTGTAGGAGATTATCAGATGAGCCTCTAAAAACATTTTTGTCCCACTATATTTAAAATTGTAAATGTCCTGGCATAATAACACTTTTTATCACATGTTGCTGTAATAATGAGAAAGAGCAGCCCCAGAATTATCGGAACATGACCACAATAATAATAATAATAATAATAATAATAATAATAATTTATTTCTATCCCGCCCCTCTGCAACGCAATCGGGGCGGCTTACAATATAAAAACTCCAGAATCACAATACCCTAGCCCACCCACCCCTTAAAATAATATTAAATTATGAAGGATTAAAAACATGCAATAATTAAACATATATATAAATTAGAAGAAAAAAATTAAATTAAATTAATTAAATTAAATTAAATTAAATTAAATTAAAACATATAATCATAGCCTAGAAAGGACAGCTGAGTCTTGGGTCAGGATAATTATTCAGGAAAAGCCTGCTGGAAAAGATCCATCTTGACAGCTTTTTTAAAGCTGTCTAAGGTGTTAATAAGACGGATCTCGTCCGGCAGGCCATTCCATAATCTGGGAGCAGCAGCGGAGAAGGCCCTCTGGGACGTCACCGACAGCCTTGTTTTCATAGGCTGTAACAGATTCCTCCCAGAGGACCGAAGTGTGCAGGGAGGGTCGTACGGAAGGAGGCGGTCCCGGAGGTAAGTTGGACCCAAGCCATGTAGGGCTGTAAAGGTCATAACCAACACCTTGTACTTACCCAGAAACTAATAGGCAGCCAGTGGAGAGCTTTTAGCACCGGTGTTATATGCTCTCTTCTGGAAATGCCAGAAATCAACCTGGCTGCCATGTTCTGGACTAGTTGAAGTTTCCGAGTCAAGCACAAGGGTAGCCCCATGTAGAGCACATTAGAGAAATCCAGACGGAGCACTGTTTACTTCCACGTTCGCTGTGATCTCGGTGGTTCTCATGAGAAGACTTAAAAGTCTAAAAACAACTAAATTAACAAAGAAAAAGAAAACACAAGCACTTAAATACACTTTAAAATTTGCCAGCAAAACAGGGAGGTTCATAAAAAGAGCATCCTGGACCTAGTTTTCACATTCTCACCTAGAAGTGTTCTGGCAGGGACCATCCTTTGATGCTGTATTCACAAGAGCATAATGGGATGAGGTTTCAGATGCTGACAATACAGCGAAAAAAACACCATTGGTGCTCAATTGATGGCTTGGCCCATTAATAAAAAGAATGCCTTATTCACAGCAGTGGAACGCTTGGAGAACGTGAGAAGTTGATGTTGTGTGATAGGGGAGGCTTTTTGCAGTATCCTGTCATTGTTATCACACCATATTTTCCACATTTGTGAATCTCCATAGACTTTCCAGAGAGAGGGTTTCCCTGGCCACCTCCTCTCATCCCTGCTCCCCCGTTCATAGGACTTTTTCGGATGAAGAAAAATAACGCAAGCAGCCTCTCCAGCTTGTGAGGCTGCTGCACTGCAAAGCGCCCCTTTCGTATGACGCTCGCCCCTGCCGGTACTGTTGCGGTACCGCAGGGAGAGCTGAGCGTCATATTTCGTTGATTTTTTACTCACGAAAGTTGATCGTTCGGGAGTTTGCCGTTAATAAAATATTCCGGAAGAGAGAGGAAAAAACCCAAAGCGAGGACGACGGAACAACGGGAGAGGGAGGTGAGCGTGCGAACCGCGGTGCTGCTTCCGGGACAGAAATATTTCTGTCCCGGTTTCTGGCAGCAATATTTTCGGCGAGTGAAAATCTCCTAACAGTGGTAATGATACTGAGGAGGAATCCAGAAAAGCTTTGGATTCAATGGGTTGACCAAACTCAACACTCTCCCATCCTCCTGATCTATTTCCAGAATGGAGGAAGGGATAGGCCAGGTCTGAAGCTGGTGTCCTGATTTTCCCGCCAGATGCCACCCACCGCCCTGCTTGGGTGGGAAGGGCTTGGGATTTGGAACCTTGCCTGCCATAGATCCTTACTCCACCTCCTTCTTTGGATTGGTCTGCAGACTTTCCCCCTTTTTATTTCATTGTACTTATTTTAACTATATACACACACATTTGTGCCTGTAAAAATGAAGGGTGAGACATGGAAGGTAAATGGGTGGGAGACATGGAGACAGGAGGCCAAAGGGGTTGTTTGTTCCAGATAAGATCTCATACACAAAAATCTTTCAATAAAATATTAATTTTTTTTTTCAAGAAGATGAACATTCCCATAATCTAGGTCTACTGGGAGACAATTTTTCCACCCACCTGGAACTGCAAGTTTCAACTCGAATGTTGAAATTAGTAAAAATTTGCAGTGCAGCCCTCATCTTCAATCATTTCAACCCCCCACCTATCTTTGCCAATCAACAGAAGACACAGAAGAAGCAACGTGCTAAAAAAGTATAAAAAAGTACAAGTTGACAGCAGCAGCAGCACAGTGCTGACTCTTCACTTCCCACTCAGCTATCTTGTCACTTGACCAACGCCACCCATGCCTTGTTGCCAAATCTCTTGACATCTGGAGATTTGTGAGAGGACACTTCAAAGTGTCATGGAATAATAATGTTGTGCTTTGTGCTTTGGAACTGTCAATATTTTTGATGCAGGTTTAAGCAACGATCTCCTTTGCAGGCAAAGTGGGTTACTCAACTGAACGCCAGCTGTGGCAACCTTCCACAATTATCAGATTTTTTTTTTAATCCCAACCTTCCTGTCCTAACTTTAGTCACACCTGTTTATGTGTAATCAATTAGGAGACCGTAATCATCCCAAACAGTTTCCACAACTGGGTCCCGCAGGTTTGGGCCTGTTTCTTATATTGCAAAAGGTTTCCTTCTCTGATTACTCTTCTTTTTTTTCTCCTCAGAAAAATATCGTGCTGCAATTATAAAATTGCTAAAGTCTGGCACATTCTGGGTGGTATTCTGGGACACATACAAATTAAAGTAATTCCCATGATTTTTAATTAGTTTGTTCCATTCTTGCTTTAATTGCCACCTTTAGAATCTTCACAATATCATGTTCTGAGCCATCTTGATCAGGTTTATGGGTTACTTGTTGGATCTGTGCCTCACCCTTCCTTGAAGGATCTCAGGATGACACTTTACCCTCCCAACAACCCTATGAGATAAGCAAGAAGAGCCTAAAGGCACTTAACGACTGTTGCTTCTTCACACATTATGCTGCCAAGGTATCTTATTTTTCATGCTCTGCTGAATCAACATCCAGGATTGGACCCAGACATTTTGCTCCTTGAGGCATACCATCCAACATTTCACAGGTGAAAACCAGGACATGTGCGGCCACACAACATCAGTGTGGTCAAGATGGCAAAAAGTATTACTGAGAAAGGTGTTAATGAGACAAATTAAGACCTTATCTAGATGGACTATTTACCCTGTCTTGACCCTGTCTTGGAACCCTGTAGTCCAAATGATGCAGGGTATTTGCCCAGTTTTGCCCCCAGACAGTCCTCATGACCCCTGGGGCAAAGACAGGGCCAAGGTTGCAGGGGGAGAGGGGGTAAGGCCTTTTATACCATTTTTTAAATATACCTCGTAAAATCTGCTTCTGCTGGCAAAAAATCGATTGGGTTCCCGGTGACCACAGGAGCCTATTCCAGCATGCCAGCTCGTTGCTGCAGGGGCACCTGCCTTGCTTTTCCATAGCCAGGAAGGCCACTTACTGTATTTTGCTCTGGCTTTGCCCCATACTCTTAGCCCCACTCACTGCTGTGCTGGGACCACCAAGATTCTTTCCAAATTGAATATGGTACAAAGTTCCCCACCCCTAGTGTAGCACCAAGAGTGAAGCACTTCACTGCCCATTTTTGGGCTGCGGGGTATTTTCTTACCATGGTTTATTGGTCCCTACCCCAGTTTACCCCCATTCCAGCCTAATATCTGCTCCGGGGGCAGTGAGGACTTCCTCGGGGGCAGATCAGAGCAAAAGCCCTGTGTTGTATGGACTGCAGGGCTCTGGAAGAAGGGCAAGCTGGGGTAGTTAGCTCATGTATATAAGCCCCAAGGCTGCATCTGCACTGCAGAAATAATCCAGTTTGACACCACTTTAACTGCCATGGCTCAATGCAATGGAATCCTAGGATTTGTAGTTTTGTGAGAAATTCAGCCTTCTCTGTCAGAGAGCTCTAGTGCCACAACAAACTACAAATCCAAGGATTCCATAGCAGTGAGCCATGGCAGTTAAAGCGGTGTCATACTGAATTATTCCTGCAGTGCAGATTGCAGCCTCAGTCAGTCAGGTATTTTATTTTATTTTATGGAGCTTTTTCAGAGTTCTTTTCCCAAATATGTTTATGTTTTATGTTCTTGCTGCTTTTTTTAGATTTTCATTTTTCTACTATTTTGTGGGTGTTATTGATATTATCTTAAATGTTTTTGGTTTGTTTTTAATCTCAGTTTATCTGTCATATAGGATTTTTTATACAAAGACCAGATATACTTCTTCATCATAAACCAATGGATGAATTAATTATGCCTTAGCACTGAAGATAATGTGGGTGATGAAATTAGTGCTGTTTGTAAAGATAAGAATAAACAGAAAGGTGTGGTATTGATGTGCATGAATAAAAATGAGTTGTGGTGAAGCTTAGGTTCATGCACTCTCCAATCTCCTCTACTGCTCCTGCCAAGAGAGAATAGTGAATTCATAAGCTTTCACTTTAACGCCAGTTTCTGGTATCATCTGCCGTAATAAACTCTGGTTAACACAAATTACAGCAGATTTCAGTCCAATTGGAGAATGCCGTGGTACCCCATTTATGGAATTCCCATCCTTTGGATGACTGGTTGGCACTGATGTTGGCTTAATTCCAGCGGCAGATAAAACCCCAACTTTTTATTAAAACTTTTTAGGGTCTAAGTGAGTTCTTCTATTTAAAAAAAAATGTGCATGTTCATGGTTTTAAACTGTTCTGGCCTTTTAGGCTGCTTTAAGTTGTAAAATTGTTAGATATGTTTTCAGTCTGTTTAGCTTATTTTATTGCTTTATATTATAAATTGTTTTAAACTGTTTAAATTGATTATACTTGCACACTGAGATCCCATGACACACAGGCTGGGATGTAAATTTTTTAATTGATCAATTAATGAGAGAGAAGATGTGGAGCAAACCCAACTACAGAACCCCCTCCTTTTCTTTTCTTTTTTCCCCCTTATGGCTGGAGCCTGCAAAACTTGAACTGGCCCCCACTCCAGATTGACACCTCCCTTGCTGAATGGAGGAAGCAAACATAAAACCACCAGGTGCTTCCAACACAAGTTAAAAAGAATAGCTAGGAAGAATCATAGAATCATAGTATTGTAGAGTTGGAAGAGACCACGAGGGCCATCCAGTCCAACCCCCTGCCATGCAGGAAATCTTGATCAAAGCATCCCCGACAGATGACAATCCAGCCTCTGTTTAAAGACCTCCAAGGAAGAAGACCCCACAGCTCTTACTGTCAAAAAGTTCCTCCTAATGTTGAGGTGGAATCTCTGTTCCTGGAGCTTGCATCCATTGCTCTGTGTTCCAGTCTCTGGAGCAGCAGAAAACAAGCCCGCTCCATCCTCAGCGTGACACCCCTTCAAATAATTAAACAGGGCTATCATATCACCTCTTAACCATCTTTTTTCCAGGCTAAACATACCCAGCTCCCTAAGTCTCTCCTCATAAGGCATCGTTTCCAGACCTTTCACCATTTTAGTTGCCCTCCTCTGGACGCGCTCCAATTTGTCAATATCCTTTTTGAATTGTGGTGCCCAGAACTGGACACAGTATTCCAGGTGAGTTCTGACCAAGGCAGAATAGAGCGGCACTATTACTTCCCTTGATCTAGACACTATACTTCTATTGACGCAGCCCAAAATCGCATTGGCCTTTTTAGCTGCCGCATCACATTGTTGACTCATGTTCAATTTGTGGTCTACTAGGACTCCCAGATCCCTTTCGCACGTAGTCTCATTCAGCCAGGTCTCTCCCATCCTATATCTATGCATTTCATTTTTCCACCCTAAGTGCAGTACTTTACATTTCTCCGTATTGAATTTCATTTTGTTAGCTTTGGCCGAGCTCTCCAGTCTATCCAGGTCATTTTGAATTTTGATCCTGTCCTCTAGGGTATTAGCTACTCCTCCTAATTTGGTGTCATCTGCAAATTTGATAAGTATGCCCCTAATTCCCTCATCCAAGTCATTGATAAAGATGTTGACTAACACTGGGCCCAGGACAGAACCCTGTGGCACCCCCACTGGTCACATCTTTCCAAGACGAAGAGGAGCCACTGCTGAGCACCCTTTGGGTTCGGCCGGTCAACCAATTACAAATCCATTGAACAGTTAACTTGTCTAGCCCACATTTGACAAGCTTGTTTGCAAGAATGTCATGGGGAACCTTTTCAAAGGCCTTACTGAAATCATGGTATGCGATATCCACAGCGTTCCCTTCATCTACCAAGCTGGTAACTTGATCAAAAAAAGAGATCAGATTAGTCTGGCATGACTTGTTTCTCTGAAACCCATGTTGACTTTTTGTGATTATGGCATTGCCTTCTAAATGTTCACAGACTCTCTGTTTAATGATCTGCTTTAGAATCTTCCCTGGTATTGATGTCAAACTAACTGGACAATAATTGTTGTGATCTTCTTTTTTCCCCTTTTTGAAGATGGGGACAACATTTGCCCTCCTCCAGTCTGCTGGGACTTCTCCTGTTCTCCAGGAATTCTCAAAGATTATTGCCAATGGCTCTGAGATCACATTTGCCAGCTCTTTTAATACTCTTGGATTTAGTTCATCTGGTCCTGGAGATTTAAATTCATTTAGATTAAGAAGGTATTCCTGTACAACCTCTTTGCTTATTCTGAGCTGGATTTCCCCTATTGTGTCCTCTGTTCCATTCTTCTCAGGTTGGTCCCCCTTTTCCTTTTCTGAAAACACTGAGGCAAAGAATGTGTTGAGTAATTCTGCCTTCTCTCTGTCCTGTTAGCATTTTGCCATCTTCTCCACATAGTGGCCCTATCATTTCTTTCTTCCTCCTTTTGCTGCAGACATACCCAAAAAAACCCTTTTTATTGTTCTTAACCTCCCTAGCAAGCCTGAGCTCATTCTGCGCTTTAGCTTTTCTGACTTTACTCCTACACGTGTTTGCTATCTGTTTGAATTCTTCTTTGGTGATTTCCCCCTTTTTCCACTTACTATACATGTCCCATTTAAAACTTAGCTCCGTTGAAAGTTCTTTAATCATCCATCCTGGTTTCGTGAGACACCTCCCATTTTTCTTCCTCAATGGTACTGTTTGAAATTGTGCCTTCAGTATCTCCCTTTTGAGAAAGTCCCATCCCTCTTGAGATCTCTTCTCTTTTAGTATTCCTGACCATGGGATCACCCCCAGTATTTCCCTGAGTTTATTGAAATCAGCTCTCCTAAAGTCAAGAATGCATGTCTGACTGTGCCTGGCTTCTCCTTTCCATTGTATAACAAACTCCAGGAGAACATGATCACTCTCACCTAAAGATCCCACCACTTGTACCCCATTAACCAGGTCATTTCTGTTGGTTAGGATCAGATCTAAAATAGCTGACCCCCTTGTTGCCTCTTCCACCTTTTGGACCATGAAATTGTCTTCCAGGCAAGTAAGGAATTTGCTAGACCTTGAAGTTTTGGTTGAGTTAGAGAAGGGACAGTTCATGTCTGGAGAATATGGGACTAAACAGCCCTATCCATTATTTGCATAATTCTACCTATCTCTTGGTCACACACAACCAAGAATGTGACCAAGCCAACTTTGGCTTCTTCTATCGCTTTTGTCAAAAACATTCCATCAGCCTAAATCCTATTGCTAGTGCCAACAAAAGTAAGCCCATTAACTCAACTGGATTTCCCTACATGTAAACTCACCC
This sequence comes from Gambelia wislizenii, assembly GCA_030847615.1. Lineage (NCBI taxonomy): Eukaryota > Metazoa > Chordata > Lepidosauria > Squamata > Crotaphytidae > Gambelia > Gambelia wislizenii. Next base: position 25,136,651 of record JAUMIR010000004.1, read on the forward strand.
TTTTACAATTGGGTCAATGGGTCTACTCTTTTGGGATTAACCAGCAAGATTCTGGCTTATCTGTACAAAGGGAGAACTTGCATAGTATCAAGACTCTGGCCAGGAACTACACAGGAGGCCTTGTATCAAAAGGGAGACTTCATTCCTAATGAGATCTGTCCCAGTAAGACCCACTCATTCACTGCTCAGCTTGGAAAGCCTGTGTTGTCTTTACTGCAAGTGCAAGTCTGTCCCAAATGCAGATATTTCACCGGTGATCACAGCAACTTCCCAACAGAGAGCTCCTACCACTCACAGATGAAAGGCACTTCTGTCTTCCATAAGGGATTTCCTCAGATCAGAAAAATGATGGAAGAAACACCGGGGGCTTGTCTAAATTGGACAGAATACACCACCTTCCAGAGGGCATATTCAGACCCCAGAGTGGGTCTATTTCCCCCCCCCCCATTATCATAACAAAACAGGCAGAAGTCCTTGCACACAGCTGCTAGTATCTATCAGCAGACACCATCCCCCTCGAAGGAGTCCCCAGCATGTGATCAACGCTGGTCACATGATGCAGGGGGCCTTGATCACATGCTGGGGGACGCCTTTGTGGCTGTAGAGTGACTCCAGTGGCAACAGCAACAGTGGGTGGCAATGCAGATTGGCATGCTGGTACAGACCTTGTGTTCTCACACCGGACCCATCTGGGTTTTCCTGCATAACACAGGTTTTCCCGAATGTTTTATTAAAATGTTTTAAAGGGCTTTGCCAAATCATCTCCCTGCTTTGCCTCGGGCATTGTCAGGACTATCTGGAGACAAATTGGGGCAAGATGGGGGGAAGACAGAGTAAATTGCCCATCTAGACAAGCCCCAGGAAGACACATCAGTGCTGTAAATTGAAGATGATGGTGTCTGGATCTCCAGTATGAATGAAGCAATGCAATTATAGTAAATGCTTCACCTGGTTGCATTCAGACACACTCACAATGGTTCCAGATGGTGTTTCACATGATGTTCTCCACTTGTAACCCACACTCGCTTTCCCACCACTTCTTCCTTTCTTTTTCTTTCTGTAGAAAATTTGTTTAGGGGGAAAAGATAAAATACTTGCAATAGTGCCTCATAACTGATAGAGCGATGTGCATTCCATCTGTATAGATCCATAGTTAACCTCAATGTCCTCTTAACTACACTCCAGTCTTCCCTCTCTTTCTCTACCCTTGGCCTGGAAGGAACCTGCTGCAGGCTTGCATTAAGAGGCCTCCTAAGCAGCTGAAAATACACCTGTCCCTACCCACATACCCTTATTATCATGGACTGAGTTTCTTGATCATACTAGAATGTAACCAGACTGTTGAAGACTGACTTCTGTTATCATTTATATTGCTACTTGAGTTCATTGGAAGAAAGTCCGGATATTAATGTAAAAAAATAATGTAAAGAATAAATAAGTATGAGAGGTGGTTCCAAGATTAACTGTTGGAAATCTGGGAAACATGACCTCTGGTGCAGCCCTCCATCATCTTGTTGGGAATACCTGGTGTCAATGAGCCATGCTCTGAGTGGTGGTTCAGTGTGGCCAATATATAAATTACCTGTAATGCCCTACATAGTAGTACTTGAGGGCATTGTGGGAAATTGAAGTACATCAGCACTTCCAGCAGTGTCAAATGGCTGGGTGTGGCTGCTATATAGATTTCCCACAACCCCCCTGTGTAATAGCACTTGAGGACATTAAGAAAAACTGAAATGGTGAGTAGGCCAATCCACTTTGGCCAGGGCAGGTTTAACTGGAACCCTGGTAGCTGTCCCAAGATAACCGGTGTAGACATCATCCTTGTGTTATACCAAAGGGAGAGTTGATTACTTAAGAAAAAGCATTTTCTCTGTTTTATGGAACCTTGATGTTATAATCTAGAGTATGGAGTCATTGTTGAAAGCAAAGGAGGCAGCACTAGAAATTATCTTGTATGTCTGGGGAAATTAAGAATATAGTCCTCTGTATTTTGCTGTGCCCCATCTTCTCTGGAACATGAGTCATCTTTGTAGACTACTGACTTACTCTGTGTACAATAAGCATTGTAAAAGAACAGAATTGAGTGTCTGGAAAAGACAAAACCAAAGTAGAAGCTGGATGTTATGCAGGAAGTTTTACAAGCACAGAATGAATGATAGCATGGTTGACATTCCAGCCTCTCTGAACTCTAGGGCTGGTGGTGGAGCCCAAGTTCTTTTGCCAGGAAAGGAGGCAGTGAGTCCAGTGAAGAGGTCAATGAGGAAGAAAGAATTGGATTTTCACATGAACATGTTGTGAAGTATCTGCTTGAAAAGACAGGAAAGAGGGAGAAGTCGGTTCTGGTTCCATCTTGGGAGAAAGATGTGATAGAAATGAAATGAAATGAAATGAAATGAAATGATAAAATAAAAGAAATGTGAGCAAACTATCAAATAATGGAAATAAATCTTGGTGAATTAATCAAATGAATTTTGGCTGTTTGATTGAGGGTCCAGTTCTGTGAAGAAGTCCCAGGACGAATAAGATATTGTTGACATGGCGGACTAGGATACTGAGGTTCAAATCCCCCTGCCTGACCTTGGAAACCTGCTGGGTGACCTTGGGCAAGTCACACTCAGCCTCAGAGGAAGGCAAAGGCAAACCCCCTCTGAACAAATCTTGCCAAGAAAGCTCCACAATAGTTTCACCTTAGGGTCACTATAAGTCAGAAGGGATTTGAAGGTACATAACAACAACAAAGACCTCCCCACTGCATGGGGAGGACAGAGACTGCTGAAGGCTGGTGGGAGGGTGGCTGAAAGTGGGACAATTTGGTGTCATGCCAAGAGTGGTGGTAATTTGGTATCGTGCCTTGTCCCTGCTCCTCTCCATATGCTCCCAAAGGAAGCCAGAAATCATCACCCTGTGACTGAGCACAGGAAATTCCCTCCAGGGCCGGTTTAAGGCACCCGTGGCATCAGCATCCGCAGGGGGCCCCATCAATGTGGGGAACCCCGTAGTAACCCTCTTCCTGCAAAAACATTATTAGTAACCATCTGAATATCCTGTACTGTGAATAGCTTAGGTTGATTTAGGTTACTTTGACCTGAGATAAACATATGGGGCCCCAAAAATAAAGCATTGGAGAGGCCCCCAAACCGTCCTGATTCCCTGCTATTGGAGGCAATGGGAGGGAGGGGAATGGTCACTACACAACTTCTGTCCCAGTTGGTTTGAGCCAGACAAACTTAGAAGGGCTGGCTCCTCCACTACAGGCTTTTCCCTTATGCAGTTTAGGATTGCTCTGCCCACCTGCCTAGGTTTGCATGTGAATGAAATAATAGTCTTGAATGAAACAAAGACCTTTTATTTTCAGATGATGCATCTATGTGTCAGCAGACACTGTCTTGGAAGTGGCACTCCCTTCTCTTTTATGAAGAAGAGATAACAGGGTGGTTGTTGTTTTTAAAAAATAGTGCCTACCATCTCCATTTTCCACTGTTGTGTGACATCAAGCTGTTTCTGACTCAACAGAAGCCATAAGACAAACTTATTGGGGGGTGGGATCTTCTCAAGGTGTGTTCAGAGGGGTTTGCTATTGCCTTCTTCTGAGGCTGAGAGTGTGTGACTTGCCCAACATCATCCAATGGGTCTACATGGCTGAGTAGAGATTCAAACCTTGGTATCTCAGAGTCTTAGTCCAACAGTCAAACTACTACGCTATGGTGGCTCTCGCATTTTCCATAAGTACTTATATTAAAATCTAAAATCTAATTTTTTAAAAAAAAATACGTACATTTTCCATAAGTACTTTTTAAAATGTGTTGCTCAGTTATATGAGGGCAACTTTTTTCACAGTTCAAGAACAATTAAATTGGTTCATCCAACTACTTAATCAAACAAGCATTACCACCCTATAGCAAACACCTAAAGCAAATGCATATTTAGATTTTGTGATTAGAGGTGAAAGGAATATCCTAGGGATAAGCAACTAGTAGGCTTCCAGATGTTGCTGATTTACAATTCCTATCATCATTCACCTACTCCTATCACAACTCCTATCATCATTCAATAGGAGTACTACAGATGTGGTATTTGCCCTAAGACAACTGCAAGAAAAAGGTAGGGAGCAGAACAAGGGTCTCTATGTAACATTTGTCAACCTCACCAAAGCCTTTGACACTGTAGTAGAAAAGGTCTGTGGCAGACCCTGGAAAGACTAGGATGTCCCCCCAAATTCCTTAAAATGATTATCTTGCTACACGAGGGCCAGCGCGGTCAAGTCAGATATGGAGATGCTCTTTCAGAACCCTTTCTAATAACTAATGGAGTGAAGCAAGGTTGTGTTCTTGCGCCAACTTTATTTACAATCTTCTTCAGCATGATGCTTCAAAGGACTACGGCAGAGCTTAAAGAGGATGACAGCATCTATATACGTCACTGTACTGACGGTAGCTTGTTTAACTTAAGCCATCTGAGGGCTCACACTAAGACTTTAAACTATCTAGTCTGTGAGCTGCTCTTTGATGATGATGTTGCCCTTGTTGCCCACACAGAAGCAGCTCTGCAGTGCCTAACATCCTGCTTTGCAACAGCTGCAGAGCTGTTTGGGCTGGAAGTCAACCTGAAGAAAACAGAAGTTCTTTACCAGCCTGCACCACAGGACGAACACCACCATCCCCACATTGCCGACAGCAAATCTGTGCTCAAGCCCGTTCAGCAGTTCATCTACCTGGGAAGCATCATCTCCTCAGATGCCAAGATTGACGAAGAGATCAATCACAGATTAGCAAAGGCATATAGCGCATTTGGAAGACTTCACAAAAGAGTCTGGAGTAACAAACACCTGAGGTGAAGCACAAAACTCAGTGTGTATAGAGCCATTGTACTGTCTATTCGCCTTTATGGATCTGAAACATGGGTCACCTATCGCCACCATCTACGACTCCTCGAACACTTTCATCAGCGCTGTATATGCACAATCCTAAATATACACTGGACTGACTATGTGACGAATGTTGCTGTCCTTGGGCAAGCAGGGATCACCAGCATTGAGGCCAAGATATTGAGAACACAGCTGCGCTGGGCAGGGCATGTTTCTAGGATGGAGGACCATCGCCTCCCCAAAATAGTACTCTATGGTGAACTCGCCATGGGTCAGCATAAGAGGCGCGCTCCAAAAAAGCAATACAAGGACTCCCTGAAACAACATCTCAGGCTCGGCCAAATTGATCACCAACAATGGTCCACCATGGCCTCACATCGGGAAGCATGGAGACGCACTATCCACAATGCTGCAGCCTTATTTGAGAACTCACGCCAAACAAGTCTTGAAGAGAAACAACAACACAGAAAGAATCACAACCCAGAAACATCACCCAAGAGACCTTCTGCTGTGCTTTCTGCAACCGGACTTGTTTATCTCGGATTGGCCTTTTTAGTCATCAGCGCGCTTGCAGAAAGTGCAGGATGAGTCCTTCCTGAATCTTCGTTTGTGAAGAAAAGTCAGAGAGCATCATTCACCATTGGCTGCGATGGCTAGTAGCACTGATGGGAGTTGTAGTCCAATAGGCCACAAGTTTCCCATTCATCGGTTATCCAAAGGCTTGAGCTGCACATTCACTTGGGATTAACATGGACTAATATGGCATTCATTTGATCAATGTCACCACTGTCATTGTTTCATTTCACTTGATTTCACTTGATTTTCCCCATCAAGTCAAAGAAATGGGATAGAGGGGGTGTGGCTATTATGCACATTCCCATCTTCTTCCACAAACAAGATCTTTTTAACATTTGAAGAGGATCCTAATGTGATGGGGCTTGTCTAGACAAGATGATATAATGTGGATTCCTGAGCATTATTGCAAATTCACAGCAGCAATCACTTGTCTCCTCAGTCTTTTGGTAAAATTGATAGTATGTGAGGCTTTCCACATTTGAAGTGTGCACACCTGCGAATCAAGATGGTGGCCCAGTAAATTAGCGTAAATTCTCTATGTTGTCACGGCTGCACAGTATTTTTTTTAAAAAAAATTAAAGCAAAGATGTGCAAGTGCAACCTTCTGCTTAAAAAAGGTATTTGATTGCCTTGGAGCAGCAAAAAAAGTGCATGATTGGCAATGCGAAAATCCAAAATGGTGCTTTTGGCCGCTTCCTTGCCAGCAAGCCCACTCCCCATGCACGTCCAAACAATCCGCTGCCCACCTCTGCTCCTGTCTGAGAATGCACAACATCCTGAATAGATTGTCCAAACAGGCGGTAATACACATTCCCACACATTATTTTAAAAACTTCGGTAAAAGCCACAAAGGCTATTCCCACATAGTTTACTTTTTTGCCCCCCTCCTTCTAAATAAGGTGAATCACTATGGGATCTCATTGGGACAGTAGCTACTCTCCTCTAATTCTATGAGCAGTATTTTCACTGTCTAGAAATCCCTTGGAGTGATACCAGGGGACTGAAGCCAATGATCCAGTTGAAATCAACATGTGATTCCTCATCTCCTTATCCATCGTTATATGCACCTCTCCTTCCTGATCTATACCTATCTGCTTTCCTTTTCATATTTCTGGACAATTGAAGCTAAAAGTGGCACCAATGATGGCTTCATTCCAGTGCCTAAAACTATTATTAAAGACTTCAGAGCCTAATTTATTTATTTTTTCCAACATGTAGATGTACAGCAGAGATGGGCAACTGTCAGAGTTTAGGGGATGCATTCACTCATTCAGTCCCAAGTAATAATAACCATAATAGTAGTAATGCTACATATAATTTATTTGTTTAGGTATTTATACCCCACTCTTCAGCCACAAAGGTTCTTAGAGCAGCTTACCAATTGTTAAGCAATAGCAATTTACACATCTATACTGCTTGATAGTGCACTAGGCACTAAGCAGTTTCTAATGTGTGTTAGCTAATTGCCCCCACAAGCTGGGTACTAATTTTATCGACCTATGAAAGGATGGAAGGCTGACTGAACCTTGGAGTCTTGGGATCAAACTTGTGGGTGCACTACTGGCATTTAACCACTGCGCCACCAGGGATCCCATACTTATACTCATCAAATATGTGGAGAAGGTAGAACCTAAAGTTTCAAAGTGCTGGGAATACAATCCCAGTGATGGTTCTAAGGTTGGAGAACGAATTGGAAGAGACAAAGGATTTTATCAGATGACAGGCTTGTTGCATGATTGTACTGGCTTGCTTCCATGTTTGATCTTCCTTATCACATGACATTGTGACTCTTCTGTTGTTTCACTGCATTTCCTTCATTATTGGATCATATATTTTCATTGATGGGACCTGTTAATGACTCCAATATTGCTGCTGTTCAGCTATTGTTTTTGGTGCAATAGTTTTGTTCCACTGCAGTTCCAATATTCTAGCAGCCATATGGTGTGAGTGGGCATGGTTCTCCTCTTCTCCCTCTCTCTGTCCCTAAGCAGGGTGAAGTCACATCGTTTTTACTCCATTCCCTGGTTGTTGTTGTTTTTATTTTGCTGTAATTGTGCAATTGCGCTGCTGTGGCAGGTTGCCAGCATGTCACAATTATACAATTATGGCAGTGCCCTCCATTTGTGAGAAGCATTGAAACTGTGCAATTGCAGCATAAAAAAGAAAAACGCACATGCACTACGTAAGGTGGACATGGATAGGAAGCCAGGGTGAAGTGAGGCAGTGCAGAAGACTGACTGCATCATCAAAGCGGCACCATAGTGCTGTTGGAGAGAAGGTGTAAAAGTGATTGTTTTCATACTGGTGTGTATCTGTTTGCTTAAGCAAGACAATTGCTGGGAGACAACAGACTGATTTGATAAAGCCCAAAGAGGGAGGGAAGGAGAAGGAAGATGAGTGCAGCTAGGAGAAATTGAGACAGAAAGAAGAGGATGAGAGTGAGAAAGAGGAGAGACATTTTCAGACGTGACTTACAGCACAACAATCAAGCTGGAGAGCTTTGCCGCTGCAGCGCGGCAGGGGGTCCATTTCAGACGACACTGTTCCTGCGGCAAAATCGGCCATGTCACTTCCATTTAGTATTGGAGCTGGCCATGCCATATTCCGCCATATTTTATTCACAGAAGTTGTCCGTGAATAAAATCTGGCAGAATATGGCATGACCGGCTCCAATCCTAAATGGAACTGACACGGACAATTTCACTGCAGGAATGGCGTTGTCCAAAATGGACCCCCTGGCCCGCTGCAGCGGTGAAGCTCTCCCGTTCAATTCTTGCTCTGGAAGTCATATCTGAAAATGTCCTAGAAGAAGGATGAGGATAAGAAAGAGAGAGAAGTGAAATCAAGAATTAAAAGAGATAGGAATCAAATGTTTAAGCAGAACAGAGGAAGAAAGACATTCATACCATGCATTTTGATAACAGTGGTAAAACTGATGTGTGCCTCAGAGAAAGAAAGGAAATTGTGTGGTGGTTTTATCTATTTAGAACAGGGTGAGGAAGGTGGAAACATAACTGCAAAAGGTAACAATTAGATATGGAAAGCCACAGCAATCCTGTAGTATCATATGCCATATGCAACAAAACCTGATGTGGGTAATACCAAGGCAGCTCAGTTATTTCCCACACTAATCATTCCTTCCTGCTATGTACTGGTTCCATCAAGTTTGAGGGATGGTGAGATGGGGAAGAGGAAGGGGAGGAAGTGACTATGAAGACTCCCTGCAATGTCTACACCCTGAAGCAACAAGAAGCTGCACACTGTAAAAACACCAAAAATACCCTCATTTTCAAGGCAGTGTTGTCAGCCTAAGATTCCTCCCCTTATTCTGAAATCTAGCAGACACAAAACAGAGGCATGTCCACTCAGGGAGCATGGAGACTCTGGGGGCTGTAGTCCAAAACAAGGGTATTTTTTTCTAAGCTCTGTGTACTGCCTCTCATTCTGTTGCAACATTAGTGATGGAGAGTCTTGTAGTGAAAAACAAACCAAGTAGCAGTGAAATAGACTCCAAGCCCTGGCTTTAGTTTCACAAATATTGGTTTGCCTCCTAATTGGTAGGCAGACACATAATAACAGACTTTATAATAATTTTCTTTTGGATGAGATTCCAAAAGACACAATTAGTGCAAACATTATTTTTCCCTTCCTTTTCTAATGCCTTTAATCAGCAGACACAACATTTTGCAACAGCCCCAGCCACAATCACAACTCAAATAAGCCAGCAATTGGATCTTAAGCTACATGGTTATTATCTAGCTTGGGGACTGCAGAGTCAGTAGGTTTGTTTTGAGGAAAGAGATCATCCCGATGTCTGGCTAACTGGTGCTGCCTTGCTTGCAAAAATAGAAGAATAAAATCCCAGACGTTATTTACCAACTCCTAAGGAAAAAGAACCGAATCAAACATTTGAGAGCAACCCCTTTCTTCAAATGCACTTCCACACTAGTGGGTGAGGGTGGGTATCATTTAATTGGATATCAATGGAATATCAGAGGATAAATGGGATTAGCAACTAAATCCTGGTGAATCTTGATCCGTTTCATGGGACTGAGTTGATTGGCAAATGGTAATGGGAAAGAAGAAATTTTCCTCTGGGGAATGTGTGCAAAAATCTATGTGCCTGAGGGACTGCACAGATATTTATGAGGATCAGGTAGCTCATAACATAAGAAGTCAACTTTTGCTGGAATTTGGGTAAAGACAAGCTTTTTGTATATGCTGCTCATGAGCAGCCCAGTCCTATTCTTTTCACTCTGTAGATTTTCTTCTATAATATGTATTTTCATACCATACCTCAGTTACAAAACACTTCAAATAACATGTAACTACATATAAGAAACAAGCTAAACTAAAAGAAGCAAAATAATAAAAATAAAATAGAATAGATGGTAGGATGTAAATTATATCTAAAAATCTTGAGAGAATAATAAAGGCTTAGGTCCTAGATCAGCTACATAACTAAGTATATTTAACTAAGTAGCATCTCTTGTCACAATTAGATTGTCACAATTCCATTTCACAGTGGAATGGCACAGTCCAAAGTGGTTCAAATCTAGACATTAAAAATAACTGGAAGAGAGCCAGACAGTGTATCTATAACATGACCATATAAAGAAAACAACAAAGTGGTGTGATGTGCAAAGTGAGGAGGGAAGCTGGACTTAATCAACTGTATCATGCAATATCAGGCAAGAATCTCACCAGCACTTTCCAATTACAGTACAGCATTTATGGGGAGGAAATAATGTGACGGTCATTGAAGTGATGTAGTTATTCATCTGTTCTGACATCTCTTGGTTTATTTGTTACATGTAGCTGTATTAGTAGCAGATTGTGAAACTGCTGTGGTGAGAGGTGGGCAGTTATTGATTATCATCAAAATTGGCCTCCTTTTTTGTAATTTCATTTTGTCTTGTTAGATAATCTACCTTAATCTTCTGTTTTCATTTCTTGTTAATTTGTTCATTTGAATGTTGGTCTATGTGTGTTTTATTTAGCAACCCATATTCCCACCATCTCCACCCCAATTGCCTCTAGTTACTGTTAGTAACATTTTAAGTAGGAGAAGATTCCAGGTTTGCTATCTGCCTTCACTACAGACAGTAAATGAGTAAAGTCCTAGGCCTTACAGCATCAGCAGTCTGCTCAAGCACCTTAAGACAGGTTTGTTTAGGACAGAGTCAGACAAATCCCAGCAGCCAGGGAGCAAAGGAAGACCCATAGGGCAGGAACAAGGAACACTGAATCTCCTGAAATCCCATGAAAACAACAATTCAATTCTCAGTCTCTCCTCCCCTTCCTCCCACTCCAGGAGCTTAGGCAAACAACTTTGGAAGAGATAGAGTGGGGAGTATGGGGCCATGAGAGTAAAGTTTCCAGTAAAGCCAGCCCAGATGACTAAATGCCTTAGGAAGATTACTAGTTCAATTGGTGCTAAGGCATCCTTCCTCATCCCCCTGCCTCCTTATGTATATTAGCAAATCTCATCACTTGGGCTGCTGGTAGAATAACGCAAAAGTACCTATTCCTCAAGTAAGCTAACATTATCATTATCATATGGGGTTTAAGTTAAACTTTAACAATTCTCTTAGCTAATTGATGTTCTAGGACACCAGGACAAAACAGCATGAATTGCCAAGATTAAGATATCACAAGCTTTTAAGTTTGTTGTGGGGGGGGGGGTGTTGGTTTTCGAAAAACTGCAAAGTTAAAGTTTGTTGTTGTGTGCCTTCAAGTCATTTCCAACTTTTAGAAACCCTAAGGTAATCCTAAGGAGTTTTCTTGGTAACGTTTGTTTAGAGGGGGATTGCCTTTGCCTTCTTCTGAGGCTGAGAGAATGTGACTTGCCCAAAGTTGCCTATTGGATTGACCCTGGGCTCCAGAATCATTGTCCAATGCTCAGACCACTATACCATGCCAGCCTAGCACAAAAACTGCTGGAGTCACTTCCCTGAAATTTGGCTGGGTTCATTCCCTCTTTTTGATCTATTGTGTCTCCTAATTTTATGCACATGTGTGAAAAAATAAAGAAGATATAGCCAGATTTGCTTTCCCAAGGCAAGTCAATGGGAGAGGATGGGCAATTCCAATTCTTGAGTCTTGATTTTAATTCAGAGTTCAAATCAGAATGGATTCAGTATGCTGTGATACAGATCAAATCAGGTTCAGATCCAAACTGCTGGATTGGGTTTCAAACTGAATTTGGGGCCTTGTACAGCCTTGGTCTAACATGGAGTTACCAGAGCATGAAAAACTGGTGTGATGCATGCAAATGCTTATATCATTCCATAGCACCATTCTGGATCCACTCAGCTTTTCTTAATTAATTTCCCCTATAGTTATACTGACTTCAGGGAAACTTTTCCGGGAAAGGTGATGTAAAAACATTTTAAATAGATAAACCATCTGCATCTCCCCTACCCCAAAAAATCAGTTCCAGATTATCGACATTCTTTTTTAAACTGTGACACCTATAAATAGGTACTCCAGGTGAGCTCTGATGAGCTATTATCCCCACAGAGCACACAGTCACATACCCAAAGGCCATAAGTACTCACGTTTCTGATTTAAACCAATAATCTCTATACCTCCTCTCTGGCCTTCATTATCCTGGAAAAAATCAGATTTAGGAAAATCAGATGATGAGAGTCAGAAAACATGCTGTACTCTGAAAAGGGAACTTTTCCAAGCTTTTTTCATCTCCCTTCTGCAACTATAGGTGGCATGGCATGAATGTTTGGTTGTGCTGACAATGTATCCTTCAGACAAGTTTTTTGTCATCGTGGTCTTCTCACTGAAAAAAGCCTGCCTAATAGAGCCAGTGTGGTGTAGTTGTTTGAGTGCTGGGACTAGGGTCCTTTCTACACTGCAGAAGTACAGCAGTTTGACACCACTTTATCCACCATAGTTCTATCTTATGGAATCCTGGTATTTGTAGTTTGGTGAGGCACCAGAGTTCTCTGATAGAAAAGGCTAAATACCTCACAAAACTACAAATGCCAGGATTGCATATGACTGAACTATGGTGGATAAAGTGGTGCCAAACTACTATATTTCAACAGTGTAGACAGGCCTGGGAAACCATGTTTCAAATCCCCACTCAGCTACAGAAGCCTCCCAGATGACCCACTGTCAACCTTGGGCAAGTAATATTCTCTCAGCCTCAGAGGAAGGCAAGAGCAAACCTCCTCTGACAAATCTTGCCATGAAAATGCTGTGAAAGGGTTGTCTTAGATTGCCATATGTCAAAAATGACTCGAAGTCACACAACAACAACAACAAAGCTTACAAGGAGCCCCTCAGAACACAGTTTGAAAGTGCTGGCTCTGGACTAAATCCTATTGGTGGGTCTTAATAAGAGCAGATCCATTAAAGCAATGATTGTGAGAAAACATTTGTGTAAATACCAGTGATCTAATGGGTTTACTCTGCTTGGGATTAGCAATAGAATTCAAGCCTATATATTTCTCCTCTAAATAGTATCCATTGCTTTAAAAACTATATTAGGATTTTAAAGAGCTAGGTAGATAGCAGTGGTGGCTGGGAGCCTCTGCATCAAGAGGTGGTGAATTCATTTCAGTTTTAAGTTGGAACTGTAAAGAAGCTGTCCAAGGTCCTGAACCTAATACCTGGAATGGATTCACCACCTCGCTAGCAGGAAGATGTCGGATGTCAGTGATAGATAGACAGATAGATAGACAGACAGACAGACAGACATGGCCCAGTTCTCAATACCTTCAACGACTTATTGATTTGAATCATTCTCAAATTTGTTAGTCTCTTCCTCTGGCCATCCTGCTCAGGGCCTATTCTGTCTGCTTCCTTGTATCAGAAGACAGCTCAGCTAACATTAATATCAACTCTTTTGGGGCTGATCAAATCATTGGAAGGGGGTGGGCAGAAACAGCAAAGAAACAATAGGTTTGTTTCATACCTGTTTTGATTCAAAGTGATGTAGTTTCTCAAGATTTCACCAGAAGCATCATTTGGCATGTATGTATGTGTCTGTGTATGCATATATTTTTACATATAGTTTTTTTCACAGTAATGCTCAAGGGTACCCTCCTTGAGGTCCTTTAATTACAGGAGCCTCTGCATACATGGTTTGAACAAACAAGCTAAAAAGAGAGAGGGAGAAAGTTACAACAACCCCCTTGCACGATTTTGATGTACAAGATGTCAGAACCATTATAAACCCTTCTATTTCAGAGTGCTGTCTTTTGTGCTCTAAGGCATGCTTGCTATTCATAGATCTACAGCTCAGCTGTTCCAGTTTTTAGTTCTGCATAAATGCCCAATCATTGTGTCCAGAGGGTTTTGCCTGTAGCTTTGTATTTGCAGCCTTGAGGCAAATGTCTTGATTGCTTAGAGAACTCAGAGCGAATGGCCAAATAACATCGGATTTTCCACAGCAACGAAGCTATTATGGGACAGCATTTCTCTGTAACCCAGCACCCTTCAGAATCCAATCACTAGACCAAGGAATTTAAGCAGGCTCTGGGGACATAACAAAATCTCTTTGAAGGCAAAAACAGGCCATCTCAAAAAGGTAAGCATCAGACCAAGATGACTATATTTTTTTTAGAACTGTGAATTGAACCCCTTGTACTTTTCAAAAATTCATGGGAAGAGGGGGAGGAATAGAATATAGGAGCACAAACAATACTTGGCTTAATCAAACTAAATCTAGACCAAATACTTTGCTAAATCAGACCATTAGTGGGCTAGCTAGGTGTCACCAGAAACTCATAGGCAGACCCCAAAAGAGAGAGTAACTTCTGTATTTACCCCCAGTACACAGCTACTACATAAGAAAGGTCTATTTTTAATGCCATAAGACATAGACATTTTTAGATGTTTATTTATTAACTACTGGGTGGGTATTGCTTATCAAATTAATGGTTGGAACCCACTAAGTTGGTTAGTTTAGGGGGTACATAGGGACCTTGAAAGTCTCCCACTTATCAGACAGCAGCCACTGCAATCAATGAGGGTTGGTTCCCATGTTGATCCAGAAGCTGCTGACTGATGTTCTCACCCAACCCCATGCATGTGCAAGAGGAGTTGTGAAAGGGAATTGCTTCTGCATGTCGCACTGGAGATCACTCACAGAAGTGGGTGGGACCATCAGTCTGCTGCTTTCCAATTGACAGGGGAACAGACCCCTGTCAAATGTAGCGGCTGCTGCCCAGTAAGTAGCAATGGGGAAGGCTGGGCCAGGATTCACTGCATAACTACATAACTACAGTGGCTACATGTTCATAACTGCGCAAGTGAATTCTGGCTGTTGTAATTTATTTAACAGCCATTGATACACCATACACAGGGAAATAGGGTTTAAACCCACAGGCCCTCCTGGGGTCCCAATCAAGTCCTATCCTCTCTTTAATGGTTACCTCTATTGTAATCATGAAAAAAGAACCCTTTATTTCTCACACATTTACAGGCAGAAAATTCATTAATTGAAGAGTTACACAACTCTTAAGGGTTCTAAGGTTCTGGGTTCTAAGAGGGCAAAACAGTCAAGCCAAATCAAGATACTTGCTCTCTTCTCAGATTGTCCTCGCTCTCCAGATTCAAATAATTTAATTCTTGAATAAAGGACAGCACACAGTTCTGAAATGAAAACAAACTGAAGAAGTGTTTAATTAGAATGTGGCAAGCCAGCCACAAAGCCTGATGAAAAATAGAGAAGATTCCTCAAACTTTTATTGCATCCTAGCCTATACCAAAAGCCTTTTGCAATGGACTTTGACCCTCGTTAACATTTTTTTTCAATTTACTTTATTGGTCCAAAAAATGACTCATTACTTCAAAAGTCACAAGCAACTACTGAATTACCCTGGAACAGTAATGTCAAGCTCACCATAACAGCATTTAAACTTTGGGGAACTTTGTGTCTTTGCACTAAAGACCCAACAAAGGGCTGCAGAGAAGATCTAAGAGTCGCCAGGCTGAGTCAGAAGACCACATGACTGTATGGCATCCGGCATGATCATCTTTTTTAAAAAAAAATCTAGAAAAACCCACAGGAATGTCTAGCTCAAAAAGATGCCAACATCCCATGTGATATATAGCCAGGTCAAGGCTACTCTTTGTTGAATCAGATTGTTGGTCCATTGAGCCCAGTATTACATATTCTCCTATGATCACCAGCAGCTTTTCAGGGTCTCAGATACAGGTCATTCTCAGTGCTGCCAGTTGTCTCCCTTTAATTTGGATACTGTTTGACCACTAAACTATGGTTCTTTCAGATTCCAAGGCCAGACTCCTGTGGGTGTCCTATAAATGGATAATTTTTTCTGTGGAAGTGTTTGGATATATTTTCTGCAATGCACAAAAGCCACATTCTAGAGTTTGTCTACATGAAGGGGGGGAAATGGACTGCTCCACAGCAATAGCAAGTCGCTGCAGCTGCGACCTGTCTTAATGTTTTTACAGCCCCCATAAACCTTGCATGCCTTTAGCCGAGATGGTAGCCATTACCGTACTCATGTTTTTAAATCTGCTGTTGCTGAACTTTAAAAAAAAAAAAAAAACCTGTTTCTATGGTGCGCACAAGCAATATTTCACCTTTTCGGGGGAAAAGAAAGAGAAAAAGATAACACAACCCCCCATTTTATTGCCTTAGCGATCACTCGCTAAGGTAAAAATCCAACATGGCGGCAGTGGGCACTTGCCCTGTAACCCATCCCTGCCCCTTGTGCTCATCTGGCCAATCAAATTTGCACTTCCTCTTATATGGGGAAGTGATATATATCAAATTGCTTCTCTTAACAAGAATGCACATACCACACAGGGCTTTTTTTAAAAGTCGGGGAAAGCTGTGAATGCTTTTCTCACATACTTTTTGCTCTTTTTGGCCCCTTCCTTCACAATACGGTGAGACAAGGCAGGGTCCCATTAAGACTGCTCATTTTCTGAGCGAATTCTGTGAGGAGTATTTTCACTGTACAGACAACCCCTCAGTTAAAGGTTGGAGAAGCTGAATTGCTCAGGCAGTGTCATTGTGCTTGCAGATATATATGTGCATGGGAGGTGCATGAACTGCACACATACATGAGATGCATGTAAATCAGCATGTGCATAAGATGCACATTTGCTAGAGCCTTTAGTTGCACATTCAAGTGTGTGTTCAGTTGTACAGCATTGCTATTCAATAAAATGGTCATACAGCACAATCAATACATATTTCCACATGTGAATCTTTTTGCAATGCAGTCTTGACGTAGGATCTCAGCCCAAGTAAGAGATGAATTATTTGCATGCTTCACCAGAAGAAAAGAATGGAGGGTATGGTTCTGGGTGAGGCTGATGAGACTCGGAATTCAAAAACATCTAGAGCAGCAAAGGTCCCCCAAATCTGTCATATAACCTATGTTTACTACTCCCTATACATACAGATCTACCACATCAGCTAACTAGAATAATTTCCCTGGCATTCTACCTTTCTATCTCTTGGGAGTATTTTATAGGTGATCATGTCCACACATGAATTCTGACATCAGACAGTTCCACAATGGATACTTTATCCTGATCTTCTTCTCCTTGTGTTTTATTATAGTTCTCAAGCCTGCACATAAGAATAGAGGATATAGCCTATTTCAGCTCTTAAATACAATTTAACAGGTTAGACCATTTGTCCATGAAGCTGGATATTGTCTCTTCAGATCAACACAGTCCTCCAACCTCTCAAGCAAAAGTGTTTCACACCACCTACTACCTGATCCTTTTAACACAGAGGTGGGAATCATGCAGTCTTATAGATATTGTTGGACTGTAGAGGTCCCAACAACTCTAAGCAGCATAGGCAATGGTGAGGAATTCTGGGTGTTACAATCACAACATCTGAAATCCCATACGATACCCACTCCTGTTTTAACAGAAGAACCTGACATCTCCCTGCCACTGAACTATGGACAGTCTCACACCAAAGGCTAAAGTGTACAGTTTGGGTGTGGGAGCACTGGAATAGGTATAGTACTTTTATTGCATCAATAGCAGATTCTGGAGTTTGCATGGAAAGTGGAGAGGGAGTAGTTATAGGTGGCACCTCTCATCAAACTCCTAAGCCCTTCCCCTTGATGGGTGCCCCACCCCAGAAGTCCTGCCTTTTCTGGAAGTCCCTCCCCTGGAAATCCCATCCTTGCCAGATATCCGTCCCTCCCCCCGGAAGTCCCTCCCTAGCTGGATGTCCTGCCCTCTGCCGGAAGTCCCCGCCTGTAGGTGTGGCATCCATGTGGCCAGAAACGGAATGGCCCCACAGGGGCCATTCTCACACCCTTTCCCAAGCTGGGCCCACCCCCATGGATTGGCCTGGTGAAGTCATGTGGACCAACAGGAAGGGGTTTCTTGGGAAATATTCCCATTGGGGCAGTTTCCAAGGCATCACCTGATTGGCTGAGGGTGTCAGGAGTGGGAATGGCCCCACAGAGGCCTTTTCCACACCCCTTCTCCAGCTTGTCCCACCCCACAGAACCATGTGACACCCCCTCAGCAGCCCCACACCCCTGCACAAAGGGCCAATAGGAAGTGGATTTAGAGGTTTGATTTTGACCTGGGTGGCCCTCCTTGTACATACAGACATTTTGCTTGCCTGGACTTGTTCAGAGGAGACGACACAGAGCTGCCAACCACTCCTCCAAACTCCTTTATTTTTTCCATGCCCTCTCCCCCTATAAAAATACCTCCAAAAAAGGAGGAATGGCCCATGTGGAAGCACGAAGCTACTCCTTTCCTGAAACAATGTCAGGAGCTGAGGGTTTTTCCATGCCTTTGTGTGGTGAATTTATGGGAGAGGCAGTGAAACCTAGAAGGGATTTTTCATTCTCATCAGCTTTGAAAACCAGCCTTAGTGAGGAAGAACCTGATGCCACTCCTCAGAATATAAGACCTTTTTCTGCAATGGAGAGTTCACCTGTAGGTATTTTTACAAATTCACAACCCCCTGATCCTGAAACGGTATGGCCTGTGGATTGGCCTAATGATTGGTATGATACAGAGTGTGATTGTGGCTGTTTTCAGAAAGGGCTTTTCCCAAGGATGCAGAGATTGCAAAACATTGAAGATATAGATGGTGGCCCATTTTGTAATCCAGACCATCAGAACTCTGAAACAGAGGTGGGTGATCCTGACCCAATCTGGTCTACTTACCAGTCACTCCTTGATGACCTCCTGGAGGATGATGTGGCGGAGAATGCTTTGGTGGACAACTCTGAAAAACCAGATGCTGGTTATGAGAGCTCAACAGTAAGAATGCTAGCACTGTGGGGTGTTATTTTTAAAGAGAGAGAAAGAGTGAGTGAGTTGAATAAAATAGCCTTTTTACTAAGAATGTTTTAATTTTTTCCAACAGGAAGATGGCATGCATGGCAGTGAAGTGCAGAATCTTCAGATCAGGAACTCACAGAATGTAAACATATCATGCATTTCATGTGTTTTCATCACTCCTGAAGAGTAGATATGTTCTGTGTATTTTACAATAAAAATGATTTGTTCTGTATCTCTGTGATCATACTTACATTAGCTGCCAAAATGATGAAACATGAAAAAATCCTAAAGGCTATATATTATACACCTGGAAAAGTTGGAAGTTTTGGGGGGTGTTTACCCACTCTTTCAGGAAGCAAAAAAAAAAAAACCCAGGACGAAACCATCTGGAAGGGGGATGTTACTAATTGGCCTTCCAAACAAGACAGTCGTACACTACATAGGCCAGCCAGGGTCCATTTTAAAAGAAACAAGACTGTTGTATCCAGAGTAGATTCTTGGTGGCAGGCCGATTTAGTTGAAATGCAACAATATTCTAAGTATAACAGTGTTACAAGTACATTTTAACAGTAATAGATATTCTGTCTAAATATGCCTGGGCTGTGGCTCTGAAAGAGAAATCAGGTAGAGAAGTGTCCAGAGCCTTTAACAGCTTATTTTCAGACAAGATGGAAGAAAACCTGGAAAATTACAGATGGATCAAGGTCATGAGTTTCTAAATAAGACTGTAAGTAGCCTGTTAAAACAACATGGTGTGCATCACTTTGTCATCAGTAATGAGGTTAAAGCGGGGGTTGTGGAGAGATTTAATCAAACTTTAAAAACAAAAATATGGAGGTATTTCACATCTAAAAACACCTTTACTTACATTGATGTACTGCCTCTGTTTCTAAAAAGTTATAATCACAGTTATCATCGTACTATCAAAGCAAGGCCCATTGGTGTTAATGATTCCAGCACACTAGCAGTGTGTAAAACAGTTTATGGGACTCATGTCCAAAGAAAAGAAGAGCCTCCACTACTCTGAAAAGGAGACCATGTGAGGATTTCTAAAAGCAAGGGCACATTTGCTAAGGGCTATGAACAGAATTTTACTATGGAGATATTCATTGTGAACCAAGTCATTAAAAAAGCAGATAGCCCTGTGTTTCTGCTGAAAGATTATGAGGGTGATGCTGTTGTTGGTAGCTTTTATCCCAACGAATTACAAAAGACTACTACTGAGGAAGACCGGGTGTATCGGACTGAAAAAAATCTAGCCACAAAAGGGCGGGGGTCAGAGAAAGCATTACCTAATGAAATGGCTAGGGTGGCCTAGCAAGTTCAACAGTTGGGTTCTTGCTTCTGAAGTCGGTGAACCTGTGCAGTAGTGCAGGAAAAGAAGAAAAATGGGTGATGGGGTTTTTTATGTTTCACTTCCTAGCAATGCCTGTGTAGGTTTAACACAATCTCAAGCTTTACTATCTCTTTAGCAAGACCTTTAGCAAGGGGGAGATCTTATAAGCCTTGGCAAAGATGTGCAGGTGTGGTGGTAACTAAGCTAACTGACCCCCTCGCTACTGGCCTGAACCCGACTTTTGCCTCCAGCCAGGCTACGAATCAAGATCATGCAGTGGGGGAGGAACATTCTCTTTTTATGGGGGTTGGGCTGAAGGGAAAATAATCCCAGGCAAACAAATCTGTGTCAGCTTTCCCCTTGTCCACAGCTTGTATCTGAAGATGCAGTTAATGAGCTCCAAGCCATTACACATGAAAAACTCCACGGGTGCTTGGAGGAGATCAGTCAAGCTCTCCGTTGGGTACCTCCTTTCCTCCTCACCGAGCATATGGTGACTTTCTCTAAACAATGCCCAAAAGAAGTATTCTCAAAGGAAAGGAAAAAGAGCGGGGTATCTTGGATTTTTCATTGTTTCTGGTAAGAACCCCCAGTGTATGTTTTAATTAATTCCACACTCTTATCACAGTAATATAATCAATTTCATAACTCTTTATAAAAGGGAGTAGTTATTTGTTTATGTTTTTATTTATATACTTATTTGCAGCATTTCTAT
Source organism: Gambelia wislizenii (assembly GCA_030847615.1). Taxonomy (NCBI): domain Eukaryota; kingdom Metazoa; phylum Chordata; class Lepidosauria; order Squamata; family Crotaphytidae; genus Gambelia; species Gambelia wislizenii. The sequence continues at coordinate 25,157,417 of JAUMIR010000004.1, forward strand.
ATCACTCATCAACATAAAGTTCTATAGTCAGCTCACAAAGAAAGGTGACATCATGCAGTAAAAAAATAAAATACAACATGGATATAAAATAATAGAGCCACATGCATGCATGTACACACACATATTTGTATATTCTCTATTATTATTATTTTTAAAAATCACTACAGGGCATTCTCACCACATGTATAAGTAGCTTCTTTCCATACTAATACTGTCATTAACATTAGAAATACTTAGCATTTCCCCAGCAGGGGCTCATAAACAATCATATATCTATTTGGATATATATATATATATATATATATATATATACAAATGTGTACACCATCAGTGTGCCCAGCTCTCTTGCATGCAAACAAAAGGAATGAGAAACAGAAAAGGGGGGGCAACCAAACATGTAATCCTATTCATCTACAATTGGGGGGGGGGCAACTGTGCCACAGCCACAGGTCAATTTCCCCATCACATCTGGTTTCATTTCTATCTACAGTACAATTCCCATATCTGCTGGGGATATATCCTGGTCTTACCATGGAAACATGAAACTGTGGATAATAGTGAATGCTATTGAAGTGAATGACCTCCAGTGCAACCTCCGGCAGAAGCATACCATAGAATCACACTGGAGGACCAAGAAAATGCCTAGAGAGGACATATTTTTTCAGATAGTGAAAACATGGATATGGATCTCGTGGAGACAGGAGTCATGCTGCATTTATTTATTTTTTATTTATTACCATTGTGGGGTTAGGGGAAGGTGGGAGCAGTGCTCTTTTGTGGTAGTTTTGACCCCCCTTTTTTTTCTTTTTGCTATTTTTGGACCCAAATAAGTCCCCTCTATTTAAACTGGGAGTGCTGGGGGCTAGTGGGGGTGTCCTGGGAGACACCAATGGCTGCAGAAAAGGGCTTTGGGGGCCCTCATGTGGCCTGTAAGCAGCATTTTTCCCATCCCAATCTAAAATCAGATTGCTCAATTGACTAATAATAAAGGTTTGATTACATAAACTCTTTAAGAGTGCAAAAGGCATTCTGCACCATTCAGAAAAATACACATTCAGAAAAATCAGGAGGTTGAGCCATGATGAGGTTATACTGGTTCAGAATAAAGGTGGGGAATTATTTCCCCACATCTAAAAAAAAACCCATGCTTTGAGAAAGCTAACATGTCTTTCTCCCTAATTTTGTTCTCTAAATATTTAGAACACTGTACAGTTTTTCTTTTCTTTCCAGATAGTGGCACAATTAAGCATGCAATTCCCTAATTGTAGTTGGAAGTTATACAGCCCAGTCAGATTACTCTGAATGTGTTGGTTGCCTCTTAGAACTGCCCTGTTGGGACTGTATCACATACAATGGCAGCACTAGTGGGGTGTGGAGCGGCCAAACCACATCAGGTGATACTATTGGGGGCAGGGGGAGAGGACGCCAGCCTTAGAGAAGCCACAGATCATGTAATTATTCTGAATACGTAAACCTCATCATGTTTTATACTGTATTCTCTCTCTCTCTCTCTCTCTCTCTCTCTCTCTCTCTCTCTCTCTCTCTGGCTTTTCTTCACAAACGAAGATTGAGGAAGGACTCATCCCACGCTTTCTGCAAGCACGCTGATGACTGAAAAGGCCAATCTGAGATAAACAAGTCAGTTGCAGAAAGCACAGCAGAAGGTCTCCTTGGGTGATGTTTCTGGGTTGTGATTCTTTCTGCGTTGTCGTTTCTCTTCAAGACTTTTTCGGCGTGAGTTCTCAAATAAGGCTGCAGCATTGTGGATAGTGCATCTCCATGCCTCCCGATGTGAGGCCAGGGTGGACCATTGTTGGTAATCAATTTGGCCGAGCCTGAGATGTTTTTTTCAGGGAGTCCTTCTATCGCTTTTTTGGAGCGCCCCTCTTATGCTGACCCGTGGTGAGTTCACCGTAGAGTACTATTTTTGTATTATAAAGGATGAAGAAAGGTAGCCCATGTGCCAAATGCAATCACTTTGGCCATTTTTGCAAGCCCCCAAACCCCACCTTCCAAAAATAAGAGTTATACTGTAAGCATCTGAAAAACAATAAGCTTCTATACACCATAAAGTGGAAACAAAGAGTATCATCTTAATATTTGCTTGTTATCTATTTTGGGATTCTTCTTTGGTATAGGTCAAGAACACACTGTCTTATTTATTCACCTGTCTGATATTTACACTTAGAATTATTTCTGTTGATTCACTGCAATCCAGCAGTGCCTATCCACTTAAATATAGGACCAAGGGTGCATTGCTGTAGCCTCAATTATGGACAGTTGTTCTGACATCCACCGTGAAGTATAGACCACACGACTCTTTCACAAAGGTCATGGGAGACAACAAAGCCTACACTAAGAACCCTGTCTTTGTCATTTGAACAATTGCTGCAGACAATTATAGAAAGACACCTGGTTCTACAGCAGACATCCTGCATCAGAATACATATGTCTGTCATGTAGCTACATCTTCCAATGCTATCCACTCCGCCCCCACAAAAAAACTCACTTTGTCAGCAGCACAGATGCCCCACCCCAAACACATGGCCATTTGCATGTTGGCAAAGAGCAGGGGGATGAGCAGGAAGGTACCCGGCTCTTTTCTAGAGGTGGTGTGACAGACATCTGCAGGGGCTTGGAGGGGCTCCTTGGGATGTCCCTGCAGATGATGTCCTTGCAGCACGTTTAGCTACAGGAAGATAGTTGGATGTGTCCCTGCTCATCTCCCTGTTCTCTAGCAACACAGAAATGGCTGTGTTGGGTCAAATAGACAAAAAAATAATAATAATGAGTTGCTATGGTACAAGCCTGACTTGCACCATTGTAATTCACAAACAGGATGACAGCCTACATCTCACTGATTTAGAACGTGGCTATTTGTAAAACAGTGCTGGTTAAGATGGTGTGTTTGTGTGTGTGTGTGTGTGTGTGTGTGTCCACCAGGGTCACTTTCCTGACTGAACTAGTTCCATTAGCAAAACTGTCCATTAGCAAAACCCTCAGAGACTCTCCAGAATAGTCTTTCAAGCAATACATGGCATAAGAAGGAAAAAAGAAGAGAAGAAAGTCCCTTTGCACTAGGGGATCTTTGCTAGTAGAATGTTGGCTATGGTCTACAACAGGGGTGGGAAAATATAACTCGCCCATGGGCTGGAATTATCCAAAGTCCCATGAAGGGGGAATGTGGCCCTCCAGTTCCCCTCTCAGTTACACGCATCTACACTGAATGCAAAATGCTCTCTAGTTTTGCACAAATCTTTTCCCACCCCTCTCTGAAGATGCCAGGCTCATCGTACTACATTGTTATAGCACTATTATTCAACTTTCACTGCTATGGCTGCCTCCCATGGAATCCTGGGATTTGCAGTTCAAGGAGAGGCATTTAGCATTCTCAGCCAGAGGGCTCTTAGGCTTCACTAAACTAAAACCCCCAGAATCCCGCAGGAGGCAGCCATAGCAGTTAAAGCAGAATAATAGTGCTACAACAGTGTGGTGTGATAAAGTCCCTAGTGTATGTGCTGTACCAAAGAGCCACAGCCCTCTGTATACCAGGTATGGCAACAGATGGTCAAGTTATTCCCAACCCTGCTAGGAAACACAAGTACACAGAGAATTTACATATATTCAAAATAGACAATGAGGAAATTGAAATAGTGAAAGATTTTCCATTCCTTGGATCAATCATAGCCCAGAATGGAGACTACAGCCAGGAAATCAGAAGAAGACTGGGACTGGGAAGGACAGCTATGATAGAACTGGACAAGATCCCAAAATGCAAAGATATAAAACTGAGCATTTAAAGTCAGGATTGTTCAAACCATCGTATTTCCTATCACCGTGTATGGATGTGAGAACTGGACAGTGAAGAAAGCTGATAGGAAGAAAAGCAACTCATTGACTCGAAGGCAGTTAAGAACAGCAACAGCAGCCCAGTTATTGTTACTATGACAGTAATACAGCAAGGTAAATTTCTTCCAAATTTACCTTGAAATTTACCTTGCTGTATGCTAAAATTTGGTAGTTGTGTTGTCCATAATGACATGATGTTCATTAAATAAGGTTTAAAATGGGATTTCTTTTTTACATCTAATAGTCAACAGTCATGAAGCTTACCTCATAATAGAGGCCAACGTTCCAGGACAGAACAAGCCAAGACTCGCCAAGGTCACAGTACCAAACCTTGGGAGTACTGCTGTCTCTTCAAACTTGAATCAGTAAGAAGAGAAACTTCCATTTGCAGCAAGATATATAGATCTATAGTATGTGCATAGATATACACATGCCCCTTCTGCAGCTTTTCACCACAGCTATTTATTCTGTTACTTTGTCTTAACAAGTTTGTTTATATAAACTATTTTTTTTACTTCCTTTCCTGGCAAATACTCCCCAGACTTTAAAAAGTAGTTTTTATTTTTAACATTCATTACTGCATTTTGCATGTGATTGAGGCACAGCATTGTCTTTTTACAGAAATTATGGACAATTTTTAAAAATTATTCTTTTTTAAATATTATCTGCTTTGGCAATCTCCAACTGCAGTGTGTGGTTGTGTGTGCATATGAGATGTATTGCTAGATAATTGGTGAATGGATGGATAGAAGGACAGATCATAGATAGATAGACAGACAGACCACATGTACATGACATTGCATAGCCTATATTTTATTATTGTCATCATTATTATTATCTCCTGTCTTTCCATCAGTTAGCTCAAGGCAATGTGCATTGCTCACCTTTTCTCCATGTCATCTTTACAATAACAATGACTGGCAAAGCATCCCTTAATGAGTTTCATGACTCAGTGGGAATGAGAACCTGCATCTCCCAAGTTCCTTCCCAACACTCTCACCATATCAGTTCTCTCCACTGATTATACCACACTGGCTATACAGTTGTCCCTTCATATTTGCTGGGGTTTGGTTCCAGGACCCCCCATGGCTACCAAAATCCATGAATATTCAGGTCCCATCATATGCGATGGCATAGCAAAATGGTGGCCCTTATATAAGATGGCAAAATCAAGGTTTGTTTTTTGGATTATTATTTTTTAAGAATATTTTCAAGCCGTGAATACTTAAATCCATGGATACCAAATCCGTGGATATGGAGGGACAACTATAGATATAAATCTGAGGTAGTTTGTGCTGCAACAGCAAAAGCTTCATGATACACTTTGCAACTATTGCTCTTAATGAGATCCCGCGTGAATTTGCCGTATTCAAAAGGAGGGGGGGCAAATACTCCATATACTCTGTGGGAAGAACCTTTGTGGCTTTTCCTGTATTTTTTAAAACTAGCTAAAGCCGATGTAGCATACACCATTCTCCCCCATGCCCTACACACACACCCGACGATACACACGCCGCTCCCCCGCGCTGCCCCCTGCCCATCGTCACCCTCCCTGCCCCCCGTGCCACTGTGGTCCCTGCCACCCCCCCATGTGCCTCACCGACCTCCCCCCCCATCACCCAACTGTGCCACCTTCTGTACCACTATTATTTGGGCTTGTCTATACGGATCAATAAAATGTGGGTTACTGTGCAGTAACGTCAATGCACAGCAACCTCTATTTGTCTTAACAGGTTTTTCTGAAGATCGCAGGTTTGGGAAGCTATCTGCTTTCACTGTTCCAACAAGCATGCCTGCAAATCAATATGGCAGGTGTGAGTGAATTGCTCATGTTTTTATTTACCTCGAGTTGTTACCACTGAACAGTTTAAAAAAAAAAACTAAATCCAAGGTGTGGATTAAATCCAAGGTGTGTAATAAAGAAGTGAACAAAAAACCAATTATTTTCTCGCCATGACGTATGATCACTACGGTGAAAATCCAACATGGCCATTTCAGGCGCTTGCCTTGTTAGCAAACTCTGCCCCCTGCACGTGTCCAACCAATCAGCTTTCCACTCTGAAAATGTGCAGCGATGAGAATCAGTTGTCCTAACAGGCGATAGTGTACATTCCCATGCATTATCTATATATATAATTCTCTTAGGTATTTTGCCATTTCCAGTGTGCCAGTGTGCTGATTGGCTGCTTAGGAAACTGACCAACCAATCAAAGCTTGGTTGGGCAACCAATCAGCACACTGGGGGTGGGAACATGTGGACCTTTAAGTCCTTCCTAAACATGGCTACCAGCAGAGGAGGGGTAAGTAGTAGGGGGGATGTGGCATGGTGTGTGTGTGTGAGGAGGAGCGGCAAGGTGGCACGGTTGGGCGGTGGGGAGGTCAGTGAGGGGCACGGGGGGTGCGAGGAGCACAGGGGTGGTGAGGAGCAGTGTGGGGCACCGGGTGGGCAGGAAGATGGCGCAGTTGAGTGATGGGGGTGGGGAGGTCAGTGAGGCGCACGGGGGGGGGGTGGCAGGGACCATGGTGGCACGGGGGGCAGGGAGGGTGGCAATGGGCAGGGGGCAGCACGGGGGAGTGGCATGTGTATCATCGGGGGGGGTGTAGGGTGTGGGAGAGAATGGTGTATGCTACACCGGCTTTAACTAGGCTCTTCCCACAGAGTATATGGAGTATTTGCCCCCCCTCCTTTTGAATACGGCAGATTCATGCAGGATCCCATTAAGACAAGTTGTATTCTCAAATTCTATAAGGAGTAATTTTTTTTCCATTTAGAAAACCCCTTCAAAATCTAGAGCCAAGAGTTAGCAGCATTCCCAGATCTCAGGGCCTGGTCCCTTTTCTCCAGACACAGGGCAGAGGGAAGAATCTCACATCAAGAGTGCTGCTCTGATAGGACTCGTGTGTGTGTGTGTGCGCGCGCGCGCGTGTACTTCAGGTCCCCACTGCTGCAGGCTGCTTTGGGAAGGCTGCTATAGAGTCTTAAGGGTCTAAGCCTAAAGGTTTCTTCCCTTCTTCCTTGTAACAAAGTTTCTCAAAGTACAGCCAGCACTAAGGACTTTATCAGACGCATGCGGTTTGGGATGCAGTTTTATGCTATATTTCCCCACGACTGATAAAGTCCTAAGGCTCAGCAAGAGCTGGAGTTACCTCAGCATTCACTGCCTTAGGAGTCACTGAATGTAACATTGGTATTTTGTACCTTTTCCAGCCTTAATGATAATTTTCCTAGGTCTATCCCCACATCAAAGCATCTTTTCCTTTCCTTTCCTTTCCTTTCCTTTCCTTTCCTTTCCTTTCCTTTCCTTTCCTTCACTTCACTTCACTTCTCTCTCTCTCCCCCCTCCATCCTTTTGTCCTTTTTCCTTCCTCAACCCACAAGTCTTGGCTAAACAACTTCTCCTTCTCATTGCACACCACATCTCCTAATTCACAGTCTTCTTCCCTAGCCCCTGCCCCACTGTACAATCCTCTATTCCTCCCTCCCCATTCTACTGGCTTGTGTGTCTTCCTCTTATTCCTTCTCAAACCTTCTCTTTCTCTTTCTTTTTTTCATCCTCTTCCTCCTTCTACCTCCACTTCACCACATTCTTCATCTTCATTCTCCTTCCCTTCCCCTCTGTTATTTACAATTCCCCACCTCCACCCCCACACAAACACACAAAATTCCATAAATTATGACAATTAAGCTTCTTTGGTATAGACATGCATACATAAGATTGCCTTGCTGGTCTCTATTGCCAGTTTTGCTATCGTCATCTTTGCCTCCCCAAGATACTTGGTGATTATTATTAGCATGACTATGATTGTTTTTGAGACAAGGAAGGATTATATAATTGCACTGTTTAAAAAAACGAGGAAAATGCCCAGTGTGGAGCAGTGGTTGATGTGAACAATCCATTAAAGGCAGTTTTTACAAAATAATTGGAAAAGTTTTTGATTGGAAATGTTTCTTTGATATGACTACAACTCCATGTGTCAAAAATCAACACTTGCACAAATGCTTAAAACAAAGCGGGAAAGTTTTTTTTTCCCTGTTCAACACAAAGCTTGGAAAATTTTCTTTAGTGGATTATAACTCTCACATTGTTGAAAGGAGTGCGTGCAAAAATGTTAAGACAGCTAGAAAGCGAAAGTGTTTCTTGTCAAAACTGAGTTTAGAAAACTTTCTTTGGTTGGACACCAATGTCCATGTGTTTTTAACAGGAGTAGAAGCAAGGTTGGATTTCCCACCTCCATGGCAGTACTGTAGATTCACTCCGCCCTACACACAGCACCCAGATCTTCCGGGTCACAGTGTTTCTTGCATTGCATTCTTCTATTTAAGTTATACTGTACTTATTATTATAAACCTACTTCTCTACATTTTTAATTAGCATGTGCAAATGTTAGGTGCACATGTCCTGTTTATCACCTTCTCTGGTGAAGCATTCCTTCTTTTCTGGAGATGCAAAAGCAGCCACCATAGTTATGGCTACTACTGGCCCTGAAGGACACAAACCTTGTAAAATTTGGGACTTTTTCGGACATTTAAAAAATAACGCAAGCAGCCTCGTCAGCTTGCGAGGCTGCTGCGCTGCAAAGCGTCCGTTTCGTATGATGCTTGCCCCTGCCGGTACTGCTGCGGTACCGCAGGGAGAGTTGAGCGTCATATTTCCTTGATTTTTACTCACGATCAACTTTCATGAGTAAAAATCAAGGAAATATGACGCTCAACTCTCCCCACGGTACCGCAACAGTACCGTCAGGGGCGAGCGTCATACAAAATGGACGCTTTGCAGCGCAGCAGCCTCACAAGCTGACGAGGCTGCTTGCATTATTTTTCAGCATCCGAAAAAGTCCTTGGTGTAGCTCAACTGAACAATCTCCTATTTTCTCCTGAAGTGCCAAAACATGCTCACATAACAAAAGGGATTTATGGAATAGTGCCATGCCATGACATCGTCCATAACCATCCCATTATTTTTATGAGGGGAAAAAAATTAGAACCTTTGGCACATTCCTTCGAAGGAACTGTCATATAAAGAAGCAGACCAACAGAGCAGGTTTGAACAAGCTTCCTTAAGCAAGAGGCTACACTAAAGAACAGCACATAGTGGGGGCGGGGGAGTTAAATGCCATCTTTTGCCCACTGCCAAGGTGAGGTCCTCTCCCTTCCCACCATGGTGCATCAAGAGGCTTGGTCTATCAGTGAAACAGTAAGTGAACAAGTGGGCCAGTAGGTAAACAACGTAAGTTGGAAATAACCATGTCACCTTTTCAAAAGTTAACTTTTTCAGTCTCTTCCTATAGGAAGAGGCTTCAAGGGAATGCACATTGTTTACAAAAAGTGGATTTCACATGTTAACATTTTGATCCAGGATACCAAAATGTGGAATCTCAAAACTTGCCACATGCTATTGGGGATTTAGAAAGAGAACCAGGAATCATTAAACAGAGGCTGGATGGCCATCTGTCGATCTGTCCGGAATTCTTTGATTGAGCATTCCTGCATGGCAGGAGGTTGGACTAGATGCCCCTGGTGGTCTCTTCCAACTCTGTGATTCTGTGATTCAATGATAATCTATGAAGAGGGGCAGAGAGAGGAGGAGACAGGGAGGAAGTGATGATATTGGTCAGGACATTGTGCTGTCTGAAATGGAGCAGAAAATGGACTCAGTCCCCCCTTCCTCCTAGGGTTCATGAACAAGGCAAACATGGATGCTTATTTGTAACCACCAGATTAATAAGAATGACAAACAGATTAATAACCTGATTAATAAGGATGATGTTCCTTTCTCCCTCCCTTAATTCATATTTTGTCCTCTCTGTTAGCTCCAAGTCTCTTTCTTTCTTTCTTTCTTTCTTTCTTTCTTTCTTTCTTTCTTTCTTTCTTTGTATCTGTTATACATAGTTATACCACTATGGTTCCACTTTGTACCATGTTTCCATCCTATGGAATCCTAGGATTTGTAGTTTAGGGAGTGGTGTTTAGAATTCTCAACCATAGAGCTCTAGTGTCTCACCAAACTACCAATCCCAGGATTCCATAGGATGTAGCCATGGCACTTAAAGTGTATTACAGTGCTATAATTCTGTAGTGTGGATAGACCCCTGGATTTATACCCTGCTTTTCTCCCACAACTGGAACTCAAGGCAGCTAACAGTAACATGAGTCAAATAAATAAAATAAATACAAGTTAAAAACATAAAACAAATTAATTAAATCAAATGTTACAAACAATTTAAAAAAAAAACTTTAAAAGGTACATCTACCTGAATTAAAAGTCTCCTTTATGATTTAACTCCCAAAGACCTGTCTGAATAAAACAACTTTTTATTGTTGATGGAAGCACCAGAGAGAAGGGGGCACACTTGCCTTTATTAGAAGACAGTTCCACAGTCACTGGGACGGGCCCTTCTCACAAACTCAGTAAAGATGCCTGTGAAGTTGATGGGACCGGGAACCCTTTCATATTACCATACCCTCCAAATGTCCAATTTGGTAAGGACAGTCGTGATTCACTCTCTGTTGTCCAACTTTTTCAGTTGCTTTTAAAATGTCCCAGTTTCTCTCTCCTCCCTCTACTTTCTCCCTTTGTTTTCAGCCTACTTCAGTTGCTCCAAGCTGAGTTCAAAGTGTAAAAGTGATTTGCACTCCATTAACTCACCAAGGAGAAGAGGCGGGGGAAGTCTTGCTCTTCCCAGTAGGCTCAGGCGAAAGCAAAGTGTATAGTCCTCCTCATTAATAAATGTTGCCATCTTGACCACACTCTGATGTTGCTTGGCCAGTACTAGTTTTCATCTGTGAAACGTTGGAGAGTTTGTACTACACATTCTCCCACATATCTCAAAGCCTAGGCAAGCAAGTATCAGCGAATGCATTCTGTCTGGTACCCTGAACTTCAGTTGTATTACTGAATTGTGTCAAGAGACAGACGGATAAGCTAGTAAAACTTTTGTAACAAGGGAGTGGTACACTCCCTGTAACAGGCCTTGGTCAACAGTCTGGCCACAGTATTTTAGACAAGATGGAATTTCAGAATAGGTTTCAAAGGCGGGACTACATAGAGCACAGTTCAGCAGTTTAAATGGAGCAGTTGAGTTGGAGCTATTATGGTGCACTTTTGCTTAAAACGGCAGCTTGGTTTATAAATGTGTGTGTGCATATGTGCATGTGCGCATGTGTCTGCATGTATATATGTGGGGAATGGGTTTTATACTTTGGTAACCAAAACAGAGCACAGACTGCAAGATTGCTATCAGAGTGACATTAAATGCATCAGATATACACTCACACACCCAACCAGTTGTTGGGAGGGGGGTTAATCACTCCCTAGCTTGATCTGTTAATAGGCTACAGTTTATTAAATTCCTGAGAGAGGATATACTGTACTACCATATCCAGATTCTACTGTATGATGATGAGATAATGAGCATGAACCACATTTCTGACTGGAAGAACTTGTTGACGCATCAGGAGCCCTTCACTCTTGCCAATCACAGTTAGGCTTAGGTTTCGGGGAGATTCAGACAGAAACCACAACAAGGGCATCCCAATAAAGAGGCTGGTTTTCTGGCACCATCAAGGCACTAGGCAAATGTCTGCAATGGGCCTCTTTTTTTCTTCTTTTTTTTATCCTAGGAGATCCTTTCCAAATATGAGGATTTAGACACAAAGGAATAAAGATGGACAAGTATGAAAAATATAGAATCATAGAGCTGGAAAAGACCACCAGGGCCATCCAGTCCAAACCCCTGCCCTGCAGGAATACACAATCAAAGCTTTCCAGACAGATGGCCATCCAGCCTCTGTTTAAAAACGTCCAAAGAAAGAGACCCCACCACACTCTGAAACAGTGTATTCCACTGTCAAACAGCTCATACTGCCAGGAAGTTCTTCCTAATGTTTAGATGGAATATCTTTTCCTCTAGTTTGAGTCCATTGTTCCATGTCCTAGGCTCTGGAGCAACAGAAAACAATAGTGGTACTATTCTATCCCTTGATCGAGACACTATACTCCTATTGATTGCATTAGCTTTTTTTAGACAATGATTATGATGAAGATGAATTAAAGCCACTTAGCATAATGTAAGGCTTGCTCCTTTCCATAAGGCTACCAAAACTTTGCATCAAACACTCACTCAACAGATTTAACTTAGTAAATGTATCTGGCCAGCCATCAACAAACATTCTCAGAATGTTTTACAATACAAACAAAATAAAAAGATTTTTATAAACTGTACCCAAAAATGATGACTGGAATTCACAATCGCAGTTACTAATGTATAACCTAGAGTTATGCACTTGTATGTGATACATATTCATGACCTCATTTATTCAATAATATAGGGAATATGTAGGGATCGTAACAGACCCCTAATCCTGACTTATTGGGAATCAGCCACTGCAAGCAACAAGGGTCTGTTCTGCAGTTGATTAAAGCCCAGCAGACTGATGTTTCCACTTTCCAGTGCAAGGAGAAATTGCAACAGAAATCATGCTTCTGAATCTCACACCAGAGATCGCTCACGGCATGTGTGCTGCACCCGATTGACAGGACAACAGATCCCTATTACTCACAGCAGCAGCTGCCTGGTAAGTCAGGACTGGAGGGAGGGAGATCAGGCAAGGAGATGCTACTTAGTTCTAGAATCTAGAATCTCAACTGACATACAGTAATTAAAAAGTAACAATGAAAATGTAGAACAAATCCACTTCTTTGTAATAAAGCCAACATTTAAAAGCACGGGAAAACACTGAGAGACCAACGAATATTTAAAAGGCCTTGGTGAACAGCTGCCCCGATTGTTTTAACAGAGGGGCGGGGTATAAATATTTATTTTATTTTATTATTATATTAACAAAAAAGGCCTTCACCAGGTGCCCTGCCCTTCCCCACCATAAATAAATAAGTAAAAGGCACTCTCTCAAAAGTTTACACCAGAACTGGGGTGCTACTAACAAAGGATGCTTTGTTCTTACTACTCAGCCACCACACTTCATTTGATAGGCATACAAGCAGGGCCGGTTTAAGGAATTGAGGGGGGGCTGCAATGCTTTATTTTGGGGGACCCATATGTTTCAGGTCAATATCTCAGGTCAATGTAACCTAACCTATTCACAATACAGGATGTTCAGGTTACAGTAGGACCCCGTATCCATGGATTCATTATCCACAGGACACAAAACAGCACACCTACCATAGAGTCTTCCTTCGAAAATGTGTCCTCTCTAGCCATGTTCTAGGTCCTCCAAGGCAACACTATGGTATTTTAAACCAGAAGTCCCATTATTTCCAATGGTGTTCACTATTAACCATGGTGTTCAGTATCCACACACACACCCCAGAACCAATCCCCAGTGGATAAGCGGGGCCTACTGTATTACATAATCTGCCACCAATAATTTAGTTTAGCAATTAACGTAATGGTGAAGATTTCCTCAAATAAAAGAAAGAGTGGACTACAAGCTGAACATGAGTTAACAGTGTGATGCAGCAGCAAAAAAAAGCCAATGCGATCCTAGGCTGTATTAATAGGAGCATAGTGTCTAGATCAAGGGAAGTAATAGTACCACTCCATTCTGCTTTGGTCAGACCTCACCTGGAATACTGTTTCCTATTCTGGGCACAACAATTCAAGAAGGATATGGACAAGCTGGAACGTGTCCAGAGGAGGGCAACCAGGATGGTGGGAGGTCTGGAAGCCATGCCTATGAGGAAAAGCTTAGGGAGCTGAGCATGTTTAGCCTGGAGAAGAGAAGGTTGAGAGGTGACATGATAGCCATGTTTAAATGTTTGAAGGGATGTCATACTGAGGATGGGGCAAGCTTGTTTTCTGCTGCTGTTTAGCAGTGGAATACACTGCCTCGGAGTGTGATAGAGTCACCTTCTTTGGAGGTTTTTAAGCAGAGGCTGGATGGCCATCTGTTCTGAGAGCTTTGATTGTGTGTTCCTGCAGGGCAGAAGTCAATTGGATGGGATGGCTGTTGGGGTCCCTTCCAGCCCTATGATTCTAGGCTGCATTCAGAGCCTGGGAAAGTTACTTTTGGATTACACCTCCCAGAATTCCCCTGCCAGCATCCTTCTCAAGGTCTGGTTGCATTGTTCCTTTTCAAGCATTCCCTAGCCCAGTGGTTCTTAACCTGGGATCTGCAATGTCCTCACAGGGGGTCCTCAAAGGCCTGAAGGCTGCTTGTCCCACCTCCTCCCAAGACTGCCTCTGAGGAAAAGTTTAATGGATGGTGTAATTGTGTTGTTGTTGTTGTTAGCTATTATTATTAGGGTTTTACATCTTGAGTTAAGTCTCAGGGCAACAAAAGATATTTAAAGGGGGTCCCTGGTTAAAAAAAAAAAGTTAAGAGCCACTGCTCTAGGCCAATACCTCTCACATAACACTAATGGGATACTGGTGTGTTTAGTGACAACAATAAAACCATTGTTCCCAGTAACATTACTCCAAATTTTTATTTATATTCTTTATATTCTTCTGTTAAAAGAGCTAGAATGTTGTAGAAGTTTCAGCATTGCACTATGACTGTGGAAACCAGGGTTTGAATCTTTCCTCAGCCATGAAAACCCACTGGGTGACCTTGGGCAAGTCACACTCTCTCAGCCTCAAAGGAAGGCAAAGGCACACCCCCTTTGAACAAACCTTGCCTAGAAAACCCCATGGTAGGTTCGCCTTAGTCAGAAATGACTTGAAAGCACATAGGCAAACACACACACACACATTCCTTTTGCAGGTTGAACTCAGTTGGCAGCAAGGGGAGGAAACTGAAGGCATAGGGGGGAAGGGAGGGAGGGGAGAGAAACCAAGACATGTTAAGAGCAGCTGGAAAGATGGGGTGGAGGGGATCTATGTGGAAGGAAGGAAAGAAGGAAGGAAGGAAGGAGCCCTTTCTGAAGAGAGAGCAAGGGAGAAAGAGAGGGAAACAAACAACGCTCACACTTCCCTCCTCCCACCCCCTCTCTCTCTCTCATACACACACTCACCCCTCTCTGACACACGCATGGCTGGCTTGCCTTTTGATAATACTGGGAGGAGGGGCGAGGGAGCAGCAAACTTGCTACAGCTTCAGCTGCAGGGAGGGCAAGTCCTTCTTTCTTTTTCTCTTTCTAGTTTGGGAGACACTTTTTTATTAAGCCAGCAGGAGGGCGGGGGGCAGCCCCCCCTGGTTGTGAGGCCCACCGCAATGCTGATTTAGCGGTATGGTGAAGCCGCATACAAGGTCCAAAATCTCTGAAATGCAATCCTAAAGCTAAGATTGACATAGAGTGGGCCCTTGGTATCTGCTTGGGTTTGGTTCCAGGACCTCCTGTGGATACCAAAATCAATGGATGCTCAAGTCCCATTATATACAATGGCATAGGGGCTTATCACACTTTGAAGTAAAATGGCAGTGCAGCAGGAAGGTTCTGTCTTCTGCACAGTTGTCATTCTTTCATTCTGGTCCTGTGGGAGATGGAGGTAAAACCATGTATATTTGCTAATCAGAAAAATATGTTAGCAAAAAGACCTGGTCTTACCTCAGTCTTCCACGGGACTGGAATGGCAGAACACCAGAAGAACGACAATGTTGTACAGTAAAGCAGCACTGAAAATGGAACCTTCCTGCTGCACTGCCGCTTCACTTCAGAATGAAGTAATCCCCTTAGCAAAATGATGTCCATTATATAAAATGGCAAAATCAAGGTTTGCTTCTTGTAATTATTTTTTGGTGGGGAGGGGGAATATTTTCAAGTAGTGGATGGTGGAATCCATGGGTGCCAAATCCATGGATACAGAAGGCCAACTGTATACAGGGAGAGCTTGGAAGAATTACTTTTTAAACTATAATTGCAGGTATTCATGAGCCAGCACAGCCAGAGGCCATACTGACTGGGAGTTCAGAGAGTCGTAGTCCAAAATGTAATTGTAGCCAGGTCTACATACACGAGAAGGTACTCTGACATATCCTGGGCTCCAGCAATTTAGAGCTATGTAAGTTAAACCAAGGATTCAAATTGGGCCCAGAAACAAATGCATAGTACAGTACTAGCATAACAACTGAAAAATATCATGGTTGTTTGAATTAAATGGGATTAGATTATGTGGGATTAGATTTCACTTTCTGCGAACAGTCTTACAAACTTGAAAGAGTCTAAAAAGGAGGTGAGACCATGGGTAACTATAGCTAAGGGTTTGGCTAGATGGGCGATATACCCCATCTTACCCCTGTCTTAGAGCCCTGCAGTTCTGACGATGCTGGGCTTTTGCCCTATTCTGCCCCTCAGCAGTCATTACCACCCCCACAGGGAAAATATAGGGCTCAGACAGGGCTAAAACTGTCAGGAGTTAGAGACTGAACTCCATTATAAAATGGCCAAACAAACTGCAGAGTCAAAATGGCTGACTCCATGAACTGCCTAGTCATGCCACAGCTACAGAAGGAGGGTTCTTATTGGTATGTAAGATCATGTGATTGAGTAAGCCAACGAACGCCCTGTAACTGTGTATATAAGAGAGTTCAGAACAGAGCTCACCCTTCTTCCTGTGAATGCTGAGGCCTGGTGAAGCAGTTTCTCCCTGAATTGTAAATATTTGTATATATTGTAACTGTTTGAGTTTGAAGATAAAAGTGCCTCCTGCTTATTTGGATGTCAAACGCTCTGTGTGTGAATATTCTTGGAAAGGGTTGCTACTGAGTCTGCTAAGAAAAATTTTGGGCTTCTGCAGGGGATTGCTTCTCCTATCATCTCCTGACAAAGACAGGGTAAGGCCCAATAACATGTTTTTTTAAAAAAAATACCCCTTTAATTTTTTTACTGCCGGCAGGAAACAGATCAGGGCCCAAGTGTCCACAGGCCTCCAAGTATTTGCAGGACCCCATCCTGGCAGACCACCCCTCACTGCTGCTGCCAGTCTGCCTTGCTATCCTGGAAGGCAGGAAGGAGTCCCACAGAATGTGATCAAAGCTGGTCACATGCAGGGGGGCTTGGTCACATGTTTATTTATTTTATCTATCTATCTATCTATCTATCTATTTATTGATTTATTTATACCCTGCTCTTCAGCCACAAAAGCTATCAGAGCGGCTTACAAATGGTCAGTTTAACAGTTCCCTGCCCTCAGACTTACAATCTAAATAAGACATGACACATAAGGAAAAGGGAGTGGCGGGGGTGGGGTAGGGATTAAATCCATCAAATACTGCTGGTTCTTCTCTCCCTCCAAGGGCAGGATGTTGCGGGCCAGCTGCCTTCCTTCCAAGACAACAAGAAAGATAGCAGTGACAGCAGCTGCAGAACTTCAGCCCATTTGGAGATGGTAAAAGAGGAACAATGGGCCTGATCCATGGCCAGGATATGCCAGCAGGGAACTGGCATATACTGGCTCATGTAGATGAGCCCTAAGCTATTGCTATCCAGGTATAACTGCAGCTGGTGCATCAAAAAATCAAGTAATATGAGGCTACAAGAAAACTTTGTTTGTGGACCATATACAATTGCTAGCCTTCCAGGGCCACTGCAAGTCAAAGCATGCCACACTGAGCTAGATGGTTCAAAGTAAGCTTCAGAGGCTGACCTTGGGAACTTGTCCATGGATGGCACATACTTGATCACCAAGGTCAAATGTTTAAAGTTGCACAGATCTTGAAGCCATAGCCTCAAGTGTGCAAAAAAAAAAAAGAAAGAAAGAAAGAAAGAAAGAAAGAAAGAAAGAAAGAAAGAAAAGCCAAGCCCTTTCACCTACTTACTTATGCTTAAGACATACAGGTTTTTTAAAAAATATGGTGCTTCAGGTTTTGATTCTTTTCATTATATTTTTTAATACATTCTAAAGAAGGAGATGGCTTGCAGCCATCCTGCCTCTGGTTCTGATCTTGAACCCCTCTCTAGCTCAACAAGCTTTGGCCTGCTGATTGCTTGGATAGGAGACTTCCAAGGAAAATCCAAATGCTGTTAGAAGCCACCCCACTGAATAATTCAGTCAGAGCTGTCCTCCTCCCCACAACCTTTCCAATGGAATGAAAAGGATGAGAGCAAAGCAGGGCTTCAAATGTAGAACTCTTGGGGCTGAGCATTTTCGTCAGTAGACATGTTGAGCCCAAGGTTTCGGCAGTGTGCCGTCAAGCCCAAGATACTATAACCCGACTGTGTCGTAAACATGAATATGAGTAATGGCATGAGATGTCTCAGGTATGCTGCACAACCACCATGTATACGGAATGATAAATGAGACAGCAAAAAAGAACAGTCTGTTCCATGGGAACTTGCTTCTTTTTTTATTTAAGGTTTTTATTGGTTTTTAATACAGCAGAAACAGGTTAATCGCCCACTCTGATATGCTCAGACTTCCCTGACATGGTCCTTGTCCACTCTCCACAATGACCGTACCAACATATCCCAAACTACAGCCAGAATTGTACTGGTGTCTTACATATAAGTAAGCTCCCTTATGGAAGTAGTTGAACATTTTTTCCCAATATATTTAGTTCAAATTTGAAGAAGGTGGATTGGTATGTTTTGCTCATGAATGCACATGCACATTTGTTTGTTAGTTTGTTTTATATCCCAAATGGGGACCTAAAAGGCTTACAATATAAGTTGAAACAAAATCACAAAAATATGTGGTACAAAAGTTTGAAAAGTGTTAAACAATCAATCCAACCACCACGTTTGTGGATGGGTGTGCAAGAGCGTTGCACATGGTGCACACAGCACATGGGCAGACACTGCACATTATGAGTGAAGTTGTATAATCACATTTGGTTGTGCAATGTTGCAGTTAACCAAAGCGATGCCATTGTGCAACCACCATGCAATTCTGTGACTGTAAAGAGGAATGCAAAGGCAAATGTCCTCTGAACAAATCTTGCCAAGCAAACCCCATGAGAGGTTCGCCATAAGGTTGCCATAAGTTGGAAACATCTTGAAGGCACACAAGAACAACAAAGTTATGCTCCATCTCCCTGATGTAGGATCTTGGCAATCATTATACAGTTCACTCACGCTTACATTCATGCAGATATAGGACATTATCAGATGCCCTAAATATGGTGTGACAACGATGCCAAGAGATTGTGAAAAGGCTTCCCTTTCACGTGAAGTCATTCACTGGTGGTCATGCTCTCATGCTGATTCCATTCCCCCGGTGCTCCTTTTAATTCATGGGCTAAGCCATGAATAGATCGCCCATTCCATTCCTGTCACGGAATGACAGGCAAGTAAAAAGGTGCCCTGTAATGCTGGTGCGAAGCCAGCATCAGTGGGAGGTCCATTCCAGAACACTTCTAGGTGTGATTAGGAGACTGAGATAAGTGACACACTTTTTTATACCCTCCCTCGGTTACTGGTATTTTTTTAAGTGTGCTTTTGTGCTTGGTGTCTGTTTTTAAACGTGTTTGCTTTTCTGTAAGGCACCTTGAATCTCAATATTGGGTAAAAGTTGAGATATTAATAAGAGCCAGGATATGGTAGTGATCAGTGTGTTGGACTACAACTCTGCAGACCAGGATTTGAATCCCCGCACAGACATGGGAGCCCCCTGGGTGACCTTGGGCAAGTCACACTCTCCGAGCCTCAGAAGAAGACAAAGGCAAACCCCCCTCTGAACAAATCTTACCCAAAAAAAACCCTATGATAGGGTCACCATATATCAGAAACAACTTGAAGGCACACCACAACAACAATGCTCAGAATCCTGAATCAACACTCAAAGTGCTTTGTTGTTATTGTGTGCCTTCAAGTCATTTCTGACTTATGGAAAGCCTAAGGCAAACCTATCACGGGGGTTTCTGAGGCTGAGAGCATGTAACTTGCCCAAGGTCACCCAGTGCGTTTTATGACCAAGCGGGGATTCAAACCCTGGCCTCCAGACTCTTAGTCCAACAACCACACCTCTATGCCACGTTGGCTCCAACTCAAACTACCCACACCACACAAAAGAGTACATCCAAGCATTTCTAGGAGAACACGAAAAGGAGATTTTCACTATTTACAAACAGAAAAATAGAACTCCTAAATTGCTCCTTCCCACTCCATGCTGCCTCTATCATCCTTCTGCAAGACATCCCAAATTACAAAAAGATGGCTTTTGAAGCTTCCCAGGAAAAAAGTTCCACCCTTTGGTAGGGGATGGCAGAGAGGGGGAGCAATGTTCGCTTTTCATGCCTCTCCAGAGAACATTCTGCTTTATTTGTAAACAAACTGGACAAGCTGTCTGGCAGATTGGTACAGCACGTCAACAGTGATGTGGTTTGGATTTAAGCTTATGGGCTGGCTGTGTGTTCATCATCAGAGAAAGTCATGTAAGGAATATGTGCACTGTCGTGTTGTCTACAAGTAGGAGAGAGGGGGAGAGAGCCTTCTTTGGAGGTTTTTAAAGAGAGGCTAGATGACCATCTGTCGAGAATGCTTTGATTGCATATTCCTGCATGGCAGGGGGTTTGACTGGATGGCCCTTATGGTCTCCTCCAACTCTGTGATTCACTATGATATCAATATGAATCAATATGATTCACTATGAATCAATATGATACATGATTCACTATGATATTCACTATGATCATAGACTCCAACTCTATGATCACTAGAAAGAAAAGGGAAAGAAGGGACACCTCTTTTCAGGATCTTGACTACAGAGGCTGACCATCAGTGGTGATGGCACAACAACAACAAAAGGAATGCTAGCTGCGAATGGGGAATAGAAGGGGGAGGAAGGGGAAGAGGCAGCAGCAGGGGAAAGGCCAGGGAATGGGACTGACAGTCCCATCGCCCACCTGTCCTCCACTGCAACCTCTTTCTCCGTTTTGCCCCCCCTTCCGCATTCACTAGGTGTGAACGGGGAATAGAAGGGGGGGGAAGGAGGGAGAGGCAGCAGCAGAGGACAGGCGGGCGAAGGGACTGTCAGCTACCCCCTGCCCAACGCAGTGGCATGGATGGTAGGGAGTAGCCATGCAGGGTGGGGGGAATTCTCTGTGACTGTCAGTCATGGAGAAGCCCCCCCCCCTGCCTCGCACAGTGGCTAGGGCAGAAGGGAGTAGCCACAGGGGGCAGGGGGGGTTCTCCATAGAGGCGAAGGTAGCTGTGGAGGGCGGGGGGGGGGTTCGGAGACTGACCATACCAAAAATGGCAAATCCAGAATTGCCAGGCTCCCCTTGTAAGCCCGTCTCCTCCAAAGTTCAACCAATCAAAATACAGCTCTGCTGTGTGCCCCTTTCCTGGGATGGAGGTATGTGTAAACAACAAATCCAAAAAAATGAGACTTCTGGTACCAGTGACACATCATGGGAACCGTATGGGACAGATTCAAGAACTCCAGATCTCGCTTCTCCCCGGGATGAAAACTGCCGTGTAACTGAGCCCATGGAGTTTTCTTAGGGAAGGAATACTCAGAGGTGGTTTGGCCAGTTCTTTCCTCTGAAATATAGCCTACAGCATCTGGTATTCTTGGTGGTCTCCCATCCAAGTACTAACCAGGGCTGACCCTGATTAGCTTCCAAGATTGGCAGGATCTGGTGCCTTTAGGATATTTAGACCAAGCAAGGCATGGACTAGTTACAAATATTTTATATCAGGCAAAAATGTTTGGCTTCCGTATTATGAGAGAGGCAGGACAAGACAAGACAAAACAAAACTTCTTGGCCAACCCTAGCAAGCTATCTTTTTGTCTCTTTCATTCATTCTTCCTTATGGACCATCAAGGATGTTCAATCAATTTATTTCACATCAGACTCTGGACAAGTTAATTTTTTGGGCTACAGCTCCCACAATCTCACCGGTTAGCATGGCCACAGGAGTTAAGGTTGTTAGATCAGGACTATCCCAGGTCTTGAAATCTCGAGGACAAAACCTGAGACCAAAGGATGACCCTCTTGTGATGTCACAGGAGGCAGAATCTGTTGTTGTTACCAAGGGAAGAGACAAATCCATGGTGATGCCATTAAGCATGATACATTAAGCATCAACCACAATGCACAAGAGAATGCCATTCCATTTAAAAAAAACAACTATTTGATAAAGAGGAAAGTATAGATCCACCTTTTTTCAAGGTTATGCTATCATTCTGAGATTCTTCCCTCTTGCCGTGAGAACTGATGAGTTTCAAGCCCCGAGATTTGGGAACCCTAGTTATAATCCAACAAAAGCAAACTTTGTTCCACATATATGATCACCATATGAAGTAGGAAGTGGAATATGCCTGTTAGGTCCACCTCCCCAATGTCACAACTATCTCTGGTTGCTCCGGGAATAAAAATCGAGGCCTGCTCGTAGGTTGCATCCACAGATATGCAAAACATATGAAGGGGGATTGGGCTAGACTGGCCCTGCTCCTAATGTTGTTGTATCCCACAGACCCAGCTCCTGCTGTTGTACTCCATACCCCAGTCCAAACTGGCCTAGCCCTAGACCTCTTTCTCACGAGTTGGAAGATGTGAAAGGAGCACCTAACTCTGGATTGTGTTACCTATGAATATACACTGGTTAATGTGTGAAGGCACAACTCTTCACCCTATCAGGAGGCAAGGGTGGACAACCATTGGCCCTCCCAAAATTGTTGGACTACAATCCCTGTCAACATACTCACCACTGGCTCTGCTGGTTAAGGGCTGTGGAGATCTTCCATCCAGCTACATCTGGAGGGCCCATAACTTGCCCATCCCACATTTTGCACCTATATGGAGACAAAATAAGAACCAGTGTTGTGTCGTGGTTTGGGTGCTGGATTAGGATTCTGAGAGACCAGGGTTCGAATCCTCACTCAGCCATGGAAACACACTGGGTGACTTTGACCAAGTCACACTCTCTTCACCCTAGAGGAAGGCAGTATCTTAGAGGAAGGCAATACACCCTAGAGGAAGGCAGTACATTAGACTGACAGTCACGAAGAAACCACCACCACCCACCTCGTGCAGTGGCGAGGGTGGGAGGGAGTAGCCACATGGGGCGGGGGGCTTCTCTGTGACAGACAGTCGCAGAGAAGCCACCCCCACCTCACGCAGCAGCAAGGGTGGGAGGGAGTAGTGGTGCGTGGCCGGGGGGGTCCTCCTTAGAGGCAAGGCTACCTGGGGCGGGCAGGGAGGGTCTCCGAAACTGACCATACCAAAAATGGTGGATCCAGAATTGCCAGGCTTAGTTTGCAAGTCCATCCCCAAAGTCCAACCAATCAAAATACAGCTCTGCCGTGTGCCCCTTTCCTAGGATGGAGGTACATGTAAACAACAAATCCAAAAAAAACGAGACTTTTGCTGCCAGCAACAAATCATGGGAACAGTATGGGACAGATTCAAGATCTTTAGATCTTGCTTCTCTCAGTTACACTCAGTGTAACTGAGTCCCTGCTCTTTCAAATAGTGTGGACCTATAAAGCCATTTAGGGCTTTATAGGTCATAACCAGCACTTTGAATTATGCCCGGAAATGCACTGGAAGCCAACAAAGCTGTTTTAACAGGGTCATAACTGACCCCAATCAGCATTCTGGCCACAGGATTCTGGAGTGCAGTTGTAATCTTTAATATTTCAAAGTAACAAAATTCTACCCCTTTCAGTTTTCTTTTTCCCATTACTTTTTCTGTTTAATCAAGGCAGAGAACAAAGGTGAAGTCTCTTAAGTATAAAACTTAACATTATGATCTAATATAACCAGAAGCTCAGCCATGCATGTTAAAGCAGCGGAAGCAAATCCTTGAATGCGGGAATCTATATGCAGCACTAGTTAAAGCCCACAAGAAATTCAGCTGGCATGGCTTGGTGCATGCAGACAGCAGAAGTAAATGGAAACATGCTTATTTCCCCTCCCAGAGGGCGATTACTACAGTTTCTTGACTTGCTATGTTAATAAAGAGCATGCTTATATTTTCTGTTGACTTAATTTAAAATACGGAACTGTAGTATGATCAAAGACTCTTTCCTTCTACCCCCCAATCACTGTAGAAAAGAGGAGGGGAAACAAGAGGGAAGCATTAAGATGGACAAAAATAGCTTTATATGATCCTGTTTCCTTATGGGAAAGTACCATCATTTCTTACTGTGATTAAAAGGCGAGTTCATGGAAGGAGATTAAAATGTTTTACAACAGGGGTGAGGAATTTTTGGCCCTCTATTTTGTATTTCAGCTTCCACAACCTCTTACCATTGCCCATGCTCATCTGTGAGGTGAGGTCCAAAATTTCCAGAGTCAAAGGTTCCCCCATTCTGTCTTACAGTGAAATCTCATGCATTTGTACTTGGACATTAGTTCAAATGAGTAGAGTGGAGTATACTCCCCCTATTAATGTATATAGGATTGCATCCATACTTTTTATCAATGTACACACAAACATTGGAATTTCCATGTTACTGATCTTCTACAGCAGTGGTGTACAACCTATGACCCTCCAGATGTTTTGGCCTCCAACTCCCAGAAACCTGGTAATCTGTCTGGGGCACATTTCAAGGTGCTGGTTATGACCTATGAGCCTAGGTCCAGGCTACCTGACAGACTGTATCTTCCCCTATGAGCCTGCTTGGACCCTGATATCCTCAGGAGAGTCCGTTCTTTCAGTCCCACAGTCTTCACGTGTACAGTTGGTGAGAACAAGAGAAAGGGCCTTCTCAGTGGCTGCCCTTAGACTGTGGAACTCTCTCCCTAGGGAGGCTGGAATGGCCCTCTCCTTATTGTCCTTATGAGTAGGTGAAGACTTTTTAAAATTCATACTGGCTTTTGAGAACTGAATGATTTTAAGTAAAGATCTGCAAGAGGGCACTGTACCATTTTAAATTATACAGTTTTAACTCATTTTAAATTGTTTCCATATGGTTAGGAATTTAATCTTATCTTAACGTTGACTTTTTGTATGTGTTGAATTACATTGTAAACATTTTAATTTGTTAACTACCTTGAGTAGCAATCTTGGAGGAAAGGCAGTATATTATTATTGTTGTTGTTACTAATATTATTAATATTATTGTTCCAGCTGATTAAAAACATCTTCCTTCATAAGTCATATTAGGTTCAATTGATTACATTTAATTGATTAAATAAAACAATGGCAAATGAGAAGGAGCATACACAGCTGATTACTCATGTACTGTCTTCTTTAATTTATATGCCACCTTTCTCCCAGCATGGGACCCACAATGACATAGAAAGGCTTTGTATTATTACTTTCTGTGTAAGAAAGGAAGAATTTATCTTGGAAGATGACATCTTTGTAGTTTTTGATTAGTTATTGAAGATAATTTTAAAAAATGCAGAGTCACCCAGTTAATTGGGGAGGCTGCCTTTTTTGTTCATCAGGGAAGTATTTAATCAGCTAATCCAACTGATCAAAAGACTACATTGCTGCCCTGCTTAAAAAGAAAAAGACACAATTTCACTTGTTTATATTTGTGTACTCACTACCATAGGCCTAGATCCTATATGGTCATACAAGCTGAACGCTGCTATGGCTCACCTGTCATCTACTCCAGGACTCACAATATTGTTGCAACAGGCACTCCGAATGGCCACCCCATAGCTGATGGAGAGCAAGGTGGACTGAAGAAGTGTCTGGCTATATTTCCATAGCAGATGGAGGACACCTTCTGCCAAGATCCAACAGCGCCTCAAGAAGTCTCAGAGGGCGATGTCACCAGGCTGCATCGGATTATGGAAATATAGCCAGACGCTTCTCCTCTCTGCTCTCCACCAGCAATGGAATGTCTGTTATTGGAGGCAGGTATCACAGCAATATAGTAGATCCTGGGGCAGCTTTAGTCACTGCAGAGGGTGGAAGGGAATACCAAGCTTTGCATACATATGGGCAATCATAAAATGGAATTACGCCTGTACATGTCACTAACAAGTTGCTGGCCATACTATTTTTTCCCCTACCTTCTGAAGATTCTAGGACTTCAGAACTTCTGAGGACCAATTTTTGAATCCACCACTAACTTTTTCATCCTGTTGTTCTCGGTGAGCAACTTGTGACTCTCCAGATATTGGGCCACAATTCCCATTATCCTTCAGCTTTGGCAATACTGACAAGGCAGCTCTGAGTTGCAGCCCAGGAACTGGTACCATATTTGTGCATGCTGGCTATAATTGCTCTGTTTTGTTTCTTTTCTGGAAACTCACCAAGGAGTCACAGCCAATGGCTCATGAACTGGTACCAGTCCACAAACCACCACCAGTCCCTGGACCACCACTTTGAATAGCATTGATCTATGCGACAGATATTTGATGCTTTTGTATATTCTGCAATTGTACTGGGCAAGCACAGGAAAGGATACTATGGTTTATTTTAAGGCTGATTCTTAGGTAATGTTTCTAAGTCTTACAGCTATAGTAAGCTTGGAAACATATGAGTAATGTCTAGTAAAAAAAATAATTATAGTGCCAACGCAGGGCATCAGCGTCATACCTTGCCCTATGCCTGTCCCCATGATGTGCACTATACTTATGAAAATCTATGCAGATCTGATGTCTAAAAACTTGAACAGCTTGCAGTATTTGTACTTCTTTGGCAAGGATTTATGACTTTGAAAGCACAGTATTAGATCAGCATAGACAAAACATCTGCAAGTCAAATCACTGCCCCATATTTGTGTACCTACTCCCCGTGTCTTTCCAAGTGTTGCATTGTCCTCTTACCCCACCACACAAGGCTTCAGGGTTTTCTGCCCATATGCCTGCTCTCTTTTTAACTGGGAATGGTACGGGTTGAACTTGCTACCTTCCCCATGCAACAGAGGTGATTTACCACTGAGCCACAGCCCCAGCTAAAATGGAACATCCTCAGTTATACACCCTTGTTGAAGTTCTGACTGTCAACTGCTTGGAAGCTTGAAGCACACTTTTTTAAAAAATAGTATCAGACTCAACCCTCTCCCTTTTAAGTGATAGTTCTATAAAGATTAATGGTCACTTATCCTGCTTTCTATTGTGATGTTGGTTGTTCTACTTCAACATGTTGGAATGTGAATCGGGAACCTTCAGCTGCAATGTGCACAAACTACCATTTGTAGGATGAGCCAAACCTAGAGCACTTTAGAGCATCAGTTCAGGCTGATCTTCCTTTTCTTAAGAACATGTGAAAAGATGACAATAGGACTCAAGAAAGGGAGGCAAATTCACATGCAAGAAGTCTATGAGCTTAAAACTACGGTAGTCCTTTGAATCTAAAAAAAAAAAGTGGTTTGGATACAACTATTTATCTGGATTTAACTGCAACCACTTGAGCAAACTAGTTAATTTCTCTTGCTACACAGTTTGGAAATTACTGTGCTGGCACAAGAATAAGTGTGTCACCTCAATATAACCCTGCACTGTTAGCCAGTTTTTGCATACCCTCCAACATTTCACAAATGAAAAGCAAGGCACAGATGAAAACTTCTGGCCAAGCAATATCAGAAGGAGGGGGGTCAAGATGCCAAGCATTATTAATGAGGAAGACTGCACAAGCTAGGAGAGGCTGCAGCAGTTTGGTTTTTCCCAAGTCTACAGGGAAGGGTAAGAGTCTGTCCCTTTCTCTCCTCTTATCCCTGCTGAGCTAACTCAGTACAAACTACTTTTGAACTTTGAACTAGGTTACACCTAAGTAAATGGGGGACAAGGGAAAAATTGGAAGAGGAAGAGAAAAACTGGGACCTTCTAAATGCAGCTGAAAAAGTGAGATAAGAAGCTAAATCAGGACTGTTCCTGCCAAACTGGGGCAGTTGGAAGGTATGTCTTTGATATCCCCAGACTCACTTTACAATTATGCAATTAGGCAGATTTTTTTTTTCCTTTTTTAAAAAAGAAACCTTTGAGCTCCTTGTGTAGGGTGGTGGGAGAAAAGAGTCATGGAGATGGAGAGACTATTACAAATGTAATTGAAAACCATTAGGTTTGCTGGCACAAATATCTGTTCCTTTAATCTGTTGTACTACAGAAGAAAAGAAACCTATGTATTCAATTAAAATGTCCATGTCTGTGGCATTCTGCTGCCCAACCCATATAAAAAGTAAGGAAATGTGCTTTCCAGTCAAACAATATCCAATACTTCTATCCAGAATACTTTTATTATATGGAGCATCCTATACAATGGCAGTGGATTACTGAGGAACATTTACAAAACCAAGAGGGATATCATTTTATGATTGCTATCATTCCCACCCCAGCCCCAAACACACTGCCCCTCACACTCATTTCAAATGGTTGCTACCAAATACACAAACTTATTGCTTTGTTAACACACACCTCAGATCAGATATAAATCTTCAGTGGCAAGAATTGAAGGGTTTTATTTTTTATTTTTTTATTTTTTTTAATAAAAAGTCTTTTAAATACCCAGCATAAAACAGATCTGTACAGATCTAACAGTGTACTGAGCTAACCCATTACCTTTTTTTTCTGGGATGCAGAAGGACTTTTAAATCTAAAGCCCATGTATTTTAAAAAAGTATTAAAATGTTCACAATTATTTACAAGTCCCATTAAATTACACATAAATAAATATATACATTCAACACACTGTTTTCCCTTATACACATAAAACCTCCCTGGATATATATATATTTATATTTATATTTATATTTTATATATAATTTTTGGCCAATGTAGGCAAAAAATAATAATAATTAAACATTATGCGCCTATCCTTTCAAGTTTTTTTAATTTTAAAAGCACAAAACCTGATGTGTTAAAGCTGCAATATCCACTTTTTTTAAATACCCTGGATGAAAAAAAAAATAGCTTGAAATAATTTTTCCTCATGTGAAATGGTCTGCTACAATATGCTTTTAGTGCTTGCTGTTCCACTCATTTCAGTCTTACAGAAGCTTCATTTACATTAGAATATGTAGCAGTACTTCTTGGATAAGACACCCAGGTATCTGAGTCATTCTTTAAAAACCAAGAGGTGATACCAACTATTAAAATTATCATCCAACATATCCTTTCACCCTTCCCCAACTAGCTGTGCTCCAGATTTGTCAAACTACAACTCCTTTCCTCCCTAGTAGGGGGTGATTGCCATTGTAGCCTGACACACCAGGTTGGGGAAGGCTACACTACTGTTATAACACAACCATCTTCTATCTAACCTATTCAAATCTGGTCATAATTGTCTCTTGGCAGGAATTCAGATAGCCAGGGGGTAATACTGCATAAAGTTTGTTCTCTTTTCTGACAAAGTAAGATCCTACTGAACTATTTATCAAGGATATAGCCGTGTTAGGAGATTTTCAGACAGGGGAAATAACCCCCGTGGAGACCGGGAAAACGGGGTTGTTCTGCTGCCAGTGCTCTGGTTTCGCACCCCGCTCCAGTCCTTCTCCCAATCTCCATTTGTTCTCCCTCCATCAAGTTCTTCATTAGTAAAAAATAGCAGAAGGAAAATGAAAGCAGGACAAAGGGAGAACAAATGGAGATCGGGAGAAGGATGGGGGGTGCGAAATGGAGCGCTGGCAGCGGAACAGCCCCATTTCTCTCCCAATCTCCACGGGGGTTATTTCCCCTGTCTGAAAATCTCCTTAGTCTGCATCAATAGGCAAAGGAATCTTGTAGCACCCTTGAGATATAGTGCTATAACAGTGTGGTGTAATAAGGCTCTTAAAAATATATTTTGTCAGATGCATCTGATGACGTAGCCTTAAGTCTACAAAAGCGTATGTTTTCTTTTAGTTAGTCTCAAGGGTGCTACAAGATCCTTTTGCTTACTGAAATATTTATCAGAATTTAGATGCTTTCCCTAAATTCATTCTGTTGGAGCTGGGATGAGGCAACCTCATGGTGCCTGGAGGCCACATTGACCACCACCATCCTATTCCCTTCCCCAACCCCCACAGCCATTGCAGGGGGTATATGGTGCAGAGGGGACCAAGAACGTCTTCCTTGGATCCACTCACACTACATAAGTTATAGGGCTATTATTCCATTTTAGCTGCCATGGTTCCAACCTATGGAATCCTGGGATTTGCAGTTTGAAGAAGAAGCATTTAGACTTCCCAACTAGACATCCCAGTGCCTCACAAGACTTCCAGTCCAGGATTCCATAGGAAGGCACCATGGCAGTTAGTGGAATCATAGTGCTACAATTATATGATGTAAAGCAGAGCAGTGCCATAAAGCCCAGTGAGACTGTATGGTAGTGTATCACAGGATTCCATCCTTAGAGGAAGTGACAGGAAGAGGAAACTGTCACTTTTTAAGCATAATTTTGGCAGCCAATTCAGTGGTGGGGAAGCTGTGGGGGCATTTTGTTTTGTCGACCCCTGTATTGCAGCATTATTAGTCCTCTCTTGAATTTGGAAGCCCTATGCCAGCCCTTTAATTTCCCCCTTTGTTTCTTGGCTGAAAGTGTCTCAAGCAGAGCTTGAAATTCACGCCTGTCATGGAACAATCCAGCTTCTCTCCCTTCATATTCAACCTATGTTCCCTAGTCAGTCGCAATGCTAAGACAGAGTTTTCGCATTAAGTAAATGAGCCTACTCTTAACTCTGTGCATTCTCTCATCTCATCCTCCACATAGCCACAAACAGGAGACTGGAAACATCTACTTCCTGTTCAAAGATGGTTTATTATTCATATTAATAAAACAAACAAACTGTGGCTTGTGTAAATGATGGTTAATGTGAACCAGGGAGGGCAAATCTGTAGTGCTGAGGGTGCATTTGTCCACAAACCACACTATGGGGGAACCACACTGTTCCCCTGACATTGTAATTATTGTCAGTATTCAGTGACAATTACAATGATTGCATACTGCAGCATAGAATTATGTGAAACCAAACACAGCAGCTTTTCTCCTTCTGTTGCTAAAGGAAGCAAGAGTAAGGAGACAACATGCACTTTTTCAGCAGCAAGAATTGCTGCAGTCCAGGGGAATGGTGGCTGCCAAGGAAAGGATTCAAGGGCCAACCACTGATAAAACCTATTGTATGCTGGAAAAAACCAGGAGCAAACTGTGGCTTAATGATCATGGCTCGTATCAATAAACCAGTTTAAATCAGACCATAGTTTATTCTTTTCAGGGGTAACAATAAAACCATGTGTGTTAAAAGAGGAAGGAGATGTTTCCAATGTCCTTCTTACAACTGATGGAGAAAGGGAGGGGGGATTGCACACACCTGACAGGTTAATGAACATGTTGTTCAGCTATCATTAGCACAGGAGTAGGCAAAGAGCAGTCCTCCTGATGTTGCTTAACTGCAACTGCCAACATGCTGTCTAGAGCTGATGGGAGCTACAGTCCAACAACAGCATCAAGAGACACACAGTTTGCTTAGTCCTGCACTTGGACTGCAATTTAGTGCAAAGCCTGAAAATGTTGAGTTTGGACTATCACTCCCAGAATCCCCCAGCCAGCTGAAGACTCTGGGAAT
Source organism: Gambelia wislizenii (assembly GCA_030847615.1). Taxonomy (NCBI): domain Eukaryota; kingdom Metazoa; phylum Chordata; class Lepidosauria; order Squamata; family Crotaphytidae; genus Gambelia; species Gambelia wislizenii. The sequence continues at coordinate 25,188,554 of JAUMIR010000004.1, forward strand.
TTTAGTACCCCCAAAAATAACCTTCCTAAAGACTGGATTAGTGCTGTGTTTCAATCAAACCAAAAGGCTATCAAAAATATATAAGGGGAAAATGGTTCTTGACCACATGTCTAGAAATAGCACATCACAGACTTCAACAGTTTTAAAAGAGAGGAATAGCACCATGTTTGACTGTTTAAAAGACATTTTTTTAAAAGAAAATGCTTGTACCTAAGTTACCTTCTGGCGCCTGGTCCCACAACTGAATGGATAATGGCAGCTTTAAAGAAGAGACACAGGTATCTCATGGAAGATCCACAAAAAGATGCTTTTAAAAACAGAATCATAATAAACACACCCCAAAGTAAGTTGTAAGAGATATCTACATGCCCTCTAGGCAAGAAGATTGTAAGTCTATGTGCGAGAACAGTTTTTAAAAGTCTTTTGTTCTTCTTCTATTTTCTCTGTCTCATTTCCGGTGTTTGTCCATCTTCTCAATGCTTTTATTGGTTTCCACAGGGCTCTGGTCACCTGCATTCATATAGGTTTTATCTAGTACTTTTAGCGCTTCGTTCAAGTAGTTCTGGAGGGATGTCATGGCAGCACAGATCGCGGCGCTCCCAAAGCCATGTGTGATCAGACTAAAGTGAGTTAAGCAACCCTGGATGCCAGGGTCTAAGATTGGGCTTGGCCTTGCATTACCAAGAGGGGTTCGATCCTGAGTGAGAAGTTCAGTGAATTCTTTACAGATCTGCCTGTGAGAGACAAACACACACAAAAGACGCATTTTAAAAAAAAACTTTGACAATCACATTCAAGTTTGAAAAAATGTATAAAGTTAGGGAAGTTGCTCAATTAGTTTGGGAGGAAGCTTGAAACTATAATTATTATTATTTGCCATGATAGTTACAGTTTTTAAAAAGGAAACTCTTCATAATTTCACAAAAGTAACTAGAACAGTTATTTTTACAAAACCCAGAACTTTACAACCTTCTGCCCTGTGGCACAAAAGACTCTCTTCCTTTCCAGTTGTCAACTCAACAGCCATAACAGAACATAAGATTCCTCCACTATTTCATAGCCTGTAACTAAAGAAGAAACAGAAACACTAATGGTGCACTACAAAAGGAGGGATATTACCCAGATTTTAAGGACTTTTTCGAATGAAGAAAAATAACGCAAGCAGCCTCTCCAGCTTGCGAGGCTGCTGCGCTGCAAAGCGCCCCTTTCGTATGACGCTCACCCCTGCTGGTACTGTTGCGGTACCGCAGGGAGAGCTGAGCGTCATATTTCGTTGATTTTTTACTCACGAAAGTTGATCGTGAGTAAAAATCAACAAAATATGACGCTCAACTCTCCCTGCGGTACCGCAACAGTACCAGCAGGGGCGAGCGTCATACGAAAGGGGCGCTTTGCAGCGCAGCAGCCTCGCAAACTGGAGAGGCTGCTTGCGTTATTTTTCTTCATCCGAAAAAGTCCTAAGTTTCAATGACAATCGTAACAGTTGCACTTTAGCTCTAGCAATAATAACACATTTTGTTGTTGAGTGCCTTCAAGTCATTTCAGACTTATGGTGACCCTCAGGCAAACGTATCACAGGATTTTCTTGGCAAGATTTGTTCAGAACAGGTTTGTGTTTGCCCTCCCTGCTCCCCAGACTGAGAGAGTGTGACTTGCCCAAGGTCAGCCAGTGGGTTTTCATGGCCAAGTGGGGAATGTTACTGGTGACTAGTAACTTCCAAGCCCTGGGCAGAGGACCATAAATCAGAAAGACAGGTGTAACAGCAGAAGGAATTTAACTCTTCTCCACCACTAAGAAATGCAAAACATTTTTAAGAGCTGAGGTCACAACAACTCTGGAATGGCAGCCTAGAACAGCAATGAAATGCATTTTCTCCCCACCCCACTCAACTTTTATTTGAGGGGGGGACACCCAGAAGGGTACATTGTGGCTTGGGTTCAAGTACAGCTTCTTAGGAGACAGGCGGATTGAGACCTGCAGCTATTCCAGCAGACAGGAGAAAGAGGCTTTGCTCAGTGTCTGACTGTAAAAAAATGGCAAAGAAGAAAGAAGCCCATGGGGATAGTAAAGGGCCTTACTACTCAATTTGGGTACTTCAGTACAGGTAAATATATAGCAGACAGAAACACAAAGCCTGCATTGGTAGAAGAATAGTTTTCAAGTCAAGGGAAGTAATAGTCCCACTATATTCTGTGCTGGTCAGGCCTATTCTGGAGTACTGCCCTCAGTTCTCAGCAACTCAGTTTAAGAAAGATATAGAGAAGTTGGAGCAGGTTCAGAGAAGGGCAACAAGGATGATAAAGAGGTATAGAGAACAAAACCTATGAGGAAAGGTTGAAAGAGCTTGGTGAAGAGAAGACTGAGGGATGATATGATGGCACTCTATCTCAAGGGCTGTCACAGAGAGGAGGGGGCAGGTTCTCTGCTGCCCCAGGAGATAGGGGTCTATAATGGTTTGAAGTTACAAGAGGGTAGATTTTGAACATTAGAAGGAACTTCTCGATAGTAAGAGCAGTTCAGCAACAGAACCAACTGCCTAGAGAGCTGGTGGGGTTTTCTCTGGACATCTTCAAAACAGGCTGGACAGCTACCTGCTGGGGATGCTTTAGCTGGAGATGTTGCACTCGTTGGGACTTGATGGCCCAGGAGGCCACTTTCAACTCTTATGTTTCTGAGATTATTCTAAGTGTCAGATGAATTAGTTTGTTCACTTCATTCTTATCACACTCTTCTCCCAAGAAGCTCACAGTGGCATATGTGATTTTCCAACCCACACCGCATTTTTTTTCTTCAGAACAACCATGCTGGATAGTCTTGACTCATACCAAAACAATCCATTGATTCATCTACCGGTACCTTAGGACTGTCCACCCTGACTAGCACTAGCTCTCCAGAGATTCAGATAGGATGTCAAGACACATTTCTATTCCCCCCCCTTCCCACCTCCCTGCCACTCCTACGAATACACAGGCAGAATATTGGGAGTGAATATTGGATGTGGATGTGTTGGTGCACTGGGAGGGCTGCAGCCCTCAAGAATCCAAAGTCAGTCCTGATCCGCTCCCAAGTTGACCTCTCTGCCAGAATTCCAACAATGGAGGAGCAGCTGCAGGTCCAATGCATGCAAAAAAGCTGGTGCGGGCAAAGCCTCCCTGTGATCTGCAAAATCCTGAGGCATCTCTCAAGTTAGCATACATGGTTTTCCCCACAGCCTTTCTAACTTCTGGTGCTTTTTTGAGGTGGGGAGGGGTGAGACAGATAGGTCATGCTGCACACTCTCAGATGTAACTACAGTACCAATGTAAAACACAGGAAGCATGTCAGCCAAACTGAAGTCTCGCCAGCAGCTCTCAAAACAGGAATATATATTTGTGAAAAAGCCCTTCCAGAAGGTATTCAGATCTCCAAGTTTTGAAAATGACGAGAACTAGTACCTAAAATTAGGGGCCAAAAGCAAAACAAGCAACTGAAGATTTTTACAAAACAAAACAAAGACTGGATAGGTTGTGTTTCAATCATACCTTTGAAGTCTTAAGGAGTAGGGACTTAACTTTTGTTAAAACCAAGATTCTTTGAGAACGGAAAACTGTTGCACAAACCACATGTTATATATTATCGTAACTATCCTAACCTACTCTTGTTCCTCAGTGCAGGATCCAAGACAAATGTACCTTTTATTATAGTTTCCTCCAGTATAATTTTCTGCCTAAATCTGGTTTGTTAATTAAGTTAAAAGTTAGATACACAGGAACATCTGCATCTGTAGCTGGCAAGATTATGGAAACAGCAAACTTGAGAGAGTGAACTTATCTATATTCCTGTCACTGGTGACTAGGGTGGCTGTTTACACATGCATGATGGTGAAAGCATATAAATATTCTAATGCATATGTATCAATTCTTAATTTAGAAATAGTTGTAATAATTTAAAAAGAGGTACACCTCACCTTAGTGGGAAAGACTATGAATTCTGTGCCTGCTCAATCTGTCATGCAAGTGCTAACTGGGCAAAGCCCCCTACTCCCCCCCCCCCAACTTCTTATACAGTAGTTTCTTTAGCTTTAAACCTAGACAGACCTTCAAAATGAGGACTGTTTTCTGACATCCCATCAAAAGAGTATCCTCTACAAAGTAGGGCACATGGCACCCTACAGGAGATATGTTTGCTTAAGTGAAAAATACAGAGCTTGGTGGAAAAAAACTTACTTTTTAAAGACTACATTTCCCAGACTCCCTCACCTAGCATGGACAGCAGCCATGCAAGCTGTAAACTAGGGGTTGGGAGTCCAAAAGAAGAAATTTTCCCAACCTCTGGCGGCAATGTATTCTTAGATAAACTTAAGATGCTTTGTATGCTCCATAACTGAAAAATCTCACAGGGAACACAGCTAGGATTTTATCTGGACCACAAAAGACACATGATGCCTTTTGATGTTGCAGACATTTACTAATACAGGATTACAACAAAAAAATATACAGCCCCAAATGCAAAAACAAGCAGCATTCAGTTCCAGAAAGTTGCAATCCTCAAACAATAGTTAACAGTTTGATACATCTGGGCTTCAAAATGTCTTCCTTAAATCCTCTTTTCTGGTCAAAAATTATAACACCCCCAGATTTGGTTTTTAAAAACAGGCTACACTACAAACAAGCTACACTACACAAACCTCAGGAATCTTGAAAACCAGGGATGGGCATGTACAATGTTGCAGATGCTAGGCTTCCTCATCATCAGTTATGCTTGCTAAGGCTGCTGAGAGTAGCGGTCCAACAACAGGGCTCCCTGTTCCCTAGAACTGCTCTAAGTTTGCCACCTTAGTGCCTAAGCCACATCCCAGTACACAGCATCAACATGTAGCAAAAACATGGAAAAGCAAGAGACAGTGCCACATTTTTAAAAAGAGCAAATTCATCTCAACTATTGGCTATTAGCAGCCCTTAGCCTCAGACACCAAACAGAAAGCATAGACAATCCAGGCAAAATTAGCATTAGAAGTAGAAGAACCATCCATTTGTGTCCAGGTCTATCACTTATTAGGCAGCAAGGCAACAGCCTTGGCCAGCAGATACTGGAGGACAGCAGGGGCCATCGTTATAGCAAGTAGCCATCAATCTACCTAGGCAAAGGTGAATATTGTCCCCACCAGGGGCTGTACACTGGTGCCCTTGAGGTGACTTTGACTATAATGCCCATAAGCCCGGAGGCCGACACTAAGTTGTAGTTCAAAACATGTGGGAGAGTGCCAGCTTTGCTTATATCTAGGCTGTACTGATTGACAAAGGTTCTCCAGGATTCTGGCCAAGAGCATCAGAATCTTGTCTTTAAAATGAATAGCTCATTGCCAGAAGGAAAATACTCAACTGCTCATTCATGCTTTTATTGCAAAATTGAAACCGTTTCTTCCTAATAAATGATGGGGCCTTCTCATGCTAAGCCTTCAGTGTTGCCTCTCAAAGAGAAGATGCCACACATGTTAAGGTTACACATGTGACTCAAGAGGATATGAGCTTGAAAAACCTTCTTTGGGGGGCTACAACTCCCAGAACCCTGGGAACTGTAGTCCAGAAAAGCACTGAGCCCCAGCCTTGCAAGCTCAAGAGTACTAGCTCACATCTCAGCAATAAAAAACATTCATTTTGCATTCAGACTCTCTAGTTAGTACAATCAGGAAGCGGATGACAGAAAGGACCTCTGCCTGAAAGCCTGGAGAGTTGCTGCAAATCAGAGAAGATGATATTGAGCTAGATTGACAAACAATTCAACTATGTATAAGCTAGCTGTCTTCGTTCCTATGCCAGGGCAGAAGTAACAGGGAAAGGATTTCAGGCTAACAGAAGATTCAAAAATATTTGCCTCTTTTTAAAAACAGCTTGCTTGCTTGACTCTAAGAAGCTCTGTGTATGTCACTGTCAGCATGAACATCCAACTTGATAGTGTGTGTTTTTTTAATTTAATCAAGATTTTAAAAAAGAAAAAATCATGGAATATTATGGAGAGGTTGCATATGAATCTCATTAGTACTGCATAAGAAATCTTTTTCATAGCAAAAGTTATGGTAGCATGAGGTTAAGAGTCTAAGCTGTGAACCAAAAGCCTACAGTTAAATCTTTCTTCTACAACAATCCTAATAAAAAGCAGAGTCTTCTGGACCGGAAGGTACAAGTCATCATTCATATATTTCCCAGAGCAATCAGGGGTATTCCAAGATATGGTGGGCCTATCCCACAGAAGGAAAAGAAAGGCACAGATTTGCATATGCTAACATACACTTAGAAATAGTGACCCCCCACTCCTTTCTTGTTTCCTTTAGCTTTACTATCCACTGGTCAGCCTTTATACAGGATACCTGTCCAGAAGGATACTTGGCCACTCTACTAAGCAATCTCCCTTCATCCTTACATTGTTCATTTAAGGCAGGGTGAACAGACATCAGTCTTGTAGGACTTTTTCCCCAATTAAGCCCAGATGGTCACCAGCTGAACCCAACCAATGAAAAGCCTACCTAGAATCAAGTTCAGGAAAATTGTTTTGAGTGTCAGAATTACTAGTACAGTTGCTTAAAAATCATTTCTGGTAATACCAAACCATTTCAGCAGTATATTTCATGTGGATTCTTTCTGACTGCTGTTGTTCTTATAATTGGGAGCCAGCATGGCCAGTACTTCCATATCTACTTTTGTCCCCAGCGTTTTACTGAGACAAGATTATTGAAGTGCTTTGGAAGTTTTTAGGGTTCTACAGACATGCCAGGCAGGTGGTAGCTATCAGACCAAATACCTACTTTGCAGCGAGCAACATGTTCTTCCTGGCAGCCAAATCATTACGACCCATATGTGGACGAGTTAAGTATTCAGCCACAGCCTTAGCAGGAAATTCAGTTTCACATACATAGCCAAAATCCCGAGCAAGGTGAACAGCTTCACCTGAGATAAAAAGACAGGAAAAAAGAAGCAGCAATGTTTAGTTTATTAGATTCCTCCCAAAGATAATGGTTTGCGGCAGAAAAGTACACAATACCCCCCACTTTCATTACTCAATAAAAATCTGTAAATATTGATAGTTATACTAAATTTATGCAGTCATATCTACCCTACTTAATAGTTCATTAATAATGCCTATAAATAAATAAATTCAGTCTTTTCTACCAGACTTATTTACTGTTATTAGTCACATTTTTATCTTGCTTCCTCCAGTGAGCTTGAGCTGGCATATGCTATAGACCCAGCCCCTCTCACTTTATTCTTACAACAACCTTGTGATGTAGGTCAGATTGACAGAGTGGGAGATAGCAACCGTCCCAAACTCATGTAGATGAATGATGATTTGGAATATAGATCTCCCAAATCCCAGCTCACTTTAACACACCACACTAAAACTGGCTTATAATTTTTGAAATAACTTCTGATATCAAAGAGGGGAAGAGGCTCTCCAAGCAAAAACATTTTAGGAACAAAACCTGATAAAATATTGCTTTGATACCTAAAGGTTGCCAAGATTTTATTACCCTTCAGCCCCATGCAACAGCCAACAGGTAACACAACTTGAAAAAGCAGCTCTTCAGAGTAGGGAAAGTTTGTCTAGTGGCCTCTTATCTGGTCCAGAAATCTCCTTGGAGTAAGGATCCAGTGGTCTTCAGTCAGTGGGTCAGAACCCACTTCTAGAGGGCTGGGAGGCCTTTATCCCCATAGATGTTGACGAGCCACTACTACTATCATTGTAACATCCCATTGGCCAGGCTAGCTGGAATTCACAACACCTGGAGAATCATAGGTTCCCAGGTCCATAGTACAGCATCACAGTCCAACCTAAACTGATCCTAATAGTAATGCTAATGTTATAAAAACATCGTGGAAAAATACATATATTAAGGAGCATCTCTCCCAATACTTGTTTAGACCATCATAGCCTCTTGAACAAACCTGACTTGATCTGCTTTGGAAGCGAAGCAGGGTTGGATAGGAAATCAAAGATATCCAGATACTGTTAGGAAACCTGCCTGGAACCCTGGAAAGCCACTGCTAGTGACAACTGATATTACTGGGCTAGATGGACTGATATTCTGAATCAGGAGAAGGCAGCTTTCTGTGTCAGAGTTAAATTCTTATCTTCATATCCTACAGCTAGCATCTGTTCCCAGACTTTTTCTTTTCTTTTTTTTTTTCAAGCTGTCATTGCAGAAACATTAGTTTGCACATAAGCAGCCTGAATGAACCCACATTCTGAGCAGCTAGGGGTTTTACAAGCCACACAGCAACTGAAACTCCATGAATTGCTCATAGTTCTCAGGGCATCACCTCCCAAGCTGTTGATGCAGCTTAAACCAAAAACACATTCATCCAGGACTTGATGACACTCCCATCAAACTAACTAGCACAGCAACCATTTGCTTTAATGCATCTGCACTCCACCCAGACAATCCAGTTAAGCAAAAGCTGTAAGACAGAAGTCAGTTTAAACAATTCTGCATGAAAGAAGGATTGTTTCACATGTGTATATTCACCACTAGATGGGAATTATAGAATTGAAAGGGACCATAAAAGCCATCTAGTCCAACTCCCTGCCATGCAGGCATATATAACTAAAGAACTCCCAAGACTGCCAAACAAGGAGAATCCACCATCCTCCAAGGCAGACCATTCCAATGCTTGCAGCACCCAATGATATCTTGCACACAGGAATAAAATATCACCTACAGATATCACTTCCAAAATACTGCTGACTTACAGCAGGGGTAATTCAGTCATTGGTCTGCCACTCATGTACTGAGCATAAAATATGCATGCATTGCAAACTGTTAGGTCAGGGTTCTCTGCAAACAAGCTTGCCAACTTTTGTCTAAAGAGAGGGAAGGGCCATTGATTCTACCTCCTTTGGTATGTAACTGGATATCGCTGCATCTCAAGCTGATTCATCCAGCATTACAGATTCACTGGATATAACTGGTGACCCAATACTTTTCTGTTCTTTTCCCATCCTATTTGTGATATTTTAGTGGTCCTAACAAGGTATTACCCCATCCTGATTTTTGTTTTTACTCATGGAGCATATGCATCTATACATCTTTGATTAGTTTTTTAAAACATATATAATAGATACATATATATATATATATATATATATATATATATGGAGTACTATATATACAAATCTTACAGCATAGCTCCGGCAAATCCTGCTGCTCTACTTAAACATGCATTCTACTTTTAGAAAAACAAAGCTCTACAGTCTCAAAATGTAAGAGAGGGAATTGTGTGGCTCTCCAGATTTTGTTGAACTACAACTACCACTGAATATTCTGGCTACGACTGCTGAGAGTTGCAGTTCAACAACATAATCCCCATCCTGTTATGAAATATCATCCTCTCTGCTAGTTTTGGGGTTTTCTGCTATGCTCTCTCCTTAATGTCTATCACTAAGCCAAACATGTCCAGAACAGTCAACTTGGAAGGAACTGTGGTATCTTCTAGTTAAATCCCTTGACCAATAGAACTGCAATATAGAATACAACTACACCCCCCAAAAAAAAAGATGGCCATCCAGCCTCTCCTTAGAAACCTCCAACAATGGAGAGCCCAAACATTTCCTTAATGTTTAGCTAAAATCTGTTTCCCTGTAATTACCATCCCTTGGTACAAGTCCTACCTGCAAGACCAAGGCTGCTGACACACTGCAAAAAATAATGCAGTTTGGCACTGCTTTAACTGCCATGGCTCAATGCTATGGAATTCTGGGATTTGTAGTTTGTTGTGGCACCAGAGCTCTCTGACAGAGAAGGCTAAATATCCCACAGAACTCCAAATCCCAGAATTCCATATCGTCAAGCCATGGAAGTTAAGGCAGTGCATCAAAAAGAACAAAGTCTACTCCATCTTCCACATGACAGCCATTCAGGAACTTATGTTAAAAAACATTCTCTGATAAAAGACTATTAGAAAGAAGTAGGAAATTTTATCCTGCATGACTTTGCTGCTGCATTTAAAAAAAACAAGATTGCTGTTGTTTTACTTGAGGATACATTGATTGCCTTTTAATTTATTGTTTGTAATTATTTTTTTAAGGGCATCATATGCCGTTTTGGACAGAAGTTGGCAAGGAGATCTGCAGATATTGTACTGAAACTCCCATCAGTCCCAGCAGGCTAGCCAATGCTCAAGGATATCCACCAACCACCAGCAACATGTGGAGGATTGCATTTTACCCACCCCTGCAGTTAGATGAAGTAGCAAATACAACTCTGAATAGCATTAGAAAGGTCAATTTTACACATGGAACATGATAACTTAATGTGACATGTTCAGATGTTTTGGGATTACAACTCTCATCAGTCCCAGTCAGCACAGCTATTGTTAGGGAAGTTTGCATGAACACTACAGCCCATCCCAACTCTATGAACAACATGTACTATGTACAACTTTTTAAACACTTCCATCACACTTACACTTAAAAATTAGAACTTGAAGGTCCTTTGGAAAAGCTACTGCCCAGATTTGATTATAATATTCACCTCAAAAACCTGAAAATCTCTGCAGTATCCCCTCTCCTTATCCCCAGAACATTAAATACAAGAGTTAATCCAACACTTTTATCTAATCCAGAGCAAACAGCTAGGAAGCGAGAGTTCTGGGAATTCCACTGAAATTAAATCAGTTCTGGGCTTTCCACTAAAGTACAATTAGTCATTGCATTCAGCTGCCCTACAAAATTTAGATATCTCAATCCCAGAGCTATTAACTCGACACTACATTAGAATTTCCCAACGGGAATTGTTTGAGTACACAATTCAAAAAATCAAGAACAGTTCCTGTAAGCCTGTCTGAGAGTGGTTCGCTGTTCCCCGACTCTACATCCACCAGATCAGTGTCTTATGCAGAATGTGTGGGTGTGGCACAATCCTCTTCCATCATTTAAAAAAAGAAAAAAATATTTGGCTGACAGAGGAGGGCTCCATTTCTAAATCAGGGGAAGAGAGTGGGGAGATAGTAAACTTAGCTGTCAGACGTGCTGAAAAAAGGCTGCCATAGAACTGCATTGCTGACTACATAAGGAAAATCAGCGGCTTTTTCTGGATAAGCAACCCAATTAATGAGGAGGCAGAAAATTTGTCATCAATGTTTTTTAAGGTGTTGATTTTTACTGTTGGTAATGAGCTGGAAAGAATGAAGAGAGCCATCTAGTCCAACCCTTGCCATGTAGGAATATAAACACTTCTGATAGATGCCCGTCCAACCTTGTTTAAAGACCTCTACAGATGAAGAATTCACCATCCTCCAAGGCACTGCCAAGTGTGTATTTCACTGCCAAGCAGCTCTTACACTAAAGTAGCTCTTCCTATGTTTAGGTGGAATCTCACATATATTTAACTCCCTCCCCACACACATGGAATTCACATCCTGAGTAGCATCAACAGGCCAGAGGCACTTTAATCCTTGTAGATACAAACATCCTTTACTTTTATTCCCTGCCCCACTCTGGATTCTCTCTAGTTATTTGAAAGCAAACTACTGGGGTACAATCACAATACTATCACCATACATATATGTGATTTACACAAATTAAGAGCAGGAAGATGGAATGAGCTTGTTTTCTGCTGCTCCAGAGGGTGATAAGGATCCAGCCAATGGATTCAAATTAGAATAAAACAGATTCTTAGATTTTCCTTGGGTTTTTTCTGGGCTGTGAGGCCATGTTCTAGAAGAGTTTACTTCTGATGTTTCACCTGCATCTGTGGCTGGCATCTTCAGATAATGATTCTGATGAAACAGATTCTGATGAAACATTAGGAAGAACTTCCTGAATAGGGCTGCCAAAGTGAAAATTGGAGAGGTCTCTTGTACCTTTTTGTATGTGTTGCTTTTTACCTGGCTGAATTCTCTCTTCTACAAAACCATTAATGGTTTGACTAGAACAGACTGCTTCAAAAGATGGTGGATTCTCCTTTATTAGAGACCTTTAAGCAAAGGTTGGATGTCACCACTCCATTTCTCAGGGATGTTTCAACAATGGATTCTTGCAATGGTAGAGGGTTGGACAAGACAGCCCCTGAATTCCAGCTCTTATGATTCCATTGCCCATTGAGACAGAAGTGGACCCCAAATCCAAAAGGTCTGAACATTGCCATTTTCAAAGCAAGCATGGGCAGACGTCAGGTTTGTAGCACTTCATTTTTTATTGATCGGCCAACTGAAACCCAGTGGACACACACTTGAGAATTCATTAATTTTGAGGCCAGGAATTTGTTCACAGTACTAGAAGTGAGCTTTTTTTTCCACATACAAAAATTGCACCTGGTTATTCCCAGCTTTTATCAGCTTACCAGCATAGAATCATAGAGTTGGAAGAGACCACAAGGACCATCCGGTCCAAACTTCTGCCATGCAGGAATACATCAAAGCATTCCCAACAGATGGCCATCCAACCTCTGTTTAAATACCTCCAAAGAAGGAGACTCCACCACACTCTGAGGCAGTGCATTCCACTGCAGAACAGCCCTTAAGGTCAGGAAGTTCTTCCTAATGTTTAGGTGGAATCTCTTTTCCTGTAATTTGAGTCCACTGCTCCACATCCTAGTCTCTGGACCAGCAGAAGACAAGCTTGCTCCATCCTCAATATGATAACCCTTCAAAACGTAAGTCAGAGGCAGGAGGCAGCCATTTTGTTACTGCTGCAACTGAAACAGGGGTCAGACATCTGTGTCCATTTACTGCAAATCACAGAGAGAACTACTCAAAGATCCAAACCCATCTTCAGCCCTCTCCTGTTGGACAGTCATCCTCCTTTAGCCATAAAATTACCTTGTTTCTCCTTCAGAAAGGCTCTTTTAAAAAGAAAAAGAATTATACTGACCTTCCACCAATGATGTCAGTAACGTCACATTTGCAGCTTTCCTTCTGCCAGCAGGAAGGTTCAAGCCAATTTTGTCCAGCTTCTCCCGTAATGAGCGACCACCATTTTTAGATTTGGCTCTGTAAAGGGGGAAGGAGTTGGGAGTGTGTTTTATTTAAGCAGCATTTCTGAAGAGGTCACATTTCAAAGCAATTGGAAAACACAAGTTACTGACATTCAATACACTTCTGTTGTGGGGGGATGACCAGGGTGGGGGGAGGCAGCCTGAAACACAACAAGCTGTGACCTACTTTTTAATGCTCCATCACATAAACATCAGAAAGCAAGATCAAAAAAGAAGGAAAAAGAGAGAGAGCGGGGGGGAAGGGCACACTTTCATTTTGTGTTTTACACCATCAAAAATCATCACAATTATGATGTCAGTAATAACAAAAATTATAATATTTTACAAGCACTTAGCTTTTGTTGCAGGGATGCATGCATACACACACACACACACACACACACACAAATGGGATATTAACCAAAACGGCAATCCTAATTCAATGAATGAAAGTGTAATCCATCAAAGTCAAGAGTCCCCTTTCGGGAGATGTATGGGGACAACTGGACAATTGTTTTGGGCCACATGTTCCTGATTATTCCTCAAACACATTGGTAGCTCTGCTTACCAGGGAGATATTTTTAAAAAAAGGTACTGGTAGCTGAGTGCCCTGTTTCATGGAGAACAATCCCTTATTCTTTCAAATCCAGCTTCTATTTGAAGAGGACCCAGATCAAGTCTGGTTTTAAAGATAAAGGACCCATCAGAAAGGAGATCAGGCTTCTTGAAGTTGCCCATCAACAGTTACCATCTAGACCGCACACTGAGAATGGTCACAGTCTTCCGCACTAAGGAGAGATGCACTGTATTTCTGTTTAGAATTATAGCAATTGTTTCCAAAATACATAATTAGGGTAGTCAGATATTATGCAGCTCTTGTTGGTTATTTCTGAGGATGCTTTTTTTCTGGGGGATATTTTTCCTGGCTACCTTATTAACTACAAATGCTCTTAAAATACTCTGCTCAGAATCTCTCCTAACAGAAATTTAAGATTACCAGCTTTTGAATCTGCCCCTGCCACTGTGCCTCTAACAGCACCTCTGTATGTAGACTTTAGCAGGTGATCATTTCAATTCCCCAAGTTTTACACCTTACAAGTACAAGAGCAGATTACTTTGGGGAATATCCTATTGGTAACCTCTAAAGAATCTTTAAATGGTACCCCTAACTGGTTAACTCTGTATCTCTGGACAATTTATTTCTGTGAATAGCACATAATTATTGCAGGAAATGCACAAGTGAACAAGGAAAGCTGAAAAGGTGTATTCAGTTTGTAGCACAAGATTCTGTTTTTTGTGGATTAGGAAGAAAAGAATCATATTCACAGGGGGAAGAGAGAAGTTGTTTCCAGACCTGTTAAAACACTTTTCAGTTCTAGAAATGCAAAAGAGTGCCAAAGAGAAGAAGCAGAAGAAAGTGTGAACCCAATACATGGAAATAAATGCTATTAGGATGCAGCGGGGGGGGGGTGTAAATTTTTCTTTATTTACAAAGTTGACAAAACTGTTGAAAGACAAGAGGTATTTATATGTAATTTGGCTTGAGAGGACACAAGAAATTTTGGCAGGAACAAGGAGAGAGAGAGTGAAGAGAGGGGGAAAAAATGTATCACAGGCTCTTACCTTCTGAGAACTCCTCCCAGCAAAGAAGCGTTGAGACATTCTGGGGGAGAGAGCCTTCTTTGAACCTCTGCTACTGTCACTTTGTATTTAGATGTTGAACTGAGGAGAGAAAGCCGGCCAGGAACGGAACAGAATACCTCATTGGGATTGATCACTACACCGATGAGTCCATCTTTCTGGCAAGGGAGACCTAATGCATTGTTTTTCGTTAATGAAATGGGACCTAGAGAACCAAGATATACCAGAGAGAAAGAAAGGGGGGAGAGAGAGAGAGAGAGAGAGAGAGAGAGAGAGAGAGAGAGAGAGAGAGAAGGCAGTGTGTTTTCTCCTTCCTTTTTAAGGGAAATCTACATCTTTGAAAACTTAATCAATTTGACTCTATGAGAATGAATTGTATAAACCCATTATGATTTTCTCTGTTAGAAAGCCTCTTGGGATTTACAGCCCAAATCGTTATTTAGTTGAAGCTTTCAGTATATAAATTATTTGTCAGAGTTTGAAGTTTTCTCTGAAAAAGGCAAACTACCACCTGCTACACAATGAAACATGAAAATGATCTGCTTTTACATAATTAAGCTTTTACATTATTAAACAGTATTATATTGTATTGAGATCAGTGGGAAATACAACTGGCCAATGGCCAATTTAATAACAATCAGCATTAACTTAGGTTTATTATTTTTATAAAAAAACAAAACATATTTCACTGATAAAGTGCTGCCTCTTCCACCCTGCCATTGCTAATGTGCAAAAGGGTATCTAGCATTTGTATGGGAAGTAACTCAATAGAAATTTATTTCTTCAGAAGGTGCTAGTACAATTTTGGCTAATCAGAGGCCTCATCTCACCCACTGCTCTGTACAACTCCCCCCCCCACCATGGGTTGAAAAAGAAAGCAGCTCTGCCCAACTTGATGCCCTCTCCCCATACTGGAGATAACTGGAGGTATATAGTCCAACACATCTGGAGGGCATCAGATTTTATAAAGTTGAATCAAATCACCAAACCCAACCCAATAATCAAACAGGATTATCAAGCAGGTAAAACAGAACAGAAAAAAATACTTCTTCCCTGAGCTAATTCTCAAAATCAGTAGTTAATAGCAAAATATTTCTGTTTTTTCTCAGAAACATTTTTTCACTTCAGGTCACTCTAAAACTTCAGACAAAACCATCCTTGATTTTTAGGTTTAAAAACAAACTCACTAAGAGACTGAGTCAGCAAGGAAGAGGAGATCCAGGGAATGTATCTCTATTGGTTTCTCACCCTAGCCTTATAAATACACCAATGAAAGCTTTTCAGTGGAGATAAATCCTAACCAAACTTTTTGTTCATTCATTTAGAAGTGTCTGGCAAGTAAGCTTAACTCATTCCTCTCTGCTCTTGAAGTTGGATGATAATTACACTTTTATCCCATGCAAGTGAGTACTTCTAATAAAGAGAAAGAGACCACTTCTTTAAATAAAAACACATTCAGAGAAGTGGTGATAACTGCCTCTTTCCAATAGTGAAAATAAACTTTGGGGCTGCAGGGAGAAGACCTCTTCTTGAAGCAATGAAACTGCCTCACAAATTCACTTATGTTAAGGACAAATCAAGAGCAAATAAGGTGAATAAAGGCTGCTTTTGCCATAAAGAAAAGCAAATATCTGTCTTGTCTTTAGTTTTCATGCATTCCACTTTATTCTGTATTGTTTCCTAGTTAGATTAACAAAAGATTTCTTTCCTTCTCCAGTTGCCTACTGCTGAAAAATTCTAATTAGTGTGTGTGGGGTGGGGGGAATCAGCAACCATAATTTGCTTGTACTGCCAAAAACATCAAGAAGTGAAATATATTGAATTTGCTTCCAAAAAAGACCACTTGAAAAATCAACCAAGAACTGACAAAAGAGTACGAATCTCAACAGCAACAGATGTTTGTGCTTGATATTAACAGCTGGATCCAGAGTTCCAAAAATTTACGTTTTAGTAATATTGGGCATTCTTAGCTGGGGAGATTCCAGGAATTATCATCTAAAAAAGGTAACTTTTCCAAACTCTGGGCAGCTACTTAAATGGAATTGCTCCCCAACCAAAATAATGGTACTGAAACTTCCATGGGTTACAACAGTAACCAGTTTTCAGAAAGACACCATTAGAAGAAAAAACATCCTTCCTGCTTATTCCTGGGAGACTACAGTTCAAACTAAGTTTCCACAAAAGAATTTTAATAACTCATTTTAAATCTATTTTATTGGACCTAATAGCATGTGTTGAGTAAGACAGGCCTTTTAGAGCCACTGTATTATAAACACTGCACACTGCACACACATGAGCACGCACACAGGTCAAATCCACAACCAATTTACATTGGAGTAAATGGATTGTGGAATATAGCCTCAGGCACACATGCTAGCTCAAGCAAAAAACTTGAAAGGGGGGGTCCTTTTTGTTTGTTTGTGTGTGTGTGTGTGTGTGTGTGTTTTAAGAAGCTTCCTGTAGATAATTTAAAAAAAAAACACATGAAAAGAAATCTTATTCCAAAACAACCACTGCTAAACCATCTTTTATTAGTTAAAATGTTCTCCCCCTTCTTTCTCCCACCCCCACCCCTATTTTTTTAAGACAAGAGAATAACAGCAGAATGCAGACTTACTGACCTTTTCTAATGACTGTCTGGTCATGCATTAATAAATGTTGATCTTCCACATTCTGGAGAGAGAATGTGAAATGTTTAGAAGACAATTGCAGAACAAGATGTATGCCCCACTTCCCCACCCCACACAAAGACACATGCATATGATCTTTTCCCTGGTGAATCTTGACACAAACAAAGAGAAGTCTACCTTATACACCCCCAACCTTTAACATATTAATCGCAACAGCTTTTTATTTCAGTGAGACTTTCATGCAGTGGCCATGACCCAGCAGTAATTAGCTCTGCACAATTTACACTCACATGGTACTGCTGCATTCCTATGCTTGCTTACTGTGGAAACAAATCCTACTGAAACCAATGGGGTTTCCTTTTGAGTCAACATGCATGCATTCCATTTTTTTGTTGTTTCATTAAAACTAAAGTCCACTGATTTAAATGGGGTGCATTTGCACATTTATGATTTAAATGACCTACTGAACACCCATGGCATTTTACATAAGTGCTGAATTACCACTCAGTTTTTAATTTAATGGGTTGATTCTAGCTGGCAGTAGCACATGAGTTTAGGCCTAGGGTTGTAGCTCCATAAATCTAAATGTCCATGTAAGCCCCACTGATGGGACTTAACACACCTTGACCATCAGCTGAACTTCACCCAAGGTAGTTAGTGTTGAGGTGTGCCCAAGAGTTTAAATGTCATAGCAACAGGGTCTAAGTAAACAAATTGTAACTTCAGAAACAAGGAGAATTCAGTTTGGAGGGGGAAAGCACTAGAAAAATAGCATCTGATCTCTTAGGCTTTGTAGAAGAGTCCATTTTCCATTAATCACTATAGTTATCAGATGTGTTTGCTGGGGCTAATGGGAATTGTAGCCAATGCCTAGGAAGGTTGTCATGTTCAGGAAGGTGTGGTTTTAGTCTAAAAAAAATTAGACCTCTGTTGCAAGTGTCTTAGGTCTAAAATTTGGAAGTTACTATTTTAGATGACCATGTACTGAAGGGGGAAATTCTGGGTTATTATCGAAGAAAGTTACTTTCCTAATCTCTGCTTTGAGGAATAATGCTTTGGAGTAGCATCTAAAGCTAAAATCCTTTATACAACCTCTAGGTGCAAGCCCTATTGAAATCAATGGGATTTACTTAATAAAAAGCTATGTATGAACTCACTAGAAAAACTCTCCAGTCAACAATGTGGGAAAAATGCAAATTAGTGCTATAGTGTAGTGTAATTAGTGTAGTGCAATAAGGCCCTAAGCAGTGAAAGGCAAGATAAAAGTGGAGTTTACTTTGCTTAGGCACTGCAATGAGTGATTATTTATTTATTTATTTATTTATTTATTTATTATTTATACCCCACTCTTCAGCCATAAGGCTATCAGAGCGGCTTACAAATTGTTTAAAGCAATAGCAATTTACACATCTACACTGCATTAAGCAGTCTCCAATGTGTGTTAGCTAATTGCCCCCACAAGCTGGGTACTCATTTTACCCGCTGGAACTTGCAATGTGGTGAGACTTGCAGTACTGGCATTTAACCACTGAGCCACCAGGAACAGAATAAATGAGCACATCCCTGTCTCCCTAGGCATTCAGATCCATCATGTCCCATGCATGACTACCATATGCCTCCATGTTGTACAAATGTCTTAATGAAGCAAGGACAACCAGCACCTTCCAGATGTTCTATATGATCATCCTCAGCCAGGATATAGGGGCTATAGTCCAAAACACCTGGAAGGTACCAGATTAGCTAACACACACTGGAAGCTGCTTAGACAGTGCCTAGCATGCTATAAAAGCGATGGGGATGTGTAGGTGCCATTGCTTAATAATTTGTAAGCCACTCTGAGAGTCTTTGTGGCTGAAGAGTGGGCTATAAATATTTAAATAAATAAGTTGAAAGGGGATATAATAATGTCAACTAAAATTTGGGAATCCCTGGTTCAAATCCCTGTCCCATCATAAAGCTCACTGGTTGAACTTAGTCTAATCACACTCTGTCAGCCTAAACCTTACAGGATTCATTGTGATAGCCAAGATTTTTTTGTGGTGGGGCAAGCATGTATATAGCCTACAGATGCTGACTAAAAATATGATAAATAGGAGTTTCTCCCAGTAGATTCTTATGATCTTCCCTGTACAAATAGTTAGTTTGTTGGGACACCATAGAACTACTTGTCTTGAAATTACCTCTCCAAAATCAGGATCACTTTGGCAGGCAGGCAAATTTCCCCTCTGGGCCAGGGCTTGGAAAAATTAGTTTTTGGCCCTCAAAATCCCAGAATCCTCAGTGAGCATCCATGCTAGCTGAGGGATTCTGGGAATTTTAGGTCCAAAAATACAGCTCTTCAGATTTCACCTGGCCCATGTGATATTCCCCCCTCCCTATCAACCCTGTTCCCACTACCTTTTTTACCTGCACCTCTTCCATCTGATGGGCCATTTCATGCAGTCCAAGGTTTTCTGCTAGGCTGGACGCATCTAGACCATGGCCATGGGGCAAGAGCAGCTCTGATCGCCTGTACGTCTCTCTCCTCGCCCCAGCAGAGCCACTTTCCAGAGCTGGAAGATGAGGGACCAAGCCTGAACGGGCATGATGAGACAGATTGGAATGATCTTGGTTGGTCTGGCGGTTGGGCCAGCTGGTTTGTTGCTGGCTGGGAGGCGGCGGCGGAGGCTGATGGAGCGAGTTGATGGAAAACGGATCCCCAAGGTGTGAGTATGGATCACTGGACTGAGAGTAAGGTAGAGGCTGGTAAGGGGGAGGAAAGTAAGGGGGCTGGAAATCTGAGGCCCCTGAGTGGGAAAGCGGGGGAGCTGGACTGTACAAGTGCTGGCTGACAGCTGAGAGATGAGGCAGTCTGGGGTTCCCATTGCTGCTGCCATCATGCCGGTCCTGAGGAAAGATAGGATGCTACATCAGTTTGAGTGACCCTTTGAGCATGGATTAAGGAGGGGGCAGCAAGGACGCAGACATTTAAAAAAAATCCTATCCCGGGGTGGTGTGGCCCACCTTCATTTTCTTGACCCTCTGGCACCCCCTCCCAAATGAGCATTGCCACCTTTTAAATACCCAAGCCAAGTCTTTTCCACAACAAGAAGCAACCAGGAAGCTGTCTTCCAGGTGTTTGGCCCACCAAGGTATTCTGGGGAGCCAGTACAGCCCCCTAACCTCCCAACAGTTGGCCATCCCTGGTATATGCAACCAGTACCTCCTGATATTGGGAGAATGTGGGAAAGATGGGAGTTCTTTGACTCTCCTTCTTTGGAGGTCTTTATACAGAGTTTGGATGGGCATCTTTCAGGACTGCTTTTAGTTGTGAATTCCTGCATGGCAGACGGTTAGACTAAATGGCCCTAGTGGTCCCTTCCAACTCTATGATGTAGGCGTTAACACTACACCTCACACCTCTATCCTAGAGGCATAATTTGAAAGCAAGTACCAGTACTACTATAGTGAATGCATCACTTATAAGCACAGTTTACCTTTCAAAACCGATGTTACTGGACTTATAAGCATTTCCAGAGTGTGCAAAAGATTCTTTCTTGGACCATCAAAATCCAGAGTTTCCTCACAGCCAATCACCATGTGTATTGGGGATCTTTAGGCTCTGAACAAGTCTCGCTAACTTCCATTTTAAGAATTTACCAAGCATACAGGCATTTTCAGACACAATCCTCAGAAGATCCAAATGGAAGTAGCTCCAGCAACCTCAAAATTGAATTCTTTTGAAACTTATCAAAATCTGGAATACAGCCTTTTAGCACCTTGATCTACTCCTTCTCAAGTAATTCTTCCACCCTTCCTTGTTTGGGGGTCAGCAGTTTGAAGACTACAGCTTAACTGAAGACACTGTCAGGATGCTGGGGGTGGGGGGAGAGTTGTACTGAAAGGTGGTGGACATCAATGCAATTTTACACTAAAATCACAAAGCTCGCTCTTCAATCTTATATACATTGACTTGAAAAGTCTAAATTAAACCCAAGTAGCCTATTGACAATACTCAAGTCCCAATAATTTGGGGAAACAGTTACACACCGCAAAATGGTTCAACATTCATATAAACAATTGTATCAAAACTACAATCTTCAGCATCAACCAGCATCTTGATCCTAAACCAAATTGCTTATATTGTACGTAATTTCAATCAATGGCAGCTATTTATGAAAAAAAGGTAAGGGTAGGTATGAAGAGGAGGGGTGAGGTAAGTTGTACAACAGCTAGTCACTACACTTGACATGCATAACAACCCTATATTTACTCAGAAGTAGGTAAGTACACACAAGTATACACAAGGCTGTGCTTCAGGATTTGAAAAAAAAAATCACACCCACAGGATCAAAGCATCTTTCCTTGAAGTAAAATCTTGTTGACTTAAATCTCATTTACTTCACAACAAAAAAAAATGTTCAGAGCTCAGTGTTCATTTTAATTTGGAGGGAGGGTTATATTAAAAATTCAATGTGTTCAATACTGTGGGAAAGGGGGGGGGGAGAAAAACCTCCAGTTCTTTATAAGAACAGGAAAGCCAAATCTTTTTTTTCCCTTCCTGTGGAGATTTAGAGTGGAAAGACTAGCACTGTGTGTGCTACTTTTCCAGCTGTCCAAGGTTAAGTTATTTCAACATTTTTTGAGGAAGAGGCATCACCATCTAGGAAATCCAAATTTAAGATTTCACCAGGAGGCTACAATTCTAGCCTCCCTCTGCCCACCTTTGCTGTAATTGTTTGGTTTCACTCTATTCAAATTCAGATCTCAATTTGGGAAACTTTTCCACACTCTCCTCTCCTTTGCTAAGTTAGGTTTAAAAACTCCCATTGACAAGTTAATCGAGTTGCTGCCCAGGGGGCTTGTTAAGAAAAGAGGGGGAATTATTAACATTTTTCCTCCCACTCCAACACACACACACACACACACACACACTACAATCTATATCTCCTAAAAGCCAATACAAAAACTTACTGGTGTTGGAGGATATTTTTTGAACGTTGCCTTTTTTTGAACGTTGCCTTTTTTTGAAGATGCCTTTTTTTGAAGCTCAAACAGTTCTTTGCAGGCCAATTTCAAACCCTGATTAATTGATTTATGGATTGGTTAAGATCACATTTCAAGGTTTGAAAGGTCTCAGTCGCGTGGATAATTGGGGTGGGGGAGAGAGATTTAAGCTGCTTCTCTCTCTCCGCTTATTAAAATAACAGGGCGGGTTAATCAAAGGAGAAAGGGGGGTCCTAGACGGGAACTGGGGGGCTTCCTCCCGGAAAAAAGAACCGGAGTCGCTCCAGCCTGCCCCACGAAGCCCACGCGTTGGGGGCGACCTTGGGGCACATTTACTCGGAATAAGCAAGCCCCACGCGTATGGGATCCGAAAGCAATTAAGCCTTTAGCATGGTTCCAAGGTGGGATTTACTTTCAAGTAAGGACCTACCCTCGGGATCGCAGACCCACTGGCTTGCTCTGCCCCTCTGGGGGGAAGGGGGCTCAGTTTTGCCAAGCAGTGCCCTCCGGCCTTGACAGGAGTCCTAAGTCTGCCCGGCTGGAAGAGCTCACAGAAGACCAAAAATGGCTCTACTGACATTTAAACCCCTGGGCAGATCGCCTGTAGGTGCTCAGATGCACCTTTATTATTCCTGACCTCTGCTCTAGGTCTCCCATTCGAAACCACCAAAGTCCTGGAAATCCCATCTCTGGAAATTCTGTCCTGCTGAGAAGTGCTCTGGGATTGAAGGGCTGCGGCTTTGGATCCTAATCTCGGTGCAAGGATTTAGGGTTGCCCACCTCTACTCAAATTTGCCTGGGACCTCGCTGAACCCAACGGGAAAGCGTCGTGGTTTTCAGAGTTGGGCTAGACTCTAGGGACCAGGGTTCGAATCTCTCTCCGCTCGGCCATGGATACCTCCCGGTGACTTTTGGCAAGTCACACTCTCTCAGCCTCAGAGGAAATCAACAAATCTTGCAAAGAAAACCCCGGGATAGGTTTGCTTTCGGGTCGCCCTAAGAGGGAAAATGACTTGAAGACACACAACAACAATTGCCTTACATGTGAGTTCTGCAGGATTTTATCCAAAGGAGGGTAGGCATTCACCACAGAGAAAAATGGTGTTTTAATCTGAAGTGAAACTACAGTATTTTCAAACAACTGGGCCGTTTTCCTTCTTAGGAGTATTTTTTTTAAAAAAAAATAAAAAAAATTAAAGTCTCCTGACTGACATCCTTGGGTTTACTTATGAGTAAGCCCCCCTGCTGCACCCGACAGGGCTTGCTTTCGAGGAAACGTGTATGAGGAGGTGTAGGACCTGCTCCATTCCGAAGCGACCTTGTCGCGATTTCATAAAGGAGAACTCAGGAGTCCATAAAATTCGCTTTCACTGCCTTTCCCATTCTCGTTCACCACGGGATTTTTCTCCCAAAGAAAAATTCATTTAGGATTGGACTGATTCCCGCTATTTAGGACTAGCATGCCCTATCCTATACCCATTTAGCTAGCCATAAGGAACAGTGAACAGAATATGGGACTTACTTCCGAGTAGGCAGGTCTGGGATTGCATTGAGGTGGCCTCTCAATTTTATTTTTAAATTTCAAACTTAAGACTGGAATCAGGACGGAGTGGGGGGAGAGATCATCTAGACCTCAGTAGGACTTACTTACGAATAAACCCGAGGCCCTCGCTTCAAAGCAACTAAGCAACTAAGGGAGATACCTTTCCCAGTCCCCAGTCCATCTGGTTAGAAGACCGGGCTACTCAGCTGCCCCGTGGACAACGCCTAACGACTTAAGAGGCTTGTGGATCGCTCCCCAGCATCATCGGGACTAAAGGATGTGTGGATCGCGCTCAGGTTAGAGATCTATTAAGAATTCCCCAACTGCAAAATGGCCCATTTTGCACCGATTGGAAACACATTCTCGCCAAAAAGTTGGGGGGGGGACTCCCCATTTCCATTAAACAGCGTTTACCAACAAACGGAGGTCATTTAATTGCTTGGGTGAAAGAGGTTAGCACGACTCGAGGCTGCTTTAGGGGGCTAAGGGACCCTAACGGGGTCCCGAGCACAGGAAGGCAGTCATAAGCTGCCAAGTCGAAAGCCTACCAGCCTTTAAAAAAAAAAAAGTACTCTTACTTAATCCGAATTTCTACTCAAATCCCTTGCACACTAGAAGCCCAGAATCCACAATTTCCACGGGTAATATAGGTGGAAGATTTATCCACACACACATTCACTCACACACAGGGACACAATAGGAGCACAACAGAAGCGTGTGTTTAGTAATTTAACCGTGCCAAGTGGGATCTTGAAAGTCAGTCCCCTTGCTCTCTGCTTCCTTTTGCCTCTTACAAAGGCTTCTAGATCTTCAGTAACTGTAGGACAGACTCGTATAAGAGCTGGAAGAAACCACAAGGGCCATCCAGTCCAACCCCCTGCCATGCAGGAATAAACACTCAGGGGGACGAATCATCGATTTTAAAAAGAAAAACCGAGCCAAGAAAAGCGGGGGGAAGAGACTTTCCCTGTTGAATTTCTGCTGCGCACCGCGGAACAGCGCTTCCCCGCACCCAAGCCAGCCTTTCTAAACCGTCGAAGCTTGTTTCGTATCTCCGGACACATTTCCCTCTTCCTTCCCTCTAGTTTTCCACCCCGGGGGAAGGGAATCGCAGAGTTGCCTTTCGAGACCCCCAGAGGGCATCGGTCCGGACCCGATGCTAAGGGATCGCCCACTTCCTGCCCCCGCCCCCGCCGCTGCTTGCCTACCCCGTGGCCGCCCGGCATGGCAGGAGGCGAGCAATGCGCTCCCTTCCTCTCCGGCGGAACCGGTCCAACAAGCCGGATCGCTTACTCCACGGAGGAGCAGAGTTCTCCAGCATCACCATCTCCTCTCCCCACCCTCGTGTACGTACACACACACAGACAGACACACAAAGAGTGGGCGGGCGGGCAAGTACCTCGGCCTAGGGGGAAAGTACGCGAAAGTTTGCCTTGATCTCCCTCGGGGAGGGAAAAGTGGATGGATCGTTTCCACTTCTTGTGGATCCCAAACCCAGCTCCAGATTCCCCTGTCTTATTCCAATAAAACAATTCCTAATATCCTCCCCCACCCAAAAAAAATCCCTTTCTCTCTCACTCTCTTCTAGGGAAACAATTTAAAGAGAGGAAGACCAACAGGAAGAAGGAAAATCTACTCTCCCAAGGAGTTATCCTGGCTTGAAACTATTAAGATTTTTTTGAAAGGGGGAGAGCTTCATGCAATCCTATACGTGTCTACTCAGAAGTCAGCGAACACTGCCTTCGACATCCACGGGAATGTAGGAATTGCAGATAGTGATACCCATCCTATTTATTGACAATCACTTTAGCTCAAGAAATCATATTCTTGAAACATCCTGCATGCTAGGTTGCCCATAAATCCCAACAAATCCCCCGTTAGAGTAGACCTATTGAATCAATCGGATTTACCTCGGTGTTGACTCATCACAACATGGTCTTTAACAACCATCGGAAATTGAAAATGCAGGAGAGGGTATTTAAGAGGTAATACTTTTCCGGGGATAGAAAGTTTACTGTACCGGGGGGGGATCCTCACTAGAGAAATAATCCAGGTTGAACCAGGATTGTTTGCATGGCTCCTATTTGGGGATTTGTAGTTTTACAAGGTCTTCAGCCTTAAAGGGCTGGGGCCTCAACAAAACTACAAACCCCAGGATTCCATAGGATGGAGTCGTCCCAAGTAACCCAGTTTCAACCTGGATTATTTCCCTCGTGTGGATGCCCCCTGAGAGTTTTTAAACTCCCCTTTGTTCAGCCCGATCCCTCTCCACGCGCATTACTACACGAGTCCGCCCCACTGGAGAGAACAGTGGGACCTACTCCTTGCAAAGGAAGCTTGGATCGATCCTGCCGCCTCTTATAAAGACCCACTCGCTATTTTTTTCCGAAGGGCTCTTGCAACGAATAATCACGATGCGGGTTCGCAACGAGATCTTCCTGCTTAAAGCCTGCCGCCAGTCAGCCAAACCGGGATGATCGCGCCCCAAGCGGCGCACTTGAAGTCTTAACCGCAGGAAAAGACTTTTAATCCTTTGCAATCTAGTGACTCTTAATCAAACCTCTCCCGTGCAGGAGTTCACTCGGGAGCAAATCCCATTGACTTCAATAGGGCTTGCTAACAAGTCCACTTGCATAACCCAAGAAAGGGACAGCCTTTTCCCGTCTCAGAAACCATTTTTTTTCAGGCTTTGTGACACTGCCTCCCTCCTACCCCGCTTTTTCTTGGCTCAGTTTTTCTTTTAAATCTATGATTCGTCCCCTCTGAGTGTTTATTCCTGCATGGCAGGGAGTTGAACTAGATGACCTTTGTGGTCTCTTCTTTTTTGAAAAGAGGCACGCCAAACACACACACACACACACACACACACACACCAAACCACTGGAATCAAGAAGGCTTAGCAAAGCAGGCGTCGTAGCCAGGAGCCATGAAAGAGAGAAAAATTCAGAGAAATCAGCTCGAGCACATCCCAAACGGTCTAAAACAGAGAGTAAGCACTCAGGAGTAAGTGACAAAAGGGAAACATCAAAGCCTGTTTCCCCCCTCCCTCGGGTAAATATGGATTAGGATTGGGCAGATCCTCTCGCTAGGCTACATACAGTGTCTCCAAGGCAAACTCCATTCAAGCCATCTCATCCCAGTTTGATCCACGCCTCGTTCGGAAAAAAAAGAAGAAACGATTCCCTTTAAAGCTGGCCTGGTCCATACGATTAAGGCATTGACCACAAAAAGAAGAAACAATTGTTCATGAGACTTTAAGATGGTTGCAATTCAATTTGGATTGCTCATTAGACTTTAAAATGGTTGCAATTCAGTTTGGATTGCTCATTAGATTTTAAGATGGTTGCAGTTCAGTTTGGATGAGCCTAGAAACTGCAATTCCCCGGAACACCTTTATATTCGACTCAGCAGGACTAACTTCCACACAGAAGGTTGGAGCGCAAAAAGCTTGAGCTTAAAGGAATTCTGGCCATCGCTTCGATTAGTCTGAGCCTCCGAAAAACTTAAAACACCTTCTTCTACTTGATGTGGAAGTCAGAGCAGCACCGGTTTTTAAGGACTTGCTACCCAGCAACCATGCTTAGGAGACAGTATTAGAAGCAATACCACTGCTGTTCGGACTCAACGACTGGGCACTGCATTTCTACAGCTCAGAGCCTTAAGGGGCTTCAACCCAACAAAGACCCCCGGGGTAACACCCAACCCTAACAATGAGGACTAGCAGCATGCGCCCCCCTAAGATGAGCTCACCTCGCAGTCTTCTTCATACTTGACATTGTCGGCTAGTTTCCACAACATGGCGTCCAGTATCCCCCCAAAAAATGTTCAAAAAGAAGCCAGGGAGGGAAAAGTGGGGTATCAGGCGTTTCACAGCCCCCAAGAGTGGTAAATCCAAGCACAGCGTTGGGGAAGACTAAGTCTCCCCCCGCCCCAACCTTCAAAAAGCCGCTTTTAAAGGCCAGGCATAGAGACGAGGTCCCCAGTGAACTTCTCTCCCCGGGAAATAATGACTGGGGTGCGCTTTCCCTTTCCCAGCCACCCTTAATGACAAGCTCATTAGCATAGCCCCGCCCCAAGGCCGGCCCCAGGGGCTTCCCCTGGTGGGCGGTGCCAAACCATTGGTCCAATCAGAGCCCAGTCTGAGCCTCGCCACGCCCTCGCCTTTCGCGCTCCGGCTTTGGAGGCTTTCCAAGGCGCGCGCAACGCTCGCCTGGGAAAGCGCCGGGCGAGGCACGGAGAACTGGCAACGGGGCGGGGAAAGCGAGACAAGAAGAACTGCAAGCAAGCGGCGATGCGCGCTTTGGCGCTGGACCCCGGCCCTTCCTTGATTTGGGGAAGGGCGCAGGTCGGCTCACTCTTTAAAAAAAAATCCAACTGCTGGGATTCAGAGTTGAGAACCAGCGTGGTGTAGCAGTTTGAGTGTTGGACTAGAACTCAGGACCCCCACTCAGGGTCTCCATAAATCAGAAAAGGGCTTCAAGACAACCCGAAGCTACAAAGCATTAGAGGTGGCAGCTTAGGAGAGGCTAAGAAAAAAAAAAAAAGGATGAGGCATCGAAATAATAGAATTTTTAAAAATTGAGTTATTGTGCCTCCCATAAGAGAACCATGAGCATGGTGGCTTGAGTGTTGGATTAAGATTCCGGGATCTGACCAAGGTTCAAATCCCTACTCAGCCATGGAAAGCCGCTGCAGACTTTAAAGCAATCCACACTTTCTCAGCCTCAGAGGAAGGTAATAGCAAACTCCCTCTGAACAAATCTTGCCAAGAAAGCCCCATAATAGGGTTAGCATACGTGAAACAACCTGAAGGCAGGCAACAACACCACTACCAAGGCTTTCTGTAAGTCATAGAAGGATAGGTAAGGTGTTAATGATGGGGAATAAAGGAGAAACCAGCTGAGAATTTTTAAGTGGGGAAAAGGCCTGGTACAGTAGATCTGTTTGTACTGATAGTGTACTGATGCCTCATGTTTTAATGTTGGGTTAATAACAGCCCTACTTGAACCGTAGGACTGAATTGCTTACTAGGAAGCAAGTTCCACAGTATCCAGCACTAAGTATACATGAGATTGCAGCCTCCATCTTGGCGCAGAAGAGGCCTTTTTTGGTTGGCTTCGGTTTTTATCAGATTTTCTACACAATGTCCCTGTAGTTTCAGAGCAATTAATAGGAATGCCACTTCTGGGTTTCAAGGCCATTGGCTCTCCCGAGATCATCCTTCCGGATTGTCAAGGAGGACTAGCGCCTTGGACCTCAGCGACGTGGCAAAGAAATCAACCGCACTGCTCCGGGCTCCTAGCATAGGAGGAAACCCCACTGACCTCTCCCTTTAGGAGTAAAAGAGCTTCGCCACGACTTGTTTGCCAACTTATTTACTTAGCCCTACGAACAGCAAGCACAGGAGAAAGTATTTTGAGTACACACGTTTTCTGGGTAGAAGTCCTAAAGTTCCCTGGACACACAAACACACACACACACACACACACACCAACCATAAACCTGGTCGCCTTCAGGGCGCCGCAAGTGTCCTCGTTTTGTGCTGACTTCAGCCACCGGACTTCCCCGTGAAAGTCACAGATGCGTGGACCGAAGCTCCCATTCTCCACCTTGTAGAGGGAACACTCGGATCCACGCGAGTTGCCACCTCGACGGCCTCCCCCGAAGGCGCTGGCGTGGGCTGATCAGATCGTGGCAACGATTTAGCATAACAAATATGAAGCGTAGGTGTGCAAGCGAGCAAAAGCATCCTTTTGTCTGCACACCCTTCATGCAAAGAGACAGTTACCAATGGAGGAAATCATCCTGATACGATTCCATTTAAATAATAGTGACACGATTAAAATCAAGATGAGGATGACGATAAAGCGGCCTCCATGGTCATACCTAGGTCACACCTACTCCCAATTGTCCTCCCTCCCCAATAAGATCGGACCACACTTTCAAACCACACTTGGGTTTTTATTGGCCCTGAGGGGTTAAGCTTCCAATTGAAATCAATGGGTGTGTGTGTGTGTATAATCCCATTGATTTCAATTGATATATATATATATATATATATATACACACACACACACACACACACACACACACACACTTATGGACCTCCCTGCACACACTCTCTCGCATGCTTCCCGTTTGGGATTAGTTAAAACTGCTGTGGCGCCCTTTACAAAAGAGGAGCACGTTTCAAATCCAGGTAGGTTCCCACTTTGTCCAGTCGTTCCTTTCATCCTTGGGGGACCGACAGGACTAAGAAGTAAGGCTGCAGCCCGAGACACACCACCAGGTGGTAGCAAGGGACGCGAACTTACTTCCTAGTAACCTATTCATTCTTACTACTGCCGCCAAACTACAGTACTAGCAAAAAATCGGCTTGCATTCCTTTAATTCGTTAGTTTCAATTGCACGTCCCCTTCCACCCGCATCCCATGTGGCTTACAGTAGAGCACAAAGTTCTAGTTCCTTGGACAACCGAATCCCCCTCCTCTTAAACTTTACCCTCACTGTTCTCCGTGGAGCCTGTTTCCACCCGAGACA
The DNA here is from genome assembly GCA_030847615.1 of Gambelia wislizenii. Taxonomy (NCBI): domain Eukaryota; kingdom Metazoa; phylum Chordata; class Lepidosauria; order Squamata; family Crotaphytidae; genus Gambelia; species Gambelia wislizenii. Next base: position 25,218,841 of record JAUMIR010000004.1, read on the forward strand.
CTCCAGATGCCCACGTTAGGCGCCTAACGCCGTTCTCCTAGCTTTCGCTCCAAGTAACTTGCGAGAATCTAAATACACTGACTTCCAATGAGACTTGAAAGCCGATGGGACTTAGATTGCAAAAGGAAACTGGTTAGAGAGTGGGGGCCACAACACTTCTAAATCTAGACGACTGGTTTCCTAGTGGGAGTTGCAAATTTACACCCATTTCTCTCGGAGTAAGTGTTGACCTCCGACTGGCGTTTGCCCGTCTTACTTTCGCCATACTTTACAAGGGCCCGAGCCAGGGAACCTTAAAGACTTTCGAGGGATTTACAGAGCAAACCCGCGCGTGCCTACTCAGGAGTAAGTTCGCTGGCTTTAATGGGACTTCTGCCAAAGAAGGGTGCATAGGATTGCAGCTTTAAAGATAACCCTTGCCCTTTCCATTGAAATCAAAGGTACGCAGATTATTACCTGGATAGAAAATCTCTTTCCCAAACACTCCTAGTGTTTGGAAACGATTTCCCTGCTTCCACTCTATTCAATCCATCGTTTCCATTTACACCGCAATCCTATACATATATACTGGGGAAATGAATCCCCTAGTGTTTTGTGACTTTTTTTTTTTAAGCAATGTTTAAGATTTCAGCCATAAAGCGTTTTTATTTAGGTATTACTGAGAAATAAATCCCATTCAACTCAAAATGACTTAGTTCTGAATTTCTTTTGAATTTCTTAGTTCTGCATTTCTTTTGCATTTCTATGGTTATTCAACAGCCTGCTTATAAAGTTTATTCTGGATTTTGGGGGAGTAGATTGAGTCTAGCAAAGCTTATTCTCTCTCTCAGTCTCAAAGATGCTAGAAGATCCCTTTGCTTATTAGTTCTGAATAGACACCTATAGGATTGGGCTGTTAGGTAAATGACTCATTTACTCACACACAACACTATCTTGATTTAGGACAAGTAAGGAATTTAAAAGACTATTCCTAATCATTAAGAGCTGTTAGTCCGATTTCCCTTGCACAAAATTCGTCCCTTGCTCTGAGTTCTGGAGAACTCAAAAGCTTACACAAAAGAGCTTGTGGAGTTTTGTTTAAGCAATAAAGGTTTAAGCAATAAAGAAGTTGTTGTGTTCCTTCAAGTCCTTCCTATCAGGGAAACCTTGGCAGAATTTGTTTAAAGGAGGTTTTGCCTTTGCCTTCCTCTGAAGCTGAGAGAGTGTGACTTGCCCAAGATCACCCGGGGGGGGGGTTCCATGGCTGAGGGGGAATTTGAACCATGGTTTCCAAGACTCCTAGTCCAACACTCAAACCACAACACCATGCTGACTTCCAATAGAGTTCATTCCTAACTGTACAATTTGGGTCTCAAGCTTTCCCTCTGCCCATTTATTTTTAAACTTGGGAACTAGCTAGGGTTTTTTATTGTTTTCATAGCTTGCCCCCAAAAGCATTGCCATGGCCTTCTTTTGAGTTCTTGAGAGTGAGATTTGCCCAAGGCCACCTGGTGGACTTCCACAGCAGAGCATAGATTTGAACCCTGGTCTCATAAGGTCCTGGGAGCCAGCCTGGCATTGTAGTTTGAGCGCTGGGACTCTGGAGACCAGGGTTCGAGTCCCCATGAGAACCCACTGGGTGACTTTGGACAAGTTACACTCATGGCCTCAGGAAAAACTGATAGGGTCCCCCATAAATCTGAAACGACTTGAAGCCACACAACAACTCCAAGGTCCTAGTCCAGAACTCACACCACTACACCACGCTGCCTATCAGTTAGCATCATTAACCTTATTTTAGTGTTGTTGCTGTGTGATGGTAACCTTATCCAAACAAGGAGGCTCTGTACCAAGAGTGGACAGCAGGTAGATTGAGCTCTACTGTTGGATCTCAGGGGTGTTACGCAGGAGATGGCTAGGAGTCCTAATTCTCAGTTTTCCAGCAACAAATCAAAGGCTCTTTCTTTCCTCTCTTACAAATTGTTTGCTGGAAGGGAGTATTTGGGGGGAAACCAGCACTGGATACTTTTATGATAGGACCTCATGAACTCTATTCCCTTACTAATCACCAATCTCAAAGAAGAGTTTTCCCTATTCTTCTATTCTCGTCCCATTTCCCTACACTATTTATTTATACTTTTTGGCACGTGGAGTCTACCTGGTGGACGTCCCGGAAGTCTGAAATCTTGCCTCTTCCTCCCCCTTGCTCTAAAGAATGCGATCCCTGTGCCAAGGAGCCCTGGTTGGAAACGGTCGAGGTTTAGAAAGGGAAGGCTTGGGATCCAAGTAGAAAACTTTGCCAAACTGTTACCTGTAGCTTTTCCCCACCCCTCCTTCCTCCCCACTTTAAAAAACTGACCAGGTGAAGATTCCAAGGCGATGTCAAGACCAGGTAAATGGAGGAGGGGGGAGAATATTTTCTTTTTCTTTTTTTAAGGTAATCACCCACCGATTATCCTGAGCTCTGTTATCTGTCAATCTGGCATGCAGGTGCTGAATCATAGCACTGACTGGGGCCCAGGAAAGGGGAAAGAATCTGCATTTACCACAACCACCACCACCCAAAAAAAAACCCCCTTACCTCCATTCCCCGCCCCCATTTCTAGCACTTGGCGTCCTTAGGACTAGCCATCTCAAGAAGAAGGAAACACAGCTAACCTTGCAAGCTGAATGACAGGTGGTCAAACGGTTCTTGCCTACATTGGGGAAAGAGTGGGAAGAATCTGCACAATGTTGCAATTGTAATGTAATAATAATAATAATAAAATTTATTTATATCCCGCCCCTCTGCGAGCAATCGGGGCGGCTTACAACAATAAAATAGTACACAGTCTCCAGGATCAGTTGTTTCTCCTTGTTAAAGTGACGAACTCGTTGGGAAAAAGCATTTTAGGGGAGTTCTCAAGCACCACCCATTCTTGCTGACATCTTAAAATTTAAAGGGATTTTAAAAAAAAATTTAAAAAAAAGCTCCATGCATCTCTTTCCACATCAGAAAAAAAGTCGCCTTGTAACTCGCTCACTTAACCCCACATTAGGAAACTGAAAATTCAGCTCCATGCGCGCCCTGTGAAATCTCTTAAAGCAGGCTGGGAAAATGGAGTAGTGATACCCACCAAAGGGGAAAATCTACCTATCCTGGGCCCAAAAGTTATTTCTGTGAGTTGCTTTGAAAAAAAAACAACAACTAACAAAATGGTGAATAAAATAAAAGATTTGAGAGAGTGAAGAGATTCATATGTATAGGGCAAGGATGTTATGCATTGGTTAATTTACTGTGAATTATAGGTATGCATAAAAACCCATATCAGTGGGAATTTCTACCATATTAGAGTTTAAGATCTTGCTACTTTCAACGTTTTTATAGATGTGAAGGAAGAAGGGAATTCATACCATTTGATCTGCCGGTAAAATTAAAAAGTGACCTTAGATAAACTACTTTTTACAGGGTTCAATCCAGTCTTAGGGCTCACTACTGCAGCACCCTTGAAATCAATGGGACTTAAGCAGTTAGTAGCGAGTTCCCTTTACTTCAGCGGGTCTACTCTATTGGATTTAGCCCACAAAATCTAACCCGATTTTAAGTTACAGCCATTTGCATGCATCTTTACTCAGAAGTAAATCTGTCTCTGTTCCCAAGGCAAATGTTTCTATGATACCAACCTCTCAGTACAATCCTGTATAGGTCTACTCAGAAGTAGGTCCCCGTGCATTCAACACAACTTTTTCCAGATTAAGGATGTATATTTACAGCCTAAACTGCTTTTTCTACAAATATAGGCACGACTTCACCCATAACTCCAACCACACGTGTTTATTTGTCATCAAGAAGACCTTCCAACAGGCCCTCTAAGAAGCAAATGAACGCTTAACTTTTCAAAGAAAAGATGAGGCTTTGAGAAAGAGGGAGCTGTTTTTTGACAGAATTTTAAAAAACACGCTTGAAAGGGGGTAACATACATTTGAGTTTTAAGATCGATGCCTATACATCGGGAAGTGAAGAAGTACCTTTTAAAAAATATACAGGTCTTAAATTTACACAGCAACCTGTCTTTAAAGCGTTAGACCTTCCGGGTGCCTTTTCTTTACCTGACCACAAAGATTTTAAGATCGTCTATTTTTTTCCAACTAGTTCCCCAGATAAATCGCTCTAAATATATACAGTGTGCCGATGGCTGACAGGATTAACGAGAAAGAGAGAGGCAGGGGGAAAAATGGAAGTTAGCAGCACCTTTAAGATTGGTTTATATTTTTTGCATGAACTTGCCTGGATATTAATCCACTTCCCCAGATGTTATTAAGCCTATTTAGACAGTTTCGGGAGTGGGGTAGATGGTAAGAGGATCCAGAAATATGCCTGGAATTATTTTCAAGGGTAGTAATTCCTTTTCATGCTGCCACAGACTAACAGGGCTATTTCTATGGAAAGGATTCTCTCTCCCTTTATTTCAATTTTCGAGAGAGTTCAACATTTCACGATGGGGAGGGGGGGGGAAAACGGCCCAGAGAATCTGCTGGTGCATCTACACTGTAGAAATAATGCAGTTTGACACCACTTTAATTGCCATGGCTGCATCCTACACAATCCTGAGATTTGTAGTTGTGAGTCAGGAGCACTCTTTGGCAAAGTAAGCTAAAGACCTTGTAAAACTACAAATCCAAGGATTCCATAGGATGGAGCTACAGCACTTAAAGTGGTGTCAAACTGCATTATTTCTACAGTGTAGATGTACCGGTACCCCCTCTGAGAGTTCATCTGAATGCTCTCTAGGGATCTCTGGGATCTTCCCAGTCCTAAACAAAGAAGTTGGCAATCCCATCCGCCTGTCCACCTGTTACATTAATGAAAGTGGGGGGGGAGAGACCTCTCTGCCAATTGCAGGAGAAACACCGGGAACCACCGGATACCAGTAAACACAATTCATTCTAGTATATGCTACTGGAATTAAAGGCCTGTGTTCAAAATCAGACACAAGCCACATTGAGAAGTCCCATCAGACTTGCAGAGGAGCCCAGTGCCTAACAGAGTTGCACACTTGTAAAATAAAATAAAACACAAACCCCAGAAGGTTTTAAAAGCATCTGCACAGTAGGAAAGCTTTTTTTTAAAAGACTTATTTAGGTGAAGATTAACAGTTGTCCATTAAAAAAAACAAAATGCAAAGGGAACTGTGCTTTTGTCACACACGCTAAAGCCATGTCATCGCTTATAGTAGTCGGTCAGTGAGTTTTGGATAGAAATATTGGGGTTCCTAAGGAATAAAATAGGGGGTAATGTTGATCTCCTCTCCCTAATTTGTACCCTTGGAAATAATGCCCTTTTTCCCCATAACGTTTTTGATTATGCTTAATCAAAAGTGTCGGAGAAGTTGGGAGATGAGAAGAGAGAAACTTCACGAAAAAGTTTCATTCCCAAAAGTTGGAGGGGTTGAAGAGTGAATTCATGGGAGAAGTAAAGGGTGGGGGGGAGAACAGTAGAAATGGAGGCTTGGAGGGTGGAGGCCAGTAACTTGGGAGAGGAGAGTAACTCCAGAGAGAAGGTAAGTATGATTCCTTTGCAACAGGTGGATATGGGTTTAAACAGTCATTCTGATCGCCTTCTCTACTTCCCTGCCTTCTTGGAAAAGAAAGGTTTCCAGCAAAAGCAACATGGCACAGAAGAGAGCCCTAATTGGAACCTTTCGTGACCAAGATTTCTGTGTGGCTCCTAAACTGACCTTTTGCCCTGAGGAGCATTTGGGAATACTATCGCCACACCCATTCTTAGGGTTGCTGCCTCCCCCCCTTTTTTTTTTTTACAGACTTTATTTCTGTGCTTTTAAAATAGCAGTCTGACCAACACAGCCCAGGTCCTAGCTCTATTTACTCAGAGATAAATCGCACTCCTTCCAAGAGGGGTTCCTCGAAAAGTTGCAGGCCTAGTTATTAAACTTGCTGCTCATCTGATCCGGCCATCCTTTTCTATGTCCGGAAAAGAAAGCATCAAGCCCTCGCCCCCTGCTCGGTTTCAGGTTGCTGTTAAGGAGCGCAGGAGCAAGGCCAACATGAAACGGTGGCACCCTGAATCTTTTGCATGTCGGGAAAATCTCTGCCAATTCAACAGGGAGAGGAGGGTGGGTGGTGGCATCACTTCTTTGCCACAGTCTGATCTTTGCTCTGGCTGAAAGAATGTTTTTTCTTCATAGAGGAGAGACTCTATGGCCAAATCCACACTACACAAATAATCCGGTTTGAAACTGGGTTATTTACCATGGCTCTTTCCTATGGAATCCTAGGTTCTGAGGTTTGATGAGGCACCAGCACTCTTAAGAGAAGGCAAAAGACCTTGTAAAACTACAAATCCCAGGATACAATAGGAAGGAGCCCTTGCAAATAATCCAGATTCAAACTGGATTAATTGTGTAGTGTGGATTTGGCCCAAGTTTGGTTCAGAAACTGGCAAGCCTAAATGACAAATTCGGATTCCAGCAAAATCCTTCCCTCTCCTTATGGGCTAGCTGCTTTGGGGGGCTATGCGCTTTTGCCGTAGCTTCTAGAATGGAATTGAGGGGGGGTAACAGAGCTTGGAAAAGTTACTTTAGAAACCAGAACTCCAATTGAACTACACACGCCCCTAAAAAATGAGGCTTTTCCAAGCTCTGCAGCCTCACCCATTCCAACAGTCCCGTTGGCTGAAGGCTTCTGGGAGTTGTAGTTCCAAGAAGTAACTCCCCTTGAGTTCTGCCCCCTCGCCTCGGACAAGCTAGGCTGCACAGCGGACTGTCCCAACCCGATCTCACCCCGCATTGAAACCGGAGTGAACCAAGCAAAGAGCCCCAGATCTACACGCTTCTCCCTCCAACCCCCAAACCCCCACTTCAAAGAACATCATGGGGTTTCAAGAACCGGCTTAACCAAGTCGAGGACCGCAGCACTTGGCCACGGGGCGGGGGGGAGGAAGAGGAGGGAGGGGCGGCTATTTTTACCCTCTGCACATTTACTTGCCACGAACTCCCGTGGAACACGCTGCAACTTTCGCGACCCCTGCTCCTTAACCCACCCGTCCGACGGCCGGGCTCTTTGGAGGGCGCGTCTCCAAAAGGCACCTTCCCGGCCTCCGGAATGTTCAGAAAAACTCCAACTTCGGCTCCGGCGCTGCCTGCGATCTCCCCCCACCCGCCCCGACTCTTGCACAAACCGACTCCTTAACACGTTTCCCCCCTCTTTTAAAACCGAAAAAGCCATACCTGCCAGTCGATCCTCCCCAACAGGGCCATGAGCCACCCGATCCGATTGGGCTCCGCAGGAATCCGGGGGCCAGGAGAGAAAGAGAGGGGGTGGGTGGTTGAACCCCAGGCAAGTCTTGCCTCCGGGACTGGAGGCGAAGGCTCTCCACCTGGGATCGCGTTGGAGCAGAAGCCGGCGCCTGCGCAGAGACCGGCCGGCCGATCGACTTCGCCTCGCTTGCTGCTCCCCCTCGACCTTCCCTCCCTCCGGGCTCGTTTAGGATGACATCCCTCGTTTTTCTGGCTGGCTCTGATTCCTTCGCGCTTCCAATCCTGGAGCTCATACGGCAGCTGGGCTGGCTGGGTTGGAACTGATCCTTATCTACCTTGGGCTGCTGGTTTTCTCTCTCCAACCCCCCCCCCTTTTAGGGGGAGACCCCCATTGATTTGTCGACTTTTATCTTTTGGGGAGGGGTCGCAGATAAAGAGTTTCGTCCTGGGAGGCGTGGACCTCGGGAGGGGCCAGCGATCTTAGGGGAACTAGGGACAGTTATTTTGGCATACGACAACTCCCAGAATCCCCCTTAAGAGAGCCTACGGAAAAGCACAAGTCGCCAAAGTTCTTTGGGGAGACTAGGGAAAGTTCTTCCTTTTGGGATCCATAAGTCTCTGGATCCAGTTTAGCAGTAAGCCTGGAGACAAGCAGAGCTCGGGAAAGGTGTTGGTTTAGATTACGAAGTCTTAGAAAGTTAAGGTTTTATTTGGATTACCATTCCCAGCATCCCCCTTAGTGATGGTAGGGAGAAGCTTTGCTGGCGAAACTTTTGGGAGCTCTCCGAATCCAGTTTAGCAGTAATGCTAGGGAAAAGCAGAGACCGGGAAATGTCTTTCTTTAGATTACATGTCTTTAAAAAGTCGCTTTTTGTATTACCACTCCCACCATCCCCTTAATTATGCTAGGGAAAAACAGAGTTCGAAAACGTTGCTTTTGGAGACTGTGAAAAGTTACTTTTTGGATTACAACTCTCAGAATCCTGCTTAGTCGTGATTCTAGAGAAAAGCAGAGCTTGGCAAAGTTCCTTCTTTCCGTGACAAGTCTTAAACAGTTACTTTGGGGGCGACGCTTCCCCAATTCCTTCTTAGCAGTCCTGTCAGGGAAAAGCAGAGCTCGGGAAAGTTACTTATTTAGATGACAAGCCCTAGACTTTGGGATTACAGATCCCACAATCCCCAGTGGCAGTGATACTAAGGAAGAGCAGCTCTCAAGACTTTGATTTCTCCCCCTCCCCACTACAGCTGGTTTTGAGGGATTCCGGGAATTGTAATCCCAAAAAAGTAACTTTTCCGAGCTCTGGGAGAAAGATGTGAGATCCTTGTCTCTGGCTGCATGCAAGTTTTGTGCCTGCAAATTGGAGAATAGAACCCTGCGGATCACTACTACCCCCTTCCTTTTTTTTCCTTGCAGGACTGTGACAGGCAGAAGTTCTGCAGGTAAGGCGCCCCGCAGCATGGAGCCTTCTAGACAGGAAAAGGGAAAGATTTGCCCACCCGACTTCAGCTCTCTCGTAGATCTTTCGCTTTACCTGCAGGACTCTTTTCTCGCCCAGAGGCTGAGAAGACAAATGAGGGTGGCCACACCGTTTAAAATGGAGGTCATCTATTCATTCCCAAGTGAACACACTAAAAGCTCATTATAGGCCACGGTTCAGCAAATGCTGCTTTATATGGGTCCCCTCTGACCACTGCTGCTAAATAACAATAACAATAATAAGTACTGTATATAGGCAAGATCCAAAAATACGACAGGGGAATACTTTTATTGGACCACCAAAACAGCTTTTAAGAGACGAGGAAAAGCAAAGAAGTTAGACACTCTTAAAAAGTAATACGAGCAAAAATGGATAGGTCTCCGTCAGCGAGGAGCCTGCCCTTTGCAAAACTGGGAAATAATGGGGAAGGGAGCAGTTAAGAGGCGCCATTAATCGGAGGGCTCCAATCAAAGTACAATTCTCAACAAATTTTTTTTTACAGTTTGCTAACGTAGTTGGTGCTGATTTTAAATTTGGACTGCAAGGATCTCTAGATTCAACGACTATTTTAGTGAGAAATGGGGGTGGTGGTAGGAAAAAAGGGGATACGAGTCTGATAAATCGGAGGGGGGAAGAGCCCAAGGAGGGGGAGGCAAGTTCCTGCCTCCCAGCAGATTACAATCTAAAACTGACTGCAGGTACAGTACTTAGACTATCTGCACTACATCTTTAAAGCAGTGTGATACTATTTTATCTGTAATGGCTCTACCTGTGGAATGCTGCATTTTGCAATTTGGTGAGATCCTTAGAATGCTTAGCAGGAGTTCCTATACTTCTCTCCAAGAGAGAATTTCATGTTCTTCACCAAACCACAAATCCCAAAGGTTTCTATAGATGGAACCAAACTGCTCTTAACTGCAGGGCGCACATAAGCGCCCCCAGGACAGGGAATTAACAGGTCGAACCACAGATTCCACAGGAAAAGTGAGGGTTTTAGCAAGGTAGGAAGGCAGGATGGAGTTTCTTTGCCTTTAATAACGTCAGATGAGGGAGAAACGAATTAAGCAGCGTTGTCGCCCAAGAAATACTGTTAATGCTCACTTTTCCAAGGTTTTAGAGCTTTCTTTTTCAGATGACCCATAGCGTGATATTTCCTTAGAGGCTTATTTCCCACTGCGCACCTTAGGTAGGAAATAAACCCCACTGAAGTACAGCAAGACTTACTTCCTCGTAAAGCTACAAAATTAGAAATCCTTTGATTAATTTCTTCCATGTGTGATTGAGGCCCCTAGCTCTCACTCTTGCCTTAGTTTTTCAGCCAGGTGAAGAAACTAGAATTGATTAAGACTAATGTCCTTCCTGGGTTGTTGTTCGGATGCCACAAAGATAGGGGACTACAGAAAGTGATATATAAATTCTCCGCCTTATATTGGCAGAGAAGAGATGTAGCTTTCGAGTGTATTTAGCTGCAGCAGTTAAAAATCCCACCTGTGTGGAAGACAAAGGCTCCATGGAGAGCACACTGTGGCTTTCTTATAATCCATGACAAAGTAATATGGCACTTTTCCATTTAGGTTGAAGAGTATTCACTTCTCTGAACTCTGATAGGGCAAGAGCTAAGTCCAGTATTATCTAGAGGAGACCTATTAAAATGAATGAAACTTGTTAGAACTAATTTAAGTCCCATTGATTTCAGTGGGTTTGAATTCATCCTCCCCCGTGAAATTTTCCTTCAGTCTCCAAATATTTAGCATTGCAGTAACTTAAAACTGTCAGCTGAGCATTTAAAAATACAGCTTAGGGATCCAAAGAAAAAGGCCAGTCAAAGTTACCAATTACACCGTGAACTCAACAAACATAACAGTTCTGGATGTGAGTGATTTTCCATGTCTCACTTTGTGCAATGCTTGACATTTGAGGATTGAAGGAAATTTTCACTCATGGGGGCAGAGTTCCTATTGGGGGAAATTGCCCTCATTTTGTCCTTGCCCCCCTCCCATAGCTGTTGGGAGATTTGCAACCTTTGCATGCATTGAGCTGCATGGTAATTAAAAGAGTTAAACTGCATGGAAGGGATGCTTTATAGCCTAATCTGCTGTTCACTTGTTTTATGGTCCCCTGGTTGCACATAGCCTTTCTTTGTTCCCTGAAAGTAGCCCAGGAAGCTCACAACTTTCTTTTGTTTTGTGAGAGAAGCCACCAGGGGAGCTTCTCTCCTCCAACTTATTCTTTTTCTACCTTTGGAGATGGCACATCCTTGCTAGAGCTCCAGTAGCTAACAGCATGTAGAACTCTTGTTTTACTTCCTGCTTGCATGTATATTTCAAGATGATGTACCTGTGTATTTTGATGATGCACAAAAACTTCTGTAAGTAAACTACTTTTTATAATTTTAAAGAAGACTAAGGAGATTATCAGATGCCCTAAATATGGTGTGATAACGACACCAGGAGATTGTGAAAGGGCTTGTTTTTCACATGCCATCATCCCTGTGTCGTTATGTTCCCGTGCTGGTCCCGTTCCACCAGCAGTTCTTTTTATTAACAGGCTAAGCACTCAATAGATTGCCCATTCTGTTTCTGTCATGGAATGATGGGTGAGTGAAAAGGTGCCCCGTTATGCTGGTGTGATGCCAGCATCAGTGGGAAGTCCATGCCAAACACTTCCGGGTGTGATCGAGAGATCCAGGTAAGTGACATTTTTTTGTACCCTCCCCGCGCTACTTGTATTTTTTTTAATGTGTTTTTGTGCTTCCTTTCACGTTTAGATGTTTCTTTTCCTTTTTATTTTTGAATTTCTCATGCACTCATCCTCTCCTGAGAACGGCCTGGGATTTCAAAGCAGGAAGTGAATGCAGCTCCATATTAGCTGCATTGCTCCTGGGCTGCTGAGGGGGAGGGAAAACAAGATAGGAGTGAAACTGTTCCTTACAGGATGGGGGCAGGAGTGGGAGAGGAGATAGAAAGATGGGTACACAGTAGTCCCTTCATATTCACTGGGGTTTGGTTCCAGAACCCCCCCCCATACCAAAATCTGTGAATACTCAAGTCCCATTATATGCAATGGTGTCCCTTATATAAGATGGCAAAATCAAGGTTTGCTTTTGGATTATTATTTTTTTAAGAATATTTTCAAGCCATGAATACCAAATCCATGGATACGAAGGGACAACTGTATTTTTGTCCCCATCTGATAATCTGCTAAACTTGTTTTATTCTTATCTAGATAGTGTGTGTGGAAGGAACGGTACACTGGCTTGGCTGTATCCCAATATACTCTGGCTTTTTTTCACAAAGAAGATTCAGGAAGGACTCATCCCATGCTTTCTGCAAGCGCGCTGATGACTAAAAAGGCCAATGCAAGATAAACAAGTCCGGTTGCAAAAAGCACAGCAGAAGGTCTCCTTGAGTGATGTTTCTGGGTTGTGATTCTTTCTGTGTTGTCATTTCTCTTCAAGACTTGTTCTGCATGAGTTCTCAAATAAGGTTGCAGCATTGTGGATAGTGCGTCTCCATGTCTCCTGATGTGAGGCCAGGGCGGACCATTGTTGGTGATCAATTTGGCCAAGCCTGAGATGTTGTTTCAGGGAATCCTTGTATCGCTTTTTGGAGTGCCCCTCTTATGTAGTGTACTATTTTGGGGAGGCAATGGTCCTCCATCCTAGAATCGTGCCCTGCCCAGCGCAGCTGTGTTCTCACTTCTGCTAAAGCATGATTTTTTAACTCTGCTACTGAGATAACCAATCTCAATTATTTTAAATACCCAACAATAGCTACACCTAAGAGCCAGCATAGCCTAGTGGTTTGAGCACTGGACTAAGACTGCAAAACAGGGTTCAAATCCCTGCTTAGCCATGGAAACCCACTGGGTGACTTTGGGCAAGTCACACTCTCTCAGTTTTGGAGGAAGGAAAAGGCAAACCCCTTCTGAACAAATTTGGCCAAGAAAACCCCCGTGAAGGCACACAACAACAAAGCTGGTTACAACCCTGTAGTCTTAGCAGTGCAAGGGTGAGCATTTTTACTCAAACATAGCCCTGTTAGATTTGCACAGGTCTTACGTTCCAGTTCCCTAGTGACAGTGCTCTACTTGGGATTGTAGCTTTACCTATGCAAATTTACTCACAAATAAGTCTTGGCATGCTCACAGATGATGTGGTGTCTTTCAAAAAGGAAGAGTTTATGTGGCAGCTTAACTGCTGCCTACAGGAGTGTATAAACTGTACAACTGCATAGGATGCAACCAGGCAACTTTAAGTGTCTTTGCTTTTAATGAGACATAAAGCTGATCAATTTGGGCTGGACTGTGTTCTGTGGTTTCTTCCCTCTCTTTTCTAGCATGCCCCCCCCTTCTGTTAAATCAAATAGTCTATTCCACATTCTTTCTTTCTCTTTTGAAAATCCAACTCAAACATTCTCTTCTCTCCCCACTTCCATGGAAGTTTTAATTTGCCATGCAACACCACTGAACCATTTTCATTCAAGCAACAGTGCTGTGTAGTTATTTACATCGATATTTGTAAAAATAAAACGGAGGAAGATAATTGATGTTCAAAGGCCATGTAAATACTCCATGTTGTTTACACTATTTCAGGGATCTCTGTGTAAATAGGAGGGGGAGAAGACAGTCCAATTCAAACCAGATCTCTCCCCCTCCCCCAGTTTCTAGAAGGAATTTTCTATTTGTGTGTGAGTGTGTGCATTGTTATGTGTTTTAATTTTCCATTGTTTGTCTCCTTTGTTTGAAGAAAAATGGGGTAGGAATGCTTTAAGAAATATGAGACAAGACTGCGATCTTATGCCCGTTTGTCAAGGATTACACTGCTATCTAACCTAATGGGACTTTCTTCCGAGTACAGAATGGTGCAAGATAAGGAAATGAAATAAGCAATAAAAATAGCAAGGCTCTACAATAATTTGTTTGATTTTCTATGAGTTTCTTAAGACACCAGTCACCCCAAATCAAGCATTTATGCTGTATGATCCTATCCTATTTAACAGGTATAGGGGTTTCAACATTAGTCCCATTCAGGCTTAACCTGCTGATGTAAATAGGACCTGAACTGTGGATGAATTGTGCTTTCCATTCTATTCGATCCCACTGCCTCCTAAAGTTATTAGAAGCAGAAGTTATTTTAAAGAGTTCTTTATTATTTCTAGTGCTGCAGAATCGTTCAGAGGGGGTTTGCCTTTGCCTTCCTCTGAGGTAAGAGAGTGTGACTTGCTCAAGGTCATCCAGTGGCTTTCCATGGCTGAAACCTGGTCTCCAGAGTCCTTGTCCAATGCCGAAACCATTGCACCATTCTAGCTTTCATACTGCAGCTAGCTACTAGTATGAAGAAGCTACTGAACACCAATGCTTGCAGGAAACAAAGGACCACTATTCTAGTTAGCTCATTGTTTTCAGACCACTACCCTCCAGCTGCAACAGGGAACAGTGATTTAAAAAACAGCTGCCTTAGTTAAATTTACAAGGCCAATACAAGTATACTGCCTAGGTGGACTGAAGAGAAACCAGCACTATCACTGTTGCTGTGCACTCCCATAACACTCTGATAGCTCAGTTTTATCCAGCTGGTCTGAGATGAGTCCTAATGTCCTCTTCAAAATGGTTCTGAAAACCCTTTGATGAAAACCCATCTGCTTGATGATGCTCCATTTATAGCTCAGAAATCACTGAGTGCCTTTTTTGAGTACAACATGTTTCAATTCCTGTTGTTTTTATTCACACAACAGCACTCTTAGGTAGGTTGTTGTTGTTGTGTGTGTGTCTTCAAATCATTTGTGACTTATGGCAACCTTATCACTGGGGGTCCATCCCAAATACCTCATAGTATTGGCATCTCGCAGCAGCAGCAGCTACATGTCCAAATGGTTTTTCTGGCCTCAGAAACCCCATAAGCCTCACATTCTGGATGGCAGCCAGGAGTGGTGCTTGCCCTCCGAGCAAGCCCCACCCCTGCTCTCACCCGGCCAATCAGCTTTGTGCTTCCCTTCAAGTTTTTTGTTGTTCTATAGTCCAAATGAGCAAAAATGTGCACCCACCTCACAGTTTGTGAAAAAGTGCGGGGAAATCTGGGAAGGCTTTTACACCATTGATTTTGCCATTTTGGACCCCCCTCATCCCAAATAGTGTGGATTGGCACTGGATCCTGTTTAGACTGGTAGGATTACCAGTGAATTCCATGAAGGGTATTTTCACCGTTTAGATGGGCCCTAGGTCTGCTTGGTGAGATTTGTTCAGGGCAGGGTTTGCCATTGCCTTCCTCTGAGGATGAGAGAGTGTGACTTCCCCAAGGTCATCTAGTGAGTTTCCATGGCTTAGTGCGGATTTGAACCCTGATCTCTAGATTCCTCATCCAACACTCAGACCACTACATTCACCCTGGCTATCTTTAGGTGACATAGGAGATTTTCACATGGGCTATATATCCCGTGGCAGGAACAGGGTCCCCCATTCTGTCCTGCATCCATCCTGCTCCCGTGACTGTTCCAGAACAATGTAATCATGATTTTTCATCGTGAATAGACCTCCCATTCCGTTGCTATCACACAATCATGGGTGTGCGAACAGGAGCCCCGTTCCTGTTCCGAAATGACAGCCGTGGAGGGGAGGTCCATTCCGAGTACTTCCTGGTACGATCTGGACATCCAGGTGAGTGGCACCTTTTATTTTACCTTCCCTGTTTTGATTGTGTGATTTAAAGTGTGTTTTTGTGCTTGGTGAACTGATTTTATGTTTGGGGGAATTTTATTTTTTAAATTTACCACCTGGCCATTATCATGTGATAACGTGATAACGTTTCAGACAGCCGGTCATAAAGCCTTACGACGGCTGCATTTACAGCCGGCCAGTGAGGGGAGGGGGAGCCCGTTCCTGCTGTGGTATTAAGGTAAGTGTGTGAAAGATTTACATTATTCCATGGCAGGAACAGGAGAGGAGGTGGCGGGGCAGTAACGGGGCATTTTGGCCCCATGTGAAAATCTCCTTAGTCTCTGATATGATCTCCTGAATACTGCAGATGAGATTTGTGCACCAACCCCTCCCCAGTCATAAACACTGTCTTTCTATACAGGCATAGTCACTGTTACAGATCTGCCCAACATTATTGTGACATTGGTAGTGTTTTTGCACATGTAGTGGGGGGGGGGAAGCATTACATCCTGAATTCATGAAAACTGCTCACAAATATTGCAGAATAGATCAGTGTTATTCATATAGCAGATGTTGCTGGATTGAAATTCCATCATTCCTCACCATTGGCTATACTGGCTAGGGCTGATAGGAGTTGCTATTCAATGACATCTGAAGGTTCTAATTTTCCATGCCATTGCCCTACAGGACAGATTACTTGTTTTGATTGTAAGCAGATTGGCTTCACAGTACTCCTCTGTGTGTGTGTGAGTGTGCACGTGTGTGTGAGTGTACACGTGTGCATGTACAGATGTACAAATGTAGGTATTTGCATGTGCCTTCAAGTCACCTGTCGACTTATGGTGACCCCATGATTTTTTTAGGGGTTTTTTATGCAAGGAATACTCAGAGGTAGTTTTTTCTGCTCCTTCCTCTGAAATATAGCCTACAGTGCCTGGTATTCTTTGGTGGTCTCGCATCCAAATACTAGCCATGGCTGACCCTGCATAGCTTCCAAAATCAGATGGAATCTGATGTCTTTAGGTTATTTAGGCAATCCTTGCCCTACAATAGGTGATTGGTTACTGCTGTCGGAACTGAAGATTGGTTTCGCAGGAAAAATTATCTAGCATCACCCTGGATTGAGGCCAATGAATTACACTTCACTCCATGGATGCATCCCACCCAACCCCCCATAAAAAATCCCAAAAATAACATGAGGCTTTTTTCTTTTGCTGCATGGAGAGTTTTATTTTGCCCAAGAACTACAGTTCCCATGGTGCCACTAAGCTAGACATCTCCCACCCACCCCACAGCCCCAGTGCATCCAGACTTTCATACATAGTACACAAAGGGTTGTATTACTGAATCTTTTTCTGTTGTGATATTAAGGAAAACATCATTTGTTGAAATTCTACTGCCATACAGGTGTGAATGCACAGGTGCCTTTCCATGGACAAACCTAGATATTTATTTACATTTGTGGCTTAAGTTCAGACTATCTGACAAACCATATCACCTTGTATGAGCTTGCCTAGGGCCTGAGATCCTCAGAAGAGGTCCTTCTCACAATCCCACCACCTTCACAGACACAGCCTAAGGTCCTGAGATAGGGCCTTCTCAGTGTTTGCCCCTAGGCTTTGGAACTCCTTTCCCAGGGAGGGCAGAATGCCAGCAAACAAAGACTTTTTTAAAAAAAATCCAAAAGGCTTTTAGAAGGGACAGGTTTTTTAAAGAAAGGACTTTAGGTGGTACTGCATTGTTTTCATTCTACTGTTTGTTTACCTTTTAAACATCCTTTTGAGCTCTTTGTTTAAATTGTTTTGAGTATTATAAATAACGTATGTATTGTAATTGTATTTTAATGCTGACCTTTGTGTGTTTTTAGCTATACTGTACTTGTTTCAAATTATCAGGTGCCTTGCATCCCAATTTGGGAAGAGAGGTGGGGTATAAACAAAGATTATTGTTGTTATTTATTAGTTGCATACTGTAGGATCCAAGTATCTACTGATTCATTATCTACTGATTCAATTATCCATGGGACACAAAACAGCACACCTACCATAGAGTCTTCCTAGAAAATGTGTCCTCTCTAGCCATTTTCTAGGTCCTCCAAGGTAACTCTATGATATTTTAAACAGGAAGTCCCATTATTTTCAATGGTGTTCATTATTATCCATGGTTTTTAGTATCCATGCCCCCCCCGAACCAGTCCCCAGCAGATAAGGGGGTCCTACTGTACTGTCTTTCTTTCAAGGATCTCAAGATGACATACTAGATTCTTCACCTTTCACAACAACCCTACAAAGTTGAGCACTCTCTCTCCCAGTGAGATTCAATGTCTCAATGAGGAATAGAAGCAGGGTCTCCCAAGTCTGAGTCTAATACTCTTAAAGACTATACCACACCAGTTCTAAGCATTACTTTCCCAAACAGGAAGAAACAAAGCAGTTCTGGCAAGAACTAAGTCCTCCCTACCAGTGAATGTCTGAACTGAATCCATCCACAGGCATTGTGTATGATGTGATGTACAAGTCTGGTGGAATGTGGCCTATGACAGCCATTCAAACAGGCACCTCATGGCTCAGTCCTAATGTGGTCAAAGGAGGAACATATCAGTCTGACTCTGAAGTGATCCCCCAATTCACCACTAATCCTAGGTCTTTAGATAAATTCATCTGTTCCATCATTTACACACAAACACTTTCCTCAAGGATTTTAATGGGGATGGGGAAAACTTTCCAGCCTTCCCACCCTCAATTAAAAATAATCAAGGTATGAGAAAAATTGTGGAAACTAACTTTTGGGTTGGTTTTATAAAAGGCTCCGCAAATATTCCTTGACATAAGGCAGATTCTGCCCCAGGGTATGAAGGTGAATGACAGAATCCTTGAAATTCCTTAAACAAGTACCCCACTACCACATCTCCTTTTACCCATTAATTGGTGAATGAGCAAGAGGAAAGCCATTGGAAAAGAGAGAGTCTCTCCCTCAAATGCTCTCAGAATGGGCCCTCCAGGCTAGATTAAGCATAGAATATACTCATGGCTACAAACCAATCCATAATCCAATTGTTAAACTGGACTATGTGGATTTCAGCTAATAGTCCCATTGGGCTCAATGGGTCTAAATGCCCAAAATACTTCCAAAGAAATTTGACGCCCATTTTCACAGGCTTCTCTGTAGGGAAGCCTTTTTTTAAAAAAAGGCAGCCATGTTGATTTCCAATGGCTTTTTTTAAAAAAAGGTCAGCCATGTTGATTTCAAGTTGAGGCTATTGCATCCTGAGATGGGAAGGGGCCATAGCTGGAGGGAGAAGTTGTTATCTCAGTTGCAAAGCACTGGGCTTGGTGTATCTTTGGTTTGATCGGTTTTGACTAAAGCCACTTGTATGAACTTCTCTGGCAGGCAAAGAGAAGAGAAATCTTGCTTAACAGTTAT
This sequence comes from Gambelia wislizenii, assembly GCA_030847615.1. NCBI lineage: Eukaryota > Metazoa > Chordata > Lepidosauria > Squamata > Crotaphytidae > Gambelia > Gambelia wislizenii. The sequence goes on from JAUMIR010000004.1 coordinate 25,237,631, forward strand.
GCTCCCAAACTCAGGAACTCTTTTGACCTAGTAGGGAAGCTAGGCTGGGATCTTGCATGTTGCAGAAGATTAAATTAAAAGGACAGATCACTGCATTTCCCTTTCCCTTTACTGCTGTGTCTTTAAATTCCATTTTTCATTTTATGCTTTTATGCTTAGGGCTTGTCTGTAGAGGGGGAAAATGTGGATTGATGCACACAAATGCCAATTCACAGCAGGTTTAATTTGTCTTAATGTTGTTGTTGTTGTTGCAAGATCACAGGCATATGACGCTATCTGCTTTCACTGCCTGCGAATCAGGATGGTGGGTGCAAGTGAATTACTTGTGTTTTTATTGCCCCCAGTTGCTGCCACTGAACAGTTTTATTTTTTAAAAGTGTATCTAAGGTGTGAAAGTGCGATATTCCACCTAAATAAATAGAAAAAGAAAAAAGGCTATTTTCTTGCCTCAACACACGAGCGCTATGGTGATCATCCAGCATGGCAGTTCTGAGTGCTTGTCTTGTTACCAAGCTCCTTCCCTGCTCACGTCCGACCAATCAGTTTTCCGCTTCCACACTTTCCAGGAATGTGCACCAAAGTGAATCGGTTGTCCCAATGAGCGGGAACATGCATTCCCTGAGGAGCTTTAAAAAAAATACAGGAAAAGGGGGTTTGGCCCCCCTCCTTCCAAATACAGTGGATTGATGCAGGATGCCATTTAGACAAATAGTATTCTCTTCAAATTCTATGAGTATTTTCACCATTTAGACAGCACCTATGTCTGCCTATTTGCACTATTTTATTGTAAGTCCAATTCAGTCCCATTCATGGGAAGTTTGGGATTTCAGATATATATTACTGCTGGGGGAGATAATGCGCTGGTCTGTTTTGGCAACTCTCTCATCTTCTATGTCCTTTCCCAGGCTCCAAAGATGGCAAGATGGATCAACAGAATAAAGTGGAAGGACAGGGGGGAGTTTGTGGTTTTGCACCACTGGCACAACTTGCATCCATCTAAAGAGTATACAGTTGCCCTTCCACATTCGCGAACTTAGCATTCACGGTTTTGATTATTCGCGGTTTTGGGAGGGCCTCCCCGCCCTCCCAAAACCGCGACAAGGGGCCTCTTGGAGGCCCCGTGAAGGCCCGGGGTGGGAGGGGGACGCCTGGGGAGGCCTCCACAGGGCCTCGGGAGGGTCTCTGGAGGCCCCGTGAAGGCCTTGGAGGGGAGTGGGGAGTCTGGGGAAAGTGACTATGGGGCCTCCGGAGGCCCCATGGTCACTTTGGCGGGGGAGGGGGAGGGCAGTCATTATTCGCGGAATTTTAACATTTGCGGGGGTCTGGGGAACCTAACCCCCGCGAATGTGAAGGGACGACTGTACTTAATCCCTACTGTAGTATATAATCACACTAATAAGGTACCAGTGATGTGCTGTCAGCATCATAAAATATCAAGTGCAAATTATTTTTTAAAAATAATCACCTTGGAACCTGCTTCTCACTACATTTTTCCTGGCAGGTGGTAACATAATTGTGTCTGCAAACCCATGACTCCATCAGTTCTAGCAAATCAGTTTCTGGGACACATTACATGATCTCAGGAGGTTAATTGACAAATAGGCCAAATGCTCCCCATCGCTCCCCATGATGCTTCGTTATGGTCCATAGGCTCTGAATTGTGCTCTCCCCCCCCCCCCGCAAGGGAGAAAAAAAAAGGAGGAAGGGGAGAGTTTCTAGCTTTTCTGGAGGCTTGAGAGAAATTTTAGTTCTGAATCCAGAACAGAGCAATTTTGAAAGATGAACATGGAGACATCATACTTTTCTTTATTATTGTTGTTGTTGTTGTTTACATATATCTTCATTTACACAAAACACATATCTATTTTTTTAATATTTTCCCCTTTACAGTTAAAATCATATTCATCAGGTATACAAATACGGTACCTCTTTTTCTTCCTCCCTTTTAACTTCTCAAACCATTCTCTAAATAATGATTTTCTCGCTTCATTTTTTTAATCCGAAACCTCTCTAATATATTGAGTTTCCTTTACCATTATATAATAAATGTTTTAGTTATCATCAATTTAAGAGATTTTTTCTGTCCAAAATATCAATTTCTTTCCAATTTTCTTTAAAGTAACTTGGAACTTTTTCCATTGTTCTTTGTATCTTTTTCATCAGTTATCTCTAATCAATATTGTTAATTTATCTGCATACATCATAACATTTAATTTAATTAACCAGTCATGTAAAAGGGGGGGATGTACGGTACTTTGTTTCCAGTGTTGAGCGTAAACTATTCTCACTGCTGTTATATGTAGCAAGGCTCTTTATATTTCCCTTCTGTTTTCTTGTCTAATAATATTTAGTAAGTATAATCCCAGTTTCATTTCAGTTAATTTTCAATATTTTAGTTATCATATCATGGATTCTGGACCAAAGCCTTTTTGCATTTTCATATAACCACCATGTGTGATAAAATGTACCACAATGATTTTTAGATTTCCAGCATTTTTCATTTTTACTTTTAGTCGCCTTTGCCAGTTTTGTTGGAGTTATATACCATCAATATAGCATTTTATAAGTTTTCTTTTATGTCATTGCAATATGTAAATTTCAAATTCACATTCCATTATTTTTCCCAGTCTTCTAACTGAATAGGGTGGCCTATATTCTGCATTTGATTGTTTCTTGTTCTAATTGTCTCTTCAGTAATGTTTTATATATTTTTGTTATATGGTGGTCATTAAATTAAATATTAACTAATTCATTATTTTTATTTTCTATTCCTATCAACCTAATAATCATTTTGGTCCTCTCACTTAGCATAAACCATTGACAGTTTATTCCTTTTTGCCTCAGTTCTTCTCTCGTCTTTAATCTTGGGACGTTGGGAGACATAATACTTTTCAATCATCTTAATCTGTCTGTGAGAGTCTCTCAAAGCTTGGAAAAGATACTTCTTTGGACTACAACTCCCAGAATACTCCAGCAACCAGCAGACAATAAGTGTTAAATACCTTCTCAATGAGCAATTAGACTCCAATCTGGGAAAAGTAAGGGAATGGTGCTATTGTGATTGCGTCATGCAAATTGACTAAGGAGAATAAAGAAATATTTTACATCACAAAATTCCACTGTTCTAGACATTACAAGGAATTAATTGCAGAAGCTGGAAAAGTTACTTTGGAGACCTACAACATGGACAGTAGCCATGCTGGTTGGGGAGATTCTGGGAACTGTAGTCCCCAAAAGTAGCATTCTGATTAACACTTAAAACACTTTATGGCATTGCAATGAAATAAAGTAACACTAAAGTGCTAAACATGTTTCTCTCTCTCTCTCTCTCTCTCTCTCTCTCTCTCTCTCTCTCTCTCTCTGGCTTTTCTTTGCAAACGAAGATTCAGGAAGGACTCATCCCGCACTTTCTGCAAGCGCGCTGATGACTAAAAAGGCCAATCCGAGATAAACAAGTCCGGTTGCAGAAAGCACAGCAGAAGTTCTCCTTGGGTGATGTTTCTGGGTTGTGATTCTTTCTGCGTTGTCATTTCTCTTCAAGACTTGTTCGCGTGAGTTCTCAAATAAGGCTGCAGCATTGTGGATAGTGCGTCTCCATGCCTCCTGATGTGAGGCCAGGGCAGACCATTGTTGGTGATCAATTTGGCCGAGCCTGAGATGTTGTTTCAGAGAGTCCTTGTATCACTTTTTTGGAGTGCCCCTCTTACGCTGACCCATGGTGAGTTCACTGTATGGGACTTGTTCTCTTGTGAGTACATATGGGACTCCATCCTTCATCACACCGGTTGCTGCTGTTTCAGTGGACCCTGTAATACAGGGTGGGCAATGGCAGTGGATCTGGGAGCATCAGCCATACAGGGTGGAACATTCTTAAAGTTGTCATGCAGAAAAGCAACTTCCCCAAGATCTGGAGTCTCCTACCATTCATCTTTATCTGGGAGTCTCTTAAGGTTTTTCAGAATCTTTCTCAAAATGCTTTCATTATAAAGGCCAATTTATGTAATAGTTATTCTTTAATATTGTTATACTTGTTTTCAATTCCACTTGTCTCCAGATTATTTTTCCTCCCTCAGCATTTTTTTTATATATGGATAAGTGCTGCTAACTGCTGATTGTTTTATTGTCTCTCCCACCTAAAATCACAGCATTGGAAGGGGCCTCATAGGCCATTGAGTCCAATTGCCTGCTTACTGCAGAATCTCCAGCTAAAGCATCCCCAGCAGGTTGCAATCCAGCCTGTTTTGAAGATGTCCAAAGAAGACCCCACCAGCTCTCTAGGCAGTTGGTTCTGTTGCCGAATCGCTCTTACTGTCAAGAAGTTCCTTCTAATGTTCAACAAAATCTACCCTCCTGTAACTTCAAACCATTAGACCTGGTCCTACCCTGTGGGGCAGCAGAAACAGGCCTGCTTCCTCCTCTCTGTGACAGCTCTTGAGGTATTTGAAGAGTACAATCATGTCACCCCTCAGTCTTGTCTTCTCCAAGATGAACATGCCCATTTAACCTTTCCTCATATGTTTTGCTCTCCATATCTCTTATCATCCTGTTGCCCTTATCTGAAACTGCTCCAACTTGTCTATATCCTTCTTAAAATGAGGTACCCATTGACCAGCACTGAATATAGCGGGACTCCATATCTTTAAGAGCTCCCCTCTGTTTCACTTCGCTTTTTTTGGTCCTGATATCCACAGAACTGATTGTATGAACTCAAGGCAGAGGTGAGTTAACAGCAGTCATCATTGGGCAGTTGCCAGGGCCTGCTGCAGATGCTTGTCAGAGCAGTCCCTTACTTCCCCACCCTCTGTTCATGAGTGTCAGATAGCTAGATGTGGCCACCCTTTAAATTTCCCATAATGACTCTGGCCCACTGAGATCACTGTGGGGCACTACACGAAATTTAAAGGAAGAATTAACCCAGCTGTCTGGTGTCACTTAAAGCACTACCACCACATCTTGGCATACCTGCCAAGGCCCACTGAGTGCGGTACCAGGGGCCACTCGGAACCCCCCCCCAATGCTTTGGACTTTATTTTCTGCAAAACATAGATGATGCAGGGAGAGTCACATTTATTGTTATTGTGTGCCTTCAAGTCATTTCCAACTTGTGGCGAACCTAAGGTGAAAAGGGTTTGCCTTTTCCTCCATCTGAGGCTTAAGGTGAACTTATCTCTGTGTTTTCTGAGGGCTGAGAGTGTGTGACTGGTGGCTACAGGCAGCACACAGCTCCCTTGCTGCAACTGCTTCATTGGCCACCAGTTCATTTCAAGGCACAATTCAAAGTGCTGGTTTTTACCTACAAACTCCTATATGACTTGGGTCCAAGTTATTTGAAGGGCTATATCTCCCTTTATGAGCCCATTAGAGTGCTAAGATAATCTGTAGAGGCCCTTCTTAATGTCACACCACCCTCAGGCTTGTTTGGTTGGGAACAAGGGAGAGGGCCTTCTAGGTGGCCACTCCTAGACTTTGAAACTTCCTCCCAAGAGAGGCCAGGATGGCCCCATCTTTCATTTCACCAAAAGAGAAAAACGTTTTTGTATCATCAGGCATTTACAATCTGATGAGGGTTGGGCTTACAAATGCTGTGCGATTTGGATATTAAGGTCAATTTAGTTTACCACTTTTTAATATTTTTCAAAGTTTTTAACTCTATAATTTTTTTTAAATATCATATTTATATTTGTAATGTTTGTGTATTGTTTTAATTTGCACTGTTTTAAACCCATGTTAGCTGCCTTAAGTCCCTATATTGGGAGATAGACGCGATATAAATCAAATAAACAAGTGGGTTTTCATGGCCAAGTGGAGATTTGAACCCTGGTCTTCAAAGGCATGGTCCAATGCTCAAAGCACTATGCCACTCTGACACACAAAACAATATGTGGTATAAAAGCTGAAAGAGCATTAAATGATCAAGCCAATTAAAACATTAAGTTGAAACATTAACTTTAAAACAATTAAAAACACATAAAACACACTTTATATATATATTTTTAAAAGCCAGCACACCCATTACACAGCCTTCTCTGTGGCTGTTCCCAGACTGTGGAACTCCCTTCCACTCCACGGGAGGTCCAGTTATCCCCCTCCCTTAGGCAGGCATTTGAAATGTGAATTTTACTTGGTATGCTGTTTTTTAATGTTGTATTTTTATTGATGTTCTGTTTTTAATTATGCATTTTTAACTATAATGGAAATTTAATTTAATTCTTTTTTTAAAAACTTTTGTAACTTGTGAGATTTTAGTTGAATCCCATCTTGGGAGAAAGGTGGAATATAAATCCAGTAAATAAATAAATAAACAAACAAATCTACCTCAACTAATTAAAGTCTGAAGGCATGTTGGTCTTTGCCTGCCTGGGAAGAGCAGAGAGGAGGCCAATCAATTGAGCCTCCTTGGGGAGGGAGTTCCATAACCTAGGAGCAGCCACTGAGAAGGCTCTCTCTTATGTTCTCACAAGACATTCATAATAATTAACACTCATTAGAAGTTATTTGCATCAACACAATAGTGGATAGTGAGCCAGTGCTTGAGGACATACTTAATGCTTTGGGGTGCTTTGGGGGCAGTCATTAAGTGACAATGTGGCTCAGCTTTTTGCCCTACAGCCACCTGATTGAGGACCATTTCTTTTCACTTTCCACAGCTCTCAAGATTTCCTAGCCAGCAAGTAGGTTGGAAATGCTAGATTCTTTATACCACTGTTATAAGCAGTTGGTTTTTACATCACACCACAGTGTGAATGACTTTCAGGGAGGAGCCAGGTATGATATCTTCCACACCAGCAGTGCAAAGTGACAATTGTCATGATTGCTGCTGCCTTTAAATTTATTTTTTCCTGTTATTTCCCCCCACCCCTGTTTTTATGCTGCTTAAGCTAGTTGTAAGTCATATGTTCTCACTTCAAAATATTACCTTGCAAATTGCCTTGAGGATGCTTTGCGTTAAAAAGTGGAATTATATATAGATATTTTTAATGAGCCTAGGTGTATTTAATAAGCTTAAACTCCCCCCAAATAGTTTTCAGTGCATGCATGTGCCTTCAAGTTGCTTGTCAACTTTGGGCGACCCCATGAATTTCACCCAGCCTAGCCTTAGGGGGACTCAACTCACCACCACCACTCCTGGGGTCCATGATTCCACCACAGCCTCTTTGCAGTTAATAGGCTTTCAAACAGTACAGCCAGCTTTTTGGGTAGTGTGTGTGTTTGCTTTCAAGTCACCTGTTGACTTATGGAGACCCCATGAATTTCATAGGGTTTTCTTAGGCAAGGAATATTCAGAGGTGGTTTTGCCAGTTCCTTCCTCTGAAATGTAGCCTACAGCATCTGGTCTTCATTGGAGGCTTCCCATCCAAGTACTAACCAGGGCTGATCCTGCTTAGCTTCCAAGATCAGAGGGGATCTGGCACTCTACTTTTGTATGAGGATATTATCAACCATGGCAAAAGTCATGTGATAACGACGTGAGGAAACTGTGAACAGGGCCCCCTATCGCACAACGTTGTTGTCCTCACGTTCTTCAAGCGTCCTGCTGTTGTGAAAAAGGCATTTTTTTTAATTAATGGGCCTAGCCTCAATTGATCTCCCATAGCATTTTTTTCACAGTATTGCTTGCGTGCGAAACTGTGTCCCATTCTGCTTGCATGATTACAGTGTCAACGGGCGGTCCCCGCCAGAAAACTTGTGGGTGAGAACGCAAAAATGAAGTATGGGATACTCTTTTTATGAACCTCCCAATTTTGCTGGCAAGTTTTTAAGTTTGTTTCAGTGCTTGTATGTTCATTTTCTTAATAAATTTAAGTGTTTTTGGAATTTTAAACACGCTCATGTCTTCTTGAGGGAACTGCTGAAGTCTTGCCCATGCGAAAACGAGGAAGCAAACAGTGCTACTGGTTGCGGTGCAAGAATTCCATGGCGGTTGTTTCTCATGATTACTGCAACGGGTGATAATAAGTGTTATTATGCGAGGATACATATGCTTTTATAAACAGTAGGACAAAAACGTTATTAGATGCTCGTCTGATAATGTCCTGAGGCTTGTATACAAATCCCAGTATTGAAGTAAACTGCTACAGCAGAAGTAGCAACTGCAGCAGGTCTGGGGGACATTTTTTTCTGGAAGCCAAATCCCACCCCCAAAAGCAAATCTGGAAGTGTTTTTGGAGAAATGAGGGTTTTTTAATGTTAAATGGGAGGAGAGGGGTTGAGTTGCAACATATTTTAAAAGTGAATCGCTCCTCTTGGAAGCTTCCAGCAAAGAGAATTCACTCTTTTTGTGAGGGCAGAAAAACTGTGGCAAACTTGGAGGGGTCAGGACCCCAAAAAAGCACCCTGGGGCTATGTGTGGCCCCAGGGCCACACATTGGCCACCTCTCTATTAAAGGTAGTGAATAATTCCCATGTAGGACTTTTTCGGATGTCTAAAATGCAACGGAAGCAGCCTCGCCATGTTGCGAGGCTGCTGAGCTGCAGGGCGTCCCTTTCAGATGACGCCCATCCCTGCCGGTACTGTTGCGGTACCGCAGGGACATTTGAGTGTTATATTTCTGCGATTTTTACTTACGAAAGTTGATCGTTGAGTAAAAATCACCGAAATATAACACTCAAATGTCCCTGCGGTACCGCAACAGTACCGCAGGGACGGGCGTCATCCGAAAGGGACGCCCTGCAGCGCAGCAGCTTAGCAATGTGGCGAGGCTGCTTGCATTGCATTTTAGATGTCTGAAAAAGTCTGTAATAATGGAAACAGAAAAATACAGACAAAAAATAAGGGAACTCTTGAACCCTGCAACATACAGAAAACTCAAGCAAGACCCGACCAACAAAATCACCAGAAAAACAAATGCCTTGATCAAGAAGTCATCAATTCAGCCAATCATACGCTAGAATCTATGCAGATCAGAAGCTCTCCCACCAAGACTGTATGGACTTCCCAAGATCCACAAGGATTCCATTCCACTCCGGCCCATAGTGAGCGCAATTGGATCCCCCACATATGACTTGGCCAAGTTTTTGGCCGCACAATTACAAGCCCACATAGGACAAACCCCTCACTACATCAAAGACTCAGCTCACCTCATAGAAAAAATCCACAACATCAAACTGAAACCTGGAGACAGACTGATCAGTTCTGATGTTGTCTCCTTGTTCACCAAAGTCCCCATAATGGACACCATGGCACTCATACAACAAATATTTCCTGAGGACATCACAGCCTTGTTCAAACACTGCCTCACCACAAGCTATTTCCAGTGGGATAACGAATTCTATGAACAGATAGATGGGGTAGCCATGGGCAGCCCCCTGAGTCCAGTGATAGCAAACTTCTACATGGAACATTTTGAAAAGCAAGCCCTGGGAATAGCACTAAAAAAGCCCACAACATGGTTCTGATATGTGGATGACAATTTCACCATTTGGAACGATGGAGAAGAAAGAAGATTTGGTCTCATTCCTGAACCACCTGAACAGCATCCACTCAAATATCCAATTCACGATGGAAAAAGAGAAGGAAGGAACACTGCCATTCTTGGATGTCCTAGTCATCGGGAAACCAAACCAATGGTTAGGCCGCAAGGAATACAGAAAACCCACACACACGGACAGATAACTACACAAGAACTCCAATCATCACCCAGGACAAAAAAGAAGCACAATAAAAACATTGGTAGACTGTGCAAAAAGGATCTCCGAACCCCACTACCTGGAGGACAAACTAAGGCACCTAAAACCAGGCCCAACAGGCTAATGGTTACTCCAGATCAGACATCACAAGAGCAGCCAGACCCAGAACAAATAACATGAATGAAGAAGAAAAACAACCACCCAAAGGGAAGGTATTTTTACCATACATCAAAGGAGTCACAGACAGAATAGAGAAACTGATGAGGAAACACAACCTCCAAACAATCTATAGACCAACCAGAAAAATCCAAGAAGTGCTATGTTCAACGAAGGACAAAAGAGACCCTCTCACAGCTGCAAGAGTTTACTGCATACCATGCAGCTGTGGACAAGTTTACATAGGGACCACTAAACGCAGGGTGCAAACACGAATCAAGGAACTTGAGAGACACTGCAGACTGGGCCAGCCAGAAAAATCAGCAGTAGCAGAATATGTTATAAACCAACCTGGACACAAATTGCTATTTAGAAACACAGAAATTCTAGACCAGGCCAACAATTATCATGTCAACATGCACAGAGAAGCTATTGAAATCCGCAAACACCTGGAGAACTTCAACAGGAATGAAGAAACCTTAAAAGTAAACAAAATCTGGCTGCCAGTTTTGAAAAACAATAGAATAAAAACTCAACAGTTACAAAAGAATTTCTCCCAGGGACAGGGGGATTTCCAGCAGCAGTTAATGGCCCATCAACCAACCATTAGCAAACAGACACACTCTCTCTCTGGCTTTTCTTCGCAAACGAAGATTCAGGAAGGACTCATCCCACGCTTTCTGCAACTGCGCTGATGACTAAAAAGGCCAATCTGAGATAAACAAGTCCGGTTGCAAAAAGCACAGCAGAAGGTCTCCTTGGGTGATGTTTTTGGGTTGTGATTCTTTCTGTGTTGTCGTTTCTCTTCAAGACTTTTCAGCATGAGTTCTCAAATAAGGCTGCAGCATTGTGGATAGTGCGTCTCCATGCCTCCCGATGTGAGGCCAGGGCGGACCGCTGTTGGTGATCAATTTGGCCAAGCCTGAGATGTTGTTTCCGGGAGTCTTTGTATCGCTTTTTTGGAGCGCCCCTCTTACGCTGACCCGTGGCAAGTTCACCGTAGATTAATATTTTTGGTAGGCGATGGTCCTCCATCCTACCAACGTGCCCTGCCCAGCTCAGCTGTGTTCTCAATATCATGGCCTCAATGCTGGTGATCCCTGCTTGCTCAAGGACAGCAACATTCGTCACATAGTCAGTCCAGTGTATATTTAGGATTGTGCGTGGACAGCGCTGATGAAAGCGTTCGAGGAGTTGTAGGTGGTGGCGACAGACACTAAGGAGTCTTGCATTTCTATACCCCGAAACTAACCTTTCAATTACACAAATTTACATATACTCCCCAACAGGGGGTCACAGCATATATAAGTCCACATACCCTCCTACCCAACCATTCTCTGAAGATGCCAAGCACAGATGCAGCAGGCAAGACGTCAGAAAGAAACTACATATTCCAGAACAGGGCCTCACAGCCGGGGAAAAAACCCAAGGAAAATCAATCATTCCCATGTTTGCCAGTTGTAGCTACAGTAGTTAGCCTGTGTGTGTGTGTGTGTGTGTGTGTGTGTGTGTGTGTGTTACATATGGGAGTAGCTCCTCACAGTGGTGTAAAAATAAAAGCCACTGGGGAAAAATAAGTATCTTATTTTCATGGTATCTTGTGGCTTATTATTACCATTTACTTCACTGCTCTAAAATCAGCATGGCAAACATGGACAGTTTGTCTTCACAGTGATATAATGAAGCAGACTGCCCTGGGAGCTTCATGGCTGAGCATGGATTTAAATGCAGATGTCCCAGATCTGAACCCAACAATCAGATTAGTACACCATTGTGATGTAATGGTAGGAGTGTTGGACTGGAACTTACAGGTTCTGCTCCCCAGTGAGCCATAAAACTCACTAAGTAACTTTGTGCCAGTTATTTTTCAGCATAAACTACTTTACTAGTGAGGATAACAGTGGGAGTGGTACTGGAACAAAGGTGGGATCTAAATGTAACTAACAAACTAACTAGTAAATAAACTGGCTTAGGTAAGTTTTGGACCTCCAGATGTTGTTGGACTACAGATTCCAACAGCCCTAGCCAACATAGTAAATGTTGAATGATGGGAATTGTTATCCAACATCTGGCATTTTGGCATGCTACAGAAATTGTCTTTTTCCTCTTCCCGTTGATCAGAGCCTAGAACTCCTCGCCTAGGTGATTATACTATTATCTCAAAGAATTAATGCACTTCATTTCTCTTATCCTGTCCACACAAAGAATTTGCTGCAGTTTCCAGTACATCTTCCCACAATCTCTACATTTCCAAAGTGCTTTAGCCAGGGTTTCTGTGGCTTTGTCAGGGACAGGAAAAGGCAGCCTTTGAATTAGAAGCACCATTATCTTCAGCCACAATAGCTACTGTGTGTGATGGCTGGGGATCATGGGCATTATAGTAAAAAAAAAAAAGCCCAAGCTCTGGGCTTGCTGTAGTTCACCATCACACTTAACCTCATTTCCAGGTACACTTCAAATAATTTCAACATATCCCTCTCCGTATGAAAAGTTATATTGAAAAATGATGTGTGTGTGTGTGTGTGTATATATATATATATATATATATATATATGATGATATATATGATGGGCCGAACGAGATCCGTCAGATGACGAGCCTGAGTAGCTTTAAAAAAGCACTAAAGACGGATCTCTTTCGGCAGGCCTTTCCTAATTAGTTCCCAACCTCAGGAGCTCCTGGCCCTTTTTAATCTGCTGCTTATTTATTATTTATTATTTTAATGTGATTTTAGATCAGTTGTTTTAATGTATTTTGGTTTAATGTCTTTTTATGGGGGAGGGTGGAGTGGGTGATGTTTGGGGATTTTAATCTGTATTGGTATTTTAATTTTTGTAAGCCGCCCCGATTGTTTTTAACAGAGGGGAGGGATAAAAATAAATATTATTATTATTATTATTATTATTATTTTCTTCACACTCAGTTTCTGTTCTTGGTGGGAGGAAATGAAAACAGCCCTGTTAAACCAAACAGACAGGGAACATGAATTTAAAGGCATGGATAAAAGGTTTGGGAGAAAAGACAAAATATAAAGTGATAGACACACAGCTAGATGGTGATGACCCAATAACCTAGTGGGTCCCAGAACTTCTTCTCAATATGTATAATTAACCAAAGGACACATGAAATAATAATTCAAATTCTGGTTTGCATAACCATGAAGAATACTCCCCCACAACCATTCATCAGTGCTAAAACCTTGGAATATGATGGAATTCCAAAGCTTTAAATGAGTTCCTTTTAGAACCACACTAGAGGATTTATTTTCCCATGGTCAGGTAAACATATTTAGGTGTGTTTTATGTTTTTGTAGTATAAATTAGTATGCTAGAGTTAATTAGCACTACTGTCATGCCATTCCACCTCTGATAATTAAAGGATATGGATACAGGCATACTCATTATGTTGGGATTGTCATGTCAGTGCCCCAAGACAAGCAATATCCCAGCATGCCCTACAGCCTCCAAAGAGGAATTTTCAATAAAAGGCTGACATTTTTTGGATGGCCAACTGGTGGCATATGGTCTAGACTTATCTAGAATCTAGACCCAACCTATATTCCAATTTGATCTTGCCTTTGGTAATCCTATCAAGAGCTGGCATCCTGTTGGTTAATCCCAACTACAGTAGAATCCTTCAATCAATGGTTGGATGGTGAGTTGACATGTAGGTAAATCCCATGGATTAAGTAGGTCTGCTCTAGTCAGGAATAATAACACGATTTAGGCCAAGGTGTGGTAAGATAGTTGTCCATGATCTTTCTTTGCTTGATAGAAAAAGAAAACTTTGTTCTGCAGTAGTGAGGAAATATTTCACACCTCAGTGTTACTTCTTGCTTTGTGTGGGTTAGAGAGGAGTGAGGGAAGGGGGTACAGCCTACAGGTAAAGCCTGACCACTTAATTTTTTGTGGACCTGGTTGTGGAGATTTTCACCTGAAAATGGCCGTGAACTAAAGAAAACCATTAATTCCTCTCCCGCTTCAACAAAAAAACCCTCCAACCCTCCTAATCACCTTTCTCAGGCTAAAGCCCAGCACCAAACGACAACAGGAAGTGACCTAAAATGACTTCTGATGTGCCAGAAAGCTTTTGTGTGGTGGCTTCAAAATTCCATGTTTTGGACATGAGTGGAACTATGAAGATTCATGTTCTTGAACCAAAAATGTTTCTGAACCACATAAGCCACTTTTGCCAAACAAACATATATAAGGTTGATAATGCCCAGAGCTGGTTAACACAATTAAGCCAGGCAGGGATCTCTTACATGTGTGATGGAGGAGTTGGTATGGAGTGCCCCTTTAACTCCACATACATTATTTATATGGATAAACAAAGAGTCCTGTGGCACCATGAAGACCAAGAAATTTTCCAGAGTAGGAGCTTTTATGGACTATAGTCTGCTTTATCAAGCAAAGTGGGCTGTCCATGGAAGCTCATGCTATATCAAAAGTGTTAGTATTTATGATGTCACAGGAATGATTTTGTTTTCACTGCAAGAGCCTAAAGCAGGAATCCCACTAGAAAATATTTATTTATTTTTAAAAATCTTATATGCTCCCATTGAGTATTTCCAATTCCAGCGCAACTTACAAATAATATTCAGAGTGCAAACAATCAAACCAACATAACAATTATCTGTCTTTTTGTCTCTCTGTTTTCAAAGAAGTTAAAATGCAGAAGCAATACACACAGGAGAAAAGCAGCATAAAACCAAGGCAGTGGTATTTTAAAAACTTGGGGAAAACTAACCCCCCCCCCAAAAAAGACTGTAGAGTAGGGACAAAGTGACTGTACTTGGGGACAGTATTCATAACCTGAGGACCAGAGCCAAAAATTGCTGGTTACCAGATGTCTAACCTCATAAAGAAGGGCCATTCTGAGAAGGATCTCAGCAAAACAGGGAAATTTTATTTTTCTGGATTATAACTCCCAAATCCCCTGATTGTTTTTCTTAACTACAACTCCCCACAATGTTATTTTTCTGGACTACAACTCCCAGAATACCTAAATTGGGGAATTCTGGGAGTTTTAGTCCGAAAGGCAAGGTTTCGAAGTTTAGGACTTTGGTTTATGTGAAGCAGATGGTACGTATACATTACGGAAGGCCCACAGTTGTTTTCTCTCTTTTTGTTCAGAGGAGGGACCATGAAGTTTGCGGGCAATGTTTATTGTTAATTCAGTGGAGTTGACTTTGATGTCTGGGGACCTTAAAGTTTCCCTGTTATCAACAGCCCTGCTCAGGTCTTGCAGACTCAGGGTTGTGGCTTGCTTACTTGAGTCTAGCCACCTGTAATACTGTCTTCCTCTTATCTTGCTGCCTTCTCACTTGCCAAGCATCATTATTTTTTCTAGTAAGTCATGTCTTCTCATGATATGGCTGAAATACAACAGTCTCAGTTTAGTCACCTTGGCTTGAGTTCAGGCTTGATTTGTTCTAGGACACATTTATTTGTCTTTTTGGCAGTCCATGGTATCTGCAGGACTCTCCTACAGTACCACATTTCAAATGAGTTGATTATTTTCCTATCAGATTTCTTTACTTCAGCTTTCCCAACCATACATAGAAATTGGAAATATGATGGCATGGGCAATCCTAACTTGAGTATTCAATTATATATCTTTACATGATATACTTTTACACTTATCCAGGTCACTTTTTGCTTTCTATATAAATCATATGGCAATATGTGTGAGCACTCCTCCATCAGATTTCTGGCTATGTAAGTGTACCAATGAAACCACAGGCAGACTCTGAGATCCTGTATGATGCCCAGTAAGTATTGAGCTCCATCAGTGTAATCCCATTAAAGGCTGAAGGCTACTTATTTCCTGGCTACACATGGCACCCATGGCCAGTCAGTGACAGGGGCTGGGAGCAGCATGTGGGTGCCTCTGGTTACCATCCATAGCTATGGAAGAAGGAAGAACTTTCATGCTCTGAGACCTGAGTTCTAGGAAGCTGATTCTCCCCGCCCTTTCCCCTGGCTGCACAATGCCCCTGAGCCACTGACTGGGACAGGAGGTTGCACCCAAGGGCCCTTTCACGCTACACAGTTATAGTGCTATGATTCCACTTTCCTGGGATTTGCAATTCAGGGAGTTTAGAATTCTCAGCCAGAGAACTCTAGTCCCTCCCCAAACTACAAGCCTCAGGATTCCATGGGATGTTGCCATGGCAGTTAAAGTGAATCACAACACTATAATTGTGTAGCATGAAAGAGCCCTTGAAAATGAACTAAAAAACAAAGTCAAACTCAGATACAAGAAGGTATTCATTGTACTCCTTGTCTAATGCCTGGCTGCTGTGCATATCTGGAGGAAAGGCATTGCGCAAGGAGGTACTGGGTAAGGATTTAAATTTTGCTGTCTTTTGTCTCAACTCCCCAAGGCCAGGAAGTAGTAGTGGCCTCTGCCTGCATGAGACCCCTCACCTGAAGGACAACACAAGTAACATCTGATGAAACAGCATGTAGGCCTGTGACTCCAACATCTTCACTTTTCTTTCTTTTTTAAAAAACATCTTTTCCCTGATGAAGAAGCCAGTAGAGCTTTGAAAGCTTGCATCATGTGTTTTGCATTTGGTTGGCCAATAAAGGTATCACTTTTTTGTGAAATTTGGATTTTGTTTTGGATACCTACTTGTTCTTCTTTGTGCAGGATACCTTCTTCTGTGTCACCTGTAAAAATACTTACAGTGCCATAGTGGGTAAATCTTATTGCAGTTTGACACCACTTCAACTGCCCTGGCTCCATTCTGGGATTTGTCATTGGGTGATATGCTTAGAAATCTCTGCTGGATAGCTTTAGTGCAACGCCCCCCCACCTGCCAAAGTGCATCCATATTGCTCTCTAACAGGGAATTCAAAATACCTGACCCATAAGCACCATGTACACTGATGTTGCAATATAAATACAGGTCGACCCTTGTATCCACAGATTTAGTATCCATGGCTTCACTTATCAACATAAAAAAAAAGTTATCTCTAAGCATTTCTAGGTCCTCCAATGCAATTCTGTGGTCGACCTCTGGCATTTGTCTCATTGAAAATAGGGTTCCCTATTATCCTTGGTTTCAGGTATCCTCGATGGGTCATTTTATATTTGAAATTTCTAATATATAAGAAAACTGTGTGACTAAGAATAACTCTCAAAAGCTGTAATTTGGGGAGGGGGTGACAAAAGAATATTCATACCAAACCCAAGATAAGTTAATTAATCTGCATGTTGTTGTTGTTGTTGTTGTTGTTGTGTGCTTTCAAGTCATTTCCAACTTATGGCAAGCCTAAGGCAAACCTGTCACAGGGTTTTCTTGGCAAGATTTGTTCAGAGGGGGTTTACCTTTGCCTCCTCTGAGGCTGGGAGAATGTGACTTGCCCAAGATCATCCAGTGGGTTTCCCTGACAGAGCAGGAATTTGAACCCTGGTTTCCAGAGTCTAAATACCTTTAAATTGTGTATTCCTGCACGGCAGGGGGTTGGAGTAGATGGCTCTTGTGGTCTTTTCCAACTCTGTGATTCTATGATAAAGGTGCCAGATCCTGTCTGATCTTGGAGGCTAAGCAGGATCAGCTCTGGTTAGTACTTGGATGGGTGACCAATGAATACCAGGGGCTTTGGCTATATTTCAGAGGAAGGAATTGGCAAAACCACCTCTTAGTATTCCTTGCCTAAGAAAACCCTTTCAAATTCATGGGGTCACCATAAGTCAACAGGCGACTTGAAGGCACACAAACACACACACATCATAGTCCAACACTCAAACCACTACACCACACTGGCTCTCTAATCTGGATTTACTAACATAATTAACTCAGGTAATACTAAAGACAGACAGACAGACACACACACACACACACAAATCTCCAAACAAATAAAAAAGAAAACATAGGGAGAAGTGGTGCTTAGACTGCACCGCTTAATAATGTAGATTGCTCTGTTAATAATGGTTGCATTTACATAAGCCCCACAGAGGCTTTGAAGTGAATGTAGGGGAGGGGATGAGCTGACACTTTTGCTGAGATCACTATTGTTTGACTGGAGACAGTTTTCTGCAAGACTGGTTTAACAAGGTAACAGTCCATTGACTCCCAAAGATGCCAGTCCTGGAACAAAAGGAGGGGAGGCTGGAGCTTTGCTTTGGGAGCCAAAATTCTGCCGCGCCCCCCCCCATTCCAGATCCCTGCCTTGTGCCCACACTTCTAGATCTCAATCTGCATTCAGAACCAAATTATTTTGTCTACACAAGGAAGAGCTTTTTCTTCTTTTTCTCTTTCTAAAGTACTATCAAGTTGCACTATTCCCAACAGCAGCAAAGAAATTTCAAGCAAGTCCTTTGCAAGGTGATTCTTTTCCCTGAGCAAGCAAAGTCAGGAGCAGTCTTTGAAGTTATTAATATATTAACATTTGGTTTTAGTTGCCTTTTATATGTTGAATGAGAAACTGGGAAGCTTAATTTTTTTTTAAAAAAAAGTCTGTATTTGAGACATGTGTGTTTGTACTGCTTGCAATGGCCTGTGGCTACAAGTTGTAAAATATTAATCAAATATCAAATACGTAAAAGGGCTGACTCAGAAACTTTAGGTCTTCATCTTTTGATTACTTTTGATAACACTTTAAATAGACTGTAACATCTGAGAATTAGTGGTAAGCCCTTGAACAACAAGGAGCTCTCCCCCTTTGCAATATATTTACAAACTATTCCAGAACACGGCCTCACAGCCTGGAAAAAACCCAAGGAAAATCCATGGATGCCAGCCATGAAAGCGTTTGACTTCACATATTTGAGTAAGTTAGGATTTTATCTGTATTTTAAAATTTCAGTGGTACACCACTTTGAATCTCTCTCTCTGGCTTTTCTTCGCAAACTAAGATTCAGGAAGGACTCATCCCGCGCTGATGACTAAAAAGGCCAATCCAAGATAAACAAGTCCGGTTGCAGAAAGCACAGCAGAAGGTCTCCTTGGGTGATGTTTCTGGGTTGTGATTCTTTCTGGGTTGTCATTTCTCTTCAAGACTTGTTTGACGTGAGTTCTCAAATAAGGCTGCAGCATTGTGGATAGTGTGTCTCCGTGCCTCCTGATGTGAGGCCAGGGCGGACCATTGTTGGTGATCAATTTGGCAAGCCTGAGATGTTGTTTCAGGGTGCACTTGTATCACTTTTTTGGAGTGCCCCTTAGGCTGACCCATGGTGAGTTCACCATAGAGTACTATTTTTGGGAGTCGATGGTCCTCCATCCTAGAAATGTGCCCTGCCCAGCTCAGCTGTGTTCTCAATATCATGGCCTCAATGCTGGTGATCCTTGCTTGCTCAAGGACAGCAACATTGATCACATAGTCAGTCCAGTGTATATTTAAGATTGTACATATAGAGCACTGATTAAAGCGTTTGAGGAGTCGTAAGTGGTGGCAATAGGTGACCCATGTTTCAGACCCATAAAGGAGAATAGACAGTACAATGGCTCTATACACACTGATTTTTGTGTTTCACCTCAGGTGTTTATTACTCCAGACTTTTGTAAATTCTTCCAAATGTGCTATGTCCCTTTGCTAATCTGTGATCGATCTCTTTGTCAATCTTGGCATCTGAGGAGATGATGCTTCCCAGGTAGGTGAACTGCTGAATGGACTTAAGCACAGATTTGCTGACGGCAATGCGTCGTCCTGTGGTGCAGGCTGGTAAAGAACTTCCGTTTTCTTAAGGTTGACTTCCAGCCCAAACAGCTTTGCAGCTGTTGCAAAGCAGGATGTTAGGCGCTGCTTCTGTGTGGGCAACAAGGGCAACATCATCATCGAAGAGCAGCTCACGAACTAGATAGTTTAGAGTCTTAGTGTGAGCCCTCAGACGGCTTAAGTTAAACAAGCTACCATCAGTACGGTAAAGTATATAGATGCCATAGTCTTCTTCAAGCTCTGCCGTAGCCCTTTGGAGCATCATACTGAAGAAGATTGTAAATAAAGTTGGAGTAAGAACACAACCTTGCTTCACTCCATTAGTTATTAGAAAGGGCTCTGAAAGAGCATCGCCATATCTGACTTGACCACGCTGGCCCTAGTGTAGCAAG
Source organism: Gambelia wislizenii (assembly GCA_030847615.1). NCBI lineage: Eukaryota > Metazoa > Chordata > Lepidosauria > Squamata > Crotaphytidae > Gambelia > Gambelia wislizenii. The sequence continues at coordinate 25,257,474 of JAUMIR010000004.1, forward strand.
ATAATCATTTTAAGGAATTTGGGGGGACATCCTAGTCTTTCCAGGATCTGCCACAGACCTTTTCTACTCACAGTGTTGAAGGCTTTGACAAATGTTACATAGAGACCCTTGTTCTGCTCTCTACATTTCTCTTGCAGTTGTCTAAGGGCAAATACCATATCTGTAGTACTCCTATTGGCTCTGAAGCCTCATTGGCTTTCAGGAAGAAGTTCTTTTGCAGTAACAGGTACTAATCTGTTCAGGAGTATCCTTGCAAGGATTTTTCCAGCATTAGCGAGTAGTGTTATGCCTCGATAGTTTGAGCAATCGGATTTTGCTCCTTTTTTCTTGTACAGGGTGATGATGACTGCATCTCGGAGATCTGATGGCAGTTCCCCCTTTTCCCAGCAATTCACAAGGAGTCTGTGGAATTTATCTTGGAGTACATGACCTCCGTGTTTCCAAACTTCAGGTGGGATTCCATCAATCCCAGCTGCCTTGCCATTTTTCATCTGCTGTATGGTCTTACGGGTATTTTCCAAAGTGGGAGCTATGTCCAATTCATTTTTCATCGGTTTTTGTATCATATGTTGGATAGCTGAGCCTTGGACTACTTGGTTGGCACTAAAGAGACTTTGAAAATGTTCAGCCCGTCGATTCAGGGTGGAGGCTTTATCAGTAATTAATGTTTGACCATCTTGATTTAAAGTCAAACAACACAACAAAAAGATGAAAATATTAATTAGCCAAATGCAATTGTCTTTAGCTTTAACCAGGAATCCACCAGCTTTTTGACCCAGAGGGCCTTTAGTGCTGAAAGGTGTGGAGCATATGCACGCACATGTATCCAGGTCTCACACATCCTCACACTTGAGTGCACAGGGTGGAGAGGTTGAAAAGTGAACAAGAACCCATGAACTTCTTTGCCTGCTGAAATCTAGGGATTGCTGGGAGTAGTATAGGGTGGTCGACAAAGTTTCTCCCATTCCCAGCTGTCTCAGATGCCAAAGAAGAGCATTCTTTATGGATGTGGTCCCTTCAGCTTCAGGGCCCCACAGGGAGTGGCCCAGATTCACAGGTCACCCTAGGTCCTCAGGTTGTACAAACATGCTTTAAATAGAAAAAAATATTGTGTTAAAACATATGTTTTTAACTTGGGCTCCACAGATGCCTAGGGGGTCCATGGATGTGGTTAGGATGTTAAACAGCAGAAGCAGTTAAGCAGCAGAAGCAGTTGCCCCTCCTGGGCCTTGAGAACTGCTGGAAGGAAGCTTTATTCAACATCTTTATAAAAGGCTTAGATGATAGAATACAGGGCATGTTTATCAAATTTGCAGATGACACCAAATTATACATCAGAGGACAGGATCAGAATTCAAAATTACCTTAACAGATTGGAGAGATTGGAGAGCTGGACCAAAACATACAAAATTAATTTCAGCAGGGAGAAATGTAAGGTTCTACACTTAGGCAGAAATGAAATGCACAGATATAGGATGGGTGACACTGGCTTGACAGCAGTGCATGCGAAAGGGTTCTAGGAGTCTTAGTAGACCACAACCTGAACATGAGTCAACAGTGTGATGTGGCAGCTTTAAAAGCCAATGCTATTCTGAGCTACATCAATAGGAGTATAGTGTCTACTGGGAAGAAATAGTACTACTCTGTTCTGCTTTGGTCAGACCTCACCTGGAATACTGCGTCCAATTCTGGGCATCACAATTCAAGAAAAATACTGACAAGCTGCAACATGTCCAGAGGTATTTAGCCTGTTTAGCCTGGAGAAGAGAAGGTTGAGAAGTGACATGATAGCCATGTTTAAATATTTGAAAGGCTGTCATATTGAAGAAGGAGCAAGCAGGGTTTTTTTGTTTTGTTTTTTGTTTTTATTTTGTTTTGTTTTTGCTGCTCCAGAGACTAGGACACAGAATAATGGATTCACAGTACAGCACAAGAGATTCTACCTAAATATTTGGAAGAGCTGTTGAAAAGTGGAACACACTGTGTTCAAGTGTGGTGGAGTCTCCTTCTTTGGAGCTTTATAAACATGGCAGGGAATTGGACTGGATGGCCTTGTGGTCTCTTCTAACTCTATGATTCTATTATTTAGATAAGGAATGAACGGTTAGAGAATAGCCCTTTTTACCCCATCTAGAAAGAGATTTATGTACACATCAGCCATGTGCGTGAGTGTGTATGTCACTATCAAGATACCACCCTTAGGTTGCAATACTGGAGGCAGGAGGAAGGCTCACTGAGCTCAGCAGTTACATGTCCTACTATAGTTGCCAACCTTTTTCCTCACCTTGCTCCTGTGCCTTTAAGAGGAGTCTATCATACAAAATTTTAGCAGGCAAAGACTATTCCTAGCCTGGGGATAAAGTGAAAGGCAATCTTCCTATATTAGCCAGATACCCTATTGTTAAAGTCACAGGACTGGAAGTAGAAAGAAGAGATCTGAATTGTATTTCCTCATTTCAAATATTTACATACCATTCTCCAGAGATTGGAAGTTACTTTAAAAATCTAATTAGTTCAGGTTTGGCCCTAGGATAAATACTGCTATGAGGAAGGAGTGTTTTTGGTGTCATCAAAGGTACTCCTTACCAGGAGTGCTTTTGCAGGGCCAGTATGCTGTTGGAAGCCCCGCTGCTATGCCCTATATGGACCCATGTATAGTATGTATGTACAACTACCAGGGTCCCATGTGAGACCACATATGAGAATCCCCACCTTAGCTCCTCCTTGCTCTGAGAATAAGTAAAATGGTAGTTGTCATCCCACCCTTACATGGAGAAATAGACTAATGATCAACGTGTACTTCTCCTGAGTATCACCTCCAATTTCCAACCCCCTTCTGGAAGAGCTGCTTTCTGCTTGGTGAGGTATGTGAAGCAAGTCACCATTTCACAGATGAAAAACCGGGACACATGTGGCCAAGCAACATCAGAGAGTGGTCAAGATGGCAAAAGTTATTAATGAGGAAGAATACAAAATCTAGAAGAGATGGCAGCAGTTTGCTTTTGCCTGAGCCTACAGGTAAAGGCAATATTCTGCCCCCTCCTCTCCCATCCCTCCACTGAGTGAATTGAGTATGAACTACTTTTGCACTTTGAATTCAGTTTGCAGCAACTGGAGGAAGCTGAGGAGGAGGGGGAAAGTGAGAGGTAGAGAGAGAAACAGGGACATTTAAAAGCAACTGATAAGTGGGTCAACAGAGGATTAACCGGGACTATTCCTGCCAAATCAGGACAGTTGGGCGGTAATGGTCTTCTGAACATAGCTTCATGTTGGATTCCCTGGAAGGATGCCTCCTGACCTTGTACTGCTCTTCTGCTTTTGCTTTTCCCAGTAGTAACTCCCAGATAAAATTATTCTCTAGTGGCACCTTGCTTGGAAATCTTATATAGCACCCACACCTTTAAATATTTCCCTGGCAGATCTGGAGATCTTTCTATAATGAAAGCAATACACCTGATCCTTAAAGTCTTCCCTGTACCTTTAAAAAAAACCAAGACCCAAAGCCCTCTATAAAAAGGGCTACTTGGACTGAAGTACATAAGGCTGCCTGACCAATCTTATCTCTATTGCTACCCAGACATAAAGAAAAACATTACCTTACAAAGATTGGCTTAAACTCCTCTGCAGTTGATTTGCAATCCTACCTAATAAGCAGACCACTCCCTTCCATAGTCTTCCAAGAATACATTTTACAACCAGAGGATCAAAAGTAATCCATTTAACCTGCTCTTTATAAGGACTTTTTCGGACGCGTCAAAAATAACGCAAGCAACCTCGTCGCGTTGCGAGGCTGCTGCGCTGCAGAGCATTGGTTTTGGATGACGCTCTCCCCTGCCCGTACTGTTGCGGTACCGCGGGGAGATTTGAGTGTCATATTTCGTTGGTTTTTAATCACGATCAACTTTCGTGAGTAAAACCTGATGAAATATGACGCTCAAATCTCCCCGCGGTACCGCAACAGTACAGGCAGGGGAGAGCATCATCCGAAACCGATGCTCTGCAGCACAGCAGCCTCGCAACGCAACGAGGCTGCTTGCATTATTTTTGACCGTCCGAAAAAGTCCTAAGACTGAATGGGCACCAATGCTTTCAACAGACACTTAAGACTCAAATTACTGTGTCTTCTGTTTCACATGATGTGTATCTTCAACTTGTTTCTGACTTATGGCAATCCTAAGGCAAACCTATCACAGTTTTCTTGTCAAAATTTGTTCATAGTGTGGGTTATTTTTTCCTTCCTCTAAGACATGACTGTGACTTGCCCAAGGTCACCCAGCGGGTTTCTATGGCTGAGTGGGGATTCGAACCCTGGTCTCCAGAGGTGTAATCCAATGCCCAGACCATTAAACCATGCTGGCTGGCTGCTTCACATGCAGGAGGACCCCCATATCCACTGGGGATTGGTTACGGGGGGCAGTGTGGATACTGAAAACCGTGGATAATAGTGAATACCATTGAAAATAATGGGACTTCTGGTTTAAATTACCATAGAGTTGCCTTGGAGGACCTAGAAAATAGCTAGAGAGGACACATTTTCTAGCAAGACTCTGTGATAGGTGTGCTGTTTTGTGTCCTGTGGATAATTGAATCAGTGGATAATGAATCAGTGGATACAGGGGTCCTACTGTATAACTATGTCAAATATTAATTTTATCATGGCTAGGGAAGGGTCTATTATGTAACAATTTCATGGTGGGATTCTGTATCATTTTGAAGTCTAATATATTTATTTTTATGTGTTGTCAAAAGGCTTCCAATTTATGGTGATCCTATTACAGCATGTTTTTGGCAAGATTTAATCAGAGTAAATTTATCATTGTCTTCTCCTGTAGCTGAGGGTTTTTACCTGCCCAAGGTCACCCAGTGAGTTTCCATGGATGAACAGGGATTCAAACCCCTATCTCTCAGAATCCTAGTCCAATACTCAAACCACCACACCATGCTGGCTCAAATGCTGAGCTATTATTTTCTCTTTTTATTAAAAGTTTTAAAAAATACAATAATTCAGGATAGGAGCCAACGGTATTTACAGAAATTGAGCCTACACTCCACCCGCCCCATCCCCGTACCAGTAGCTTTGCAGTGTTAACAAATTGTATGACTTTGGCAGGATCACAAAACGTAGTGGAATAGGTCAAGCTCCTACAGGCATTAAGTTCCAAGTCACAGTTGGAAAGTCAGAGCAGAAAAGGGAGTAAGAATAGTTCTACGTGGGAACCAATTACCTAGAGAGGTGATGGGGTCTCTTTCTCTGGAAGTCATAAAAACAGGCTGGACAGCTACCTGACGGGGATGTTCTAGCTTTATAGAGGTCAACTTCATGCATATCTATATTTTTTGGCCTGTAATCCTATTGGTAATCCTGATTAGAGTAGAACCATAGAATAAATTTGATTTCCCTCTCTCTCTCTCTCACTCTCTCTCTCTCTCTCTCTGGCTTTTCTTTGCAAACGAAGATTCAAGAAGGACTCATCCCGCGCTTTCTGCAAGTGCGCTGATGACTAAAAAGGCCAATCCGAGATAAACAAGTCCGGTTGTAGAAAGCACAGCAGAAGGTCTCCTTGGGTTACTTTTGTGTCAACTCACAATTCATCTGTTGATTGAATGGTTCTACTCTAGTTGGGACTAAACTACAGGATTTCCACCATGGTCAGATTATATTAATGTATTAATATATAATGCCAAAAAGTTTAGAAATGTACTATAATTTTCAATAAAATGGTTGGATATGGGAATGATTCCCCCCCCCTGCCCCATGCATTCATTAAAAAAAAATCAGTCAGCTGTTTGCATTGCAAAATATAGTCATTTTCAGCTTTCTCTCACCCTCTTTTCTTCAAGATTCCTCTGCCCTCAGAAAAATGCATATCCAAATAAGTGTCCACATTGTTAAAAAAAATCAACCATTTTAAAAAGCCAAGCAGGGTAAGTGCTACATCCTCAACTTCTCTCACTAACTGACTATCACAAGTGAAACAGATTAAGTTTGTCACCAGTGCAATTGGAGTGGCTATCACAACTTAACATTCCACCTTTTTGAGATGGGTGAAAATTGTTCTACATTCCAACAGGATCTGGAATTGCAACTATGCCTGATAAGTTCAAGGGTGGCTCCACCTTAATGGTTTCACCCTTGGGAATTCTTTAGGAATGATTTCTTAGAGATACTCACCTGAACTATTTCACTACCTCTTGAAATTCAGCTTTTCATGAATGGAAAGGGATTCTCCATGACCTTTCCATGACTAAAAGAAGTTGACTGTAGCACTGCAAAGATAAACACCAAACCTCTATTATTATTCAGTGGATGGAGGATCTCATAACCCTGAACATATGGCATATAGGTGTCAACTTTGCATGGACACTTATTTGGATATAGAATCATAGAAACATAGAATCATAGAATTGTAGAGTTAGAAGAGACCACGAGGGCCATCCAGTCCAACCCCCTGCCATGCAGGAAAAAAGATATGAGAAAATCTTTTCTAGATATTTATGAATAAATGGTTTCTCACTGTTGCATTGTTGGGTTTTTGTCTGTTAGCTTTTTTTAAAAAAAAATACTTTAGTGGTTTTTAAATTAATCATTTCACTTCTTTTTTTCTAGTATGATTTTTGCACAATTAGAAATCAACCCAACCTTTTGAGACAGATGAAAACCCATCTGTGTTCCAACTAGATTTGGAATTGCAATGACGCCTGATATGCTCAAGGATGACTCCACCTTAATGGTCCCACCCCTGGAATTCTTTAGGGGTGATTTCCCAGGAGTTATTCTATTGTTGCAGCAGAAACAATCAGGAATGCAGATATATACAGAAAGACCAGACTTTGCCCCACCTTCTCAGCTATGTAACTTCAGTGTTAGCCAGCCTTTCCCAGCATGGCATCTTCCAGACATGTTGGACTATAACTCCCACAATCCCAAGTAGCAATGGTCATGTGGTGGGAGATCATCAGAGCTGTCTCAGTGTAAACTGGAGCACTCCAGATTAGGGAAGTCTGCTCTGTTCTGAGAAAAGGTAGCATAGAAGGCTAACTCTTGGAGCAGAAGTAGGAATCCCTCTTTCTCTTCAAGCTTTTGCCTCTCAAATGTCCTCCTGGTTCCACTCTTCAGTGCCTGCACATTGAAGGCCTTTCACATGTAGAAGTGTACATTTACAGTCTCTTCAATGGAATGGAAAGCCCATTTATTTCATTACTTGTTTAAACGTTTATACCCCACTCTATAGCTGGAAAGGCTCCCACAGTGGTATATCAATTTAAAAACAACAGCAACAAGAAAATCACTTCCCTTAGGTTTATAAACTAAGCATCTAAAAAGTCATGACACGAAAGGAAAAGGAGTTGGGGAAGGAAGCGGAAAGATAACAAGACCGTAATCCTGAAAGCAGGAACTGACTTATATTTTTCAGAATTATTGATATATAAGCTGTTCTGAAAGCTGTTCTGCCTATAGAGCAGGACATACCTTTTATTTATTTGTTTTTATTAAAATACATATATCCTACCCTATATGATACAGTCTCAGGGTAGTGTGCAATATAATCAGTTTAACCAGTAACATCAAACTTTGGGAAATAATTTAAGTAGACCAAAAGACTGAGAGCCAGTGTGGTATAATGGTTTTAGTGTTAGACTAGGGGGTTGTCTATACGGTGAAAATACTTCTCACAGAATTCACTCAGAAAATGAACTGTCTTAATGGAATCCTGCATTGTCTCATCATATTATGAAGGAGGGGGGCCAAAAAGAGGGGAAACTACGTGAGAAAAGCATTTGTAGTTTTTCCTAACTTTTTAAAAAAGCTCCAGTGATATGTGCATTTTCACTTGTTAAGACAAGTGATTCGACATGAATTGTTTCCCCATAGAAGACGAAGTGAAAACCTGATTGGCTGGATGAGTGCAGGGGGCGCAGCTGGTTACAGGACAAGTACCCACTGCCACCATGTTGGATTTTCTCCTTAACAACAGACCGCTAAGGCGATAAAATGGGGATCTGTGCTATCTTTTCTCTCTCTCTCTCTCTCTCTCTCTCTCTCTCTCACACACACACACACACACACACACACACTTCTTTTTTTTTTTTGAAAGGTGGAATATCACTTGTGTGCACCATAGAAATAGTTGGGTTTTAAAAAAAAAAGTTTGGCAGCAGCAGATTATAAACTTTTAGCTGCTGTATCAACTATAGGAATGCAAAGTTTATGGGGGCTGTAAAACCATTAAGACAGGTGAAAGCTGCTGCCACTTGCTATTACTGTGGAGTAGTCCATTTCCCCCCCCCCCTTTGTGTAGAGACTGGGAGACCAGGCTTTGAATCCCTGCTTGACCATAGAAACACACTGGATGGCCTTGGGCAAGCACTACACTGTTATAGTGCTATTATTCCACTTTAACTGCTATAGCTGCCTCCTGTGGAATTATTATTATTATTTTATTTTATTCATTTCTATCCCACCTTTCTCTCATCAATGAGACTCAAAGTGGCTAACATCATTATAAAAACAATACAGGCTTTAAACAGTACAAAGTTAGACTTGCATTATAAATATAAAATTTAAAAAGAAATGAGACAATTTACAAGTTAAAAACATTACAGTAAAAATTAAAAAGACCTTTTAAAAGACCCTTTAAAAATTTTAAAACACAGCCTCACTAGCCCAGCCCTTGTTGGTTTGCAAAAACCTGGCAGCATTAAAACATCTTAACCTGCCACCAGAAGGAGAGCAAAGATGGGCCATCCTCTCCTCTCTGGGGAGGGAGTTCCATAGTCTGGGAGCAGCCACTGAGAAAGCTCTCTCCCTTGTTCCCACCAAATGTGCCTGAGAAGGTGGTGGGACTGAGAGAAGAGCCTCTCCAGTTGATCTTAAGGCTCTAGTGGGCTCATACTGGGAGATGCAGTCCTTCAAATAACCGGGACCTATGCCGTATAGGGCTTTATAGGTCAAAACCAGCACTTTGAATCTGGGATTTGTAGTTTAGTGAGGCCTAAGAGCAATCTGGCTGAGTGTTCTAAATGCCCCTCCCTAAACTGCAGATCCCAGGATTCCACAGGAGGTAGCCAGAGCAGTTCAAGTGGAATAATAGTACTAAAAGAGTGTAGTGTGATAATCTCCACACACAGCCCCAGTGGAAGGCCAGGGCAAACCCTCTGAACAAATCTTGCCATGAAAACCCTGTGATAGGTTCAGTTCAGTTCAGGGTCACCATAAGTCAGAAACTACTTGGAGGCACACAACAACAAGACCAAAAGCATATTAAGCAGTTTGAAACATTAAAGTGTTTTAAACATTTACACCAAATATATAACATATATAATGAGTTTGGGGAGCAAGAGCTCCAGGAATGAATCTAGCTCTCCTGGGAGCCTTTTCATACTACAGTACACAGTTACAACATGTGGATTCCACTTTAACTGTTACACCCTATGGAATCCTGGAATTTGTTGTCTGAGGTGGCATTAGAGCTCTCTGGCAGAGAATTCTAAATACACCTTCCTAAACTACAAATTCCAGGATTCTGTGGGATGGAACCATGGTGGTTAAAGTGTATCAAAGTGCTGGTGCCCCAATCTGGCTCTCTGTAGTTCCCCAGAAGACTATATCCACTTCTCCATGACACCATCTTTGGGTGGTTTTTCAGCTTTCCTATGTCCTCCCGCCCCCACTTCATTTTGGTGCCTCTCCTAAGCCTTACTGACAATAAGCATCTTATGGTAAAATATGGTAGGGGAGGTTGTCCTACCCTCTTGCCTTTGGCCTCATTCACTCCTGGAATATGGTCCTCAAGAACTTATCAAACATTGGGTTCACGATGCAAGAGCTTCTGCACCTTTTATACCAAGGTTAAGAAGTATGAGGCCCTCCAGACATTGTTGGCCTTCAGCTCCCAGCAGCTCCAGCCAGCACAGCAAGTGGTAAGGAGTGCTGGGAACTGCAGTCCAACAACATCTGGTAGGCTACATGATTCCACCCTGATTAAACTATCAATACTGTGAAGAACGAATGAGGTTTCCTAAGCTGCAGTGAAGCCAAAGATGACCAGAGTTATTTTCCTGATCAAGATGGGGCAGGAAATGCTCACTTCTAATTCCAAAAGTTAAGATGCATAGTAACCCAAGGGATCAGGTTATTTTGGCACCTGAGGCAAAAAAAAAAAAAAAAAAAAAAAAATCCCACAAGTGTAGGCCATAAAAGCAGAACTTTCCTAGCAGTAAATATACAACCGTAATAAACTAATTCCTACCAACATAAGAAGATAAGATGTATTCTATGAGATTAAGGGTCCATGTAACACAGCACCCTTTCTGTTTCCCACAGTGGCCAATGAGATGCCCTGGAAATCTGACAAGTAAGATACAAAAGGAAAAGAGTTTTCTGCCACTTTTACATGCCACAGACTGGTACTTGTGGATGTTGTGTAGAGTCATCATGGTAGGCTTACCTGCCATAAACTTATCTGGTTCTCTTTTTTACTGCCTCTGATCCTCAATGTAATCTGTAGACTAGTATCCACTGATAGCCTTATCCTCCATGCATATCTTTAATCCCTTTCAAAACTATCCAAGTTGGTGGCTCTCACCATGTCTTACTATACCTTATAGTTTAGCTGTGAACTGTGTGAGGACATGCTTTGTTTTATCTGTCCCAAATCCTTCCATCCAATGGGTTCCAAGGTTATGAGAAAAGCCACTCTGAATGCCTTGTGTGTAATTTTATACATCTCTGTTGTGTTCCTGCTTATGTCTTGCTATTATGTCCCTTCAAGGTGAATCTGACTTATGGTGACCCTTTCGTGGGGTTTTCTTGGCAAGATTTATTTACAGTTTTTGGGGGGATTAGGAATTTTTTTATTGGAATAAGACCATTCTACTGAAAAATACACCTGACTGCAAAAGGCTGTAACAATAACGGAATAGTAATAATAATTGTTTTCTTCTTTTCTTATTAATACAATAATAAAACTATCTATCCTAACACTAATACATTTTTCCTCTTAATCTAAACACACTATAATCATATTTTTTTTCTTTTCCAATTAGGGGTTTGCCATGGCCTTCTTCTTGTGCTGAGAGAATGTGACTTGCCCAAGGTCACGCAGTGACTTATATGATGGAGTGGGGAATTCAAATCATGGTCTCCCATCAGTCTTAGTCCAACACTCAAACCACTGTAGTACATGGCCTCTTACTCACCAACTTGCTCCTTTTGATAAATTAAAACCCAACAAATGTAACTTTTCCAGCCCTAGGATCATTTTGGTTGCCCTTGCCTGCAACCTTTCTCATATCTACAATATCTTTTTAAAGATGTGGTAAAAAGAACTGTATACAGTATTCAAAGTGTGGTTGCACCACTGCTTTGTATAAAGTGAAGTTTTGAGAAGTTATATTTTTGAAGGACAACTCCCAAAATAACAGCTCCCAGAATTGTCTATGATGACTGGGGGATTCTGGGAGCTATAATCCAAAAACCGTATCTTTTCCAGGAATAAAAGCCTGACAATCGTGATAATTATATTTTCTATTCCTTTCCTGATGATCCTCCAAGATGAAATCAGCCCCTTTACAGCCGTTGCATACTGGGTTAACATTGTCATCCTTTTCCATGAAAAGCTATTTAAAAAACATTAAATGTAAAATAACAACAAGTGCCCCTCCCCTCTGTTGCTGCTGTCCACCATCAGAGCAAGACTCTTTCCCTTCCTCTACAGACTATGTGCAGACTTTCACAACTCCTGTTGCCAAAATGGCTACCCTAAATGTGGAAACAGCAAATGGGGCAATGCATTTTGGGAAAAGGGAGGGCATTTTTGTCCAGGAATGGCATTTGTTGCTCACCTGTGTACATTTATCAGGCATGTACTAGTATGAAGATGCATCTTCCCCCCACCTCTAGGCCAAGGGTGGGCAAAATGTACTATAAGGCTGTTTTTGCACCCCAACATTCCCAGACAGTCCCGTTTGGCCCCAGACTGAAGTTGCTCGCCCCTGGTCTAGACACAGAGCATATTCAGAAAGGTCAGTTAGGGACAAATTAAAAACAGTCCTTCAACAGAGACACGAAAATAAAGACCATGGCAGGTAAATAGGAACAGCTGGAGCGTATGACTGCTTAGAGCCAGCCCTGAGCTATTTGAAGGGAGAGTTAGGTGTGAATGTAACAAACAAAAACAAGAACTAATGACCTCTGGGGGTGATCAACACAATAAGAGAGACCACAGCCACAATTACAGCAGGCATGGGCAAAAGGCAGCCTTAGGGCCACAGGTGCCCCCCAAGGGGGTTATTGCAGCATATGGTCCCTCTAGACCCTCTGGACTAAACTTGCTCTGTTCTCTTCCTTCAGCTGTTACAGCACAACAAAGGGGCACATTCCCTCTCCTGGAAACTTTTTAACCTCCAAAAATATCAATTTTTCAAAATCTGAAATGGATCTATGGCGATTGGAGGTTGTATTTTTGGCAATCTAGGGCAGAAAGTTGGCTCCCGCAAGTATGTTCTTGTTGTTGCTATTATTTTCATCACAATACCATTAATTTGATACTGTTGCTATGTTTTAGAGGAAGGAACTGGCAAAACCACTCCTGAGTCTTCCTTGCCTAAGAAAATCCTATAGGGTTGCCATAAGTCCACAGGCAACTTGAAGGCACACACACACTCAGAACTTGGAAATGCTATTTTTTTGAACTACAATTCCCAGAAACTGGCTGGGGGAGTTTAGAAATTGTAGCCCCCACCTAAAAATGAGTTTTCCAAGTTAGTTGAATTTGCATGACCCAATCACAATATCAACCCATGCATTTATCTTTCCTGGTCTGAAGCCTAATCACCCATTGAGAAGGTATTTGACACTTATTGTCTCCTGATTGTTTTGAACAGGTTTTTTGTTTTGTAAGTGATGATTTGATTTCACAAGGTGAAACTCACCAAGGCTGGGAAGAGTTATGATGATCAAAGTAATGTGAGTAATAGGGAGCAAGGACAGGGGCAACTCCAGTGTGAGAATTCTTCAGGAGTGTGTGTGTGTGTGTGTTGAGACTGATCTGGGTTGAATGGTGCATGTGTAGAGGCTATTGTGGACATTTCCTAAACACTGTGGAGGATATTCACAGATTCAGACACAAGCAGGGGATGTATGGAGCTGTCAAATGAGTTTAGTGAATGGATATCACACATCTGATATGCTTAGTGATGTAGAAGTGTCCTGTTTTACCTCATCATGTTGTCGCATTCTACACAGCTTTTCCCAAGCTATCTGATGTGGGTGACCAGTAATTATTTTTGTCTCCAATGTGACAGAAACTGGTACCATATATGTGCCCACTGGCTACAATTGTTTCTTTATTTCCTGGAAACTCACCAGAGACCAACAGCCAATGGCTTGAGGACTGGCACCAGTTCATGGACCACCACTTTGAGTAGCCCTGTTCTACAACATCATTTGAAGACCATGCACTGTAAATGAACAATCTACATTTAGGACATTTTCAGACAGATTATCGCGGGATGAGCTCCCGGGAGAGGAACGGCCTCCCGTGCTTAAAATATGGCACGGCCGCTTCCAAAGCTTAACGGAAGTGACACTGATGATCTCGGAAGAGGGACGGCGGCGTCCGAAAATGACCCCCCGCTGCGCAAGAGCGCCGTTCCTCTCTTGGGAGCTCATCCCGTGATAAGCTCTGTTTAGCGCTGTCTGAAAATGTCCTTATACTGGTGCAGAGTCACTAGCATGATGTCCATTGTGTTGGCACACTTGGTATTCAGTCCAGTTTAGCTTCCACAGATACATAAACAGGAATTATAAAACAGGTTGGAATATGTCATTCTTATTTTGTATAAAGCTTAAAGAACACTTAGCTTTTACATGAAGACGGGGTAGGCAACTCACACATGACCTGTGGCCCAGCATGGCCATTTTTGTGACACACACACACACACACACACAGAGTGTGTGTCCTTCCTTCACCACAACCAATATTTCTACTCGGAAACAGGCTGTCTCCCTACCTCAGAGTTTTGTGAGCATAAAATGGGAGGTGAGAACTCCTTAGAATGCAATAAATACATTTTAAAAAAAACATATAGGGTCACAGGCTACAGGTTAGTGGTTTGATTATAAGAGAATTCATGGCTTCAGGAGTGATTTCATGGCTTCAGGAACTTCCCAATGGAGAATTTTAAAAGAGGGGATAGCTGCGTTAGTCTATTATGAAGGGTCTTGTGGCCTGTAAAGACTAACAAGATTTATTTGGCATGTGATTTTGTGGCCTGCCATCCACTGCATCAAGACACAAAAACCTACTCCAGGTAAGACTTGTTAGCCTTTAAGGTGGCAACAAGACTCTGTGTTTCCCCTTCCCCTACCCACACACACACACAACTGGGCTTCTAATGCTACTCATCAAAAGGCATTGTGCAGCTGTTCTGTCTTTTCTACCCTTATTTTTCTTTCTACTAAGGAAAATAAGTGGGGAAAGTGGTGGGTTACTGAAGCGCTTCGGCAGCCTACCAAAGATGGCTAGGCTGGTCCCTTTCTCCTTCTGCAAGCAGGTAAAGGAGAAAACTACAGCATCCTGTTGGTAGCTTGAACTATCCTGGACCTCCTTGTGCAATGCATTTGCCCTGGCTGTGCAAGTTCAGCCAGATGGCTTTGGGGTGCAGTTTCCCCCCATCTCAAATTGGCCATTGGGGGTTACCTTGTATCACCCAGCTGATGTCTTGAAATGGAGAAGAAGCAGTCTTGCCCTGGAGTATGATGGCAAGGTTTCCTGAACAGAACCTGGGCTGACTACCCCAAACCATCCAATCATGGTCAATCAGAACTGCACCCAAGCACTGTCCAAGTGCTGTTGCACACCTGGGGAAGGAAGATCAGTAGTATAGATACACTGGTGCAGATTTATGCTTTGCCAGCACTCAAAACAGGATCTTGGCCAAAGACCTTTCTGAAAAATCCAGGCAAGCTTTTGGCAATTGAGGGGCGCTCCAAAAAAGCGATACAAAGACTCCCTGAAACAACATCTCAGGCTTGGCCAAATTGATCAGCAACAGTGGTCCGCCCTGGCCTCACATCGGGAGGCATGGAGACGCACTATCCACAATGCTGCAGCCTTATTTGAGAACTCACGACGAACAAGTCTTGAAGAGAAACGACAACGCAGAAAGAATCACAACCCAAAAACATCACCCAAGGAGACCTTCTGCTGTGCTTTTTGCAACCGTACTTGTGTATCTCGGATTGGCCTTTTTAGTCATCAGCGCGCTTGCAGAAAGCGCGGGATGAGTCCTTCCTGAATCTTCCTTTGCGAAGAAAAGCCAGAGAGAGAGATTTGCTGAAGTTGAAACTTATTACCACAAGGGTGCTTAGGTTTTTTTTCCCCCAACCAAACTTAATTCAGTTTAACATTTGCTCTTGTGTTTTGTTTTAATTGTTTTTGTCTCCCCCACCTTGGTTAGAAAAGTGGAATATATATCCAATAAATAAAAATTAAAAATATAAATGAATAAAGAAAACATGGGGACTAAGCATTGAAGATATTGTCATCTGGGCTGCCTGTAACATTCTGTGATTGAGGCAGGATGATTATACAATAAACATTGCATCTGGTAGTGCATTCCCTTTATCACAAGTCACACTCACAGCCACGATGACGCATGATACTTGTATGGAACGAAAGGTCTTTCCATACTTATGTCCACAGCTAAAGGTGAGGGGAGCACACTTCACGCATGTTCAACAGGACTCTTTCCTTTTGACATGGAAAATAGGGATGAGTCATGACCAGAGGTTAGAAGTAATGAGCTACAATCAAAGAGTCTGTTGTGAATAAACCCTTCTTGCACCAATGTAAGGCATAAGGAAGTTTCATTAAGAGTATAATTAATGAAGGATAAATTAAACAGAATTAAGTTTGATTGGGGTGGAAAACTAAAACAAAAAGTAGAGCACCCTTGTGGTAATGAGTTTCAGCCTCAGCAAATTCATACTTTTGGCAGCATAACTATAAAAAGCCAGAGAACTATTTTAGTTCCTTTTATAGCTACAGGAGTGTATGTCCAGTGTATTTTGTTCCATGGGCTGGAGGCTTGTAACATTCTTTTTTTTTTTTTTACAGAAAGTATCAGAAGTTACTATTTTAGCAACTTTTGCATAATAAAAAAGGAAATAATATTCAAAAAGTAAGTGTAATGGTAATTAATTATGTAACAGCAAATTACTTTTAAAGGTAACTTTCCAATGCTCTGGTCTTGATATAGCTTAAGCTGGAAATTCCATTGGTGACCCAGTGCCCAGATTTCGCAGGCACTTCATTGAATTTACAGGTGAATCTCTCTGTGTTATCGCACTACACTGCTATAGCACTATCATTCCACTTTAACTGCTATGGCAGCCTCCTGAGGAATTCCGGAGTTTGTAGTTTAATGAGGCCTAAGAGCTCTCTGGCTGAGACTGCTAAATGCCCCTCCCTAAACTACAAATCCCAGGATTCCACAGGAGGCAGCCAGAGCAGTTAAAATGGAATAGCAGTGCTACAACAGTGTAGTACAGTAAGGCCCTTTGTTTCTTCCCACTGGCTGGCAATCCCCGGCTCAGATATTGTAGCCCACAGCCATGCTTTCTGAAGCCAATGATTGCCATGCCACACCACCATCATAAGGAAAACACCATTTCTGGACCACAGAGAGTTAGAGGAAACACACTTGGCCACAATGTATCACGTCCGACTCATGATGCACTGGGGTGAGGATGAGGAGCAGGAGGACTGGCCATTAGAGGCCTCTTCCACCCCAGCCTGCCAATGCCTGTGGGTTACTTAGCTCTCTTCCTCACACCCCGGAAGAGGCTACATTGAATTATAGTGCTCAGTGGAAACAAGTTAGAGGCTTTTGTCAGACTTCCAGATTGGCTAGAGCTGGCTGATGGCTTGTTTATTCTTATTGCCTACTCCACATTATCCATGGTGAGGGGAAGGGGTGCAGTTGGCTTCCATTCAGTAGGTTGTGTTGAATACAACAAGGGGACAGTGCAGGTAGGAAAAAGGTGAGGCAAGCACCCCAAGGCACCTTTAAGAGTGAAAGCAGAAGAGGGTCTCTTCTGGAACTTACTGACAAGGGTCTTGGAGCAGGGTAACATTTACCCCTTGGACCCCGAAGGGGGTCATACTCCTACAATCTGAGGCCTGCATGATGGCAGCCTGGTAGGACACGTACATGCGACTTGCCCAAGGTCACCCAGTAGGTTTTCATGGATGAGCCTATTTGGAAACAGTACCATAAAATCTTGATGACAGTACATATTAAATCCTTACCAGTTCTGCAGAATTTGAATACTTTGCTAACATCTTGCATGAGAATGAAAATGTAGTTTTGCTTCATGAATGCAAAAATCCAGGATATGGAAAATACATTTTTGCAATAAACATCTCAACAGTGATATTTTGCAGTGAGCAGCTCATTGGGAGATACCATCAGGTCTCTACTAATAGCTGGTTCATCCAGCTTGGTGGCTTCTGTATTATTAGCTCCATGGTAATCGAATGAAAAAATACTTGCTTTGCTGTTTAGCATAGCAAACCTTCCTCTCCTCTTCATTTTCAAAATTCATCCCCTCTCATTCTCAGACCAAATTTTTAAATACATGTGGGCGTCTGTATGTGTGTGGACTTTATCAGGCACAGAAAAAGTGGGAAAAAGACGTCATGATAGTGCAAACGGGCCCCACTATTGCACAATGTTCTCACGCTCGCGTATTCATCCTGTACTCCAGCCACGAATAACGCATCACTTTTTATTTATGGGAGAAGCCATCAATAGCTCACAATATCGCTTTTTTAATGATATTGAAGAGTGTGCAAAAACACATTCCGCTGTAATCGTGAGATTACAGTGTGAACGGACAGTCCTCTTTCGTACCTCCCTGTTGCCAGTGAGAAAACCTCAGGGTGACAACAGGAAAACCATGCACAGGACGCTCTTTTTATGAACTCTCCTGGTAGGTTTGCACGTTTTTAGATTTGTTCATTTATGTTGTAAAATTAAAGGGTTTTACTGTTTTTAAGCGCATTTCATCTTCTCACGAGAACAGCTGAAATCTCGCCATGCTAAATCACGGAAATAAACTCCCATTCTTAAAGTGTTAGTGGTGGTGGTGTGATAATACCATGGTGGTTCTTTCATGCGATTACAGCAACGTGTGATAAGGGTAATAATGCCACTATGTTTCTGCTTCCCTTGTTCATGGAATTACAGCATTTTTCGATATGACTCTGATGTGAAGGCCTGGAAACAACCCAGAAAAATTCAGAAAAAATATTCCAAATTTTTTCCTGAAAACTTTTTTGTTTTTTTCTGAAGCAAATGAAAAAAGGATAGAAAAACAATTATGAAATGTTTTGTTTTAGCATGATGAATAAAATCTGACACTGATACCGATAACTATAGCTCAGAAAATGAGTCTGATTAAATTTCATACCTATTCATTGAATATTCATTGAATCACTGAGTCCCTCCCTCCTCCCTTCCACTGTGGATACTGTGGAGAGGAAATATAAATAATTTTCTTTCTTACTCATGTTGATGGTTTCTTCTGTTTTGTTTTGTTTTTTTAATTTTTTGCCTGCTTCACATAAACTAGCAAAACCAAAGAGGTTTCGTACAGTTCAGGAGATTGTTGCTCCATTTGTTAAAAATAAAAATTAAAAAAATAAATAAAAATAAAAGTAAATTCTGTTTGCAATGATTGTTTGAATACACTGTATTTTTAATATACCAATTGTGAAAATTTTATGCCAGATCAACTTGTACATAGTCATATTTTATGTTCCTAAAGTAACAGAGTGACTTTCAGTCTGTAAAATATGCTAATGGTGCATTTTTCCCAAATTTTCTAAAAATTTCATTTTTTTCTGGGAAAAGGGAAAACGTTTTTTTCCCCATGGCTTCAAAATTTCCAGAAATTTTACATCTCTAGTCCTGTGAATCCATGGAATATCATGGAAGTTTAATTCCAATGGATGAAGGAGAAGAAAAACCACTGCATTTTTCAGGAGTGTCAGACAGAAGAGGATGACTACACCCCCAGAAGCTAGCAGGTGGACTCTCCAGACTCCTTGGTGGGCCTTTTAAATGCAAATGTTGCTGTTTCTCTTTGGGGATGGGGAGGCCGCAACACAAAACACCCATCCAGCATCCTTGAAATTTATTGTGAAATATTTTTACGTTGCTAATTAGGTAATAATGATGGATGGGGGAAGAACATTTCCTGGCTGTTAAGAAAAACCTTCTGACCTTTGAGGTCAGTATTGGTCATGGAGAAATTACTGCTTTAAAGAAACTGTTGAGGTTTAAAGCAAAAGACAACACATTACCTTTTAAGGTTTTTGAACCTTGCCCATAGTTGCAAAAGATATTCTTTAAAAAAAAACACTCAGCAGATTATTAATTGGCTTGCAGTAATACATTGCCCTGGTACAGAAAAGTAGTTTGAAACAGCATAATCTATTATGCCTAAATATTTTTTTACTGATGTCTGTGGACTCCCAGAGTTCTCCAATCATTCGGAACACAAAGAAAAAATCTTTGTTACATTTTGGTTGGCCTTAATATATTTGTAACAATGCTGTTACAGCAAAGTTGGACTATGACTCTGGAGAACAGGGTCCAAATCCCCTCTCAGCCATGTAAATCCACTGGGTAAATCCACTTAGGCAAGTCACACTCTCTCAGCTTCAGAGAAAGGCAAAGGCAAACCCTCTCTGAACAAATCTTGCCAAGAAAACTTCCATGATAGGTTGCTGTAAATCAGAAAGGACTTGAAGGCACACAACAACAACAGAGGGTAACCAAAATGGTGGGAGGTCTGGAAATCATGCCCTGTGAGGAGCAACTTAGGGAGCTGGGCATGTTTAGTCTGGAGACAAGAAGGTTGAGAGGTGACATGATAGCCATGTTTAAATATTTGAATGGATGTCATACTGAGGATGGAGCAAGCTTGTTTTCTGCTGCTCCAGAGACTAGGACACGGAGCAATGGGTTAAAACTGCAGGAAAAGAGATTCCACCTAAACATTAGGAAGAACTTCGTGACAGTAAGAGCTGTTCGGAAGTGGAATACACTGCCTCGGAGTGTGGTGGAGTCTCCTTCTTTGGAGGTTTTTAAACAGAGGCTGGATGGCCATCTGTCCAGAATGCTTTGATTGTTTGTTCCTGAATGGCAAGGGGGTTGGACTATATGGTCCTTGTGGTCTCTTCCAACTCTATGATTCTAACAACAACAGCAACAGCACTGTGGATTTTGGCACCGCACTGCTGCCTATGACAGACACTGTCATAGTGCAGCCCTTACCAGTGTCCACCAGATGTACTGGCCATAATTCTAGCAAGGGTTAATAGGATTGCAGCCCAACACAGGAGAGCATCAGGTCAGGAAAGCCTATGATGCCAGTTTAATGAACCAGTCGTTCCTAAGAGGATGGTCACATTTGGCCTCCTTTCCTGGTATGGGGTGTATGGATGAGAGTCAAGAGAGCTGAAGAAGAATGAAGACAGGTGGGGGAATAATGTAGCAGTCTGATAGTTCTGCAAAAGCAGGCTGAAAAGATAATGGGAAAGCTAGCCACTGATAGGCCTATAGAAGGGAGATAAGGAGATTGTGACTTGATAAGACCTCTGGATGAAGGGTGAGGAGACTTTCAGTCTCAACCTTTGAATGGGTGTAGCAATCAAGGAATCTTTACAGTATGCACAAATCTAAATTCTTATTTTGATTTGGAAGATACAGCCACTACAATGGCAATAAAAACAATGGGGTGGATCCAAATTTAGTTAGACTGAGAATAGATTGCACTGAAATCAGTAAGAGTTCAGTTGGTCATGAGCAACTTAACTCCCATTGCTTTCAGAGAGGAGTTTATCAGACTATCAGACGACCCAGTTTAAAAAGTTCTTTTGCCAGCGTTAAAAAAAAAATAACCCCAGCAAAAGAACGTGTCCCCCGCCCCCGCACTTACCTTCCTTTCCCTCCCAGCAAAGGCTCCCCATCAATAAAGAGGAAGTGAACTGAGCCCTGTTCACTTCCTCACTCAAAATCCCATGAGACTTTGTCCTATGAGAAATTTAAAGATAAACACATTTAAAATTGCACAAAGCACATACACACACTTTAAAGGTCCCAAGTAACCTGGGGAGGGTCATAAAAAGAGGGAAACTTACCTGGATGTGTCGATCTGACCTGGAAGTGTTTACGCCAGACTGGCCATTCTCACTGCAGTGATGAGATTTAAATGCCCCGAGGTTTCACACGCCAGCAATGCCAGCACAAAATCAGCATGGGGGATCTATTGATGGCATCAGCCATCAATAAAAAGATATGTTAGGATAATGCCAGCAGAACGCAAAAGGACGACGTCATCTGGTATTGGCATCCTTTTGTGTTCTTCTGGCGTCGTGGTCGTGCCACATTTTATGCATCTGATAATCTCCTGAGTATTCCCTGATTTTGATTAAAGCTGGATCCTATATAATGATTGGGATTCTCCCCCACCCCCACCCCCATCTCATTTGAAAGAGGCAATGTTCCAGATCAGTTCAGGAGCATCATTAACGGTTTGGTCTATACCGGGGTGGGAATCCTGTTATTGGACTGCAAGGCCCAGTAGCAAAAACCAGCATAACCAACGGCAAGAAAAGCTGGGAGTTGCAGTTCAACAACCCCATGATTCCCATCCCATTAGCCCAGATTAATATAGACACTCTCCACAAACCTGATCACAAATGTGATCTGAAAACCATACAGAGTAAAGGACAACTGCTCAGGCCATCCTGATTTTGATCCTCAAAGACATTTTGGGGAGGCAGCTCTTTTTCTCTTCCTTTTTCATTTCTGCCTGTGTGGTTGAGAAAGGCTTCCATTAGAAAGAGAAACAATCTGGGCCCAAAATTCCATACAGTTTTGAGGTTGGCTGAGTGATTTTGAGCCAGGTGCTTAGTCTAAGGCTTGCTATGATGATAAAATCTATCTGGCTATCTAAAAGACTGGGTTTCCCCATTTAAACCTCTGGCTTTTCTGTTGTCCCAACACCTTCAGAGGTACATTAGTGGAGAGGTGAGACAGGGTCTTCTTAGTAGCTGCTCTTAGATGATAGAAGGTTTCACAGAATGTTCAGAAGGGCCATTCCTGTTCTCCTTCCACCAGCAGGCATATTGTCTCATTCTGACAAGCTTTCAGCAATAAATGGCTTGTACAGTAGGAAGCCCGTATCCACTGATTCATTATCCGCTGATTCAGTTATCCACAGGACACAAAATAGCACACCTACCATAAAGTCTTCCTAGAAAATGTGTCCTCTGTAGCCATTTTCTAGGTCCTCCAAGGCAACTCTATGGTATTTTAAACCAGAAGTTCCATTATTTTCAATGGTGTTCACTATTATCCATGGTTTTCAGTATCCATGCCCCCCCCCCGAACCAATCCCCACCGGATACAGGGGTCCTACTGTATGACTAGAGGTTAAATGAATGCTGGGCTATTAATCTTTTACAGTTGTCCCTCTGTATCCACGGATTTGGTATCCATGGATTTAAGTATTCATGGCTTGAAAATATTCTTTAAAAAATAATAATTCAAAAAGCAAACCTTGATTTTGCCATCTTATATAAGGGACACCATTTTGCTATGCCGTTGCATATAATGGGACTTGAGTATTCATGGATTTTGGTATCCATGGGGGGTCCTGGAACCAAACCCCAGCGAATATGAAGGGGCAACTATATTGGGTTTTTTTTATCACTATTGCAGTATTTTAATTTATTTAATTCAAAATTATAAATATTTCACAAGTTAAAACCAGGGACACATGGGGCCAAGCAACAAAAAAATGTGGTCAAGATGGCAAAAGTTTTATTAACCAAGAAGAACACCACAAGCTAGGAGAGGTTGCAGCAGTTTACTTTTGCTTACACCTACTGGGAAGGGCAAGATTCTGCCCCCTCTTCTGTTTCCTCCCTTCTCCACTGAGTTAATTGAGGGCAAACTGCTTTTTTCACTTTGAACTCATTTTGCAGCAACTGAAATAAACTGAGGTCAACGTGGGAGAAGGAAAGAGAAACTGGGACAATTTTAAGAACAGCTAACAACTGAGGATTAGTCAGGACTGTCCCTGCCACATCAGGACATTTGAAGGGTATGAAAGTGCTGTGGGTCATTGGCAGTGCACATGGCTTACAGAAGGAGTGATGGAATTATTATTATTATTATTATTATTGACAAAACACTGCAGTGGTCTTGTTTTTACTGGTCCTGGGGACTTCTAGGAGAAGTTTTTCACCCTTTATTGGCCAGAAAAGGAACACTCTGGGGAGTCTTGAGAAGTTGAGAGCCACAAAGCCAGCATTGGGGCCACATGTGCCCAGGGGCACACTTTGCTCTTCTCTGGTTTACAAGCAACAGTTTCCATGTTAAATCCTCTAGCATCTCCAGGTAGGAATGGGATTGGAAAACCTGAAACACCAGAAGCTGCTGCCAGTTACAGTGCACTTGAGATGGGTGACCTTTTCCAGACCAAATTCCAATTTGGGAACAGTCTAGGGGGTGGGGGTTGCTCATTCCAGCAAGGGGTGGAGCTAATGACATAAGGCGGTGGGGACGGGAGGGGGGAGCAGATGTAAAACTTACCAAATGTGGATATTTTCCCACCAAAGCACAGCTCAATTCAGTGCACAGAAAATAAGTTCTTAATGCAACAGCTTTCTGAGCTGCAAAGCACAGCTCCGTTCCATGCAACAGATTTCTGAGCTGCAAAGCACAGCTCCGTTCCATGCAACAGCTTTCTGAGCTGCAAAGCACAGCTCCGTTCCATGCAACAGCTCTCCCAGCTGTTCATTATAACTATCCCTCCAGCCTTGCAGTGCTCAAGCAGTGATAGGAACTCAGTAATGCAAACCTGAAAGGGGTTGATCCCCTTTCACAGCTTTGAAGAAAACTGTCCCCAGGTAAAAACATTCTCATTTCCATTTTCACACTGATAGGAGAGAATGCACCTGTGGGATAGAATTTTTACAGGGACAGACTTGCCCAAAGTCCTTCCACTTAGAGAGAACTGAACAACTCAACAGTTGCCATGTGTGTTCAAAACAAAAGAGTAAAATGCAGTGCCAGTGTGAGAAGGTCTTCTTCCAAAGCCCAGTTCCAAGAGCCCCAGCCGCTGCCCAATTAAGTATGGCAGATGAGGACATGGGAGAAGGGCCTATTCAGTTGTCACACTCCAGCTGCAGAGCTCCAAACAGTTTGGACTACAACTCCTAGCAACCCCCAGTCAACATGACCGTACTGGCTCAGGGATTCTGGGAGTTGTCGTCGCAACCCCCCTTCCCCAAGCCCTACTCAGTTGTGCAGGCTTTCCCCCCAAGCTCTGTTTAAATGGCCATATCATTATATAAGATATGTGGGTGGGTTATAAAACCAAGGTATATAAAAAGGGTAGGGAACTCACCACTCTACAGATTTTGTTGGACCGTACCTCTCAGCCCAAGCCAACAGAGAGGGAAAATAGGAGCTGCAATTCATCACCCATCTGGAGGGTCACAAGTTGCCCACTTTGGTTTTAAACTGTATACACTAAACTACAATTTAAGATATGTTTGTTCATTCAGTTGCTCTTTATTCTTTTTTCCCTTTAAGTTGTCCATGCTCTTCTACTAAGCTTGCTACTGATCTGTTAAGGTCGATAAGCTATTGGAACCTCCATGATCAGAGGCAGTATCTGAGGAGAAGTGATAGAGGAAGGCTATCGCCTGCATGTCATCTTCCCAGAGGCAATGGCTGGTCATTGCTGGAAAAGATGCAGGGTTTAGATGGACCTTTGGTCACGTTAAAAGTTGTCCTGTCCACCATGGCTTGCTGCCCTTTGCAGGAGTATTGCTACAGTGACCAAACTCAACTTTCGGGGGCGGTTGGGAAGGGTCAGAGGTACAACCTATTGACTTGTTTGTTCAAAAGAGAACTTTTTTCCTCCCCCACAAATTCTTTCCACATATCTTCCAATTTATTTATTTATTTATTATGGTAACTGTAACAAGCAGCTCTCCAGCTGCAAGTTTTATGATGTGGCTGTTTAGAAAGAAAAGAAAATATTACAGGAATGTGATCATTGCTAGATTTGGAGTTGCTGTAAACATTGCTAACAAGTTTTGGGTGTTGTTTTCTTCTTTGGCTAAGGTAACAATCTGGGGAAAGGTAAGGGAGACTAGTAGGTAAGTTGATCTCTTTTGAAATTGCATCAGCGTCTGCCGGATGACAGTTTCAAGAAGTATGCAGGCTTTCATGTCACACTGGTGTCTACATCAGACAAAACAGAACAGGACAACTCAGAGTGGCTCTAAATGTTATGTGACTGCTACTTTTGCTCTGGGAACACTGGTGTGCAAAATTTGAATGGTAGGCAACAGCACAAGTACAAACACACACACAGAGACAGCCCTGATTGGACTGTGGAGATTTTCAGACCTGCAAAATGCTGGTTTGCCGCGCGAGCAGCCTCCCGAAACTGCTGCGCGGCAAGGGTCTACTTCGGACGACGCTGTGCCTCTCGCGAAACCGTCCCAAGCTTCACGGAAGTGACACGGACGGTTTCGCGAGAGGCACAGCGTCGTCCGAAGTAGACCCTTGCCGCGCAGCAGTTTCGGGAGGCTGCTCGCGCGGCAAACCGGCATTTTGCAGGTCTGAAAATCTTGTGTCCCTCTGATCAATGAATGTCAGTGTTAAAATGTGTGTTAACTTTCTACCACACTCACTTTATGTCAGGGCTGGCAAGCATGTGTCCCTTTAGATATGGTTGGACTGTGATTCTAATCAGCCATAGCCAGCATAGTCGAAGATAAAGGATCATGGGATTTGCAGTCCGACAACACCCAAAGGGCCACATGCCCCCTATCTTTACTATAGTCCAAGACTCTTGAAATAATCTATTCAGCCTGTTTTCCTGTGCATTCTTCAACACTGTGTGATTTAATTGCCCAGTTATCTCCTTTGCCAACAGAGTACAGATTTTCTTTTAGTGGCAAAAACTAAGAGTTCAGAAAGGGAGTGGCCACATTGGAAATTAATCCACTCAGCTATGTGCCCTGGCATGGGATAAAAGTGTTGGATGAGATTTGGGAGATTCAGGGAGACATGAAAACACTGCACTACTTTAGGCCATGTGCATGATCTCTCTCTCTCTCTGACCTACATCACAAGGTTATTGTGAGGACTGAGAGAATAGGGGGAGATCCACTTATGCCACTTTCAGCTACTGGGGTGTGGGGAAGATGGGATATTAATGTAATTAATTAATAAAGTGTGAATTCTGGTCAAGGGGAAGGCAGATTCACAAGTGATGTTCCACTGAAATCTTGAGCTGGAGTAAATATTCAACACAGTCAACAAAGTCTGTAGGTTAGAGGTGAATCTGCAAAAGAATCACAGTCCAGATGCACCCTTCTCCCCAACCTGATGCCCTCCAGATAGGTTGGACTACAATATAGTACAGTTGCTATCATCCTTAAGCAAAGGTGGCTAGTTATGGGAGCTGTAGTGCAACACATGTGGATAGGCTTCCAGGAGTCTCATTTTGTATCTTGTTCTTTGAGCCAGCATGATGCAGTGGTTTGGGTGTGGGATTAAGACTGGGAGGCCAGGTTTCAATTCCCAGCTCTGCTGTGGAAACCTGCTGGGTGACCATGAGCAAGTCACACTCTCTTAGCCCCAGAGAAAGGCAGTGGCAATCCTACAACCCTGTATTTGTGGTCCTAAAGTCTTATATTCGGGTGCTTTGGAACATCCCACATCCCATATTTGAGAGTGGATGCCAGTCATGCTCCCAGCAGATGGACCACAGAGCATTTGGTATGGATGCAGCAATCAGGCCTTACAGACAGACCAAATACTGGGGCATGTGTATTCCTCCCCTCTGAACATCCAAGCCAGGCCATCTCATGATATCTGGCCTGCCATCACAAGATTTGCATGTGTTTTGGAGTTTCCATGAAATTCGACATCTTGCAGAAGTTCTGGGATCTTTTGAGAGGCCCTCCTCCCATCATACTTGACCCAACCATATTGCTCTGCAGAGAATTGGCACCAGATGCATCCACACTACACAATTAAAGCAAATTGATATCACTTTAATTGCCTTGGCTCCATTTTAAGGAATCCTGGGCTGAAAAATTGACAATAAAAGCTCATTTGCAAGGGGAGAAATAGCAAAAGATAACTTTGCAGAAATATGGAATCCATGTGTATCTCAGGTTTTGGACTGAATAATGGATCAATGCCTACCATCAACTCATAAGACATTTTGGCATAATATTTTTTTAAAAAAACACACAGAAGAGTATTTCATATAAGAGCTGTCATGAAGCAGGTTATTAAGATGAGCCAGTAGCTATATTAGGCCTGATATAGAAATGTCTGTTCGTGTTGTAAAAAACAAGGAATAATAAAAAATAATTTAAAAATATTTTTTTAATGAAAAATAAAAATATGTAAAATTAATAAAATATAAAATAAAATAAAAAGGAAGACAATGGCAAACTTCCTCTGAATAAAACTTGCCAAGAAAATCCTATGATAGGGCTGACATAAGTGAGGTGAGGAGTAGTTTTATGGTCCTTCCCGCCTATGAGATCTTCTTTCTTGAAAGTATTACAGTATGTGAAGCTTTGGGAATGCCAACAATTTGCTTCCACTCAACCATTAAGGGTCTGATGCTTGTGCTCCAGTTCTGTAGTACTATTGATAATCCAGGTTTGTTTTCCTACTTCCTCTTTGATTATCTTCAGTCTCCTCAGAAGCTGTGGGAAGTGGATTTTCCCAGCAACAATCTATTGTGGTGCGCTTTCCCTAATGTAATGCAAAGTGCTTAGGTGTGGCTGTGGTTTGGATGGACAATTAGGAGACATTAGCTTTACAAAAGACCTGATACTAGCAGAGATTAAAAACTATTAGAACCATAAAGATGACCCATTCAAAATGTCCCTCACCAACACCACAGTTGTTGGGCTTGTTGGGCTGTATGGTACTTGGTGCTTTAATGTTCCTCACATTTCTCTCCTTCCCTTCCTCCACTGAGTGACAACCTATTATTACAAGCATGTGATAATCCTTTGAGATTGTCTAGGCTCAGATAATGACTTTCCCAGTGAGGTGAATTTAATTTTGGATCAGGGAAGTCAACCCAGGTCTCTTTAGCCCAAATCCAACATGGTTCTACCTCAGTATTCTATGGCTGCTGACACACTGCAAGAAATAATGCAGTTTGGCACCACTTTAACTATCATGGCTCCATCCTATGGAATCCTGGAGTTTGTACAGTTGTCCCTCTGTATCCACAGATTTGGTATTCATGGATTTAAGTATTCACAGCTTGAAAATATTCTTTAAAAAATAATAATCCAAAAAGCAAACCTTGATTTTGCCATCTTATACAAGAGACACTATTTTGCTTTGCCATTGCATATAATGGGACTTGAGTATTCACGGATTTTGGTATCCACAGGGTGTGTGTGTGTCCGTGTCCTGGAACCAAACCCCAGCAAATATGAAGGGACAACTGTAGTTTGTTGTGGCACCAGAGTGCTCTGACAGGGAAGTCTAAATATCTCACAAAACTACACATTGCAGAATTCCATAGCACTGAACCAGGGCTGTTAAACCAATGTCAAACTGCATTATTTCTGCACTGTATTAGCAGCCTATGACGCTAATAAATAGGACATTATATGTAGCAGTAGCCTTCTCAGTGGCTGTTCCCACCTTGTGGAATTTGCTTCCACAGGAGGCTCCCTGATAGCCTTTCACCAGCAGGCAAAGACCTTCTTGTTCAAGTAAGCTTTAAATGAGTAATTGGTTGCAGAGTGTCTTCTTATGGGGATGAATAGGTACTCTAGTTTTATCTTTTGTATGTGTTTTAATGGTTTCATATTGTTTAATTTATGATTTTTTTTCCAGAGAGCAGTGTGATGTAGTGGTTTGAGTATAGGACTATGGCTTTGGAGACAATGGTTCGAATCTCCACTTAGCCATAGAAACCTACTGGGTGATCTTAGGCAAGTCACACTCTCTCAGCCTCAGAGGAAGGCAAAAGGAAACCCTTCTGTGAACAAATCTTGCCAAGAAAGCCCCGTGATAGGTTTAACTTAGGGTTGCCATAAGTCAGAAAGAACTTGAAGACACACAAGAACAATTCATGACTTTAAAAAACGATGATCTTATAACTACGCTTTAATTTTTTTTAATGCTTTTAGCTGATTTTGTTTTATTTTTGGGATCCCACACCAGGTGAAAGGCAGCATATAAATACAATAAATAAAATAAATAAAAATTAGTGATTAGATTTTTGGACAACGACAAGGGACAACCTGGTTCAAATCTCTATTCAGTTACAAAGCTTTACCGGGTGACCTTGAGCTAGTTGTGATCTGTTGACCTACCTCACAGGATCATTGTGAGAATAAAATTGGAGAGAACGACTATGTATGTTATCTTGAGAGAGGAAAGACAAGATATTGGTGTAACACAAAAAAAGCAAACTACAGACCTGGAAAGCAGGCCAATTAAATCATGGTTAAACAAGGACTCTGGAAGACCAGGGCTTAAATCCCTCCTTGGCCATGGAAACCCACTGGGTGACCTTGGCCAAGTCATACTCTCCAAGCCTCAGGCTGCATTTTTGAATTCTTCTTGAGGATGTGGCACTTTATATGCCTTATGAGGAAAGACTTACAGAGCAGGGTATGTTTAGCCTGGAAAAAAGATGGTTAAGGGGCGATATGATAGCTCTGTTTAAGTACGATATTTGAAGAGGTGTCAAACTTGAGGATGGAGCAAACTTGTTTTCTGCTGCTTCAGAGACTAGAACACAGATCAATGGATGCAAGCTCCAGGAACAGAGATTCCACCTCAACATAAGGAAGAACTTTCTGACAGTAAGAGCTGTTTGGCAGTGGAACACACTCCCTCAGAGCCTAGTGGGGTCTCCTTCCTTGGAGGTCTTTAAAAGAGGCTGGATGGCCATCTGTCAGGGATGCTTTGATTGTGATTTCCTGCATGGCAGGAGGTTGGACTGGATGGCCCTTGTGGTCTCTTCCAACTCTACAATTCTATGATTCTATGATTCTATGATATGCACTCCTCAAGGCTATTTGAGGCCCTAAAACACTTCCAGACCCTACAGGGAAGAAGAAAAACAAAGAAAACTGCCAAATTTCCTTTTACACAAGAGGCAAGTTGTGCGCACATACCATTTGCCTTTTAAAACCTACAAAAACCATTTCTTCCCAACTGGGAGTGGATTTCTAGACACTCAGCTATCAGAAGATAATGGGAAATATTTCTGTCTAGACAGACACAGGGTTTGAATCCTCACTCAGCCATGAAAACCCACTGGGTGACTGACCAAGTCACACTCTCTTTACCCCTAGAGGAAGGCACTAGCAAACCACCTCTGAATAAACCTGGCCAATAAAACCTTTAGGATGGCCATAACTCAGAAATTACTGGAAGGCACACCACAACAATATGGAGCCAAATGTCATATCCAATTGTATTTATCTTCTGCAGCAGGGATGGGCAAGTTCAGCAGCTCTGGGGGCCAAATTTCCCCCATTTTGTCTCCCTAGAAGAAAATTTCTCCAATTTCTCTCCCTGGAAGTTGAAACAGGACATACCAACCCCTGACAACTGAGCCTGACTAGAAATCCATGTTGGATTTAAGGGAAAAAATCTGATTGCTTACTAAAACAAGGTGTGTGTACGGGAGAGGGGTGTGCTATGTTTTAAAGGAGAATCATGCCTTCCATTTGTTGTTGTTGTGGGCCTTCAAGTTGTTTCAGACTTAGCACCTTTTTTTAAATGATTTTTTTGGGTGGGTTACCCTGTGAAATTGGGCAGGAAGGCTGCATTCAGGGTGGCAGCTATGTGATGCCCATCCCTACTTTGAACGTATCATTCTACTTAATAATAATTGTAAGCCGCTCTGATAACCTTTGTGGCTGAAGAGCGGGGTATAATTACAACAACAACAACAACAACAATAATAATATACATTAATTGTATCAGATCTGGAAGAGGTTGAAATCAAGTCTACTTTGGTCAGACCTCAACTGTAATATTGTGTACCATTCTGGGCACCACAATTCAAGAAGGATATTGACAAGCGAGAATGTGTCCAGAGGAGGCTGACCAAAATGGTGGGGGGGCTGGAAGCCATGCCCTATGAGAAGCGGCTTAGGGAGCTGGCTATGTTTAGCCTGGAAAAGAGAAGATTAAGAGCTGACAGGATAGCCATGCTTAAATACGTACTTGAAAGAATGTCATATTAAAGAGGGAGCAAGCTTGTTACAGTGTGCAAGGCGTAGACTTAAACTACAGGAAAAGAGATTCCATGTAAATATTAAGAAGAACTTCCTGACAGTAAAAGCTGTTCAACAGTGGGATGTGCTGCCTCAGAGTGTGGTGGAGTCTCCTTCTTTGGAGGTTTTAAAACAGAGTCTGGATGCCCATCTGTCAGTAGTGCTTTGAATGTGTATTCACGCATGGCACGTGGTTGGACTGGATGCCCCTATTGGTCTCTTCCAGTTTTATTGTTCTATGATTTTCCATATTTGTTAGACATGGAAGTTCCTTATTCAAATGGCACACCTTGTGCAACTGTGGTTGATGCTCAATGCTATCCTCAGGGACTGTGCCTTGTAGTATCATAGACTCATAGAATAGAATATAGAATAGAGTGGAACTATTACTTCCCTTGACCTAGACACTATACTCCTATTGATGCAGCCTACAATTGCATTTGCTTTTTTAGCTGCTGCATTACACTGCTGACTCAGGTTCATCTTATGGTCCACTAAGATTCCTAGATCTCTTTTGCATGTACTGCCATCAAGCCAGGTGTCACCCATCCTATATCTGTGCATTTCATTTTTGCTCCCCAAGTGTAGTATCCTACATTTCTCCCTGCTGAAATTCATTTTGTTAGTTTTGACTCAGTTTTCTAATCTATTAAGGAGTCATTTTGAATTCTGATCCTGTCCTCTGGGGTATTAATTACCCCTCCTAATTTGGTGTCATGGGCAAACTTGATAAGCATGCCCTCTATGCCATCATCCAAGTTATTGATAAAGATGTCATTCAACATCTTTATCAATGACTTGGTTGAGGGAATTAGGGGCATACTTATCAAATTTGCAGATGACACCAAATTAGGAGGAGTAGCTAATACCCTAGAGGACAGGATCAAAATTCAGAATGACCTGGAGAGACTGGAGAGCTGGGCCAAAGCTAACAAAATGAAATTCAATACGGAGAAATATAAAGTACTGCATTTAGGGCGGAAAAATGAAATGCATAAATATAGGATGGGAGAGACCTGGCTGAATGAGACTATGTGCGAAAGGGATCTAGGAGTCCTAGTAGACCACAAGTTGAACATGAGCCAACAGTGTGATGCGGCAGCTAAAAAGGCCAATGCGATTTTGGGCTGTATCTATAGAAGTATAGTGTCTAGATCAAGGGAAGTCATAGTGCCACTCTATTCTGCCTTGGTCAGACCTCACTTGGAATACTGTGTCCAGTTCTGGGCGCCACAATTCAAAAAGGATATTGACAAATTGGAGCGTGTCCAAAGAAGGGCAACTAAAATGGTGAAAGGTCTGGAAACGATGCCTTATGAGGAAAGACTTAGGGAGCTGGGTATGTTTAGCCTGGAAAAAAGATGGTTAAGAGGCAATATGATAGCCCTGTTTAAGTATTTGAAGGGATGTCACGCTGAGGATGGAGCAGGCTTGTTTTCTGCTGCTCCAGAGACTGGAACACGGAGCAATGGGTGCAAGCTCCAGGAACAGAGATTCCACCTCAACATGAGGAGGAACTTTTTGACAGTAAGAGCTGTTCGGCAGTGGAACACACTCCCTCAGAGCGTGGTGGGGTCTCCTTCCTTGGAGGTCTTTAAACAGAGGCTGGATTGCCATCTGTCGGGGATGCTTTGATCAAGATTTCCTGCGTGGCAGGGGGGTTAGACTGGATGGCCCTCGTGGTCTCTTCCAACTCTGCAATTCTATGATTCTATGATTCTTTGTTGACTTGTACTGGGCCCAGGACAGAACCCTGTGGCACCCCACTGGTCACTTCTCTCCAGGATGAAGAGGAGCCATTGATGAGCACCCTTTGGGGTCACCCACACTTGCATCACAACGTGTTGCCCCTTGTCTCCGATTTTTGCATAGAAATCTCAGGGCCTAAGGTAGCCCTGACCTGTCAACCCTAGTACAAGGTAACATTCTGGGAATCGTCTTGAGAGGGAGCTCAGTTCACTTGGGCAGGGCTAGAAGGCCTTTCTAATTACAGAAAGTTTACTGCTGATCCAGAGGGTTTTTATAGCCTACCAATCTCAACAGCTAACATAGCATGACTCTTGAAGGAGCCAAAGATGTTTTGCTGCCAAAACCAAGATACACCCCTGCACGTTCTGTGTACAAAAACTGATGGCACTGGCAGTTAGATCTTTCCACAATAATGATGGTGGGAGAGCAGCTTTCCTTGCACCTAAATACAACAGCAGGGACCCTTTCATGCTGAGCACTATGAGCCCACTTTAAAAGCCATGGTAACATCTTACGGAATCCTGGGATTTATGGTCTGTTTAAGGTACAAGAGCTCTCTGGCTGAGAAGTCTAAATATAGGTCCCGTCTACATGATTTAAATAATACGTACGGCGTGCGAAAGTTTGCACTTCGGTACAAACGGCCGTTCGGATGCACACGAATGCAAAAGAGGGGGGCCCGGTTTTCCACCCTGAAATACGCACACGCGGCATTCGGGAGGGAAAGCGGATCGCGAAGAGAAATCTGTACGCCGTTCGGATGGCTGACGGGTCTGTACGGTCCATTCGCACACATACAAACAGGCTGTGTAATCTGATTAGCTGGCCAAGTAGAGGGGGCGGGGCTAGCACGGAGGGAAATTGGGAGCAGCCGCCATGTTGGTTTCCCGGCTAGCGAGCGTCTGGTAAGTCTGTGAATTTATATGTTTATTTATTTTTATTTTATATTGTAAATACGGAAAACGGACTGTCCGCAAACCAGGAACCTTAAAAAAAAAAAAAAAAGCAGCGGGAGATTTAAAACTGCTGCTTGGCTTGCTCGCTCCAGCCAGCTTCGGGAAGAGGGAGTCATACGGAGTTTAGGGGGTTTAAAAAATTGTATAGCCGGTTCGTATGCATACGAATGACAGGCTGTTCGTATTTTTTGCCCCCCATACGGATTTTTTTATGATCGTATAGCCGCACCCATAGTATCCCTCCCTGAACAGCAAACCCGAGTATTCCATAGGACAGAACCATGGCAATTAAAGTGGAATACTTGAACTTTGGACCTTGCCCTTTTACCCTCAAGAGCCAGAGGCGCGCGCCTAACGGCACGCGAATTTCACTAACCAAACAAAAATACAGCAGACCTAAAAGTACAGCTTAGCATTCTCAGCGTTAACTAAGAGTTCTTAGATTACCTAAAAGCTCTCATCATGGACACTGAGGGGACTGCAGCAGTCACTTGCAACACTTGTGCGATGTTTGTATTCTTGTCTACAGACGTGGAGAACTTCACATGCACCAAGTGCAAGCTGGTAGCCCTCTTGGAGGAGAAAGTACAGCAGCTGGAGACACGGGTAGCTACACTTCAACAGATTCGTGAGCAGGAGGCTTTCCTGGACAGAACAGAACGAACAGTCTTGGATGGGGACCGCACAGAGGAAGTGGCTGTGGAGGAGAGGGTCACTTCACGGACACAGGAAGTAGACAGCTGGAGGAATGTCACACACAGAACAAGAAAATCCAGGGATTCTTCCAGCAGCTTGCAGCTACAGAATCGATTCGAAGCCCTTTCCCTTATCAAGGACAACGAGGAAGAACAGCATGGACAGACTTCAGGGGTAGAGCAGCAGACCTTGAGAGGACCACCGCAAGGAACAGCAGCTGCGAAGCCTCAGCGGAGGCGTGTGGTGGTGGTGGGGGACTCCTTGCTGAGGGGTACAGAAGCAGTGGTATGTGGGCCTGACAAGATGACTCGGGAGGTGTGTTGTCTCCCTGGGGCAAAGGTCTGTGATGTGACTGAGAGGCTGACAAGACTCGTCAAGCCTACGGATCATTACCCCTTCCTTTTGGTCCATGTGGGAACCAATGATACTGCAAGGCACAGCTTTCCCAAGATCAGAAGAGATTATGAGGCCCTGGGGAGGAAGCTGAAAGAAATGAACGCACAGGTGGTCATCTCGTCTCTTCTGCCAGTTGAAGGGCATGGTCCAAGAAGGGAGAGGAAAATAGCCGACGTAAACAACTGGCTCCGTAGATGGTGTCGCCGAGAACAAATTGGATTCTTGGATCATGGACTGCGCTTCCATGCGGGGGGACTTCTGGCAAGAGATGGGGTGCATCTTACAACAGTTGGAAGGAACATTTTTGCCAACAGTCTCAAGAATTTGATCAGGAGGGCTTTAAACTGAGTCAAATGGGGGAGGGAGACAGTATTCTGGAAGGCAAAAGGGCTGGAGAAAATAGTCAAACTGTCATAGAGGGAACAAGGCAAAAAGCGCAAGGACCCAACAGTGGGAGGCAAAAAAACTTGCACAGGGAGCAAGTAAAGGGAACACATGGTCTCAGATGTCTCTACACTAATGCACAGAGCATGGGAAATAAGCAAGATGAACTTGAACTCCTTGCACTACAAAACAAATATGATATAATAGGCGTTACTGAAACCTGGTGGGACGAGTCTCATGATTGGAATGTAGGAATAGAGGGGTATAACCTTTATAGGAGAAACAGGCCAAACAGGAAAGGAGGAGGAATAGCATTATATGTCAGGGATATTTACACCAGTGAAGTGATCCATGACATCAATACTGGAAGCCAGGTGGAGAGCATCTGGATAAAAATTAAAGGGGAGGGAAACAACAGGGATGTTATTGTGGGACTCTACTACAGACCCCCAAATCAGACGGAGGAATTGGATGTTGCCTTTCTAGAACAGATGAACGTACATGCAGAAAGGAGAGATGTAGTAGTGATGGGGGACTTCAACTATCCTGATATTTGCTGGCAATCTAACTCAGCCAAAACTACAAGGTCTAGCAAATTCCTTACATGCCTGGAAGACAATTTCATGGTCCAAAAGGTGGAAGAGGCAACAAGGGGGTCAGCTATTTTAGATCTGATCCTAACCAATAGAGACGACCTGGTTAATGGGGTGCAAGTGGTGGGATCCTTAGGTGAGAGTGATCATGTTCTCCTGGAGTTTGTTATACAATGGAAAGGAGAAGCCAGGCATAGTCAGACACGCATTCTTGACTTTAGGAGAGCTGATTTCAATAAACTCAGGGAAATACTGGGGATGATCCCATGGTCAAGAATACTAAAAGAGAAGGGACCTCAAGACGGATGGGACTTTCTCAAAAGGGAGATACTGAAGGCACAATTTCAAACAGTACCACTGAGGAAGAAAAATGGGAGGTGTCTCAAGAAACCAGGATGGATGACTAAAGAACTTTCAATGGAGCTAAGTTTTAAACGGAACATGTATAGGAAATGGAAAAAGGGGGAAATCACCAAAGAAGAATTCAAACAGATAGCGAACACGTGTAGGAGTAAAGTCAGAAAAGCTAAAGCGCAGAATGAGTTCAGGCTTGCTAGGGAGGTTAAGAACAATAAAAAGGGTTTTTTTGGGTATGTCCGCAGCAAAAGGAGGAAGAAGGAAATGATAGGGCCGCTACGTGGAGAAGATGGCAAAATGCTAACAGGGGACAGAGAAAAGGCAGAATTACTCAACACCTTCTTTGCCTCAGTGTTTTCAGAAAAGGAAAAGGAGGACGAACCTGAGGAGAATGGAACAGAGGACACAATAGGGGAAATCCAGCTCAAAATAAGTAAAGAGGTAGTACAGGAATACCTTCTTAATCTAAATGAATTTAAATCTCCAGGACCAGATGAACTACATCCAAGAGTATTAAAAGAGCTGGCAAATATAATCTCAGAGCCATTGGCAATAATATTTGAGAACTCCTGGAGAACAGGAGAAGTCCCAGCAGACTGGAGGAGGGCAAACGTTGTTCCCATCTTCAAAAAGGGGAAAAAAGAGGATCCCAACAACTATCGTCCAGTTAGTCTGACATCAATACCAGGGAAGATTCTAGAACAGATCATTAAACAGAGAGTCTGTGAACATTTAGAAGGCAAAGCCATAATCACAAAAAGTCAGCATGGGTTTCAGAGAAACAAGTCATGCCAGACTAATCTGATCTCTTTTTTTGATAAAGTTACCAGCTTGGTAGATGAAGGGAATGCTGTGGACATTGCATACCTTGATTTCAGTAAGGCCTTTGACAAGGTTCCCCATGACATTCTTGCAAACAAGCTTGTAGAATGTGGGCTAGACAAGTTAACTGTTCAATGGATTTGTAATTGGTTGACCGGCCGAACCCAAAGGGTGCTCAGCAGTGGCTCCTCTTCGTCTTGGAAAGATGTGACCAGTGGGGTGCCACAGGGTTCTGTCCTGGGCCCGGTGCTATTCAACATCTTTATCAATGACTTAGATGAGGGAATTAGGGGCATACTTATCAAATTTGCAGATGACACCAAATTGGGAGGAGTAGCTAATACCCTAGAGGACAGGATCAAAATTCAGAATGACCTGGATAGACTGGAGAGCTGGGCCAAAGCTAACAAAATGAAATTCAATACGGAGAAATGTAAAGTACTGCATTTAGGGCGGAAAAATGAAATGCATAAATATAGGATGGGAGAGACCTGGCTGAATGAGACTACGTGCGAAAGGGATCTAGGAGTCCTAGTAGACCACAAGTTGAACATGAGCCAACAGTGTGATGCGGCAGCTAAAAAGGCCAATGCAATTTTGGGCTGTATCAATAGAAATATAGTGTCTAGATCAAGGGAAGTAATAGTGCCACTCTATTCTGCCTTGGTCAGACCTCACTTAGAATACTGTGTCCAGTTCTGGGCACCACAATTCAAAAAGGATATTGACAAATTGGAGCGTGTCCAGAGAAGGGCAACTAAAATGGTGAAAGGTCTGGAAACAATGCCTTATGAGGAGAGACTTAGGGAGCTGGGTATGTTTAGCCTGGAAAAAAGACGGTTTAGAGGCGATATGATAGCCCTGTTTAAGTATTTGAAGGGATGTCACGCTGAGGATGGAGCAGGCTTGTTTTCTGCTGCTCCAGAGACTGGAACACGGAGCAATGGGTGCAAGCTCCAGGAACAGAGATTCCACCTCAACATGAGGAGGAACTTTTTGACAGTAAGAGCTGTTCGGCAGTGGAACACACTCCCTCGGAGCGTGGTGGGGTCTCCTTCCTTGGAGGTCTTTAAACAGAGGCTGGATGGCCATCTGTCGGGGATGCTTTGATTGTAATTTCCTGCGTGGCAGGGGGGTTGGACTGGATGGCCCTCGTGGTCTCTTCCAACTCTGCAATTCTATGATTCTATGAATAATATTGCTGCAATTATGTAGTGTGATACGGCCCCAGGTTAGCTTATGAAGTGCCAGACAAGCTGTATGGCCCACAACTCTCCCCTCCAACACCTAGATGCCTCCTGCTAGTATCTGCTACCTGACGCCTCTGCTTTACTTTCCCCAGTGATAGGGCTGGACCTTGACAACACTGTTCTTGAAAAGGACTTTGAGCCTGGGTCCCTATATCTCTAGTTAGTTGGCCACTCTTGCATCAAATTCCATTTCCTCCACATTTTGTCCTTTCTGACTGCACTGCACTGCACAATTGCCTCACATCACATGTTGTCGAGCCATCTTTAATCTTTCCTGCTTGGAGCAAACACTGCCATTTTCAATTGGGCTTGCTATCAAATGCGCTTCCCATCCCATAAGGTTTCTGCTCTTGATGAACTGTCACAAAACTCTGCTGAGATGTGCTAGAAATTGACTCTCTGGCCCCAGGGGCGAGAGATTTCAGACATCACAGAACTCCAGAACTCATTTCAGAGTCACTCACTGTCACAAGGGGAGCAGCATTAAAGCTCCTAAGAAGACACTGCTTCAAGTGAATGCCCATTCTGTAATGGCTGCACAATCAAAAAAAGATGATGATGGAAAACGTACAAATGCTCTTCTTGCCTCCACTACCTTCCATTATGGAGCTGGGATGGCGCATGCAGTTTAGGTGCCTCTAAATATTAGTTTAGCTACTTAGGGAAAGGTGTCAAGCACATCTTGGCCTACTAAACACACAAACAAACAAAAAAGAGAGAGAGACTGGGTCTTTCAGCCTAAGCAAACAAGATAACCTCATCCCAAAGGGTGCTCAGCAGTGGCTCCTCTTCGTCTTGGAAAGATGTGACCAGTGGGGTGCCACAGGGTTCTGTCCTGGGCCCAGTGCTATTCAACATCTTTATCAATGACTTAGATGAGGGAATTAGGGGCATACTTATCAAATTTGCAGATGACACCAAATTGGGAGGAGTAGCTAATACCCTAGAGGACAGGATCAAAATTCAGAATGACCTGGATAGACTGGAGAGCTGGGCCAAAGCTAACAAAATGAAATTCAATACGGAGAAATGTAAAGTACTGCATTTAGGGCGGAAAAATGAAATGCATAAATATAGGATGGGAGAGACCTGGCTGAATGAGACTACGTGCGAAAGGGATCTAGGAGTCCTAGTAGACCACAAGTTGAACATGAGCCAACAGTGTGATGCGGCAGCTAAAAAGGCCAATGCAATTTTGGGCTGTATCAATAGAAGTATAGTGTCTAGATCAAGGGAAGTAATAGTGCCACTCTATTCTGCCTTGGTCAGACCTCACTTAGAATACTGTGTCCAGTTCTGGGCACCACAATTCAGAAAGGATATTGACAAATTGGAGCGTGTCCAGAGAAGGGCAACTAAAATGGTGAAAGGTCTGGAAACAATGCCTTATGAGGAGAGACTTAGGGAGCTGGGTATGTTTAGCCTGGAAAAAAGACGGTTTAGAGGCGATATGATAGCCCTGTTTAAGTCTTTGAAGGGATGTCACGCTGAGGATGGAGCAGGCTTGTTTTCTGCTGCTCCAGAGACTGGAATACGGAGCAATGGGTGCAAGCTCCAGGAACAGAGATTCCACCTCAACATGAGGAGGAACTTTTTGACAGTCAGAGCTGTTCGGCAGTGGAACACACTCCCTCGGAGCGTGGTGGGGTCTCCTTCCTTGGAGGTCTTTAAACAGAGGCTGGATGGCCATCTGTCGGGGATGCTTTGATTGTGATTTCCTGCGTGGCAGGGGGTTGGACTGGATGGCCCTCGTGGTCTCTTCCAACTCTGCAATTCTATGATTCTATGATTCTATGATCCTGGAAAATAATTCAGCTATTAATGGGCTACAGAGAACCTCTGAGCAAAACAAGAGAGTAGAGCAGCTTCCCTTCTCTCCAGCACCCATAAATATCTCCCCATGCATGGCCCCTGTACACTATTCCAGTCTTCCAGTTAGTCTGTAGGTGTATTTGTACTACAACAGCCATCGTCCTCAGTTGGGAACACGCCAGTATACCTATATCAATATCAAGAGACAAGAGGATTTTCCAG
The DNA here is from genome assembly GCA_030847615.1 of Gambelia wislizenii. NCBI lineage: Eukaryota > Metazoa > Chordata > Lepidosauria > Squamata > Crotaphytidae > Gambelia > Gambelia wislizenii. The sequence continues at coordinate 25,298,102 of JAUMIR010000004.1, forward strand.
ATGGAGGGATCCTCATGATAGCAATTCAGCTGGGCAGCTGTTACGTGTTTTTCTCTTTGTCTGCAATAAAGAAAAAGAAAAAGATAGAAGTCACAGGTGAAAAATGGAGGATTTGGGGGGGGGTTGTTTGTTTGTTTGTTTGGGGGGGGTGCTGTTATTTGCAATTAGATGGCTTCAGTTTATGGTGATCCTATGCCCTGAGTCATCAACAGCCCTAATCTGGCCTTGCTATCTCAAGGCCATGGTTTCCTTTACTGAGTCAATTCATCTGTAATGTAGTCTTCCTGTTTTCCTACTGCTTACATTTTCCTCAGTATTATTGTCTCTTCCAATGATTCACATCATCTCATGATATGTCTAAAGCACAACAACCTTCGTTTAGTCATTTTTTAAATTATTCTTGTAAGTGTTCAGGCTTGGTTTGCTATCACGCTCATTTATTTGTCTTTTTGGCAATCTATGATATCCATAGAACTCTCTTCCAGCACCACATTTCAGATGAGTTGATTTTCTTCCTGTCAGCTTTCTTCACTGTCCAGCTTTCACAACCATATTTAGAAATCAGAAATGTTATGGCATGAATGAGTCTGACTTTGGTATTTAATGACACAGTATATCTTTACACTTGAAGATCTTAACTACTTCCTAGCTGTCCTTCCAAGTCTTAGCCATCTTCTGATTTCTTGACTACTGTCTCCATTTTTACTGATGATTGAGTCAAGGGACTTTTTCAGACAATGTAAAAATAACGCTCGCAGCGTCGCCAGGTTGCGACGCTGCAGCGCAAGAGGGCGTCAGTTTCGTACGACGCTCCTTCCCAGTGGTACTGTTGCAGTACCACTGGGACATTTGACCGTGATATTTTTGCTTTTACAGTCACATTTTACTCACGATTGTTGATCGTTGATTGTTTTTTGGATATTTAAAAAAAAAAATTTCAAGCTGTGGATAAATGAATCTATGGATGCAGAATCCGTGGATACGGAGGCCAAATGTATAAGCTTTAGTGCCCCTTTGACATAAACTTTGATGGAAGTGTTATTAATTAAAGTATGGAGAATTTGATCAAATTCCATTTGTAAATTAAATATGTGTGCAGGGCATGACTGGAAGAGGTAACCTGACTGCACTGGAAACAGAAAGTAAAGGATGGATTTGGGGTTGGATCAAATATGACTTCCTAACAACCATTCCCATGTGTACAATGAAACATTCTTTATATGGAAAGAGAGAAAGACAGTAGCTCACCTGTCTTGCCTGACTTTTCTGGCCATCCATTTTTCTAATTTACCCATCATCTGAACAGTGTGGTGGGGGGAGAGAATACATATTTGCAAAATTCTGCACACATGCATTCATAGATGCAGATTTAGATAGGAATTGCTAGAATTCAAACAGAAATACCATGTAACTCACCATAGTAGAGAAAACTATGACTGGAGAGGTATCCATACCACTTGAGTGTAGCACTTTCATACCAATTTAACTACCATGTTTGTACCCTAAGGAATCCTGGAATTTGTAGTTTGGTAAGATATTTATAATTTTTTACTATTTTATTTGTCATTATTTCCTTTCCCCAATCATGTAGTTATACAGTAGGACCCCTGTAGCCACTGATTAATTATCCACTGATTCAATTATCCATGGGACACAAAACAGCACACCTACCATAGAGTCTTCCTAGAAAATGTGTCCTCTGTAGCCATTTTCTAGATCCTCCAAGGCAAGGCAACTCTATGGTATTTTAAACCAGAAGTCCCATTGTTTTCAATGGCGTTCGCTATTATCCATGGTTTTCGATATCCATGGGCGCTATTATCCACATTTTTGTATCCTTGGGTCCCTCAGAACCAATCCCCAGCACAGATGGGGGGTCCCAACTGTAACTACAACACACTATGACTATACAGTCGTCCCTTCACATTCGCGGGGGTTAGGTTCCACAGACCCTCGCGAATGTGAAAAATCCGCGAATAATGTTTGCCCTCCCCTCCCCCGCCAAAGCGACCACGGGGCCTCCGGAGGCCCCATAGTCGCTTTCCCCCGCCTCCCCCTCCCTTCCAAGGCCTTCACGGGGCCTCCGGAGACCCTCCCGAGGCCCTGTGGATGCCTCCCCGGCCCTCCCCCCTCCCCCCCAAGGCCCCGTGGAGGCCTCCCCGGCCCTCCCCCTCCCACCCAGGGCCTTCACGGGGCCTCGGAAGGCTCCATGGAGGCCTCGCTGGCCCTCCCCCTCCCCCCCAAGGCCTTCACGGAGCCTTCGGAGGCTCTGTGGAGGCCTCCCCGGCCCTCCCCCTCCCTCCCAGGGCCTTCACGGGGCCTCTGGAGGCCCCATGTCACGCTTTTGGGAGGGCTGGGGGGGCCTCCCAAAACCGCGAATATCCAAAACCGCAAATGCTGAGTTTGCGAATGTGGAGGGGCAACTGTAATTTAACGAGGTACAAGGTACACTAGAGCTCTCTGGCAGAGAATTTTAAGGACCTGACCAGGTTTCCACGGGATGGAGCCAATGCAGTTAAGATGCCATCAAAGTCCTATAATTGTGCAGCATGGATACACGCTTGGCAGCTTGTATGTCTGCCTGCCCAGTCTGCCTGACAGGGTCTAACTCTTGATGGACAGCTATAAGGCCTCTGTTCTGTTTTTCTAGATCTTTCTCTTTAGACGAGATTTGGATCGGACAGCTCTTAAAGTAGAGTGTACCTGTATTTTCAGGTAGCCTGTCTTCTGCAAAGTAGGACACAGTAATTGTATACTGACTGTTTAAGGTGCAAGCCCAGAAGGCCTCAGGCCATGCTAGCATTAAGTATGGGCAGAAGCTAGGAGGAGCAGTTGTGGAACTGCATCACCTGCTTAGGAACTAGTACATCCCTGGGCCTATTCAGTTAAATTTTCAGCCCTTAACATTAGGCATTTCCTCTGTTCCAGGAAGACATTTCTGTGAGGTGCTGCTTTCCATATAGAAAAATGGCCACCCTGGGTTGTCTTCAGCAGAGGACTGCTCTATAAAGTAAGACACATTGCCACCCTCGGTCTAAACTACTTTGTTCTCACCTAGGTGTGAGAGGGGCAAGGAAAGCAAAACTGCAGTGAAGCAAGGCATGGTAGAGAAGAATTCACATCCTCACATCCCTTTCCTGCACATTCATTTTCATGTAAAGAAACTGATTTCCACTTGGGGAGACACATGGAAAAATATGTGTCACATCCAGCTTTGTTCAGATATAGGGTTGCCTGGTCAGGTCTACCTCCCCCTCCCCCAAGTTTCAGGACCAATACCTAGGGATGACTCCTTGTGATATCAAAGGAGGCAGCTCCTGGTAATGCAACAAAGGTGGCTTTTCAGGACAGTGCTCTCACCCTGAGATTCCTCCCCCTTGCCCTGAGAAGTGGAGCAGAGGATCCCAGGAGATCTAGGAGCCTTACCTCTGAATGACACAGCCCCTATTCTGTCTGCTGCCTGAGCACACTAATTACAATCCAAAAGTTACTTCTGATTCTTTCTTTTTCCCAATAATGCAGTTATTTAACCCTGGTGGCACAGTGGTTAAATGCCAATACAGCAGCCACAAAGTTGTGAGTTCAATCCTACAGGGCTCCAAGGTTGACTCAGCTTTCCTTCCTTCCATAGGTCAGTAAAATGAGTACCCAGCTTGTTGGGGGCAATTAGCTAATACATTGTAAAAACCACTTAGAGAGTGCTTTGCACTGATAAGCAGTATAGAAATATAAATGCTATTGCTATAAGGACATTGTGCGATGACTGTAATTTAACCAGGGACAATGTCACTCAATTTGTAGTGTCACTTTTAGTTTGACTTCACCAAATGGGGGGGGGCATGGGACAATTACATGGTTCCAGTGTGAGCTTGTGCTGTGCCTTGTGCTCTGTGCTGAGGTGACAACTAGGTGGATGAGAGGGAAGAAGTACGGTATGTGTTTTATCCCACAAACCAGTGGCTTGTAGTAATCAGATGATATTGTTGTTGCTGTAGCTATCTTTATTAACATGCTTTTGAGAAATGGGGAAACAAATGAATGCATATATATATTTAATATCAGTATCATTATTATTATAGACAGCTAAAATCAGAATACAACTAACAACTAATCACAATAGTAAAAAAAGATAAAGGATAAAAGATTTAAAATCTGTTAAGTAAATTATCCTATTAAAAACATCACTACTGTAGTTTAAAACAAGTTCAAATCATTTTAAATATAGTACGACCCCCTTATCTGCTGGGGGTTGGTTCTGGGGGGGCGTGGATACCGAAAACGGTGAATAATAGTGATCACCATTGAAAATAATGGGACTTCCAGTTTAAAATACCATAGAGTTGCCTTGGAGGACCTAGAAAATGGCTAGAGAGGACATATTTTCTAAGAAGACTCTATGGTAGGTGTGCTGTTTTGTGTCCCGTGGATAATTGAATCAGTGGATAATGAATCAGAGGATATGGGGGGTCTTACTGTATGACAAGGAGGATAAAAGTACCCACACCCACCCTATTAAAAAATCCTTCCAGAGCAACTAGTTGACAGCCAAAAGCTTACCAGAATAAAAGTACTTGTCTACTTTTTAAAAAAATGGTCATTTAAAAAAATAATTGTAACTTTAGCCATGGCTAGGTTTTGTGAGGCCTAAATTGTATTTGTATAATTATATACTACAACAAGTATTTGTAGTATCTAAATATTTTTTAAAATGAATGTTTGAAGTTTGATAGAACAACTACAGTTGTCCCTCCGTATCCACGGATTTGGTATCCACGGATTTAAGTATTCACGGCTTGAAAATATTCTTTAAAAAATAATAATCCAAAAAGCAAACCTTGATTTTTCCATCTTATATAAGGGACACCATTTTGCTATGCCACTGCATATAATGGAACTTGAATATTCATGGATTTTGGTATCCACGGGAGGTCCTGGAACCAAACCCCCGCGAATATGAAGGGACAACTGTATATGGAATACTTTGGGTCTGGTTTGAGGTTTAGCCAGCTCGCTGAAGCTACAGAGGTCTGTAGCTGACTGGATGGGGATACCCCTTCAGGCCACCCAACTAGGCGTATGTCCTTGAGTTGCATTGTAGGAGAACACTGGGAGATAACTACTGTAGAGTGTAGTCTCTCTCTGGCTTTTCTTCACAAACGAAGATTCAGGAAGGACTCATCCCGCGCTTTCTGCAAGCACGCTGATGACTAAAAAGGCCAATCCGAGATAGACAAGTCCGGTTGCAGAAAGCACAGCAGAAGGTCTCCTTGGGTGATGTTTCTGGGTTGTGATTCTTTCTGCGTTGGCGTTTCTCTTCAAGACTTGTTCAGCGTGAGTTCTTAAATAAGGCTGCAGCATTGTGGATAGTGCGTCTCCATGCCCCCTGATGTGAGGCCAAGGCGGACCATTCTTGGTGATCAATTTGGCCGAGCCTGAGATGTTGTTTCAGGGAGTCCTTGAATTGCTTTTTTGGAGTGCCCCTCTTACGCTGACCCATGGCGAGTTCACCGTAGAGTACTATTTTGGGGAGGCGATGGTCCTCCATCCTAGAAACATGCCCTGCCCAGCGCAGCTGTGTTCTCAATATCATGGCCTCAATGCTGGTGATCCCTGCTTGCTCAAGGACAGCAACATTCGTCACATAGTCAGTCCAGTGTATATTTAGGATTGTGCATAAACAGCACTGATGGAAGCGTTCGAGGAGTCATAAGTGGTGGCAATAGGTGACCCATGTTTCAGACCCATAAAGGAGAATAGATAGTCTCTCTCTGGCTTTTCTTCACAAACGAAGATTCAGGAAGGACTCATCCTGCGCTTTCTGCAAGTGCGCTGATGACTAAAAAGGCCAATCCGAGATAAACAAGTCCGGTTGCAAAAAGCACAGCAGAAGGTCTCCTTGGGTGATGTTTTTAGGTTGTGATTCTTTCTGCGTTGTCGTTTCTCTTCAAGACTTGTTCGTCGTGAGTTCTCAAATAAGGCTGCAGCATTGTGGATAGTGTGTCTCCATGCCTCCCGATGTGAGGCCAGGGCGGACCACTGTTGGTGATCAATTTGGCCGAGTCTGAGATGTTGTTTCAGGGAGTCTTTGTATCGCTTTTTTGGAGCGCCCCTCTTACGCTGACCCGTGGCGAGTTCACCGTAGAGTAGTATTTTTGGGAGGCGATGGTCCTCCATCCTAGAAACGTGCCCTGCCCAGCGCAGCTGTGTTCTCAATATCATGGCCTCAACGCTGGTGATCCCTGCTTGCTCAAGGACAGCAACATTCGTCACATAGTCAGTCCAGTGTATATTTAGGATTGTGCGTAGACAGTGCTGATGAAAGCGCTCGAGGAGTCGTAGGTGGTGGCGATAGGTGACCCATGTTTCAGATCCATAAAGGAGGATAGACAGTACGATGGCTTTATACACACTGATTTGAATAGATAGTACAATGGCTGTATACACACTGATTTTTGTGTTTCGCCTCAGGTGTTTATTACTCCAGACTCTTTTGTAGTCTTCCAAATGCGCTATGTGCCTTTGTTAATCTGTGACCGATCTCTTTGTCAATCTTGGCATCTGAGGAGATGATGCCTCCCAGGTAGGTGAACTGCTGAACGGACTTAAGCACAGAATTGCCAACGGCAATGGGGGGATGGTGGTGTTCGTCCTGTGGTGCAGGCTGGTAAAGGACTTCTGTTTTGTTCAGGCTGACTTCCAGCCCAAACAGCTCTGCAGCTGTTGCGAAGCAGGATGTTAGGCGCTGCAGAGTTGCTTCTTTGTGGGCAACAAGGGCAGCATCATCAGCAAAGAATAGCTCATGGACTAGATAGTTTAGAGTCTTAGTGCGAGCCCTCAGACGGCTTAAGTTAAACAAGCTATCATCAGTGCGGTAACGTATATAGATGCCATAGTCTTCTTCAAGCTCTGCCATAGCCCTTTGGAGCATCATGCTGAAGAAGATTGTAAATAAAGTTGGTGCAAGAACACAACCTTGCTTCACTCCATTAGTTATTAGAAAGGGCTCTGAAAGAGCATCACCATATCTGACTTGGCCGCGCTGGCCCTTGTGTAGCAAGATAATCATTTTAAGGAATTTGGAGGGACATCTTAGTCTTTCCAGGATCTGCCACAGCCTTTTCCTACTCATGGTGTCGAAGGCTTTGGTAAGGTCAACAAATGTTACATAGAGACCCTTGTTCTGCTCTCTGCATTTCTCTTGCAGTTGTCTAAGGGCAAATACCATATCTGTAGTACTCCTATTGGCTCTGAAGCCACATTGGCTTTCAGGAAGAAGTTCTTCTGCAATGGCAGGAACTAATCTGTTCAGGAGTATCCTTGCAAGTATTTTTCTAGCAATAGAGAGCAGTGTTATGCCTCGATAGTTTGAGCAATCGGATTTTGCTCCTATTTAGCATGGAGTTCCCCATGACATTCTTGCAAACAAGCTTGTAGAATGTGGGCTAGACAAGTTAACTGTTCAATGGATTTGTAATTGGTTGACCGGCCGAACCCAAAGGGTGCTCAGCAGTGGCTCCTCTTCGTCTTGGAAAGATGTGACCAGTGGGGTGCCACAGGGTTCTGTCCTGGGCCCAGTGCTATTCAACATCTTTATCAATGACTTAGATGAGGGAATTAGGGGCATACTTATCAAATTTGCAGATGACACCAAATTGGGAGGAGTAGCTAATACCCTAGAGGACAGGATCAAAATTCAGAATGACCTGGATAGACTGGAGAGCTGGGCCAAAGCTAACAAAATGAAATTCAATACGGAGAAATGTAAAGTACTGCATTTAGGGCGGAAAAATGAAATGCATAAATATAGGATGGGAGAGACCTGGCTGAATGAGACTATGTGCGAAAGGGATCTAGGAGTCCTAGTAGACCACAAGTTGAACATGAGCCAACAGTGTGATGCAGCAGCTAAAAAGGCCAATGCAATTTTGGGCTGTATCAATAGAAGTATAGTGTCTAGATCAAGGGAAGTAATAGTGCCACTCTATTCTGCCTTGGTCAGACCTCACTTAGAATACTGTGTCCAGTTCTGGGCACCACAATTCAGAAAGGATATTGACAAATTGGAGCGTGTCCAGAGAAGGGCAACTAAAATGGTGAAAGGTCTGGAAACAATGCCTTATGAGGAGAGACTTAGGGAGCTGGGTATGTTTAGCCTGGAAAAAAGACGGTTTAGAGGCGATATGATAGCCCTGTTTAAGTATTTGAAGGGATGTCACGCTGAGGATGGAGCAGGCTTGTTTTCTGCTGCTCCAGAGACTGGAACACGGAGCAATGGGTGCAAGCTCCAGGAACAGAGATTCCACCTCAACATGAGGAGGAACTTTTTGACAGTCAGAGCTGTTCGGCAGTGGAACACACTCCCTCGGAGCGTGGTGGGGTCTCCTTCCTTGGAGGTCTTTAAACAGAGGCTGGATGGCCATCTGTCGGGGATGCTTTGATTGTGATTTCCTGCGTGGCAGGGGGTTGGACTGGATGGCCCTCGTGGTCTCTTCCAACTCTGCAATTCTATGATTCTATGATTCTATGAGTACATGACCTCCATGTTTCCAAACTTCAGGTGGGATTTCATCAATCCCAGCTGCCTTGCCGTTTTTCATCTGCTTTATGGCCTTAAGGGTCTCTTCCAAAGTGGGAGCTATGTCCAATTCATTTTTCATCGGTTTTTGTATCATATGGACTACATATAGTGTAGTAAAATAATTATAAATAAATATTGATATGTGAGTAAATGCAAGGAACAGGGAAGCATTGGTTTCTATTCACACTGCACATTTATAGTTTGATGCTGTGGCATCACTAAGGCTGGTGTCACCCCTCCCCCCAATGGTGTAAGCTGGTGTGGTTTGGCCTCTTTGCATCTCCCCTCCCCCCCCCGTGCCACCACTGGTATGATGCCACTTTAACTGCCATGGCTCCATCCTGGGTAATCCTGGGATTTGTAGTTTCAGGAGGGGCTTAGAATTCTCTGCTAGAGAGAACTAGTGCTGGAGTTGAGAGGTGAGGAATAGAACTCTCAAACAGAGAAGTCTAAATAGCTCCACCAAACTACCAATCAGGACGCAACCATGGCAGTTAAAGTGCTAGCAAACTGCTTTAATTGTGCAGCATGGATAAAGCACTGGACAAGTCTAGGCAAAGACATTGGGGTCACTTGAGTCTCTTTTGTCACCCTTTCTCCTCAGGACAAATTGGTTTCATTGCTTTTTTGTTTTGTTTTACCTCTGTCAATTCCTCTTGTAGAGGAGCATGATAATTATGTGAACAAAACTCCTCCTTGATCTCTGAGTGGAAAACCCGACACATGTGTGAAGTATCATTATCCCATTTTTCCTCAATTTGGTGGCGCCCTTAATGAATGTGTAATGAATGCTGTGACATTTTAAATTGTCTGGAGCATCCAAGGATGAGCAAGATAACAGGGGCAGTGCCAGCTCTTCTGCTGATTCTCTGTGGTCTTTAATTAGAGCTGGCTTTTTAAAATTCTTTTTAATTTGTACTCTACGTTTAAATAACCTCTTGGCAAGTGCTGAGAAGGAGCACACCATTTTTTGTTTTGTTAATTTGGAGATTCCCAGCAGAAACCTTGCTAACAAGTGACTTCATCAAAAGAGAGGCAAAGCACCAGTTTCTGTGGCACCAGCAGTCCAGGTTCAAACAGGCAAGGGAAGGGCCCAAATTACCCAATCCAGAAAAGCAGCAAAGATTGTTCACTATGGTACTATCACTTAATCAACTGTAGACATGCCATTGATGTGGGCTGTGCTGGATACCGAGTAATTTATTTCATTTAATGGATGCTTCTTTCTAAGAAAGACTCAAGGCTTCATAATTTATTTGAATTTTATCCAGCCTGTGAAGTCAAAGGTTTTCACAGCCGGCATCCACAAAATTTCCTTGGTTTTTTTGCGGGCTGTGAGGCCATGTTCTGAAAGAGTTTACTTCTGATGTTTCACCTGCATCTGCGGCTCTGAAGATGCCAGCCACAGATGCAGGCGAAACGTCAGAAGTAAACTCTTCCAGAACATGGCCTCACAGCCTGCAAAAAAACCAAGGAAAATTTATCCAGCCTCTCTCACAGGACTGGGGCTCAAGGGAGCTTAATTTCTTGTACTGTCTATTCTTCTTTATGGGTCTGAAACATGGGTCACCTATCACTACCACTTACGACTCCTCAAACGCTTTCATCAGTGCTATCTACGCACAACCCTAAATATACACTGGACTGACTATGTGACGAATGTTGCTGTCCTTGAGCAAGCAGGAATCACCAGCATTGAGGCCATGATATTGAGAACACAGCTGCGCTGGGCAGGGCATGTTTCTAGGATGGAGGACCATTGCCTCCCCAAAATAGTACTCTACGATGAACTCGCCACGGGTCAGTGTAAGAAGGGCGTTCCAAAAAAGCGATACAAGGACTCCCTGAAACAACATCTTAGGCTCTACCAAATTGATCACCAACAATGGTCCTCCCTGGCCTCACATCGGGAGGCATGGAGACACACTATCCACAATGCTGCAGCCTTATTTAAGAACTCACGCCGAACAAGTCTTGAAGAGAATCAACAACGCAGAAAGAATCACAACCCAGAAACATCACCCAAGGACACCTTCTGCTGTGCTTTCTGCAACCGGACTTGTTTATCTCGGATTGGCCTTTTTAGTCATCAGCGTGCTTGCAGAAAGCGCGGGATGAGTCCTTCCTGAATCTTCGTTTACGAAGAAAAGCCAGAGAGATAACTAATGCAAATAATTCATTTGTTAAAATATGATCACACCCCTCTCCCAAACAAATGCTGCAATTGGGGCTCAAGAAAGCTTACAACATGCCTTTCTTTGAAAAAGATAAAACTTTTAAAAATCCAGTTACGTTGTAATACTAAAACACAGGTTGAGATGCAATACTGGCATACCTCAGTTTGCCAAGCCTCTGACAAAGAAGCTCCTTTTTACAGTAGGTCCTCCCAGTTCCCCTTTTTCTTCGTTATCCTATGACTAGCTGGAAGTTTCTAGCAGCATTAGCACTGGGAGGATGGTGATGAAGGGCTGGAGAAGCACAGGCTTTAGTGTCACGTTGCAGCAGTGTGTCTGCAGTAAACAATGCATTAAATGTTTGAGCTTTTAATAATGGGGTTCATCTCCAGCTGATCCTATTGTAGTTGTGCGTGTCTGTCTAAAACAGGCAAGGTAAAGAGCAGTTGTCTTCAAATCCCTTAGGGATAGAAAAGGGGGGAAACAGATAAGCCTGCCTCACCAGATTGCACCCCCTCCCCATTGCATCATGGTAAGGAAGCACCGATCTGTAAGTTCTGCCACCAAAATGGAAAAGAAATGGTGGCTAATGGAGGGGAAAGTACTGGATACATTTTAGAAGGTTTCAAGTGGTCTCTCAAGGATTCAAAATGTTTTTCTTTATTTGTGCAAGACTTACCTGACCTGGTTGTTTCATTTTACATACGCATATTGTTAGTTTTGGATGCAAAGTTTGGTGAAACATGTGGAACTTTTCTTCTTTTTTGGCATGTAGGAACTATCCCTGTTTGTTCCATGTTATTTTTTTTCCTTTGATACCAGATGTTCTGTTAAAGAAGTAATGTCCAGGAACACATCTGCTTTGTTAACAGAGGAGTACCCGCAGTTAAACTGGTGAAGTTTAATTTTCTGTCAGTGTAGCTATGCCAGTGAGAGCCAACATGGTATAGTTGTTTGGGCATTGGACTACGACTCTGGAGACCAGGATTCGAATCCTCACTAGGCCATGGAAACTGACTGGGTGACCTTGGGCAAGCCACATTCTCTTAGCCTCAGAGGAAGGCAAAGGCAACCCCCCTCTGTACAAATCTTGCCAAGAAAACCCCATGATAGGTCCGCCTCAGTGTTGCCATAAGTCGGAAATAACTTGAAGGCACACAACAACAACAACATCATGAAATATCCACCTTCCCACCCACTGGGAAAACATTATCGGGTTTGGTCAAAATCCTGTTTTGGCTTATACTTAAATACTTAATTAAGTAACTTCTCCTGGCCTGACACCCAACCATCCACCCCTGGCCAACCTGACAGAAACATTCCCCCCTTGCTCTGATCATAGGAAGAATGGACCGTCTTCTTTCAATGCAGTTGGTGCCCAGGTCAAGTTAACTTTTTTGTATTCACAATTACTGTTTGGTTATGATTTTGATACTAATGTCACAATTGTAATTCAGCCCCCCCCCCTGCAAAAAACCCTACTTTACCTACAATACCAGGCACAATTGGGTGTCATCAGCATGAGGAGAAGGAGATCCATTCTGCTCATGGTAAGAGCACAGATGATTGATGTTTCCATCAGGTTTGGTGGGGGTCAGGCCAGGAGAAGTTACTTAGCTAAGTACTCTGCTAAGTATAAGCTATGCTTCTAGTCATTTTCAGTAGGATTAAGCATGACCCAATCCAATTGTTTGACCACATTTATTTTATTTTATTTATTAACACATTTATACTCCAACCTATTGCTAAGAATCTCATTGCAACATACAGTAAAATGATTTTAAACAATTTATTACAATTTAAACTGTGAAACAGTAAAAAAAAATAACATATAGTTTAAAAATTTATTAAGGTATCTAAGAAATTTAAACAAGAGCAAACATGTAGAAAATTGATAAACTCATTAGGCCCCAAAGACTTTATTTAAAAAAATTAATAACATGGCACCAAAATGCAGCCAATCAGGCCTCCAAGGCATTAAATGCTTGGGAGTAGAGTAGCATTTTAATTTGGCACCAACAAGATTATAATGTTGGAGTTGATGGAAGAGCTCAGTAGGGACAGCATTATAGGTACTGAGCAGCACAACTGACAAATCCTTTCCCCATCTCAAACTACATTGTTACAGCATTAATATTCCACTCTAACTGCTATGGCTGCCTCTTATGAAATCCTGGGATTTGCAGTTTAGGGGGGGCACTTAGAACTCTAAGCCAGAGAGCACTTCAGCCTCATTAAACTACAAACCCCAGAATTCCAAAGGAGGCAGTCATATCAGTTAAAGTGGAATAATAGCACTATAACAGTGTAGTGTGATAAAGTCCAGGCTTCTCTTGGAAGGCTCTTCAAGCCTCAACCATGGATCTCAAGGTACAGGCAGATTAATGGCTTTCCATCAAGAACTGGTGCCCTGTGCCATATAATTACTGTGTGTTTCATTGTATAGTAGTTCCATAGACTCAAAATAGGGTCACTGTGTTCAGTGAGCTCTAACAGTCTTAGTACTGACTTTGGCCCAAGTTCCTACATTGCTGAGTATAGCATAAGAGTTCTACAGGCAGAACCTCACTACAGGTCTCCTCTTATCACACTTCAGAGTTAAGGTATTGCTGTCATAGCCCTCCTGAATGGCCATTCCTCAGTTGGTGCAGAGCAAGGAGGTGGCAGGAACCGGAGAAATGTCTGGCTATGCCAGATGCAGAGCAATGGCATCTTCTGCCAAGATCCACCATGTCTCAGCAGATGCTGTACAGTAATTGATTTGCATCAGGCTCTGGGCCATAGCCAGATACTTCTGTAATCCCCTGCCCTCTCCATGGAATGGCCATTGGGTGTAGCTATGGCAGCAACAGGTTGAGTTGGGGGCTTTGGTCATAGAAGATGGAGAAAGGGAATGCCAACTTCTGCAACAACCAAAAAAAGAATAGAAAAAACAAACACAGCAGGTGTAAAGTAGAATTAGGTTTATGTGTATCAATAACAGGATGCTGGCCTTTGTGTAGCAACCCCATCCTCCCGCATAGAATCAAAAATTCACTTCCAGGACTGGAAGTAGTGGTTCACTCATAAATGTCAGCCTGCCATCATTAGGTTAGGTTGTTGAATAGATAAGACAAGGTTTTCTCTGTAGCAGCACCTTGCTAATGCAACTATCCCCTAAGGGAAGTCAGGCTGGGTCCATCCCCATTGAGCTTCAAGTAGATAGAGTCCATCTCTACCACCTCCTACCACTGAGCCTGTATGTTCTCTCCCCCCCACCTGCACCCATTTGTGTTTGCTTTTTTCTTGAATCCTTTTTGTTTCTTAAAAGGTTTTTATGATGGCAATTCCATCACCTGGAATTCCAACCTCTTTATGCTGTGTCAATGGTGCCACCTTATGGATACAGCTAGCAATTGCAGCTTATCCTCACCATGCTTGTAGGTACTGTACTTAAAGTGTATATTGCTGGGTCATATTTTACAGTCTTAGCATGTGATCTAGAGCTGAATTGAATTTGGGTGAGTTTTATAGTTGCATGGGGAAATGTTCATTCAGATCCACAAATTAGTGTTTGAAAGTGGACCTTAGAGAGGTATACAGCAAACAGTAAATTGTTATATGTTTAGAAGTCTCATCCTAATTTGAAGAGTTCACTGGTGTTTTTATTTACACATCTCTTGGAATCTTTGGCCAAAAATGGTAAGCAAGAATGTAACAGCCACTGGATAGACATAATATTACAGGGGAGAGGAAGGAGCGAAGTCACAAAGGATTCCACCATCCACAGCTTTAATTTTTTTTTTTTTAATTCCAAAAAGTAAACCTTGATTTTGCCATTTTATATAAGGGACGCTATTTTACTATGCCATTGTATATAATGGGACTTGAGCATCATGGATTTTGGTATCCACAGGGGGTCCTGGAACCCAACTCCAGTGGATACCAAGGGCCCACTGTAATTGGTCCTAAAAAGACTTGTAAAATACAGAGAGGGAGAGAGAGAGTGATATAGTAGTTAAACCTGCAGATTTGGACTGGAGAGACCAAGATTCAAATTCTCATTCAGTCTCATTTTTTTCTTTTGTAAACAATGTCACTGATATCCTAAAATGACCAGAGTTCTAACATCAATATTGGCAAGTTTTGTTACAGGAGCTTTGATACTTTACATATGGGATACTGAACATTCAGGATTGTTCATCTGCAAGAGAGAAAAGAAAAATATGTTTAGACTGTGCTGGAACGTTGATGATATCTTAGGGTGTGGGAATTTATATTGTTTTGCATGTGGTGGTACAATATTTTGTCATAGAGTTGCATTGTGGTGCTTATCCTTTTGTATTGCTATTTTTGTTAAAGTACAGTAAAGTAAAGATTTCTCAATCTGTATTCTCACTATGTATACAGAAGCCAATTTCAGGTCTCTCAACAACTCCCCTGCCTCACAGGATTAAGACAATGGTGGAAGGGTGCCATTGGCACCTTCACAGTATGTTAAATTACAGATTCCATCATCCTCACAAGCATGTCTGTACAGTATGGTGGTGGTGGTGGAATTTTGTAGTCCTACACATCTGACCAGTGCCATACAAATCACCGAGCGCTTTAGATCGCAGCAGAGATTTTCCCAGGATGAGGCTTTTCCATTGCACTCCCAGTGTGCTGACCCCCTGCAATTTCCGCAAATACAAAAAAACCTGATTACATAATTTATATAGTTAGGGGCAGGGAAAAATTAATCAAATAAATAGCCTACAAGTACAAGAAGATACAGTAAATTCTCTGTGACTACCTTTATGATTAACTCACAAGGTTATTAGCTGCTGAAATTAAAAACTCTGGGGGTGGGGCCTAGCAGGGTAGGATCCACAGCTCAGCAAATATGCCATTAAAGTGTAAACCTTAAAAAAAACAGGGTGGAGCCATTAGAAATGGCTATGCTCCTCCTGTTTCAAGAAACTGCTTTAAAATTTAAAAGCCTGGGTAATCCATTCCCACCCACCCCACATAATTTGGTATTACTATTAATTGCCCTATCATGTACTCTGAGAAAGGAATATACAGTCGTCCCTTCACATTCGCGGGGGTTCCGTTCCGCGGACCCCCGCGAATGTGAAAAATCCACGAATAACGACTCCCCTCCCCCCTCCCTCCCCAGGCCTTCGCGGGGCCTTGCTAGGCCCCGCGGAGGTCTCCCCGGCCCTCCCTCCCTCCCTCCCCAGGCCTTCGTGGGGCTTTGCTAGGTCCCGCGGAGGTCTCCCCTCCCCCCTCCCTCCCTCTCCAGGCCTTCGCGGGGCCTTCATGGGGCCTACGGAGCGGCTCCGGGGGCCCCGTGGAGGCCTCCCCGGGCCTCCCTGCTCCCTCCAGGTCTTTCCATGGGGCCTCTGGAGGCCCCGTGTTGCGGTTTTGGGGGGCCCGGGGGGCCCTCCCAAAACCGCGAATAACCAAAACCGCGAATGTCAAGTTCGCGAATGTGGAGGGACAACTGTACATCTGTTGTGTAAAGAAGATGTAGCAAAGAGGCCAGCTTTTTATTTTCCTAAATTTTAGAGAGAAGCTTGAATAAATGTCCTTTGAACAGGGGGCAAGCTTGTTTTCTGCTTTGGTCAGAGCTCGCCTGGAATACTGTGTCCAGTTCTGGACACTACAATTCAAAAGGATATTGACAAGCTGGTTCACGTCCAGAGGAGAGTGACTAAAATGCTAAAAGTTCTGGAAGCCGTGCCCTATGAGGATTAGCTTAGGGAGCTGGGTATGTTTAGCCTGGAGAAGAGAAGGATGAGAGGTGACATGATAGCTATATTTAAATATTTGAATGGATGTCACACTGAGGATGGAGCAAGCTTGTTTTCTGTGGGTCCAGAGACTAGGACACAGAGCAATGGATTCAAATTATAGGAAAAGAGATTCCACCTAAACATTAGGAAGAACTTCCTGATGGTAAGAGGTGTTCAACAGTGGAATACACTGCCTCAGAAGGTAGTGGAGTCTCGTTCTTTGCAAGTTTTTAAACTGAGTCTGAATGGTCAGATGTCGGGAATGCTTTGCCCTGGTGGTGCAGTGGTTAAATGCCGGTACTGCAGCCACAAGGTTGTGAGTTTGATCCTACGGGTTTCCAAGGTTCACTCAGCCTTCCATCCTTCTGTGGGTTGGTAAAATGAGTACCCAGCTTGTTGGGGGCAATTAGCTAACACATTGTAAACCACTTAGAGAGTGCATTGCACTGATAAGCAGTATAGAAATATAAATACTATTGCTATTGCTATTGCTTTGATAGTCTATGCCAGCATGGCGGGAGGTTGGACTGGATGGCCTTTGTGGTCTCTTCCAACTCTATGATTCTACACTATGCTGAGCACCACTAGAAATACAGCACTTGCCTCCACAGAATGCTAATGTAGTTTAGAGCTTGTAATTGTTAGGGTTGGGTTTGGGGTTTTTTTGTTTTTTGTTTTTTTCTACAGTCCTCAGAATCCTATAGCCTCCATGGCCACTAACTACTAGCTGGTGGATTTGGGCAATTGGGGTTCAAAAAGTAACTTTTCTAGGTTCTGTTCTTGTCTCTACAACTTCTAGGCCTGGCTCTTCCATAAGGCAGAGAAGAAATTGGCTCAGACAGATGATTCATGTACATATTCTCTTAAACTATTTAGTCACTTAACACATTGGTCAGCAGAAAGGTCCTCCATTGGGCAACCACCTCCCCCAGGGGGGGTTAGGTATGGGCACGTGGGCTTATCACGTGATCCATCACGTGGTTATACCTCTTCCGGACACGTGACCAGCACGTGGCATGGTCTTGCGGCCAGGCACGTGTTTGATCACGTGATCCCCCACGTGAGTCCGAAGTCCGCCTTGCTGGGCGGACTGGGGTTCTCAGGCAGGTTGAGGGCTCTCTTCCTGCCTGGGCTGACTCATGCCCAGTCCAACCGCTAACATCTATCACCAAGCTGAAAGTTGTGGCCTTTCCGCCAATTATCCTTTACTTCTGTACAATAAATCTTTTGTGCATGTTACTCGGGTGTGTGTTTTCTTGTGGGCAAGCGAAGGGGCGGGGGGCTCCTTGACACTCGGTCACAAGCCGGCCGCCAGAACTCACCTGGCTGGCCGCATTTGCAGCCGGTGTCCCCCCGGCCCTGAGCGTCGCATGGCGGCATGGGCGCTGCCATGTTGGCCCTCCTCTTCCCAGCCTGCTTCGGCAGGCAGGGAAGAGGATAGTAGACTAGCCAATCAGGAGGGGGTCGCCGCCACCTGATTGGCTGGAATTGCCTCTCCAGGGCCAATCAGGGACCGCGCTCAGCGTGGCCGCTGATTGGCCGGGAGGCGGGGCTAGTCCTCTCTCGGGTCCGCCGGCCGGGTATTTATTCCCAGCCGGCTCCCGGCTCCGTCAGTTGGCTCTTGCAAGCCGAAGACCCGCCCTCCCCCCCTCTAGTTAGTTTGTTTTGTTAGTTAGCCTCTTGATCATGCTTTGTACACCTCTTGTCACAACTTTCTAGTTGAGCGGTGGGCATGAGTTTGTTCACCCATCTGGGGGGCATGGGAGTTGCAGGCTGGTGGGACAGGTCTTGGGCCTGGTCCTCCATTGGGCAACCACCTCCCCCAGGGGGGTTAGGTATGGGCACGTGGGCTTATCACGTGATCCATCACGTGGTAATACCTCTTCCGGACACGTGACCAGCACGTGGCATGGTCTTGCGGCCAGGCACGTGTTTGATCACGTGATCCCCCACGTGAGTCCGAAGTCCGCCTTGCTGGGCGGACTGGGGTTCTCAGGCAGGTTGAGGGCTCTCTTCCTGCCTGGGCTGACTCATGCCCAGTCCAACCGCTAACATCTATCACCAAGCTGAAAGTTGTGGCCTTTCCGCCAATTATCCTTTACTTCTGTACAATAAATCTTTTGTGCATGTTACTCGGGTGTGTGTTTTCTTGTGGGCAAGCGAAGGGGCGGGGGGCTCCTTGACACTAGGTCGCAATAGAAAGATATCATTTCCCCACCCATGATCCACTCATTGAACAGAAGATTTAACAACACTAGCCACATTCAAAAAAGTAATATATCAACACAACTGTACAAATGGACTTATATTCAGATATTTAGTCTGCTTTTATTAAAATTTATGAGTAATGATTTTTCTTTGTTTAATCTCCTTATTTCTTTAATGTTAGAACATCACAATATACAACTAAAAACCTTACAGTATGTTTTTACTTTGCATAAAATTTTGATTTTTTTTTAAAGAGAGACAATTCATGTATCATGCAAAGGTAGCACATTGTTATTTAATTATTTTTTAAAAACCCACAGTAAGAGATATTTAATGGGATTATATTTTCTGCTTCAGGTGCTTAAATAGTTTAGCTAATATTAGGTGTTCTACACCTTGACTTTGGAGAGAGGCCTTTGCTGTTCCATCTCAGGCAGCAAAAAGTCTTGGGCTCATCCTGCCCAGTTCATGCTGGCCTCCCCGAAGGATGTTGACATTTTTATTTTCGTCCTAGATCAGTGCTGAACAGCAAAGGCTTTTTCCTCTAATAAGCCTCTAGGGAGTGTGTGCTATTGCCATTTGCTGCAGTTTTGGGACCCCTCATCTTTTGAAAGCTCCACATTGTTCCTTCCCCCCCCCATACAAAAACATCTGTCTGGTCACTTCCTGTTTGGAAAAAGGCCTCTAGAGGGGCCTGAAACAGGTAGCTGAGAGTATCAAAATGCCTGAAAATACAGCAAAATAGCCCGAAGCCTTCCCAAAGCTTGGGCTGGTATTGGCCAATTTTGGCATTAAAAAGGATCACAAACATTTTTAGTGGATGGGTGTAGAAATTGGGGAATGGGGTCTCTGCTTGTGTCTAGCATTATGTCATGCTGCCACCTTGGAAACTAGGAGTAAATTGCTGGAGAAGACAGTTGCCTCTACTAAGGCCCTATTAACCAAGGAAAAGATATTGTAAGCAATTGATAAGGACTGGGAGTCAAACCACCACCTAGGGCTTGTCTACACAAGCAAAAAAACTCATACTCACTTCATATTCATGGCACAGTTCACACATGACATTTTCAACGAAGCACATTTTCACCAGGGTTTCTGCAGGAAACTCCAGATCTGTAAAACCTGTAGTTTGCTCCACATTTGAGGGGAAAACTAGTTTTTTGGCTTCCAGGATTGGCTTTGGAACAAAGCTAGGGCAGGACTTCTGGTGGACAAGACTCCATTGTGGTACTTTCAAATTTTTTATTTATTTTGTTTTTTTATTGTGTGCATGTCTAGATAAGCATAACTCTACTTATCCAGTGATACAGCACACTCGGACCACGTATGCTTGCTTATTTGCATGCACAAGCAAATGGGGGGAAACGGAGCAGCTCCAGCTGTGTGGCTGGAAATAGTACAACATATAGGATATGTGATCAGTATAGGACTGCCCTATTACTCTGACGCAGATAACAGCGTGGCAGAATACTCCAGTCTGCAATCAGACAAACCCAATGTGTGTGGCGTTTATGGGGCCACTATGGATCAAAGAAATCCTTTGTGGCTACAAGGTAGACAAGCCCCTATACAGGTGCAAAATAGGCAAAGGCAGGCACCTAGCAGGGAGCAGGTCTCATTGGTTGAAGATAGATGGCACATAGACCAGAGAGCTTGGCCCTATAAAAAGCCCTTTAGAAGCTCAGTGCAGACCGGGAATGCTGGCATGGTGCAGCACATTATTGACCTGGGCTGTCCTTGCTATTGTTTCCTGCAGCTCCCAACAGTAAAACAGAAGCGTGAGTTGCTCCATAATATGTGCCTTAGATATAGGACTTGCTTTAGACAGAAGCAAGTACCTATATCTATCAAATATAAAAGTTTGCCTGTTAGGTAATCAGTCTGCTAATCAGTCATACCATCCATTGGTATGCTTATTGCTTCCAAATCCATAATAACTTTGTGCCTTTGGCAGAACAACCGTGTGAACATCGGACTAGATGGGACTTTGGACTTATCTAACATGGTGATTCTAGTACTCTTTAGGCCAAAGCACACAGAGAGAAAATACTGGTAGACTGGGCCTTTATTTCCTGTTCTACCATATGCATCTAAGTATAGAAAGGCAGACAACTTTAGAAGAATTTGCAATTCAGCATCTAGATCTCTCAAGTTCCTTTGCCCCCACCCCATCCCTGTGCACACCCTGGTCTGTAAGCGAGCTGAAAGATTGCTTACACCCACATCACTTTGTGTAGTGAGTGTGAGAAGCACTTATCAGATTTAAAACTGTGAAGGAATATTAAATGATAATTATCCCTTTTCTTCCAATTAAGCTGAGCTCTGTCAAGCCTTCTGCTATGAAAATGTGACATTTGTGATGGAAGTTAAGCTGCAGCAGGTGCCTGTTCTGTTTCAAGTGTTGTTTGAAAGCACATGAATGGCCTGAGACAGCCCAGACACAGCTTTTGCTCAAGGCAAAAATCATCTCTCTTGTGCAGTTTCCATACCAGATAATTGCTAATTGGAAAATACACATTCACTGCATAGCTATAATCACATGGCAAGCAGTTTTGTTTCCATTATAATCCATGGTTCATCCCTTCCTGGTGTTTATTTTAAAAACAACAACAATTAAAAAGAGTTATATATTTAACATATCTGGACCACAATCTTGTATGGTCCAGTATAGTGTAGTAATTCTGAATGTAAAACTTACACCACACTTAGCCACACACCAACCCCTGAACTTACCATAAATGGGGTTCAGAAAAGCTTCTGGAAATTTCCCCAAAGCAAGATGCTGAAATGATTCTACACTGAGGTCTGCTGGGGTCCTCTAGAGGTCGCAGTTAATGATGTAATCGTTTCATGTCTGGTTACAGGGGCATAGCCAGATGCTTCTCCAATCCCTCATTTCTCTCACTAGCATGGAATGTCCACTGGGAGGCTTCAGAGACTCTATGGTAGGCTCAAGGGGCTTTGGTCCCTGTGGAGGGAGAACAGGAGTACCAACCCCCACATTGAACAAAAAGATATGTATACAGATGTAAAGTTGATTTATGCCAGTGTATTCCACTAACAGGATGCCAATCATAGACTAGAATCCTGTTGTTATCTTATATATGCATAAGGTTCCCCACAAAAATCCCTGGGCTGTTTTTTTCTTTTTTTTTTTGTTCTGATATGAAATGTCTGCATTCACTCCAAGGTTGCAGAAGTAGAACTGCCATTGTGGTGCTGCTGTGCATGTAGAAATATATGCACATGTATACAGACATGCAGATATGGATGTGCATTCAGTCCCGCAGCTTTGCCATTCAGCACAAGGATTATGCAACACAATCAATGTGTAACTCCACATCCAAAACCTTGATGTGGGATCTTGGCCACAGTTTGAGAACGAACATTTTTGAAATAAAATGTGTTGTCTTCTAGAATCTGGGACTGCTGAAATCAGTGCTTCTGTCTGGTCATTTTATACTCAAGACTTAATGGTACTATTGGGGAGTGGAGCACATACTTTAGGTAAAGGTGGAGAAACTTCAGTCTCGGATGTTGATGAACAACTACTCCTATTATTCTTAATTAATTAATCAACTAATTATAATGCACTCCCCCACAAGTAATTTGTTATTGTTAGCAAAGAAATGTAGTATGTGTGTGTGTGTGTGTGTGTGTGTGTGTGTGTAAGATAACATAATTCCCATTTACTAAATTACTTTTGAAATGTTACTTTGTTACACACAGATGATTAAAAAAAAGTATCTTGTTACAGCTAATGATGCTATTTGCAGCTTGTTACTTCCACACACTGTTGCCCTTTGAACCTCAGGAAAAGAAGAGATGATGTCTAATGAAATCTTTATGGATTCCTTTTGTTTAAAGGCAGGAAATATAAAGTTAACTTATCACAATTATGTCTTCTCTCTTTCTCACAGATGGATATTTATGCCATCTCCTAAGCAAAACTTAGAGAGCTGGCTTTGTATTTCACTGTCACCCTCTTGTGGATCTGTGGGACCTCCTACGGTACTCTGACAAAATAGTATCTGGCTCATGATTAATTTTCCGTGCAGCCTGTGCATCACAAATTTTCAGAGTATAAATAGCTGCCTTTTCAACTGGTGACTGTAACTTATCTGACCACTTGGGTGAGTGTATGAGAGCTCTTGATCTTAAGTTAAATTATACTGACAGCAACTGGCGCCTCAACTGCTGAGGAAGTCAGCCATGTCATATATAAAAGGAACAATGCTGATCCTATAATCTAGCTAAAACATGGCAATACGTAGAGAGGAAAACGTCTGTCTTGCTACTCCCAAAATGCACTTGAAGTCTGACATGAATCTCCACCAGGCTTAATAAGCAAAAGGCTGTATTCT
The DNA here is from genome assembly GCA_030847615.1 of Gambelia wislizenii. Lineage (NCBI taxonomy): Eukaryota > Metazoa > Chordata > Lepidosauria > Squamata > Crotaphytidae > Gambelia > Gambelia wislizenii. The sequence goes on from JAUMIR010000004.1 coordinate 25,321,185, forward strand.
GTTTTCTCTCTAAAATCCTCTTCCAAGAACCAAAGCAAACATTCACATATCTTTCCAATTCCATAGTTTTTCATTTTGATTATCCAATGAGAGAAAAGAAACTGAAACAAAACTCAAGTCAATATTTTGAAATGGGAAAATTTTGAACTCTAAATACGCTTTCAGACTTCTGGAGCATCTCTTGTTTGGCCTCTTGCTGTGCTGGCTGGGAGATGTAACTTTTCCAAAGTCTGGGAGTTAGAGGCAGGAGACCCAAAGCAGAATCTCTAGGGCACTGGGCTCAGGAGATTGCTGTTGCATGCAGTCTAGTCACCTGCCGTGCCCTAGAGCTAAGCAAACAAATCAAAAGTACAGATAGTTTCATCTTCACTTGTAAAACTAGCAAACCTGTGTGGTCACCACTGTGTGAACTTTCTTTTTATTGTGGCTGCTCATATCTGTGATACAGTTTACATCATTGGTACATGTTTGAGAAATGATGCACATGGAAGTGATTGTTGTATCACTGTTACCATAAGAACAATTGGACATAATGTAATTAGCACATACCAACCATGCAAATTGACCTGTAAACACAAGCAGGGATATGGGTCGTTCAGGGAGACCTGTGGGGTAGTGAAGCCAGACCCTAAGATTACTGTGAGCCCATCCTATCAGTGGGCTAGCCAGTGTCTGATTGGAGCTTCCACAGATTGCCACACCCCATATTATTTAATGGTGGTGCATGCATGTGGGCACATCAGCACACAGCTAAGTGAATATGCCACCACTGATTAATATGGGGCTTGAATTACCACATTTCCTCCCAAAGCCATGGAGTGTGGTGGAGTCTCCTTCTTTGGAGGTGTTTAAACAGAGGCTGGGTGGCCATCTGTTGGAAATGCTTTGATTGTGTATGCCTGCAGGTCAGGGGATTGGACTAGATGGCCCTTAATTCTATGATTCTATTATCTTATTAATTCAATTGGATCAACTCTCCATGGAACTATCAACAGAATACAGGCCATTCCCTGTACAGATAAGGAGGTGGCAATGTAAACCTGGATTTCCCACTCAAAATGACACCCCACTCAAAAACAAGTTTAAATCCTAGTGTATGAACAGTCTCACTCCAAATACATTACTGCTTTGTTTAAATTGAGGACCTGCAACAAATGAGTGGCTTTGTATTAATTTGTGGGTTGATGAGGCTATAAAGTGGCCTGCAGTACACAAAACTACTTCCAACACATGTAAATCTTTAAAGTGCCAAAAGACTCAGCTGTTTTTGTGTGAATAATACACAAGTTCATTGTGTAGGTGGGGGGAAGAGTGCTCCTAATAGGAGACTGAGGCTACTAGGCTCAGGTATCTGCTCACATTCTTACATGTGACACATAAGCTGCTGGGACAATCACATTAGCTCCTAGAATTCACCTTAGGCCTGGGATTGTAAACCAGTGATCCACAGACAGATCCAGGGCCCAAAGCAATTCTGGGTGGCTTCTTGGTTTTAATGAAAATTAAATTAATTTATTCAGTTTTGCTCTAGAAATTGGTTTTCAAGGAGGTTGGAAAAGATGCTCCATATTTTCATAACAAATGTCTTGTGAGACTGTAGGCTAAACAAATATATTTTAGCATGAGCTTTCGGAGACCACAGTGCAAGTAGGTTGTAATCCAGAAAAGTTTAGGCTATAATAAATTGTTAGTCTTTAAGGTGCCAAAAGACTCAGCTGTTTTTGCTGTTACAGATTAACATGGCTGAACACCACCCCTGAAATTCCACAGTTCAATGTTACAAAATTATTTGCGGTTTCCAGTTTTTAATTAAAAAAAAAACAGAACAGATAATCATTGGATACCAAATATCAGGTATCAAATACCAGACTCAGTCCTGGACTTTGGATGAACACCAAGAGTGTTCAAATTGGCACTTTGATCCAATTTTATTATTAAATGAAGATTGCATTAATAAAATACAAAGTTATATTAAGCAATTTTGAACAAAAAACTAAAAGCTAAATGCAAGCAAAGCCCTTTTGCTGGACATTTATAATATGTTCTGAAAAGAGATTGCAGTGGCAGCTATTGCTCCCATGTCAGTGGAGAAGGAAATTCATAGAATCATAAATTCATCAGGTTGAAAGAGACCACAAGGGCCATCTGATCCAACCCCCTGCTCTGCACACTCAAAGCACTCCCAACAGAAGGCCACTCGGTCTCTGTTTAAAAACCTCCAAATAAGGAGAGTCCACCACACTCTGAGGCAGCACGTTCCACTGTCGAACAGCTCTTACTGTCAGGAATTTATTCCTAATGTTTAGGTGGAATTTCTTTTCCTGTTGTTTGAATCCATTGGGCAGCAGTCTCTGGGGCAGCAGAAAACAAACTTGCTCCTTCTTCAATATTACATCCTTTCAAATATTTAAACATGGCTATCATGTCACCTCTTATCCTTCTCTTCTTCAGGCTAAACATACACAGCTCCCTAAGCCGCTCCTCATATGGCATGGCTTCCAGACCTTTTAGCATTTTGGTCACCCTCCTCTGGACACATTCCAGCTTGTCAATATCCTACTTGAATTGTGGTACCCAGGACTGGACACAGTATTCCAGGTGAGGTCTGACCAAAGCAGAATAGAGTGGCACTGGACATTATATTCCTATTGATGCAGCCTAGAATCACATTTGCTTTTTTTTAATTGCCACATCACACTGCTGACTCATGTTCAGCTCATGATCCACTAAGACTCCTAGGTCCCTTTCACCTATTGTCAAGCCAGGTGTCACCCATCCTATATCTGTCCATTTCATTTTTTTCTTTCTAAGTGTAGTACCTCACATTTCTCCCATTTTGTTAGTTTTGGCCCAGCTCTCCAACCTGTTAAGGTCATTTTGAATTTTGATTCTCTCCCCTGGGATATTAGCTACTACAGGTTGTCCCCATTATGCACTGGACCAGTACCTGCGGTTTCAATTATCCATCATTTTAAAAATATGGTCACTCTAGGCATTTTCTACTTTGGCGTTGTTTCATTCTGGTCCCATGGGGGACGCAGGTAAAAGTGTGTCTTTTTGCTAACCAGAAAAATCCATTTTCAAAACAATGCACTTTTACCTCAGTCCCCCATGGGACCAGAACAAAAGAACGTTGGAAGAACACTGACACCATGAGGCAAGGCAGCAGGAAAGACAAACTGTTTCTGCTGCTTTGTCACTTTTCTTCAGAGTGTAGTAAGGTGCTAGGTCAGTGATGGGCAACCTTTTGAGCTTGGTGTGTCAAACTTCACCAAAAAACTGAGCATAACTCGGGTATGTGTCATTTTGAGGAAAAAACATTATTTCATGATATTTATAGTTTAAATAACATAAATGTATAATTGTTATATATAATTGTATTTAATAAACCAAAAACTAACTATTTAACTTACCTGCTTAGTGACTTCTTTGAAGGTTGGTATTTTGTACACTTCAGGCCCAAGCAAGCGCTACAACTTCATCTGTCAATCTGTTTCTTTTGTTGGTTTTGATATTATTTAATGCTGAGAATAAGGCCTCACAAAAGTATGTAGAGGGAAAAGTTGTGAGGGAAAATGTGGAGAGAAAAAACAGGGTGTTAAAAGTGTCTGATAGTCGGTTCCAGGCACTCCAAATTTCCTGTTCGTAGTGGCACTCCTCATGATTCTCCAAGTGGCGTCCCACACTGTGTTCCGCTGCTCCCTGCTCTGCCGGCAGAAGTGAGGGCAAAAATCCTGGCTTAACCGGAAGTCCCAGAACTAGACGCTCTGTGCCGGACTTCTGTTGTTTTGGCCTACAGACCTCCGGCACAGAGTGTCTAATAGGGGAGGATGAAACATTTGCAACTAGAGTCTCAGGACATTTTCAGACACAAAAAAGTCATCCTGAGGGCTCGGGAGAGGTACGCGCCTGTTTCGTGGCAGGGGTCAGTTTCTGACAACATCCCTCTTGCGTTACCCTCTGTGTTCCTTCTGTGTTGCATGGAAGGAAAAGGTGCCACTTTTTACTCACGGAAGCGTCGTCAGAAACTGGCCCCCTGCCACGGAACAGCTGCGTACCTCTCCTGATCCCTCAGGACTTTTTTGTGTCTGAAAATGTCCTTAAAGTTAGACTCTAACTCCAAGACTCTAGTTGCAAATGTTTCATCCTCAGGAACAGCAAATGTTTCATCCCCAGCTACTGCACTTGGCCGTGCAGGAGCCGAGAATGAAACATCCTTTTCATCATGCGGCCGCCTCAAAAATGGCTACGCGTGTCAGTGCTGACACGTGTGTCATAGGTTCACCATCACTGCTCTAGGTTTACCAGCACTACTCTATGATAACTTCCACTGCTTTAGGTGGAATCTCTTTTCCAGATTTTAATTCAGGCTTTAAAGGAGCTCTCCAGGGTGGATAACCCTATTCCTATATAAGTTCAGTACCATGGATAATGCCTTTAAAGCTAGCCAAAACCTGGAATGGACTCATCCTCCCACTGAAATGGGAGCCACCAGCCACTTCTAGGATATTATATAAAAGGAGGTACAATAATTTTAAAAATCCAAGAGGTTAAAAGGAAGCCATTAGTCAATTAAATTGAACAGTTTGTAAAAGAAGCTGTAAGAATAAAGCATACATAACATTAAAATCATAGAATCATAGAGTTGGAAGAGATCTCAAGTGCCATCCAGTCCAACCCCCTGCCATGCAGGAATACCCCAGATACACTCCTACCCAACCATTCTCTGAGGATGCCAACCACAGATGCAGGCAAAATGTCAGAAAGAAACTATTCCAGAACATGGCCTCACAGCCTGGAAAAACCCCAAGGAAAATCTATTTAAGTAGTTTATTTCATCAAATTGATGAGCATTGTGCTCCTGAAGAATATCATAACACCCAAGCCACAACACACACCCATATTCTCCTCCATATTATTCTAAGGAGAATGATACAGTGGTTTGAGTGCTGGAATAAGAATCTGCAAGCCAGGGTTCAAATCCCCGCTCAGCCATGGAAACCCACCGGGTGACCTCGGGCAAGTCACACTCTCTCAGCCCCAGAGGAAGGCAAAGATAAACCCCAGTTCTGAATAAATCTTACCAAGAAAACTCCATGATAGGTTCGCCTTATGGTCACCATAAATCAGAAATGACTTGAAGGTATACAACAGCAGCAGCAGCAGCATTATTCTAGGTGAATTTGTAATGTCCTCAGTAATATGTTTTCCTGTCTTGGACAGTCTGTTTTGATTCTTGTGCTGCTTCTTGTGAAGGAGCCAGGCGGGCCCAATGTCTATTTGCTGAATGCTGTCACCTTGCAATCACTATTTGGGGGGTCAGACTGGATGGCTTCCGAGTCCTTGCTAAATTCTCTTTTCTCTCTCTCTTCAGTCAGTGCTCATTACAAATGAAACTCTATGTTCCATAAATATAATAATAATAATAATAATAATAATAATAAAATTTATTTATATCCTGCCCCTCTGCAAGCAATCGGGGCGGCTTACAACGATAAAATGGTAGACAGTATAAAACAACCCAAAATCCCTCCCTCCCCTTAAAACATTATTAAATTAATACAAGTTAAAATCAATATAGAATCATAGAATCATAGAATTGCAGAGTTGGAAGAGACCACGAGGGCCATCCAGTCCAACCCCCCTGCCACGCAGGAAATCACAATCAAAGCATCCCCGACAGATGGCCATCCAGCCTCTGTTTAAAGACCTCCAAGGAAGGAGACCCCACCACGCTCCGAGGGAGTGTGTTCCACTGCCGAACAGCTCTTACTGTCAAAAAGTTCCTCCTCATGTTGAGGTGGAATCTCTGTTCCTGGAGCTTGCACCCATTGCTCCGTGTTCCAGTCTCTGGAGCAGCAGAAAACAAGCCTGCTCCATCCTCAGCGTGACATCCCTTCAAATACTTAAACAGGGCTATCATATTGCCTCTAAACCGTCTTTTTTCCAGGCTAAACATACCCAGCTCCCTAAGTCTCTCCTCATAAGGCATTGTTTCCAGACCTTTCACCATTTTAGTTGCCCTTCTCTGGACACGCTCCAATTTGTCAATATCCTTTCTGAATTGTGGTGCCCAGAACTGGACACAGTATTCTAAGTGAGGTCTGACCAAGGCAGAATAGAGTGGCACTATTACTTCCCTTGATCTAGACACTATACTTCTATTGATACAGCCCAAAATCGCATTGGCCTTTTTAGCTGCCGCATCACACTGTTGGCTCATGTTCAACTTGTGGTCTACTAGGACTCCTAGATCCCTTTTGCACATAGTCTCATTCAGCCAGGTCTCTCCCATCCTATATTTATGCATTTCATTTTTCCGCCCTAAATGCAGTACTTTACATTTCTCCGTATTGAATTTCATTTTGTTAGCTTTGGCCCAGCTCTCCAGTCTATCCAGGTCATTCTGAATTTTGATCCTGTCCTCTAGGGTATTAGCTACTCCTCCCAATTTGGTGTCATCTGCAAATTTGATAAGTATGCCCCTAATTTCCTCATCTAAGTCATTGATAAAGATGTTGAATAGCACTGGGCCCAGGACAGAACCCTGTGGCACCCCACTGGTCACATCTTTCCAAGACGAAGAGGAGCCACTGCTGAGCACCCTTTGGGTTCGGCCGGTCAACCAATTACAAATCCATTGAACAGTTAACTTGTCTAGTCCACATTCTACAAGCTTGTTTGCAAGAATGTCATGGGGAACCTTGTCAAAGGCCTTACTGAAATCAAGGTATGCAATGTCCACAGCATTCCCTTCATCTACCAAGCTGGTAACTTTATCAAAAAAAGAGATCAGATTAGTCTGGCATGACTTGTTTCTCTGAAACCCATGCTGACTTTTTGTGATTATGGCATTGCCTTCTAAATGTTCACAGACTCTCTGTTTAATGATCTGTTCTAGAATCTTCCCTGGTATTGATGTCAGACTAACTGGACGATAGTTGTTGGGATCCTCTTTTTTCCCCTTTTTGAAGATGGGAACAACGTTTGCCCTCCTCCAGTCTGCTGGGACTTCTCCTGTTCTCCAGGAGTTCTCAAATATTGTTGCCAATGGCTCTGAGATTATATTTGCCAGCTCTTTTAATACTCTTGGATGTAGTTCATCTGGTCCTGGAGATTTAAATTCATTTAGATTAAGAAGGTATTCCTGTACTACTTATTCCTCTTTACTTATTTTGAGCTGGATTTCCCCTATTGTGTCCTCTGTTCCATTCTCCTCAGGTTGGTCCTCCTTTTCCTTTTCTGAAAACACTGAGGCAAAGAAGGTGTTGAGTAATTCTGCCTTTTCTCTGTCCCCTGTTAGCATTTTGCCATCTTCTCCAAGTAGCGGCCCTATCATTTCCTTCTTCCTCCTTTTGCTGCGGACATACCCAAAAAAACCCTTTTTATTGTTCTTAACCTCCCTAGCAAGCCTGAACTCATTCTGCGCTTTAGCTTTTCTGACTTTACTCCTACACGTGTTCGCTATCTGTTTGAATTCTTCTTTGGTGATTTCCCCCCTTTTCCATTTCCTATACATGTTCCGTTTAAAACTTAGCTCCATTGAAAGTTCTTTAGTCATCCATCCTGGTTTCTTGAGACACCTCCCATTTTTCTTCCTCAATGGTACTGTTTGAAATTGTGCCTTCAGTATCTCCCTTTTGAGAAAGTCCCATCCGTCTTGAGGTCCCTTCTCTTTTAGTATTCTTGACCATGGGATCATCCCCAGTATTTCCCTGAGTTTATTGAAATCAGCTCTCCTAAAGTCAAGAATGCGTGTCTGACTATGCCTGGCTTCTCCTTTCCATTGTATAACAAACTCCAGGAGAACATGATCACTCTCACCTAAGGATCCCACCACTTGCACCCCATTAACCAGGTCGTCTCTGTTGGTTAGGATCAGATCTAAAATAGCTGACCCCCTTGTTGCCTCTTCCACCTTTTGGACCATGAAATTGTCTTCCAGGCATGTAAGGAATTTGCTAGACCTTGTAGTTTTGGCTGAGTTAGATTGCCAGCAAATATCAGGATAGTTGAAGTCCCCCATCACTACTACATCTCTCCTTTCTGCATGTGTATTCATCTGTTCTAGAAAGGCAACATCCAATTCCTCCGTCTGATTTGGGGGTCTGTAGTAGAGTCCCACAATAACATCCCTGTTGTTTCCCTCCCCTTTAATTTTTATCCAGATGCTCTCCACCTGGCTTCCAGTATTGATGTCATGGATCACTTCACTGGTGTAAATATCCCTGACATATAATGCTATTCCTCCTCCTTTCCTGTTTGGCCTGTTTCTCCTATAAAGGTTATACCCCTCTATTCCTACATTCCAATCATGAGACTCGTCCCACCAGGTTTCAGTAACGCCTATTATATCATATTTGTTTTGTAGTGCAAGGAGTTCAAGTTCATCTTGCTTATTTCCCATGCTCTGTGCATTAGTGTAGAGACATCTGAGACCATGTGTTCCCTTTACTTGCTCCCTGTGCAAGTTTTTTTGCCTCCCACTGTTGGGTCCTTGCGCTGTTTGCCTTGTTCCCTCTATGACAGTTTGACTATTTTCTCCAGCCCTTTTGCCTTCCAGAATACTGTCTCCCTCCCCCATTTGACTCAGTTTAAAGCCCTCCTGATCAAATTTTTGAGACTGTTGGCAAAAATGTTTCTTCCAACTGTTGTAAGATGCACCCCATCTCTTGCCAGAAGTCCCCCCGCATGGAAGCGCAGTCCATGATCCAAGAATCCAATTTGTTCTCGGCGACACCATCTACGGAGCCAGTTGTTTACGTCGGCTATTTTCCTCTCCCTTCTTGGACCATGCCCTTCAACTGGCAGAAGAGACGAGATGACCACCTGTGCGTTCATTTCTTTCAGCTTCCTCCCCAGGGCCTCATAATCTCTTCTGATCTTGGGAAAGCTGTGCCTTGCAGTATCATTGGTTCCCACATGGACCAAAAGGAAGGGGTAATGATCCGTAGGCTTGACGAGTCTTGTCAGCCTCTCGGTCACATCACAGATCTTTGCCCCAGGAGACAACACACCTCCCGAGTCATCTTGTCAGGCCCACATACCACTGCTTCTGTACCCCTCAGCAAGGAGTCCCCCACCACCACCACACGCCTCCGCTGAGGCTTCGCAGCTGCTGTTCCTTGCGGTGGTCCTCTCAAGGTCCCCTGCTCTACCCCTGAAGTCTGTCCATGCTGTTCTTCCTCGTTGTCCTTGATAAGGGAAAGGGCTTCGAATCGATTCTGTAGCTGCAAGCTGCTGGAAGAATCCCTGGATTTTCTTGTTCTGTGTGTGACATTCCTCCAGCTGTCTACTTCCTGTGTCCGTGAAGTGACCCTCTCCTCCACAGCCACTTCCTCTGTGCGGTCCCCATCCAAGACTGTTCGTTCTGTTCTGTCCAGGAAAACCTCCTGCTCACGAATCTGTTGAAGTGTAGCTACCCGTGTCTCCAGCTGCTGTACTTTCTCCTCCAAGAGGGCTACCAGCTTGCACTTGGTGCATGTGAAGTTCTCCACGTCTGTAGACAAGAATACAAACATCGCACAAGTGTTGCAAGTGACTGCTGCAGTCCCCTCAGTGTCCATGATGAGAGCTTTTAGGTAATCTAAGAACTCTTAGTTAACGCTGAGAATGCTAAGCTGTACTTTTAGGTCTGCTGTATTTTTGTTTGGTTACTGAAATTCGCGCGCCGTTAGGCGCTTGCCTCTGGCTCTTGAGGGTAAAAGGGCAAGGTCAGAAGTTCAAGCCCCTCAGCAACAAGCAGCCTCTCCCAACAGTTTTTTTTAAAAAAATTCAATCTCCCCAGTCAGAATGGCTGTCCAGAAGTTGCTTCCTTCTTCTCCCTGGCAGGAAACTGGCAGGAAACTTGCTGTCCAGAAGCTGCTCTCCTTCTCTCTGGCAGGAAACTGGCTTGGAAAGCCTCTGCAAGGACTTATATAGAGCTAGGCTCACAGCTCCACCCCCTAATGACTCACAGGTGTGACTCACAGGTGTGACTCACAGGAAGGCTCTTGAGGGTAAAAGGGCAAGGTCAGAAGTTCAAGCCCCTCAGCAACAAGCAGCCTCTCCCAACAGTTTTTTTTTTAAAAATTCAATCTCCCCAGTCAGAATGGCTGTCCAGAAGTTGCTTCCTTCTTCTCCCTGGCAGGAAACTGGCAGGAAACTTGCTGTCCAGAAGCTGCTCTCCTTCTCTCTGGCAGGAAACTGATATATATATATATAATACAATATATAATACAATATGTTAAAAACCCTTTTAAGCAGGCAGCATCTGTTTGGAGGTCCAAAAGCAACCTCCAGAGGGGGTTCCTGAGGCCGGGGTTAGCTATTCCGGAAAAGCCTGCCCGAAGAGAACCGTCTTGACAGCCTTTTTAAAGCTGTCTAATGATGTCAATAGGCGGATCTCGTCGGGCAGGCTGTTCCACAATTTGGGGGCAACAGCCGAGAAAGCCCTCTGGGAGGTAGTCGCCAGCCTAGGTCTTTGTGGCTGCAACAGATTCCTCCCAGAGGACCGGAGAGCGCGGGGAGGATTATAAGGGAGAAGGCGGTCCCTGAGATAGCTTGGACCCAAGCCATTTAGGGCTTTAAAGGTGATAACCAACACCTTGTACTGGGCCCGGAAGCTGATAGGCAGCCAGTGGAGGGACCTCAGAACCGGAGTAATGTGGTCCCTCCTAGATGTTCCAGAAACTAGCCTGGCTGCCATATTTTGTACCAGCTGTAATTTCCGAACTAGGCACAAGGGTAGCCCCATGTAGAGAGCATTACAGAAATCCAGACGTGAGGTTACCAGCGCGTGCACAATGGTCTCAAGATCCCTTACTTCCAGAAAAGGGCGCAGCTGGCGTATCAGCTGAAGCTGATAACAAGCGCTCCTGACTGTCGCATTTACCTGATTTGTCATCAGGAGTGACGAGTCAAGGAGCACCCCTAGACTGCAAACACAGTCACTGGAGGAGAGTGTGACCCCATTCAGGACTGGAGATTGCAACCCGATTCTTGGTTTTGGGGCCGCTACCATGAGCACCTCCGTCTTGTCAGGATTCAGTCTCAATCTGTTTTTCCTCATCCAGCCCATTACTGCCCGAAGACATTCATTGAGAGAAGAGATGCCATCAGAGTTTGAGACCGACGAACGAGATACGGAGAAATAGATCTGAGTGTCATCAGCGTACTGATAACACCCAGCTCCATAACTCCGGATAATCTTACCCAGCGGCTTCATATAGATGTTAAATAACATCGGGGACAGAATAGCACCCTGTGGTACTCCACAGGTGAGCTTCCTTTTACTGGAGCTACTGTCCCCGAGCAGCACTCTCTGGGTCCTGCCTGAGAGGAAGGACCGGAACCACTGCAAAGCAGTGCCTCCGATGCCTAACTCCCCCAGGCGATCCAGAAGAATGCTGTGATCTATCGTATCAAAAGCCGCTGAGAGGTCTAAGAGCACCAACAGGGTCACAATACCCCTGTCGATGCTCAGACGCAGATCGTCGGTCAAAGCAACCATGGCAGTCTCAACCCCAAAGCCTGTCCTGAAGCCAGTTTGAAATGGGTCTAGGTAATCGGTTTCATCCAAGACAGCTTGGAGTTGAAGAGCAACTGCCCTCTCGATCACCTTGCTCAAAAATGGTAATAAAGAGACTGGCCTATAATTATTCATAGCCAGGGGGTCCAGGGAAGGTTTTTTCAGAATAGGCTTAACAGCCGCCTCCTTTAAACATGATGGAATATATCCTTCCCTGAAGGATGCATTGATGATGCTCACCAGGAACTTCCGCAATGCATCCCCTCCCTGGACGGCCAGCCAAGACGGGCAAGGGTCGAGGGGGCAGGTTGTCTTCCTCACACTACCAAGGAGCTTGTCCACGTCATTGGTACTCACAGATTGCAGCTGATCCAGTATAATTACATCGGCAGAGTTGCTGGACACCTCGTCCATTGTTTCTGTTACAATAGTGGCATCTAGGTCGGCTCTTATCTGAGAGATTTTATCTGCAAAGAAGTTATTAAATGTATCACAGCAAGCAGTCGTCGGGTTAAGCAGGGGATTCGGCGCAGGGGTCACCTGCGCCAGCTCCCTCACCACCCTAAACAGCTCTGCTGGACGGGACTCTGCAGACGCAATACGTGCAGAAGAGAAGGATCTTTGCGCTGCACGCACTGCCTCCCGATAGGACCAAAGAAAGTTCCTATGGCAAGTTCTGTCAGATAAGAGTCGAGTCTTCCGCCACCTGCGTTCTAGTCGTTGTCCAAACCGCTTCATTTCCCTAAGCTCAGGTGTATACCATGGCCTACGGTTAGAAGCGGGTTGGCAAGGACGCTTGGGAGCAATCGTGTCGATAGCTCTGGTAAGGTCGGTGTTCCATGTATTAACCAGAGCATCGACAGGATCACCGGCATTTCCAACCATTAAGCCCTCTAAGGCTTTCTGGAAACCCATAGGTTCCATTAGCCTTCGAGGGCGGCCCATTTTAATGGGTCCACCACCCCCGGTGGGGCAGATGTAGGCTCTAAGTTCCATCTTGACCAGGAAATGATCCGTCCATGACAAGGCAGAGGTACTGATTACCTCCGCCCACGGATATACCTGATCCGAACTAAAGACCGCATCGAGTGTATGACCTGCACAATGTGTGGGCCCATTGACCAATTGGGATAGGCCCATGTTTGTCATGGTCTCCATGAACTCCCGAGCCGCACCTGTTAAGCTGATCTTGAGCGGGATGTTGAAGTCCCCCAAAACCAGAAGTCTGGGGGACTCCAGCAGCAGCTCTGAGACCAGCTGTGTCAGCTCGGTTAGGGAGTCTGCTAGACAACGGGGTGGCCGATATACTAGCAGAATCCCCAAGCTATCCCTGGTCTTCAGGCTTAGGTATATACACTCGAAGTGGGCTGTGTTCCGGATAGGTATCCTGGTCAAGGTCAGGTGGTTCTTATGGACTAGAGCCACTCCACCCCCTCGCCCACTTCCTCTCACCTGCTCGCTAACAGAGTACCCAGCTGGGAGGGCCTGTGCCCATGTGACAGCGCTATCCTCTCCCAGCCAGGTCTCCGTGAAGCAAGCCAGGTCGGCGTCCTCATCCAAGAGAAGGTCCTGGATGATATGAGTCTTATTCCTCACCAACCTGGCATTGCAGAGGAGCAGAGTGAGGTTCTGTGGAATGGTTGGTCTGCTCTCCAAGCCATTCTGGGCAACAGAGGGAACTGAAGACGGGATAGCTTTCAAACAGCGATCCCGTCTTCTCTTGCAATATTTGTTCGCTCTGTTCCCACCATATCTCCCATTCCCCAACACTACTCCGATGGCTGCCCCCACCTCCTTCCCGGTCTCAGGTAAGATGGAGGAGCACTCACTCTCCACCCCCAGCTTGAAGCCATGCTGCTGCTGCTGCTGCCGATGGTCTGGCTGGAGCTGGCTTTCAAGGCACTCAGAGGCCAGGTGTTCCTAGGGAGGAGGGAGAGGGCAAACACTCACTCACTCTCCACCCCCAGCTTGAAGCCACGCTGCTGCTGCTACTGCTGCTGCTGCCGATGGTCTGGCTGGAGCTGGCTTTCAAGGCATTCAGAGGCCAGGTGTTCCTAGGGAGGAGGGAGAGGGCAAACACTCACTCACTCTCCACCCCCAGCTTGAAGCCACGCTGCTGCTGCTACTGCTGCTGCTGCCGATGGTCTGGCTGGAGCTGGCTTTCAAGGCACTCAGAGGCCAGGTGTTCCTAGGGAGGAGGGAGAGGGCAAACACTCACTCACTCTCCACCCCCAGCTTGAAGCCACGCTGCTGCTGCTACTGCTGCTGCTGCCGATGGTCTGGCTGGAGCTGGCTTTCAAGGCACTCAGAGGCCAGGTGTTCCAAGGGAGGAGGGAGAGGGCAAACACTCACTCACTCTCCACCCCCAGCTTGAAGCCACGCTGCTGCTGCTACTGCTGCTGCTGCCGATGATCTGGCTGGAGCTGGCTTTCAAGGCACTCAGAGGCCAGGTGTTCCTAGGGAAGAGGGAGAGGGCAAACACTCACTCACTCTCCACCCCCAGCTTGAAGCCACGCTGCTGCTGCTACTGCTGCTCCTGCCGATGGTCTGGCTGGAGCTGGCTTTCAAGGCACTCAGAGGCCAGGTGTTCCTAGGGAGGAGGAAAAGGGCAAACACTCACTCACTCTCCACCCCCAGCTTGAAGCCACGCTGCTGCTGCTACTGCTGCTGCTGCCGATGGTCTGGCTGGAGCTGGCTTTCAAGGCACTCAGAGGCCAGGTGTTCCAAGGAAGGAGGGAGAGGGCAAACACTCACTCACTCTCCACCCCCAGCTTGAAGCCACGCTGCTGCTGCTACTGCTGCTGCTGCCGATGGTTTGGCTGGAGCTGGCTTTCAAGGCACTCAGAGGCCAGGTGTTCCTAGGGAGGAGGGAGAGGGCAAACACTCACTCACTCTCCACCCCCAGCTTGAAGCCACGCTGCTGCTGCTACTGCTGCTGCTGCCGATGGTCTGGCTGGAGCTGGCTTTCAAGGCACTCAGAGGCCAGGTGTTCCTAGGGAGGAGGGAGAGGGCAAACACTCACTCACTCTCCACCCCCAGCTTGAAGCCACGCTGCTGCTGCTACTGCTGCTGCTGCCGATGGTCTGGCTGGAGCTGGCTTTCAAGGCATTCAGAGGCCAGGTGTTCCTAGGGAGGAGGGAGAGGGCAAACACTCACTCACTCTCCACCCCCAGCTTGAAGCCACGCTGCTGCTGCTACTGCTGCTGCTGCCGATGGTCTGGCTGGAGCTGGCTTTCAAGGCACTCAGAGGCCAGGTGTTCCTAGGGAGGAGGGAGAGGGCAAACACTCACTCACTCTCCACCCCCAGCTTGAAGCCACGCTGCTGCTGCTACTGCTGCTGCTGCCGATGGTCTGGCTGGAGCTGGCTTTCAAGGCACTCAGAGGCCAGGTGTTCCAAGGGAGGAGGAAAAGGGCAAACACTCACTCACTCTCCACCCCCAGCTTGAAGCCACGCTGCTGCTGCTACTGCTGCTGCTGCCGATGGTCTGGCTGGAGCTGGCTTTCAAGGCACTCAGAGGCCAGGTGTTCCTAGGGAAGAGGGAGAGGGCAAACACTCACTCACTCTCCACCCCCAGCTTGAAGCCACGCTGCTGCTGCTACTGCTGCTCCTGCCGATGGTCTGGCTGGAGCTGGCTTTCAAGGCACTCAGAGGCCAGGTGTTCCTAGGGAGGAGGAAAAGGGCAAACACTCACTCACTCTCCACCCCCAGCTTGAAGCCACGCTGCTGCTGCTACTGCTGCTGCTGCCGATGGTCTGGCTGGAGCTGGCTTTCAAGGCACTCAGAGGCAGGTGTTCCAAGGAAGGAGGGAGAGGGCAAACACTCACTCACTCTCCACCCCCAGCTTGAAGCCACGCTGCTGCTGCTACTGCTGCTGCTGCCGATGGTTTGGCTGGAGCTGGCTTTCAAGGCACTCAGAGGCCAGGTGTTCCTAGGGAGGAGGGAGAGGGCAAACACTCACTCACTCTCCACCCCCAGCTTGAAGCCACGCTGCTGCTGCTACTGCTGCTGCTGCCGATGGTCTGGCTGGAGCTGGCTTTCAAGGCACTCAGAGGCCAGGTGTTCCTAGGGAGGAGGGAGAGGGCAAACACTCACTCACTCTCCACCCCCAGCTTGAAGCCACGCTGCTGCTGCTACTGCTGCTCCTGCCGATGGTCTGGCTGGAGCTGGCTTTCAAGGCACTCAGAGGCCAGGTGTTCCTAGGGAGGAGGAAAAGGGCAAACACTCACTCACTCTCCACCCCCAGCTTGAAGCCACACTGCTGCTGCTACTGCTGCTGCTGCCGATGGTCTGGCTGGAGCTGGCTTTCAAGGCACTCAGAGGCCAGGTGTTCCTAGGGAGGAGGGAGAGGGCAAACACTCACTCACTCTCCACCCCCAGCTTGAAGCCACGCTGCTGCTGCTACTGCTGCTGCTGCCGATGGTTTGGCTGGAGCTGGCTTTCAAGGCACTCAGAGGCCAGGTGTTCCTAGGGAGGAGGGAGAGGGCAAACACTCACTCACTCTCCACCCCCAGCTTGAAGCCACGCTGCTGCTGCTACTGCTGCTGCTGCCGATGGTCTGGCTGGAGCTGGCTTTCAAGGCACTCAGAGGCCAGGTGTTCCTAGGGAGGAGGGAGAGGGCAAACACTCACTCACTCTCCACCCCAGCTTGAAGCCACGCTGCTGCTGCTACTGCTGCTGCTGCCGATGGTCTGGCTGGAGCTGGCTTTCAAGGCACTCAGAGGCCAGGTGTTCCTAGGGAGGAGGGAGAGGGCAAACACTCACTCACTCTCCACCCCCAGCTTGAAGCCACGCTGCTGCTGCTACTGCTGCTGCTGCCGATGGTCTGGCTGGAGCTGGCTTTCAAGGCACTCAGAGGCCAGGTGTTCCAGGTATCCAGGGGGCCAGAGGCAATTCCAAGAGCAGCTAAGACAGCACAAAAGACCATGCTGTTGTGATATGCGATATGCTGTTATTTTGTTCTGAAAACAATTCTTTCTCTAATAATGTTTAAAGTGTACAAGCTTATCATGTATTGTACTTCCTGAAATATAAACAACTGTCGCAAGAGAAGGAAGCTGCTGAAAACAGCAAAACCCACAAAGGGAGGGAATTGTCTTTGCCTGCATGTCATAGCTACTATAAAAGTATTCTGCGAATGTAGTCTGGGGCCCTGACATTTTGGAAAGGATTCGTCAGGCCCACCGGTGTAATAAAGCTCCCTTTCCAATAGGTGGGTCTCTTGTTCCATGATTTCTGCAACATTGGATTATGTAGTTGAAGGGGAAAAGGTTCCTAAGAAGCCTGCTACCTATCTTTCCAGCTACTTATCTCCCACCTTTTCCACAGCCTGGGGCTCAACACAGCTTATTAGTGTTACAGCTAAAATTTGACATCATACACAAATCGTAAGTAGAAATATAATTAAACTATTAATAGAATTAAAAACAATCAAAAGCATGCTTATTTTAGAAAAGTAAAACTATAGACAGTGTAGCATGTTGTTAAAAGTTTTTTGCCCATGAGCAGTCAAGTCCTCAAAAGTACTGCCAAAACAAAAAGTCTTCACCTGTCTATGGAAGGACAACAAGGAAGATGTCAGTTAAGTCTCTCTAGGGAGTTCCAGATTTGGAACAGCCATTAAGAAGGTCCTCTCCTGTGTTCCCACTACATGTACTTGTAAGGGTGGTGGCACAGAGAGAAGGGTTTCCTCTGAAGATCTTAAAACAGGGGCAGGCTCATATGGGAGAATAGGGCCCTTCAGATAACCTGAATCCAAGCCATATAGGACTTTATAGCTCATAACCAGCATTTTTAATTGCACCTGGAAACAGACTGGCAACAATTGGCATTGGTTCAACAAGGCAGTTGTATGCTCCCTCTAATTGTGACTGAATTGTGTATATTTACTCCTAGTTTTGAGATAAAGCATCACACCTGACTAATCTGAAGCCAGTTGGTTACTTCTTGTATGCAGATACTCCAGCTACGCCTGAGTGGATATACTTCAGAATAACTGAATCCCTTACTATTAATAATCACTAACTAGAGGCAAACAGTTTATTTCAGTGGTTGCCAACCTTTGGTTCTCCAGATGTTTTGGACTTCAATTGCTAGAAGCCTGGACCTTAGCCCATGCCAGCTGAGACGTGTGGGATTTGAAGTCCAAAGCATGTAGAAAACCAAAGTTGAGGACCACTGGTTTAGTTTCAGGAGCTGGTTTTACCAGCGATTCCATATCTATTGTTTGCAGCAAAAGTGACCATCACCATTGGAAAGCTGTTGTGATTATTCCTTTTCATGCAAGTATAAACTATATTTCACTTACCAGTTACCATGAGGGGAATGCAGCATAAAACAAAGTCGACACTATAATGCATTGATATATTCCACACATCATCTCTAAACAGTCTGCAGCTGGAAATGTAAACCTACTTGTCAGGATCGGTCCCTGATGGTGCCTAATCCTGCCATTTTCAATTATTTTTTCTGTAACCTTGATACTCATTGTGTTTGGCTTTTTTGTACTTGCTAACAAGTATTCTTTGCCAACTGTGGAGGGAGGTGGTAATGGTTAAAGATAAGAATGCAGCTGCATTCTTCGGCCTGGGAAAAGAAAGCTGACCAGCGTAAGGGAATGTCATGTCAAGGGATGAAGGTTAGCCAATGGTATTAGAGCCTGCCAGATTTTACACACTGTAATATGCTTTTATTATCATGTTTAGCCTTTTAGTTTCAATTCTTAGCAACAACCTTGTATGATATGCTGCTTGGATTTCTGTGCCAGTAACTCTGAAACTGCTGGTCAATGTGTCCAGGAATGTAAGTACATGACACTTCTCCAGAGTACTCTGTGTTTTGAATTACTGGATGCATCAGCTGTAATATTCAAGTTGCTTGCATTATTCTTGTGTTCCTACCTTTGTCAGTCATTTTATTCATAACAGTCAAATACCAAACCCTTTTAAAACCATGGAGAAAGCAGTCATGTTTTTCCAATACTGTGTCAATTCTAACATGGCTGCCAAACAAAGTATTGCAGTTAAGTCCTTGTAATTTAATATTTTCGTTTCATTCAAGAATAGGGAAAGTAAATAAATTTCTGGAGATGCTCTAATGCATTGGTTTGTGATATTGCATTTGTGTAAGTTTCTATGCAAGACTTCTGACCATTAAGAAGTCTTGACAAGAACTTTTCTAATCATTTATACTCTACTACCTGTGTCTTCTTTATTCATTTTTTTTTTGGTACAGTAAGACACTGTCTGATACATTTGAGTGTTGCATTATGAGAAGTCTTCCACCAGTGCTTGCACAGGTCTCCATAGAAGAATATCTTCTTCCTTCCTTCTTTCTTTCTTTCTTCTTCCATGCACAATGTTTTTGATGTAAGCCAAAGTGATCTCTAAATTTTTAAAGATGAAACTATGACAAGCTTCACAGCAGTTAATCACAGAAATAGACTGCAAGATCCAATATTAAATTATTTTGTCTTTATTTGCAAGTACAAGGAGTCAGAAAATCAGATAAGATCCTTTTGCTTCTTTGACAAACTTCAAGGGTGGACACTCAAATTATCAATCTAAGAATTTGAGAAAAGCTATACAGCTAAAGAAAGACAAGCCAGGATAGAGCTATAAACCTGTTGTGTGTGATCCATCATCCCATGGCCACCTTGAACATTAAATCTGCTGTATAACCATGAGCTACTAAAGACAAGACACAGGGGAAGGGAATGGCGGAATGGTGGTTTCACTCAGTTAGATGAAACCTTTCCAGGTTGCCTCTTGACCCATTTATACAAAGCTGTAACCTATCTAGAAAAGCAGGAAATGCTGGCCTCCTATTGTATTATTAGAGCTTCTCAGCTTAAAATTTCCACTGAATCAAAGCTGGTAGATGGGATGTCCGCAAAGCAACAGATGGCGCCCGTATAACTTGGATGCTGTGATCAAATCATCTACTTCTGTACTATCAGAATAATACCCATCCCAATTAATTCAAACTCAGCAAAAGATAACAGGCAGCGATCCTAATGGTCAGAACATCTTCAAAATACTTCCTTTAAAAAAATCTAAGATAGCTTCAGCTCTGTTTTTATGAAGTATTATACAAAACTATATTGACTGGTGCCTTAAATCATTTGCAAAATTGCACACAACCAGATAACAAAGACTTCCTTTGTAAGAGGAAAAACAGATGGGTGGGAAAGAGCATGAAATCACACACATTGCCATTTTAGAAATAGTATGCCGTATGTGTAATCCAATTGGAAGACTCTTCCTTAGAACGTTTCGCTGAGCTGTGGGAAGTAAAAATAGACTTGTATGCTTCTGACTTCTCAACATTTGCAATGGACCGCTTCGGGAGCCTGGATGAATTTTTGCTTTCTTTTCCAGATGAAGATGACACACTTTCATTGGCTGCTGTATAACAAAGCAAACAGACACCATATGTTAACCCTTTGATAAAACTGCATGTAAACATATAGATACACAGAAATAACATTTCTGTTGTTTTTATAACAGTTCTATACATTTTAGGCACATTAAACTCTGGTCATTTTTGTCCCACCATGTTTAGCACAGGAGAATTTTGAGACCTTTGAAATTCATGCAAAAATTGAAATGGTTTCTCTTGTTTTTTCCCTCTATTTTAAAAATAATTTTAATTACTTATCATTGTAATCCTGTATATGGACACAAAGCATTGCTTGGAGAGTTTTGTAAGAAGTCTCAAACATAGTTTTAAAAAGGCTCCATGAAGCTCTGGAGTCCACGACAGAGGATACCTCCAAGAAGGACAGCTCCAAGAACTCCGGAAACTAGGAGTTGTGCAGCAACAGTACAGTTGCCCCTCCACATTCGCGAACTTGACATTCGCGGTTTTGCTTATTCGCGGTTTTGGGAGGGCCCCCCCGGACCCCCCCAAAACCGCGACAGGGGGCCTCCAGAGGCCCCGTGAAACCCCTGGGAGGCAGCGGGGAGGGCCGGGGAGGCCTCCACGGGGCCTTCGGAGACCCTCCGGAGGCCCCGCAAAGGCCTAGGGAGGGAGGGGGGAGGGCCAGGGAGGCCTTCACGGGGCCCCCGGAGACGCTCCGGAGGCCCCATGAAGGCCCAGGGAGGGGGTGGGGAGGGCCGGGGAGATGATCATGGGGCCCCCGGGGTTGCTCTGGGAGGGCGGGGGGGGAGACCAGGGAGAGCAACCAGGAGGCCTCCGGAGGCCTCCGGGTCGCTCTGGGAGGGCGGGGGGAGACCGGGGAGAGCGACCAGGAGGCCTCCGGAGGCCTCCGGGTCGCTCTGGGAGGGCGGGGGGAGACCGGGGAGAGCGACCAGGAGGCCTCCGGAGGCTCCGGGTCGCTCTGGGAGGGCGGGGGGAAGCCGGGGAGAGCGACCCGGAGGCCTCCGGAGGCCTCCGGGTCGCTCTGGGAGGGCTGGGGGAGGCCGGGGAGAGCGAGCACGAGGCCTCCGGAGGCCTCCGGGTCGCTCTGGGAGGGCGGGGGGAGACCAGGGAGAGCGACCAGGAGGCCTCCGGAGGCCTCCGGGTCGCTCTGGGAGGGCGGGGGGAAGCCGGGGAGAGCGACCAGGAGGCCTCCGGAGGCCTCCGGGTCACTCTGGGAGGGCTGGGGGAGGCCGGGGAGAGCGAGCACGAGGCCTCCGGAGGCCTCCGGGTCGCTCTGGGAGGGCTGGGGGAGGCCGGGGAGAGCGAGCACGAGGCCTCCGGAGGCCTCCGGGTCGCTCTGGGAGGGCGGGGGGAGACCAGGGAGAGCGACCAGGAGGCCTCCGGAGGCCTCCGGGTCGCTCTGGGAGGGCGGGGGGAGGCCGGGGAGAGCGAGCACGAGGCCTCCAGAGGCCTCCGGGTCGCTCTGGGAGGGCGGGGGGAGACCAGGGAGAGCGACCAGGAGGCCTCCGGAGGCCTCCGGGTCGCTCTGGGAGGGCTGGGGGAGGCCGGGGAGAGCGACCAGGAGGCCTCCGGAGGCCTCCGGGTCGCTCTGGGAGGGCTGGGGGAGGCCGGGGAGAGCGACCAGGAGGCCTCCGGAGGCCTCCGGGTCGCTCTGGGAGGGCTGGGGGAGACCGGGGAGAGCGACCAGGAGGCCTCCGGAGGCCTCCGGGTCACTCTGGGAGGGCGGGGGGGAGGCCGGGGAGAGCGAGCTCGAGGCCTCCGGAGGCCTCCGGGTCGCTCTGGGAGGGCGGGGGGAGACCAGGGAGAGCGACCAGGAGGCCTCCGGAGGCCTCCGGGTCGCTCTGGGAGGGCTGGGGGAGGCCGGGGAGAGCGACCAGGAGGCCTCCGGAGGCCCCCGGGTCGCTCTGGGAGGGCTGGGGGAGACCGGGGAGAGTGACCAGGAGGCCTCCGGAGGCCTCCGGGTCGCTCTGGGAGGGCGGGGGGAGACCGGGGAGAGCGACCAGGAGGCCTCCGGAGGCCTCCGGGTCGCTCTGGGAGGGCGGGGGGGAGACCAGGGAGAGCGACCAGGAGGCCTCCGGAGGCCTCCGGGTCGCTCTGGGAGGGCTGGGGGAGGCCGGGGGAGAGCGACCAGGAGGCCTCCGGAGGCCTCCGGGTCGCTCTGGGAGGGCGGGGGGAGGCCGGGGAGAGCGAGCACGAGGCCTCCGGAGGCCTCCGGGTCGCTCTGGGAGGGCTGGGGGAGACCGGGGGAGAGCGACCCGGAGGCCTCCGGAGGCCTCCGGGTCGCTCTGGGAGGGCTCGGGGAGACCGGGGAGAGCGACCAGGAGGCCTCCGGAGGCCTCCGGGTCGCTCTGGGAGGGCGGGGGGAGGCCGGGGGAGAGCGAGCACGAGGCCTCCAGAGGCCTCCGGGTCGCTCTGGGAGGGCGGGGGGGAGACCAGGGAGAGCGACCAGGAGGCCTCCGGAGGCCTCCGGGTCGCTCTGGGAGGGCTGGGGGAGGCCTGGGAGAGCGACCAGGAGGCCTCCGGAGGCCTCCGGGTCGCTCTGGGAGGGCTGGGGGAGGCCGGGGAGAGCGACCAGGAGGCCTCCGGAGGCCTCCGGGTCGCTCTGGGAGGGCTGGGGGAGACCGGGGAGAGCGACCAGGAGGCCTCCGGAGGCCTCCGGGTCGCTCTGGGAGGGCGGGGGGAGGCCGGGGAGAGCGAGCACGAGGCCTCCGGAGGCCTCCGGGTCGCTCTGGGAGGGCTGGGGGAGGCCAGGGAGAGCGACCAGGAGGCCTCCGGAGGCCTCCGGGTCGCTCTGGGAGGGCTGGGGGAGACCGGGGAGAGCGACCAGGAGGCCTCCGGAGGCCTCCGGGTCGCTCTGGGAGGGCGGGGGGAGGCCGGGGAGAGCGAGCACGAGGCCTCCGGAGGCCTCCGGGTCGCTCTGGGAGGGCGGGGGGAGACCAGGGAGAGCGACCAGGAGGCCTCCGGAGGCCTCCGGGTCGCTCTGGGAGGGCGGGGGGAGGCCGGGGAGAGCGAGCACGAGGCCTCCAGAGGCCTCCGGGTCGCTCTGGGAGGGCGGGGGGAGACCAGGGAGAGCGACCAGGAGGCCTCCGGAGGCCTCCGGGTCGCTCTGGGAGGGCTGGGGGAGGCCGGGGAGAGCGACCAGGAGGCCTCCGGAGGCCTCCGGGTCGCTCTGGGAGGGCGGGGGCAGGCCGGGGAGAGCGACCAGGAGGCCTCTGGAGGCCTCCGGGTCGCTCTGGGAGGGTGGGGGGAGACCGGGGAGAGCGAGGACGAGGCCTCCGGAGGCCTCCGGGTCGCTCTGGGAGGGCGGGGGGGAGGCCGGGGAGAGCGCCCAGGAGGCCTCCGGAGGCCTCCGGGTCGCTCTGGGAGGGCGGGGGGGAGACCGGGGAGAGACCGTGGAGAGCGAGGACGAGGCCTCCGGAGGCCTCCGGGTCGCTCTGGGAGGGCGGGGGGAGACCGGGGAGAGCGACCAGGAGGCCTCCGGAGGCCTCCGGGTCGCTCTGGGAGGGCGGGGGAAAGCCGGGGAGAGCGACCAGGAGGCCTCCGGAGGCCTCCGGGTCGCTCTGGGAGGGCTGGGGGAGGCCGGGGAGAGCGACCAGGAGGCCTCCGGAGGCCTCCGGGTCGCTCTGGGAGGGCGGGGGGCAGGCCGGGGAGAGCGACCAGGAGGCCTCCGGAGGCCTCCGGGTCGCTCTGGGAGGGCGGGGGGGAGACCGGGGAGAGCGAGGACGAGGCCTCCGGAGGCCTCCGGGTCGCTCTGGGAGGGCGGGGGGGAGGCCGGGGAGAGCGCCCAGGAGGCCTCCGGAGGCCTCCGGGTCGCTCTGGGAGGGCGGGGGGGAGACCGGGGAGAGACCGGGGAGAGCGAGGACGAGGCCTCCGGAGGCCTCCGGGTCGCTCTGGGAGGGCGGGGGGAGACCGGGGAGAGCGACCAGGAGGCCTCCGGAGGCCTCTGGGTCGCTCTGGGAGGGCGGGGGGGAAGCCGGGGAGAGCGACCAGGAGGCCTCCGGAGGCCTCCGGGTCGCTCTGGGAGGGCTGGGGGAGGCCGGGGAGAGCGAGCACGAGGCCTCCGGAGGCCTCCGGGTCGCTCTGGGAGGGCTGGGGGAGGCCGGGGAGAGCGACCAGGAGGCCTCCGGAGGCCTCTGGGTCGCTCTGGGAGGGCGGGGGGAGGGCTGTCATTATTCGCGGAATTTTGACATTCGCGGGGGTCTATGGAACCTAACCCCCGCGAATGTGAAGGGACAACTGTAGTTGACATTTAAGCAGGAAGAATGAAATGCACAAATATACCTGACACCTGGCTTGATAACAGTACATGCTCAAAAGATTTTGAGGATTTAGTAGACCACATGTTGAACATGAGCCAGCTTGTGATACAGTAGTCAAAAAAGCTGATGCAATTCTAGGTTGCATCAACAGAACTATAGTGTCCAGACAGAGGTAAGTAATAGTACTACTCTACTCTGCTCTACTCAGATCTCATCTGGAATAATGCATCCAGTTCTGGGCACCACAGTTCAAGAAAGATATTGACAAACTGGGGTGTATCCAGAGGACTATAGCCAAGACAATAAAACTAAGCCCTATGAAGAATGGCTTAGGGAGAAGGAGTATGTTTAGCCTGGAGAAGAGTAAACTGAGATATGACATGCTCTCTCTCTCTGGCTTTTCTTCACAAATGAATATTCAGGAAGGACTCATCCCGCACTTTCTGCAAGCGCACTGATGACTAAAAAGGCCAATCCGAGATAAACAAGTCCGGTTGCAGAAAGCACAGCAGAAGGGTCTCCTTGGGTGATGTTTCCGGGTTGTGATTCTTTCTGCGTTGTCATTTCTCTTCAAGACTTGTTCGGCGTGAGTTCTCAAATAAGGCTGCAGCATTGTGGATAGTACGTCTCCATGTCTCCTGATGTGAGGCCAGGGCGGACCATTGTTGATGATCAATTTGGCCAAGCCTGAGATGTGTTCTCAATATCATGGCCTCAATGCTGGTGTTCCCTGCTTGCTCAAGGACAGCAACATTCATCACATAGTCAGTCCAGTGTATATTTAGGATTGTACATATACAGCGCTGATGAAAGCATTCGAGGAGTCGTAAGTGATGGCGATAGGTGACCCATGTTTCAGACCAGTAAAGAAGAATAGACAGTACAATGGCTCTATACACACTGATTTTTGTGTTTCGCCTCAGGAGTTAATTACTCCAGACTCTTTTGTAAAGTCTTCCAAATGTGCTATATGCCTTTGCTAATCTGTGGTCGATCTCTTTCTCTATCTTGGCATCTGAGGAGATGATGCTTCCCAGGTAGGTGAACTGCTGACCGGACTTAAGCACAGATTTGCCGACGGCAATGTGGAGATGATGGTGTTCGTCCTGTGGTGCAGGCTGGTAGAGAACTTATGTTTTCTTAAGGTTGACTTCCAGCCCAAACAGCTCTGCAGCTGTTGTGAAGCAGGATGTTAGGCGTATTTAACTGTGGTTAAAGGAAGCAGGGAAACTCAGGGTGGATTCACATTTAGAAGGGGGTAGATTAAGAGTTTGCAATCCCATTCAGGGCTCTCATAATTCAACTAAAAGATGAGCCAAGTTATGGCCCCACCTGCCCAAAGCAGAATTCTGATTGAATACTTGGATGCAAGTGGTCCACAAAAAAGATTATTCACAATATTAATGCAATGCTTACTGAACTGCACTGGAAAGTTTTAAACCAACCTGTACTCTTGCAGAATGCAATGCTTCTCTTTTCTCCAGATTTAATGACTGTGGCATCTTTTTCAGTATTCACTTGAGAGGGTTTGGGTGAATCTTTAAAACAAAAAAGAGAGGAAGAAAGAGGAATGCATAGTACACAATACTAGGAAGCTAAAATGTATGATCTGGATCCTGTTAATATCAGCAGCAAAACTTTTCTTCAACACGACTGAACTGCAATCAAAATAATTGAATAAAATAACCCAGATTCAGTTTACTGTTAAAGAAAAAAATTGACTGACACATATGTGGTTGTGACTGAAAAGGAAACAACATTTAGTTCTCTCAACGTTCTTCACATTTCCTGAGATGTACTTTAACTTCATTGACATGCCATGTTCTCCCCGTCCCTACCTTCAGACTAGCTGCACACATGGAATAGAGACGGGAAATCTATGGCATCAATACACAGCTTCTTCTAAATGTTACAGTGATGGGGAGGAAGGGGTAGATAAAACAACATTGCATCAGCAGTTGTATATTTTGTTCTAAACACAACAGTACATTTACAGGGTCCTGCAGGGTCTATCCCAAATGTGTTTCACCCCCACCCCTGGGAGTTCTATATACCCCCCCCCCCGGTCATTTTTTGGTTCCTCGTGGTAGATCATATTTGGAAAGACAAAGTGATAGGAACACTCGATTCAGAGTGGACAGTTCAACTTCTGGGGATTAGCTGCCCTATGTGCTCCCCAAAACAGAGCATTTTCAAAGTACCAATGAGTTTGGCACTGTTGTGTCCAAAAAAAGAAAGAAGCTGGTGCTACAGGGCTGGAAGAAGAACAGCATATTAAATTTAGGAGGTAAATTTAGTGGGATTGGGAAGGAGATCCTTGAAGTGACAGGAGAAGTAACGCAAGGTGCTTTGGCTTTGTACATTTTGTTTTGCTTAAAAGGGAGAATGAATGCTCTTCTTTTTGAATGGTATGACAGTGGTGTATAGAGTTTCTCAAACTATTTCACATGTGTGTATACACACACACACACACACACACATTAATAGCCTTTTAAAAACTCTTCACACACACATTAATAGCCTTTTAAAAACTTTTCTATTACATGTCTTTAAACACCCTTTGTTGTATCTACACATAACCATGATCTTACCTTCAAGAGCTTCAGATTTCACAGCAGTCTCTGCTGCCTTTGATTTCTTAGATTTCTGAAATAAAGGAGACAAAACTGTAATTATTTCAGGAGTTCTGCACAGATGTCCTATGACAACAAGATGTTTTAAATCTGACCTTTGAAACAAGGGGCAAAAATCCTCAATAGTGGAAGTAAAAGGTCTTGCAGTCACATAATAAAACCAAGATCACATTACTGTCATGATCTGTATATCTCTGAAGAAGTACCTCATCCTACCTATACATCCTGAAACAAGGAGATAAAGCAAAGGAGATTCTGGTGTCTGATATCACATGAGTGAGGACAAGGATGAGGGCTTTCTCTACAGTGGCTTCCTCTGGTTGGAACTCTCTCTTTAGGGAACCTTAACTGGCTAAGTCCCTCAAGACTCTTTTGAATGCTGATTAAAACCTTCGTATCTGAGATACAGGGAACCGACTGGGAGTCTTTGAAGTTGCAGCACTACTGAAGCTATGTAGGCATTGACCTAAACAAGAATTTTGGATGGGAAACTGCTGGGAACTCTAGGTAAAAGATGGAGACATAATGGAACAATTTATTTATTTTAAACACAACTTACTTAGAAGGGTTAAACTGGCTCGTGAGTTGCCTGGATGATTACTGCCTCCAACTTCTGCTTTTTTAAAAAAGACATTTTAAGTATTTTTATGCTGCTCATGTTCACTACTGTTCTGTGGTATGTAGGATGGGAGGTGCATTTTAGAACAAATTTGAAAAGAGAATTTTGTCTTTGGGTATTCTTTGACTGGATTAACTGAAGTTAGACAACAAGCATTTGATGAAGCAGATAATTGCTGCTGTTAAAAACATTTCACAATAAAGTAACTTGGTTAGGGTACTTATATGGGAAGATCTGGTTATGAGTGTATAAATACAGTAATTTAAATTCCAGAACCATGAAATTGCACAGTTAAAAGGGACCACAAAGATCATCCGAGTTTGACTGCCTGCCATGACAGGAATTCCTTACTAAAACATCACTGAGAGATAGCCATCCAATCTGTGTTCCAATGAAGGAAGGCTTACCATCTTCTGAGTAGCCACTACACAGCTGAACAGCTCTTACCATCAGAATGTTCTTCCTAATGTTTAACTGAAATCTCCTTTCTTACAATTTGAAGCCACTGGATCAGGGCCTATCCTCTGGAGCAGCAAAACCTGCTCATTCCATCTTTCGCATGGCAATCCTTGAGGTATTTCCAGATGGCTATCATATGACTTGTATGTCTTCTCTCCTCCAGGCCAAACATACCCAGCTCCCTTAACCCTTCCTCATAGGGCTTTGTTCCCAGACTTTTTACCATCTTGATTGCCCCCTATAGATATGTTCAGCTTGCCAATATTGTTTTTAAATTCTGGCACCCAGAACAGTTATGTCTGGCTAGTATTAACTGAGTAAGAAACATCACTTGTATCTTTCATTTCTTGGTCCCAATAGGCAATTCTTCTCTCTCTGAAGCTAGGAGTTTATTTGTTTATGATTTGTGATGAAACAGTTAAATAAAGTCAAATACATAATTGAAAAAATCAAAACCATACACAAAAATACATCAGGTAAAACTACAGTACTTGTGAGAGAGGGATCACATAGTGGATGGTTTTCCCTTTCACACCCACCAGGTGGCAATGAAGGGCTTCTCTCTAATACCCACAGAATGCAAGACTGGATAGTGCAAAGGACAGGATCTCCTTCCACATCCTTCCTTTCTGCCTCTTCTTTTCATCCAACAGATTACTGGGATTTAGGACAAAATTAACTTGGAAGAAATAGGATGGGCAGATTCTTGGAACCATGTCAGTTTCAAGAATGAATGTATCCTGACCTCCATTTTGCAACACTACATTTTCAGGTCATTTTCCCGACACTGCAAACCCAAAATCCCAGTCACTTGTTCACCTCTTCCCCACAAACACTCTTAAAACTGAGTAGAAGAACACAGACCACCACATAATGCAACTTATTCAGCAGTGTGTAACTCCTTCTTTGTGCAGTATGAGGCAGACAGCAAAACCAGGACATTATATAGAGCCCTTGTTAAGTTCCAGATGCAGTTGGAGTGGGGTGAAGTTGATTTTGGTGTTCACAGATTTTGTAAGCCTACTGTATACATAACTACCACCAAGATATACACCAGTACCATTTTCCTTTCCTCCCTTTTGCTTGGAGATGACAATACACCATCTTGCTTTGTTATTCTTAGGCAAAGGAACGTCTTCCAGTACAACTTGCTTGGTGAATGGAAAGGTAACACTTTAAAAGCAAAGCTATTACCAAGAAAGAGGAGCCTATCTGTAGAAGTATTATATGCTTGGATACCATCCAGTTTCCAGCATGAAAACTGTCCTATTATCAGTTTTCAACATGACTGTTAGCTTCAGAACCTCACAACTGATCAAGTTTAATTTCCAACAGGAAGTCAGATACAAAACTGAAAAAAGGCCTTGATGGTACAGTTGCTAGGGAATTAGTTCTTGCAAGTCATTTCACCACACCAGCAAAAGCTTCAGCTATTAATTGCAAAACTGGAATTGCCATCCTGATTGAGCACACCGAGGCTCACAAAACCATGCTTGAAAAAAAATGGAGTTGAGAGGTGAGGAAGTGGAGAAAGGTCCAGGATATTATAGAATTCTATTATTCCTTCCTTTGTATTATGTGCTTTGGGATGCCTGAGGACGTTTCAGTGGTGCTTCAGATTCTTCTATTTGGACCAGAACTGTTTGGGTAGCTAGGTTTGGTTTTGGTGCAGTGGTTTTACAGCAGTCTTTGCCAACCTGGTGCTGTCCAGATGTTTTGGACTTCAGCTCTCATGATCCCTCACAACTGGGCATATAAGCTGGAGTGAATGAGACTTGCAGTCTAAAACATCTAAAGGGCTAATTTATTGTAGAACATGTCTGAATAGATTATTCTTTCTTCCAGCCAGCCTCTATGCACCTCACCTCCAAACAAAGACTTGAGCCGGGGACTTACCTTCAGAGGCATCTTTGCATTTGCTGAAGACAAGTGTACTGGACTAGAGGGTCAGAGGAAGGTGCCTTATACTGAGTCAGACCATTGGTCCAGGCCCCCCAGTATACTGTCAACTCTGATTGGCAGTAGCTTTTCAAGGTTTCAGGCAGGATTCCTTCCTAGCCCTGCCTGGAGATCAATGAGGTTTACCATCCAAGTACTATCCAGACCTGACCCTGCTTAGCTTCCAAAATCAGTCAAGATACAGTGCATTTGGGATTGCATGGCAATATCTTTGACATGTAGTTGCTGGTCAATTTCTATGTTTCTATATTTATAAAAAGACTGATGGGCTCTGATATCATGGAAATGTGATTGTTAGGCTTAGAGCTGGTGAACAGGAGATATGAACCTCAGATAAATCTCTGTTCCATGTTGAATAACCAGCACATAGAATCATAGAATTGCAGAGTCAGAAGAGACCATGAGGGCCATCCAGTCCAACCCCCTGCCACACAGGAAATCATGAGCAAAGCATCCCCGACAGATGGCCATCCAGCCTCTGTTTAAAGACCTCCAAGGAAGGAGACCCCACCACACTCCGAGGGATAGTTGAACCACCTTAAATTATTTTCAATTTTACCACCCAAGCTTCACACTCAGAGAAATGATTACAGTTCTGCTTAACAGCAACTAACTCAAATAGCAGTACAGTTGTCCATCCATATCCACGGATTTGGTATCCACGGATGTAAGTATTCACGGCTTGAAAATATTCTTTAAAAAATAATAATCCAAAAAGCAAACCTTGATTTTGCCATCTTATATAAGGGACACAATTTTGCTACGCCGTTGCATATAATGGGACTTGAGTATTCACGGATTTTGGTATCCACAGGGGGTATCCGTGCCTGGAACCAAACTCCCGCGAATATGAAGGGATAACTGTATATTTGAAGGGGTAATCCAATGTGCTCATTCTTTCATTCATAACATTTGCTAACAGTTTCATATTCCCAATGGGCAGGAAGAGGCATGTCTTTCCATGTAGAAGAAAAGTTATTTTAAATTAGTGTAAACAAGCACCAACTGTGTTCATTAATACCATCTGCAAATAATGTGAATTGTGTGTTTGTGTGTGCCTTCAAGTTGCCTGTCAACTTATGGTGACCCATGAATTTCATAGGGTTTGCTTAGGGAAGGAATACTCAGAGGTAGTTTTGCCAGTTCCTTCCTCTGAAATATAGCCTGCAGCACCTGGTATTCATTGGTAGTCTCCCATCCGAGTACTAACAGAAAGACCATTCTAGCTTTCTTGTGGTCCCTCAGTCACAAACTGCTTACCTCTGAATTCATTTAATGTATCTTAACACAGGGTTTAAAAAAATGATTAAAAGGCTTTCAGGATTCTTGTCATATGAAGATCAAGAATTCCACAGGCATATCAAAACTCTTTGGGCATGCACACAGGAACTCATGCGATCCTGGCCATGAATTAGGATTTTTTGTGCCATAGAATCATAGAATTGCAGAGTTGGAAGAGACCACGAGGGCCATCCAGTCCAACCCCCTGCCATGCAGGAAATCACGATCAAAGCATCCCCGACAGATGGCCATCCAGCCTCTGTTTAAAGACCTCCAAGGAAGGAGACCCCACCACACTCCGAGGGAGTGCGTTCCACTGCCGAACAGCTCTTACTATCAAAAAGTTCCTCCTAATGTTGAGGTGGAATCTCTGTTCCTGGAGCTTGCACCCATTACTCCGTGTTCCAGTCTCTGGAGCAGCAGAAAACAAGCCTGCTCCATCCTCAGCGTGACATCCCTTCAAATACTTAAACAGGGCTATCATATCGCCTCTTAACCATCTTTTTTCCAGGCTAAACATGCCCAGCTCCCTAAGTCTCTCCTCATAAGGCATCGTTTCCAGACCTTTCACCATTTTAGTTGCCCTTCTCTGGACACGCTCCAATTTGTCAATATCCTTTTTTTAATTGTGGTGCCCAGAACTGGACACAGTATTCTAAGTGAGGTCTGACCAAGGCAGAATAGAGTGGCACTATTACTACCCTTGATCTAGACACTATACTTCTATTGATACAGCCCAAAATCGCATTGGCCTTTTTAGCTGCCGCATCGCACTGTTGGCTCATGTTCAACTTGTGGTCTACTAGGACTCCTAGATCCCTTTTGCACGTGGTCTCTACACTGGCGGAGTGTGGTGTAATGGTCTGAATTTTGGACTAGAACTCCATGAGACCAGGGTCTGAATCCCCACTCAGGCATGGAAACCCACTGGGTGATCATGGACAAGTCTCTCTATACGTCTTAGAGGAAGGCAATGGCAAACCACCTCTGAATAAATCTAGTCAAGAAAACACTACGATAGGGTCACCATAAATTAAAGTCAACTTCAAGGCACATAAGAAGAACAGCAACCGCCACTTCCTGCTCAGTCTATATTCTATCTTTACAGGTGCAAGTAACTCGAGACAATGTGTTAGCATACCCATCCCTACGAGATTTCATAATTGTACATACTGGACACTGTTCAGGGTCAAACTGACCGGAGAACAATTGGGTTCATGAAGACCTGAGACATGTCCAGGATCAGGATAGGATTATGCGGAAAACCCAGTCATTAATGGGTCTATGTTAATCCTTATCCTATCTATCCCTAGGCTCTTTCAATCATGCCCTTTCAATCATGTAAGGAGCCCTGGTGGTGCAGTGATTAAATGCCGGTACTGCAGCCACAACATTGTGAGTTCAATCCTGCAGCGCTCCAAGGTTGACTCAGCCTTCCATCCTTTTGTAGATTGGTAAAATGAGTACCCAGCTTGTTGGGGCAATTAGCTAACACAGTGTAAACGGTTTAGAGAGTGCCTAGCGCTATAAAGTGGTGTAGATG
This sequence comes from Gambelia wislizenii, assembly GCA_030847615.1. NCBI lineage: Eukaryota > Metazoa > Chordata > Lepidosauria > Squamata > Crotaphytidae > Gambelia > Gambelia wislizenii. The sequence continues at coordinate 25,353,827 of JAUMIR010000004.1, forward strand.
TGTAAGTGCTATTGCTAAACAATTTGTAAGCCGCTCTGAGAGCCTTTGTGGCTGAAGAGTGGGGTATAAATAAATAAATAAAATGGATATCTTTTCTATAAACCCTACCTGTCCAAACATTAAGAACTTGTTGCAAACCCCATCATGTTTTGTCACTCCGGAGCTAAGGCAATCAGCCCATTCCGAGTTGTGGGAAAGCCATTCAGGCTTTCTCACAACTAGCTCACCCCTCCAGGGTACGAAATAGGGTATAAATATCCTAGCTCCAAACCTAGCCACATGTGCCACAGATGGACTACAGACAGGATCTGACATCCCCTATGCCACCCTCAAATGCTGTCTGAGTTCCTCCGCTACATGGACCTTTTACTCTGAGACTGGTAACTATCACCCTTCCACCCCGACTTCTGTCTATTTAACTTTTCCCTTCTTTCTCTTCAATAGCCTTGTATGGTTCTTAAGAGTGTATGTTCTCGTATGTTAGCGTATCCCCAGTGTTATTTCAAATAAAATACTTTGTTTAACTTTAACTGGAGTGCTCTCTACAGTTAGTACTTATATACACAGGTGAAAAGATACCCAAAGTTACCTTCCTCTGGCAGACCTCCTTTTTGAGCTATAATTTCCCCAAATTTCAAGGAGAGGCTGGTATTGCGGGTGGGACTCCAACTCCTTCTTCTTAGGGTAACAAATGTGCTCACACAAAGACCTTACCTTCCCCAATTTACTCTTTAGTCTTCTTTCTTCCATTCGTTTCTTTAGCACTTCTACATCTTCTTTAGTGCCATTAAGTACAATCACATCATCCTCTTGAAAAGGGATCCCACACTTTAAGAAGAGAAAATAAAAAAGCAATCAGGATTAGATCATTGTCGTTGTCATCACCACCACAACCATCTCCTTCTTCTTGTTGTTTTCATTTTATTAAAATCCTACCTTTTTTTCAAGTCCTGGGAAACAGGTATAGATGTTTATATACCTGTTTTGACCATGTACAAGGAATAATATAATGCTCTGCCCACACATAAGAAAGGGAGAATACAAGTTACATTACTCATGTTACGAGTGTTTTTTTTTTCACCACAAAATAAAATTAAGTCAGATTCAAATGTCCACATTGGATATTTGATGCCAATTCTGCAACAACTTGTTGGGCTGTGAATTCATTGTAGAAACTACTATTTTCCTTCATTTGCAAAAACAAAAAACAAAAACAAAAAAACACAAAGGATTTGCAAAAACACACATAGGGCTGCAGTTCAAATCAAGCTACTTCCACTGCCATTAAAATGAACATGAGAGTTCAATTGATTTCAATGCAACCGAGGTGCAACTCACTGAAACTAACCCACAGGACTCAAAGAGAAATCAATAGCACTTAAGTTACATTAAAATTAACTGAAAATAAGCTAGTTACTGCTAACTTATCCTGTTGATTTCAATGGGACACAATGTGACTAACTTTTTTGGGGGGGGATAGGGTCCATATATTCTACTAATTCAATACTGATTTTATTTTTAGCCCAATGGTTTTATCTACCCCAAAGGGATCTATTTATTTTAGCCCATGCTTCTACCAAGGAACACATGGTGGCCACCACATAGATATCTGACTATACCCACAATCCTGTAAAATAGGTTAGATTAAGAAAATGGTGACTTCTCCATTGGACAAGTGACTAAACCAAGTTCACTATGCGACATCACCTTACACATTCTAAACCAGAAGACAGACAAGTTCTCTGTTATTTCAATTTATTTATTTCAAGTTATCTACACTTAGATCTCTACTACCCCTAAAGGGGAAAAAAAAACCACAATAGTTTTCTTCTTTAATTTTGTTCTAAACCTATAAACAGGCAGAATAAACAATGTGCACTCAGTATGTTTCTATTTTAAAGAACAAAACTCTTGACCTGTAAAAATCAGAATAAAATTTGTTTAGCTATGAGCCATACAAAACTGCAAACAAAAACTATGCAAATTAGAACTGATAAAACAACATAGAGGCCGACTGCCTGTTGTGGTGCTTAAAACAGCATAAAACAGCACAGAAGTCAACTGTCAATCCCAGTGTTGACAGCATTTTTCAATCATGAATCTTTCACGGCATTTCATATCCACAAGACTAGCTAACATCATTGTTTACTAACAGTTCTCCTAACTTGTCTCATAGCTACAGTATTTACAGAAACGTATAAAGCATTCTAAGTCAATTCCATTTATTTTGATCTTGTGTGCAAATCTGCCAACCGAGCAACAAGCTACTATACGTCGGCCCTTAAGATTTTCAGAGGCTAGGCTCCCAAACCAAATTTAACACTCGGAAAAAAAGTACCTGTGCTTGTAGGGTGGCTAGGTTGGCCACACACACATCCCTTGATCACTCACTCACACACCCTTCCTCCTCCTGCTCTCCCATCCCATCCCACTGCCCCCACCCAGCACAAGTGAGCAAAGGACTGCACACTCCCTTCCTCCTCATGCTCCCTCTATCCCATCAACTTCCTGCCTATTCCAGGCACAGCCTCCCCTCCAGTTTGATTTATTCCCAGCTACACTGGCATTATTGAAGCCCCTGTTTAAAATGGCACAGGGAGGTGTCATAAAGAGTAATCCATAAATAATCAAATCTGTGAACGCTTAACCCACAAATGGGGAGGGACAACTGTACTTTCAAAAAGCAGTTGTACTTCCAGCAGCACCATTCCTTTTTTACACACACACACACACACTTTGTTCCAAAAAGCAGTTCTTAATCCCTTAAACTGAGGGGAGACATCCCCAAATCTAATTTTGTTTATTATCTGCTTGGTAATGAGTTCTCTGACCAAGATGAAGCTACATTTATAAAGAGCCTTTTATTTACAAACATATTACAAGAATGGGAGATTTCAGTCTTTTCTAGCCTCCTCATAATAATTTGTAATCATACTGTGATACTATTACGTTACTGTAGAAGAGATAAAAACTGGAGAGCATCCAATAGAATCCACAGAGAAAAAGGGAGATACATTTCCAAGTGTTCAGTAGATGGCTGTTTTTCTAGTTATTGAAACTCTACCCCCCCTCCACCACTACCTCCTTTTTTTTTTTGGTTGAAGTTGGCTCCCAGACGTGAGACTCGACCAGCTTGAGACTTGAACGTAGAGACTTGAGACTTGACTTACAACTTGGAGTAAAATATTTGAATACATCATATTATGTATGTACAATATTATTATATAACTATGTGTTGTCATTTTAATTTTAAACTTATATTTATTTTTATGTAGCCCCTGAAGAAAGGCCATTGAAATGTATAAAAGTGGAAACGTGTTGGGCTTTTTCCAAAATAAAAACAGCCATTCACTGAGCAATTGGAGATATTGTCTTCTGTTATGTAGTGGTTTGAGCTCTGGACTAAGACTCTGGAGACTAAGGCTCAAATCCCCGCTTGGACATAGAAACCCACTGGGTGACCTTGAGGAAGTCACTCAGCCTCAGAGGAAGGCAATGGCAAACCTCCCTCTGAAGAAATCTTGCCAAGAAAACTCAATGATAGGCTCCACCTTAAGGTCGGAAAGTACTAGAAGGCATACAACAGCAATAACAACAGCTCCCTTTCTCCCCTTTGCATTACATTACTGTGCCTACTTTCTGAATATATTTTCTTGATTAATAATAATAATAATAATAACATTTATTTATACCTCGCCCCTCTGCTAAAAACAATCGGGGCAGCTTCCAACAATTAAAACTCTACAATACTGACTAAAAGCACCACCCACTCCCACCCTCTCACATAAAAAGACATTAAACAATATAAAATTAAAAACACCTAACTAAAATCACATTAAAAAACAAATATAAACAAGACTAATAAAGGCCAGGAGACGCAGCTCCTGAGGCTGGGATCTAATCAGGAAAGCCTTGCCAAAAAAGGTCCGTCTTTAGTGCTTTTTTAAAGCTACTTAAGCTCGTCATCTGATGTATCTCATTCAGCAGGCCGTTCCATAAATTGGGGGCGATTACTGAAAAGGACTTCTGGGAGGTTGTAGACAGCCTAGACTTTTGTGGCTGAAGCAAATTCCTCCCAGAGGACTGGAGTGCGCGGAGAGGATTGTATGGGAGGAGGCGGTTCCGAAGATAAGTTCCACCCAAGCCATTTAGGGCTTCAAACATTCATTCTCCCTGCACATTACTTCACTGCACTGTATTGTATATTGTAATGTATATTGTGATGTTGTACGCCACCCCGATCCTGAGGGGAGAGGCGGGTAATAAATAACTAAGATGATGATGATGATGATGATTCAACCCTCTAATGATTGTACTTGAATCCTCTGACTCCAACTTTCTAACTTCAAGCCTCTCACTTCATCTCCTCTCTTCTTTCAGCCTCTGTCTCTGTCATTCTCTCCCCATCATTCTGACTTAAACACCCAGAAGATTGGCTCCTGAACCACACCATTGGGTTATCTTAGGCAAGTCACATGCTTTCAAGAAAACCCCATGATGGGTCCATCTTAGGGATGCCATGAAGGAGGCAGAGGATGGGAGGAGGGAGGGGGGGTACATGAGCACCTCTTCTTAGTTTTTTTTTTTTAAACAAGGAACCACCTATGGCCTGCACTTTAGGATTACAGCACAATCCAATTCGTGTCTCCTCAGAAGAAAGTCCAGTTTCATAATTGGTTGAATAACCAAACCCAAAGGGTGCTCACCAATGGCTCCTCTTCATCCTGGAAAGAAGTGACTAGTGGGGTGCCACAGGGTCCTGTCCTGAGCCCAGTGCTATTCAGCATCTTTATCAATGACTTGGATGATGGAACAGAAGGCATTCTTATCAAATTTGCAGATGACATCAAATTAGGAGGGATAGCTAATAACCCCAGAGGACAGGATCAGAATTCAAGATGACCTTAACAGATTATAAAGCTGAGCCAAAACTAACAAAATTAATTTCAACAGGAGAAATGTGAAGTACTACATTTAGGCAGAAAAAATGAAATGCAGAGATATAGGATGGGTGACACCTGGCTTGACAACAATACATGTGAAAAGAATCTAGAAGACTTAGCAGACCACAAGCTGAATATGAGTGGACAGTGTAATGCAGCAGCTTAAAAAGCCAATGCAATTCTGGGCTGCATCAATAGGAGTATAGCGTCTAGATCAAGGGAAGTAATAGTACCACTTTATTTTGCCAAGAATACTGTGTCCAGTTCTGGGCACCACAATTCAAAAGGACATTGATAAGTTGGAACATGTCCAAAGAAGGGCGACCAAAATGGTGAAAAGTCAGGATGCCATTCCCTATGAGCAATGGCTTAGGGAGCTGGGTGTGCTTAGCCTGGAGAAGAGAAGGTTAAAAAGTGACATGATAGCCATGTTTAAATACTTGAAAGGATGTCATATTCAAGAGGGAGCAAGCTTGTTTTTGTTGCTTCAGAGATTAGACACAGAAGACTGGTCTCAAACTAGAGGAAAAGAGATTCCACCTAAGCATAGGAAGAATTTCCTGATGGTAAGAGCTGTTCAACAGTAGAATACACTGCCTCCAAGTGTGGTGGAGTATCCTTCTTTGGGGGTTTTTAAACAGAGGAAGTGCTTTGATTGGGCATTCCTGAAAGTCAGAAGGTTGGACCAGATTGCCCTAGTGGTCTCCTCCAACTCTATGATTCTATGAGTCTATGAGTTCAATAGTACTTACTCCTCAATTAGATTGCACAAGACACTCATGCCACAATTTACTGATTTTGTGAGTGCATATTCCTCAATCCCAGCATTAATAGAGAAATATAAATCTATTATTTAATCAAAGATGTTTTTCTTTGAACCTTGCGGAATTAATTCAGCCTCTTGGTTTAGCTTTTAACTTTCAGGTATCCTTTTTCAGTTTTGCCAATCTTGTTATACTGAACTTTCGAACTTGATGTAGGATTTTAATTTTTGTTAAAGCATACAGTATTGCTTAATGCAAGATATTCTATGCTCCACGATGATTGGCAGTTCAAAGAAAGTTGTTCCCAGCACAATTAGCAGCATGGAGGTAGCAGGGAAAAGTGAAAAAAATGATAGACAGGACCAACCGAACAGTGTCATTCGATGAAAGCCACCCGATTTTTGCTTTTTATGTCCAACACATTTCCAATCAATATAAAAAAAGTAAAAATCTAAACTAAATTAAAACACTGGGCTTTGAAGAAGGCAAACCTCAAAAGTTAGCGGTGCCAGTCTTTTGTTTATTGGTATCATCCTGGCACCATTTGTGTGCATACCCAGAAAGGAAAACAGCTTTGCCTCTTAAAGACAGGGAAACAACATTTATTGTTGGGTAACTGATGCCAACTGATAATTAGAAGGAGAGATCAAGTAGCACTTAATAGTTTGGGGAAATCTGATTTTTGTTTTGTTTTTTTTGTTCAGCGTTATGGTTTAATTTTTTCCCAACTTCCTTTTTGTCTGGCCTCTTCAGCAATCACTCTTCATATAAACCACCATCTGACTGATGCAACAGGAAGCCATCACAACAGAACTCCAAAGAGCTGAAAGCACATTTCTATCCTCTGCATGTTTTCAATGTAATGTGGTAGCAAAGCAAGTTTTTAAGGCAGAAACCTTGTGAGGTTTCTGAACAAACCCCACTGTGCACACCCATCGACATTTGGGGGTAACTGTATCACTTTCTTGATCTGTTTGCTGGTCTATAGTTAAAAAATGCACATTTTCATGACACTTTATAGAGGCAATGTATATCAAGTGGGGCAATTACAGAATCATCAAATACATCCTGTGTCATCTGCTTGGAGAAGAAAGAACTTTCAAGAGACCCTGAGTATGACATTATATCTGTTCAGCATATGCAGCTGTCAGAACAACACATTTGAATTCAGTACATCTGTATATGTTCTTTGCATAGTATGTTCTGCAAAGAGGTTACCTTAAAAATGATTAGACAGCTCCAAGGGAGAAAAAGCAAGGAGACTGGGAGATTGTCAAAATATGAAATCCTAATTTTCTGTTCTATAACCTGCCAGAGCACACAGAAATCTGATAATAGTCACTAAGATCATGTCAAATTTTGTCCCAGCTACCACTCTCTGGCACTGTCAGCAGCTCAAGATCAGTACCAAATAATACAAGAAAATCTAAAATCTACCAGCAGCGATACCATTTTTGGGGCCAACTTCAAAGAATAAAATACATTATGAAAGCTTTCAGAGTTTCACTGGCTTCTTCAACAGGTAAAGGTGTTAAAAATCATACAGGAAAAAATGGCAATGATGTTAAAATCACAGACCTACATTCTGTTAGAGATGTTGTCAGTTAAGACAGTACTGAGGCATTTCAATGCAGGCAGAGGCCAAATAATGTTATTTATACAGCATCTTACACAGTTACATAGGCAAAAACACATAGGTCCCTGATTGCTAAGAGGCTACCATCTAAAATCAAAATTGTCCACAGTTGTCCACAACAAAATTGTTCATGGTATGATGTAACAGAACTGTAAAGACAGTGCTGTAGTATGCCATAAGCGTACCTTGCTATCACTTGTCTAAGTCATGAGTAAACATGGATGAAATCCTGTCCTTAACAATGCTTTCAGAAAAGAAACTCATGAATGAAAAGGCTCACAGAACTGCACAGACCTATAAAGGTAAAGTTAGCAAATTACTAATGGGAATACAAATGGGAAAAAATATGGAATATTCAAGCCAGGCAGGCTAATTAGGAAAGATGGGAGTTGTAGTCCAACACACTGAGAGTGCACCAGGCTGGGGTCTCCTATGTAAGCAGGGTAGAAAACTATACAGCCATTAGCATTAAAAAAAAAATAGAATAACGTGTCTGGTATGGAAGTTTCTCAAAATGCATGAGAACCTGTGCTTTCCTTCCAAGAAAACATTTATAAGCCAACTGGCAACAGAAAAAGAAACTAGAAACCAGGAAGACTGTATCAGTGTGATGTCCAGAAATGAGAAGACTGCTGGTTTGGAATTTTCCTGCCCATTTATGGTTTCATATTGATCACAACCCCCATCATTTTTCCTCTGCCTCTGCTCACAGACCTGAATGTGAACTCCTCTTCAGGTAAGGATATTGAACAATTATTCAAAAGAGTGTGAGGTGGGTGTGTTTTTCTAACTTGGTATAACTAGCACAGCTTTTCTGCTTTCTAGATACTTTTACATGCTTTTCTGGCTGCAGTTCTGGGATTTATTTGTAAAATCTCAGATTACAACATTACGTCAACATTTTCGTATTATCAGACATCACAGCTACTGTTGGTACTAACAGAAATTTACCTTGCGTAGTACAAACTAGAGTGTGTCATATGAGTGAAGTGGGAAAGACTGAACTGCATCAAGGTATTAGAAATTCAAAGTGGTTTTAACTTCCTTCAAGACTGATTCACACATGTGTGTCCATTATTCACTGACTTCTCAAGTGACAGCACTGGTTGCTTCTATTGAAAGATACTAATTTGGGGCTACAAACAAACTTGCTAGTGGCGCTTGATTTTGACACTTTATAACTGGAAAGTCATCAACTGATGAAGCAGCCATCACATCTGAAACATCAAGTCTGTTGTAGCCTCTTTGAGGAAAACCTCGAGAATTCTAAAAATCCCTTTATAACGTGGTACATCCTACACACTACACACACATGCTCTCTCCAAGGGAAATCTCATGAGAAGATGGTTGGACAGACCTTGGAAACACTGCTTCCATACTACTCTTGTGGAGGTCAGCTACACAAGGTATACTTAATTTGAACTGAGACTTTTGAACAGACTAGAGCAGGGATGAGGAGTTTATAATCCTGTACATATTACTGGACTGAGACCTCCAGCCTCAACGATTGGCTATGCTGTGGGAAGAGGCACTGAGAGGAGCTATAGTTCTATCACATCAGTAGAGTCACAGGTTGCTGCCTCAGACCTATAGGTTCTTGTGAAAAACCCTACTTAAAGAAAACAAACAAATGCTCTCTCCTTTACAAAGAGTAGATTTAATTTTTTTGGGGGGGGAGATTCTTTATGAGATCCTAGGTATTTTTCATGTGGCTTAGAGACATCACATCACCAAGACTTGACTTTAGGCTTGTAAGTAAGAAAGACCCTTCTGTATTTCTTCTCCCATCCTTCAGACAAAATCCCCACTTTTCCCATTCTGTGATTTATGAACAAATAACAAGTACAAGGAAATGACATCTACAAAACTGGGTTCAGTGAGCCTTGGTATCTGCGGGGGATTGGTTCCAGGAACACCCCCACCCCGTGGATACAAAAAATGCACATGATCAAGTCCCTATTAAAAATTATGTAGGGCGGCAGTTGGAGGTGGCAGCAAGCTCTGATCCCATTCTTCAGATTCCCTCACTTCCAAGAAGCATGCCTGCCACCTACTTCTACCTTTGAGGCAGTGGAGTTCCTTTGCAAAACAGAACCAAGTGGAAGGCGGGGAAGCCTGAAGAATGCAGCCAGAGTTTGCTGCTGCCTCCATTGCTACCCTATGCCATTTTTAATAGGGACTTACAAGCCTTGTGTCATGTTCATAGTATCTCTGCAAGCTTTGCATCACATTCAGTTTTTCTGTAAGCCTTGTAAGACTGCTGCCCTACACCTTTTTTAATAGGGATTTATAAGTCTCACATTGCATTCAGTCTCTCTGCAACCCTCACAAGGCGAATGCAATGCGAGGCTTGCAGACAGACTGTTGCTGCTGCCCTGTGCCATTTTGAATAGGGACTTATAAGTTTCGTGTTGCGTTCAGAGTCTCTCTGCAAGCCTCGCAAGGCAAATGCAACACAAGGCTTGCAGACAGACTGTTGCTTCTGCCCTATGCCATTTTGAATAAGGACTTATAAGCCTCACATTGCATTTAGTTGAAGAGGCTTGTGGAGAGACTGTGAACATGATGGAAGGCTTATAAGTCCCTATTCAAAATGGCACAGGGCAGCAGCAATAGCATGTGCCACCAGCCGCTCACTTCTGCCTTGTGAAAGAACCCTGTCACCTCAAAGGCAGAAGTGAACAGCTGGCTGGCATGCTCCCTACCACAGATTCAAATGTACAGTATTGTGTTCATTTGAATATGCGGTAGGTTGAATCCTCAGCTCATGAGGCCGTGGATATGGCAGGCCCACTGTATAACATTCAGTTTAATTCTTTTTGTTAAGGACATAAAGTAGGACACCCCCCCTATCTGCTGGGGATTGGTTCTGGGGGGCCCATGGATATCGAAAACCATGGATAATAGCGAACACCATTGAAAATAATGGGACTTCCTGTTTAAAATATCATAGAGTTGCCTTAGAGGACCTAGAAAATGGCTAGAGAGAACACATTTTCTAGGAAGACTCTATGGTAGGTGTGCTGTTTTGTGTTCCGTGGATAATGAATCAGTGAATATGGGGGGGGGTCCTACTGTATTAATGGGGCATCTAAGCAACAGCTCTTCATCAGCTGATGAAGTGGACTGCAGTACACAAAATCTCTGTGAACATTTGTAAATCTTGAAGGTGCCAGAAGACTTTTAGTTGTTTAAGCTAGACATTCTTATTGAACACCACATGTACTCATGCACAGGATGCAGGGGAATCACAAAGGCTGTACACAGGAGCTATGTCACATGCATGGATCAGATGTGGTAAATTAAACCATGACTCATGCATGCCCGAAAGACACATACTTTACACATTTATATAAATATAAAACTTGAAAAAATAAAACTGAGAAAACAGAGAAAGCTTAAAGTATTTTTAAGATGTAACAACTCTGGTAGGTAATTAAATCCACTACTGAATCCTTGCAATGGCATGTTAGTAGTTGTTACAAAAGAATGTTCAGGAAATAAGAGAGGGCTATCAAAAACTGTTTCATGTTTCTCCTTCCCAAAGGGGCAGGAAGATCAAGACATATTTTTTCTGAAATAATAAGGGTGCAAGAGAAGGATATAGCATTTTTGTAATTATTTTTTCATTTAGAAGTGAACAGACTGAATTAAGAATCAGGAAGGTGCAAAAGCTGCCAGATACAAAAAGCACATTCAGAGAACACAAACCAAGCTTGCCTTCCACTTTAAATTAGCTCTTAGCACAATATGAAACTACAGTTAACAAACTAATCTCTCTCTCTCTCTCTGGCTTTTCTTCGCAAACGAAGATTCAGGAAGGACTAATCCCGCGCTTTCTGCTGACAAAATAATAATAATATTAAAAAAGAAGCCTAGAACAAGCCTTCTAGTTTCCTCAGACTATTCCACACCAGCAAGCTTTTTCTACTATACAGACAGGTTATGTCTCAGGGTAGATCTTAGACTGTCTTCAGCCAAAGAAGGACAGGTTGCTTACCTGTAACCACAGATCTTCGAGTGGTCTTCTGTGAATTCACACAGTTGGGTTACTTCTGCGCAGGCGCAGGAGTAACCCAACTGTGTGATTCACAGAGACTACGAAGAAGATCTGCCCAACAGCCTGCTGAGGACAAGGTCATTCCAATGCACAAAGATGGGCATAGTTACACTTAGAAAACAAATTATTATCTTCCTAAATTATAATACAAGGATTATATTCTTTACAAGATAACCTTAATAAGCAGTAATTTAGCATAATAAAAAAACTGAATCATTTCCAGACTCAATGAGACTGCTGAAAAGAATCCTTTTGGACAGAAAGAACTAGTTTAGGGCTAAAGGCAGTAAAATGTTGTTATAAACAGACACAGACAATGGCACTGCCCATGTACAGTTCTGTCTTTTAAAACACTTCATGAAAGAGAAGAGGGTAAAAAAAATCTGTCTAACAAATCTTGAAAGAACATCAAATCAAGAGTTCAGGCCAAAGAAACAGAAATGAATGTTTAAGGCATGTAGCTACACACTTGTCCTATCAACTTACAAAGACTGAATCATAGAATAATTTTATGCGTTCAAAACTGCATTCCACCTGGTTTTGAGACTACCAGAAACTTTGCCCTACAACCATTTTTAGGAAGTAATCCCCAAAGATTGAAGAAAGAAAAAAGAGATAACAACAGAACTAGGGAGGAAACTAATAAAATGGAAGGGGGGGGAGAGAATGCTGGGACTAAAGTACGTATTAATTACTCCTAATATGTTTAATGCATTTATGTAAGTGTTCTCTAGTACTTAATCTTATAATGGCTTGGACCCATCAAGGTTTTATTATTTTAGTCATTTGCATGCAATAACTATAAGAAAATGATGCTAATTTAAGTTATGAAAATTAAGAAGGATCCTCCCCCCAATTCTTTGTACAGTATATTCTGAGTTGGTCCTAAGAACATAAAAAGTCATATTTGGTCTGACCAATGCCCTGTTTAGTCCAACATTCTGTTCATACAGTAGCCAATCAATTCAATATGAGCAGTCCACCAGCAAGACTTGAATGCAACTGCACCCTTCTTCTCATGCTTGGCAGCAACTGATACACAGAGGAATCCTGCTAAAACTACAGTTGTCCATCCATATCCATGGATTTAGTATCCACGGACTTAAGTATTCACGGCTTGAAAATATTCTTTAAAAAATAATAATCCCAAAAGTAAGCCTTGATTTTGCCATCTTATATAAGGGACACCATTTTGCTATGCCACTGCATATAATGGGACTTGAGTATTCATGGATTTTGGTATCCACGGGGGGTCCTGGAACCAAACCCCCACGAATATGAAGGGACAACTTTATTTCCTGATGTCTGAATGTTTTTATTCTCATGGACTACTTCAGCTATCTGCACAATTTGCCTGTGTTGAACTAAAAGCCATACATATTAAAGCTAAATAAGCTTTTATTATGAGAACCAGCATCGTGTAATGGTTTGAGTGTTGGACTACGACTCTTAGAGACCAGGGTTTGAATCACTGTTCGGCCATGAAAACCCACTGGCTGACCTTGGGAAAGTCATGCTCTCTCAGCTTCAGAGAAAGGCAAAGGCAACCCCCCCCCCTGAACAAATCTTGCCAAGAAAACTGTGATAGATTCACCTTAGGGTCACCATAAGTTAGAAATAACTTGAAGGCATACAATAACAATAACAACAACAACAACTACTACTACTACTACTACTAAGCTTTTCTGGTAGATTTTTAAAAAGATAGGCCGCAATACCATCACAAATAATTATTTTATCACTACCCCATATGACAAACTTTAACCTCATTCCATTGTTAATTGGGAGCAGTGGGAAACATTCTTTCTGTACCTGTGCAATTGCAAAACAGGGTATCCCATCCTGAGGCCCACTGATCCCATTTGGTTGTACAGCCTTGCTTCAGCTGGGAATTCTAGGAAGGGAATGCCCTGGTTTTGCAGAGCAAAGTGTGGAGGGGCTGCTTCAGCAGCTACTACAGGCCACATCTCTGCTCTGTGATTGTACTGTACAGTACTGCCCTAACGTTTTATGTCCTCTATAGCAGGGCCATGGAATACAGAATACTGTTCACATAGGCAAGCCACTCTCTAAACAGTAAATGCATTTAGAATGCAGGACTGTCCGGTGTCCTTTCAGTGAAATGAGAGAAAATCCTTAGAAATCAGTAACTTCCAGTGTTATTAAAAAAACATTTGCTATTTGGAGACTCGGGGTTTCTTCCCCCATCCCACCCCTTGCACAGCATTTGCAGGTAATACAAGAAGGCTGATTTAACTGGGCTGCAATGCTGCAATGCCACAAAAATAAAAAATAAAAAGCAAAGACTTTGATTATGCCATGTCTCACATTAAAATCAATAGTTCAGTTTAAAAAAAAAACACATTTTATTGCATTTAAAGGTTATTCCGTGTTAGAGAAAAGGAGTCTCTCTCTCTCTGTCTCTGTCTTTTCTTCGCAAACGATGATTCAGGAAGGAGTCATCCCGCACTTTCTGCAAGCGCGCTGATGACTAAAAAGGCCAACTGGAGATAAACAAGTCCGGTTGCAGAAAGCACAGCAGAAGGTCTCCTTGGGTGATGTTTCCATGTTGTGATTTTTTCTACATTGTCGTTTCTCTTCAAGACTTGTTCGGCGTGAGTTCTCAAATAAGGCTGCAGCATTGTGGATAGTGCGTCTCCATGTATGTCAAACAAAAGTTTTATATCTCTTTCCCATGATAACCATGACATTTATTGCAGTTTTTCAAATTCACAACAGGTAGCCTATGGGATCTGTGGATTGTTATGATTCTAATATAAGCCAAATGTGCTAAAAATGGGAAAGATTCAGTAGCGGCCATGGCCTCGTGGTGGTGGTTAGTTTAGTTCACATTTTACCCATTTTCCAACCCTTTTTTATAAAGCTGGTTTATCATTCTGAGTGCTTTTGCAGTAATTCTGTATGATGGATGCTACTCTTTGGCTATGGGGGAAAACCCAACCTTTTGATATGTTTAAAACTCATGCTTACCATGGTTGTCAGCACATTTGATAGCCACCCACAATATATTAAGTAGATTTGTGCTAAAGATGTATTTCACTAAAGGAACTATGTTAGGATCTGCCTGCAATGTCTTATTTTTCCAGAGTTTATTCAGTCCACACCTTTTCTGTTTGCCTCCCTCACAAAAAATGCATTTCATCAATATGGCAGTATCTGAACCACTGTCATAAGGAAAACTAACATGCAAGTAGAGGAGGAGCATAAATCAGTGGTACAGCATTTGCTCTAGATACCAGGTTCAATGTCTGACATCTTCAGGTGTGACAGTAAGAGACTCCTACCTTAAACTCTGGAGAACACTGCCCGGCAACAAAGACAATACTGAGCTAGATGAACCAATGATCAGATTTGGAATAAGACAGCTTCCTGCATGAGTAACAGCTTTTGTGAAAAGTCGGAGCACTGATGGGAAAGGTGCCAGCTTCTCATACTACACTACAGGCATCAACCTTTAATCAAGTAGTAGGTCCACTTTAGAGCCATAAACCATTCCCTGTCTGGCCAAACCATGTGGTAAGAAGGGCAATGTTCTGCTGCATGGATAGGCAGGATGGAGCCCTTTTCTTCAAGAAAGAGTTAGCAGTCTGAAGGACAGTCACTTAGTTGATCTTTGTTCTTGACTACTGCACTACCCCAGGTAGTAGCACATACATGAGTGGAAAAATGAAGAAACAAGTTCTTCCTTGTTGGTCTCGGGGCGGGGGCGGGGTGTCTGCTGATGCTGACAGACAGACTTTGGATTTGTTCATGCAAGAATATTCATCCTTGGCTAAATGTAGCATCAAATAAATCAGTCATTCACTAACCACCTATCAACAGAACTTTCATATCAGCTAATGTCAACTCACAGTCAATTCACTCATTTGGCAGATAGTCGTCAAGTTATGAGATATGAAATGATGCGACTCAGTCCTAGCAAGAAAATACAAAGGGACCAAACAGGGTGTGTGGGGTTTTGTTGTTGTTTGTTTTTTTGTAATGGAAATTGACAATACAATAAATTGATTGATGACAAACTAAAAGGGCTTGGAAAGTGTGGCAAGAGCTTCAGGAGACACAGTGCTATGCCATCACAGACAAAAATCTTTGGAATTCAAGGCAAAGGTGAGAGATAACTACCTTTGAAGCCAGAATATCAGTAATAGTTGGTTTTTATGTTACATAAAAACCACAACCACAACTCTTTAAAAGAACCACCAACATAATTAAACACAGACAAACATTTCAGAGTGGAATATTGTTCAGACAAGCACTTCTCTAAAACATGGTTTTACAAATACCTGTACTTTCAAGTCTCAAAGCACACCAGTTTAGCTTTTTACTCAGAAAAAGGGGAGCAAAGGGGAAATGGAAACAGAAACACTGCTGCCTTCCAAAAAGAAACTAGGAGCAAATGCCGCTTTGGGGGGAGGGCTTAATGCTTGGCCTCAGCAGCTGAAAAGGGTGGGGGCACTTTACATGTAGGATCTGTTTGAAGATACAGTCATCCCTTCACATTCGCGGGGGTTAGGGCTGCAAGACCCCCACGAATGTGAAAAAAATGCAAATAAAAATATGCCTCCCAGAACTCCTTCACAACCACCCCCACCTTCACTTCCCTGTCACCCCCACCATGCCCCCGGGGCCTCTGCCATCCCAGCCACCATGCCTCCACCGCCCAGCACTTGGAGGCTTTGCAGCTCAGCAGTTTTGCCTCAAACTCCCTGCTCTCCTGGGTCTTTGCTTTCTGCCCCAAATGGAGCAAAGATGCAGGAGAGCGGCAGCGGATGAGGCAAAACTGCTAAAATCACCGCTCTCCTCCGTCTTTGCTTCCCTCTGCAAAGGGGGCAAAGACCAAGGAGAGCAGCAATTTTAGAGGGTTTGCCTCACCCCCACACTTCCCTGGGTCTTTGCTCCTTTTGTGGAGGGAAGTAAAGACCCAGGAGAGTGGCAGTGGGTGAGGCAAACCCCCTAAAACCGCTGCTCTTCTCAGTCTTTGTTTCCCTCTGCAAAGGGGGCAAAGACCAAGGAGAGTGGCAATTTTAGGGGGTTTACCTCACCCCCCCGCACTTCCCTGGGTCTTTGCTCTTTTTGCGGAGAGAAGCAAAGACCCAGGAGAGCAGCGGTGGGTGAGACAAAAATCGCTAAAATCACAGCTCTCCTCGGTCTTTTGCTTCCCACTCCCAAGGGGACAAAGACCGAGGAGAACGGTGATTTTAGAGGTTTTGCCTCACCCCCCCGCACTTTCCTGGGTCTTTGCTCCCTTCGCGGAGGGAAGCAAAGACCCAGGAGAGCGGCAGTGTGTGAGGCAAAATTGCTAAAACCACAGCTCTCCTCGGTCTTTGCTTCCCACTCCCAAGGGGGAAAAGATTGAAGAGAATGGAGATCTTAGAGGTTTTGCCTCACCCCCCCCGCGCTTCCCTGGGTCTTTGCTCCCTTTGAAGAGGAAAGCAAAGATCCAGGAAAGCAGGGAGTTTGAGGCAAAACCATGCAGCTTCATGGAAGAGACCCGGGGGGGGGGTCCTCTGCAGCCTCCCTAGAGCCTAGGAGTCCAAGGTGAAGGGGGGGGGGTGGCAGACAAGGCTGACTCTGGGATCTGCCAGTGCCGTTACCTGTGCAGCAGAAGCCAAGGCCGAAACTCCCTGGCAGTGCCAGGCCAGAGGAGGCATCACTCGTGGGCTCCTTAGGCAGCTGGAGCTCCATGGTTGCCCAGACCTCCTCCTCCTTGCCTCCACTGCCTCTTCTTCTTCGTCCTCCTCCCCATCAAGACCACAGCAGCACCACCAATACCTCCGAGTGGAAGAGGAAGCCAAGGCGGCTGCTGCTGCTCCTCTTGCAGCACCCTCATTGCTGCAGTCCCCAAGGAGGGGGAAGAGAGTGACAAACCACGAATACTTAAAACCACAAAAGTCAAAGTCCCGAATATGAAGGGACAACTGTACAGTTTTTCATTCTGCTAGGGATGCGTTTGGAAAAAAAGCCCACTTCTGTGTGTGTATAGCCCCTAGCTGCCTCAAGGTGTCTACACTTAATACTCTTAAAACAAAACAAAACAAAACAAAATTAACAGCAAGTTCTACAATAATAGACCTATACAATGTTTAAGTTCCTTCCATTCCTTTCTACTTTAAGCTCTCATAGTAAGAAGTTCTTCAATATATTCTCTTAAACTTAGAAACAAAGTATTTCAAACAAATATTAACACCTTCACAAGTTAAAATAACAGAAGGAGAAGTGAAATTATTTAGATTAGAGGAAGGGACTAAAACCGGATTTCTCATACT
Organism: Gambelia wislizenii; assembly: GCA_030847615.1. Classification (NCBI taxonomy): domain Eukaryota; kingdom Metazoa; phylum Chordata; class Lepidosauria; order Squamata; family Crotaphytidae; genus Gambelia; species Gambelia wislizenii. The sequence continues at coordinate 25,371,517 of JAUMIR010000004.1, forward strand.
GATTCATAATTTCGTCACACTTTTCTGGCAGCCCAAAATAAGTCCTTACAGTATTCTTACATGCTTCTTATCCTGTGGAAAGTTTCAGCCACTGGAGAGTTAAAGAAAAAAATGTACAAGATTTTTTTTTACATTGTTCACTGTACTCTGCTAGCAGCCTAGAGGTTAAAACCATACTAAGACTATTTATAATCAACACAAATGTAGTATCTACAGATCTCCTTTACAAAGACTGGTTTCACTGCCTTAAAAGGCTGTCAGAACAACGGGGGGGGGGGATCCAGAAAAACTCAAGCTATTTTTAATTACGTTATCTGGAATACTATTGTTGCTGAATCCCATAACATGGGACTTAAGTGGTTAAGGAAAGCTATCTGGAGAATACAAGCATTTCATGTTAAACATTAACTCACTGCATGTGATGGAGGCCGGCACAACAAACGGAAAGACTTTAAGACTGAACTTGCCTGAAGGGCAATGGATCCTAAGAAGCTTCTCCTCGGTTTCTTAAATTTGGCTCCAAATCATCTGTGTTTTCCAGTACCAGGTGAGTTTATGAATTCTGAACTCTTAAAAATTAAGAGGTCCATCTGCTTTAGCATTACTGATAATTTACACCCCAATCTTGTACCCACTAACCTAGGAGTGAGTCCAGCTGAACACAATGATGACTTAGTCATAAGTAAATGTGTACAGTTTTACTGGAAAAAGCAAATGATTTCAGTCTAACTTCTTCCCATTTATTTTTAGCCTAAAATGCTTTAAACTGTTCCTTAGTATAGGCATCTTCCTTCCTTTTAAAAGTTAAACCAAAGGAAGAACTTTTGGTTCATCTTAAATTCAAAATCCTCATGATGCAGCCAAAATACAGAACAGACCAAATCAGCAAGTGCTTCTATAAATGCAAGGTTTAGAGTTTTTGGAACACAGCTTACAATAATTTACTCTTGTTTGACCAACAAGAAAAAAGCAATATAACATTATATTCATCTTCATAAAGCTGTTGATCTCTTGTTGGCACTACTCCTTTCTGTCAACTCTTGAAGAGAAACTTAAGCTGAAAAACAAACCTACAGAACTCACATTGGTCTTCCTTCTCTTTTGGTGAGTTTATAATTTTTTAGGTTCTGTTGCATTGTAAGGGCTCATCTACTCTCTATTTTTTAAATTTCTTGAAAGTCAAATTCAAGAAGATTTTTTTTTAATTTATACAAAAGAGTGCTTGAATTTTATTTTATTTTTTAAAAAACTTCCATACTGGGAAAGGAGATCTGCCTCACGACTGGGGGAAACATCTAAAACACAGCCCAGTTTAGTAGAGTATTGCATTGCTTGTATACATCTTTCTATTCTAGTATGGTTTGGATTTTTATGTCTCTTCACTGGTATGTGGCTTGGTGCACATAGCTCAGAGTTGTGGGCATTTTTCATCACAGTTTGAATTATGTGGTTTAATCTATAGAGGAAAATGACACATGGAGGACCTTGATTCGGTCCAGACAGCTACACTTTGATGTCCCCATCTTGTCTTTCACAGCTTTATGATGCATTGCTTTGTAGCCAAAATGCCTTACTTAATTCATGAGGCTACAGGTCTCCCATAGTTATTGTTCTTCCATATCCTTCTGTTTTTCAGAACATGCAAAGCCAGAGCATTTGAATTCTCAGAATTAAAAACAGTATTTGAATTGGTGAATAAGTTGCCCATCCCACGATATCTCAAAATCCCTGGGTCAGTGTTAGAGTCCCTTTACATATTGTACCCTTTGATGTAGGAAACACATTAAGCCTTCAGCCCATGCTTTCTTTTACTGTGTAAACATATGTTAGAAACCTGCACTTAGCCAGGGATTCCCAAAGTACTTGAAAGATGTAATGTCAGACAATGGTTTGACAAATGGGAGGGAATCTGTGGGCTTACAGATTCCCCATCTCCTCTGTCCATTGTTTCCTGGTTTTCCTGAACCATTACGCCAATTTGACTGTCATGACAAACTATAATTAGTGTTACATCACCAAACTATGATCTGCAAACCTACTTCAAAATATAGTTTTAAATTGTGATTTAGAGGTAAGGTGTTGACCAATGATAGTCAGTCTGGACATTAAAGGCAAAACTATTTGCAAAAACTAGTAGATGGAATCTGGCCATGAGAAGTTTGTGAGTCAGTGCGCCATATATACATACTGTGAAATATGTACAACTAAAGAAAAATCACAATCTACATATAAGATTTCATGGAATCATAAAAATAGAGAAGCTCCTCATAGGAGAAGCATCAAGTATGAAATGATCCTGGGATAGATCATGCACGCTATTGTTGCTGGGTGCCTTCAAGTCATTTCCAATTTATGGCACATTCAAAAGAGTTTCTTGGTAAGATTTGTTCAGAAGGGGTTTGCCTTTGCCTTTCTTTATGGCTGAGAGAGTATGAAATGCCCAAGGTCACCAACTGGCTGAGTGGGGATTTGAACCCTGGTCTCCAGAGTCTTAGTCCAACACTCAAACCACTATACCACACTGGCTCTCCTTACCGTTCACTGGAACCATGAACCTATGAAGATGCTGTACATTGTTAAGACCATTGTTTCCACCCAGCCCAGTGCTGTTCACACTTCAACTGGCAACAGCACTCTAAAGTTTCCTGCAGAAGTCTTTCCCATCTCTGTTATCTGACACTCTAAAAGGGAGATATTGGAGCTGAACCTGGGATAGTCAGCAAACAAGGCACATACACTACCAGTGAGCTTTGCCCCATGTCTCATTAACCATTAACGCATCGCCATTACAAAGTACTCTCTTCTCTCAAGATTGAAGCACAAACTCCTATACTGTATTTTGTACAGGCATTATAAAAGTCTACTTCCTTGAAAAGCTCCATCCATTCCCACTGTGTCAGCTGCTGTGTTGTGCCTTCAAGTGAAATTGATGTCAGATAACTTTCTATTTAAACAGCATTTAAAACAACCAATGGATTACAACAGGATGTATGTGCAATCCTGTCCACAAATCCCTTTGAAATAGCTAATAAGGCAGTTGAAGTGCTGTTTTTTTAAAAAGAGTGTATATAGTCTTTCCTGACATGTTTCAACAATGGAAATACACCATCCAATCAGCCCTTACTCCTTTTCTTTCACACAAGCACATTGAGAGAGAGAGAGAGAGAGAGAGAGAGAGAAACAGAAAAATTGGATACAGGAAAAATGACACAGGTTGCAAAGATGTAAGTAAAATCTAGAAACAGCAACATGAATTTATAACAGCCTAACTCACAAATCACATTACTCTGCTCTGGACTCAATTCCCTTATTTATCAGGGATCATCTATCCATCTGTCCCTAGAAAATTAATGTTCCCACTATGCTTCTGGGCTGTGCTGTTGATAGAGTGTTATTTTTTGTTGTTGTCGTATGCCTTCGTTTCCAACTTATGTTGACCCTAAGGCGAATCTATCATGGGGCTACTTTGGCAGGATTTGTTCAGCCAAATCTATCATGGGGGTTGCCATTGCCCTCCTCTTAGGCTGAGAGTGTGACTTGCTCAAGGTGACCCTGTGGGTTACCATGGCTGAGCAGGGATTCAAACCCTGATCTCCAGAGTCACAGTTCAAAACTCAAACTATAATACATTATAGGACAATTAAATTCATTTTCCTAGCCAATCTGGCTGAGAATGAATCCCATCTGGCTTTTAAAACAATGCAGAACAGACCACAGCAGAGTTCACTAGTAGGAGCTTCAGAAGTCTGTTTTGGATGCTGCTTTTAATGCAGGCATACTCACTAGTCACATTTCTGTAGAGCCATGCTGGCTGAGGGATTCTGGGAGCTCCAGTCCAAAAATGTCATTTTCTCACACTCTGCCTATGATGTGCTGGTGACAACTGGTGGGCAGGAGGGCTGCACTTTTTGTTCCTCCACAGGGTGACCTTGAATGTAGGCATTAGTTGGCTTAGTCCACAAGCCCCAACTTTTTATTTGTTCCTCTTTGACTAACTTACACCACTTGGAAAGGGTCTGCCTTTTAAAGGCCCCTACCATCAGTCTTCTGAACTGTCAAACTGATAAAAAGGCTTGCTGCTGAATTCAAAGAGAACTAAAAATAAATGGGCAAAATTAAGACAGGGAAATGTTTGTCACAAATCTGAAACACTTTAGAGAGTGCATCCACTCAGTGGGCAAGGGGGATATTGAGACACAAACTACTGTCTTGTGATATTGATGAGAAAACTGCTTTAAAAACCTTTGCTGAAGTACAGAAATTGTTGCCTCTTGATGCTGTGCTCATGAGTAATCATGTTGTGACAAAACTGATTACAGGTCTTTCTAATCCAGAGTGATCTTGCGGTTTCTTCAATTACTGATCATTAACACAACTTTTTGGATTCTGTGACGCAACCAGTGCCACCCTTCCATAGAACTACATACAGTGCCCCCATACACACACACCTCACTACAGTGTACATAATGTCCATTATGCAATCTATTCTTGGCTCTGTTAGTCACTTGGCAGCAGGCTACAACTGGAAAGCACGCGTGATTCTGTTTTGCTCAGAAAACCTTGCCTCCACCTTTTAGAGACTTTCTCCTCCCCCTCCTCCCTCCTCCTCTTCTCCACATCATCCAAAGACTGATGTGAGTGCTGCACATTTGCAGATTGAGCAGCAGACGCTTAAGGCACATATTAAGATGCGTGCTTCTACCTACATGTTTAGATAGTAAACCTATCTCTGATGAGCCTCTAGGGAAACACTGTTCTATGGGGATTGGTTTTCTGATGTTTTTCTTAAGCCAGCACAGGCAGCCCCCACAGAAGAACAGTGTGACTAAGGGAGAGATAGGACTAAGCAAAATGGATGCATCTTCCCTCGAGCACGCCACAGAAAGGACTTCAATACAATGAAGTCTGGGAAAGGGACAGTCTTTCGACCTGAAATCCTGGATATGCCAGTAAGGAAAATGAGATGTATTCTTGCAAATAATTGTTCTTTCTAAATGTGTTTCTTTTTCTTTTTTTTCTTTTTTTGGCATGTTTTACTTAGCAAGCGTGAAAACCAAATTAATATGCAGCTTCAAAAATGTAACTGATTTAAATTAAAGTTTATATTTTGAGACTACAAAAAAAGTCTATGGGAAAAGATTTAAGTACCTATACACATTACTTTTCGTTTAATATATTGCACTGTGCTTGTATGAGAAATTTGCTAATGGCTGATTTAAAAAAATGACGAATTCACAATATTCTTGATTTTACATAAGAGCATTGTTTCAGCTGAACAAAGTTTTCAAGCATGTACTACAATAAGTACCAAGTAATTATTTGTTTACAGCCATAAGACATTTTAACCAAGTGTTCCTGTTTCTAAATCTGTTTTCTAGTGCTGCATATATCCAGTATCTCAACGTTCAAGGATGGATACTTCATTTCTGAGGTCTAAGGAAACATACTGGTGCATTGAGAAGCTTAGGATATTTCAACAAAGCCAAGTTTGTATAAGAACATATTCAGAAATGTGTCATAGTAAACAATTTTGCTAAAATAGGTCAGGAAACATTAAATGTAAATAGCACTCCAAAACCCAGCAATGCTGCCAAGGTCAGGTTTAAAAAAAATATCTGGAAGGACAAACTTGAAGTTTGTTTCATTTTTATACCACACATTCAAAAGTACTCTCTCAGGGCTAATTAAAGCAATGTAAATAACAACGGGAAAATGAAGGCGTGCTTCAGTTTAGATTTCAGTACAATCAGCAGCACAAACAAAAAAAATCCATGCTGCTGCAAAATCTATAATGGTTGTGTGTGAGCTCTCCTAGTGTGTCAGTTGTGCACATGAAAAGGGGAGTGGGGATCAACAACCAGCCCAAAACCCCTTGCTGTTCTGTTTACCCTCTATACACGAAAGACAACCAGCTGTAAAAAGAATGGCCACTGCCTACAGAGCCTTTCTTGAGATTTTAGAATCCTATTTTTCCAGGAGTGTAATATCTCCAGGAAAGCCTCCACAGACAGAGGATGCTCATAATTGCAAATCATAGAATTGTAGAGTTGGAAGAGACCACAAGGGCCATGTTCACCTTCAATGTTTAGAAAGCCAATGAGAATGTAGGAAGGGATGGAGCCAGTTTGCTTGCCCCTGCTCCCTTTCTAGCATGTCAAGTTTATCAGTGAGCAGAAGAATCTCCAAGAGGTTTACTTATTGTTAGAGTAGACCTACTGAAATCAATGGAACAAGTTAGTCCTGACAAAATTAGGTCCCTTGAGATCATTAAATTTACACTAAGCATGACTCTGGTTCTAACACATGATTACCAGCTGGTTACCAGAGATCTTCTACTCCTGCAGGAGACAGAGCTAGTTTGGTACCAATTATATGAGGCATACAATTTGGAGAGAGGATGCAACAGTATCAGAATATAAAGCATGTCTCTAGTTTCATATAGCCAACAGTGCTTTGACTTCTATTTCTCAAGCAATAACCCTGTTTTGAGCTAACTAAATACCGTAAAGGCACAGACCCCTTCTGATCTTGGAAGCTAAACAGGGTCAGCTCTGGTTAGTATTTGGATGGGAGACCACCAATGAAAACCAAGTGCTGTACGTTATATTTCAGAGGAAGGCCCTGGCAAAACCACTTCTAAATATTCCTTGCCTAAGAAAGCCCTATGGAATTCATGGGGTTGCCATTAAGTCAACAGGCAACATGAAGGCACACAACCCTGCCTTGACTGCAAAAAATCATTTTAAAAGTAATATGTGATACAGCAGGGGAGGAGGGATGGCGAGAGAAAACCATGTCAACATTTTCAGGTGTGATTAAACAGTTATGTATCCTGACTTAGGTAACCTTCTCCAAACTCCTCTTAGGGGTGCATGGGGATGGGCAGAAAGTAGTAGCAATGTTGAACTGAGGCCATGATATGAAGGGTAACCTAGATGTGACAGGAACATCAGGAATCAAATCACCCCATTGTTTTTCCCCTCCCCCCTTACTTTTATTCTTTCCTTCCGTTCTGTCCGCAGCTACTGGAACGTTCCTCTTTTTCCCACTCATTGCCAATGTCTGTAAGGTAATGGAAGAAAGTTCCAGGAGCAACAGACCAGGGGAAGGTAAAGTCATCTGTGCATGTGTGTGTGGGAGAGCGAGAACGAGAGCGAGAGAGTGCGCGCATGTCTTGCTCACATGCTTTTAACTGCAGTCGTCACTCTCAACTCTTCATAGATGTGAGAAGACATGTGAGAAGACAAGTCAATTTCAACTTCATGTCTATTTAGCCTGGAACAAAAACTAAAATTGCTTTTAAATGGAGAGGAGAGAAAAATTCAGGCCATATATGCTAAATGACAGACTGATAAAGGCAAAACACTCCTTAAGACATAATTGAACCTGATTTTCAGAACACCTGTGCCACCGAATGAAATTTGACAGTATGCTCTAAGTCAAGGAGACATTTTTCTCTCTTTAACATGTTAGCTCATTAGGGCTTCTTCAGAATGAAAGTGTTTGATTGCTGATCTTTTTCTCTTTCACCCTCTCAGACAGAACAAGCATCATTTCACTGAACTATGGTCAAAAGTAAACATCTGGAGTGCAAAAGATGAACCTACTTGAGGTAGCAAAATCAGTGTTTTTTGTATGCATCATAGGGTGCATTATCATCTTTGCATTTATCTATGTAAGGGAAATTACACACAAGGAGGAGGAAGATGTCCTCTCTGAATTACCAGACTGTGGCTCTTACCCAGATGAGCTCTGCTCAGCCCTCTTTGAAGGGAAACAAGCTGCTCCTCAAGTTGGCCATTTATGTGAGCAACTTCATCCCAGACAAAAAATGCCTACCTGCATAAAACCCCCTTGCAATTGCTCAACACTCCAGAAGAAACTCCACTTCATTACAAGTCCACTGTCAGAAGAAGAAAAGAACTTCTCCTTGGCATACATCATCACAATTCACAAGGAACTGGATATGTTTATAAAGTTACTCAGAGCCATTTACTTGCCTCAGAATATTTACTGTATACACATTGATGAAAAGTCACCAAAGGATTACAAAATAGCTGTGGAAACCCTGGTTAACTGCTTTGAAAATATTTTTATTGCATCCAAGAGAGAGAGTGTTGTTTATGCAGGATTTTCCAGATTACAGGCAGATATCAATTGTATGAAGGATTTGATTCATTCAAAAAATCAGTGGAATTATGTCATTAATCTATGTGGTCAAGATTATCCCATCAAAACCAACAAAGAACTTATGCAATATATTAAAAGCAAATGGAATGGTAAAAATATGACTCCAGGAATTGTTCAACCACCCCATATGAAACACCGAACACATCTGAGTTATAAAGAATATGTACATTCAAGAAAATCGTATGTTTACCCAACAAAGCATGTGAAAAGTGAGCCACCACATAATCTGACTATATATTTTGGGGGTGCCTACTATGTACTTACAAGAAAATTTGTAGAGTTTACACTGACTGATGTACGTGCAAAAGATTTGCTTGAATGGTCAAGGGACACTTATAGTCCAGATGAGCACTACTGGGTCACCCTGAACCGCTTACCAGGTAAGCAGAATTACTAATAGTTTTCTCATCAGTCATTTTACCTTTTCAGTTTACAAGAGATACTGAACTAACAATGCTAGATAATGAAATATTAGCACTACCTATCAGGTATTAATTAAATTCTGAATTTTAGAGTTTTTTCTGACTTCACACAACCTTTTGAGTTGAAATACATAAACAAATGGATAAACAAGGGGCTGTTTAAATGTGTATTAAGTTTACAAGATGATTCCCATTTGCCTTTCAAGAGAAAAGTAATAATTTAAAACCACTCTCATTCATGAAATATTATCAGTTTTATAAGCTATAATGTTAGCATGTGCCCCAGATGATGTTTCATAGCAAACATATGTTTCTGAAGCTTTTCCCATTTCTGATTAAAATTTTAAAAATATAAATTTGGTAGTGCTTGGGTAAGCTACACCTATTACCAAAGTATTCTGACAGCTTGTCCTGAAAGATAAGATGGTGGATTGGTTCTGGGCCATTACCATTTCAATGTTACATGTCTCACTTCAAATATGTTGGACAACACCTTTTCCCAGGGCAATAAGACTATCCCAAATGAGGATCTGAAGCCCTAGATTAAGAGACATGATACCAGTGGACTGGAGTCAAAATCCTTCCCCATTACTTCCAGAGCATGTCAAATTTGCCAGCTCACCACCACAATGTCAACTGTGGTAGAACTAGCACCATTCAGCCTCATAGTGGCTCAAGCAGGAGTGGATAGCTTTCAACCTTAGGATCACATATGGTTGTCAGCATAATTTCAAAATCCCTTTGCTAATGATCAGTTCCAACCTCTTGCAAGAGTAGTCTGACTCTACTAGTAGCCCAATAGACAGGAAGGAAGATTGGGGAGAGGGAGAAGCAAAGAGGTATCAGAATGAGAATGACAAACAAGGAGGAGGAAAATGAAAGGTATAGCCTTGCTCACTTTTGGTTTTGGTCCCACCCATTCCTGAGCCAGTCAGATTACCTGAGGGACTGCAGCTTCCCTCTTTTAGACAGCTCCTTGTAGCTTGCTCCTTGCAGTTACTGGGGGTCATGAAGGTTGTTAGGCTACAGCCCTGCATTGAAGAGGCTTTCCTGTCAGGCATGATCACAATCTTCTGAATCATACCCTTGATGGTTCTCTCACAATGAACCATACGAACCCACATCCTTGATTTTAAAAGTGTAAGCTCATATTTGGCTGAGTTTTCAAATGTCTTTTTTGATACCAGGAATCAAGATTCTCACATGACCCCACCCTTAACAAAGTGCCAGAGGAGTTCTGAACCTCTACAGAATTAAGGAAAAATAGAATGGAGTCATCAGAGTTGGTCTTATTTGCTTTGTAGACTCTAAGTTGAACACCACTACCTACAACTTCAGAATAATGCTTCTGTGAAGAGAACCAGGATAACTGAATAATTAGTTTACCCTGTGAAATGAGGAAATAATAACACTACAAATAGAAAATCAACTCCCCAGTATGGGGGGGGACACCCATAACTTTTAGCCACCCTGTAAGTAGCAATACCTAAAGATGGCACATAAATTCAAACATATACATGTGTGAGTGTGTGTGTGTTTAAAAAAACACAGCTAACTGTTTTCAATTTGGTTGCTAGATGCTCCAGGTGCTACACCAGATTTAGAGTGGGAAGGAAACATACGAGCTATCAAGTGGAGAGATCAAGAAGGCAAAATTCATGATGGCTGCAAAGGTAAATGTTATAACTGAACATAATATGAGCCCTGTTCTAAACACATGGACAAAGCTATCTGCCAAGCCCTGATGGTGTACAATCTCCACTGATGGGAGCTGAGCAGTCTGAGCCACATTATTCCCACTGAACCAAACAGAAGCTGGACAGCAGCAGAGCTGAGCACTGTACTAGTTCAGCTTATCCTAGTTCCAATTTCTCAGCTATAAAATCACTTAATATTGTTCTTGGAACTTAAGTACGATATGCACTCCATTATTTATTCAGAAAAAAATTAAAAAACAAACATACATTCACATGTATAATAGATACTTTTAGCTAAGTTCACACTAGCAATTACAATGCCATCACTATTTTATTTCAAGGGAGTTTGAGGTAGTAGACATGGTTGTTTCTGCCTCATGTATTCATCTGTTGACAACGACCCTGGATGACCATGTCCAAAGTCACCCAGTGAAAGTATGAGTTAGCTTCATGGGTGAGGATTTCAACTGGGATCTCCCTAATCCTAGTCTGATACAGTGACTATCCACTACATCACACTGCTTATTAGCATGGCTACAGGGGGGAGAAGTCCATTTATTCCTTAAAAAAACTCATTAATTTTGGAACTGATCTGGCTATACTTATGAAAGATGTGGCCTAATGAGTTTTGAGTATAATGAGTCACCATCAGCAATCACTCCTCCCCTTCCTCTGGATAATTTATTTTCCTTCCTCTGAGGATTCAGAGACGACACAGATAAAGAAGGAAGACTGAATGGCTAGAGAGATCCTAATGGGCAGAGGAATTATTCTCCTGAATGGACTCTACCTGAGCATGTTTGTATACTCTGGGCACAGATGCCCATTAACACACTATGGAGTTTGTCCCCTCGCTGCCTCTGGATGCAAATATATGATGGAGACACCTCAGAAAAAGGAAATTCTTGATTAAACTAATTAAGAGGAGGAAACATTATTACATAAATATTTCACAAAGCTTTCAATCTATTGATGTAAGTAGCAGTGGCAAATAATTTTGAATACATCTGGGTACTCCTATTGGTAAAGACTAGAGATGTGAAAGCTTAGGGAAAGAAATACAGAAAAACTGGCAAAATCAAAAACACAATTTTCCTTGGCTTTTCCTGACACCTTTTTTTCTTCAGAAAAATTGATAACAATTGATTATGGAATAATTTCTTTTAGAATGATGAATAAAATTGTTAAGAAAATATAAATTTACCCCCCTCCCCACGTTATTTCTAAAAACTATGTAGCAGGTAGACTTTCATGGAAGACTATGTACAGCAATGCTGTACACAAAGTGGTGGTCTGTAGACTGATGTGAACCAGTCCACACTGTTTCCAGCATAGAAAGAAACAGTTGTAGCCAATGGGCACAAATATAGTACTGATTCTTGGAACATTATGCAGCGGGGGGGGGGGATGTCAGTTCTCCTAAACCAGACAGCCTGAAAATCAGATTCCTGGTCCTAGTTTTCTTTTCTCACTTATTTCTTTAGACTTAAGCTTTAAGTCCACCTGATGCTATGGAGGACTGTATATGTACCTTCAAGTTGCCTCTCAACTTATGGAGACCCCATGCATTTAATTGTGTTTTCTTAGGGAAGGAATACTCAATAAATGGTTTTGTCAGTTCCTTCGTCTGATATATAGTCTACAGCACCTGGTACTAAAGAAAACTAAATATTTTTTACTAATGTTGATGGTTTCTTTTACTCCCCAGCCTCTTGATTCTCATAGACTGGCAAACAGATTCCTTACAGTTGAGGTGTTCCTTATAGTTAAGGACCTTGCAGTTGCATTTATAAGAAAAAAAAATTAAATAAATTCAATTTAAAATTTTCTGTACATTTAATATATCCAGCATGATAATTATATGTCAAACCAAGTCATACATAACACATTTTATGCTCCTAAAGTAATTTTAATCTTCTTTTTTTTAAAAAAATATTTTTTTGAGGGAAATGTCTGTTTCTTTCCCCATGCTTTCAAAATTTCTGTAAATTTTACATTGCAAACAAAGACTGACTGTAGCCTTCTATATGCTGCAACTTGCCTTAGGCTGCAATTTTCAAAATTTTATACCTACCTACGCTGTCAAGGGGGAACACTTTTTTATTTGGGAGCCACACTGCTAAATTAATTTTTTGCTAGTTGCTCTCCCCACAAAATACACACATCCTCAGAGCCATATGCAACCATACAAAGGCATTCTCTCATTGCACAGATACATTTTCTACTGCTGTACTGTAACACCTTGATTGGGTCTTGCACATAGAATTCCAAAATAAAATGTAATATGGACAACAGAAAGGGGAAAGTGTGAGAATTATCTTTGTTCCTATGGTACTATAACCATCAAACCCACACCTGTTCCCCAAACATGTCTCTGAAAAGTCCCATCCTTGATTAATATGGCCCAAAGAGATGATGTCATTAGGATGAAATCAAGCCAAATGGAGGTTGAAACTAATATGAAAGACATTACAAGGGATGGCATATCATGTCTATGAGGTTTGATTTAAAACACAAGAGCCACTTTTCTCAGCTCTAACATCCATCTGGAACTGAACATTTCACTTCCTGGAATGTACCCAATTAGGGATTTTTAATTTGCAATTTCTATTTTACAGGCCATTACGTCAGAGACATTTGTGTGTATGGGCTCGGAGACTTAAAGTGGGTTGTTGAATCTCCTCATCTGTTTGCCAACAAATTTGAGTCAGCAACCTATCCACTTGTTATGGAATGCCTAGAGAGGCATTTCAGGCTGAAAGTACTCCAGCAGGCTGAAGTCCCATTAGAAGCACACTGGCATTTGCAAGGACATGAAGGCGAACATTGAAATGAACTATGATCATTATTTTGGAAGACAAAGCAGAAATAAAATAATGTTGTTTGTTTTTTTAAAAAAAACAATACTATAAATTCCAAAGAATAAAGAGTTGTTGCATCTGGACAATACAGTTTAATGCTCTCTGTCTAACAACAGTGAAAATAAATGAGACTCTTAATAGAATAAAGAATCAATGTGGACTGAATTTGGCATCATATACCAATACTGACTTCTCTAAAACTACCCAACCCTCAAACACTCCAATAGGAACACACTGTGTGGCTGACCAGTTTCTTAATTAATTAACAAGTATAGAATAGAATAGAATAGAATAGAATCTTTATTACGGTCATAGACCAGCACAGGTAAAAAGGGGTTACAGAATAAAGGTAAAAACACAGGATAAAAACAGGCTAAAAGCAGTATTTAAAATGTTAGCTCCAGTATAACAAGACTAGGTTGATACTATTCTACTGCTGAGGACATTGTCTGTCGAATTTTAATTGCAGCTGCGCAGAATCTGGCAACATTATAAGTTGTTCCTGGGTTGGTGTCTGAAAGCAACAAGTTTATGTAGAATTGTCCAGTGTGCCCTTGATATTTATGCAACAGGGATGAAATTAGGCTGAGACGTATGTCCCTGTAGTATGAGCACTGGAGTAATACATGCTCTGTTGTTTCTATTTGGCCCGAGTATTGTTCCTTTGATAAAATTGAGCCCTTACTTTCTAAAAGGTTTAACAGTATTTTAAAAAATACAAGTACTTATGGCAGTCATATGTGTGCATATCTTAGAACTGGTGGTTTAAAAAAATACATAGGAAGGAATGAATCTTCTAAGACAAATCTTCCTGTAACTAGTACATGCGTTACTTAAAACTAAATGATAGACTCTGGCCGCACTTAAGATATTCAAATTGCCAGTCCCCAGCTGGTGTTGCACTGTATTGGTCCTAGCAAGCATGGCTAATGGTAAAGAATGCTGAGAGCTGTAGCCAACAACTCCTGGGGGAAGGCCACACTTTGCCCACCCTGGGACAGATCCATTAAGATCAATAAGACTTAAGTTTGATATGAGATACTTGTCACATTGATTTCCACATGCACATTAATCCAAATCTAACTGATTCAATCAACTAAAATGCATACAGTTTATCAACATTTTCTTCAATTAGATGATCGACTCTCATCTCCAAGTGAATTCAGTTATTCATAAAATGCAGGTGAAACACAATGAATATACAGTGTAAAATTACTATGTGACTAAATGAACAACATGTGACAAAAATGTAGTGTGGCATATTTCTTGATTCAAGCTAAAGGGAAAAAAAATTAAATATTACTGGAATGAAAACAGATGTAAAGGCTTGAAGAACAAAGACAGATATAGGGCAATGCTTCATATTTCAGCTGAACATCAAAACTGTATTGATTTTGGACTGAAAGTTTACAAGAAGGCTTACTGAGAGAATAACATCTTATAAACAGAAGAACATTTCCTATTATAAGCTACCATACCCACTACTGTCTTAATTGTTGAATGAAAAGTTTGATGATACATTAAACAATTGGGAGAGTTAAACATTTCCTATGGTTAGCTAAATCGGTTCAATGGTTTATCGTTCTATCTCTTTGAATGTTATAATAAATGCCCCAAGGAAATGCATGCCCAGAAGCTCCATAACTGAAGTTCCAGTATGGTAAGTAGCACTGACCAATTATGAAGGAGCCAAGCTGTGTGATAAAATATAGTTCTGGTCCACAAGCCAAGGTCTCCAGAAAAGAGCCTGCCCTCTCCCACATCCTCCCAAGGTTACCAAAAGTTGCCATCTCTATTTAAGGTTTTGGGGTTTTTTTGCAGTTTAATTCAATAAGTTTGCAATAGTGAGCTGCATTTTTTAA
The DNA here is from genome assembly GCA_030847615.1 of Gambelia wislizenii. Taxonomy (NCBI): domain Eukaryota; kingdom Metazoa; phylum Chordata; class Lepidosauria; order Squamata; family Crotaphytidae; genus Gambelia; species Gambelia wislizenii. The sequence continues at coordinate 25,386,549 of JAUMIR010000004.1, forward strand.
ACTCATGCAGCACTGGAGCACCCTAAGGCCACACCTATACACACCAAGGAATTAAATGGTAGAGTGGACAATGTTTCTTCAGATCACTGGTATATAAAACTATTTTGGGGGATGTTCCCCTGATAAATCTCTCCCTAAAAATAGAAATCTAGTAGTTCAGGGGAAAGGTTATACGTGCTGTCTTCTATGCTATTTCAGATATGGCTACCTCTCCTGCCCATCCCACCCCCCAGTCAGCAGTCTCAACAGATGTAAGTCCATTCTATCACCTGCTGTATCCAGGCTTACTTTATGTGCATACTTCTTTTAAACAGGAGATCATAGGTCTGGGAACAAGACTGAAAAATACAGTCTGTAACAGAGAAGGCTCAGAAAAAGGAAAACATGGTTACATGTAAAACTAACTTCATAGATAGAGCCTTTAGTTTATAAGCAAATCAATGGAAGCAAACACTTGCCAGTTAATAATTTTCTTCATATGCATCTCACCCCTATTCAAACTTGCAACCCAAGAAGTATGAATATTATATACCAATTATACAAATACAAAGGTTTTGTCTGAAAATTTGGTTTCTAACTGCAGTCCAGTGCAGCTTCACAATCTGAAGCCCTACATAATGTTTATTTAATAAAAGCAAAACTGGACAATCTGTAAACTGCACAACTGGGCTTAGTGAAATCAACAGGAGTTATTTAAGGAGACAGTAGTTTTGCAATTCACGACATCTTTGCACAATACAGATAGAGGAAGTTCAGAGATAACAACTGAAAGCTGAACTGTCAACTGTTTTCTGGATGGAATGATGGACAAACACTAGAAAATCTGACAACCAAATCATTTCTACCAATGCTGTACAACATAACCACTGTAGCACTAAGGCCAAAAGAGACATGTAGCAGATAAGCATCTTGTTTTCTACCTCTTAACAGAAGACTCTGAAAACGATCTTCAAAAGAATATGTAGAAACAGCCACAGGAAGGAAGCACTTTATGCACTCATAAAGTACTGTGTGTTTTCTCTGAAAATTGATTCCTCGAATTCCACTCCTAGCCCTTAATTTGCAATTAGGTCCATTGCTCTGTGAAAACTGTAGAATAAAACTGCCCCCAAAATCTTACTGCTTCTCACTGAAACATTCACCATGGGGACCTGTCTCAATGGCCTAGACCAACTATTACTCACAGCAGTACAAGTACATCTCTCAATATTCTAGCAACCAAGTAGATTATGAAGTGAAAGTACTTTGTCCATTTTTACATCAACATCACTGTGGTCACTGAGGAATGCTATTATACTGAATTCTTATGTCTCCTAGAAACATCATTTTGCAATTGGATAAAAAAATTCTTAATGAACACAGAAACATTTACTAATTACTAATGGCTTCTATAGGCAGAAGATCTGAGCCACAGAAAGGTAGATACAGTATCAACTGACACTATACTCCATCTAGCTAGGTTCCTTTCAGAGCCGCACAGAAGTCTCAGTGTTAACCAGAGAGCTATACCAGATGTACCAAAAAGCAGAAGAACTGAAGCTTCCCCACCAGAGTGAGAAAATATGCTGTTATGCTGACCTGTGGCTTAACCAGAAGGTCATCAGAACAAGTCATTAAACATTTTCCCACAGCAATGAGAATTTTCTTTGGCAACAGAGCTAATTTTAAACAACCTCTAACCTCAGGCCTGGTAATCTGCTCCACTATTTATTGAGGAAACTAATTCCTATGCTCATCCCTCTCAAGTGTCTCAAAAAGAGATCCCCACCCTGAATATTAATACAGGAATATTCTATACTTCATACAATACTAAATCAGGAAAGTACTTAAATAGGAAAGTGTTTTCTTCAGGACAAACAACTGACGTCAGTAGTATATTAACTCGATTCAAGCTACAGAAACTGGCTGGAAGTTGTTATGGCAGGTGGGGATTTTTCTGATATATGACAATAATTTGGAATTAACTTTTACAGTAATCCACTGTAAAGTATCAATGATGTTTATCTCATCAAATGGTTTTTCAATATAATGCTGACTTTCTTATGTAATCTACTGTAGGACTCACAATAGTTTCAAGGGCAAGGATTTAGAACAGAAGAAAATACCAAAGAGAAACTATTAAAACAATGATTGGTAGAGTTACAAAAGCATCCATCAACAAGATGGTCTACATTTACATTTTCCTACAGAAGTAAGAGCCACGAAGGCACTGTCAATTGTTGAACCAGGATTCCAACTCCTTGATTTTTATTTTATGAAAATGAATTATATAAAAGCCTCCCCCCACCAAAACATCTCAGGTTTCTACCTGCAGCCCAGTATGCAGCTTCACAAGCTGAAGCACTAGGTAATATTTAGGAAAAATAAAAGCAGAGAGAAACAAACCTGTAAACTAGATTGGCCCTCTGTAGGCTATGAGGCTTCACTTCATAACACAGAGAGAAGAGAATGAGAAGCCTCCCATCAGGGCTAATCCAAGATACTTATCTGTTTGGGAAAAGGAGAAGATGACCTCCCCACTGCACATGCAGACAGCAGCAGCAACATACCTTTATTTCAGCCAACAGGCCATTAGGCATCACAATATATATAAAACATATAAAACGTGTTTAAATAACATTATAAACAAATATTCATGACATACTCGTACTGCGTACATATGGACATACATATATGCATATACTAGGTCACTTACAAATACATTAGATGATACTAGTCCATCCTCTCCATTGACACCCCCTTGTCATCAGCGCGCTTGCAGAAAGCGCGGGATGAGTCCTTCCTGAATCTTCGTTTGCGAAGAAAAGCCAGAGACTAGTCCATATGAGACTGGGACAAGATGGAAATTTATATGGGTATTTAAAGAGCAATGGACGGGGCTGTTTGTTTTACATGGGTCATAATCTTACGAGTTTTAACAGCAGAAAGGAGAAACTTAGCCACTATTTCTGTTTTACTCTTCTCAGAATCATTTAACAGATACACCAGGTACCAGTTGATTGGCCTACCTGGAAACTTATGCAAAAGGGGTGAAATTAATCTTAGCCTCTCATCCCTGTAAAAAATACAGAACAATAGGACATGCTCTAGGCACTCAACAGAATTTTCACCACAAGGACAGACCCATTCATGGTAGGGAGTGCAATTCGGTTCACATCTATTCAGAAGTTAAGTCCAATTGTGTTTAATGAGGCTTTATCACAGCCATTTAATGAGGCTTTATCACAGACTGCAAGCTTAGTGTTGAAGACAAATATTTTATGAAATGCAATACTTTAACACATGTATGAGGGCCCCATGCACCTCAAGGTGTTGTTGAACTGCAACTCCCACTATCCTTCATCACTGTATATGCTAACAAGGGCTGACGAGACCTATAGTCCAGCATTCTCTCACCCTTGCTTTAACAGGCTATACAGAAACTGCTGGCATGAAAGTGTGATATGTACTTCACTGTATGCACCTTACTGACAGTGAAAACAGACTGCTACTGGCATCGAAAACAACCCATCGTATCTGTCTCTGTTTAATGGACTTGTGCAGACTTGTGTTGACTTACTTATCTCTAGTGCTTATTGTGTAATTATGACTATGAATGGAAATAGTGTAATGAAGATCACTAATCACTGAGCTCTCTCTCTCTCTCTCTCTCTCTCTCTGGCTTTTCTTCGCAAACAAAGATTCAGGAAGGACTCATCCCGTGCTTTCTGCAAGCACGCTGATGACTAAAAAGGCCAATCCGAGATAAACAAGTCTGGTTGCAGAAAGCACAGCAGAAGGTCTCCTTGGGTGATGTTTCCGGGTTGTGATTCTTTCTGCATTGTCATTTCTCTTCAAGACTTGTTCGGCGTGAGTTCTCAAATAAGGCTGCAGCATTGTGGACAGTGCGTCTCCATGTCTCCCGATGTGAGGCCAGGGTGGACCATTGTTGGTGATCAATTTGGCCGAGCCTGAGATGTTGTTTCAGGGAGTCCTTGTATCATTTTTTTGGAGCACCCCTCTTATGCTGACCTGTGGCGAGTTCACCATAGAGTACTATTTTTGGGAGGCGATGGTCCTCCATCCTAGAAACATGCCCTGCCCAGCGCAGCTGTGATCTCAATATCATGGCCTCAATGCTGGTGATCCCTGCTTGCTCAAGGACAGCAACATTCATCAAATAGTCAATACAGTGTATATTTAGGATTGTGCGTATACAGTGCTGATGAAAGCGTTCAAGGAGTCGTAGGTGGTGGCGATAGGTGACCCATGTTTCAGATCTATAAAGGAGAATAGACAGTACAATGGCAGCAGCTGTCTGCACAATTTCTATTGAAAATGGTTGTATACATGTAATGGTTGTTATATAACTATATTCATCTTTGCCGATGATGCTGCCCTTGTTGCCCACACAGAAGCAGCTCTGCAGTGCCTAACATCCTGCTTTGCAACAGCTGCAGAGCTGTTTGGGCTAGAAGTCAACCTGAAGAAAACAGAAGTTCTTTACCAGCCTGCACCACAGGACGAACACCACCATCCCCACATTGCCGTCGGCAAATCTGTGCTCAAGTCCGTTCAGCAGTTCACCTACCTGGGAAGCATCATCTCCTCAGATGCCAAGATTGACAAAGAGATCGATCACAGATTAGCAAAGGCATATAGTGCATTTGGAAGGCTTCACAAAAGAGTCTGGAGCAATAAACACCTGAGGCAAAGCACAAATATCAGTGTGCATAGAGCCATCGTACTGTTTATCCTCCTTTATGGATCTGAAACATGGGTCACCTATTGCCACCACCTACGACTCCTCGAGCGCTTTCATCAGCGCTGTCTACGCAGAATCCTAAATATACACTGGACTGACTATGTGACGAATGTTGCTGTCCTTGAGCAAGCAGGGATCACCAGCATTGAGGCCATGATATTGAGAACGCAGCTGCGCTGGGCAGGGCACGTTTCTAGGATGGAGGACCATCGCCTACCAAAAATACTACTCTACGGTGAACTCGCCACGGGTCAGCGTAAGAGGGGCGCTCCAAAAAAGCGATACAAAGACTCCCTGAAACAACATCTCAGGCTCGGCCAAATTGATCACCAACAGTGGTCCGCCCTGGCCGCACATCGGGAGGCATGGAGACGCACTATCCACAATGCTGCAGCCTTATTTGAGAACTCACAACAAACAAGTCTTGAAGAGAAACGAGAACGCAGAAAGAATCACAACCCAAAAACATCACCCAAGGAGACCTTCTGCTGTGCTTTTTGCAACCGGACTTGTTTATCTCGGATTTGCCTTTTTAGTCACCAGCGCGCTTGCAGAAAGCGCGGGATGAGTCCTTCCTGAATCTTCGTTTGCGAAGAAAAGCCAGAGAGAGAGATTCACTGTGTTAGTACAAAAGGTGCTATATGGCACGATTGCAAAAAGTAAAAATACATCAAATACCAATACAAAAATGTGTATACACTTAGCTGAAATTAATCAAAAGAAAATGTTTAGGACTGCATCTGAATCTTTGTATCAAGTTTTGTGATTTCACATTTAATGTACTTCCAAAACCTGGTATCCTTAAGTTGGCTTCCAAAACCTGGTATCCTTAAGTTGTGTTGTTCTACAATCTCATCTGGCTGGGGATGATGCAGCTGTAGTCCAATATATCTGAAGTATGCTAGCTTGAGGAAAACATGTCCAACTCATGACATATACAATTCGGATTAATAATATGCTAATGATACTGCAGAATTCTTAATAAGGCCATCATTCATTACTGACGTACAAAAATTTAGCAACATGCAGTTGGCCCTCTTTATCCACAGATTCTTTATCCTCAAATTCAACTAACCATAGCTTGAAAATATTTTTTTAAAAAAATATTACAAAAAAATGAAAAAGCAAATCTTGTTGTTTATCAATTTAAATAAGAGACATCATTTTACTATGCCAATGTATATAACAGGACTTGAGCATCCACAGATTTTGGTATCCATGGGAGATCCTGGTATCCCACAGATACCAAGGGCCCACTGTATCTATTTCTGGGCTGAGAATAAGAGAGGCTTTACATATATACAATCAGAAATTATGACCCACCCATCAGCTAAAATTCATGCGTTCCAGATGCACACAGAGCTCCTATCTCCCATCAAAAGAAGGCAGCATGTCCACACTCCAAACATTACATTTTTTAACTGCTGCTAGTGACTGCATTGACAGCCAAAGATGCAAGCAAAGCCCTGTGGCTCCTGCAAATGTACACCAGGTTGAAAAAAGAAAGAGAGCAAACAGAAAGAAACTACTCTTGATGGCAATTTCTCTTCACATCTGCAGACCAGTCAAATTCTTAGAATCATAGAGTTGGAAGAGACCACAAGGGCCATCCAGTCCAACCCCCAGCAATGCAGGAATACACAGTCAAATCATTCCCGACACAGGGTCATCCAGCCTCTGTTTTAAAAATTCCAAAGAAGAATACTCCACCACATTCTAAGGCAGTGTATTCCACTTCTGAACAGTTTTTACTGTCCAGAGGTTCTTCCTAATATTTAGGTGGAATTTCTTTTCCTGTAGTTTGAACCCACTGCTCTGTGTTCTAGTCTCTGGAGCAGCAGAAAACAAGCTTGCTCCGTCCTCAGTATGACATCCCTTCAAATATTTAAACATGGCTATCATGTTGCCTCTCAACTTTCTCTTTTCCAGACTAAACATGCCCAGTTCCCTAAACTGCTCCTCATAGGGCATGGCTTCCAAACCTCCCACCATTTTGGTCACCTTCCCTCTGGACACGTTCCAGTTTCTCAATATCCTTCCTGAATTGTGGTGCCCAGAACTGGACACAGTATTCCAGGTGAGGTCTGACCAAAGCAGAATAAAGTGGCACTACTACTTTCCTTAATCTGAAAAGATGGTGTAATGTAGGGAATAGTGCTATGCTTCCTGGACGGATATTACAGGGGTAGATTATCAGGGACTGACCCTGAAGACCTCTTTGTTGCAGTGGTGAACATCTCTGCTGTGAAGTGGGGAAGAACGGGGCATGTCAGATGAGGCTGATACTTTGAATCCACAGGATCCAAAAGAGTAAATAAATACATTCGCCTTGGAGCTGGCATACTTATGCTCTCTTCCAATCTCCTTCCACATCTTCTTGCCAAGAGAAATTTGGAGCTGTAGTTTTTCTGCCACAGATTCTCCAGCCTCTTCAGCCATAACATTGTTTTGTTCAACTACAATCCTATGCATGCTTACTTTTAAGATTCATTCAATGCAACTGGGCTTATGTATGAATAGATATGTATTGGATGGCAGTGTAAATTATCTTGTAGAAATTTCTTATGTGCCTTCTTTTTAAAAATTGTCTTTATTTGAAATCAATAGCCCATAAAATCCTCAGATTAAAAGGCACAATTGATTTTTTAAAATTGCACAATAAAATGTCTAAATATTAAAACAACTAAAAATTAATTTATGCATTAAATATAAACATATATTGTTCTAGATGGAGGTTTTTAAACAGAGGCTGGATGGCCATCTGACAGGAAAGCTTTGATTGTTTATTCCTGCATGGCAGGGGGTTGGACTGGATGGCCCTTGTGGTCTCTTCCAACTCTTTGATTCTATGATCTAGTAAGAACTGCCATATTTAAAAATTAATGTGCCTTCAAGCAGAATCCAACTCCTGACCCTATTCTATGGTTTTCTCAGCAAGATGCATTCAGAAGAAGTTTGTCACTATCTTCTTCTACAGCTGAGAGAGTGTCAAGTGGGTTTTCCTGGCTGAGTGGGGAATGTAAAAATATATGCCCTTTCTTTCTACGTGGAACAAAGAGAAAAATAAAGTCTGCCATGTTGGCTTCTGAGGTCTAACCACAGTAATGGGTCTTTCCAACTGCAGTGACAGTGCCGATACCCAGTCAGCCTCCAAAACATGGGACAAAATATATGCTGATATTTGAGGAGCTGAAGCTCAGTTCTTGGGATCAATACTGAGCAGATTTTGTGGTTTTGAAATCATGGTTCTTTCCCTTGTTTTCACTGTAATTTGGTTTAGTTTGTGCTTTTGGAAGCGCTGATAGCATAAATCTCTTATGTTAACCATTCATACTTTCTGAAAGTGATACTTTTGTGGTGTCCCCCCCAAAAGTACATATATTTATACCTCCCCTTTCAGAGATTTTGCTGCTTTTGTTTTTGTTTTTGTTATGTCTTGATACTGTTAAGTGTGTAGCATTTTTGCAATGATCTGGCAATTCACTGAGGTTTACAGACTGAAACTTAGTTCATCATCAGTGACAAGAAATTATTCATTTTGGTATTACTGTATATTCACAGTATGGTAATTGTTGCAGTATAGCCCATTCCCCTCTTGCAAACATAATGTCAGAAGGCACCTATAAATTACCTCCAGAAAGGAAAGTGCTTACAGCTTGAAGACTTTGGATTCTTTCTTTGAAAGGGCAAACATACAAATCTTTCAGCCATAGCTTACTTGGAGTGAGAGAAAGGCTTTCAGTTAATGATGGAAAATGAGATAAGCAATCCGAGAGTAAATGACTGCATGCATGAGAGAGGGAGACATATGAAAGAACTGTCCTGAGAGTGAATTACTACTCCCCTTCAGAATGCCTAGCAACCAGTACAATTTCTAAGCAAAGCACAATAATAAAATTAGCTGGAACAAATGTTGCCTACACTAAAGACTTCCTTCCACCTATTGATTCAATTGTGTCTCATTCATGTTTCAATTATTTTCAAGAACATACATTTATGTGATTACAATATAATCCCTGTATCCAAGGGACTGGTATCCACAGTTTCACTTGCCTGTGTCTGAAAAAAATATGTTCTCTCTAGGAATTTTCTAGGTCCTCCAGTGTGATCCTATGGTCAGCTTTTGGCGGAGGCTGACCACAGAGTCATGCTGGAGGAGCTCTAAATGCCTAGAGAGAAGAGCTCTCTAGGCATTTGGAGCTCCTCCAGCATGATTCTATGGTATGCTTTTTTCCAGAAATACTATTTCCACTATTATTTTCCAGAAATACTATTTCCCATATTATCTGAAATTTTTGCTAACCGTGGTAAGTCCGGGAACGCATCTTCTGCAGATAAGGAGATACTGCATTCCCAATTCCCCTCCTTCCCCACACCACTTATTGGCAGACTACAAACTATAGTTAGGTTTAATACAATGGTAGGCAAACTGTGGTGCTCCAGATGTTCTTGGATCATAATTTGCACAATCCCTACCCAGACAGACAATTATGAAGATTGGTGGGAGTTTTGAATCAAATCACACCTAGAAGGCAACATGTGGTCCACCTTTGATTTAATGTATCTCAGGGAGGTACAACTAATCAAAAGGGTACAATGGTACAATTACATAGTTTTCTTACATTCAGCATCTTACTTCAATTGTTCTGAGGTATCAGAACACGCAGAGAGACTTGATTTTAAACCCAGTACTGTACAAGCCTTGCTAAGAATAATATGGGGCTGAACCATTAAAGGGAGATGCCACACTCACTGGGCAGAGCTGTTTACATAATTTTCCTTTGGCAACTCTAATTAAAGAATCTCAGCTAACAGGGCTGAGAAAAAAAAATTATTAGAGCGCCAGAGACAAAGAATCAAACAAAATACATAGCACCAAGCTAATAAAAATGACTTAGGGCTATGGTGTGTTTACAGTATCCAAAGTCCTTCACGTTAACACAGTCATCTTCTTTACATTGATATGTAAACTAACTAACTTTTGATACAGATCATTATTATTAGCAAAGTATTAGCAACTATGGCAGCAGCAGCATCTGTACCTAGGTAGGTATATAGCTATTCCTGCCCCTGCTTCCAGGTGCAAACACCACCAGGAGAAGAGTGTGCACCACTGGTACCATTCCAAGACTGGTAAACTCTTGCTGAGATGCAACCACTTCCTGGAAAATCTGGAACGAACTACTGGCAGTGGCTCACCATTAAAGAAGGTTTCACTTTGTAATCCCAAGAGCAAAGGATCACAAGAGCATCTTGAGGTGGTAACATGGAAAACTCCTTTCAGGGGAATACAGTTGCCCCTCCACATTTGCAGCTTTCACTCTCACGGTTTTGATTATTTGCGGTTTGCTCAGTAAGCACCCCATTTAAATCAGCTTCTCTCCCTCACACGCAAGGGAGAGGAGCTGATTTAATTGGAGTGCTTGCTGAGCAAGCCAGGCGATTAACTCTCCACTCTCCTGAGGCTTGGCTCTATTTGGGGTGGAGATCCAAGCCCCGAGACAGTTGGCAGGAAAGGTGCTTTTTAGCGCCCCCCCCCCGTCCTTCCCAAAGCCACGATTGAGCTTTCCAAGCCTTGTCACAGCTTTGGGAGGGTGAGGGGTGGCTGAAAAGCCTCTCCATTCCGCTGCCTCCACCCCTCCCAACAGTCCGCTGCCTCCACCCCTCCATTCCGCTGCCTCCACCCCTCCCTGAAGCGGTTATGGGGCTCTCAATCCCCAGAGCTCCTTCGGGAAGACTGGAGAGAGGCTGGCCAGACTCCATGCTTCCTGCCGCCTGCTTTCCCGGTTCCTGGGCTTCAAAGCCCCGGAGCCCTCTCAGGAAGGCTGGGGAGAGGCTGGCCAGACTCTCTATCACCCACCGCCTTCCCCAGCCTTCTCCAGGCGGCTCCAAGGCTTCAAAGCCCTGGAGCCTCTCAGGAAGGCCGGGGAGAGGCCAGCCAGCCTCCCGTCCGTCTCCCACCTTCCCCAGCCTTCCCCAGGAGGCTCCGAGGCTTCAAAGCCCCCAAGACCCTTCAGGAAGGCCAGGGAGAGGCCAGCCAGCCTCCCGCCTGCCGCCTTCTCCAGGCGGCTCCAAGGCTTCAAAGCCCTGGAGCCCTCTCAGGAAGGCCGGGGAGAGGCCAGCCAGCCTCCCTCCCGCCTGCTGCCTTCCCCGGCCTTCCCCAAGCAGCTCCGGGGCTTCAAAGCCCTGGAGCCCCTTCGGGAAGGCCAGGGAGAGGCTGGCCAACTCTTGGCCACCGCCACCCTGACCTTCCTGAAGCGGGTATGGGGCTCGAGAGCCCCATAGCCGCTTAGGGAAGCGCAGTAAGTGGCAGGGGGCGGCGGCCAGGTGGGTGAAGGCCTTTGAAAGGGCGGGAAGGTTGCTGGCAGGTGGGCGGAGGCCTTTTTTTATTCACATTTTTTTTCACATTCGCGGGGGTCTCGAAACCCTAACCCCCGCAAATGGGGAGGGACTACTGTAGAACTAAAGAGAAGAAAACTCTAATCTATACCATAGATCAGAGAGTTCAGGTTCAATGACAGATGATAATTCTGCCTCCCAGGGAGAGAAAACCAGTTTGGCTCTATCCTTGAGCCAGAAAACAATCCGCTGCAGCAAGCTCACTTTCCCCCCTACTAAGAGGCATCCTTTGCTCTGACAGTTGCCCTACAACTACAGAATGGAAAAAATGGAGACTCTAGTTCAAGTCATCACCTGAGGCCCATTCACACCACAGAATTACGGTGCTATGATCCCACTTTAAATGCCAAGTTTCCATCCTATGGAATCCTGAGAACTGCAATTTAGGGAAGAGCATTAAGAATTCTCAGCCAGAGCAAAAAAAAGTGCCTTACCAAACTACAAAGCTCAGGATTCCATGGCAGTTAAAGTAGGATAATAGCACTATAATTGTGTGGTGTGAATGGGCTCCCAGAGAATGAAGACCTGCTGATACACCTGTGCATACCAGCAGCAAACTGATTTGGTTTTACAGTTGCCCCTCCACATTTGCGAACTTGGCATTCACGGTTTTGATTATTTGTGGTTTGGCAGGGGGCAGGGCCCCCCAAAACCGCAACACGGGGCCTCTGGAGGCCCTGTGAAAGCCCTGGGAGGGAGCGGGGAGGGCCGGGAAGGCCTCCACGGGGCCTTCGAAGACCCTCCAGAGGCCCCGTGAAGGCCCTGGGAAGGAGGGGGAGGGCCGGGGAGGCCTCCGCGGGCCTTCCCAGCCCTCCCCCTCCCTCCCAAGGCCTTCGCGGGGCCTTTGGAGACCCTCCGGAGGCCCTGTGAAGGCCCTGGGGGGAAGCGGGGAGGGCCAGGGAGGCCTCTGCGGGGCCTTGTGAGGCCCCGTGAAGGCCTTGGGGAGCACCGGGGAGGCCTCTGCGGGGCCCTGCAAGGCCCCGCGAAGGCCTTGGGAGGGAGGGGGAGGGCTGGGAAGGCCTCTGCGGGGCCTTCGGAGACCCTCCGGAGGCCCTGTGAAGGCCCTGGGGGGAAGCGGGGAGGGCCAGGGAGGCCTCCACGGGGCCTTCGGAGACCCTCCGGAGGCCCTGTGAAGGCCCTGGGAGGGAGGGGGGAGGGCTGGGGAGGCCTCTGCGGGGCATTGCGAGGCCCCGCGAAGGCCTTGGGGAGCACCGGGAAGGCCTCCGTGGGGCCCTGCGAGGCCCTGCAAACACCTTGGGAGGGAGGGGGAGGGCTGGGAAGGCCTCCGCGGGGCCTTTGGAGACCCTCCAGAGGCCCCACGAAGGCCTTGGGGGGAGGGCTAGGGAGGCCTCCGTGGGGCCTTGCGAGGCCCCGCGAAGGCCTTGGGGAGGACTGAGGAGGCCTCCACGGGGCCCTGCGAAGCCCCGTAAACACCTTGGGGGGAGGGCCGGGAATGCCTCCGCGGGGCCTTGCGAGGCCCCGCAAAGGCCTTGGGGAGGACTGGGGAGGCCTCCGTGGGGCCCCGTGAAGGCCTTGGGGGGGAGGGCCGGGAAGGCCTCCGCGGGGCCTCACGAGGCCCCACAAAGCCCTTGGGGAGGGCTGGGGAGGCTCTCCGCAGGGCCCAGCCAAGGCCTTGGGAGGGAGGGCCGGGAAGGCCTCCGCGGGGCCTTGCGAGGCCCCATGAAGGCCTTGGGGAGGAGTGGGGAGGCCTCCGTGGGGCCCCACGAAGGCCTTGGGAGGGAGGGGGAAGGGACGGGGAGGCCTCCGCAGGGCCTCCGGAGACTCTCTGGAAGCCCCATTGAGGACTTGGGCAGGGGGGGAGGGCTGGGGAGGCATCCACGGGGGCTCGGGAGGGTCTCCGGAGGCCCCGGGAAGGCCTAGGAAGGGAGTGGGGAGGTGGGGGAAAGCGACTATGGGGCCTCCGGAGGCCCCGTGGTCACTTTGGCGGGGGAGGGGGAACAAACAATATTCACAGATTTTTCAAATTCGCGAGGGTCCGTGGAACCGAACCCCCGCGAATGTGAAGGGACGACTGTATATTAGTGCAATCTGTTATACAATCACCCTGAGGACTTTTCAAACATAAGTCAGGAGGTTAATCTTCAAAAGTAAATAAAGTAAGTAAGTGTGCAGAAATTAAGAGACCAGATTCCATTTGATCTTTGAAGCTAAAGAGGCTCAGCTCTGCTTAATACTTGAATAGGAGACCCCCAAGGAATACCAGGTGCTGTAGGCTACCTTTCAGAGGAAAGAACTGGCAAAACCACCTCTGAGTATTCCTTGCCTAAGAAAACCCTATTAAACTCATAGGGTTCCATATGTCAACACTATAGTAATTATTGTTGTTGTTGTTTCCTACCCACCTCTCCCTATGGATTGAGGCAGGGAACAACAAATTAACATATAAGATAATGTTGGTTAAAAAACATACCAGTTAAAAACATACATCAATTTTAAAAAACAAGTAAAACCAAGACTTTTTAAAACAATTGTGATGTCCAGCCAGGACTGTTTGAATCTCTCCTGCATTTTCCTTCATTTTAGTTCAGGCCTTAGCATGTCTGAGTGCAGGAATATTTCATTGTATTAGAATTGTGGGAGGAGCTGAAGGATTCCCCTGCTTTTCTCCAGGTTTTGGTTTGTCCCTTCCCAGAAAGCTGTTCTAGCTAGTAGTTTTTAGGTTTTTTGCTCAGTCTTTGCTGTGAGCTTGCAGAGAGCTGTTTATTGGTGGCAAACAGGCCCAGACAGCCGGAAAGGGCATTTCTTACACCATTTAGCCAAATTAGTTACCAACAACAAGCAAGTCAAAGGAATCAGGAGCTGAAAGACCCTGCACCAGCTCCATTGAGTGAGGAGATCAAACCCAGAGAGATGACACCCTGAAGATTGCTGAAATTCAAACTGTAAAGTACCTTTTATTTCAAGCCTTTTAGAGCTGGGGAGGAGAAAGCCCTTTACGTTTGTTCTTTAAAATAAACTTCCTCCTTTTTGAACTTTATATTCAGCATCAGAGCCTTTTTGGGTAAAAGAGTTTGATCTCACCAGGGTACTGGCCTTGCACATCCAAACCTGCCACCACCTTTAGTTGGGTGTGTCTTCACAACAATCAATAGACAATTTAAAATCATCTGGAGTGGACTGCCAGAAAAGACTGGTCTTTAATTGAATTCAGACAGCGTATTCAGCTGTTGTATCTCTTCTGGCAGGCCATTCCAGAGTCTAGGGGCGGCTGAAGAAAAAGTCCTCTGAGTGATAGTTGCCTACCTAGTCCTGGCTGACTGGAGCAAATGTCCTATAGAGGACCTTAGTGTATTGGGGGGGGGTGTTATATGGGAAAAGGTGATAAATTATTGCTGCTGAGCTTAGGTGTTTCCTAAGAGATCATATGTAGTAAAAATGTTGTTCGTCCACAGGAAGTATGTGATACAACATGCTCCCATATGTTGCCTAAAGGTAGCAGAGGAAACAAAAATTGCAACAGATATTTCTAGTAAGATATTTCTTAGTGCAACCTATGTCTGAGGCCCATTCCAAGGGGCCAGGGATTGGACCTTGTAGCCTTAACACACAGCATTTTATTCACAGGGAAACATCCAGCCATCTGGTACCAAGAAGTAAAATATTCAACAAGCACAGTAACAACTACGCTAATTTTGAAGGTTCAAGGGTAACATGGAGAATTCTGAGGCTACAAAACAACACAGGAGAATTTTGTCAAAGTGTAGTGTGGATATTACCATTTCACTACTGAAAACAGCTACAAACTCATCTACAAGTTCTTTATTTTTCTGTGTGTAAGACAATCTTTTTCACTATACGTTAAGAGAGATCTACAGGACATACAGATCAGGAGACATAAGAAGGAATGTCTTAGTGGAAAACTATGGCAAAACACTTGTTCAGCTGAAGTGATTTATCCCATGACTGCCCTATTTATTTTCACCTTACTTCCTCGCCCCAGTCTCCCAGCTCTCCTTCAGCACTGTCAACTTCAACCTTCCTATGTCAAAATTGCCCGAGAGTAGAACTGTAGACTTCGGACTCTTACAGTCACACACGCCACAAAGAAAGGGAAACAGAGTTAGAAAGGGCAAACCTTAGCAGTGTATCCCTGAGGCACTGCAGACACCTCATAGAATCATAGAGTTGGAAGAGACCACAAGGGCCATCCAGTCCAACCCCCTGCCATGCAGGAATACCCAATCAAAGTATTCCCAACAAATGTCCATCCAGCCTCTGTTTAAAAACCTCCAAAGACGGAGACTCCACCACACTACGAGGCAGTGCAGTGAAGGGAGTTCCAGATCCAGGGAGAAGCTAGCAAGAAGGCTATCGTCTATATTTTCCATAAAGATTTTGTTGAGATATATACCAGCCTCTCCTCTATATTGATTTTTCTAGAGTAAAAGGACCCCCTGCTTCCTACAGCTCTATTCTTTTACACACTATCTTGAGAGTACCTTCTAAAAAATGGAGTGAAACATACTTTCAAGTAAACATGTATGTGATCAAACTGCAAAGGGTTGGCCCAGCAAGGTCTGGTTTGCAACGACATTGGTGGCATGAGGTACAATGTACTTTAGGATATTTTTGTATGTTCCCAGACACAGAGCTGCACTTTAGAATTCATGAACATTGTGTGTAATTACAAAAAGAGTAAATGCACCTGCAAATTCTATCCATAAAACCCTATCCTGTCCTGAATATAATACAGTCCTGCTTACATTCTCAGCAAGGGGAGGATGGGCAGGTACCTTGTGCCTGACAAATAACAGATAGCTAATGTGATTTCCCTACCCAATAAAAATATTACACATTATTGAGTTTGTTGAGAGCCATTTGTATTCTGGGGTTTTCACCTAGTAATAACATTTTTAAAAAAATGGAAACACTACAATATTTTGCGACATGATCCCTATTTTGTACTATGTGTATACATGTGAATGGTCTTCAGACTACCTTGGGCACATCTATTTTAGGGGAGATTTTGCCACACTGTACTTTTCATGATTTTGTTTATAACAGGACTACACATTTAATGCCCTTGTAAACTGAACTGCTGTCATACATTTAAAGGTGACATGTCACCATCACTGTGCCTGAAATTTCTCACTTCCTAGCTGTTTTTCCACAGAGGTTTCTTGATATTTGCTTTGGGATTTTACATACCCTCTACCCTATTTCATAAATAACTAGAGTATTTCATAACTAACTTTGAATGAACAGAGAACTCATACAAAAAGAACAACGGAATCACAGAATCATACAGTTGCAAGAGACCAACCCCCTGCCCTGCATGAATACACAACAAAGTACTCCTGACAGCTGGCCATTCAGCCTCTGTTTAAAAACCTCCAAAAAGGGAGACTCCACCACACTCTGAGGCAGTGTATTCTATTTACCATCAGGAAGTGCTTCCTAATGCTTACGTGGAATGTCTTTTGCTATAGTATGAATCCATTGTTCCATGTCCTAGTCTCTGGAGCAGCAGAAAACAAGCTCGTTCCCTCTTCAATATGACATCCTTTCAAGTATTTAAACATGGCTATCACATAATCTCTTAACCTTCTCTTCTCCAGGCTAAATATACCCAGCTCACTAAGCCGCTCCTCATAGGGCATGGCTTCCAGATCTTTCACCATTTTGGTTGCCCTCCTCTAGATATGTGTCAGCTTGTCAATATCCTTCTTGAATTGTGGTGTCCAGAACTGGACACAGTATTGCAGGCGAGGTCTGACCAAAGCAGAATAGAGTAGTACTATTACATTCCTCGATCTAGACACGATACTCCTATTGGTACAGTCTAGAATGGCATCGGCTTTTTTATGCCGCCGCATCACATTGTTCATGCATGCTCAGATTGTGGTCTACTAAGACTCCTAGTTGTCAAGCCAGTTGTCACTCATCCTGTATCTGCATTTCATTTTTTCTATCTAAATGTAGTACCTTACACTAGTCCTCTCCATATGAGGAACAGGCTCATATTCAGTAGCGGCTGCTAATGATGAACGCTGCTTTGTGGACACACAGACAAGGTTGCTCAAGAGAGTAAGCAGCCATGGCAAAAGTTGATGGCTAAGTAAATCACTATCTAGTTGGCTTCAAATAGATTTTGGTCAGATCTACCAAGCTAGTTGTTAAGCACAGGCATGATCATAGAATCATAGAATTGCAGAGTTGGAAGAGACCACAAGGGCCATCCAGTCCAACCCCCCTGCCACGCAGGAAATCTTGATCAAAGCATCCCCGACAGATGGCCATCCAGCCTCTGTTTAAAGACCTCCAAGGAAGGAGACCCCACCACGCTCCGAGGGAGTGTGTTCCACTGCCGAACAGCTCTTACTGTCAAAAAGTTCCTCCTCATGTTGAGGTGGAATCTCTGTTCCTGGAGCTTGCACCCATTGCTCCGTGTTCCAGTCTCTGGAGCAGCAGAAAACAAGCCTGCTCCATCCTCAGCGTGACATCCCTTCAAATACTTGTCTAGCCCACATTTTACAAGCTTGTTTGTATATGATATAGACAAGTGAATTGAAGATTTCTTAATCAATTCTTCTTGTCAATTTTAATTGATTAAATTAACCCATCAATTACATTTGCATTTTTAAAATTTAATCTATATATGAATAGAAACACTGGTTCTGGAGAAAAAGACAAACCTCTGCTTTCATGTGATGCATAGAAATAAAACTTCATTTATAATGCTCATTTCACCAAAGGGCAGAATATCAACATCTCTCTCTCTCTCTCTCTCTGGCTTTTATTTGCAAACAAAGATTTAGGAAGGACTCATCCCGTGCTTTCTGCAAGCACGCTGATGACTGAAAGGCCAGTCCGAGATAAACAAGTCCAGTTGCAGAAAGCACAACAGAGGGTCTCTTTGGGTGATGTTTCCGGGTTGTGATTCTTTCTGCATTGTCGTTTCTCTTCAAGACTTGTTCGGCGTGAGTTCTCAAATAAAGCTGCAGCATTGTGGATAGTGTGTCTCCATGCCTCCCGATGTGAGGCCAGGGCGGACCATTGTTGGTGATCAATTTGGTCGAGCCTTAGATGTTGTTTCAGGGAGTCCTTGTATCGCTTTTTTGGAGTGCCCCTCTTACGCTGACCAGTGGTGAGTTCACTGTAGAGTACTATTTTTGGGAGGCGATGGTCCTCCATCCTAGAAACGTGCCCTGCCCAGCGCAGCTGTGTTCTCAGTATCATGGCCTCAATGCTGGTGATCCCTGCTTGCTCAAGGACAGCAACATTCGTCACATAGTCAGTCCAGTGTATATTTAGGATTGTACGTACAATCAACAAAAAGACAATAAAACATAGCACTATAAATATACATGAAACAAAATCCCCAACACCCTGCCATTCACTGCCCATCTCAGGAACTTTAGGAATATCTTCTTAAACTCAGCAGCTTAATCCAGCAAATCAAAGATGAAGGTCTTCAACCCTTTACAAAATCAGGTAAGTGCCTCCTCCATCCAGTGGTCCAAACGAAGACAATTCCACAGGTATTGAGAGTCTTGCAGCCTTGACAGATCCACGTGTGCTGGTGGAACAGCCAGTAATTGTTTGCCTGTAGGTCTTAAATTCCTAGATGGTGCATACCATGCTAGCCAAGCTGCCAGGTACTGGGGGAGGTTAGAGCGCAGCCTTAAATTACCAGATTTTTTCACTCACAAGCTGGCAAGAAACACACCAAACAGGCCACAAATGTAGCAGTTTACCTCTCTATCCCCTGATCCCCCAACCCCCCAAAAACCTCTTGAATAACAAAACAAAAAAGGCTGGAAACAGGCCAAAATGGGAGCCAGAAGTGATGTTATGTAACTTCCTGTGTGGTGAAACACAGAGAGAGGCACAATTATATCCTGCCATTATTACATCATAGAACCCAAGGCATTGTACCTTGGATTTCCAGTGGTATCTTATTCAGGCATTGATCCAGACCTTAGTTTTGGCAACGTAATCATGTGAGGAGCCTTTTATAGGAACCATTTTCTCTCTTCCCTCATGCATGGAGGGGAATGTTTCTTAAAAGATGGAACCTACTGTGACATGTGTATGCAATGTCCACAGCATTCCCTTCATCTACCAAGCTGGTAACTTTATCAAAAAAAGAGATCAGATTAGTCTGGCATGACTTGTTTCTCTGAAACCCATGTTGACTTTTTGTGATTATGGCATTAAAAGGACACATTGGGCCACACTGTTGCTTGCAAGACCAGAAAGCACTATATGACTGACAGCTTTAAAAGATGATTGACAACAGTGAGCAAATCATCTGTCAAAGAAAAAAAAAACATTCTCATTGAGAAGCACTTGTTATGCTCAGCTCAAAATCTGCAGGACTCTTTGGGAAACACTCTGAAAACCCCTGGGCTATAAATCAACGACTGCTTCTAAGGGCTTGACCGGATGTTGTACCTGTTAGAATACAGGCTTGGCAATGTAAAGAGTTGCAAAAACATAGTGTTTAACATGTCATCTCTCCCTGTGAAGCTGGAAGAGAACAATATGGTTACCTATCCCTGAGCCAGCACTTCAGATCTGGAGCTTCTAGGGGGAATACCATGAGCTATGAAGCACGCAAAGACACAAACTGGGTCAAGTGATCTAATATTGTTGTCAGGAGAGGATGATGGGGTGCTGAGTGATCACAACAATAAGCTTTAGTCTAAAGCCTGATACGTGTGCAAAGGAGGAGATGAATAAAACAAGAGTGAGTAACTATTCTCTATTGTACCAAGTAATGGTATCTTCTGCTTATGAACACAGCAACAATAGCCACTTTAGCTGTCAGCATATAAATTCCTGTCTCTAATTAGAATGAAGATCCTAAGGACTGCAGGAATTTTAACATGTCTCCTTTTACTTGAGGATTGGAGAAAATTGAAAGGGGTTGTTGGTGCTGCACATAAATGTGATATATCGAAGAAATATAAAATCTCTTGTTTCTGTTTTGGGGAATGGGTTTTCAGCAACGTCACACTGGAAAAGTTCACTTTTCATTATAAACATAAAGAAGGGTGCACTTAGGTAATAGAGTTAATTGCTGCTTTAAATAAAAACAACATGAACTACCAGAAACATAGCAACCAATTCCCCTTTCACCCATTTGTTGTAGTTCTTAAGAACATGTCACCAGTCATACTTTGGAGGATAATCTTACAATAGAGTAGAAGAAGATGAGTACAGGTATACCTCGGTTAACAAAATAGATGTGTTCCTGGGCATTACAGTCATCCCTTCACATTCACGGGGGTTAGGTTCCCCAGACCCCCGCGAATGCGAAAAATTCGCGACTAACAACTGCCCCTCCCCTCCCCCACCAAAGCAACCATGGGGCCTCCGGAGGCCCTATAGTCGCTTTGCCCCGCCACCCCCTACCTCCCAAGGCCTTCATGGGGCCTCCGGAGCATCTCCGGAGGCCCCATGATTGCCTCCCCGACCCTCCCGACCCCCTCCCCAGGCCTTCGTAGGGCCTCCGGAGCGTCTCCAGAGGCCCCATGATCGCCCCCCAACCCTCCCCACCCTCCCCAGGCCTTCATGGGGCCTCCGGAGTGTCTCCGGAGGTCCCTTGAAGGCCTCCCCTGCTCTCCCCACTCCTTCCGTAGGCCTTCATGGGGCCTCTGGAGCGTCTCCGGAGGTCCCATGAAGGCCTCCCCGGCTCTCCCCACCCCCTCCCCAGGCCTTCATGGGGTCTCCGGAGCATCTCCAGAGGTCCCTTGAAGGCCTCCCCGGCCCTCCCCATTCCCTCCCCAGGCCTTCATGGGGCCTCCGGAGCGTCTCCAGAGGTCCCTTGAAGGCCTCCTCATTCCCTCCCCAGGCCTTCATGGGGCCTCCAGAGCATCTCCGGAGGTCCCTTGAAGGCCTCCCCGGCCCTCCCTATTCCCTCCCCAGTCGTTCATGGGGCCTCTGGAACGTCCCCGGAAGTCCCTTGAAGGCCTCCCCAGCCCTCCCCACCCCCTCCCCAGGCCTTCATGGGGCCTCCGGAGCGTCTCCAGAAGTCCCTTGAAGGCCTCCCCGGCCCTCCCCACCCCCTCCCCAGGCGTTTATGGGGCCTCCGGAGCGTCTCTGGAGGTCCTTTGAAGGCCTCCCCAGCTCTCCCCATTCCCTCCCCAGGCCTTCATGGGGCCTCCGGAGCATCTCCGGAGGACCCATGATCGCCTCCCCGCCCCCCCCCCCCCCGCCCAAGGCCTTCATGGGGCCTCCAGAGCATCTCTGGGGGTCCCATGGAGGCCTCCCCGGCCCTCCCCCTTCCACCCAAGGCCTTAACCGGGCCTCCAGAGCCCCCGTGTCATTGCTTTTGGGAGGGCGGGGGCCCTCCCAAAACCCACGAATATTCAAAACCGCGAATGCTAAGTTCGCAAATGTGGAGGGGCAACTGTACTTTTTTAATAAATTAAAAAAAAAAACTGGCACCAGAGGTAGAAATAACATGGAAAGAATAGGGCTTGGTTCCTGCATCACAGAAAAGAAGAGCAGATCTCAACATGCTTCAGCAAACTTTTTATCCAAAACTAACAACTATACATGGTAGACCTTGTATAGGTAAATGTGAACATTTTGAACCTTCTTGAGACTACTTCAAAACTTTTTCCAAAGTGCATGCAGGGGTGAACTTTTCCTTCCCTGGCCTCCATGTTTCTTACAATTTCCATTTTTGTGGCCAGACCGGTAGATCTGTGCATCTTTTAACATGCTGGGGGTGGGGTGAGCTGGCGAGGCAGGCTGACCTCATTTCTGTTTTGCTGTTCATACTGCTCAGTAAAGCATTCGGAGGCAGCTGGTGTTCACCTTGCCTGCTGTAGGCAGACACACACAACTACAGTAGGAGCACCTAGAGCAAAATCCCAATCTTTCCCAGTTTAAGCTTTATTCTAGTATTTACTGCAGACATATTGCTGCAATGCAACACAAAAATTCTGTGTTTTTCCAGTGCTCCTTTACTACCTTCCCAATGCTGATGCTGCTAAAAAAAACCTTCCAGCTAGAGAGAGGATTAGAAGGAAAAGGGAACATGGGTGGGTGAAAAAAGACTTTGTCAGAGGCTTTCTTAACTACAGTATGCCTGTACTTTGGTGTACTCCTGTCTTGAACCAAAGCTGACACACTTCTTTGCAAGGCCAATAAAGAAGAACACAGAAATGCACATTATAAATTTAAAGTTTTAAAGGGACATTTGAACTGTTTGCCTATTTTTAAAAACAGTTTTAAACGAATAATGCTAGATGTAACTTTAATGTCATATTTGTTTATTTGGACTTCATATTGTGATTTACATTCAGATTCTTAACACAATCAAGAGGCAATCTAAAACTAATTAAGTCTGGATGATCACCAATACTTTACATGTATTCAGGTTAAGCAATTTGAGGCATACTTTCAGGATACTACAGGACTCCTCAAATGGCATTTTATTTCTGTGCCACATACAGCAGGAAACTGACAGGAACAGTCTGGGAGACTCATTTCTCAATGGTTGCTTGGTTAGGTTTTATTGAGGTCTGCTCTCAAGACCTTAGCCTTTGTGTTTAGAAAGCAGTGATTTTAATTAATTTTATTTGTGAGCTGCAAACAAATGTAACACTTCCCAGATTATATATCTATGACAAAAACTCACATAAACAAAGGCTAGAAACACTATATGGGATGTTACTATGTACAGAGCTTCCCTGTACCGGGTAGGACTGATTATCAACAAGGCCAATGCAAAGCCCAATATCAATAAGACCATGCCCTATAAGGAGCGGCTTAGGGAGCTGGGCATGTTTAGTCTGGAGAAGAGAAGGTTGAGAGGGGACATGATAGCCATGTTTAAATATTTGTAGGGATGTCATACTGAGGATGGAGCAGGCTTGTTTTTTGCTACTCCAGAGACTAGGACACAGAGCAATGGGTTCAAACTACAGGAAAAGAGATTCCACCTAAACATTAGGAAGAACTTCCTGACAGTAAGAGTTGTTTAGAAGTAAAATACACTGCCTCGTAGTGTGATGGAGTCTCCTTCTTTGGAGGTTTTTAAAGAGGCTGGATGGCCATCTGTCGGGAATGATTTGATTGTGTATTCCTGCATGGAGGGGGTTGGACTGGATGGCCCTTGAAGTCTCTTCCAGCTCTATGATTCCATGATTCTAAGGCCAATACACAACAACTGGAACAAAGACAGGACAAATGTGGTGTGAAGCCCTCTGACTTGACAGAGCAGCACAACTCTGTTGTAACCACCTGCACCAGGAGGCACTGTGCCATAACGCAGCAGACCTGGGACTGGGATGGCCACCCAGTTTAGCTGTTGTACTATCTCTGCCAATATTCAACTGAAGGTGTCACAACCACTCCATAAGGAGCTACAAGGCTGCAGCAGGTATTTCTTTGCTGGGGCTACTATAATGATTTAACTTCTAAGCAGTTGTAACAATGATTGTCTTGCTTTATAGAAGCCACACTCTGTCACTGTACGTCATACATACACATACCAGCATTTTGTTTTTGCCAAGTTGATGAGCCACAATTTGTTAGAATTTCATTTATTTAAAACATGTCTTTGTAGACTTCCAGTCTACAGTACTAGGAAATGTTATAAACAGAAGACTCCATAAAACAAATAAATTTTTAGACAACACTAGGAAGTTCACAACTGAAGACTATTGTGTTTCATGCACATTTCTTTGATGCAATGGATGTCTGGAGGAACCTTCCCACACAGTTCCTCAAGTCTGCCAAGATTTTTCTGAGGAGTTGGAGGACAAAGGGGAAGAACACCCACTGCAGGATATCTGGCATCTGATGGCCCACATAATTTACCTTCAGCACTAGAAGGAGTTACAAGTGACTGAGATAATTGCCTCAGCCTGCACTCTTGTCTTGTTTTTAAAAGATTTAAGAGGTGTTGAACAAAAGCAGGAAGTAATGAAGTATAACCAAAGTATTGATTTATAGCAGAAATCCCTGCTTTGCATTATGATTCATTATATCTTATAAGCCGCTTTAAGTGTGAAAGAAAAGCTGGATGTACAAAACATTCCTTATACACAAACACACACAAGTCTAAAGTCAGTTGTTGCTGACTTATGTGAGGCTAAACTGGCTTCCGTTAAAGCCTCTTGGTTTAGCCAGCTTTGTAGACTGGGCTCCATGTGTACATTTGGACGCTTTGGAACACAAAAGTCTTCAAGAACTTGACACCCAAGAAGAAATACATCTAAATAAAGTGAATGACCTAGCGACCTTCAGAAATGTACAGTCCCAAAGCTGAGCTGATAAATGAACACAGCATTTTTCAGCACACAAAAGGCTTTTATCATTCTTACCTCATCAGCATTTGTTTTGCCTTATCTGCTCCTAGAAGTTACAGGAAGACTAAGAAAAAACTGGGAGATAGGCAAGTCTCTATTTTCTGTCTTATCCCTGCTTCAACAGCCATCATCTGAATGCTGGAAATGGGATGATTACAAATGTAAATGCTGTTTCACTTCATATTGTGCACCTCAATTTTAAAAATACTCACCTCTGAGCACTGGGGCAAAAGCAAGTAAACCGGCAGCAAATGACTACAAGTATTCTGTGAAATCCATTACTTCAGAGACTGTTCATATTGCCCAACTGATTAACAAGGTGAAGATTTTTCATGTTTTAGGAGCTCTTTAACACTTGTGTATAAACTGAAACTTATGCAGCTGTGGAACAGCATGGGAAATGTTTGGACATCCAGGTATTCTGAACAACAGCTCCTATAGTCCCTTGATATTGGCTACATTGGCAGAGGTTCCTGGGAGTTGAAATCCAAAACATTTACAATTTTATTTCTCAGCATTTTCTAACATCCTGAAGTGAGCTCAAGGTAGCAAACATGGTTTCTCCACCCCACCATTTTATCTTTATGATAACCCTGCTAGGTAGGCTAAGTAGATATCATTCCTTAGGTAGGTATCATTCCTAGTGGTTAGGAAATGCTTGTTGTGATACTGCTCCTACTTGTCTTAGGATTTGGTTTTATCTGCATGTTATTGATTCTATTTTTGCATATCTTGTGAGCCACAATTTGTCTTTATGTAGCTTTTCAGTTTATAGTATCATGAGCTCCTACAAATGGGAAACAGCATGCAATAAATAATGTTTTTTTTAAAAAAATACACAATGAAATTCATAACTGAAGACTACTTGTGTGACAGACACAGTGGGCCCTTGGTATCTGCTGGGGTTTGGTTCCAGGGCCCCCCATGTATACCAAAATCCATGGATGCTAAAGTCCCATCCATATAAAATTTTCTTGAGTATGTTGCTATTCTCAGTGTGCTGGTTGGCTGCTTAGGTGTCAGGATCTGCCTCTTCTCGCAGGACAAAGCCCCTGGCTACAGCAGCTAGCGCAGCCTCTTTGCAGACACAGGCCCTGGCTGTGGGAAGCTGGGAAGAACCAGGGCCAAGCTATCAGACACAGGCGGCTACAATCTTGCAGCACACCTGAAGCAGCCAGGGGAACTGCTATATAAGAGCAGCATCCAGCCCTCAGTGTTGGCCACCACAACATGGTATTCTATGCTGTCTGTAGCTGCTCCTTGCTTTTGGAGCCTTGGGCCTTCTGTGCTGTCTGTAGCTGGGCCTTGGGCCTTCCAGCTGCTCATCTCACTCCCTTGGAGGAGGTCTGCTGCTCAGCATGAAGTAGCTGAAGGGAACCAGAAAAAACTCAAGAATGAGGGCAAGGATAGTTGGATTACTTTAACATGGTCTACATGGGTCTCCCTTTGAAGAGTATTTGGAAACTTCAGCTAGTCCAAAAAGCAGCAGCCAGATTATTAACAGGGGCTAGTTACAGCATGTTGTGTTGTATGTCTTCAAGTCACTTCTGATTTATGGTGAGGCAGCTAAGGCAAACCTATCATGTGGTTTTCTTGGCAAGATTTGTTTTGGGAGGGGGGTTGCCTTTGCCTTCCTCTGAGGCTGAGAAATTGTGAGTTGCCCAAGGTCACCCAGTGGGCTTCCATGGCTGAGCGGGAATTTGAACTCTTGTCTCCAGAATCATAGCCCAATGCTCAAACCACTACTGTATACCATGCTGGCTCTCTGTTATAGTATAGGACTCCTTTTTTACAACAGCTCTGCTGGATGCCCATTTGTTTCTGGGCACAATTCAAGGTGCTGGTTATGACCTGCAAAGCTCTATACAGCTCAAGTTCAGGCTATTTGAAGGATTGTATCTTCTGATATGGGCCTGCCCAAATTCTTAGATCTTTGGAGGAGGCATTTCTCTCACTCCCACCACCTTCACTGGCACATTTGGTGGGAACATGGAAGAGGAACTTCTTTGTGGCTGCTCCTACACCCTGGACACCCTTTCCTCAAGAGGCTAAGATGGCTCCTCCTTGCTGTCTTTCTGCCATCAAGATTTTTTTTTATTCCAGCAGGTATTAAGGAACTGAATGTTTTATGCAATGGGTTTTGCTGTTTTAGTGCTGTGCTATTTTTAATCTATGTTTTTAAATTAGTGTTTTATATGGTTTTAATTCAACAGACAATTTAACATTATTTTAATCTTAACTTTTTTCTGTGCTTTTAGCTGTATGTAGTTTGACTTGTATCTCTTTTTATTCTGTAAGCTGCTTCGAGTCCCACTTTTGGGGGAAGGGTGGGATATAAATAAAGTGATTGATTAATTTTGTAAACTGCTTTTAAATCTTCCTGGGGCTAGAAAGTAGGATTTAAATATTCTAATTAATTTAAAATGGCAATTGCTTTAATAAAACCGTATTTTATCTTGGCATTAGAATGAAACTAATGCTGGTGCCAAGGACAAGATGCTACATAACTGGGGTGCTACAGCAGACAAGGCCACCTCCAAAATCTATGAACAAAATGTATTGCTCCAACTGTATGGAGAAGAGGAAGGCCCCTCCAGCTATCATCATCATGCAATACAAGAGTGACCTACATCACAACACTGCAGCATGGAATGCTTCCATTCAGAAAGATAGACAGCCCTATAGTCACTCAGAATATTCCATTCTGTTCTCCCAGCAGCCATTCAGCATTCTGCACCCACTAAACATTATAGCTGGGATCCTGTTGGTGCATTATGCTAGTGCAGTGAACTTTTCTCAGCATTCAGAAGTGACAGGGGGAGGCAGAGAAAGCTGTCTTGTTGACATTCAGAGAGGAACCTACTGGCCCCCATGCAGCCTATACCCACAGTGCTTAGCTTCTGCATGCAAATGTAAAGCTAAAGGAAGGACCGTTCTGGAAAGGCTGGCTTGGAAAGTTGCCTGTGCAGAACAAATGACTTTCCAAGGCAGTCTTCTCAGAGCATCTTTACTTTTAAGGACTCAGTCAGAAGCTGGGCATCAGGGAACAGGCTGCCTGGGAGGTGGCAGCTTCCTCCCTGGGCACCAATAAAACCGCTTTTCTGCCACATCAGTGTAGGTATACAGCCAAAAGGACCCTGGCCAACCAGGATTCATTGGACTGTTTCCATCCCCATTTAGGTCTCTTTTCTCCCATGCAGATTTGTTTGATACTTCTGCAAATCTTGGGGTTACCTGAAACTGATGATATATACTTCTTGTGTTTTGTTGTTGTCACTGAGACCATATAAGGATACACATAGAGAAAAAGAATAGTATACTGCAATAGTATGGCTCTCCAGATAGTGCTGGACTGCAACTCATCACCCTTACCACTGGCTATGCTGCCCAGGGTTGATGGGAGTTCCATTTCAACTACATTTGGCATGGGACTTATGTACAGAAAGCAAGCAGGCAGAGATAGGAAAAGAAAATTCAGACTTATTAACAGTCACATCCTACCAATAATAAAATACATGATAAAACCATTACCATAAAACAATTTATAACACAGCAGAAAAAACATAACAGCAAGCCAACTTTTTTTTTTAAAAAAAAAAACAATGTTCAACTAAAAAAAAGGGCTGCATAGTTAAATACCATTAACAGCTTGAGATAAAGGATGGACTTTGTCTGGTGCCAGAAATGTAATAATGATGGCACTAGGCAAACATTTCTTAGGAGGGAGCTGCATATTTAGAGCACAAAGTCATTAACTGCCTACCCTCAAAAGGCAGGGGTTTTCAAAGAAGGACTTCCTTTCTTTCAAAGAAAATTTTAATCTACTATTGGTGAAAACTAGGCAATTACAACTGAAAAGAAAGAAGTGGGATCCAAACAAAGATCTGGATTAAATATCAATTCCTGTAAACCTAGATTTCATTTAAAACAAAGAACTTCCATCAGAATTTAGAAAAGAAAGTTAAGACTGCCACAGTATGTAAGATGATCATTGTAATCTGAGGTATTGCTATGGGTTACATTCATATACACCTCCAGCTCTATTATATAGGGAACATTTTAAAATTATAGTCAAATCTGTTGACTTTTCAAAAGCCTTTGCTGCTCAAATTCCACCTAAAAATCAAGCAGCCCAAAGAGAAAGTGTCATCGCAAACAAGTCTGAGCTTGTTTTAATGCTATTTGGCTGCCAAGTAATAAGGAAGCAAACCAGCATGACTAGAACAACCAGCTCTAAAGAGAATCAATACAATAACCAAAGCCTAAACTTTAATAGATCAACTTCTATTGACATTTTAGTATAGCACACCAAGGAACATCACTAGACCAGAGTGCAGTAGTTACTATGCTAAAAACAAAACAAAACCCACCAGGGACAGAACTGTTCATTGTTGGACTTCAATGTGCATGGGTGCAGAACGTTTCCACTTACTTCATAAAATCATATAGGAACAAAGGGCCATTAAAAACGACACATGCCTTCCATAAAACACAGACTGTACTCCTCAGCCCAGCTGCATCGTCTGTTCATCCTACATGAACACACAAACTCTTAACATAGCAATTCTCAAATTTAGAAACCAGGGAATTTTTCTGCAGCAAAGTTAAGCAAGAGAGAAAAGTTGCTCTTCTCCCCTTAATACAAGCATTTATTTTAGGGAAGCACATTATCTTGTTACAAAATATTACTTTTGCTCCCTGTCTAAGAATGCAACTTGCACATGTTCTGTAGCTAACGATCATTTGGGAAATCCCTGAAGAACCAGCAACATAAATTAGACAAAGGTGCCCTCAGAACTCCACAAGACTCAGAAAAGTGAGACACACCACATAATACATCTGTGGGCAAAATTTTTCAAAGACTGCTAACCAATCTCCTACTCCAAGAGAAATCCCTTTCATATTCAAAACATGCCGATCCACTCGATTCTGATGATGAACAGATTATATAAACCTGCTTTGTAAACCATTAAGCACACTGGTTGGTGTTGTTGTGTGCCTTCAACTTGTTTCTAAATTATGCTGATCCTAACGTGAACCTATAATGGGGTTTTCTTGGCCAGATTGTTCAGAGGGGATTTGCCTTTGCCTTCCTCTGAGATTGAGAGAGTGTGACTTGCCCAAGGTCACCCACTGGGTTTCCATGGCTGAGCGGGGATTCAAACCCTGGTCTCCTGGGTTTATAGTCCAACGCTCAAACCACTATACCATGCTGGCTCTCTAACCTCAGTGGTGCATCTAGTTAAATACTGTTCCCTCCAACTGGCTGCAACTCTCTAAGGTCATATGAAGAGTTCTTTCCAGCCATGTCACATGGAAAGGCTTAGGATGACTGGAGAACATGTGCATTCAATGTATGTGCTTTTACTAAGCAATGGTGCTTCTTAAAAGCTCACAGGTCTCTGAAGAACCACTGCCGCATACACAAAAACACCTCAAGAAGACAAGGAATTCTTTACTCAAAAGCCCACAACTGAGGAGCCAGACTCAAAGTAGTAAGATACATTTATGAAGCATATCTTATCCTGTAACTAGCAACAATTGTACCTTTCTTTTTGTTACGTCGACCACTGATAGGACACTACTCTAGAATTTTATTTCTCTTTTAGGCTTTCAGACTATTTTTAAACTACTTAAATCCACAAGAAACAGCTTAATTACTACAGCAGCTAGTTTATTAATAAAACCACCATATCTTAAGTTAAACCACAGTATTTTATTATTTATATTTTATTTATTATATTTATTTATACCCTGCCTTTCTGTCAATGTAGGGACTCAAGGCGGCTAACAACGAATTTTAAAACAATACTTATATGCACTATGATAGCACTGCAAAGAATAGACACTCAAAAAACACATGAACTGTCTATAGAAAATACAAGGCAAGTATCTCAAGTTGCGGGTGCAAACAGTCAGTTTCATTAGCAGATTTTGGGGAAACAATTTGTCTAGACAATGTTGCATATCTTAATAATTTATCAAGGAATAGTCAAAGTTCAAGGTTATTGCCAATGTGCAGTTCAGTCTACTGGAATCAATGAAAAGGAGGAGTGAAGTCACAAATGCCTCCTCAGGGAAAATAAATTTACCTAAGACTGGAAAAAAATTGCAGTGATATCAGGCATCGGGAGGGGTATGTGAGTGTGTGTGTAGGAGATGCACAAAGAGGTACAAAGAGTTGTGGGATCCAAGCAGCAACAGCAGCATAGGTGGCAGAGAAAATAACTAAAGCTCTAGGAAAGTTTCTGGCTTCAAGGTAAATCTGGGACCTTTAGAATGGAAGAGGGAACAAATTCACAAACAATGTTTTTAACATAGGCAACTATATAATTGGAATTCTAAGAGCAGGGGGGATAATAGATCCACACCTCTGGAGATGCCTAGACAATATAATGTCCATTTAGCACAGGGGGCAGGGTTATTTTATGCCCCAGCACCTGTCTGGCAGACTGTACCACTGAGTCACTTCCTGCCATCACTTTGGCCAATTTCCTCCTCCCTTTTTGGTGTTTTGGGGAGATTTGAGGGCTTTTCAGGGCTACAGGAAGTGTGTGTGTGTGTGTGTGTGTGTGTGTGCACGCGCGCATGCATGTTGATGGGGCTGGAGAGGTCTTCTGGAGGGTCCTGAGGGTTGCATGAAGCCTGCAGGCTACACCTTCCCCATCCATGATTTAGCACAAAGTGAAAGAGTATATGAATTACTTACATAAAACTACTAAGACAGAAACCTAATCCCCATGGCTTGAACAACCTATGCCCACTGTTTTAACACAGAGACGCATGCAAGATGAAATCAATGGCAATGAGGATGATTTTTTTCCTAACTCATAGCTGCATTCTAGTTCCTAGTTATAGAAGTCTAATAGTCAGTTTTAAAAAAATAGAGCTTACAGCTTATATAACTATGGAATGCAGAACAAACTTACAACGGAAGAGGAGGAAGGAACAAAATTTACCTTGTGACAAGCTTCTGTTTTAATTTCTTTGAGAGCACGTTCAGAGAACACACATCCACAGTTGCGCAGGAAGCAAAACCTTGCAGAAGCAAAGAAAGATGGTGAATAGGTTAAGGTCAAGGGGCATATTTCTAAATAAAATGCACAGAATAGCACATTAAATCACATTATATACAATGGGCTTAAGGCTACATGTGACCATGTAGTGCCTTTTTATTAATTAATTTGCTTATGATACCCTTACCCTACTTCTCTACCAAAAATGGCATCCAGCAATAAAGGAATTCAAACAAACATAAATAAAACTGAAAAATGAAAGCAAATTAAAAGCACAATTATCAACACTGTCGTTTGTTTCAATGGGACTCAGGCTGCACTCCAGGGCAATCTTTGCTGGAACTTCATTTCATCATATTCAGTGGAACACAATTTCCAGCAAAGATAGGACTAGCTACACATAGCAGCTACATTTAGCTGGACTAAGCCCAAAATTTCTAAGCAAACCTGAACCAATACATTCTTTAAACAGAACACCATTTGGTACCAAAACTTAGTTCCTATCATAGCATAACTTAACTTGTGTATCCCAAAACGCCCCCATGTGGTTAACACATGATAAACATGATAAGAAAAGGGCTAATCTATGCCAGTGACTAAACCATAAAATTCAAATACTGTAGTCACAATACATACGGTATTTATTTTTCAGACATTTACCGTATATACTCATGTATAAGTCAACCCCATGGGCATATTTGAAGGGCAAAATTATAGATTTTGCTATGACCTGTGGATAAGTCGAGGGTAAAACTTAGGGGCATGTAATAAATCTTTTCCTCTCCTTTAAAAAAATGCACATAGGGAACATACTTAGGACGAGCTAAAGAAAAGGAAAGGATCTGTTTATTTGAGGGGTTAAAATTGGGAGTGGTGTAAATTGCATTGCTGATCTTACAATGTCTATATCTATACAAATACAGGTAGGTAAAGGAATATAATAGAGGAAAAAGAATGAGAATGCGGCCTGGGGGAGAAGAGCAAGTCCGTTTATTAGGGACCCAGCACGAAGGCAGTGACAAGAAGCCCCTCTTGGTGTGCTGGGGCACGGAAGCAGCGGTCCCACTCCATCAGCCCTCCCTTGCTCAAACTGGAGAAAGAACAGCAGCCCTCACTCCCTTCTTTTTTGGCCCGAGCAACGTTCAGCAGCAATGTGGAGGAGCCTGAAGAATGTGGCACATCTGCCATTTTGAGTGTTTGAGGTGGAGTGGTGCAGTGGCTGCCATTTTTAATAAGGGCGTAGTGTATAAGCCTCACCTTGCAAAGCCTGCAGAGAGACTGCCAAGCCTCGTGAGACTTATACAGTAACCCCCTATTAAAAATGGCCAACGTCACTGTGATCCACCTCAAGTGCCCAAAATGGCAAGGAGCACAAGAGCTCATCCAGCCATCATTGTTGTAATCTGTTTCCCACACTGACCCATAAGTAAGTCGACCCAGTTTTTTTCGGCAGATATTTTGTAAAAAACTTTTTTACTTACACACAAGTATATATGGTAGGTTTCATAGGTTACTAATATTCCCCACTGAATGTAATTCTTAGGACATAAATATATTATCAGTTTGCAAATGTTCATGAAATATAGTGACTATAATATTTGAGTGGGCTTTAGTTCCATAAAATCATTATTTCAGTACAATGAACACTGAACAGATTAGCTTCCTGGGTAGGATCTGGCAATCACGCTAAGATTTAGGTTCAGCACACCAAATAAACTGTAATATCCTATCATGAACTGAAAGAAAAATCAATACAGTCGTCCCTTCACATTCATGGGGGTTAGGATCGCCAGACCCCCGCAAATGTGAAAAAACCACAAATAACACTCACCCCTCTGCTGTGCTTTCTTTCTCCCTGCAAAGTGAGCGAAGAAGCAGCAGAGAAGCGATTTCAGAGGCTTTGCCTCCCCCCCCCCACGCACTTGCCTGGACCTTCACTCCCTTTGCAAAGGGAAATGAAGACCCAGGGAAGCAGGGAGGGAGAGGCAAACCTCAAAATCACCCCTCTGCTGTGCTTTCCTTCTCCCTGCAAAGGGAGCAGCAAAGGGGTGATTTCAGAGGCTTTGCCTCCCACCCCCCTGCTTGCCTGGACCGTCGCTCTCTTTGCAAAGGGAAATGAAGACCCAGGAAAGCAGGGAGGGAGAGGCAAACCTCAAAATCGCCCTTCTGCTGTGCTTTCCTTCTCCCTGCAAAGGGAGTGAGGGAGCAGCAGAGGAGCAATTTCAGAGGATTTGCCTCCCCCCTCCCCCTGCACTTGCCTGGACCTTCACTCTCTTTGCAAAGGGAAAGGAAGAGCCCGGAGAGGGGTGGGTGGGTGAGGGAAACTGCAAATACTCAAAACCGTGAATGGCAAAGCCGCGAATGTGAAGGGACCACTGTAATACTTTCTTGTGAAGGTCATCTATGCATCATGTTTGGATGGCATTCAAACAACCTGCAATACTCTTACTCATACAGAATCTGAACAACTTATAAAAGTCTTTGTCACCTTTTCTGAGGTCCTCCTGTCAGGAAGCAAAGATCAGGCAGTCTTTTGGTAACAGAGTGGTTGCTGCGAGAAAGCTTTTTACCAAGTTGGTGCTGTATTTACTTGTTGTTGTTGTTATTGTTTTTACTGATGTATTTCAAACTGTTTAATATGTAAACTTATTTTGTGTGTTAACTAAACAGTTACTTAATCTTCCAGTGAGTCACGCTGAATCCCATTTTGGGGAGAAAAGTAGGATATAAATTGTTGTTGTTGTGGGCCTTCAAGTCATTTCTAATCTATGGCGAGCATATCACAGGGTTTTCTTGGCAAGATCTGCTTTGGCAAGAAGCAAAACAGCCCTTCCTCCATCCCATCTGCCATTGCCCTGGCCAAGGAGGGAGAGAAGAAAAGTCAGGCAGAGCTCCACCTTGCCTCGGCCCAGAAGCAGAATGGCCCTCCCTCCATCCCAACTGTCATTGTCCTGGCTGCAGAGGGAGAGAAGGAAAGTCAGGCAGAGCTCCATCTTACTTCGGCCCAGAAACAGAATGGCCCTCCCTCCATCCCAACTGCCAATGCCCTGGCCAAGGAGGGAGTGAAGGAAAGGCAGGTTGAGATCCATCTTGTCTCAGCCCAGAATCAGAATGGTCCTCCCTCCATCCCGTCTGCCATTGCCCTGGCTGCAGAGGGAGAGAAGGAAAGTCAGGCAGAGCTCCATTTTGCCTTGGCCCAGAAACAGAACATTGCCCTTGCTGCAGAGGGAGAGAAATGAATGCTAGACTTAATCCTTTCCCCTTTCCTTTTGTATCATGTCTTCATTAGATTGTAAACTTGAGGTCAGGGATCTGTTTTGTTGTTCTTTTTCTTGTAAAGGGCCATGTACCTTGATGGCAATATAGAATAAAAAATGATGATGATGATGATGATGATGATGATAAATTTATTCAGAGGGGCTTGCCTTTGCCTACCTCTGTGGCTGAGAGAGTGTTACTTGCCTAAACTCACCCAGTGAGCTTCCATGGTTGAGTGGGGATTCAAACCCTGGTCTCAAGAACAATAGTCCAACTCTCAAACTACTACAGTCATCCCTTCACATTCACGGGGGTTAGGTTCCCCAGATCCCTGCGAATGCAAAAAATCCACGAATAACAACTGCCCTCCCCCTCCCCTGCAAAAGCAATCACGGGGCCTCCGGAGGACCTATATTTGCTTTCCCCTGCCTCCCCCTCCCTCCCAAGGCCTTCATGGAGCCTCCAGAGTGTCTCCAGGGACCCCATGAAGGTCTCCCCTGCCCTCCCCCCTCCCTCCCAGGGCCTTCATGGGGCCTCTGGAGCGTCTCCGGGGACCCCGTGAAGGTCTCCCCGGCCGTGAAGGTCTCCCCGGCCCTCCCCCCTCCCGCCCAAGGCCCTAACGGGGCCTCCAGAAGCCCCGTGTCACTGCTTTTGGGAGGGCGGGGGCCCTCCCCAAACCCTCAAATATTCAAAACCACGAATGCTAAGTTCGCGAATGTGGAGGGGCAACTGTATACCTCTGGCTCTCAATAAATAAATAAATTTAGCCTAGCTTTGAGGTGAGCGGGGAGATAGCTTCAAACCACAATGGAATTGTGGATTTTTCCATTTGGTAAAAAGTGTGCAGTTGACATTTTACTGTTTTCCTGATCTGTATGCAGTGGGCCCTCAGTATCCATTGGGGTTTGGTTCCAGGACCCACACCTGCCGGATACTAAAATCCATGGACACTCAAGTCCCCATTATATATAACATCATAGTAAAATGGCGTCCCTTATATAAAATGGTGAACAGCAAGGTTTGCTTTTTGGATTCCTCCCCGACCCCTCAAATATTTTTAAGGCATGATCAGTTGAATCCATGGATTCAGAACCCATGGAGATGCAGGGCTAACTGTAGCTGTTAATCTATTACGTAAAAACAACAAAGGGTCTTGTGGCAACTTATAATATGGCATACACTTTGGTAGATAAGAACTTTCTTCAATCAGGTGCACATCTGATGAAGCGGACAGTGTGGACTGCAGTCCATGGAAACGAATGCGATAATAAAATTTGCCAGTCTTTAAGTTCCCAGAAATAATTACTGCCCAGTCAACCTGACATCAATACCAGGAAAGATTTCTAGAGCAGATCATTAAACAGACCGTCTGTAAGCACTTTGAAAGGAACAGTGTGATCACTAGAAGTCAACATGGGTTTCTCAAAGACAAGTCATGCCAGAGGAATCTTATGTCTTTTTTTGATAATTACAAACTTGGTAGATGAAGGAAATGCTGTAGTGTATCTTGATTTCAGTAAGGCTTTTGACAAGGTCCCTCTTGATATTCCTGCAAAAAAGTTAGTAACATGTGGCCTAGGCAATGAGACTGTTAGGTGGATTTGTAATTAGTTAACTAATCAAACCCAAAGGGAAGTAGGCTAACACAAAGGCTAATACCCCAGAGGACAGGATCAGAATTCAAAATGATCTTAACAGATTAGAAAGCTGGGCCAAAACTAACAAAATTAATTTCAACAGGGAGAAATGTAGGATACTACACTTGGTCAGTAAAAATGAAATGCACAGGTATAGGATCAATGACACCTGGCTGGAAGGCAGTACATGAGAAAGGGTTCTAGGAGTCTTAGTGGACCACAAGTTGAATTATTTATTATTATTATGTATTTCATTTTTATGCCATCTTTCTCCCTAGACAGGACCCAAGGTAGCTTTCATAAAAACATGAGTCAGCAGTGTGATGCAGCAGCTAAAAAAGCCAATGCGATTCTAGGCTGCATCAATAGGAGTATAGGTCTAGATCAAGGGAAGTAATAGTGCCACTCTATTTGGTCAGACCTCACCTGGAATACTGTGTCCAGTTCTGGGCACCACACTTCAGGAAGGATATTGACAAGCTGGAACGTGGCCAGAGGAGGGTGACCAAAATGGTAAAATGCCTGGAAGCCATGTTCTATGAGGAGCGTCTTAGGGAGCTGGGTATGTTTAGCCTGGAGAAGAGGTTAAGAGGGGACATGATAGCCATGTTTAAATATTTGAAGGGATATCATAACTGAGGATGGGGCAAGCTTGTTTTTTGCTGTTCAGAGACTAGGGCATGGAGCAATGGACTCAAACTACAGGAAAAGATATTCCACCTAAACATTAGGAAGAACATCCTGACAGTAAGAGCTGTTCAGCAGTGGAATGCACTGCCTCAGAGTGTGGTGGAGTCTCCTTCTTTTGGAGGTCTTTAAACAGAGGCTAGATGGCCATCTGTCAGGAATGCTTTCTACATTCCTGCAGAGCAGGGGATTGGACTAGATGGCCCTTGTGGTCTCTTCCAACTCTAAGATTCTATAAGAACTTTTGTGCAACAGACTAATACAATTATCCTAGCTGGGAAATTATTTATCTTTCCTCCTCTTTCCCAGTCCCTTTTTATGCAGTAAACCTGTGGGCAGGGCCTTTTTTTTGTTTGATTGATTGTAAGTATGTTTGCTTCGACACATGTTAAAACAGCACAACTTGTGGGAAAATACACTAATGCTCAGTAGAGTGGAAGGCAAAAGAAAAAGACAAAGACCTCATTACCAATGGAGTTAGTAAATCAAGGAAGCCATAGCCCTGGATCTGCAAGACTGTGAGCTAGTTTGTGGATGGTTAGGATTTCTGGAGGTCTCCCATTCATAGTTCGAAGTCAACTTGACAGCAAATAACAACAAAAATTATACCCTGCCTGCTAAGTTTTGAGGCTGCCTACAATACATTTTTTCACACAAGAGTACACAGCTACTCACAAGGTCAGCATTGGGCTAAAGTACAGACAAACCTGAGAGCATACAAATTTCAACCCAGTTGTCAGATGTCCAAAGAGCAACTCTGCTTCTCAATTTTCTGTTACCAATCCTAGATTCTCTAATATAGAAACAGGAGAGCAAAAGGAGGAAGAAGGAAATGGTAGGGCCACTACGCAGAAAAGATG
Organism: Gambelia wislizenii; assembly: GCA_030847615.1. NCBI lineage: Eukaryota > Metazoa > Chordata > Lepidosauria > Squamata > Crotaphytidae > Gambelia > Gambelia wislizenii. Next base: position 25,424,442 of record JAUMIR010000004.1, read on the forward strand.
GCAAAATGCTAACAGGGGACAGAGAAAAGGCAGAATTACTCAACACTTTCTTTGCCTCAGTGTTTTCAGAAAAGGAAAAGGGTGACCAACCTGAGGATAATGGAACAGAGGACACAATGGGGGAAATCCAGCATAGAATAAGCAAAGAGGTAGTACAGGAATACCTTCTTAATCTAAATGAATTTAAATCTCCAGGACCAGATGAACTACATCCAAGAGTATTAAAAGAGCTGGCAAATATAATCTCAGAGCCATTGGCAATAATCTTTGAGAAGTCCTGGAGAACAGAAGTCCCAGCAGACTGGAGGAGGGCAAACATTGTCCCCATCTTCAAAAAGGGGAAAAAAGAGGATCCCAACAATTATCGTCCAGTTAGTCTGACATCAATACCAGGGAAGATTCTAGAGCAGATCATTAAACAGAGAGTCTGTGAACATTTAGAAGGCAATGCCATAATCACAAAAAGTCAACATGGGTTTCAGAGAAACAAGTCATGCCAGACTAATCTGATCTCTTTTTTTGATAAAATGACCAGGTTGATAGATGAAGGGAACACTGTGGATATCGCATACCTTGATTTCAGTAAGGCCTTTGACAAGGTTCCCCATGACATTCTTGCAAACAAGCTTGTAAAATGTGGGCTAGACAAGTTAACCGTTAAATGGATTTGTAATTGGTTGACCGGCCGAACCCAAAGGGTGCTCAGCAGTGGCTCCTCTTTGTCTTGGAAAGATGTGACCAGTGGGGTGCACAGGGTTCTTTCTTGGGCCCAGTGTTAGTCAACATCTTTATCAATGACTTGGATGAGGGAACTAGGGGCCTAGTTATCAAATTTGCAGATGACACCAAATTAGGAGGAGTAGCTAATACCCTAGAGGACAGGATCAAAATTCAAAACGACCTGGATAGACTGGAGAGCTCGGCCAAAGCTAATAAAATGAAATTCAATACGGAGAAATGTAAGGTACTGCACTTAGGGCGGAAAAATGAAATGAATAGTTATAGGATGAGGGAGACCTGGCTGAATGAGACTACGTGTGAAAGGGATTAAGGAGTCCTAGTAGACCATGGGTTGAACATGAGTGAACAGTGTGATGCAGCTAAAAAGGCCAATACGATTTTGGGCTGCATCAATAGAAGTATAGTGTCTAGATCAAGGGAAGTAATAGCGTCACTCTATTCTGCCTTGGTCAGACCTCACCTAGAATACTGTGTCCAGTTCAGGGCACCACAATTCAAAAAGGATATTGACAAATTGGAGCGTGTCCAGAGAAGGGCAACTAAAATGGTGAAAGGTCTGGAAACCATGCCTTATGAGGAGAGACTTAGGGAGCTGGGTATGTTTAGCCTGGAAAAAAGACGGTTAAGAGGCGATATGATAGCCCTTTAAGTATTTGAAGGGGTGTCACGTTGAGGATGGAGCAGGCTTGTTTTCTGCTGCTCCAGAGACTGGAACAAGGAGCAATGGATGCAAGCTCCAGGAACAGAGATTCCACCTCAACATTAGGAGGAACTTTTTGACAGTAAGAGCTGTTCGGCAGTGGAACACACTCCCTCGGAGCGTGGTGGGGTCTCCTTCCTTGGAAGTCTTTAAACAGAGGCTGGATGGCCATCTGTCGGGGATGCTTTGATCGTGATTTGCTGCGTGGCAGGGGGTTGGACTGGATGGCCCTCGTGGTCTCTTCCAGCTCTACAATTCTATGATTCTATGAGTGGTATAAGTTCCATGTGAAACTTACAGAACAAGAATCAAAGCCCAAGAATTTTAGGTACAAAAATTATATAACACTACCTTCTTCCATCTACCCTTGAACACAACCCCAGATCTGAATTTGTAAATATAGTTTATCTATGGCAGAAAATATAATGGATGAACTATATTAGCAAGAACTAGTTAAGATGATGAGAGCCAACGTGGTGTAGTGGTTTGAACTAATCTTGTCAAGAAAACCCCGTGATAGATTCACGAAGTCAGAAATGACTTGAAAGCACACAACAACAACAGTTAAGATAACAAAATATTAGTCTTAATTTTCACTAAATAGTAAATACTAACCGATGCCTTCCATTCATTTCCAATCCAACTATGGGACAAATAAAACGTGCACTCTGGATGTCATCATATTTATCCCCTTTTGTATTGCCTTTGTCACCAGTCCAAGCTGGATTGTCGGTGAGATTCAGTTCTATGACATTCTGAATGGAAACAGAACAAAAATTGTTTAAGCTAAAGCAAGTTGAAGTAATCTACTCAAACAATTTGATTCTTTCCTCTGCTATTCGATAAGAATAAAACCGTCTGTGAAATATTTAGTAATGATGTCCTTCATCTGACTAACAGCTCTTTTTTAAAAGATGATGATAGTTTAATTGTTTTTCTAGTCAGAAGTATGTTCAGCTATAACAGGCATAACTCATTTCTAAAGTATCAGTTCACTTGTTTTTCATCAAGACATAACTGCATAGTGTATAATATGCGAACCTTCCACTGTCACAATCCTGTTATTGCTATTTAAAAATTTAGTGCTGCCATAATATTCATGCATTTATTTTTAATAAGTGGCACAGTGACAGAAGTGGCGCTCTATAACAGTATATATTTCAGTCTAAGACAAAGTAGATAAAGATGAAAAGAGAAAACAAGATTTGATGAAATGAGGACAAGCTAAGGGGTAATATTGTAAGGAAAAAGTTGCGATTTGCCCAGGAATGACTACAAAAATCAGGAAACCACAATTCCACTTGTCACAGTGATTTTCCCAGTCTGACAAATCAGCTGAGCCTTTCCTGTCTTCCTGATTTTTGACTAATAATATGGTTTGGAATTATGTGGAGCACCTCTAAAATACACATGCATTTTAGGAATAACCCTTAGTAACACAGTATAAATTCATCTAAAATATGCTCCGTTAAAAAGCAAAAATCAGAATTATTTTACAGAAATTGGGTGCTCCTGACATTCACTAAAAATCAGTGCAATTTATGTTAAGGAACTTAACATGATGAACTTCCATTGAATTTTTAACCAAAGGACTAAAGACTCAGGAGTCTAAAAAGTAAAGGCACATACAAACATTCAGTCTACCTTAATACTCTTGATATGGGATGCAGCCTTCAAGAGCACTTTATCAGAAGATTTATCCAGCAGGAATTCAATGATTGCATCTTTATTATACAGCCTGTAACAGAAAGCATATTGTGAAATTTAGATTACTTTATGGCAAATATTTATTGAAAAATTAGGATTTTTCCACTGGAAAAGGAAATAAGTACTGTAATCTTACCTGCCAAGCTCACAAGCTACAATAGGTCTGCTTAATTTTTCTTGACTCAGAGTGCAGTAATACCATTGTGCCACTAATTCTGCATTTTTGTCAACCTATGGAACATATAAAATTATAAACATTTAAGAAATTTTTAATCTTAATATCAAAAGCTAAAAGCCCACATTTCACTGCAATTCAATCTTTATATAAAACACACCATTCACATAATACAGTATGAAATATAAGCTTAATACATATAACAAAAATGATTACTGGACAAGTATTGGACCAGTGCTTCCTATAGGAAGGATCTTCATAGTTGGAAACAGATAAAGTGCTGCCATCCAAATTCACTGATCTGTCAGCCCAGGTTGCCCTCTACCAAACATGGCCTTAGAGAACCTTGCTTCACAGTTAACACACTTCTGTATGTATGCTACCTATGTAAAAATGATGATGAGGAATCGGATTTGACCAGAGTGCATACATACCCAGAAAAACATGTGCGTACAATTTATGTATGATTTTTCTGAACATAGCAAGACAGCCTACAGACCAAAGTTTTCATTTGTTCAAAAGGTATCTGCTACTTTCCACTCTTAACTGTAATGTGAATCTCTTTCACATGACATGCATGAGCTCACTTTATTCCTGGTTTGTTTCTGCTTGCAGTTGATAAATGTTGGCCTGAAATAAGCTGGAAGAGCAACCACGTCCAGGCAATTTTGAATGTTGGTTTTTTTGTCCTGTACACAAGGAAGGCAATTTGCCTATGTACAATTCCACGAACACCCAAAAAAACCAATGATAGACAGTACGTGTGAATGGGAGAATGCTAGAACTTCTTGATTTACTCAGGTTTGCTTCTTCAGAAAGTACAACTTCTGACTCTGTATAGAGATGTTACTGGGCAAATGAAATATGAATGGGTAATAACAACACACCTGATCAACCCTGAAGAAACAACAGAACACTGAAAATGGTGTATTCTTCTTTCCATCATATCTTCTGAAAACAACCACAGTGAGTCTCGTGACACGTTTAATTTTGCATAAACTTTCATGGGACAGCAGACCAATTCATCAGATATTAGACTACAATGGGTCCATTTTAAGGGGCCACAAGATTCTTTGTTGCTTTTTCTGCAACAGATTAACACAGTGACATCCTTGGAAATCTCCTGCGGCACTTCAAATTTTCTGTAGATGTACTTGTGGTAACTTGTATCCACTAGGTACTGAAGGTTTATAGCAGATGAAAAAATCCATAAAGAGTTGGGTTTTTTTTAACTTATGTTTGATTTATGACTATTATTCCCTCTTTAAGAAATAACAAAGAACAAGAATAATAAAAAAGGTTTAGCATTATTTGATATAAAAAATTAAAGCTGTTTCCTTATTGTAGGGGAGGTCCTATGTACTGTTATAATTGTTAGTTTGTCTTTTTTTGTCAGTCAACTATATGTAAGGAAAGGGGAGGAGAGGTATATGTTGTAAACTATATATATTATTTTCTTGGTATTTATGTTATGTACAAGGTCTGTCTATTAATAACGAGACTGCATTTCTATCTTTCAGACAAATCAGGGAGAACTGATTGTGAATGCTTGAGTGGTGACCTTGAACATGTCTGAACCTGCATGATAAACATCAACACTCTTGGCCATTCAGTTAATTGTCAATTGTCATTTAAAGCAGTTGTGTTGTCTGTTGTTTGCTGGAAAAATGCTAAGTTTAAAAGCTGAGCAGCATGGCATTCTGCAGCAACTTGAGGGAGACCCAAACCTTTTTTTTTTTTTAAATCATCAATTGTGATGAAACCTGGGTCTTCCAGTATGATCCTGAGACAAAACAACAGTCAATGCACTGGAAAACACCATCATCACCAAGAATGAAAAAAGCACATCAAAGCAAGTCCACATTCAAAGCCATGCTCATTGGATGTTTTTGTTTTGTTTTTTACAACAAAGGCATAATTTTGGCAGAATGGGTTCTAGAAGGTAGAACGGTGAACCAGCATTATTAGAAGGAAGTTTGGACAAAGCTGAGAGAAAGAATCAGAAAAAAAAGAAGACCAGAACTGGAAAAAAGGTTTCATTCTTCATCAAGACAATGCACCTGCTCACACAGCACCTTCTGTGAAGCAGTTTTTGGCCAATAAACACATTACTACACTTGAACATCCTCCATATTCACCAGATTTGGCACCATGCAACTTTTTTCTTTTCCCTAAAGTGAAATTGGTGCTTAAAGGAGCATGTTTTGAGTCAATCATTGCAGTAAAGAAGAAAATAGCAGATGTGTTGAAAAAGCTGGCAGAAACTGATGTGCTCCACACCTTCAGCCAGTGGAAAACAAGATTGCATTGGTGTGTGAGTGTGAATGTGGAGTATACTGAAGGGGACAACCATTAGAATTGTAATACATATAAATAAAGATGGATTGTGGTATCAGTCTTGTTATTTAATAGACAGACCTCGTATGTTTATATACCAATACACATATTTGGTGGTGGTGGGGAATCTTCTGCAGCCCTGATTCCCAAAGCATGGTTGCTGGCTGGAGGCTAAATCATGTAGCACAACAGCTTTGTGCAACCAGGATTTCACATGAACAACATCTTCCCCTTCTCATCTCCCAGAACTAAAGAGGCCTTAACTCCATAACCCACAACATTACAGCTCCCTGCCGGCTCTGAAGTTTCTCCATATAGGTATTACACCTATTTTCAAGTGGGCTTTCTCATTAATGAATTCTAAAACATTATAAATGTCTTCTACCAAATTCAGTCCTATGTATTGGTTAATGTTTTTCTATTGTGATTGTCTATTGCTAATTACCGTAGTTTATCTTTTTCTCAGTCAACTATATATAGGGAAAGGGGAGGGGAGTATATGTTGTAAACTATGTATATTATGCTCTTGGTATTTATGTTATGTATGTTTATATACCAATAAAATTATGTGAGGGGGGAATCTCCTGCAGCCCCGATTTCCCATGGTTTCTGGCTGGGAGCTAAATTGTACAGTACAACAGCTTTGTGCAACCAGGATTTCACATGAATAACCTCCCTCTTCTCACCTCCCAGATCTAAAGAGGCCTTAACTCCATGACACCCAACCTTACAGCTTCCTGCCAGCTCTTAAGTTTCTCCATATAGGTATTGCAACTGTTTTCAAGTGGGCTTTCTCATAAATGAATTCTAAAACACTATAAATTTCTTCAACCATCTTCAGTCCTATGTATTGGTTAATGTTTTCTATGGTGATTGTCCATTGTTAGTTAGTTTGTCTTTTTCTCAGTCAACTATAAGTAGGGAAAGGGGAGGGGAAACTGTTGTAAACTATGTATATGATTCTCTTGGTATTTATGTTATTTATGCTTATATACCAATAAAGATATTTGGGGGGAAATCTCCTATGGCCCCAATTTCCCAAACGATGGTTACTGGCTGGGGGCTAAATCGTGTAGCACGACAGCGTTGTGCAACCAGGGGGTCGTTTACACGGGCAAATATTCCTCTAAATATACCGCTAAGATAGCTCATAGTTCCCACGGATCGCAGCACAGCATCGCCTCATTCAGAAGGGGGGAAGGTAAAACACCCAAATATAGCGTGGCAAGGGATGTCGCTATTTTTGCCAGCATATTTGCAATGTAGCGCTTTATTGGCAGTGTAAACTAAGGGCCGCATAAGATCTGCATTGTGATTGGTTGCTATGATGTAAGGGGCGGGCTTAAAAGAGAGGTACTGTATTCAGTAGTGATCAGGAAACTGAAAAATCCTCTTTGCTATTTTGCAGAAGTTCTGCCAAGAAAAAGGATTCCCAAGACCTTTCAGTCATAATGTTCCCATCTGGTCAGCTTTGCTTGGGGGAAGGAGGGAGGGAGGGAGAGAGAGGGGGGGGGCACGAGCGAGAGAGACGGGGGAGGGAGGGGGAGGCTGGAACAACTTGCGATAGGTTCACCTTAGGATCCACGGCATGGCTGCAAGGTCTTTTAGCAGAGAGATTACTGTCACTCTGCTTCAGGAGTGAGTTCATTTACAGGCAGATTGACAGAGACAGAGCCACTACTTTGATCTTTCCCCCCTGCTATTTGGGCAGAGTCTGTGAGTCTTGCCCTATGTCCTTCTCCATACAGCCTTTGTCTGCTTGGGAGGCCACACACCCCATACTTATTCAAGTCTGAATTTAAAAGCGACATAATTAGAAAAAAAACCTGACTGGCACAGCTGTGGAAAAGAATTAAACAGCAAGTTGCTGCAATAAATCTGCTGTGTAAACCAGCCCCAGGATTTCACATGAATAACCTCCCTCTTCTCGCCTCCCAGAACTAAAGAGGCCTTAACTCCATGACCCACAACGTTACAGCTCCCTGCCGGCTCTGAAGTTTCTCCATATAGGTATTGCAATTATTTTCAAGTGGGCTTTCTCATTAATGAATTCTAAAACATTATAAATGTCTTCTACCAAATTCAGTCCTATGTATTGGTTAATGTTTTTCTATTGTGATTGTCTATTGCTAATTAGTTTGTCTTTTTCTCAGTCAACTATATATGTAGGGAAAGGGGAGGGGAGTATTTATGTTATTTATGTTTATATACCAATACAGATATTTGGGAGGGGGGAATCTCCTGCAGCCCTGATTTCCCAAAGGCTGGTTGCTGGCTGGGGGCTAAATCGTGTAGCATTGCAGCTTGGGGCAACCAGGATTTCACATGAATAACTCCCTCTTCTCGCCTCCCAGATCTAAAGAGGCCTTAACTCCATGACCCACAACCTTACAACTCCCTGCCGGCTCTTAAGTCTCTTCTTGAAAATAGACTCCTCCTCTCACCTTTTCGATCTTACGAGGCCCCTTCACCAGTTCGTGCCTCTTCGGGATCGTTCCCCCGTCGCAACCCATCTCGCCTCCCCTCACTCCTTCCTGCCGCTTCCGGGTTGCTGCAACAACAAAGAAACTTCCGGTCACGAAAGGCGACGCTTTCCGGCGCAGAACGGCAAGGCGAAGGGCGAGGGGTGATGACGTATGCGTTCGCGTTGCTAGGGGAGCCTTAGCAACCAGGACAGAGCGCGCTGGAGGCGGAGGCCCGACCGTGGCGCTGAAAGGCAGGCAGCCCTTCTGCGTGTCATTGTGTGCCTTCGAGTCGTTTTCTATTTATTTATTTAAATTAGTTGTATTTATTTATTTACTTACTTAATGTATATGCCTCCTTTCGCCCAGAATGGGACCCAAAGCGGCTCACAACATATGAAATACAATTAAAATACAACCATTAAAAAGTTAAAACAAATAAAAACAATTTAAAACATGATATTTTAAAACAAATAAAACATATATGTTAAAATAACAACAGAAAACACGCCCCCATAAAGGCCTCCTATAGCTACAAATTAAATGCCTGCTGGAATAAAAACATCTTTTTTATAAAATGCAGAGATATAGGATGGGTGACACCTGGCTTGACAACAGTACATGTGAAAAGGGATCTAAGAGTCTTATAAACCACAAGCTTAACATAAGCGAACAGTGTGATGTGGCAACTAAAAAAGCCAATGTGATTAGGCTGCATCAAGAGGAGTATAGTGTCTAGATCCAGCCAAATAATAGTACAGTGTACTATATTCTGCTTTGGCCAGACCTCACATGGAATACTGTGTCCATTTATGGGCACCACAATTCAAGAAGGATATCGAGGAGCTGGAATGTGTCCAGAGGAGGGTGAAATTGCAAAATGATAGCAGGGAGGGGGCTACTTATGGCTACCTTCAGACCTTCGAGACCTTCAAGTATTATAACTTGCATAACGCTGAAATAGGGAATACAGTAATGGGAAATTTGTGGTGCTTCACTTCCAGCTACAAAAGCAGCATAAAAGTGCAGTCCGATGGCGAGATGTTAATTTACTCCATTGTAAATCTCGCTAAGTTCAATGTAGCCACCACTCAAGTAGCTGTGCCCAGTTTTGCAACCTTTGTTGTTGTTGTGTACCTTCAAGTAATTTCCCACTTATGGCAACCCTAAGGAGAATCTATCACAGGGTTTTCGTGGCAAGATTTGTTCAGAGGGGGGGGGTTGCCATTGCTTTCTTCTGAGGCTGAGAGAGTGTCACTTGCCCAAGGTTTCCATGGCTGAGTGGGAATTCAAACCCAGATCTCCAGAGTTGTAGTCCCAATGCTCAAACTACTACACCATGCTGGCTCTCGTGTGTCACATATTTAAGTAGGATTTATGTCTGATTTAATTAGTATTGAGTTCTGGTCTGCATCTGAGATCCCATTCTCAAAGTACTGCTTACTTGGCTGTAAGGCAGCATGGTGTAGTGTTTGGAGCACTCGACTACAACTCTGAAGACCAGGGTTCGCATCCCCGCTCAGCCACAGAAACCCCCTAAGTGGCTTTGGTCAAGCCACACTCTATCAGCCTCAGAGGGTGGCAAAAGTAAGCCCCCTCTGAACAGATCTTGCCAAGAAAACCCTATGATACATTTGTCTTAGAGTTACCATAAATCAGAAATGGTTTGAAGGCACACAACAACAAAGGCTGCAAAGCTAGGCACAGTTACTCGAGGGGCAGGTGCATTGAATTTAGTGGGATTTACAATGATGTAAATTACATCTCGCTCTAGGACTGTACTTTAATGCTGCTTTTTTAGCTGGGAGTGAAGCACCACAAACTTCACATGTCACTGTGTTCCCTATTTCAGTGTTATGCAAATTATACTGAAAATACTTGAAGGGACATATGAGTGTTTTTTTTAAAAAAAATAAAAAATATGGAGTCAAAACATTGCAAACTTATTTAGAAGTGAATCTGGTTGAATTTAGTGGCCCTTTACTGCCACGTAAATGCATATAAAATTGTAACCCTGCAGCCATACGTGATGAAGATTTAGGCCAAAGTAAATCCCACTAAGTTCAGTACAGCTTACTCCTGAGTAACTGTGCATAGAGTTGGATTGATCCTGGACTCTTGAAGGCAGTGTTAGAGAAGCACAAGTTCTGGCATGTTGTACAAGCTGGTACTCGGCCCAAATTTGGTATGGAGGCTTGTCAACAGAAGGTTGGCCACCAGATTACAAATTGACCACAGCAAGAAGAGTGTGAAATAGTTGTGATTTGCATTAGTGGAAGAATACCCACACTGAGGAAGTTATAGATGTTTAAGGTGTTTTCTGCATCATGGGGTATGGTAGCTTACTCTATGGTGTGGTTGTTGTGTGCCTTCAAGTCGGTTCCAACTTATGGCAACCCTAAGAGAACCTATCATGGGGTTTTCTGAGGCTGAAAGTGTGTGACTTGCCCAAGGTCACCCAAGTGGATTTTCATGGCTGAGCGGGAATTCGAACTCTGGTTTCCAGAGCAGTAGTCCAACACTCAAACCACTACACCACATTGGCTCTTATCTATATACAGACAAGGCCTGCAATGCTCAACACCACACCTTGGTCTAGAAAAATGAAGGCTTGGCAGGGGAAAAAAGTTGGTCAAAAGCATCCCCCATTTTGCTCAAATAGTTTTTTGTGTTTGTCGATGCCCTGTGCATTGTGAAATATTTTTAAATGATTTATAAACACCTTTTAGGACTTGTTGTTGGGCAGGGATTTTCAAATATTGCAGAATACAGAATATCTCTCAGCCTTCCATCCTTTCGTAGGTCGGTAAAATGAGTACCTGGCTTGTGGGGGCAATTAGCTAACACACATTGGAAACTGCTTAATGCAGTGTAGATGCGTAAATTGCTATTGCTTAAAACAATTTGTATGCCACTCTGATAGCCTTATGGCCGAAGAGCGGGGTATAAATAAATAAACAAAATAAAAAATCTTCCAGTATTTGGTCCAGGCAGGGCCGGTTTAACCAGTCTGCCAAATCAGCATTAGCGGGGGGGGGGGCAGATCAAGAGGGCCCCCTGCTGGCCTCCTTATCTGACAAAGCTTATCTGACAAAGCTGCTGCTTTGTAGCCCCCTTCTACCCTCCTCCTCCAAAAGCCTCCTGTGGGCTTTTTAAATTTTTTTTTTTTAAAAAAACATCTCCCAAACTAAAGAAGAAAGAGAAAGAAGCAGCAGCCCTCTGTGGCAGAAGCTGGAGGGAGTTTGCTGCTGCAAAATGCAAACCAGCCAGGCAAGGAGAGGGGTGAGTGTGTTTGTGTGAGACAGGGAATTTGAAGGTTGTCTATTTCCCTCGGAAAGGGCTTCTTTCTTTCTTTCTTTCTTTCTTCCCTTCCCTTCCCTTCCACATAGATCCCCTCTAGCCCATCTTTCCAGCTGCTTTTAACCTGTCTTGGTTCCTCTCCCCTCCCTTCCCCCCTTGGACTTCTTCTGCTTCCTCCCCATGCTGCCAATTGAGTTCAGCCTGCAAAAGAAATTTGTGTGTGTTTGCCTATGTGCCTTCAAGTCATTTCTGACTAAGGCGAACCTACCATGGGGTTTTCTAGGCAAGGTTTGTTCAAAGGGGGTGTGCCTTTGACTTCCTTTGAGGCTGAGAGAGTGTGACTTGTCCAAGGTCAGCCAGTGGGTATTCATGGCTGAGTAAGGATTCAAACCCTGGTCTCCACAGTCATAAGGCAATGCTGAAACTTCTACAGCACTCTAACTCTTTTAACAGAAGAATATAAAGAATATAAAGAAAAATTTGGAGTAATATTACTGGGAACAATGGTTTTATTGTTGTCACTAAAACACCAGTATCCCATTAGTGATATGTGAGAGGCATTGGCCTAGAGCAGTGGTTCTTAACCTTTTCTTTACCAGGGACCCTCTTTAAATATCTTTTGTTGCCCCAAGGCTTAACTCAAGATTTAAAACCCTAATAATAATAGCTAACAACAACACAATTACACCATCCATTAAACTTTCCCTCAGAGGCACTCTTGCTTCTTCCTGCAAGTTTGTGGCTGGAGTGGATTGAATGGCAATGTGCAGGCCAAGCCAGCCAGCCTTTGCTTTGGTTCCTGTCATGTGGCTACTCCACTACAGGGAGGAGGTGGGCCAAGCAGCCTTCAAGCCTTTGTGGACCCCCTGTGAGGACATTGCGGATCCCAAGTTAAGAACCACTGGGCTAGAGAATGCTGGAAAAGGAACAATGCAACCAGACCTTGATAAAGGTGATGGCAGGGAGATTCTGGGAGGTGTAATCAAGAGTAACTTTCCCAGGCTCTGAATGTAGCCTAGAATCATAGAATCATAGGGCTGGAAGGACCCCAACAGCCATCCCATCCGATCAGGTTCTGGCCTGCAGGAACACACAATCCAAGCATTCCTGACAGATGGCCATCCAACCTATGTTTTAAAAAATACCAAAGAAGGAAACTCCACCACACTCCAAGGAAGTGTATTCCACTTCCGAACAGCTCTTTCTGTCAGGAGGTTCTTCCTAATATTCAGGTGGAATCTTTTTTCCTGTAGTTTGAACCCATGACTCCGTGTCCTAGTCTCTGGAGCAGCAGAAAACAAGCTTGCTCCTTCCTCAGTATGGCATCCCTTCAAATATTTAAACATGGCTATCACGTCATCTCTAAACCTTCTCTTCTCCAGGCCACAAATTACCTGAAATTATTTTAACTATTTTCATCTTCAAAAGTGTGTGTGCAGAGGAGCAGGAAATGGACTGCCATAGTTTTGCATAAAGAAAGCAGGCAGTTTGAAAATACAGTCACCCCTCCACATTCGCGAATCTGACATTCGCGGTTTTGGTTATTCGCGGTTTTGGGAGGGCCCCCCCGCCCCCCCCCAAAAACCGCGACACGGGGCCTCCAGAGGCCCCGTGAAAGACCTGGAGGGAGCAGGGAGGCCCGGGGAGGCCTCCACGGGGCCCCCGGAGGCGCTCCGGAGGCCCCATGAAGGCCTGGGGAGGGGTGGGGAGGCCTTCGCGGGACCCCCGGAGGCCCTCCGGAGGCACCGCGAAGGCCTGGGGAGGGGTGGGGAGGCCTTCGCAGGACCCCCGGAGGCCCTCCGGAAGCGCCGCGAAGGCCTGGGGAGGGGTGGGGAGGCCTTCGCGGGACCCCCGGAGGCCCTCCGGAAGCGCCGCGAAGGCCTGGGGAGGGGTGGCGCGGCCTTCACGGGACCCCCGGAGGCCCTCCGGAGGCCCCGCGAAGGCCTGGGGAGGGGTGGCGAGGCCTTCGCGGGACCCCCGGACGCCCTCTGGAGGCCCCGCGAAGGCCTGGGGAGGGGTGGCGAGGCCTTCGCAGGACCCCCGGAGGCCCCGCGAAGGCCTGGGGAGGGAGGGAGGAAGGGCCGGGGAGGCCTCCGCGGGGCCTTGCTAGGCCCCACGAAGGCCTGGGGAGGAAGGGGGGAGGGGAGTCGTTATTTGCAGATTTTTCACATTCGCGGGGGTCCGCAGAACGGAACCCCCGCGAATGTGAAGGGACGACTGTATAAGTTTTGTTTCATCCCTTTCCCCTCATATTTCCCCATATACAAGGAGTCTGTAGAAACATTCAAAATGCAATTCTCCACTTGATTATGCTATACAGGTATGTATAAATAGGGCCTAAATACCCTAAAGGCACTAGAACCCCTCTGATCTTAGAAGTGACCATAAATGAATATAGGGCATTGTAGGCTATATTTTAGAGGAGGGAACTGGCAAAAACACCTCTGAGTTTTCCAAATGCTGAAGTCGAAGCCTTCATGGCCAGCATCCATAGATTTTCCTTGGGGTTTTTTTTCCGGGTTGTGAGGCTGTGTTCTAGAAGAGTTTCTTTCTGACATTTCACCTGCATCTATGGCTGGCATAGAATCATAGAATCATAGAATTGCATCTTCAGAGAATGGTTGGGTAGGAGTGTGTGTGGGGTTTATATACTGTGAACCCCTGTTGGAGAGGATATGTAAATTTGTGTATTTGAATGGCTAATTTCTGGGGGGAGATATGCAAGGAGGATTAGTGTCTGTTTGGCTAATGATTGGTTAATGGTCCATTAACTGCTGGAAATCCTCCTGTCCCTGGGCGGAGTTCATTTGCAAGTCTTGAGTTTTGATTTTAGTGTTTTTCAGGACTGGCAGCCAGATTTTGTTTACTTTTAGGGTTTCTTCTTTCCTGTTGAAGTTGTCCAGGTGTTTGTTGTCCTTCTTTGTCCTTCTTCTCCCTCCTGCCCCAAGCTCCTTCCTTTTCTTTCTGAATTTTCTTGGTGGGAAAAGGAAGGAGTTTTGGGCAGGAGGGAGAAGAAGGACAACAGAAGAACAACAAACACCTGGACAACTTCAACATGATGCTTGCACTGAATATTTGTGTGGCATCAGCTGAAGAATTAAATAGGCTGCAAAACTGATGGCTGCAGCTAAGTTTTCTCTCATGACGTTTTTGACATGACTAATGCAGACATAGCAATTATTCCAGGTTTAGTGGTTGGGAACAGACTGTAGGACTGTGTGCTCCTGCTGTGCTTCACCATAAATAGCCATTTAATCCAAAAGCAATTTAGATGGATATGTTGGACTGCTGTCCACCCTGGTTAAGGATTACCTGTGCACCACTCCAGAGTGTCCACCAATGGTCTACACCAGGATAGCCTTAAGAGTTTATTCAGGTCTGTTGCTGAACATGGCCACTGTCTTCTGAATAACCCCAAAAATCTCAAAACATTTTACCAAATGTGTATATATTTATTCTTACAACATCCCTGTGAGGTAGGGAACTGCCGTAGTATTATCTTCCTTGTGTAGTTGAACACACTGGCACACATGCTCTCTAATAAACAAAGAGTCCATTACTTCTACAAATTAAATTCAGATCCTGTGATCACTTTAGCCCTGTTCAGGCATTGTATCTGAACAAGTAGAATCAATGAACTTATGTAAGATACATGGGGTCACACACACTTGCACAATTTCCTACTTCCCTTTGTCTGCCCAGCCCTGGTCACCACAGTTTAGACCTTGCTATTTTGAGCAGCAAGGTCCAAAGGACACTTCTCGTTCTGGATTCTACCAACACACCTCTACTCACATTCAAATAATCATAATTAGAGCTTGCTTTCATAATTAGAGCTTGCTGCTCAACAGAGCAAGTGGGTGGGCCCAGTACATATTGAGTGCCTTTTCATACCACCAAATAATAGCACTAGGATGCCAGTTTAACTGCCATTGCAACATCCTATGGAATCCTAGGATTGACACTTTAAGGAGGGGTATTTTGAATTCTCAGCCAGAGAGTTCTAGTGTCTCATAAACTACAAACCCTGGGATGCCATCGGATGTTGTCATAGCAATTAAAGGGCAATCACTGCACTGTGAAAGGGCCCTTAAACTTAGGGGACAGGATTCCTTTGCGTGGTACTGTGACCTATCTGCATGTTGAGGAAGGGCTTCAGAGTCTGCCAACATAGGTAGGTGGATCCTGTCCTCAGGAACATCAGTCAAGTATATACTTCATTCCATCATTGCTCGGAACTGCTGTGTGTAGTTTGACAGCCCATCAGCTTGATCCTGAAGTTCTCTCATAGCTTCAGGACTTGGGTATTGCATTGCAGCATTTTTCGTAGCAACTGCCAAGCTCTTCAGCAAGCTACAAAATTGGCTGCTACCACACAGAATCTCATTTCGATTGGTCTTCTCAACGGCTTCTTGACATAAGGCATCCACCAACTTTTGGCCAACCATAATGATCAGTTTGCTCCTGGCTATGAAGACTTCAGGGGCCTGATCTCTGCTAAGACTTTGGTGGAAAACACCAATTGCCTTCTGAACAGCACCAAAATACAGTCTGCAGATATTGGATAGCACCATCTTTGTGGCTGTACCCTGCTTGCTATCTTGCATTGCAGGTGATGAATCCTAGAGGGGGAGAAATAAAAACAGGAACCACATTCAGAGATCTGTATTGAAAGTGTAGCTCTTTCTAAAACATTTCTTCTCAGCAGAAATACAAGTTATCTAATCATAATGACATGATCTGAAATACTACAGTTAGGAATACTGGGATATGCTTTAAATCTGATTGTGCCATTTGTGCCACTTCCACTTCCAGGAAAAAAAAAGTCATTTCTAAAATGGCAAATTAGCCTCCCTCAAACCTAAAAGAAGATCCCTAAATGTAATCTTCTTGGGGCAATTTTTACCCAGAAAAGCACTTTAGTAAAAACAGGAAGTAACCAGGTAAGAACAATTTGACATTTGCAGAGGGGGGGGGGCTACCTATCAGTTCTGGAAAAGCACAGGAGTTCTCCTAAGACCTTCTTCTGGAATGGTAAAACATTATACATCAACAGCCCAGCTCAAGTCTTGCACATAAGCTTCCTTTATTGAGTCAATACATCTGTAATGTCATCTTCCTCTTTTCCTACTGCCTTCTGCTTTACTGAGCATTATCATTATTTCCACTGAGTCACATTGTCTCATGATACATCCATAGTATGATAGCCTCAGTTTAGTCATTTTGACTTGTAATGAGAGTTCAGGCTTGATTTGCTCTCAGACGCATTTATTGGTCATTTTGCTTGTTCATGGTACCCATGGAACTCTCCTCCAGCACCACATTTCAAATTAGTTGAGTCTCTTCCCATCAGCTTTCTTCACTGTCCCACTTTTACAACCAGACACAGAAATCGAAAATACTGTGGCATGGATAATTCTGATTTTGGTATTTAATGATATATCTTTATACAGTAAGACCCCCATATCCACTGGGGATTGGTTCTGGAGGGGAGCGTGGATACTGAAAACCATGGATAGTAGCGAAGGCCAATGGGACTTCCAGTTTAAAATACCATAGAATTGCCTTGGAGGACCTAGAAAATGGCTAGAGAGGACATTTTCAAGGAAGACTATGGTAGGTGTGCTGTTTTGTGTCCCATGGATAATTGAATCAGTGGATAATGAATCAGTGGATACGGGGGATCCTACTATACTTAAGAATCTTATCTAGTTCCTTCATATCTGTCTTTCCAAGTCATTGCCTTCTTCTGTTATCTTGCCTAGTCTTTATTTTGATTATGAGTGAATCATGGTATAGACCATCTTTATTTAATTGTTTTCATCACCTACTTTTAAGTTATGTAAATCATCTGTGGCCATTTTTTTCCTTTTCTTAGTATTGAACTGTAATCTTGCTTTTGCATTTTCTTCCTTAACTTTCATCAGTGGTCATTCCAAGTCTTTGCTATTTGCTGCTAGTAAAATGGTGTTTACGTATTTTAAATTGTTCATGCTCTTTCCTTCATCCAAGTATGATGTATTCTGTATATAAATTAGACAAGGGATCAAATGTTGCCTTATATGGCCCCATTCTGTTTCATCATATTGCATCCTGACAGCAGCCTTTTGTCCTATGTATTGGTTATGCAGGCACACCCATTTCTTTTATGGAGATCCATTGTTTTTCATGATCTACACAATCAAATCCCACCCTGGGAGAAAGTCAGGATATACATTTAATAAATGAATGAATAAATAAATAGATACATTTGCAATAATCTATACAGCACAGGCTGATTTTTTTAAAAAAAATCTTTGTAGCACTCCATTAGCCAATCTAATTTTGCAATATGATCTCTAGCCCTTTTTGTTTTCTAAACCCATCTTTAATATCTGGCATTTCTTGTTCCATATATGGTAATAGTCTTTATTGTAAAATCTTGAGCATCATTCTGCTTGCATAGAAGATTAATGTAATAGTCTAATGTTTACTAGAAAGCCTGGTGTCCCCTTTCTTGGGGACTGGTATGTATACTCAGTGTTTCCAGTTGGCCACTGTTTTTTTTTTCTTCCAGTATTGGATTGCAGATTTTTGTTACAATCTGAATAGATTCCATTTCTATACTTTGTATGGCTCTTTTAGTATGCCCTCTGTTCCTGCTGATTTATTTCTTCCAAGTGCTTTGATAGCAGCTTCTACTTCACTCTCTAAAGTTGTGGGTTCATCATCAAAAGCTTCTTCCTTGAAGGAATCTGCCACACTGTCATCTCTTTTATATAGTTCTTCAGTGTATTGCTTTCATCATCTTTATTTTATCCTGATCATATAACATGACCTCCTGCTAGCCATATAGTATCCCTACTCTTGATTTGAGTTTCCCCTTGGTTTGAGTTTCCTCTTCTTGTGGAAGATTGTTTTAGCAGAGGGGCAGGGTATAAATAATAATAATAATAATAATTATTATTATTATTGAGGATTCTTGTTCTACCTTTTTTGTTGTCATGTTCTGTTTCTTTGCAGTGCTTATCATAACAGTTCTTTCTATGCAAAAGTCACTGAACAGTTGTGTTCAGGATTCTGACCCTATTTCTGTCACCTTTTGTTTCTCAGCTGACCTTAACCATTTGAATACTTTCACCAGTCATCCAATGAGACCTTTCTTTCTTTTTGGCTTGCATACTTCCTAAATAATGTCTATGGTTTCGGTCTAGAGTTCTTAGGTGTAGTAGTAGAAATCTGTCTTTAAATTCTACGGGTATGTTCCTTGGATTGTATTGTGATACTATGATTAATTTAGCATACTTCTTTAGCTTTATTTTAATTTTTGATGTTAACAGTTCAGGGTCTGGGCCACACTCTGCCCAGGTCTTGTTTTTGCTTACAGAATGGAGCTTCTCCATCTTCTGCTTCCAATTATGTAGTCTATTTGATTTCTGTATTGGCCACCCAGTCACATCCAAGTATACGCATGTCTATTCAGTTGCCTGAAGAATGTGTTTGCAGAGAACAAATTGTTGGTCTCACAAAATTTGATAAGTTGCTCTCCAGCTTCATTTCTTGATCCTAGGCCAAACTCTCCTACAATGTTTGGTTCTGCTCTGTTCCTTACTTTTGTGTTCCAACTGCCTATGATTATCAACAGTGTCCTGATTTGGTGTTTGTTCAGTTTCTTCTTGGACACTAGTAGAGAATCTTGATTTCTTCCTCATTCACCTTTGTAGTTGGAGCATAAATAGTGCTGCTGTATTCTGCCTTGGTCAGGCCTCACCTAGAATACTGTGTCCAGTTCTGGGCACCACAATTCAAAAAGGATATTGACAAATTGGAGCATGTCCAGAGAAGGGCAACTAAAATGGTGAAAGGTCTGGAAACCATGCCTTATGAGGAGAGACTTAGGGAGCTGGGTATGTTTAGCCTGGAAAAAAGATGGTTAAGAGGCGATATGATAGCCCTGTTAAAGTATTTGAAGGGATGTCACGCTGAGGATGGAGCAGGCTTGTTTTCTGCTGCTCCAGAGACTGGAACACG
This sequence comes from Gambelia wislizenii, assembly GCA_030847615.1. Taxonomy (NCBI): domain Eukaryota; kingdom Metazoa; phylum Chordata; class Lepidosauria; order Squamata; family Crotaphytidae; genus Gambelia; species Gambelia wislizenii. The sequence goes on from JAUMIR010000004.1 coordinate 25,443,874, forward strand.
GAGCAATGGATGCAAGCTCCAGGAACAGAGATTCCACCTCAACATTAGGAGGAACTTTTTGACAGTAAGAGCTGTTCAGCAGTGGAATGCACTCCCTCGGAGCGTGGCGGGGTCTCCTTCCTTGGAGGTCTTCAAACAGAGGCTGGATTGCCATCTGTCGGGGATGCTGTGATCAAGATTTCCTGCGTGGCAGGGAGTTGGACTGGATGGCCCTCGTGGTCTCTTCCAACTCTACAATTCTATGATTCTATGATTCTATGGTTATACTGATAGCTTTTCCATTAAGTCTCATTGATGCAAAGTCTGACTAGACTTCTCATTACGTCCTATGACTGCTTTTGCTGCATCTTGCCTCACTGCTTAATGCCACCCTGTTTCTTCTTAAGATTGCCCTTTCCAGAGCAAAACAACTATATAATTATCTGATTGAAAATGTCCCATTCATGTCCCCTCAAGTATGGCAATCTTTACATGTTCCATTTCTTGTTTGAAAACCTCATGATGAGACAATGCAAAATGAGGTATGTGTCAGATATCAACTTTAAAAAGGCATCTTCCCTTTTCTTACACATGGCATTTGCCACCTTAAGTTCTTTTATAGATTTCTCTAGTCATATATTATATAGTTTTAGAAATACAATTCCTGAGGAATTAGGGGGGTCATGTTTCATTGTTCTTTTTTTATCAGTTGCTGCTAATAAAACAAAGGATAATTTTAAGCATTTGACCAATAATTGAAGAGCCCTGCTAAACCTTTTACCTTTATTTTAAACTTGGCATTCTTCTCCTCTGCCTTGCAAGGTGAAAGAGACAGTTGTGCTTGTTCCAGTCCTACTGGTTTCTGCAAAAGAAGTGGGGGGGGCAGGAGGGGCAAGAATGAGTTTAATACTGAATACAAATGAAGACCATAATCCATAAATACGGAAGGAGTATGAATGGTATGATTTACAGATCATGTTTCCAGAACATTCCAGAACCAGAATTGCCATGGAACTATTCTGAGTCATGATGAGAACAGAGTACAATATCCCATTATAGTCAATTCCAAGCATCTCTAAGTATAACTGAGCAAAAATCCTGTCTGAAAGCCTACAAGTCATTGCCAGTCAGTGTTGGCAATAACTGTGCAGAATGGACTGATGGTCTGACTTAGTATAAGGCCTGTTCCTAAGTTCCTGTGTGACAAACTGCAGCAAATTACACAAATAGTACGGACTAAAAATCAGGCACAAATGATTTCCCAATGTACTTTGACAACTCATTAATACTCGCAGCATTGCTAAAGAGTAGATTTGCCTTCCCTTGATTCTGTTTGTTCCCAGATAAGTCTTTCTGACCTTTTCCAAGGCCCTGCCCAAAGACCTGCATCTTCAGAGGCATGTTGCTCAACAAAATCTTAGTTTCTCAAAGGGATTCATACATTTCCCTTTATTAAAATTCAAAATTTAAACACAAAACTTAAAATATACAAAATTTAAAACATCCCAGAATATACTAAATCCAGTGAAATTGCTAGGAGCAGAAACAAAAACAAACCCATCCATGATAGAGCACATCAGTTTCAATTAAAAAGCCTGGAAAATATAAGAATATCTTATGGTATCAAACATAACATGAGAGTAGCTGATAAGTCCCAGGGTTGGAACACACACACACACACACACACACGTTTTTATAAGCACCCCACACACACGTGGGGTTTTCCATTTGTGTTTTGGTTTAAACCAGGTTTTGTTCTTGTTGTGTGCATTAAAACTAATATAGGACTAAATTAGAAAATTAAGTAGCAAAATGCAGTCCAGATGTGATGGTCACCAGCTTAAATAATAATTGTTCTTTAAAAACTGCTCTTTTGAAGCAAGTTGTTTTGGTTGAACTTATGTTAATTGAAGGATTTGTTTCTGAATGGCATTTATTGTGGTATAAAATAAAGTGATTAAAAAGAAACCATTGACACTGGATACTGCTCTAACAATGAACAACTGCCAATAAACTGTTAAAGTAAAAATGTTTAAATTCAAACTGTCATTGTTGTTCCAGTAAGAGAGCTGGAAAATAGTAATAATAGCCAGACTTTAAAAAAGGAAAAAGAATAATCAATTTTTTTTAAAAAAACAGCAGTGTGTGTGTGTGTTTAAATCATTTGGTTTAAACCAACTTGGTTTAAACCAGCCAACCCTGAGCCTTCCTAGGCAGAGCAGTACATAATCTCAGTGCTACAGCTGGGCCTTTCCCCATCAGCTAGCCACTGTATGATGAATGGTGTACAAATCTATAGAAGAGTTTCTGATGGGGATCCTATTGCTCATGTAGAGACATTTAAACTCATCCCAGAGCCAGGTCCAGATCTAAGGATATCTTGGACAAGATTTGTCTCATCATAAGGTTTTTAAGGTAAAAGGCTCCAGGAACAGTTTACCATTGCTTTCTTCTGTGCAGTACTAACTCCTTTAGAGCTAGCTATGATGCTGCTTCCGTTGTTTCTGAGAGATCCTCTGCCATTAACACCCCCACGCCTGACCCACTACTGTTGCTGCCCAGTAGCTGTGTGGGGTGTTTAGCTTGGCTCTTCAGCAAAAGCCTGACTTGAGAGGTCCTACCATCAGCAGTGCTACAATCAGCATAGCCTCTTGCCTCACAGGAGCACACAAGCCCACCAACATGGAAAGGTAGTGGACAGATTCCTAGGCTGGCTTGACCCACCCTCATTGGCTTCCTCAGTTTCCATCTCTCATACATTACTGTGTACTGGTACATGGTTGAGATGGAGAACTGAGTGAGTGGCCATGCTGGCTGGGTGATACTGAGAGCTGTAGTCCAAAACGTAACTCTTCCAAGCTCTGGAGAAGTACCACCACCAGTGCAGTGCTTTAAAAATTATTCTTTCAATTTTCTATTGAGCATCAGGATTTTATTTTTAACCAGGGAACACCTAGGGATCCAGAAGTAGCATGTGTGCTAGCATATCTTTGCTGTATTTAGGTCTCACCCACTTTTCTCTGAGAAAATGTTGCCCTCAGCCTCAAAACATGTACCCACCCTTGCTGCAGTGCCAGCCTCACTGACCTGTATCCAACTGTAATTGCAATCTTCAGCGACATTAACTTTCGGCTTTTCTGAACATGGTTTATTTTCCTTTGGCTTATCCAAAATAATTTTTTGAAGAGAATCATCTTCTACTCGCCATTCCAAAGTATGCTTTGAGATTTTATGCTTTCTGCAAGCACTTTGGTCTTTACCATCTTTCTCTTTACAGCTCTTCTTGAAAAGTAGCTTCCCATTAGCTATGATGATGGAGACAAATCTTTTGATGTCATCTGGAATAGTGCGAGCTACCATAACAAACCGATCCAGATCATCTGGGTTGTCCTGAGGTTTCTTAATTACTAAAAGGTCAAGTGACCATTTACAATTATTCAGTGCCTCCCTAGTTTCTACCAGTATCTGAAATGAGTCTGTGAGGATATTCAGCTGCTTTTTAATCCTTGCCTGAAGTTTACTGTCACAACCTGAAGCAGCATTTCCTTCAATAGTGCGAGCAAAGTTTAAGAACTCTCCCAAAGAGACCTTTATGTGATCAATTGCTCGGTGGATTTCCTCAATGTTTCCTTCTAGATATTCTTGGTATCGCCACCTGCTGCTCACAAAGATCATCAGACTTGCCACTGAGCTTGATACACTATGCTGTAATTTAGTCAAAGTTTCTATGGCCAGTTCAAGTTCCATGGTTCTTTCTTTAGGAGACTCTTCTGAAGATGAGGATAGAGTTGATGCTGATGCTGTAGATGAAAAGGACTCAGTGGAAGAACTTGACAGTGTTGATATGGTGCTGGTTCTACTGTCTACACTTGAGACAGACAATCGGTCTTGATCTAATCTGCCATCTGTGGACAATGGCTGAGGTAAAGTGTATGTGTTATTTCCAGATCTATCACCATGTATATATTCTTTCTTTTGTGGCAAAGCAATAGGCATTCCTTTCGGAATATCATAGACAATCTGTTGGTGCTTCTCCTTTTCAGTCCTGGAGGAAAGAGCACCTGAAGGAATGTCATAGTTACCATTTTGATGCTGCACTATAGTATCATGTGCAGATGGTACATCATAAAGAGGAATCTCAGGAAAAGCTAATTTCCTTTGTATAGGTGGAACATCATATGCTTCTGGATTCACTGATTTGCCTTCACTGTTTACTGGTGGGATTTTCTGCAGACCTGAATCAGATCTAACTGGTGGTATATCATAAAATACACGTCTATTTGGGGAATAATTCTGAGAAGTTTGTTTTGATTTTGCTTTCTCGGGTGACACAGGTATATCATAGACCCACTCTGATTTCCGAAAGTTTGGCAAAGTTTTGTAATGTCCCACATGATTTCCTTGAGAACCAGTGCCAACTTCTTTAGAAACTGCTGTGGGAATGACATATACCTGGAAAGCAGGAAGGGGAAAATGCATATTGTTATTATTGTAATTTAATTTCTGTTCTGCTTTTCTATAATGCTGAAAGTGGTATATCATATATATAAAACAAAAATTAATGAAAATTAACAAACCAAAATTGATATAGCATAAATGTAAATACACAATTTTTAAAAATCCTACATGAAAATTATAAGCATTAGAATGCAGACAACCAACAAAAATGAGCCAAACACAAAACACTTAAAATCTTGTGTTGCAGTGTGTGTTTTCAAAGCCTGCCAAAACGCAGAAAAAGAGGGAGTTTGGCGAGTTTTCTAGGGAGGAATTTCAACAGAAAAAGACCCTTCAGAATCTATAGATAATTGTAAATTATAGCAATCTCTTTTATCAAATGCAGGTATGGGTAACATTTTATCCTCCAGACATTTGTGCTTTTAATTCCCATAAAGCCCTATCACTTGCTATGCTGTCTGAGCAACTACAGAAGCAATGGGCAGCATGAGTCTGAGATTTGTGTATTTACCAGTAATATGAAGACAGTACACTTACTGCACAGGGCTGTTGGGAGAAGGGAAAAAAATAAGCTATTAAGAGCAGTCTGCAAACTGAAATTACTAACTACATGAATATGGTGAAAGTTTTCTACACTTGCTGTTCAAATGAAAATTAAAAAGCAGGAGAGGCTCAGATGGGAGGAGAAAGCCATCAGTCAAATCACTTGCTGTGCAATCAAATGCTTTTGTACTTAAAAAGCTATTTCACTGAGTTGATAGAATTTACTTCCAGATAAGCATGCAACCTCAGCCATCACTTTAATGAGATGAAAAAAACCACCTTCATGTAAAAGCATGTCATTAAGTACTGTAACTTGTTCACTAATAAATTTATTTTGTCATTAATTTCACTAATACATTGTGGCATTACGAGCCTGCATGGGGTAGCGGTCTAAGTGTTGGGCTAGGACTTCAAGAGATCAGGGTTCTAATCTTTGCTCAGCCATGGAAACCCACTGGGTGACCTTGGGAAAGTCACACTCTCTCAGCCTCAGAGGAAGGCAGTGTCACCCATTCCCACAACATATCTTGTCAAGAAAAGCCAGTGATAGGATTGGCAAAAGTAAGAAACATCTTGAAATCACACAAAAACAAGATGCTAAAAGGCTTCATTTGCGGGAGGGGGATGGACACAGAAAATCACAAGATTTTTGGAAAACACAGAAAATGTAGGGGAGCTTTTTACCTTCAATGGGTTCTGGCCTCTCCTGTGCTGCAGTTGCATTCTGCAACATCAGCCCCAGTGATTGGCAGGCAGTATGAAGTCCTTGGATTGGTCAGTCCTCACAAAAATACCATAAGCCTCCAACATCTTGCTTTGAGTCTAGCAATTGACCATAGGAACCCCTGGTTTCCAGCACTCACTGTGCAGGTCTGCATTTGAATTAAATGACCCAGCTTGGCCCCCTAACATGTGCTTCTCTCCTGACAGAGCCCAGAATATTTTAGTGTTTCAGAGTAACATATTTACATATATCACTTACGTTATCCAATGAAGATTCTTGCCACATGTGCATTTGTGTCCTTTCAGGGCTCAATGGGATATCATAAAGCTGCTGTGCCTTTCCCAGGCAACATTCTGTGGAAGGAAATAGTTTGGAGCCCTTTCTGGAAGAAGGTGGAGTGGCAAGACCCTAATCAAATGTTTAAAAAGAAATTAATCTCCATATTTTGCCAGTAATATAAATTTCCTTTACAGTTGTCCCTCTGTATTCACGGATTTCGTATCCATGGATTTAAGTATTCACGATTTGAAAATATTCTTTAAAAAATAATAATCCAAAAAGCAAACCTTGATTTTGCCATCATATATAAGGGACACCATTTTGCTGTGTCATTGCATATAATGGGTCTTGAATATTCATGGACTTTGGTATCCATGGGGGGTCCTCGAACTAAACCCAAGCGAATATGAATGGACAACTATTAGTGCACAGCAAAGCAGAAGGTCTAGGTTTTAGTCATTGTGGGTGTCCCTAAGACTCCTGAAATGAAAGCAGGACAAAAAAAAAAAAAAAAAGCAAGGAGAACACACATCCATGATGTCCTACATCAGGAATGAGGAACTTTTGTCCCCCCAAGAGGTTCTGGACCTACAGTTCCCATCATCCCCACCCAGAATGGCCAAAGGTAAGGAATTGTGGGAACTGTAGTCCAAAACATCTTGAATGACAAAGGTTCTCCATCCCTGTCCTACATTCTACATTGTCTGTAATTACCCTATGCAAGAGTGGAATTTGAAACAGGACATAGCCTTCTTAGTACCAGGGACCATGCTTATGGTCCCTGCGCTGGTCTAACATGACTTCCTCTGTTTCAAATATATATCTCCATTGCAGAAAATTAAAATGATGGCTGATAGGAGAGGAGCACCAGCAGATCAGCATGGGTACAGGATGGGGCCCATCAGAGGACATAATGTCAGACACTTGGATTAAGCCAAGTGTGCTTAGACCTCAGATCCAGAAAGGAAGAAGGGCTGGAAAAATCCACCTTTGTGATTGGCAGGCAGTATGAAGACCCTTGATTGGTCAAACCAATAATTAGTTCTTTTGCTTGCAGGACTTTATACACCATCTGCTACTGGCCCCTGCTTTCCTGATGACCTGGTTGGTATCTTCATAGAGCACCCCAGCTACAGAGGGGAAAGTGTGTGTGAGAGTGTGTGTGAGAGAGAGAGAAGGAGAGAGAGAGAGAGAGAGGGAGAGAGAGAGAGAGAGGAGATGAATAAATGTGTATGTGTGTACATGTGTGTATAGGAGAAAGGAAGGGAAAACATTGATGGGGGAACAGCAGTGGTGGGAATCATGCAGCCCCCAAGATGTTGTTGGGTCCCCATCAGGCTTTGTCAGTGTAGCTACTGATGAAGAAGGCTAAGACATCTGGAAGGCTGCATGGTTCTCTTCCCAGGATATGGGGAAATGAATGCATATCTGGGGGTTTATGAAAGGATTCATGGAGATGTTGTTGTGTAGATGGAGTTGAGATCTGTATAAGGGCACATGGAGGGTGTCTGCCTATACCTCCTACTTGCTCTCAACTCACCCATAATGAGACTGTTGACAGAATTCTTCCAAGAGAAACTTCAAAAGTTAAAAAGTTGACTGCTTCAATTTAGAGAATATTCACTCCAGAACTCGCTCCCCATACATAGATCTGATTTACACAAATAATTTTCTATGTTCATTTCTTTATTTGAATTGCTAACCTTTATGGCAGCACAGTTAATATGTTAACCTATAGGAAGAGCCTCTTAAAAACTTTTGGGCATACAGGGGGCTAGCAAGAGTCTTCATGGTTCCTTGCTATTTAACCGTTGCCAAAAAGACATGGTTGCATATCCCATACCAAAGATGACCTACTATAGTAGTGTGCTGAAAGAAGATAGACACTAGATGGCAGAGTAGCTTAATGAATGAAGTTCTAAAGTTCTATTTCAGTCGTTATACAGTTCCAGCGTATGTAACCTTGGCTCCAGTTTTTCCAGTGTTAATGGAAACATTTCAATTTGCACAGCCTGAGGATGTGGACAGGATTCTTGGAGAGGTCAGAGCCACCATATGTGTGCTAGATCCTTGCCCTTCCTGACTTATCAAAAAAGCCAGAGGGGGACTGGCTGAGTGGGTGAAGGGGATAGTCAATGCCTCCCAACAACAAGGCAGCATTGCAGCTTGCCTAAAGGAGGCAGTTGTGAGGTCCTTGTTGAAAAAGCCATCCCTGAATCCCTCTATAATGGATTATTAATGGACAGTGTCCAACCTACCATTTTTGGGCAAGGTATTAGAGCATGTGGTGGCTTCCCAACTCCAGGTGTTTCTGGATTAAACGGATTATCTAGATTCATTTCAGTGTGATTTCAGGCCTGGGTATGGCACAGAGACAGTTTTGGTTGCCTTTGTGGATAACCTATGCAGGGAACTGCACAGGGGGAGTGTGTTGCTGTTAGTTCTCCTGGACCTCCCAGCAACTTTCAGTACCCTAGACCATGGCATCCTTCTGGGCTGTGTCACTGGGATGGGACTTGGAAGCATTGTTTTACAGTGGCTCCAATTCCTTCCTGGAGGGGCAAACCCAGAAGCTGGTGCTGGGGGACTCCTGTTTGACCCACTGACTGCTGCCCTGTGGAGTCCCTCGGGATTCTGTTTCAACCCCCCCCCATGCTATTTCACATCTACATGAAGCTGCTGGGAGAGATCGTGTGGTGTTTTGGGGTGGGGTGCCATCAAAATGCTGATGAACACCTTCTACTACTCCTTTCTACCCCAATCCAAGGAAGCTGTCCTAGTCCTAAACCAGTGTCTGCCATCAGTAACACACTGGATGAGGGCAAACAAATTGAAACTTAATCCAAACAAGACAGAGGTGCTCTTGGTCATTTGGAAGGCAGATCAGGGAATAAGGATTCAGCCTGTGTTAGATGGGGTTGCAACCATCCACCCCTACTAAAGACACAGGTTCTCAGTTTGGAGGTACTCCTGGACTCGGCCTTGAACCTGGAGGCCAGGTTTCTGAGGTGGCCAGGAGTGCTCTTGCACATTTAAAGCTTGTTCACCAATTGCACCTGTTCCTTGAGATGCCAGATTTGGCCATGGTGGTACATGCCTTAGTTACATCTCATTTGGACTACTATAGCACATTCTACTTGGGGCTGCCTTTGAAGCGTGTTCAGAAACTTCAGCTGGTCCAAAGAGCTGCAGTCAAACTGTTAACTGGGACAGATTACAGAGATCATACTATACCCCTGTTGAAACAGCTTCACTGGCTGCCAGTCTGTTTCCGGGCATAATTCAATGTGCTAACCTATAAAGTCCTACATGGATCAGGTCCAGGCTATCTGGCAGAATATATCTGCCTCTATGAGCCAGCCTGGGCTTTGAGATCATCAGCAGAGACTCTTCTCTCCATCTCACCACAATCACAAACACAATTAGTGGAAACCTGAGAGAGGCCCTTCTCAGTAGCTGCTCCTGGACTCTAGAACTCCCTTCTCAGGGAGGCCACAATGTTCCCCTCCTTTTGTCCTTCTGGCAGCAGGCTAAAACCTTTTTATTCAGACAGGCTTTTTAAACAATTTAAAAAAGAGAATGGTTTAGTGGACTCAAGGAAATAGCTGTGTTCAAATCTCCAGTTGAGCTACTAGAGCAGCAGCTTGCTTCAATTTGCCTGGCTTAACTACTTTATTGCTATGATTTCTAAGACTCTCTAGGGGACTATGTCTTTACAGTGGGCCCTTGGTATCCACTGGAGTTTGGTTCCTGGACCCCTGTGGATACCAATATCTATGGGTGCTGAAATCCAATTATATACAATGGTGTAATAAAATGGTGTCCTGTATATAAAATGGCAAATAGCAAGGTTTGTGTTTGGGGTTTTTAATATTTTGAAACCATGGATGATTGAATCCATGGATGCAGAATCCATGCATACAGAGGGCCGACTGTACATAGTTAATGACCTCCTTCCCTCCCCCAGGCCAAATACACACTATGCAAATAATCCAGTTTGAAACAGGATTCTAGTTTGGACAAAACAGTGGCTTATACTTCACTGAAGACTTCTGGGTTTAAATAAAGCATGACAAGAAGGAACAGGTGAAGTGGTAATGCAAAGATAGAATATATAGAGAAACACCTGTGTATATTGAGCTGAAATACAATTGTACAAACACGGCCAACAAATTGATACACTGCCAGTCTAATTGTGCCCTTTCAAAATCTATCTATCTATATTGCTCTTAGGTATGTTGCCATTTCCAGTGTGCTGATTGGCCGCTTAGGAAACTGACCAACCAATCAAAGCTCTGTTCGGCAGCCAATCAGCACACTGGGGGGGGGGACCATGTGGAATTTTAATTCCTTTCTAAACATAGCAGAGGCAGAGGGGGTGTGAATAGCATGGGGGGATGTGGCATAATGTGTGTGTGTGGCATGTACGCAGCATGAGGAGGGTGGCACAGGGCACAGGGAAGGCAGCACAGGGTGCGGGGAGGGCAGTGCGAGTGCAGGCAGAGTGGCACATGGCAGCACAGGGTGCGTGGAGGGTGGTGCGAGTGTGGGGAGGGCAGCACATGTCAGCACGGGGTGCGGGCAGGGTAGTGTGAGTGCAGGGAGGGTGGCACAGGGCGGCACGGGGTGCGGGAAGGGCGGTGCGAGTGCGAGGAGGACGGCACATGGTGGCACAGGGTGTGGGGAGGGAGGCGCGAGTGCAGGGAGGGCGGCATGGGGAAGTGGCATGTGTACCATGGGGGAGGGTGTAGCACACAGGGGGGCAGTTTATGTTATACCAGGTATAGCTAGTTGTATTTAATTTTTTCCCAGGTACCTATTAACAAGCACATTAGAGCCAGTGTGTTGTAGTGGCTTGAAGGCACACAGCAACAATTAACATGCACACACAAGCACACCTCTTTTTTGGCATGCTTGTATTAGTATATTAATGGTTTTTTAAGCTTTTTTTTAAAACAGTTAAACAATCAAACAGAAGATCAATATACTTAAATATTACAAGTATCCTAACAATGTACAGTTGTCCCTTCATATTCCCTGGGGTTTGGTTCCAGGACCCCCCGTGGATACCAAAATCCATGAATACTCAAGTCCCATTAAGTGCAATGGCATAGCAAAATGGTGTCCCTTTATATAAGATGGCAAAATCAAGGTTTGATTTTTGGATTATTATTTTTTAAAGAATATTTTCAAGCTGTGAATACTTAAATCCATGGATACGGAGGGACAACTATAATGTTCAAATGATTTTTTTTTTGTTTAAATATTTAATCCATAATGAATATTGGGTGTGGGGTTTGGAGGGCTTTTTCATTTATAAACAAATCTTTCAGTTCAACAACTTTTGGCTGCATATAAAGTTAACACGTCTACTTGCTATGTTTTATTTATAATTATATGCCAGATGTGCTAACCGTATTTCCATTTGAGTTTGAAGAAAAAAAGGAAAACTCATATTGCTGTCTACGATGCTATAACAATAGTATAATGTGCATTATGTAACACAGCATAGTTTGCCACTCCCCCTTGAGCACCATGAAAATTGTAAAATGAAACCTAATTTCCATTTTCCATGCCTTCTGCAATTTATAGTACACCTTTTGCACATTTTATCATATACACTTGCAATTTAACTTATTGGAGAAAGGTAAGTGTCTTTATCATTGAGCTACAAGTGGGCCAACTGAGAGTGGATGGCAATGATTTCCAGATCATTGCCTGTTGTTGTCTGCTGGACATTTCAGTCAATGTAGGAGGACTCACCTGAGCAAACAGAGACATACGATGCTGTGGTGATGGAACATCATATATATCACTTTTTCTCTCCAGTGCTGAAGCCCAGGTTGCTCTGGGAAGAGTGAAGAGGTGCTAAGGAGAAGAGGGGGGAGAAAAATGATGAATTCAGAATGAACATAAGGGTTCTGTGAACATTTTATGAGTTCAGTTGCTGTTGGTAGAAACAGTTCTTCATGGATTTTAATTAATCTTTTGCCACATGATTATCATACATGGGAACAACTCGCTGCTTAGTCTTTACCTTAAAAACAAGCAAGTTTGTTCTTCACACACTGATTGTACACAAATAACAACACACACATTTGAAAAATGCACATAAACACACTTCAGCCAAAGGGACAAATGTGTACATTTGGGATAGGGGGGATAAGCACAAAAATATACACCAGGCTCTCTGTGGGAAGGAAAATGCCCCAAAACTTTACAACACACTACAATCTGGGATGGGACAAGCATGCTGATGTTGAAATGAGATACTACAACAAATCAAGATGGACAGATTTTTACACCCCTGTCTGAGAAACATTGAAAAGTATGTGTATGCCTTCTGCATAGGAGCACCTAGCAGCAGGAAGGCCTGTCTTACAAATTTTTAGAAGGGAATATCTACTTATTTTAAGCCCAGCTCCTGGCATCCTCCCCCCCCCCCCGCCGCCCATCTGTAAACAGACCATTTGCAACTGCAGGATCATCTCTCTCTCTCTTCACTTTCTGTCCTCTTTTCTCTTTCTTTCTCACACAGAGGAAGTTCCCGATTACAGGTCAGGAGTTCAAGGAGGATGTTGCACAACAGTAAAAACATCACAAAGTTTGAGAAATGGAAGGGAATGTAAACTTGCCATCACGTTCTATGGACAAAGTCAGCCAACTACAAATCTGTTAAGTATGGCTTACACCCCACTTTCAGAGACTTACAGCCCATTGAAGAATTTTGGTTCATCAACTTGACCTTCCACAAGGGAAAAAGCACAGGATGGTCTCAGAAAAGGTCATGTATATTTTACCCTAGGAAGCCTAAGGCTAAAAGCCAAAAAGGACACATTTCCCAGGAAAGGAAGACAATGGATGAAATGAAACCTTTGTATTTGCTGATTTTGAAACTTCCTTTCCCATCCCCAAACCTTAAGACAGGTTGCTCAAGCTTTTAAAATCCAATCACTGGACATTAAGAAAAACATTTAGCATTGTCCACACCTTTTGTCAAGACCAGGAAACTCATTGTACCATCCATGATGGCTCAGGAAATCTATTGTTTCAACCCATGAAACATCCAATCCCCTCAGGTGTATTTGGAGGTATAAATATCACCCCCAAAATCTCCCTCAGCACGCACAGATTCCATTTCCAGGGGACACCCTGTCCCTCTGTGTGGCCACCCCAGGTTCCTCCATCCACTCTGCTGGATTGACTATAGGACATGTTGTATCACCCCCCAACAAATCATCCTGTTACCCTCTATCCCAAGTTTTCTTACTGTTTTTCCTATAGCCTTGTGTGAATGCTTTTTCTGGGTGAATGTGTGTATGTCTGGTGTTATTTTTGAACTCTTTAATAAAAACCATACTTAATTTTACATGAGTGTGTATTCCATCCAGACTAGTACTGGTAGACAAAAGTTGTCAAGGTCCCCTTGTTACCCCCTTTCACATAGCCAAAGTTGAGTTGCTGCTAATTTCCGCAACAATTAGAAACTCGATATTTTCTTAAATTTTCCAAGGAACATTTTGGGTAACAAATCCATCTACAAAACTTGTTGTTGCATGTCTTCAAGTAACTTCTGACTTATGATAAGCCTAAGGTGGACCTTTTCCCACGGTTTTTCACAGAATTTGTTCAGGGGGGGGGTTGCCTTTGCCTTCCTCTAAAGCTGAGAGAGTGTGACTTGCCCAAGATCACCCAGTGGGTTTCCATGGTTAAATAGGGATTTGAACCCTGGCCTCTCAGGGCCCATCCACATGAGAAGGGGGGAAATGGAGTACCTCGTAGTAATGGCATCTCGCAGCAGCAGCAACATGTCTTAACAGTTTTTCTGGCCTCAGAAGCCCCCATAAGCCTCACATTACAGATGGTGGCCATGAGTGATTTACTTGCATTAGTTCTTCACTGCTCACTGCTGCCATTGTTGTTTTTTTAAAGTCATCCAAGGTGTGCTGGAGTGATAGAGCAATTACAGGAAAGCAAAACAAAAAATATCCATCCTGTCTTATTGCCTTAGTGAGCGATTGTTAAGGTGAAAATTTAACATGGTGGCAGTAGGTGCTTGCCCTGCTAGCAAGCCCTGCCCCCACTTTTGGCCAGCCAATCAGCTTTGTACTTCCCTTTGAATTTCTTGTCGTTAGATTGTCCTGAATGCACCCCCTTGCGGTTTTTTTTTTAAAGTATGGGAAAAGCTGTGAAGGCTTTTCCTGCGTTGTTTTTGCCATTTTGGATCCCCCTCCTTCCGAATAGTGTGGATTGGTGCAGGATTCCATTTAGACAGGTAGGATTCCCAGTGAATTCCATGAGGACACTGAGGGGTTTAGACAACCCCTCAGTGTCCTAGTCCAAAAACACTATACCATGTTGGTTCTCTACAAATCTACCCTACATTGTACTAGCTTGTCTAGAAGAATATCTTGGGGGACCTTGTTGGAAGCCTTATTAATATCAAGTTAAACTACATCCACAGCATTCCCTTGATCTTTCAAACAAAGAGATGACATTAGTTTGGTATGACTTGTTTTTGAGAAACCCATGTTAGCTCTTACTAAACATGTTCTTTTGTAATCACCTGTTCAGTGACCTCTGTTCTAGAAGGAAATATCCTGATACGGACATTTGAGCTGATGTGCCAGCTCAAGTCCTTCTTTTTCCTCCTTTTTAAGATGGAACAACATTTGCCTCAGTCGAGACTTCAGGGACCTCACTTATTTCCCCAAAATTCTATAAGATTATAGGCAAAGCCTCTGAGTTTATATCTGTAAGTTCCTTTTGTACCCTTGGATGGTGTTTGGTACATTAATTTATTTATAGTAGTTAGACACACCCAAACCACCTTTTTACTGATCTTTGACTGCATTGAAACATTTCAAATTTTTGAGAAAACAAGTCTAGATTGAGGGATATAAAACTAAGACAGCCAGGTTCGATACTAAATTCTCAAACAGAGAGACAACAGCTTTGGCCAACTGCTTAGGGAGCAGCTGATCATCACAAGCCAGCTGTCTCTATGTGAGTTGGGTTTACCCTGTTTCTATTCCTGTGTTCAGCTGGGCTGTTCATCCTCCACATTCTTTAAGTATGTGAGTGTGTGTATGTGCACATGTTGTGATTAATTGCTATGACACAGCTGCTCTTTGTAGCAACAACGGTGATATTGTGTGACACGTAACCCCAGAAAACTTTAAATTCTCCAGCGTTAACATCTGAAAGAATTTTTTATCTAGCACTTTCTAATAACCCTTAAGTGATGAGGTCAGAACTTGGAAAACTTTGTTTGTTGGACTATAATTCCCAACATCCCTGAGCCACTGGCCATGCTGACTAGGCGTTTCTGTAAGTTGTAGTCCAAAACAGGAACTTTTTCAAGCTCTTGATCTGCTTGAGATATTTATAATTATTATATCAGCATAACCAAGAATGTGAAAAACATTCAGATTAGGTCAAGTTCCATTTAGCTTACCATTCTGACCCCTCTAATGACCAATCAAACACCTCTAGAAAATTTGGGGGAGAGTGACAGTGATTCTCTGCTATTTGCCCCCAGCACCTGAAATTCAAATTCCTTCTGAATGTGGATGTTCAGTTTCACTGCAGTAGGCAGTGAGAAATGTATCACTGGTTTTGTCTGAGTCATTAAAACTGAGTCATTTTTTAAACCTACTGAGTCAAACTATTTCCACATGCTGTGGTTCTGAATTCTATCAGTGAATTAGGAATTGTGTAAAGTGCTTTGTTTTGATTATCCTAAATCTACCACCATTCATTTGCACTAAAGGACAAATGAAATATTGGCATTATAAGAGAGGATTCACTCCAGATTCTAGCATTGTCTTTACTCACTGTCTCCAAACCATCAAGGTTTTTATTAACTTCCCACACTGTCCTTCTTCTGCTTCATCCTTTTTAAAGACTGAAACACTCCAGACATTTTAGTCTTTCCCCAGAGGGAATATGTTCTGTTAGCATTCAGAGCAATTGCCTTATAGGTTTTTAAAACAGTGAGAGAACATTTCAACACATCCCTGCTGAAATATATAATGCTGGCAATACCTTCTTTCTCAGCTTCATCATGGTTACTATGGGCAACGTAACAGAGGCCTGCACTTCCAACAGGAGGAGAGTCTGTTCTTTGCGGTTTGTCAGCATTTTGAGCTGGACTGGCTCTATTCTTAGAGAGAGAGAGAGAGAGAGAGAGAGAGAGAGAGAGAGAGAGAGAGAGAGAAGAAACTTCAAAAAGAGGCTGGACAGCTACCTGCTGAGGATGCACTAGCTGGAGATCCTGCATTGAGCAGGAGGTCTGACTATGATTCTGTGAACTGCCACAAGGAACAAATGCTGGGAGGCTGTAGCAACAACTTCCCAGTTGTTCTTGAAACCCTCACCCATTTCTCACTCTTGGTGGACAGAATGGGCTCGCAGCCACTATCACAGAATCATAGAATTGTAGAGTTGGAAGAGACGACAAGGACCATCCATTCCAACCCCCTGCCACGCAGGAATCATGATCAAAGCATCCCCAACAGATGGCCATCCAGCCTCTGTTTAAAGACCTCCAAGGAAGGAGACCCCACCACGCTCTGAGGGAGTTTGTTCCACTGCCGAACAGCTCTTACTGTCAAAAAGTTCCTCCTAATGTTGAGGTGGAATCTCTGTTCCTGGAGCTTGCATCCGTTGCTCTGTGTTCTAGTCTCTGGAGAAGCAGAAAACAAGCTTGCTCCATCCTCAATGTGATACCCCTTCAAATACTTAAACAGGGCTATCATATCGCCCCTTAACCATCTTTTTTCCAGGCTAAACCTACCCAGCTCCCTAAGTCTTTCCTCATAAGGCATGCTGTCTAGACCTTTCACCATTTTAGTCGCCCTCCTTTGGACACGCTCCAATTTGTCAATATCCTTTTTGAATTGTGGTGCCCAGAACTGGACACAGCTGCCCTCAGGTGTGTTGGAGCTGATCTGGCAACTAAGGGCTCTACGAGGCAATAAAATGTGGATTGATGCACACTAATGCCAATTTGTAGCAGCTTTCATTTGTCTCCACAATTTTTTTCAAGATCTCAAGCATGCAAAGCCATATACGTTTGTTGTTTAAATGGGCATGCCTGGGAATCAAGATGGGGGCTGTGAGAGAATTACTCGCATTTTTATTGTCATCAGTTGCCACCCCCAAACAGTTTTTAAAAAAACAAAACCAAGGTGCGGAAGTGTGATCTTCTGCATAAATAAACAGAGAAAAAGGGGGGAAGGCTATTTCATCACCTCAGCACATGATCACTATGGCGAAAATTCAACATGGTGGTTCCGGGTGCTTGCCTTGCCAGCAAGCTCCACCCCCTGTACACATCTGACCAATCAGCTTTCCACTTCCGCTCTTATCAGGAATGTGCAGCAAAGTGAATCGTTTGTCCCAACAAGCAGGAATGTGCATTTCCTTCAGAGTTTTTTAAAAAACGGGAAAAGCCGCAAAGGCTTTTCCCACAGAGTAGTTGGAGTTTTTGCCCGCCTCCTTCTGAATATAGGAAAATTATGCAGGATCCCATTGGGACAAAATGTATTCTCAGATTCTAGGAGGAGTGTTTTTGCCATGTAGACAAGCCCTAAGGTTCAGTTGTCAGATCAGCTGGTTTCTGATAGAGTTGCTGGAACAAAAATTGGAGGGGGCTCCTGTACCTTTAATGAATATTATAGAAGAGTCCCTGAATCAAGAGTAGAGAATTCTTAATCAGAAATGTTTCACAGGTTTCTGAGCAGATTTTTTTCTGCAAAACTGAATCACTGCATTCTTTCTGTTTACCCACTCACAAAACAGAAGTGTGGTCTGCAAAGACTGGTGGCAGAGCACAAGTTTTGCAGGCAGGAGCCAGGGATCCCTGACATCTTCAGGTTAAATGATGATCTAACAAGCCGACTATTACCTGCACCTTGGTTTTAGGTAATTGTATGTAATTCTCTTACCTTAAGTCTGCATTAAAAGAGGGTAGGGAAGAAGGAGGGGGACTGAGAAAGGGAAACGCCAAGAGAGAAAGAAATGGAGGAGGAACATGAGGAAAACTACTACTGTACTTGGAACTGTGCAAGCAAAATAAGATTACAGGCTCACTCCAGCTTACTCCAAGTATTATCCAAGATTGCATATTATGATGGGCAATAGCAACCAGTCCATTTATGATCAACAGAGAAAAAAAGGTTATTGAAGAGAGCCCCTTTCCAAAAGACTTCAAACACTTTTCTTCTGTACAAGCCTATGGTGAAACTGAGAGATGCCTCACTTTCAGATCTAAAAAGCCTGCCATTCTGAAAGGGCCACGGCTGCTGTGGCAGGGATAAGATGGATGTTTTAAGCTGTTAATTAAAAGCTATTGCTCTGAAAAAGTTTCCAGATAAATCACCCCATCCCCTGCATTCCAAGATACACTTTCCCCTCTTTCCCATTCTTTGGACCTGGGCTCCAAAAAGTTCTCTTTCTAGCCTGTCTAACAACAGAGCCATATGATGCTTTTCCTTCAATGCCAACACTTATCTTGAAGCAGCAGATCCAACTGTTTTACTGAATCTGACAGAAGGAGAAGCCCCCATTCTAATGAATTTCAGTCACCTAACTGATTAAAGCATATTTTTAACTTCAGCGTTAATTGGGAAATTTAGTGGGGTAGGCAAAATGGCAAGAAAAATGAGTTAATTAATTAGTTTCTTCCTAAGCTTGGATTTGAATAGATGTATAATATATGTGAGAGCCAGCGTGATGTAGTGGTTTGAGCATTGGACTAGGACACTGGGAGACTAGGGCTTGAATCCCCATTCAGCCATGGAAACCCACTGGGTTTGGACAAGTCACACTCTCTCAGCCTTAGAGAAAGGCAAGAGCAACCCCCCTCTGAACAAATTCTGCCAAGACAACCCTGTGATTGGGTTACCTTAGTGTTGTCATAAATCAGAAATTATTTGAAGGCACATAACAACAACAAAGCATATCTCACCAGAGGGAAAAGACAGCTTGTGTGCTTGTTCAGTCTGTTGTTCAAGGTTGATGGGGAACTTCAAGGCCCCTCTTGATTTCCCTCCTTATGGTTCTTTATTATCTTTAAACTGGAAAGACCTTCAGATAGAAGGTGTTTTGAAGCAGATGACCATCCTCTATAAAGCAGGACTGATGACCACCCTATGGAAGTAGTAGATAGTCCACTGGGAATTGGCAAGCAATCTTCCAGTGGACTGAAGTTGCCAGGTCCCCATGTGTGTTTGGAGAATCCTGTGCAAGTAGGAAAGAGGGGCATGTGTGCGCACATGCATCAGACAAAATGAGATAGATAGGTGGAAGAGTGAAAAGGCATGGGGAGTGGAAAGGAAACCGAGACAAAAACACCCATCATTTGTGGGTCTTCATTATTGCCTATTTTTTGCTCACTATTCCTTCCCTTTTGAGGATTTTCTTGCATCTTTACCTGATTCGATGAACTTTGAGTCTTTTCACTGAGCACTTTGGCTGCCAAAGCTGGCACTTGGTATAATTCTTGTGTCAGTGGGCGAGAAGCAGAGGAAGAAGAAGGAGGAGGGGTAATCCAACCATCCATTTTTTCATAGACAGGTAATGACATAGGAGACCTGTGTGCTGAAGGAACCTGGTAGTTAGTCTGTGGGCTGGCTGGCAGTCCTTCAGCATCATGATGGGTGGAGGAAGCCATCAAAGGGGTGAGAAGCTGGAGGCGATTTGCTGGGGCCAGGCCTTGCTTTCCATGGAGGGAACATTTCCACCAGCCTTCACTCCCAAGAAGATTCTGTTCAAGAACCATCAGGATGTCTCCTCTGCGGAAGGCGAGCTCATCCAGACACTCAGCTTTGTTGTCATATAATGCTTTGGCCAAGGTATTCTGGAGCAGGAGAGACTAAATGTTAGGTGATATCCAAGAGCTTTTTTTTTTTTTTTTCAGTTACTAAATATTTAAGTTCCAGGTAGCACTTAATGTTCACCAGAATTCAGATTCAATCTCTGACCTCAGCTTTAGAATCTGCTTAGACCCCAGCACCTACTTTAAAGAAAAAAAAAATCACCATGCTCATATACTAATTATTATACTGAAGTGCAAACAAATGGGCAGAATGTACTGCTTCAAGCTGATTGAATGATTCTATACACACACACACACACACACACACAGACAGACACTCCCCGCACATTAAAACATAACTTCCTCCGCATTTAGAACCCACTATCTAACCCCACCCCAGTGTTATTTTTCTTCTTTTCCTTTTACAGTTTGAGTATCCCTTATCCGAAATGCTTGGGACCTGAAGTATTTCATATTTTGGATTTTTTGGATTTGGGAATACAGTATAGGCATGTGTATATAAAATGGTGTAAGGCAACAGCAGAAGTGGTGGTAAACCCCAGCCACCAGGCATGCATTCTTGGGGCTCCCTCACCTCCAGAGAGAGGAGAGAAGTGGGAGGGAAAGAGATGGCATGGCTGGATTCACAGCCAAACTTTGCATAAACAGTGGCCATGGTGACTGCTGCTTTTGCTCCACCACCACCACCTAGCCAAAGTGAGGACTAGAGTGGGGCACAGCAACAGTGGCTGCTGGCAACTGTCTCCAGCCTTGGCCCATAGGAGAGACCCCCCCACACAAAAGCCCCCCTCTTTCCTCCCCTACCCCCTGCTTTCACTGCCAGATACCAATAAGTGCCTTTCCTACCAAAGTCTTCTGTAGATAGGAACCCAGTAATTGCAGCAACTTCAACAGCTGTGGCAGCAGCAGTGGGGTTGCCAGCCACCCACTTCCACCTTTGAGGTGGTGGTTGCAGCATTCCAACTCATTTGTTCGGTTGGAGAGAGATGCAAGAATCTGTGAAATGGCAGGAAGCATGGTGTCAGGCTCATCCATGAAGTCTGGGTATTAAGTAGGCTCCATGGAGGATCCTGACATGAAGTTGGTAGAGGCTTGGGCCTGCTTCCCTTGTGTGGGCCTCTCAGCTCTTGGGCATGGGCCAGCCCACCCTTTTTGGCCTGGGAACGCTGTGCTCCAAGACAACTCAAGGTCAACTCCTGGAGGTGTCTGGGTGCTAGAAACCTCCCTGCGTGCCATTCTCATGCTGTGAGGTTTTATCTGGGGATGGGTGTGTGTTGTCTTCAGTTTCGGCTTTGGCCATGTTCATGATATACGTATCCTTGCTGAATAAAGATTTCTTATTGAGTAAATGAGAGTGTGTGTTCCTGATACATCACACATGGATTCCCATCATTTCACAGATCCTCGCATATCTCTCCCACCATATTTCTCTCTAGCCTCACAAATACAATAAATGTGTGTGTGTACTGTAGCTCCAACAGTTTTGGAGTCTGGATCATTTCAAAGTTAGGAATTCCAGATAAGGGATATGCAATCTGTACTGTACTTCTTTCTTGCTGGTTTGTCTCCCCCTCTATCCCAGAACAAGTTCAGCTTGGACCTCCTTTTCTTGCGAATGAACCCCGTTAATCCTCCTCTCTCTCTTTCACTCTGTCTTTTCCTTTCTCTCTCCCTACCTGTACTCATTTTATTTCTTGCTGGTATTTCTCTTCGCAGGACCTAAATACCCTAAAGGCACCAGATCCTGTCTGATTTTGCACACCAAGCAGGGTCAGACTTGGTTAGTACTTGATGTGAGACCACCAATGAATACCAAGAGCTGTAGGCTATATTTTAGAGGCAAGAACTGACAAAACCACCTACGATTATTCCTTGCCTAAGAAAACCCTATGAAATTCATAGGGTCACTATAAATTGACAGGTGACTTGAAGGCGCGCGCACACACACTTCTCTTCCTGTACTTCACTGCTCATTCAGATATTTTAAGATAGAACTTCAGGATTCCTCAAAATTTGAGATCTGGCTTGATCTCCACAATCAACATTTGTCAAATTCGCAACAGAAGTGTGTGCAAGCAGATCAACCAGGAGACAGTTACAAAAACATTTGGAAACAAGTAAAGTAATACACATCAACAACTGAGAGTTGGGGTTGCTGTAAGGATTATTGAGCTAATGTAAGAAAAGTGCTTTTGTATGCTTAAACAATCCTTTACAATGCTAAGTATTATCATTAATAATGATACTATATAATAAAATGAAGAAATTAAATAATGCATCTGCAAAGTACTGTTCTTTGACAAAGGAACTGGTTTGTTTTCAAAAATGGACTTGATGACCAATTTATTCAAGAGTTACTGGCTCCCATATAAGGCAGCATGAAATTGCTGTCATGCTAACACTATTTCTTGAATTCAATATGGATCCAGATGCATGTTGATTATACAGGGAAGAAAAATGGGCCAACCATTGTGTAGGGGTAATTTGATTTTCAGTAGTGTCATATAGAACAGTGTCTTACTTTTAAAAATAAACCAGTTATATCAGATTCCCAAATTCCTTATTTCTACATTATTCTAATACTTCAACAGCAGTGTGTGTATGGTGTATCTGTGTTGCATGTTATATGTAAAAAAACTCTACTGGCATACAGATCAACTATCTGGGTACATATGTACATAGATTGTAATGCATGAAATGTAATCTGTGAACACCTATAGTCATATTTATGTGAGGCAAAGAGGAAATGTAGTTGGAGTTTTTTTCACAGAGTAAGTGCTTTCTTGTATTAATAATGTGGAGAGGACGCAGGGGTAGGATAAATTACTGAGAATGCTAACTTCAAAAGCCCCTCAATATAATTGTTGAGTAAATGGTTTGAGCCTTGTGATGTAATTTTGTAATCTTCAGCCCACAGGAGCTAACAGAAAGCAAGAAGCAGTTTTACAAAAGTCCAAAATAACTAGGCTTTGGGTAAAAAACCAACTGCATCTGCAGTGCCAGGTGTATGTTTGTTCACATTTAATTAAATAATAATTAATGACTTAATTATGGAGAAAAGGTAATGCTGAAATTCCAACTTCAACTATTCACTTTTATTAAAAAAAATAAATGCAATTAAAGTGCCTCTTTTCATTAACAAATTATCAGCTTAGTTCATAACTTAATCAATTAACATTAGTTAGTTCCTATCACTGATCAGAAATAAGTACAATAGAATCCAATTTTGGGTAAGTGTATATGGGACTGATTGTAGTGTGAAAGGCAAAATGTAGACAGTTTTTATTTCAGTCCATACCTTTTAGTGCTTTTTAACTTGTGTTTTTAAATCAAACTAGTTTAATTATATTTTAACTTGTGTATTGAGAGATTTTAATTGTATCATTTTTAGGGTGTGTACACCTCCTTTGGTCCTGTACCGGGAGAAAGGTGGGATATAAATTTTAGGGGGAATCCACACAACACAAATAATCCAGTTTGAAACTGGACTGTTTGCATAGCTCCTTCCTATGGAATCCTGGGATTTGTAGTTTTACAAGGTCTTTAGCTGTCTCTGACAAAGAGTGCTGGTGCCTCACCAATCTACAAATCCCAGGATTCCATAGGAAGGAGCCATGCAAATAATCCAGTTTCAACCTGGATTATTTCTCTAGTGTGGATGCCCCCAGACACACAGAAAATGGGAAACAGGATGACGACATCATCATCATCTTATTCATTCCTATTCCGCCTTTCTCCCAATATTGGAATTCAAGTCAAATTATTACAAATGATTAAAACTGGTCCAGTTTTAATATATATATGGGTTTAAATTGTTTTAAATCTATAGACTTTTCCATTATTTTAAAAGTATAATCATATATATATATATAGTGTGTGTGGGGGGGTTTAAAATAATTGAACAATCTATACTGTACATTTAAAATCATTTAAAATTCACATTATTTTAAAAAATCAACAAAACAGTACAGCACACCTTTTAAAGCCCAACATAGTCAGTTCCTAAATCTGACAGAATAGGAAAGTGTTTACTTGGGAGACGACTGGAGAGGGACCCATTTCAGCCTCCCAAAGGCTGGGAGCATCCATCAAGAAGGCCTTCTCCCTTGTTACCACTAAATGACTCTGAGAAGGTCATGGGACAGAGAGAAAGGCCTCTCCTGAAGATCCTAGAGTTCGAACAGTCTCATTTAGGGAAATGTGGTCTTTCAAATAGCCTGGAGCTGACTCATATCAGGTTTCTTAGGTCGTAACTAGCACTTTGAAATGGACTGGTAGCCAGCAAAGCTACAATCTGGCTGAAGCTCTTTGGCATTTTTTAAAGGCCACCCCACATGAAGCACAGATGTAACCAAGGCATGTGTTACCATGACCAGATCAGACATCTCTGGGAAAGGCACAAGTGGTACACAAGTTTTAACTGTGCAAATGCACACTTGGATCACTGAAAAACCTGTGCCTCCAGGCTCAGGGATGAATCCAGAAGTACATTCAAACTGTAAACCTATGTCTTCAGGAGGAGTGTAATGCCATCTAGCACAACATTCATTTATGTTTCATATATACCTTATATACATAGCCTGAAGGTAATTTTATACATAATTTTTAAAATAGCTTTGTGCATGAAACAAAGTTTGTGTACACTGAACCATCAGAAAGCAAAGGTGTCACTATCTCAGCCATCCATGTGGACAATTATGGATTTCAGTAGTATTTTGGAATTTGGAATTCTGGATAAGAGGATACTCAACCTATACCACTATTTTGTGGGTTTCGGATTTTGTTGTATTTTGCTGCATGGCCAACACAGGCTACCCTTGGACATGTTTCCTGGATTTGAATCAGCATACCGTTGATACATGACCCCAGAAAAAACAAAATAGTGAGACAACCCAGAAGGATACCATGGTGAGTGGTATCAAAAGCTGCCAAGAGTTCTAGCAGAACCACTAGATATTGGTGAATAAAAAGGAGGGAGGGAGGGGGAGGGGGAAAGGAATGTGGTGGTATCTTTAATTGGTTTTTATTTTAGCATAAGCTTTCATGAATATAAACCCACTTCTTCTGATGCAGTAGCTTCATCTTTCTTCAGATTTTGGTTGAATACTTTGAGAAGTATCGACATAGGACAAATGCCCTGTGACAAGTGCTGACAAGGGAAATCTCCCCAGCACTGACATTGTGTATTACTGTACTCTGGATCAAGCTCCCAGTCAAAAAGAAAAATATTGATAATCTGTTAGATAATCTGCTAGAAACAAGGCAGCTTTAATACACAAGTTACAGGATGTGAAAGATGAGTAATAGCAGCATTCTCAGGAAGTTGCTACCACAGAACAGCAGCCTTACAATGTAACCTTGTATGAGTAGATGCAGAAACACATACAAGATTGGCATACTTTATCACAAGCCAGGGTTTCTCACTTCATGGGGTAATGGAGCTGATGTGAAGACCAATGGCAGTAAGCAATTTTCCGTTCCATCTGTTTCTAGGATGTTCTTTTTGTTCCATATTGTCATTTCCCTGCTCCTTCTGTTTCTATAGGAGGGAGGTAGCACATCATAGGTGGGGAATATCTTCCAGTCTAAGAGTCACATTTAATTTCAGAGAAGTTCTCAGAAGGTACATTCTAGTGGTAGTTGGTGTCAAAGGCAAAGGGTTAGGACTAACATTATCAGCAAAATTGTACCTTGAAAATCTTATTGAAAGCCTCGGAAGAGGCATTTCAAATTTTTAGGATGAGGAAAAAATAGATAATGGGACTCAAGGTGACTAACATAATATTTATGACAGTACAAATTAAAGCAATACAAAAGCCAAAATAAAAGTATAACTATAAAATTTTAAAAATCAATTAATTTCTCTCTCTCTCTCTCTGGCTTTTCTTTGCAAACGAAGATTCAGGAAGGACTCATCCCGTGTTTTCTGCAAGTGCACTGATGACTAAAAAGGCCAATCCGAGATAGACAAGTCCGGTTGCAGAAAGCACAGCAGAAGGTTTCCTTGGGTGATGTTTCCGGGTTGTGATTCTTTCTGCATTGTCGTTTCTCTTCAAGACTTTATCAGCGTGAGTTCTCAAATAAGGCTGCAGCATTGTGGATAGTGCGTCTCCATGCCTCCCGATGTGAGGCCAGAGCGGACCATTGTTGGTGATCAATTTGACCGAGCCTGAGATGTTGTTTCAGGGAGTCCTTGTATCGCTTTTTTGGAGCGCCCCTCTTACGCTGACCCGTGGCAAGTTCACCGTACAGTACTATTTTGGGGAGGCGATGGTCCTCCCTCCTAGAAATGTGCCCTGCCCAGCGCAGCTGTGTTCTCAATATCATGGCCTCAATGCTGGTGATCCCTGCTTGCTCAAGGACAGCAACATTCGTCACATAGTCAGTCCAGTGTATATTTAGGATTGTACGTAAACAGCGCTGATGAAAGCGTTCAAGGAGTCATAAATGGTGGCGATAGGTGACTCATGTTTCAGACCCATAAAGGATTTTAAAAATCAATTAATTTATAAGTTAACATTAAACATTAAAAATATTAAAATGCATTTAAAAACTTTCTTTGATTGTGTATTCCTGCAGGGCAGGGGGTTGGACTAGATGGCCCTTGTGGTCTCTTCCAACTCTTTGATTCTATGATTCTATGACTATATACAAACCCTAGAAAACCTTAAAAACAGCATTGCAAAGCATTAAAAGCCCAACTCTTGTCAGTTTGTAAAAGCCTGACAGCAGGAAAATGTTATGACCTGCTGATGGAAGGAGAGCAAAGATAGGCCCATCCCGGCCTCTGGGGGGGGGAGTTCCAAAGTCGGGGAGCAGTCACTGAGAAAGCCCTCTTCCTTATTCTCACCAAATGAGCCCAAGAAGGTGGTGGGACAGAGAGAAGGGCATCTTAAAAGCCCTAATGGGTTCATACAGGGAGATGTGGTCCTTCAAATACCTTGGACCCAAGCTGTAAGGCTTATAGGTCAAAACAAGCACTTTGAATTGTCCCTAGAAGTGAACTGGCAGCCAATGGAGCTGTTGCAGTAAGGGAGTTGTGTGCTTCCTGTAGCCAGCCCCACTTCACAACCTGGTTGCAGGTCTTTGGGCCAATGGAAGTTTCTGAGTACTTTTCTAAGGCAGCCCCATATAGACTGCATTGCAGTAATCCAAATGGGAAGTAACCAAGGCATGCCTTACCATTAGAATGTTAGGATGGTCATCCTGATATGTTCTGAAATCACTTATCAATATGTCACGAATGCTGCAAGTCCTCTTAAAGGAAATGAGACCCATGTATGGCACCCATGTGTGTTCCACAAAATGTGCCAATATTTACTGATACTACTCTGCCATTTTGAGGTTATGCTATCATAAATTAAACTGTTTTATTCTAGAATTTAGTTTATTCCAGAGTTGTTTTTTCTTTCCTGCTTTTTGAAAAAAAATCAATGCATGTTGTCTGTGAAGCCCTGCTGAAATAGTTGCTAATTACAGACTCTGGATAGCCTCTGTTGTGTAACTGGGAGCTGAGGGACCCTGATTCATCTAAAAAGTCCTTCTCTCTTGTACAGTTTCTTTTAATTCTCAAGAACTGACTGTATGGTAGATATGGTAGATTATTTCTCAAAAATTTCGGGTGTGAACTATTAAATCTTAGGGGTGCTCTAAACAGTCAAAATAACCCTCATGGAATTTGTTGGGAATCCTGCCTGTCTAAATAGGATCCCACATCAATCCACAGTATTTGGAAGGAGGGGGGCCCAAAATGGCAAAAACAAGACTGGAAAAGCCTTTGCATCTTTTCTTGTAGTTTTTTTAAAAACAGCAAGGGGATGCACATTCCTGCTTGTCAGGACAAGTGAGTCACTTTGAATTGCTTCCTCATATGAGAAGAAGCGCAAAGCTGATTGGCTGGGCAAGCATGGGAGGCTGGGCTTGCTAACAGGGCAAGTGCCCACTGCCACCATGTTGGGTTTACGGGGTGTGTTTTTGTGTGTGTTTTGCTATCCTTTTAATTAAAAAAAAATTCTCTATTGCTCCAGTGCACCCTTGCCGACTTTTTTTTTAATGTGTGGTGGTTACAAAGAAATAACGAGAGTAAATAACTCACAGCTACCGTCAGGCATGCAAAGCTTCTGGGGCCAAAAACACCATTAAGATATGTAAGTTTTTTGCAGAAAGAGATACATAGTTTTGTTCCTTCTTTCCTAATAATGATGTCCAAAGCCCAGATTTTACAGGCTTCATAGACCATGGATCAGAGAGAAAGCTGTAATTCTGAACAGGTCTGATAAAGGCATTTTGATTTTATAACACACACACAAACACCTTTTGTTGTTGTTGTTAAGCATGCTGCATGCACACCTACACGCACGGAGTATTGTATTTATTGATCTGAGATTTTTGTCTTTTTTCAGGCTTTCCTAAACTCAGTATATGAATTCCAAGGTTTCTCTGTTCAAAGTCATAATTTTGTGTATTCTTTTTCATTAATAACATCTGCCCTCTTCTTGCCTGATAGTACCTTTTTGACCACATCGTGGCGATGCTCACCCACACATGTCCTGGTTTTCATCTGTGAAATGTTGGAGGGTATGGATCAAGAACCACGTCTAGCCCCTAGGGGTCCCATTGGCCTTTGGGTCCCCTGGATTCCCATTAGATCTCCCTGAATTTTTGGCTGAAAATTTTTGTCCCCCTTCCCCAGCACAGTCTCTAGGGCCAGTTTTTGGTTTAACATGCTGTTTTGTGGGACTCTTCTTACCCCCAACAGCCAAAAAAAAAAAAAGCACCCCAAAATGGTTATGAGTGGAGGGGCATAGCTTCTGGCCACACAAAATGGCAACTGGGTGGTGCACAGTGCAGCCGACATATGTATAGTCAGCAGGTATTGAAAATGGCGTTCCAACCTCCAGCGTGTGCCCACCATTGGCTTAAAACAAGGAAACACAGCAAAGGAAAAGACTAATTATGGCCCTTCTTCTGTGCCAGCCTTGCTCTCAGAGCCAGGGCAGAGTGTGTGTCTGCATTCCAGAACTTCCTAAGAAAAAATAGGAGGTAAACCACAAGCCCTTCCAACTGTGCCAACTTTTTATTCCAGTCAGCAGACCAAGATCTGTTAGCCATAGTGCAAGTTCCAACCACAGAAGCAAATTGCATTGGAAACACACGTCTTCCTTTTTTTTTATCCACAGCATTTGCTGAAATGAAGCAGCTGGTCTGGAGTATCAAAAGAAGTAAAGTGTTTGCCAGCTCTGATGATGAAAGCAACCTGTTGCTGATACCATGCATTGCTTTTGCTGCCATAGCCTAGGAACAATGGCCCTTTTCTAATGTCCAGCCTGGCAACACTCACCCTCCATGACTGTCCCAACAGCTGTCTGAGACAAATACTAACAGTCCTGTTTACCTTGCATAGCCATTCCTGCAGACAAATTCATTACTTCTTCTAAGATACTTGGGATATTTTTTCTAAGACGTAGTCTAACCCAGTGTTGTATTCTGACATTTCAAACAAGAATCTGCCCAAAATAAATTGGCTAGCATTCAGTGGCTGTATTCAGAAACATTATGTACAATGGGAAAAAAACATACTTACATACGTCCTCATGGGAATTTAACCTAATTTTAACTCACTGCTCGAATACAGCTTTTGTAAGTTGTATGACGATAGCTGCTAAGGTTATATGGTTTTATGGAAAGATTATTAGACAAGCTCATGGAGTGACAGGGATATCAATGGCTATTAGCCACCATAGATGTATGTTTCCAGCATCTGATGAAATGATCTATAGTCCACAAAAGCTTATGCCATCATAAAATTCATTAGTCTTTAACATGCCACAAAACTTTTTGCTAATATAGCTAAATGGAGATTCTCAAAGTTTCAAGTGCATAGTTTATATGAGAGCTTGAAACAGTTACTTTGGTGGATTTTGCTGTATGCCTTCATCAAGTCATTTCTGACTTATGGCAATCCTGAAGTGAACCTATCATGGGGTTTTCTTGGCATAATTTGTTCAGAAGAGTTTTGCCTTTTGCCTCCCTCTAAGGCTGAGAAAGTGCGACTTGCCCAAGGTTACTTATTTCAGCCTTGTGTATTACTAAGGCTTACTGTAGTATATTGGGATGAAAGGGTAAAAATCAAAGGCTTTGCAGAGAAAGTTTTTTTTTTTAACAGAAGCTCAAAGGAAGTAAGACTCATGACTTAAAACAGGTTATAAAGGTGTAAAACAGGTTATAAAGGCTGACAACAAAAAAAGAAGAACACAAGACCTCTTCTACAAGATCTTGGAATTTAAAGGAAAATTCAAACCAAGGGTGGGGATACTCTATGATCAGCAGAGGAACACAATACACAACTAAAAGGAAATGAAAAGACAATGGAAGCAATATACAGAAGAGCTGTACAAAAGAAACAAAAGGATGAAAGATACTTGGAAAGAAAAACCATATGAAGATGAGCCATAAATTCTGGCAAGTGAAGTGAAAGATGCACTCAAATCAATGGGGAAGAATAAATCACCAGGAACTGATGATGTTCCAATAGAACTGCGACAATCTGTAGGGAAAGAATCAGCCCAAGTTCTAACTGCAAACTGCCAAAAAATATGGGAAACAAAACAGTGACCCACAGATTGGAAACAATCAGTATACATCCCCATCCCCCAAAAAGGTGACATAAAAGATTGCAGCAATTACAGGACCATTGCCTTAATCTCCCATGCTAGCAAAGTCATGCCCAAAATTCTGCAACAAAGACTCCTACTATACATGGAGAGAGATTCCAGCAGTGCAAGCCGGATTCAGGAAAGGTAGAGGTACTAGGGACCACATAGCAAACATACGCTAGATAATGAAGCACAGTAGGGAATTCCAGAAGAAAATCAGCATGTGCTTTATAGATTACAGCAAAGCCTTTGACTGCATAGAACATGAGAAACTTTGGAGTGCTCTAAAAGAAATGGGTGTATCAACACACTTGATAGTTCTGATGTATAACCTGTACTCAGGACAGGAGGCCACCATAAGAATGGAATACAGAGAAACAGAATGGTTCACAATTGGAAAGGGAGTAAGACAAGGTTGCATTCTATCACCCTACTTGCTCAACTTGTATGCAGAACACGTCATGCACAAAGCAGGTTTAGAGACAGAGGTAGGAGGCATGAAGATCAGAGGAAGAACATTAACAATCTAAGATATGCAGACGATACCACATTACTAGCTGAAAAGAGCTTGTAGCAACTACTAAAGAAAATCAAAGAAGAAAGTGCAAAAGCAGGAGTAATGCTGAACATTAAGAAAACAAAAATAATGACCATGGAACATTTACATAAATTCAAAATAGGTGATGAGGAAATTGAAACAGTGAAAGATGTCCCATTCCTTGGATCAACCATAGACCAGAGCAGAAATCGCAGCCATGAAATCAGAAAAAGGTCTGGGTAGGGCAGCTATGAAAGCATTAGACAAGATGCTTTCATTCAACATTCAACATAAACGTTCAAAGTGAGCACTAAAGTCAGGATTGTTTAAAGCCATTGTCTTTCCCATCACCATGTATGGATGTGAGAATTGGACAGTGAAGAAAGCTGATAGAAAGAGAATCAACTCATTTGAAATGTGGTGTTGCAGAAGAGTGCTGAGGATACCATGGATGGTGAAAAAGACAAACAAATGGTCTTAGAACAGATTGAACCAGAGCTCTCACTAGAAGCCAAGATTACTAAATTGAGACTGTTGTACTTCGGTTAACATCATAAGAAAACATGGCTCACTGGCAAAGTCAACAATGCTAGGAAAGGTGGAACGAAAAAGAAAGGAAGGAAGACTGCACACCAGATGGATAGACTCAGTCAGAGAGACCACAGGCCTGAACCTGCAAGACCTAAGCAGGGCGGTAGAAGACGGGGCTTGAAGCTGTCTCATTCATGGGGTCGCCATGAGTCAAAGTTGACTCGAGATCAGTTAACAACAACAATAAAGGTGTAAGGAAGAATCAGCTGAAGAAATAGAAGTCCTCTGCCCAACAGAGCATGGTGAAGCTGGAGGAGTGAAGATCACCAACAAGGTTGTATTGGGATATGGGGGTAAGGCGAGAAGGAGAAACAAAGCCATGGAAAACTTTGAAGGAAAGCAGAACGTGTTTGTGTTGGGTTTAGGGAGGGGGTCACTTATGTGGCTGGCTACTGTTGAGAAATGGAACACTAGACTAGATGGACATCATGAGTATAATCTGAGGAAAATTATTGTGTTTCTATCATTTGCATTATAATCAGGGCTGGCCCCATGATAAGGCCAAGTTAGGCAACTGTCTCAGGTGGCACGTACTGATGGGGGGGCGCTTTGGATCAGGTGTCGTTCCTGAGATCCCTGGCCTCTTCTGGAGGACACAGAAGTATGTAATGCACAAACTTTCTTAGTCCTCAAACTTTCTTAGACCTGCTGCTCTCAGATGTGGTGTTGAATGATGTTCTGTGGCCTTATTCAACCAGTAGTTGAGTCAGCTTCTGCCTGTCAAATGAGGCTTGGGAAACATCTCGGACTTCACCTCTAGCACCAAAATGTCTTGGGTCAGCCCTAGGTTTCCGCACTTACACAAACCCTGATTTATAGGTGCTATCATGATTCCTGACCCTAATTATCAAAAAATGTCACAGGGGAAAAAAAAAACAGGCAATGCATAGTCTTGCTCCTGTTTTCCTCACAGGGACTGGTGTGTGTGTGTGTGAACTCTTTTTGGATGCCCATTGCAATAGAGGAAAGAAGGAGCCCACGTATGCCAAAGCCCATGTATGCAAATTAAAATGAGAACTAGCACTGCTGGCACAAGGGATGAACAGCCACCAAAGTAAATGAATAATAGAATCATAGAATTGCAGAGTTGGAAGAGACCACGAGGGCCATCCAGTCCAACCCCCCCCCACAGGAAATCACGATCAAAGCATCCCCGACAGATGGCCATCCAGCCTCTGTTTAAAGACCTCCAAGGAAGGAGACCCCACCACGCTCCGAGGGAGTGCTTTCTACTGCCGAACTGCTCTTACTGTCAAAAAGTTCCTCCTCATGTTGAGGTGGAATCTCTGTTCCTGGAGCTTGCACCCATTGCTCCGTGTTCCAGTCTCTGGAGCAGCAGAAAACAAGCCTGCTCCATCCTCAATGTGACACCCCTTCAAATACTTAAACAGGGCTATCATACTGCCTCTTAACCATCTTTTTTCCAGGCTAAACATACCCAGCTCCCTATGCCTCTCCTCATAAGGTATGGTTTCCAGAGCTTTCACCATTTTAGTTGCCCTTCTCTGGACATGCTCCAATTTGTCAATATCCTTTTTGAATTGTGGTGCCCAGAACTGGACACATTATTCTAGGTGAGGCCTGACCAAGGCAGAATAGAGTGGCACTATTACTTCCCTTGATCTAGACACTATACTTCTATT
This sequence comes from Gambelia wislizenii, assembly GCA_030847615.1. NCBI lineage: Eukaryota > Metazoa > Chordata > Lepidosauria > Squamata > Crotaphytidae > Gambelia > Gambelia wislizenii. The sequence continues at coordinate 25,477,127 of JAUMIR010000004.1, forward strand.
GATGCAGCCCAAAATCACATTGGCCTTTTTAGCTGCCGCATCACACTGTTGACTCATGTTCAACTTGTGGTCTACTAGGACTCCTAGATCCCTTTCGCACATAGTCTGATTCAGCCAGGTCTCCCTCATCCTATATCTATGCATTTCATTTTTTCGCCCTAAGTGCAGTACCTTACATTTCTCCGTATTGAATTTAATTTTGTTTGCTTTGGCCCAGCTCTCCAGTCTATCCAGGTCATTTTGAATTTTGATCCTGTCCTCTAGGGTATTAGCTATTCCTCCTAATTTGGTGTCATCTGCAAATTTGATAAGTATGCCCCCAATTCCCTCATCCAAGTCATTGATAAAGATGTTGAATAGCACTAGGCCCAGGACAGAAACCTGTGGCACCCCACTGGTCACATCTTTCCAAGACAAACAGGAGCCACTGCTGAGCACCCTTTGGGTTCGGCCGGTCAACCAATTACAAATCCATTGAACAGTTAACTTGTCTAGCCCACATTTTACAAGCTTGTTTGCAAGAATGTCATGGAGAACCTTGTCAAAGGCCTTACTGAAATCAAGGTATGCGATATCCACAGCGTTCCCTTCATCTACCAAGGTGGTAATTTTATCAAAAAAAAAAAAAAAAAAAAAGAGAGAGAGAGAGAGAGAGAGAGAGAGAGAGATCAGATTCGTTTGGCATGACTTGTTTCTCTGAAACCCATGTTGACTTTTTGTGATTATGGCATTGCCTTCTAAATGTTCACAGACTCTCTGTTCAATGATCTGCTCTAGAATCTTCCCTGGTATTGGGAAGAAGAAACAAAGAAATTAGGCTAACAAAAGCAGTTTTCTTCTGCTAATGTGGGCTCTTCAGAGATTACTGAGTCACAGCTTAAATGACCTGCCCATGTTCAAAGAGGAACTACATTCTGAAATTCATTAGAAAATTATCCTAGATCAGCATGAGCCTCAGGGCAGGGTTTATATGACAAAGTTTTACAAAGTTCAGAAGTTAGTCCTTTATTTGTACACCAAGCCTGAAGAACCAAGACTTGGAAGGTATTTCAGATCAATATAGGGATTTCAGCTTTCCATAACTCCTGGGTAGTGGCATCTTGTCTTAGGTCTTTTTCCTTTACATGCCCCGATTCCTGCCAAACTATGTATCTACGCTTTGACTTTCTTCCCTTTTCTCTCAGTCTTTTCTCTCACTCAATATGGGGTGGGGGTGGGAAGTATGTCTCCTGTACCTTAGCTTCTAGAATCTTGGAAGTCTGCTCCTGTTTTTTAAAGAGACATCTCCTGGCCTCCAAATGGCTGGGGAGGGGGGTAAAAACATGGAACAAATGTCACCAGGCCCCCTAGAGGGTGTTTGGGGGCACCCTGTGAGGACCATCTGTGGCCCATCAGCTGCAGTTTGGCCACCCCTTGTCTAGGTGGACAGCTCCTGCTTCTACCACTCACTAGGCACTGTGCATGCCATCTTTCCCTCCTTAACGAGCTCACAATGTGTGTGTTTGTGTAACAACAAAAAAATTGGAAGAAGTAGATAAACACAAGAGAGTTATAAGTGGAAGATGAGGAAATCTGGAACTGCATAAAATTCTATATCCGAGGCAAGACAATTGTACAGGAAAAGATCCTTCTGAAAGCATCCTCAAAAAGATTGAATTATATAAAGGTAGTTTATCTGGCACAGATACATGAGCCCTGTTCTCCTTTCCATCTGGTCAGTTTGCTTGCTCAAATTGTTGGGAAGCAGGGGGCAGAGAAGTCTTCATGTCTTCGTCTCCCTGTGACTGTTTTTAGAAGATTTGGGAGAGCTCATGATTTCGCCAAAACTTGTAAGAGGCTGCTGGGTGTCATGTAAAACAAACTTCTCACCAACAGATACTGCTTTGCAGTTCCTATCCAGCCCCAGCCTTGACTGACTGATGCTTTCATCTTTTGTCTGGATGATGCTTTTGATGTAGATAAAGATCTACATGAAGAATATATTCGTGATTGGCACAGGATTTATTGAAAAGATTTGGATACCATTCTTCCAGGGAGCTTCCACAACAGTTTGCAACACACTTTATAATAACCATGCAGAGCTTCAGTTTAACAGCTTGTGTGCATCCTTGCTCCCCTCCTCCTTCATATATTAATGTCTGAATAAGGTTTAAAACGGGGGTGGGGAATACCCTCCAGATATTGTTGGACTGCTACCCAGTAATCAGAGACAATTGCGAAGTGTAGCCTAACATCATCTAGAAGGTCACATGTTCCCCATTCCTGCTTTATAGAAAGAAAACCTGCACTAAGAACTAATGTATGGAATGAAGCGAACCTGTGTCAAAAATGGGTGCCTGTTTGACACTCTGCTCTTGGTTACAAAACCTCATGTTGAATATGTCTAAAAATCTAGTCCCAAGGGAGCACAAATGGCTTGAACCATTTAAGGCTGCATTAACAACCTCTTAGTAAAGCCTCATGCATGGCCTCATTTGGAGACCTATGCCCAGTTCTGGTTACCACCATCCACAGTGTTATTAAACTGGGAAGCATTCAACACAGAGACATAGGCAGAAGGTCCAAAAGACCAGTAAAAGGGCTGAAAGAAGGAACTGGGCAAGCCTCAGTGGGGCAACCTAAGATCATTGGTATGCTCTCAGCTTTGGTGACCAGGGCCAGAGCAAATAATTTTGTTGTTTAAGGTGAAGAAAAAAAAAGACACCACTCCCCTTTCTACCAGTTTGCTCGACACACAAACCCCAACTGGGCTGGCAGGTTTATCTTATTTCAAGAACAGTGACAGACAGAACTTGGAAAAAAGCTACTTTTTGGATTATAATTCCCATAATCCTCTAGCCATGCAGTGGCTAGAGGATTCTGGGGATTTGTAGTCCCAAGCACTAACTTCCAAACTCTGATGATGTGGAGCAGTATCCTTCACCATACTTAAGTCAGCAGGATAGCTTGATGTGTATAGGGGGGAAATAGCAATTCCTCCTCATTGCTCCCAGACCACCAGAACTGCCACTTGTGGAAGCTGCCTCACTCTGCCTGGATCAGCCCTACCCACATCTAGGTCTATTTCTATCTCTGTATACTAACCTTCTTCTTATATTCACATTTCCTACCTCTACATTGACATATTACCTTGTGAAAACACAACTTCCTCCCTGTTGCTTGAGGGTTTAGTATATTTTTAGTATTTACAACCAGCACCACCAACCTTTTGACAAACTAGCATTTCTGTCCAGCACAGCAAAGGAGCAGAGCTAAAAAGCCTGAAAACCAAATCCTCTAGAGCAAAATCCTACCTTACTTGTAGTGAATTAATCCCTATAAAATGATGTGTGTGTTTCTGCATGTAATTTGCAACATGATCAGTTTACTGCTGGTGGCAAAGGCCTAAACTCTTCCCCATCTATATCTTTCCTCCATAAACTCTTTTTAAAGCCATTTTCTTCCTCTTGGGTATTATATCTGGTCATGAAGCCCACCAAGGAGAAAAACAGCTAAAAGAAAGCATCCCAAGCAGCAAAAAGGAACATATCCTCCAACATTTATTATTATGCCATGATGTTCCAGCTATCTTCATTCGCAGAATGACAGCATTTTTAGACACTAGTCTGATAATGTCTTTAGTGTTTTACAGCTCTTTGTCTTAGAAGCTAACAGACATGAGACAGCTCTGCCTCAACATGACTGACTCATGAGAGTCAGCCTAAGGGACTCTTCTACCCAAGTTAGATAACACTCTTCTGTCTATCTACCTTTCCTACCTAAGATGTATTCTCCGCCACAATAAATGTAGGTTTTGTCTTTAAACCTTACTGGAGCATCCTGCATGTTTTTATCCTGTTTTACACAGATAAAACTGGTTAATATAAACACCAAGAATTCCCTACAGAGGGAGTGTTTGGCTCTGTCCATCCAGCTAACTGTGCTCTTGATCCTTGCTCACTTTGTCTAATCACAGTAGATTTGACCTGAGGTCTTTGATCTAGGAAGTGACCAATGATTTCCTGAGGGATGGCTGTCTACCAATCACATTAAAAGAAGTCTGGCTTCTCTTAAGGAGCTGAATCTAGAGGACCTTTACACCAGTGGCCAATCTTCCACCTTGGGAAGAAGATATGTGGTTCCTTGTCAACATCAGCCACCTCTGGATGATACTATTTGGAACCATTGCAATTGAATTGCTGGCCTTGTTTTGGAGTGGAGCTACCTTGATCACCTTATAGGATGACTTTTGCTGGGAGAAAAACAGAGGAAGTTCATCCTTCTTTGACCTCTTAGATTTCTAAGTAGTGTTTGATATTGATTACATCCTTCCAAAGAAGCTGTCTGAATTAGAAGTGGGAAGCACTGTTTTACTTGAATGGCTAATTCTGGAAGATGAGGTTGGAATAGTTTCCCTATGTGGACAGAGGTAGGTTGGCTCCAGTTATCCGTGAACTAGTAAAAACTTGCCTGGAGTATTGCAAGAAATTATATGTGGGACAGTCTTTGAACATTGTCTAGAATCATCAGAAGATGCAAAACAGAGCAGCAAGAAATTGGTCATTTCAAACATATCACTTCAGTGTTGTGTCTATCAATCAATAGGTGCTTTCACACTATGCAATTATAGCACTATTATTCCACTTCAGCTGCCATGGCTCCATCCTATGGAATGGTGGCATTTGCTGTTTAGGGAAAGGTAGTTTGAATTCTCAGCCAGAGAACTCTAATACCTCACCAAGTCACGTACCCTAGGGTTCCACAGGATGCAGCCATGGCAGTTAAAGTGGAACCATAGTGCTATAATTATGTAGTGTGAAAGGGCCCAGTGTCTAGGCCGAAGTCTGTGATGCAACAGAGAGGCTGACAAGACTCATGAAGCCTGCTGACCATTATCCCTTCCTTTGGTCCACATGGGAACCAATGATACTGCAAGGCATAGCCTTCAGAATATCAAAAGGGATTATGAGACTCTGGGTAGGAAGCTGAAGGACTTGGATGCACAGGTAGTCATTTTGTCTGTCCTTCCAGTGGAAGTGCATGGCCCAGGAAGGGAGAGAAAGATAGTGGAGGTGAACAACAGGCTCCACAGATGGTGCCACCAGGAACAGTTTGGCTTCCTGGACCATGGTGTGTGGTTTCAGGGAGGTGGACTTCTGGCAAGGGGTGGGTTGTACCTCACAGCAGTTAGCAGGAATGTTTTTGCCAAGAGTCTGAAAGATCTGATCAGGCGGGCTTTCAACTGAGTTGTGTGGGGGAGGGAGACAGTATTCTTGAGGGCTGGAGATAATAGACCAAATGTTACACAGAGAACAAGGCAAATAGTACAAGAACCCAACAATGGGAGGAATAAAACCTTTGAAAGACAAATACGGGGAATGGCCCCGGTCTTAGATGTCCCTATACTAATGCACAGAACATGGGAAATAAAGAGGATGAACTTGACCTCTTAACACAGCAAAGTAAAAATTATTTAATAGGCATCACTGAAACCTGGTGGGATGAGTCTCATGATTGGAATATGGTAATAGAGGGGTATAAACTACTTCAGAGAAATAGATGAAACAGGAAGGGTGATGGAGTAGCATTATACGTTAAGGATGTGTACACCTGTGAACTGATCCATGACTTAAATCCTGGGAGCCAGATTGAGAGCATCTGGGTAAAAACCAAGGGAGAGAGAAACAGCAGGGGTGTCACTGTGGGGGTCTACTACAGACCTCTACTACAGACTTGTGGGGGTCTACTACAGACCATGCCAAACTGAGGACTTGGATTATGCCTTCCTGGAAAAGATGATGGCAAATTCAGAAAGGAGAAGTGTAGTAATAATGAGGGATTTTAACTATCCTGATATTTGTTGGAAGTCCAACTCTGCCAAAAATTTAAGGTCCAACAAATTCCTCACTTGCCTTGCAGACAATTTCATTGTCCAGAAGGTGGAAGAGGCAACAAGGGGATCAGCTATTTTAGATCTGATCCTAACCAAGGGAGATGATCTGGTTAATGGGGTGGAAGTGGCAGGATCCTTAGCAGGTAGTGACCATGTTCTCCTGGAGTTTGTTATACAGAGGAAAGGGGAAGCCAAGTGCAACCACACATGCCTTCCAGACTTTAAGAAAGCTGACTTCAGAAAACTTAGGGAATTACTGGGGGTGATCCTATTGTCAGGAATACTAAAAGAGAAGGGAGTACATGATGGATGGAAGTTTCTAAAAAGTGAGATATTGAAGGCTGAACTTCAAACAGTTCCAGTGAGGAGGAAAAAATGTGAGGTGTCTAAAGAAACCAGGATGGATGTCTAAAGAACTTTCAACTGAGCTAAAACTTAAAAGCGCCCTGTACAAGAAATGGAAAAAGAGAGAATTCACCAAAGAAGAATTCAGACAAATAGCCAGCTGTTGCAGGTGGAAAATCAAAAAACAAAAACACAGATGGAGCTCAGGCTTGCTAGAGAGGTTAAACACAATAAAAAGGGCTTCTTTGGATATGTCTGTAGCAAAAGAAAGAACAAGTAAGTGGTAGGGCCAGTAAAGATGAATTCAGGTCTCCAGAGTCAGATGAACTACATCCAAGGATACTAAAAGAACAGGTAGAAGTAATCTCAGAATCACTGGCAATAATCTTTGAGAAATCCTGGTGAACAGGAGAGGTCCCAGCAGACTGGAGGAGGGCAAAAGTTGCCCCTATCTTTAAAAGGTGGTGGGGGGGAGAAGACCCAAATAATTATTGCCCAGTCAGCCTGACATCAATACCAGGAAAGATTCTAGAGCAGATCATTAAACAGACAGTCTGTAAACAATTAGAAAGGAATGCCATGATCACCCAAAGTCAACATGGGTTTCTGAAAAACAAGTCATGCCAGACTAATCTTATCTCTCTTTTTAATAGAATTACATACTACATAAGAAAAGAGAATGCTGTGAATGTAGTGTACCTTGATTTCAGTAAGGCCTTTGACAACCCCCCCCCATGATTTTGCACATGTTTTACAATTATATTATTCAAAATTGTTTTAACCAGTTTTAAATTGTCTGTTTTTAAAAGGAAAAAAAACTATTTAATAGATTTTAAATCTTTTAAACTAATGCAATTATTTATTGTTTTAAGTTTATTTTATTGTAAACTGCCCTGAGATCTTCAGATAAAGGCCAGGACAGAAACATTTAAATAAATAAATAGTCAAAAAATTAATTTCTCCAAGCTCTGGCCAAGGGCATGCAGTCATCATGGGGTTCATAGATTTAAATAAGCAAATGAATGTTTGGGCTTCTGTTTGAGGGTCATGGCAACTGTGCTTGCCTTCAAAGGAAATTACTCTGGGAAAGGAAAGCTTGGGTTTGCAGACCTGCCTCTACCCCACAGCATCTTCCACTTTGCCTTTCTATTAATAAGGGTAGTAAGCACCCTTCCCTCCTTCTCATTTCCTTTTTGACCAAGTTTAGCCACAGTGACTCATAGCACATTGACAGCTGAGGAGGAAGAAAAGAATGAGGCATAGGCTCTTGTAGCAGCTGCCCGCTCATATATTGCTAATTGCTACGTGAGTCAGAGCTTGGAAATGTTACTGCATCTCCCAGCATCCCCCAGCCAGCATGGCCATTGAGCATGCAATCTAGCAGAATCTGAGAATTACAGTCCAAAAAAGAATCCATGGGCTAACATGACACACTTAGAAGTAAGTATTGTAGCACAATATGCTAGACCACTGGTTCTTAACCTGTGGTCCAGGGACCCCCAGGGCTCCGCAATGTCCTCACACGGGATCCATAATGGCTTGAAGGCTGATCAGCCCACCTCCTCCCTGCAGTGGGGTGACCACATGACAGGAGCCATGGCAAAGTCTGGCTGTGGCTTGACCTGCACATTGCCATTCAATCCGCTCCAGCCACAAAGTTGCAGGAAGAAGCAGGAAAAAAGTCACCCCTCTCCCTCAAGTTCCTCTGGGGGAAGGTTTAATGGTGTGTTGTTGTTGTTGTTGTTGTTGTTGTTATCATCATCATCATCATCAGGTGAGAAAGGGAGTCAAAGAATAAGAACAGAAAATGCCATTTCAAGTAAATGAAGCATATACAGTATAAAAAGCTTACAGGAGGAAGTGTGAGCAATGAGATAATGTGCATCCATAGATCATGCTGTTTGTTTGCTGAAACAGCACAAACAGCTACATCCAGAGAATGTCATTGTATATCGTATCTCATAGATGAATTTCTGCCTACTTACAGATGCATTCAGCTTATGTTATTCGCTTTGTGGGAAAATAATAGCCTTGTGGTTGAACTGATTTGTTTTTGTAAGAACATAAAAGTGCATGGCAGTAAACAAAAGGGGTTCATTTTGCTTTGGGTTTTGCCCCTTACGGACCTTTTCTGCAGGCTAATAAATTTTCTTTTACTTTTGACACCTGGCAGTTGCACTTTATAGGGATCTAGTTCAGCAGTGACTTATATCAGAGCCTTCCAATGACACAGGTGTTGTTGTTAGGATTTTAAATCTTGAGAAATCTTGGGGGTCCACAGCAACAAAAGATATTTAAAGGGGGTCCCTGGTAAAGAAAAGGTTAAGAGCCACTGTGCTAGATAAATGTTTTTGAAAAACCCTCTTGTATTACAAAACTCCAGGGGGTCGTTTACACAGGCAAATACTCCTCTAAATATACTGCTAAGATAGCTCATAGTTCCCACAGATCACAGCACAGCATAGCCTCATTCAGAAGGGGGGAAGGTAAAACACCCAAATATAGTGTGGCAAGGGATGCCACTACTTTTGCAGGTATATTTGCAATGTAGCGCATTATTGGCAGTGTAAACAACCATTCCGCTAAGGGCTACAGCAGAGCTGCATTGTGATTGGTTGATGATGCAGGGGTGGGCTTAAAAGAGGGGCAGGGAGGGAGGGAAAGACAGTAGCGATTAGAGGAAACTTTGAAAAATCCTCTCTGCTATTTTGCAAGCCAGTTTGCAAACAAACAGGTTTCCCAACAATTTTCATTCAGGGAGCATTCCTTCTTATCCTCTCTGCTGTTTTGCAAGTATGTAAAAACTCAGTTCATCAGCTGTGATCCTGTGCATGGGTGAGGGAGAGAAACCATTTCACAAAGGGCTACATCAGATCTGCAGTGCTATTTTCTCTCTCTCTCTCTCTCAATTTACCAAATTGACGCAATTTAACGCAATAAAACCTGCCATGTAAACCAGCCCCAGGTACTTCTTGCTGCATCGTTCTGCTGACACTTAAGAGAGTCTGAACTACTGCATAATAGTCCTTAAAACATTCTACAGAGGTGAAAATTCTTTTAGGTTCTGCTTCTTTCAAGTTGCAATCTTGTACCTCTTTACCTATGAGTAAGCACCACTGAACTCAATGGATCTTGCCCTTTGGTAAGTATCTATAAAATCACACTGTTCACCTTGTAATACTTGATCTACTTCTGTGTCATGCAGCCAAAATGGGCAAAATCTTTCATCTCCAGCACAGGGAACACAATTGTCCATTTGTAGGATTCCATTTATGGGTCACTGTCGGAACTCCACCTTTTCTTATTAGACACTGCTATGGCCTGCTAGAAGTACACAATGCTGATTTCAAAATGTATAATAAAAGTATGGTCACCTAATCACACGTGATCAACAGTTCAAAGCAAAGTTCTCTAGTTACAGCATATGAAATGCTGAGCTATCCATCAAGAGGGCATTATGCATTATTAAGGTATTTGTCTGACTACGTCAGTTTGGAGGGGAGGGGGTTCATGTCAATTCATGGCCACTAGACCCGTTCAGACAAATCTGACATAATATCTGAAAGAGCATAAAACCTGTACCTAAAGAATATCAGGCTGATAAAAGAACTTACATGTAAATGTTTTCTGAATAGTGCTTCAGTGTTTATAGTATACAGTCACATGTGCACAAGGTAGCTATGCTGCCTCCCCAACTAGAGATTTAACTGCTAGGGACTCAGAGGAGAGGACTATAATCAAAAGAATGACAACAGTAGCAGCCCACATTAAAAATATATTTTAAAAACAATCCCAAAACTCTTTCCCAAAGATAAAATATGGACAAAATAGGGATGGCAATTTAGAAAGTGAATTCATTGAAACATCTATGCCAACCTTAGTAAACAGTGCAGCAGTTTACATACTCTGGGGCCCTTTTACACCAGGAACAAACTTTGTAGGAAGGTTATCTTCTTCAACAAAAACTTGGCGAACTGTGGAATTATTTGAAGAGATGCTCAAGTTTTTAATGTATGCTAGCAATAACTAATGTTGGCTCAATATCCAAACAGTCCACTGTGATATAATGATACAAGCTTATTTGGGCTACCATTAATGTTACATATTTGCTGCTAGCCACAGTAGCACACATTCAGGGGGAACATGTGTATTCTTAGTCATGACTAGATACACATGCTAGCTTTGTGGTCATATGAGTCTCGTAATCAGGTGCTAAAGAGACAGAAAGATTTATACTTATGGCAGTAGTGTGTGGTGGCTCCAGCTTCAGTTGAGTGATGAATCTTCTGCACATTTTAGTCCAAACTTTGACAAAACTATCCAAGGTTTTGTCCAAGGTGGTTCAGCACCCTGGATAGGTCTTTTAAGGTTTGGACTGAAACCCAAAGCAGATTCATGGCCTCCCCTTCCATTGAAAACATCAGCCACTATTGATGTACTGTGGACTCAAGGTTTAAGCTTTATATACCTTGAAGTTTACACTTTGGGCTTGCCTATACAGCGAAAATAGTCATAAAATTCTAGGAGAATACCTTTTGTCCCAACGGGATCCCACATCATTTCACCATATTTGGAAAGGGGGGGTGCAAAACCTCCAAATACTCCATGGGGAAAGCCTTTATGGCTTTTTCTGTATTTTTTAAAAAACTCTGAAGGCAATGTACATTCCCGCTCCTTGGGACAACCAATTCTCTTTGCTGCACATTCCCAAGAAAAGCAGAAGTGGTAAGCTGCTTGGTTGGACATGCACAGGAGTCGGAACTTGCTGGCAAGGCAAGTGCCTGGAACCACCATGTTGGATTTTTGCCATAGCAATCATGCGTCGAGGCAATGAAACAGCCTTCCCCCTCTTTTTTTCTGTTTATTTAAGTGGAAGATCACACTTCCACACCTTGGATATGCTTTTTTAAAAAAATACTGTTTGGCAGTGGCAACTGATGACAAAAAACATGAGTAATTCACTCACGCCTGCCATCTTGATTTTCAGGCATGCCTGTTTGAACAACAAACGTGTATGGCTTTGCACACCTGTGATCTTGAAAAAAATGGAGACAAATGAAAGCTGCTGCAAATCAGTGCTAGTGCACATCAATCCACATTTTATTGCCTTGTATAGAGAAGCCCAGGAAAAGACGGGGAGGCAGCAAAGTCCTAGGATCATCCCTTTTTCTCCCAGTCTGTGATGACAAAAAATGAACTTACAAAATCCAAACTATGGTAGTGTTCGTTTGCAGGATAGAAGTGAGTTTACAACTGAGTTTCATACTTTCAATTATGGAGGATCCAACTTTTCTGTCATTTTCACTCCCTGTATTCCTGAGGTATATGCCAGATGAACCCTAAAACCAGGGGTGAGGAAGCATGTGCCCCCAAGGCATTTTGAGGCCCCCAAGGCCTCCAGTACACCTTTCCCAAATGGAGTGTAGGAAGCAATTTTTCCACTCCCCTAGGAGAGGCTGCTTTTGCAACAGGAAGTCAACTCAGAATTGGGGGGGGGAGGCCAGACTAGGGAGTTGCAGCACTCCAAGGTCCAATGGAGATTCATTTTGGCCTCCCCAACCCCTATCAACTCTCTCTCTCTCTCTCTCTCTGGCTTTTCTTCACAAACGAAGATTCAGGAAGGACTCATCCCACGCTTTCTGCAAGGGCGCTGATGACTAAAAAGGCCAATCCGAGATAAACAAGTCTGGTTGCAAAAAACACAGCAGAAGGTCTCCTTGGGTGATGTTTTTGGGTTGTGATTCTTTCTGCGTTGTCGTTTCTCTTCAAGACTTGTTTGGCGTGAGTTCTCAAATAAGGCTGCAGCATTGTGGATAGTGCGTCTCCATGCCTCCCGATGTGAGGCCAGGGCGGGCCACTGTTGGTGATCAATTTGGCCGAGCCTGAGATGTAGTTTCAGGGAGTCTTTGTATCGCTTTTTTGGAGCGCCCCTCTTACGCTGACCCGTGGCGAGTTCACCGTAGAGTAGTATTTTTGGGAGGTGATGGTCCTCCATCCTAGAAACGTGCCCTGCCCAGCGCAGCTGCGTTCTCAATATCATGGCCTCAATGCTGGTGATCCCTGCTTGCTCAAGTACAGCAACATTCGTCACATAGTCAGTCCAGTGTATATTTAGGATTGTGCGTAGACAGCGCTGATGAAAGCGCTCGAGGAGTCGTAGGTGGTGGCGATAGGTGACCCATGTTTCAGATCCATAAAGGAGGATAGGCAGTACGATGGCTTTATACACACTGATTTTTGTGCTTTGCCTCAGTACCCACCTTATTAAAACCATCCTGCTACCTGCCACAGCCTTATATGCTTGTCTACAGACCCTTCCTCCTTTATTCCATCTCAGTACATAATGTGGGCAATGTGATACCAACACCAAGTGAGTTTCTTCCCCCTTCCACTAACACGAACTTAATCTTTGCAACAACTTGCCTGGTAGAAGAGCTCTAGAGCTCTTTAAAACTTGCATACATTTTGTGTGCCTTCTGATAGTCCTAATAAAATGCATTACATTAACCTAGATTTTGGAACATTCTTAAAACCAAGCCAAAAACAACAACAACAATTTCTTCTTCTTCTTCTTCTTCTTCTTCTTCTTCTTCTTCTTCTTCTTCTTCTTCTTCTGTGCACCTTCAAGTCCTTTCTGATTTATGGCAACTCTAAGGGGGTTCAGATGAAGCCATATTCACTTTACAAATCGCCCCCCTCATCTCCACAGGGGATACATTTCTGGACTTATTGTGGTTACCTGAAACCACATATAGCGAACCACAATACCATACATTTGCACAGGAGGACCTAGAAAATGCCTAGAGAAGAATCATCTCTAGGAGTCTGGTGTGACTCTATGGTCAATTTCCAGCAAAAGTTGACCATAGAGTCAGACTGGAAGACTTCTGGATGCCTAGAGAGACCACCTCCAGTGCGACTCTATGGTGGTCAAGATGCCTATAAAGACTTTTGCAACAGTAGATAAGTGAAACCGTGGGTACCAATCCTGTGTAAACGGGGAGGGGGGGTGATCTGTATAATCTACCCATATTTTCCAGCTGCTTTTTCTTTTCTTTTTTCTTTCACAATAAAATCCACTGAAGTGGAAACAAAACAGAATAGCTTCACCATGCCTTTTGGACAGTATCTAGGAGTCTACCATCTGAGATGTTAATAGAATTCAAGTCCAATGAGGTTATCCTACAGGACATCACCCATGCTGTGTACATTTTTAAAAAATGGACTACAAACTGTCAGGAATGCTAGATCTAACGACACTGTAGTACATTTGGCCACTAACCTTTTCCACCTTGTCTTCACCCACAATTATTTCATGATCCTTAGATCATTTGTGGAAAAACTTCTATCTCTATGGCAGTTTTGGCATGAGCATGGATAACTGCCTGGCTCTATTAGGATGTGAACATCTATAAATCAACATCTGCAGATTTTCTCCTTTTCCTGCTCCAACCTCCAGTCTGTGCCTAGTTCTGCCATTTTGGTTTTTGTTGCTTATGGGGTGAGCTCCATCTGCATTTTTTACATTCTTCTCAAATGAACACTGTTTATGCACATTTTTAAATTGTATGCATTCCTTGTACACATTTTCCCCATAGACTAAAGCATGTGTTTGTATTGTGTCTGTATTTGAAAATTTCTATTCCTTTGTTTCAAATGTGGACATTTCACGTTTCACATCTGTCCACAGCAGTCCACATATGGATAGATTCCAGAGCACAAAGTGCATCAGCCCATAGCCACTCCAGGAAGTGCAAACTGGGGAAATCTGCTTGTGTGGTGGATTCCTCACACATGTCTATATTTTAATGGTTCATTTAGAGCCCTTCCACACAGTTCTTTGAGTCAGTACCTCTCTGGGTTAATAATCTGGAGCTACTCATCAAAGATATGACTTCTATATCTGATCATGTGGGATCTGTAATCTACAAACACTTCATAATCAATCTTTTAAACCATTAAGACACCAAAAAACTCTTTGTTGTTTTTGATGTAACAGGGCTACTCTTCTGAAGGTGACTGAACTATGACTATTGAAGTTGCTCACCTTGGAACAAATAATCGTCCATTGAGTCGCTGCTGAGATAGGACTAATGCATCTAGATAAATTAGTTTGAAATAGCCTCATAAACTACCTCAGATTATTTCAACAATAATTAGTTTATGGCAGATTAGCACATCAGTTTTAAAGGATTGCAAAGGGAAAGAATGGCAGGTATGTGGCAGCCACAGAAATCAATGCTTTTGAATGCTTACTTAGGATAAATCCACCAAACCAAAACAAAGAATCTGTATCAAACGGCTAGCCTAATTTGAACTGCATGCCTTAGTTAACAAAGCCTCTGATAGTAAAACTTCTTTTTATGCCCCCCAGCCCCCTCATTTTGCTTCTCATCCTCTGTCTAGGTAAAAGGGTTTGTTTGTTTGTAGCATTGGCACTGGGGGGTGTTGGGGGAGGGCCTGAACAACATGGGCTTTTGGTGTTTGGTAGCAGCATCATGCCTACAGTAAATAATGCAATAAAGCTTGCATTAGTAGAGTAGTATTCTCCTGTAGCCAATTCTACTGTAGCCATGTGTTCCTGTCTACACTCTCTCTCTCTCTGGCTTTTCTTCCCAAACGAAGATTCAGGAAGGTCTCATCCTGCACTTTCTGCAAGTGTGCTGATGACTAAAAAGGCCAATCCGAGATAAACAAGTCTGGTTGCAGAAAGCACAGCAAAAGGTCTCCTTGGGTGATGTTTCCGGGTTGTGATTATTTCTGCGTTGTACACTGGACTATGTGACGAATGTTGCTGTCCTTGAGCAAGCAGGGATCACCAGCATTGAGGCCATGATATTGAGAACACAGTTTGTGTCTGGAGTGGCTTGAATGGCAATATGCAGGCCAAGCCAGCCACCCAGCCTTTGCCTTGGCTCCTGTCATATGGGCACTCCACTGCAGGACCAAGCAACTGTCAAACCTTTGCAAACCCCTGTGAGGACACTGTGGACCCCTGGAGGCCCCCAGAGCCCAAGTTAATAACCACTGCCCTAAAGGCATCTAGTCCCATTTGATCTTGGAAGCCAAGCAGGGTCAGCTCTGATTAGGACTTGGATGGGAGACTGCCAAGAAATACCAGGTGCTGTAGGGAATATTTCAGAGGGAAGAAGTGGCCAAACTTGAAAGTATATGCACACACCCACACACCTGTTGTTTCCCCCTCTGCCATGTCCTGCTAATTGAATGCAAAATACTTTTGCACTTTGAACTTGGACTGAAGTCTCTCTCTCTGGCTTTTCTTCGCAAACGAAGATTCAGGAAGGACTCATCCCGCGCTTTCTGCAAGCGCGCTGATGACTAAAAAGGCCAATCCAAGATAAACAAGTCCGGTTTCAAAAAGCACAGCAGAAGGTCTGCTTGGGTGATGTTTTTGGGTTGTGATTCTTTCTGCATTGTCGTTTCTCTTCAAGACTTGTTCGTCGTGAGTTCTCAAATAAGGCTGCAGCATTGTGGACAGTGCGTCTCCATGCCTCCCGATGTGAGACCAGGGCGGACCACTGTTGGTGATCAATTTGGCCGAGCCTGAGATGTTGTTTAAGGGAGTCTTTGTATCGCTTTTTTGGAGCACCCCTCTTAGGCTGACCCGTGGCGAGTTCACCGTAGAGTAGTATTTTTGGGAGGCGATGGTCCTCCATCCTAGAAACGTGCCCTGCCCAGCGCAGCTGTGTTCTCAATATCATGGCCTCAATGCTGGTGATCCCTGCCTGCCCAAGGACAGCAACATTCGTCACATAGTCAGTCTCATCCTGCCCTTTGACGCTCTTTGTCAGACCCTTTGGTTTTGACCTGTCTGGCATGGGAGACCCTACCAGTGGCTATTATGCCACCGCCAGCATAGCTCAAAACATCATTAGGGTACGCAAGCCTCTCTCCCACGACAAGGGGGCGTCAATGGAGAGGCCTGTCTACAACAGGCAAGGTAAATAGCAGCTTCCTCCAGAATCACTCAGTAAGGATGTATGAGCAGCAGAACAGAGAGAAAAGGGAAGAGCAGATGGGCCTGCCTCTCTAGCTATCCCAGGCATGTAAGAAAAGCATAGTATGGAAATCAAAAGAAAATTGGAGGCTGGTGAAAGAAAAAGTCATCCCTGACTGAGAGTGAGTGTCTTCCCCAAGGTCACTCCGTGAGTTTCCATGGCCAAGGGCAGATTTGAACCCTAGTCTCCAGAATCATAGCCCACCACTCAAATCACTACACCACAGTGGCTCTTGTTAACAATTTGCTCCCCCTCAAAAAAAAATTCTAGGGACAATATAGGTATTTGTGGTTGCCACACGTAACCAGTCTTTTGCTGAGAAATAAGATGTATTACATGCACAATATTCCATGCCAGTTTCATCTAACAGATTATCAGATTAAAATAATAATAATAAAACTGGCATGGAATATTGTGCATGTAATACATCTTATTTTTATAAGAGAGTCAAGAAATTCAGAGTGTGCCGTGTTTTATTTTCCTCCTCCCCCAAACCCCCAAATCTCTGTCTTTTCTATATAGCTTGTCATCTTTTTCATAGATTGAACTTTTGAAAGGCTGAAGAAGGTAGAAGACATTTATAATGAGTTTTAGAATTCATTAATGAGACAGCTGACTTGAAAATGGTTGCAATATCTATACAAGGAAACTCTTGCTCCCCTAAATAGTGCAACTTTACATATAGCTACTCAGAAAAAAGCCCATTGCATTCAATGGGACTTACTTCCAGGTGAGCATGTCGAGAATTGCTGCAAAAGTGGCCTGTTGTTGTTGTTGTTGGAGTTTTTTAAAAAAATGGATATGGCTACCCATCAAAAATATTCTCTGGGCAGCTTCTTGTTCCAAACTAGCAGATCAGAGCATTTTATTCAACGTTAAAAAAAAAATATGTTCAATATATATACAATGCCATGCTTTTTAAAAGGCAACAAACAATACAAATGCAAAAGCTCTTTTCTAATAAAGCAGCATCTTTTATACCTATATCTCTGCACAGGTATATAAATATGTGAAATAAGATTTACAGACCACATCAGATAAATGACCCTTCAACAGAATATTGCACCAAGCAAGGTCTCCTACTCACATTCACTTTCATCTTGCCACTTTCACTTAAAGCCTTTCTTGGTCCATTAATGTACAATCAATGAAGGCTGGCCAAACCGTCTCTCTCTCTCTCTTCTTCCTTTTACTAAAGGCAGGACTGACATACAACCAACCCGGGCAGCAGTTGTATTGTGTCAAGGCAGTTGCAAAACCTTGGTCGTCTAATTCCCTATGCTGCGTTTCTTCCCCAGCACCCGCTGAAGTAATTTCAGAGTGAACTGAACAGCCCTTGGAGAGGAAGGAGCCTCATTACACAGTGTTGCAATTGGCCTGTAGGGATCTCCATGCAAATAAGGACATTGCCTATGAATATTTGGCATATCCAGGATCAAAGAGAAGCTGAGGATTGGACAGATAAAAGCCACTGAGAAAAAGAGGGAACTACTTCATTAAAACAACAACAACAACCACACACACACATACCTTAAAAAACACCTCACAACATAAATACAGTGCAAGAGAGGTTTTTTTTTTGTTGTTTTTTTTTTAACTCTGCCATGGGATGGTCCCACACATACCCAAGCAGGCTTCCCAGAACCCTGTTAATGCTTTACCCCTCCATTTCACTCTTGATACATTAGGCATACATTGAATTTTAAATACCTGGCTTGCTTCAGCTGTTCCTTCTCAACTGACCCCAAACAAAGTCTTAGTATTGACATCTTTTTTGAATTTTAAATACCCGGCTTGCTTCAATTCCTTCTCAAATTACCCCAAACAAAGTCATAGTAATGACATCTTTTAATGGGTGAGGCTGGGGGAGAGGGTTACTCAGAAAGAACAAAGCAGAAGAGAGCCATGAAAATGAAATACTTTCACTGGGGGCTGGCTATTCAAATGGACCATCTGGTCCTGGCTGGAATGGCTGCTTAATCACTTTTTAACATTCTCTGGTTTTTCCATTAATTCTCCTGGGGTCCTTTACAGATCGCTTTTCTCTTTTGTCTCCATTCTCCCCCCACCCCCCAACACCTCTCTTTTTGTGTGAAGCAGACCATCCTCTTTTTATGGAAAACATCTTTCTGATAATTTATGTGTCTCAGAGTTATTCACCTTACTGTGTACAAGGTAAGAGATAAGGACAAGCTAAGGGAAACTCCAGGATTTGCACTACAAAAAACATATATATATAGAGAAACCTTGCCCCCTAGAAAAGAACACTGAACCCTACAATCAATACAGAGGAAATAGAATGGAATAGAGTATGCTATAAGAAGGCATGAATGGCTGGCTGGAAGCTGGGACTGTACACAGAAAGATTTTGTTGCAGTTCTCACTTTGAAGTACCGCTTATCAAAAAAGGGGTGGCTTTTTTTTTTTTTAAGAAGCTGATTAAATTGGAAACAGGGTGAGATCTGGTCATAGATCTAGGGTTAGATCTAGGTTTACATGTATTTCTCAGTCACATTTGAAACCACATTTGTACCATGACTGCAAGCCTGTGAAGTAGGTTATAGCTGAGAGAAACGACCTCACCCTGGAGAGCATCATGGCTTAGTGCAGAACTTTGAAAAGTTATTTTCTTATTCCATCTCCCAAAATGCCCAACTAAAATGAAGATTTTACATGGTATAATACAAAAAAGTAACTTTTCTAAGCTTTGGCTGAGAGCCACATCTGCTCTCAATTGAGCAGCTCAGAAGCAATGGACAGCATGAACCTGAGATTTCTAATTTGACACAAAGGCTGTACACTTACTCCACAGGTCTGTTGGGAGAAGGGAAGAAATAAGCGAATTCTTCCATTTTGTTTGGCCATCTAATGCTTGTGTGCTTAAAGCTATTCCACGGAGTCAATGGAATCTTCTGCCACATATGTGTGCAACCTCTGCCATCATGTTAACCAGATTAAAAGAAAATACCTTTGTGTAAAAGCCAGTCAGGCAGCACTGTAACTTGGTCACTAAGACATATATTCTGACATTAATTTCACTAACATACGCTGGCATTAGGAGCCAGTGTGATGCAGTGGTTTGAGTATTGGAACAGGACTATGGGAGACCAGGGTTTGAATTTCTGCTCAGCCATGGAAACCCCTGGGATGACCTTGGGCAAGTCATTGCCTCAGAGGAAGGCAATGGCAAACCACCTCTGAAGAAATCTTGCCAAAAAGACGCTAGGATAGGGTCGCCATACTTCAGAGTTAGCCTGAAGGCAAATAACAACAACAAATTAAGTTTTCAGAATAAAAGTCCACTTGATCAGAGGAGCAAAGAGTTATCCTCAGTTAACCTTTTGTCTTTTTTTTTTTAACTAATCTTAAGGCACAACTGTATGTGTTGACACAGAATAAAGTCCCTCTGAATATACACTACCAAGTAAGGATAGCTTAAGAAAACAAGTAGGGCCCCGCTTGATCAGACCAAAGTCCTATCTAGTCCACCATTCTGTTCCCACTTCCCATTGTGGTGAACCTCCTTCTGGGAAGGAAGAAAAGTCCACAGGCATGACATTTGTTCTGTAAAATTTGACATTTGACAGTAAAATTTAGTCTGGGCAGAATTTAACTAGAATGCTATCTTGCTTCTATCAACCAACCAAATTGTCACAAGCATAACCTCAATTGTCTTTCTATGTTCCCTTCAGCTCCATCTCCCACTTTTCACTTATATATTTGCTTCTGGTGATTTCCCCCTCTGTTCCCTCAAA
This sequence comes from Gambelia wislizenii, assembly GCA_030847615.1. NCBI lineage: Eukaryota > Metazoa > Chordata > Lepidosauria > Squamata > Crotaphytidae > Gambelia > Gambelia wislizenii. The sequence continues at coordinate 25,497,118 of JAUMIR010000004.1, forward strand.
GCACAAACTCCAAACATGGTTGGCTGGTTTCAAAACCTCTCCTCATTCATATAAGGATATACCGAGAGAGTGAACAAAAAAATAATTAAAATATTAATTTTAAAAAGTCCAGATATGACATCAAGTCAAAGAAAAACAATCAAACAGACTGGATGGCTGCAATCCTGTATCAGGATGTACCCAATAGAACATTCCTTGTGTGCAGCTCTGTGCTGCTCCAGTTTCTAGAAGGCAGCTTTCAAGTCCTTAGGGTCAGTGTCACATCTATTTACTGGGTAAGAAGGAAGAGGCAGCCTGCAACTAGGGGAAGAGCACTGGAGACTGAGGAGACTGGCCTCAGTTCTCTTTCCCCAGCAGAACTGCAGGTTTGACTGGTGCTGCCTGGTATTTTGTATTGCATTGTATTGTATTGTATTTACCATTATACAGTAGGACCTCCATATCCGTGGGGGATTGGTTCCAGGAAGCCCCATGGATAATGAAAACCACGAATAATAGTGAACACCCCCCCCAGTCGCCATTGCCGCCATGGAAGCCATCCCACTGGGCAAAGGGAGAAGGGAAGTGAGACCTCTCCTCTCCTCCCCTCCCCTCGCCCTCCCGTTGCCATTGGAGCCAACACCTGGAATTTTGAATTATTCCCAGTCCAGCTCTAGCGGTTCAGCAGAAGGCAGTAGAGTTCTTTAGCAAAGAATCTTAAGTACCTCACCAAACGACAAGTCCCAGGTTTCCAAACCACTGTAATGTAATAATAATAATAATAATAATAATAATAATAATAATACATTTTTAACCTGCCCCTCTGCTCGGCAACCGGGGCGGCGTACAACAAAATTAAAACAACAGCAAGTTAAAATAATCCTTCCCAATCCTAACCCTCCCACCCCTTAAAACTAAATTAAACTAATGAAGAATTAAAATAACATAAAATACAATACAATATACAAATTACAACACAATCAACTCCACTTGGGCCGGGAAGTTATTCCGGGAAGGCCTGCCGGAAGAGATCCATCTTTAACACTTTCTTGAAGCTATCAAGAGTAGTGATAAGACAGATCTTGTCTGGCAGGCCATTCCATAGACTGGGAGCTGTAGAAGAGAAGGCCCTCTGGGAGGTTTGGACAGCCTAGTTTTCATAGGCTGCAGCAGGTTCCTCCCGGAGGATCAAAGTGCGCGGGGGGGATCATATGGGATGAGACGGTCCCGGAGATAAGATGGACCCAAGCCATGTAGGGCTTTAAAGGTTAAAACCAACACCTTCTACTGTTCCCGGAAACTGATGGGCAGCCAGTGCAGGGATTTAAGCACAGGTGTTATATGCTTTCTCTTAGATGTACCCATAATTAACCTTGCTGCCATATTTTGTACCAATTGAAGTTTCCGGATTAGGGACAAGGGTAGCCCCATGTAGAGTGCATTACAGTAATCCAGACGTGAGGTTACCAAAGCATGTATCACAGTTTCCAGGTCCCTTGTATCCAGGTAAGGGCGCAGCTGGCGTATCAGCCGAAGCTGATAATAGGCACTCCTGACTGTCTCGCTTACCTGACTAGTCATGTGAAGCGACAAATCTAGGAGTACCCCCAGACTGCGAACACAGTCCTTAGAGGAGAGTGTGACTCCATCTAGGACTGGAAGTTGTATTCCCAGACCTGGTTTCGGGTCTGTGACTGTCAGTACCTCCATTTTGTCTAGATTTAGTCTCAATCTGTTTCTCCTCATCCAATCCATTACCGTTCTGAGAGAGTCATTAAGAGGAGAGACGCCATCTGAAGTTTGAGATAACGATCTGGTCATGGAGAAATATATCTGAGTGTCATCAGCGTACTGATGACACCAAGCTCCATGCCTCCGGATGATCTCTCCCAGTGGCTTCATATAAATGTTAAATAGCATTGGAGACAGGATGGCACCCTGAGGGATGCCACAATTAAACTCAATTCTGGAAGAGCAACTGTCCCTGAGCCTCACCCTCTGGGATCTGCCTGAGAGAAAGGAATGGAACCACAGCAAAGCACTGCCTCCAATTCCTAACTCTCTCAGGCGATCTAAGAGGATGGAGTGATCTATAGTGTCAAAGGCCGCTGAGAGGTCCAAGAGCACCAGCAGGGTCACACTACCCCTGTTGATGCTCAGGCGGAGGTCATCGGTCAGAGTGACCATGGCAGTCTCAACTCCATATCCTGTCCTGAAGCCAGTTTGAAATGGATCAAGATAATCGGTTTCATCCAAGACAGCTTGGAGTTGGGAAGCAACTGTCCTCTTGATCACCTTGCTTAAAAAAGGTAGCAAGGGCACTGGTCTATAGTTGTTCCTGTCCAGGGGGTCCAGTGAAGTTTTTTTCAGATGGTACGATACCTTCCCTGAAGGACGCATTGGTTGTATCCTGTAGGAATACTCTCAATGCGTCTCCCCTCTTGGACGATCAGCCAAGATGGGCAAGGATCAAGAGGGCAAGTCGTCTTCCTCACTCTTCCCAAGAGCTTGTCCATGTCATCGGTATTCAAAGATTGAAACTGATCCAGTAAAATGTCATCAATGGAGTTGTTGGACGCCTCATCTATGGATTCTGTCAGAACATTGGTGTCCAAGTCGGCTCTTATCTGAGAGATTTTATCTGCAAATTAGATGTTAAACGCATCACAGCAGGCTGTCTTCGGGTTAAGTAGGGGATTTGGCGCAGGAGGAACCTGCGTCAGCTACCTTAAACAGCTCTGCTGGACAGGACTCTGCAGATGCAATACGTGCAGAGCAGAAGGATCTCTGTGCTGCACGTATTGCCTCCCGATAGGAATCAAGATGTTTCCTATGGTAAGTTCTGTCGGATAAGAGTCGAGTCCTCCACCATTTGCACTCTAGCCATTGTCCAGTTCACTTCATCCTCCTAAGCTCCTCTCTGTACCAGGGCTTACGATTAGAGGCGGGCTGGAAAGGACACTTGGGACTGATTGTGTTGATAGCCTTGGTAAGATTGGTGTTCCAGATGCTGACCAAAGCCTCGACAGAATCACCGGCATTACCAACCATTAAACCCTCTACGGCTTTCTGGAAACCAATTGGTTCCATTAGCCTTCGAGGGTGGACTGTTCTAATGGGTCTGCCACCCCCAGAGGGGCAGACAGTGTCTCTTAGTTCCATCTTGACCAGGAAGTGATCCGTCCATGACAATGAGGAGGTTTTGTAACCTCTGCCCACGGATATTCCTGTTCCTTACTGAAGATTGCATTGAGGGTATGACCTGCACAATAGGTCCATGTTAGTCATGGTTTCCATGAACTCCCGAGCTGTACCTGTTAGATTTGACATGTTGGTCTCGAGTGGGATGTTGAAGTCTCCCAGAACCAAAAGTCTGGGTGACTCCAGCAGCAACTCAGAGATCAGCTGGGTCAGCTCGGTTAGGGAGTCTGTCAAGCAACGGGGTGGCCAGTATACCAACAGAATATCCAAACTATCCCTGGTTTTCAGGCTAAGGTACATGCACTCGATGCAAGCTGTTTTCCGGCAAGCTGTTAGCAACAGTTACATCTCTGTGGTGAGAGTATGCCCTTATGGGGTGCCAGCTGTTAAGAAGGCTTTCCCTCTGTTGCTGAGACATAGTGTACAGAAGGTATTTGGACAAGAGCTTCCCTGTGTATTCTGAAGTCACAGGCCCACTGATGTGTGAGATATTGTAAATATCTGAGTCCCAAACCACTGAAGACTTTAACTGCAAGCCCCCACACTCTGAATTGAGCTTGGAAGTATATAGGCAGCTAGTGCAGCTCTATCAGAATCACTGCAATATGTACTACAAATGGTTATAATACATCGGTATCTTTCACTCTTTGGAATAAATACAGGGACTCTGTTTATTCCAGACTTAAACACTCAGGAACACTCATGGGAAGAGAATTTGTTCATCAGCTTTCCCTCCAGCTACTCAAAAAGAAGGACAAAGACAGATGTCTGCTCTGCCCAGTTCATTTCTAAACATATTGGTCATAAATACTTTGGTTTTTCTCAAAGCATCCTCCTAGCCTTTCAGTACAGTCTTAAAGATGTACTCAGAAGAAAGTTCACTGAAGATAATGCTATGCTCACTGTCTGCTAAGCATAGCATTGTAGTAAGACAATGCATGGACATTTATTTAGTCAATGGTCATTCCCATTGTATCCAATGTGGTTTACACCCAGGGAAGCATGCATTGGCAGCAGTCTTATGAACACACTTTCCAGAGAGCAAGCCCCATTGAATTAATTGGGGCTTACTTCTGGGTAGATATGTACATGATCTCTCACTACATAGTACCTTTATCATGCTTAAAAAATGGTTGACTTACCTTTCCAAGTACACTGGGTCCAACATTTCTATCCATAGTTGTTAGTAACAACTGGCCCCAGTTCTTGTGTCATCATCAATCATCTGAGTAGCACAGTTTCATTTTGCAAAGTCAGCATATGATAGAAATTGTGTCTCAAGAAGAAGGATCTGAAATTGTATATTTCCAATTAAAAAAAAAAAAGCACCTGGAAATAAAAGGGAATTTCCAAGGCAGAGTTCAAGTTAAAGACTATCCGGTAAAAAGAGCTAAGATGGAGGAGGATTCTTGTCTTAAAATTAGTTGAATTCTCAAAACTGGTTGCAGCTTTTCTGCAAATAACCACACACAGGAAAAAAAAAAACTTTTTTGCTTTGCTTCATCTTCCTGTAGTTCCTATTTTAGACAGCTGATAGGAGGAACGGGATGGTGTATGGCCGCAAACATCTTGTAATAACTTGGCATGGCATTTGACTTTTAAAAAGGGGGGGCAAATGCTGCCTTAAAGGCACCTCCCCCTCCCCTTTGGCATTGGAGGAAGCTAAGTAACTTTTTCATCAGCTTGGGACAGCACTGGAAATTCATCAGGAGTAACATGATTGCCATCATCAATTTGCAGGCAATGTAATTTGCATCCATGTGCCAGATTCAGGACTGATGTTGAAGAGGAAGGGGAGCAGGATGCTTGTAAAATGTTACCAGTGTGATCCTGAATATTTATACTCAGAGGAAAGTCCTAGTGAACATTAATATTATTATTAATAACAACAGCAGCAGCAACAACAACAATATTTACATGGCACTTTACAAGTGAAACAACCAAAAACAGTGGATCCTGCCCAAATCATACAGTTTAATCTATGTGTACATGTGCATGTGCGTGCACACACAGAGGGAAGGAAGGAACAATAAAAATATAATACTGTAAAATACAATTGTAAAACAAAGAAATACAATATTATGTAAAGCAAACTGATCAATACATGTAATCAAAATACAAGATGATAAAACAATAGAAAACTAAAATTCCAAAAGCTTTGAAAAACAAGAAAGTTTTTAACTGAGATTTAAAAATAATGAGGGAAGGAGCAGTCTGCAAGTGTGCAGAGAAGCAATTCTAAGAGTATGGAGAAGTGAGTAAAAAAGGATGAAGCCAGACATAGAAGCATAGCCAAGAAAGAGGAAATCTTTGGTTGGATGAGAAGCCTAGCTTTCATAGAATGCAGATCTCAAGTAGGCTGATAAAAAGAAATAAGGGCAGAAAGATATGGGGGAGCCAGGTTGTGCAGGGCTTTGAACATTAAAACAGGACGTTTGTACTGCGTCCTAGAAGGAATGGGTAACCACATCAGAAGTGGGGTAACATAATCAAAATGATGGGCCAAAAAGATCATCTTAGCAGCAGAATGATGAATGGAAACTAGAGGACTAAAGTGAGACAATGAAAGACCAGTCAAAAGAAGATAACAATAATCAGGGTGGGAAATGACCAAGGCATGAACTAAGATTTTAGCAGAGGAAGAAGAACAAAAAGGTCTGGTTTTGGCAATGTTATAAAGAAAAAGTTGACATGACTTTGCTACAGCCTCAATGGGAGAAACAAAAGACAAAAAAGAGTAAAAAATAAGGCCAAAACTATGTGCTTCCTTCACAGGATAAATGGGAGCATTACTAATAGTCATGGAGAATATATGTTGTAAAGAAGGTTTTTGGAGAGAAAAAAATAGTTCTATCTTTGCCATGTTAAGTTTTAGGTGACGATGAAGCATCTATGCTGGGGTAAATCGAAAGGATCAGTTGGAGGTCAGAATGACCAGGGATGCGTCTTAGAAGTATTATGGCAAGTAAGCCCATATCAGGATTGTGCAGAAGCCCCTTAGTAAACGTAATTGTTAAGGAGGTACAGTATGTGCTAATCCTTTCTTCCAACCCAGGGCACCTCAGCAATGATTCATTCAATCAAACAATTAAGTGACCATTCCCAAATCTATTCCTACAGAAGTCTCTCCTAAACCTCCTCCTGTCCAACCATGCGAGGTTGTCATAAACCCATCAATTCCTATATCTGAGCCATTAACACAATCAGTTGAGTTTTAGTTTCCTTTGTCTGTCCTGCGAGAAAGCCATCTAGACTTTGTCTTAACCAGAGTACCCCTTCAGAATATGAAATAGGGTATAAATATGAGTCCTTTGACAATAGAAAGCTGTGCCACAGTGGATAAACCCAGCCACTCTCTTTCTCAGTGCACACCCAGATCAGAACCTCCTGTGCCACCCTCAGACACCTGTCTGAATACCTTTGCTGCATGAAATTCTACTCTCTTCAAGACTGGTAACTATTGCCCTATATTCCCAAATCTCTCCCTCTAGCCAATCTTTCTGCATTACTCCTCTATAGCCTTGTATGGTTCTTAGGAGATCATCTGTGATTTTCATAAGAGCTATCTCCATAGAGTGCAAGGGGCCAAATCCAGATTGAAAAGGATCCATGAGAGGAATACAAGAAAGACAGTTGAGACAATGTACATAAATAGCACATTCCAAAACTTTTGAGAGGAAAGGCAACAGTGAAACAGAGTGATAATTAGAAAGAGAAGATGGATCAAGTGAAGGCTTCTTAAGAACTGGAGAAACAGTAGCATGTTTACACTCATAAGGAAATGAACCAGTAGAAAGGGACAGATTAATAATAAAGAGAAGAGAAGGGAAAATAGTAGAGGCAACAGTAGTTAAAAAGTGAGAAGGAACAGGATCAAGAGACCAGGTAGAAGGATTTGAAGACATCAACATTTTTGGATAGTTTATCGAAGGGGGAAAGTAGAAAACATAGAAGAAACAGATATTTGATATGTTAGTAATGAAGGAGGTTCAGAAGCAGCAAGATCAGAACAGAGGAGGCCTTTAAAAGAGAATTAAAGGTAGAAAAGAGTTGCTGCAGATACTATGCATTCAGATTAAATGGGACTTGCTTCCAAGAAGTACGGGGACCAACTGAGCAAGTAAGAAGGGTGATCAGTCCCTTCCCTAAACAGGCAATCTTAAACCCCTTGCTTAAAAAACTCTGCTTGTGCCTCACTGTATGAGATATTCCATTCTTGGTCAAGGTGTTCTAGCATGTGATGGCATCTCATTTTAATCCCTCCCCCCTGGATCATAGGGATGATCTGGGTCAAAATCCATTTTGAGGCCTGGTTATGGGGTGAACACAGATTGAGTTACCTTAGCAGACAATCTATGGTGGGACATAGGCGAAGGAGTGCACCCCTGTTAATTCGGCTGGGTGTCGCTGTCTCAGGTGTTTAATACTATTGACTGTCTGGACGACATGTTGGAATGGAACTGGGTAGCACTATTTACTGGTAGTTACAGTCTTCCTTTTGTTCAGATGATGTACTGACCAATTTAACACCTTAACCATTAATTTATGATGTTCTAGAAGGCTCACCCCCCCCCTGCTATTTGGCATTTATGCAAAACTAATGTTGGGGGAGGTCATTTGAGGCTTTGGAGTTCTGTGTCACCAGCGCAGAAATGTATTTTATTTTAATTATTTATTTATTTAATTTATTTATAAGCTGCCTTTCTCCCAGACCTGATATCTATATCCTATGATAAAGGACAGGATAGAAGTATTCAGTCATCATTGTCATTGTTGTCATTGTCAAGGCTGAGTTGTGAGCAGTACATAGTTTTTGTTGTTCTTTTCTCTTTTTAAAAAGCTGATTATGGGAAATGGCAAATTAAAACCCAAATATTGCAAGGTCTATACGTTGTTTTCCACATCATAATTTAAAGGGGTGGGTGAGTACCGTATGTTAGGTCAGTGAATAATTAAGTTATGAATTTAGTAATCCACGGTTTACAGCATGGCTTTATAATGATAATTTTCTGTTAATTTCTCAGAAAAGAACTTGGGGAGGGGTCCTCCTCCTCCATTTTCACTGGCCAAATACTAAACAGATACAAGTACCACCAATATGGAGTGAACCATATTGTATATGCCTGCCATATAGGTAAGAAGCCTCTCAGGGGAGGGGGAGCAGTGGTGATCTAAATTCTACACTAACATGGTTAAATATGGTGGGGTTGTATTAAGACTTTTAAAGCATTCAAATTTCTGAACCTGAGTAGACAAATCTGTGAATTTCATTTCTCTTTTTAAAAAATCTGTCAAGTTCTTTCCATTCTGAACATGACGAAATTTTCAAATGTGGTTAATTTTTTGCAAAAAAGAAAAGAAAATGGGTGGGGGTTAAACAACATTTTCACTCATCCCTACTGAGAAATAGTTGCTACTAAGCACAGCTGGATTTGCTGCCATGCACATAGGCAAAAGACTGCTAAAGAAGTTATCCTTATTTTACGATTTTATTCCATGAGGCCTAAGAAAGCAGCAAAGCAGCCTACAGAGATGGTTATTCATATGTATATACTTTTTTTAAAAAAAATGTGATTAATCAAGAAGAAGGGCCTCCAGCCAATTCCCACATGGTCAATAAAAGTCCTTACCCCTTCTGGCTCATTCTTATTTAATAGCTGATGTTCCTCTCTGAATCCCAGTAAAGGAAGTTCTCATTGGGAGAAGACTCTCCAAATATTAGCCATACCTTGGGTGAAGATGCATCAGTAATTCAATAATTCTTTTCCCTTGAACAAAGTAACATGGTTCAGTTTTACAAGGAGGACTTGCAACAAAATGTTACAGCATGAATTTGTCCTGTTCACTGTTCTTGTAAGGCAGGCACATCCTCCTAAATTCCATGGTCTCTGAGCATAAAACAGATCCTCCTGGGTTGTTGTTAGGATAGCATGGGCCTTTAATCAATCCATCCACCCATTTCCGATCTCTGCATATCTTGGGGTGTTCCTGCAAATCTTGGGGTGTCTGTATTGTGCAGTAATTGTATCAACTCGTCGGGGTTGGAAAACAGAAGGTAAAATGACATAAGAAACTAAGAAATCTTGGGGCATCTTTAAGGACTTTATCACACCACTCCCCCAAAGCTCTTTCTTTTGCTGGCATAACTTTTCCGTTTTTATGCTGGCAAAAGAACACCCTATGCTGCTGCACTTACCTTGCCTCCTGTCTAAAGGCTTCCCAGCAATGAAGAAAAAGCCTCATTCAAAATCCCACAGATTCTCACGAGAAGATGCTTGCGTGGGAAATTCAAAAAACAAAATAAAAAAACCCACACAAAATGTAAAAAAAAAAAGAAAAAGCATATATACACACACACATAAAAACTTACAAGTAACCCAGGGAGGCTCACCTGGAAGTGTTCACACCAGTTTGGCTGTTCACACTGCATTCACATGAGTACAATGGCATGAGGTTTCACATGCTGGCAATGCTGACACTAAAGTGCCATGGGGGATCAATTGTCTGCTTCAGCTGTCAATAAAAAAGTACAGGGTTTTGGCCAGTACATACAGGCAAATGGGCGACATCATCTGATATGCGCATCCTTTTGTGTTTATTTGGTGTCATTATGACACCGTATTTAGTGCGTCTGATAAAGTCCTAAAACTAATAGATTGTCATTATGAAGATTGGATTTAGTATCATTTGTTATTATTGTTTACGCACAGTATTCTTTTGTCCTTTTTATGCTGAAAGGGACTACCTCTTGGAAAACAAGGAATTAAGGCTTGTCTCATCTGTAATCATTTTGTTTTTTAAAAAACCACACCACCTCTTCATCTTAATTCTGGAATTACCCCCCCCCCCCCGCCAGCTTCCTCCCTTCCATTTCTTGTCATGTTCCCCTGCTGCAGAGCACAGCTGCTTAAGCCAGCCTGATAGCAGAGCAAGCGGCAGGAGAAAAAAGGGGGACAGCTGCTATCTCTCCACCTCTAATTTATATGCTGGAGATGCAGCAACGACAACTCACAGAACTGTCACTCAGGAGAGTTTCAAACTCAGTAAATGCTCTAATCCAGTGGCTCAAGCGGCAGGGACACCCTTTAAATATCTTTTGTTGCTGCGGACACCCAAGACTTAAGTCAAATAAAACCCTAACCACCACCACCACCACAACACAATTTACACCATCCATTAAACCTTCCCTCAGAGGAACTGGAGGTGGAGGAAAGCCTTTTCTTTTGCTTCTTCCTGCAAGTTTGTGGCTGGAGCAGATTGAACAGCATTTTTTATTTATTTATTTTTATTTATACCCGCTCTTCAGCCAAAAGGCTATTAGAGTGGCTTACAAATTGTTTTTAAGCAATAGCAATTTACACATCTACACTGCATTAAGCAGTTTACAATCTATATTAGCTAATATAGCTAATTGCTATATTAGCAATGCACAGGTTAAGCCAGCCAGCCTTTTCCTTGGCGACTGTAATGTGGCCACCCTACTGTGGGGAGGAGGTGGTCCGCGGCCTTCAAGCCTTGTCACTAATACTATACTAATATACTCTCTCTCTCTGGCTTTTCTTCGCAAACGAAGATTCAGGAAGGACTCACACCCATGTAGCACATAGTATGCATTTGGTGTAAAGGAAGTACAATGAAGTCAAGAGGACAAATAGAGGGATTAGAGCAGTGGTTTTGATCTATGGAGCATAAAATGTTTATTTTCTGCTTTAAAATTGGAAGTACAGCCTTGACTTTGCACTCAAAAATATATCAGTATTTCATGATCAGCTTTTAGGATATGGAATAGGGACTCACTTTCCAACTACAGAACTGCCCCTATTAGTAATTGCTTCATGGCACCTCCTCTACCCAGTTAGTAGTAGTACCATTTCCTTGGGGTGCCTTTGGATACGTTGTTGGAGGGCCCTTATTTTTGCCACAATTGCCCATGTCCATTCACTTGCCTCTTCCTCTGGACCAGATCTTGGGAAAATGACTTTTTGGGACAAAAATACCCAGAATCCCAGATTTATTTATTTTTTAAAAGTATCAAGCATTATTTGTTTTTCTGTCATGGTAACAAGTTACTCACTGTGTTTCTTTCAAAAAGATATTTCATTTTACAATACAGAAAGCTAGAAGAACCCACATAAAACGAACTTTCTAAAGCACGATCAGGAGTCATTTAGGAGTGACAAGTATATGTCACTAATTACAACAAAAACATATAATTAAATACAAAAGACAGAATCATACAGGCCATACTATTCCCATTTTCTACAGATGGGTGTGAAGGCTGGTCAGTGAAGAAAGCTGAGGAGAAGAGTTCTACAGGTACCATGGATGGTTAAACAGACAAAGGAATAGGGACTAAGAGTAAATCAGGCCTGAACTCTCAGTAGACGTAAGGTAAACTGAGGCTGTCATAATTTGGTCTTAGAATGAGATGATGTGACTCACTGGAAAAGACGATAATGCTTAGTAAAGTGGAAAGTATAGGGAAAAAGGGAGACCATGCTACAGGCGGATAGATTCAATCAAGGAGGCCACAGCAAGACCTAAGTTTGCAAGATTTGAACAGGGCAGTTGATGACCGGGGCTCTTGGAGGTCTATCATTCCTAGAGTTGCCAGAGAGTCACAGAGACCACAAAGAAATAGTACTTGTCCCCACTCTGAAAATAATATTCAACAAGCAACTTTCCACACACTGCTTTTAAGCACTGGTAGTATATGTGTGGAGAAAACAACTATCACAAGGGTTTCCAAGGAATCTGTTTCTGTGCACTCTGCACTGACAGAGAGCTTCTCCGTCAGTGAGGGTTGGTTCAACCGGTATCAGGATTGGGAGCAGCTATTGCCCTGACTGCAGAATAGTCCCCCAAAACAATATTTTCATTTCTCTGATAGGAGTGTATTGCCTCTTTCCTAAGACAAAAAGTAAAAGAAGGCACTCATTAGGTTCAGACTAGCCCTACTTTTATTTTCATTTATTAACATTGGACTAAGTCCAGTTGCCAGTCTCAAATAGAATAGACCCTCCAAATGAAAGGGATTTGTTAAGTCAACACTTACATAATTCCCATTAATTCAAGGGTTCTATGCTATTTGGGGCTAGCAATTGGATTTAGCTCATTAGATGCACTAGGGCAGGGAAAGGAATTATACAGCCCTCCACATATTGCTGAACTGCAACTCTCAGTATCCCTTACAATTGTGTATTCTGACTAAGGCTGCTGGTACTTACAATCCAACAAAATCTGAAGTATTCCAGGATTCTCACATGTACTAGGGCCAAACAGTTAAGTGTGCAGCCATTAAAAGTTATTATTTATTTAGTCAGATACTAAACAGATGTGCCTTCAGATCCCTTCAGGTAGGACTTAATACCTATCGAGCAGCATCTCCTCTCATAATGCCATTATTTTTGTCTAGTTTCATCTGGAAACTGTCTTTAAGCCACATGGGTCATAAAATGTTTATACTCCAGATATCATTACTTTCCCTCAGTGAAATGACAATATACCTCTCAAAATGTTGTCCTCAGTTTCTGCATGCCCAAGTAACTGGATATTCAAGCAAAGTAACTGAACTATCCCTTTTGTGTCTTGGAGGCTCTGAGAAAAAGCCAAAAGATGTCCACTATCTTCAAAAATGTATGAGGAGATAGTTGCACCAAAGGAGTATAATAATAATAATAATAATAATAATAATAATAATGATGATGATGATGATTATAATAATACCAAGGAACTGGGCCTTCTGATCCTCCCTCAATTTTGAGATGTCCTCACAATGCCAAATGAAAACTGGACTATTGTAGTACAGAACTTCATCTAACCAACAAAGGTAAAACTTCTCTTTCGGACTATAATTGGCTAGTTTTACCTATATAGTACCTAAGTTTTTTTTCAGGTGCAGCACTAGACTTATTGAAAAATCCAATGATCTTTACCTAAACAAAGGAGCTTTGCTTCACAAAGGGACAGGGACATGCTGATTGCCAGAGAAGTTGCTCACTGCTACAAAAGATTTTAAATTTTACTGTCTTTTGTCACATGGCCAGGAAGTAGGGGTGGCCTCTGCTTGCATGAGACCCCTCGCCAGAACAACACAAGTAACATCTGAAGCAGCATGGAGGCCTGTGACTCCAACATCATCACTTTTCTTTCATTTTTTAAAACCTCTTTTGCCTGATGAAGAAGCCAGTAGAGCTTTGAAAGCTTGTATCATGTTTTGCATTTGATTGGCTAACAAAAGTATTACTTTTCTTTGGTGGATTTTGGATTTACTTTATCAAGTGTTCTAGTAAGTTCAAGTACAGTACTCTGATGTAAGTCTAGGTGAGAGAGTCCTGTCAGAAGTGAAATGTACAGTATAATCTACTACTGCTTTGGAGCAGTGTACAGTATTTCAAACAATTCTGATGAGCAGACTGGGACCATATTTGTGCATTATTGCATTTGCTTTCTTTCCTGGAAACTTGTCATGGGCTAACAGCTGATGGCTCACAGGCCAGATCTGGTTCAGGATCTGACCCCTTTGTCAACCAATGGATTCAAATGACAAGAAAAGAGAATGCTCCCAAGCATTACAAAGAAATTATTTATTGTAAGAGCTGTTCAACAGTGAAATGGGCTGCCTTGGAGGGTGATTGGCACACCATCTTTAGAGGTCTTTAAACAGAGATTGGATGGGCATCTTTCAGGAGTGCTTTAGTTGTGTAGTCCTGCATGGAAGGGGGTTTGACTAGATGATTCTTGTTGTCCCTTCCATCTCTTTAAGATTTGATGATTTATAGCATGACCACACTTGAAGTACTGCGTACAGTTCTGGCTCCAACACCTCAGTAAGGATTTGACAAGTTGGAAAAGATGCTGAAAAGGGCAACTGCAATGAGCAAAGGGCTGGAGAAAGGTTTAGGACAGACAAAAGCAAGATATTCTTCCCTCATAATTAAACTAGCACAAGTTGTGATGATAGTCATCAACTCAGATGCATTTCAAAAGAAAACAGTTAAATTAGGGGAGGACAAAGCTATCTGTTAGGCATAACAGCTCCAGTATGAAAAGCAGCATAGTTTCTGACTTTTTAAAAATGTAATTTTTAAATGTATTCACATGCAAAAGGCATCTCAGTTACATACAATATGCTCCAGTATAACAAAAATAGGAAAATAAGAACGTGAGAGGAGGCAAAATAATCACATCAGTCATAAGTCCTAATCCTACTTGGTGGAAAACAAAAGTGTGAGGCCTATTGCCTCCATGTTTTGCTTGTGTGCTTCCTATACATTTGGCTGACTATTTTGGGAAGCTAATATTGGACTAGTTAGACCTTTAATCTGATGCAGCAGGGCTCTTCTTAGGTTCTAAACAATTTAAATCCAAACTGAAACCTATTGTTTCTAACAGCAATCCTTTAAAAGGTGTTATACCTTCAGAATGGACATGAAAGATGCTTTTCTCCATGTGAAAGTAAATGTCAAGGAAAAGAAATGAATCCGGGTTGACCCAGTACTGCATCAGAGCTGCTTGTGACTAGGCATGAAGATAAAAATCGGCCATTGGAAGAATCTAATTGCCTAAATTGGTTTTAGACAGACATCTCAAGACTTTTAGAACAGAGCAGGTTCAATTCCAGTTACTGGATGTTCATCCTGAATGACAGCAATGGCAAACTGATTTCTCCCTAAAACTGTCACCTACTCCCCTATTACAGATCAGGGGTAGGAGCTACACAACAAAGAACAGGTACCTGGTTAACACAAGCCCCTAGAAAATCACCGACTTCTATGGATTCCAGTATTTTTCAGTCCTAATTGAGATATTCCTTATAGAAAATATCATGTTGAAATGGAGTTGTAGCTAATCATAAGAAAAGACGCACCATTTTGAGAATGAATTTTATTAAGAGAACTTTAGTTTAATTAATCCATACCATCTAAACGATAATTAAAAACACAAAAGCACGGTACAAAAATTTCAAGACAAAAAAGAACAATCAAAAGGCAAAAAAGTGTATATCAAATGAAACAGAGCAAAAGAATTTAAGAGTTTAAAATGTCCAAAGACCTGGTTTGACTAGTCAAAGTTAGCAACCCTGCAGTTACTGTATGGGGAGGGGGAGTTCTAAGCTGCCATTTTGTTTTCAATACACAGATATTAACTTTAAAATTAACCTTCCAGCAGGGCTTGTTTTATTCTTAAATTGAGCGTAAATGTAAACGTAAATCCATCAAGGTAGAAACAGAATGGAGTAAAAAAGAAAAAAAAATGGAATAAAATTCAGACAAATATTTCACAGTTTTGGCTTTAGTCTGTGGTTGACCTTCGGTACCAAAATCGAGCTCTGTAGTCATCACTGCAAGTCATGAAGCCAGGATTAGTGGGAGAATGGACAATACAGCGAACTATGCTGTTATGCCCCAAGGAAAGAAGGTTCCTTCTTTCAGCTGTTCGTGAGTCCCAACAACAAAGGCTAATGGTCCTTTCATCTGGAAGCAGCACGTAGTCTTCTGTGTGGTTGAAAACAGCTTGTGTCCGATGAACCTGGCGTCCACTCAGACCCGCTCCTGCAGATACAGCAACACATGTATACCATCAACAAAACGACAATATGCATTTTTAAAAACTAGAGTTCATCTGTTCATCCTGAATTAGACCTTGCCCTTTGTCACATTTACAAGGACCAGTGTCCAAAAATACAACAAAATCATCAGAAAATTCATTTATAAACTTAGCAAGAGCTTTCATGAAAAAGAAAATCCTTGCTAGCCTTTACATTCCCCCCACCCCCTCACAGACGAGCTTAGGCCTTTCACATGCTCAATAGCTCCAGGTCCAGCCTAACTCAAATTAGTAACACTTGGGAGCCAGCCTTTCTCAGATTACCTTGGATGGACTAACTCATTGGATTAACTCTTTTAGGACTTCAAATGGCCTTTGAATTATATTTGCAAGCTACAGGCAGCTAATATTGCTTAGTATCCAAGTCTCCCCACACCATTACTGACAGGAGGCAGACTAGCATTCTGAACAACTGAAGCTTCTGAATGGTCTATGAGACCTAGCCATGTAGAGTGCATTGTAGTAATGCCAGTACTGCAAGCCACCGTGTTGCAAGTTTGATCCCAAGGGCTCCAAGGCTGACTCAGCCTTCTATCCTTTCGTAGGTCGGTAAAATGAGTACCCGGCTTGTGGGAGCAATTAGCTAACAAAAAATGAGGTGTAGATGTGTAAATTGCTATTGCTTAAACAATTTGTAAGCTGCTCTGAGAACCTTTGTGGCTGAAGAGCAGGGTATAAATACCTAAATAAATAAAAAAATAATGAAACAAGTACAAACTCCATTTACCAACACATAGTCTCCCTTTTCTCAGAATCCAGAACCATGACCACTTCTATTTTGTCTGGATTCAGTTTCCAGACTATATTCAGTATCATCCAGTTAACTAAAAAGTACAAAACAATTAAAATACATACTGATCTCCTCAACTGAATAAAACTGGCTGCCATTAACACACAACATACCAACAACACCTTATTTCAAGGGCTAGTGTCTTTTACTGGCCTCATTTAAATGTTAAAACAACAACAGAGACAGAATGGAGCTGTGGTATTCCACAAATCAGTTCATACAGCACAAACATACATTTCCATGTTCTCCAGTGTCAGAAATTATATCCAGAAACAAATGGAACCAGACAAGAATACTGGTAGTTATTTAGATTGTAAGCCTGAGGGCAGGGAACTGTTATATTGACCATTTGTAAGCCACTCTGATAGCCTTTGTGGCTGACGAGCGGGGTATAAATAAATAAAAAAATAAAATAAAAAAATAAAAAGTTGTGTTTCTGAAGGCCCATAACAAAGCAAACAAGACTTAGTGATGAGAGATCAAGGAGATATGTAGCAAGGTCAACAATGTGTATTTCCCTGATTATGTCTTTAAAAAAAAGTCTCCAGGGCTATTATAGGAGTCCCACCAAGGCAGGAACAGAGGTATTGCAAGACCAGGTTAGAAGCCAGATAGGAAAAACAATGAAGAAATTTGTTTCATATTTATACAAGAAGTTCTACAGTAAGGGTGCAATGGACCATTCAATCATCTTCCAGAAAAAGGCAAAATATAAATAGCCAACAATTTTCAGAACTGGCAGCACCAAACTTTTTAGAGGTGGATTGACCACTTCAAGGATGTTAAGAGTTTTCCTCACATGCACTGAAAATTTTGCAATAACATAGCTGACTTTTAAACCCATGTCTGTGCCTTTAGCATCAGCCAAACTTACTGGTATTTAACTCACCCAAACAAGAATTTTCCCCCTGGCCAGTTGACCACCCTATTTAAAAACTCCCAGCATCAGTGCTCTTTCCTTTTTGATTTTCATCTACCTCAACAGGCAAGGACATAGACTTGATAAAGTCCATAGCATACCAAGTAAAAGGGGAAAATGAGTCTGAACTATTTGAAGCAGTTGAGAGGCAGGGCAGAACTGGGGATAGTTGGGCTGGCTCTCTCCCCTAGGGTGGACAAGTTGAATTCTATGGGCAGATAACCCTTGCCTGTCTTTGCTGGAAGAAGAGCCAAACCCGGTCTAAGCAGTCCCACCGCACACTGCCGGAAAAGGGGCAAATTAGTCTAAACTAATTGAAGCTGATGTAACAAGAGTCTGCTGAGGATGATTCTAGCTGAATTTTTGCTCTATGGTGCCAAGTCATTAAAGCTACAAACAATTTTATTCCCAAGTGGAGAGCATGTCAGAGGAATCTGAATGTGATTTAGTCGCTGGATACAGTAATGCATGATCTACACTTACACCAACATGAACCTCCATGATGAAATACCGAACTGATATGGTAATAGCATAGGAAAGCCCTGCCACAATCATGCCATAGTCCTTCAAATGCCCACTCTGCAACATTAAATTTGCTGCCAGTCTTTTGCCACCTGTACTGAAATTGTCCTACATTTCAGTGCCATATACCAGACAGGTCTTATAGAGAGGCAAAGAACAAGCGTGTATTTATTTATTTAATTTATATCCCGCCTTTCTCCCATCATAGGATTCATGCCAAGGAGCTGCTGAGTCAATACCAAATATAACTTTCTCATTCCAGAGGTCAGTAAAATAATTGACTAAGCAATTAGTAGCAATCATAGAATCTCCTAGAATTTTTTTTAAAACCATTTCATTCATTTATCTCTGAGAAGAAGCATCCTAACTGAAATGTCAACCTCTGTAAGCAGTTAGGCTTAAGAATCTGGGCCTTCAGCAGATAATAATAATCTGTAACAAGGAGGTTTAAAAAAACATCTTCCAGAATGGAAACAAGAAAAAGACTCTGGAAAGCTGACCTTTCTGTGAGCTCTAACACAGTCAATTTTTGAAATGGGGTGTCAAGGAATTAAGGGCAAGTTATAGTTTAAATTAATTCATTCATTCTGTTATTATAATTTATAGCAGAAAACTATTTCCCCTCTAATTAAATACTTATAAAATGATTTTTAATTTATAGTGGCACAACTAGCTTTTAAAAAGGCAACAAGATTTTGGTATAATAATAATAATAATAATAATAATAATAATAGAAGCCAAAAACACTGTAAGCCAACTGTGCACTTAAAGAAAAGAAAAAAGCAAACAAAAGAAAGCCAATGCTATCATTAAGAATGAATAAAGATGTACCTAAAAGCAAAGAATTGATGCTTGTGTTTTTCTTGTGCAAGGTAAGCTGTCTGCCTGACCAATATGCACAGTTATCTTGGACAGCAGCTCAACCACAGATAAAACGAGCAGACTGCAAGAACAAGAGGCTGAAAAAGAGACAACCCCCTGCCGGAAAATGCCACCAGCAATACTGTTGGGCCTTTATCTTAATTATTTTAATTATATATCCCCCCCCCAATGATCAGGCTTAAGGACATGAATATTCTGCATATTCAAAAGCCAAGAGATGAGTAAATATAGTGGGAAAAAGTTTTAAAAGTTTACAAGGTTTCTCATTGAAAAAGAGAATCAGATTCATGTTGCTCACTTTGAATGTGTTATGCCTCCCACAGCAAACTGCACTACAAATACTATCCTATAAAATTGCAGTAAGAACGTCACAGTTTAAACTAGCTGATAAGATCACAATATACAGGTCACCCCTGTATCTACTGGGGTTTGGTTCCTGGACATACCATGGATTCCAGAAACTGCGGATGATAGCGAGCCTTATTAAAATAAAGGACTTCCGGTACAAATGTACCACAGAGCTGCATTGGAGGACCTAGTGATTCGAGAGGACGCCTCTCTAGGCATTTTCCATCGCAACTCTATGGTATGTGTCCCTATTTTTCCAGCCACAGATAACTGAAACCCTGGATGTGGGGTCCACAGATAAGGCAGCGGCGGCAGCGGCGGGGGGGGGGGGAGGGTTGACCTGTACCTGCTCCCTGTTATGGCTGGGGTTTTTTTTGTTTTTTGTTTTTTGGCAATACCAGAAATCCTAACAAGTGCACTTGACTAGGAAACAGAATGTAATAACATATAATTATGCCATCATCAAATGTAATAACATATAATTCTGCTATCATCAAATTGGAAGTTATCACATTTATACTGCACCTTTCTAAGAAATATTCAATTCCCCCTCCCCTAACAACAACAATTGTGGGTATTTTCGAGTAAGCAACTTTACTAAATCACCAATGATTGTCACAGTTGGGTGGGGATTTGACTCTAGGATTCCCCAATTCAAAACTGCAAGCACACTATTTTGGGACTTAGATGCTCATAAATCCAAAATTCTAGCATTTAAATAATAATCTTTTGTGAGAAGAGACTATAGCCCCAAACCATTTTTAAACAAAGTTTTACAGTGAATATAAACATGTGTTCCTACTGTTCAGGAAATCTAGGCCTGAATGCTTTTAGTCCTAAATATAGAAGACTTACTAAACCAATGGGATTTACATAAGTGTAGATACAATGTTCAACATTTGATTCATGGGTCTAGTCGGGACTATCAATATGAGTCATGTTCCTACTGCTAAAGCAATTATCCAAGCCAGGCAGAAATTATTTACCAAAAAATTCTGAATGAGCACATCAGCAAAGATGATTTTGTATATTCATTTCCTAAGACTACAATATGATAATGAGAGGGTGCATGTATTTGTAGCAAGACAACACTATTCTCAAAGAAAAATCAGAAGGCACAGATCATTATCATATGCTAATGCTAGGGCAGTTAAACTACCTAAATTTGTCTGTCTTTGGAGTTTTATGAAATCATCTGAATTCCAAAATATTTTGGAACATTTTAATCACTGGATTTGGGACAGCTACACCTGTAGGTGGTTGTTAACTTATACACACACACACACACACTTGCTCCCAGGGGCCTTTTCTCTGCCCCATCATTTTGTTGGTACAGAATCCCAAGAACTATAGAGGGCCCAAGAGAAATTATGTGGGAGATGCAGATGATGAGCAAAAAAGCTAGGTTATCTGGGCATAAAACATTTACTGACGCATGTGGCAGTGGCAAAGAAATCCTTCTCTCTGCAGTGTCATCCAAACTATTCCTATGAATATGATTTTTTTGAAATACTGTATATAGAAGTTGAGGTCCACTACTGGCCATCTTTGCCTCACCATTCAAGGATGGTAACATGTCAGTGTTTAATCCGCAACCTTGGTTTTTGGGAACTACCAAAAAAGGATGGACATTGGATGTAGCTTGTTACACTTCTACCTCTCCTTTCTGAAAGGTTACTAAGAGTATTTGCCCTCCAGCTCAGGGTGGACATCACTGTCTGGATCGAAATGGGTTTTTAAGACTGCCCTTATGATCCGGGATGAAAATCTTCACCTATCAATTGACAAGATCGTATTTAGAACTATAGATATTCCTGCACTCACAATATAATGATCTGGCCCACTACACGTTCACAATGAAAGGACTAGGATACCGTGATGCACCCTATTTGGAACTACGGTACTCTTGTTGACTGAATATAGTATGCTGTAAACTTTGTTGGAGCTTGCTCTCATTACAAAAGGTTAACCATGAGCAGGCTATTTTTAATATTTTTTAAGGCTCAATTTTACTCTGTGATGTATTTCAAAAACTATAAAGACTTATAATGGGACAGGGCAGAAATGGAAAAGAATCCAGATTTGACAGAACTGGACTGCCCTGCAATGAAAAAAGATTGCATTTGAAAACTTATAAAATTATTCAAAGAGGGTAATAAAAAAGAAGAGGTTTTATATTATATAATGATATCACTAACTAATGCTTCTTAAAATCTGAAAGAAGTTAAATCAAACAAATTTATATGGTGCATTTTCAGAATACAACATTCTGTAAAGATTAAGGTATTCTTATGTCAATTTAGGCCTAACTACCCTAAAGGTACCAGATCCTGGAAGTTAAATAGGGTCAGCTCTGGTTAATATTTGGATGGGAGATCACCAATGAATACCAAGTGCTGCAGGCTATATTTCAGAGGAAGGAAATGGCAAAATTGCCTCTGAGTATTCCTTGCCTAAGAAAATCCTATAAAATTCATGGTGTCACTATAAATCAACACGTGTCTTGAAGGCGTGCACACACATCATTTTGCTCTGGAATAAAGTTCCACTAACTACTGTATAATTTACATCTAGGTAAATGTTCACAGCATCAAGGTGATTCTTAGTTGTGTAAATATATGAATTAACAAGTGAACCAACTAACTTGACTTGAAGCCCAATGGCACCTTGGTGTTACTAAATATTTGGAAGCTCAGTTAACAAAACTTCAACAAGCATTTTTGAGCTCAGAATTATAAAAGTCAAGAGATATATGTTGGCTAGGTCATTGTTCTTACGGCTTGGAAAAATTATTTTCGAAAGCACAATCCTGCCCGTTACCCTGGCAATATTTATTCTGTCTTGGATACATCAAAAGCCTAGGCTAAGACCAGAGTTTGCAGAGTAGAACATTAAAAATGACTTGTAATTTTTTAAGTACAGAATCACCATCAGGAACATAAGTTTTGAATAAGTAAAGGACAAGACAAAAAAATAACATATGAAGAAACTGGAAGAGAATTGGCAGATTTTTTTGTTTTGTTTCTTGAGGGCTTAGCACAACCAAGAAAGCCTCAAATGAATACTACAGCAACTGGACAGTTCTATGTAGTATTAAAAAAAGCTTGGAAAATTGTGAAATATATAGATATACATTAGACAATATGGAGGAGAGTGAAGGAATATTTCTTCTTTAAATTTAGGACACTAGGAGAAATTCAACACTGACAACTCTATTTTAAACTATGCCTTACTTCCTCCACGAGTTTCTTAGTAAGATAATGTATTGGTCAACTTGTTAGTGGCATCAACAAATCCCCTTAGTTATTTATTAACTCTTCGACCCTACTCATGCTTATGTGGAAGAAAGCCCTATTTAATTCAATGGAACTTTCTTCCAAGTAGACATGCACACAATTGTGCTACAACAGGACTACAACCTTTGAAACAGAAAACAGAGTATCAATATGGTAAGGCTTAGGCATATGAGAAATATATACTTGCTGGCTTGCTCGGTGAAATCTTAAATACAGAACTCTTTCTCAAGCACCATGAAGCAGGACTTCAGTCCTCAAATATTTGTATCAGTTATACATTATCCATTAGTGGGTATAGAAATTCCTTCTCTGATTCTGAAACAGGCAGTTGCAAAGTGTATCTCTTTAACTAATATATACTTCTCAAGTATGGGTTACCTACAGCTACATCCATTATTCAATATGCTCTTGGGAACTGAAAATTAAAAATGCTCAGTCAGACCACAAACAATGCAATGGAATATTTTTCATGTTTAATACTTTGTTCTGACATATGTACTGCTCATATAGGGGGTAGGTGACTATGATGAGTCCAGGGACTGATTTTCTGTCCCTGAGACCCTGGGAGGCCACACAGACTGCCAAAAATACTCTCTCCAAAAGCAAAAAACAAACTAGGAAATGCCCAGAAACCTACTCATTTCGGGGATTCTTAAAAAAATGTTAAACAGTGTGTGGGGAGAGGCAATTCATCCCCTCCATTTTTTTGGCCAGGAATACATGGAAGCAGCATCTCTTTAAATCCCATGCAATAGATATGCAGGTTGATATTCCTTATCCGAAATGCTTGGGACCAGAAGTGTTCTACATGTCAGGATTTTTTCTGATTTTGGAATACTTGCATATACATAATGAAATGTCTTGGAGATGAGATCCAAGTCTAAACCCAAAATTAATTTATGTTTCATATACACATAGTCTGAAGGTAATTTTATGCATAATATTTTTTAATAATTTTGCACACAAAACACAGTTTGCGTACACTGAACCATCACTATTTTAGCCACCCATACTGACAAACTGCAATAGTTTCAGGTTTTGGAGGTTTCCAGATAAGGGCTACTTAGCATGTATAAGATTCAATAGTTAGCTGGGAGGGGGGGGGGAAATATTCCAAGGATATTTCAACAGACCATTTGGACAGATCATTGGAAAATATTTATTTATTTATTTATTTATACCCCGCTCTTCAGCCACAAGGCTATCAGAGCGGTTACAAATTGTTTTAAGCAATGGCAATTTACACATCTACACTGCATTAAGCAGTTTCCAATGTGTGTTAGCTAAATGCCCCCACAAACTGGGTACTCATTTTACCAACCTACAAAAGAATGGAAGGCTGAGTGAACCTTGGAGCCCACTGGAATCAAACTTGCAACGTGGTGACTTGCAGTACTGACATTTAACCACTGCGCCACCAGGGCTGAATGACATAGCTGAAAGCATTACTGAACATATATCATTTTTAAACTCTAAGTGTTTGTTGCTACTAGCACATAAAAACAATAAGGAACGTTGTCTTGTTAAGAAATCCAATTGGATGTCAGTTCACATGGCCATGTAGTAAGAAAATAATACAGTGAGCTCTCTGTATCCACAGATTTGGCATCCACAGATTGAAAAATATTCCCAAATAATACATAAATACCAAGAAGCAAACCTTGATTTTGCCATTTTATACAAGGGAGACCATTTTACTATACCATTGTGTACAATGGGACTAGCACATCCACCAATTTTCATATCTATGGGGGGCCCTAGAACCAAACCCCAGCAGATACCAAGGGCCCGCTGTAGAAATCATAGGAATGTATTGCTTTCCCAGAAAGGGTCCTCTGGTTTTTCTTCGCAAACGAAGATTCAGGAAGGACTCATCCCGCACTTTCTGAAAGCATGCTGATGACTAAAAAGGCCAATCCGAGATAAACAAGTCCGGTTGCAGAAAGCACAGCAGAAGGTCTCCTTGGGTGATGTTTCTGGGTTGTGATTCTTTCTGCGTTATCGTTTCTCTTCAAGACTAGTTTGGCGTGAGTTCTCAAATAAAGCTGCAGCGTTGTGGATAGTGTGTCTCCATGCCTCCTGATGTGAGGCCAGGGTGGACCATTTTTGGTGATCAAGTTGGCAGAGCCTGAGATGTTGTTTCAAGGGTAAGCATATGTAGACTAAGGAGGACTCATTGGTTTCTGTCCTCTGGTTTCTTTGTCAATGAAGCACCTAATAATGAATGCTAGGCCTTGGCTGCCCCCTGGTGGTTTAACATATTATAAACTGAATAATAGAATCATAAGAGCTGGAAGAGACCATAAGGGCCATTTAGTCCAACCCCTGCCATGCAGGAATACACAATCAAAGCAGTCCCGACAGATGGCCAACCAGCTTCTGTTTAAAAACCTCCAAAGAAGGAGAGTCCACCACACTACGAGGCAGTGTATTCCACTTCCAAACAGCTCTTACTGTCAGGAAGTTCTTCCTAATGTTTAGGTGGAATCTCTTTTCCTGTAATTTGAACCCATTGCTCCGTGTCCTAGTCTTGGGAACAGCAGAAAACAAGTTTGCCCCATCTTCAGTATATAAACATGGCTATCTTTTCCTTCTCACCCTTTTCTTCTCCAGACCAAACATGCCCAGCTCCCTAAGCTGCTCCTCTCAAGCTACATCTGAGTTTTTGTAGTTTGTACAGTTGGACCCCTGTATCTGCGCAACCAATATCCACAGTTTCAGTTATCCGCGGGACCAAAAACAGAGACACATAATATAGAGTCATCATAGAAAATGCCTAAAGAGGTGTCCTTTCTAGATATCTTCTAGGTATTCCAAGGCAACTCTATGGCATTTTTACCAGAAGCCCATTCATTTTAATAGAGTTCACTGTTATCTGGAGTTTTCGGTATCTGTGGGTATCTGTCCAGGAACCGAACCGCTGAGGATACGGGGGTCCAACTGTGCTTCAAACAATGTATTAGTTTTTATGGGAACTCTTATGATATTGCATCTCATATACCAAGTTGCAAGGGAAAAGTTTATACTTTGATGGTGCTTTTTCTAAGCCACCCACATGAAGAGAATATAAGAAAAGAGAAGAAAAAATGAAAAGAGCAACACCATTTTAGTACTATATATTGTGTATATGCCTTCAAGATGCCTGTCAACTTATGGCATCCTGATGAATTTCCTATATTACAGGTAGAAAATGAACTGATGCATGAACCCATAGGACCACAATGATGTAAGAGCCATGCAAAGACATAAGTATTCATTGGACAACTTTGAAAGTAGTGCCCTTAATAAAAGGCGAAAGATTTATACGATCTGAAGAGAAACCAGAGTCAATTGGTGCTGCTTGATCAGAACAGTGGAGGAATTGGGATTCGGGCACTTTATGACAGCCAATATAAGGCAAATTTATATGGAACAAAGAGCCTTGATTCTCATAAACGGTGAAAAGACGCAAGAGATCCTAATACAAAAAGGAACTAGGCAAGGATGCCCTCTGTCCCCGCTGCTTTTCATAACAGTGCTTGAGATTCTATTGAATAAAATTAGGGATGACAAGAAGATACAAGGACTAAAAATTAAGAACTATGAATATAAGGTCAGGGCATTTGCCGATGACGTAGCGATCATACTAGAAAACCCCATTGAAAATGTGAGTCACTTAATGGAAACCATAGAAGAATTTGGTACATATGCTGGATTTAAAATAAACAAAGACAAAACGATAGTCCTCTCAAAAAATAAATTGGATAAAAGGAGCAAGAAATTTTAAGCGAAAGATCTAAATGTAGATTAGAACACAAGGTGAAGTATCTCGGGATATGGATATCTGGCAGGAGCTTGGATTTATACGATAATAATTATGAAACAACCTGGAAAACAATCAAGGCAAACTTAGCAACTTGGTCTAAATTAAACCTCTCACTAATGGGAAAAATTACAGCAATTAAAATGTCTGTCCTCCCTAAATTAATGTTCCTGTTTCAAAACTTGCCAATTATAATGAACGACAAGCCATTTAAAACCTGGAAGAGAGACTTAAGTGACTTTATATGGAACGGTCGGAAAGCGAGGATAAAGTGGCAAACATTAATTGAAAAATCAGAAAAGGGAGGATTAGATCTGCCGGACCTACAAACCTACCACAAGGCATGCGTAGTAGTTTGGTTAAGTGAATGGATAAAACTAGGAGATCAAAAATTACTAACTTTAGAAGGAGCCGGATTAAGGCTGGGTTGGCATGCCTATTTAGGATATAACAAGGCTGCTATACACAAAGATTTCGCCAATCATATTGTACGAAGAGCACTGTTGCAAGGTTGGAACGAAATATATAAGCATTACTTTGGGAAGATGCCGAAATGGATATCGCCGGTAGAGGCCTTTCTTGGAAGATGGGGTTGTTTAGGCAAAACAGATAAATGGATCGTCTACAAGGAACTGTTTAAGAAGGAAGGAAAAGGAAAGATGGGAATAAAGACGAGAGAAGAATTACAACAGGAGGGATGGCAATTTAATTGGTTCTCGTATCAACAAGTATACAGCAGGTTCAAGAAAGATGAAGGTGAACACGGTTTTATGGAAGAGGAGATGGATTATGAAAAGATCATATGGGATGATAGAAGAAAGAAGATAGCAAGACTATATAATTGCTTCATTACCAGACAGCTTGAAACAGAAACAATAAGAGAAGTTATGATTAAGTGGGCTAGAGATGTTGGAGAAGAAATTCATTTGGAAGAATGGGAACAAGCATGGAGGCAAACAAAAAAGTTCACAGCATGTCAAGACTTGAAAGAAAACTGTTTCAAGATATGCAACAGATGGTACTTAACCCCAAGCAGGATACATAAGATGTATGGACAGAAAGGGAAGGAATGTTGGAAATGTGAAAAAGAAGCGGGTACACTCAGACATATGTGGTGGGCTTGCTCGGTTATACATAAATTTTGGCAGAAAGTACACAAAATAATACAGAATATGTTTAATATCAAATTTGAATTTAGTCCAAAGTTATACCTCCTAAACATGACTTCAATATTGGTAACACGAGAAGACAGAAAGTATTGGCGAATAATACTATACTTATGTACAGCAGCTCGGTTGGTTATAGCGGCGAAGTGGAGAAATAAAGAAGAACCCTCAATAGAAAATTGGCTGACGAAGGTACTAATAATGAGAGAAAACGATAAACTAACTAGGATATTAAACCAGGAATTAGTAGAAAAGACAGAAATAGAATGGCAACCTGTGATTAGTTATTGCAGGAAAAGATGGAATATCGATAGAGATATAGAGATATAAAATATAAAATAAAATTATCGCAACATGGAATATAGATAAGATGTATAAGGGAATAAGACACGGATGTAGGAAACGAGAAAGGAAGGGAAGAGGAATAAGGAGCGGGAAGAGAATTACAGAAAGAGATGAGAGGAGATTAACATAAGAAAGAAAAAGAAGTTACAATTGAACGACGTTATTATTGGGTTTAGGAAGGAAGAAATTAAGCTAGATACAGAACAAATCTTGGTGTTATTTCGTACAGTGGAAGTCATTCTGTTTTTTATCTTTTAAATTGATAGAATAATACATGTAGAATGATGTTAATGTTAAATGTATATGTATGAGTTTCAATGAAATAATAAAAAGTAATATATATATAAAAAAAAAGAAAGTAGTGCCCTTAATTTTTTACTACATGCTAAGAGGAGACATTTTTTGGCAGAAAGCCAGGTCCTAAATAAAATATAGATCTGCTCAATGCTCAAAAGATGACACTTACAGATCAGGGAACTGTAAGGGAACACCACATTTGCAGGCTTTATAAAGAATTTTCAAGCTTTTTAAAGTATTTTTTTATTGTGGTCCTAGGAAGCAGCCACTACTATTCTCCTTAGAGAAGCTCGGTTTAAGTGACAGTCAGTCCTGCTGATAAGCAAACAAGAATGCCAAGATACCCCAAGTCTGAACACTCTGCACACAACTGAATTCTGCACTACTTGAATTAAGCTAGGAAAAGATAAATGCAAAGGTGCCTACGAAGCAACTACATGGCAGGCATGGTAGAAAGACTGTAAATAAACCAGGAGTTGCTTGGTTTTGCATGTGGCAGAAACCCAAACAATTAATTTAAAAAAAAAATATGAAACACATTTAATTTGGCCAACAGGCCTGTGGGATCACTACTATGACTTCATGAGTGGAAAGAAGAACGTTTTGTTCAGGTTTGCTTTTACTCACCTGTATATTTGACTAGTGTTCTCCCTGTAGATATCTCCCAAAGTTTGGCTACTGAGTCCTTTCCACTTGACAGAATATACTTTGAATTCTTGGAGAAAATGGCTGAACAGACTTCAGCTCCATCATGCGCTTTCTCAAAAGTAGTGATACAACGATTTGAAACGCCATCCCACAATTTGATACATCCATCTTTGCTGCCCGTTACATGCATGTTAGCACTTGCATTGTAATTAACTGAGCATATGGCATCAGTGTGTTGATCTTGAGGATTACAAGAAACAAAGCACTGGAAAGTGTTGACATCATAAAGTCGCAGGGTAGGATGCTGGGTACCAACAAGTATGAAGTCTCCAGAAGGATGGAATGAGATAGAACGCAGCATTTCTGCTTCCTGTTGAGTTAGAAAATAGGCAATTAATATTAAAATATTTCTTCCTATTATTATAACCTATCTAAATACCAAGATTGTACTGGCTGCTGTTTACAATGCAGAATGAATTCATGCTCACAGAAGAGCATGGGTATCTAGACGAGCTAGAGTGAAGACAATCAAAGGTTAAAAGTAATAGTATAACTTGATAATATATTTGCAAACACAACAAAAGAACAGCAAGTTCTCAGGGGAAGGAAGGAGTGGGGAGCCTATTATGTTACCCCAAAACACAAAAGAAAGAGAAAAAAATTGATTTTAAAAGTGTGGCATCTCCTCATAAGTCTATTCTTAAGTCTGAATGCCGATGCTGATTTGCCTACTAGACTATATTGTTGTTTACAATAGTGGAAATTCATGTGATCAAAAAGGTGACCTCTAAGGAACTCTTGCTAGACACAGATTGACAAAAGTAAGGCAAAGAAGTAGCCTAGAATGGCTAATTTGACCTATAGGCTCTAAGTCGTTTCAACAGCTCTATCCACAACTGTGATTTGTATTCTTGACACTAGAACTTACAAACTAGGTTTCTGAACTCCAGAGTGGTCTTAGTTCTGAAAGTATTTGTATACACCATTCCATAATATCAACAAGGTTTGCGGATGAAGCCTTTAAAAAAACACACTAAAATCCAATTTTTAAAAATGTTTCTTGTAAAGTGTCTAACCTGGATATATTTGAAGGCTCTTTTGGCAGATGGTTTTGAATAGTCAAACAATTTAAGTGTGTAATCTCTTGATCCTGAGGCAAGGATTTGTTCTGTTGGATGGAAAGCTAAACAGGTCACCTCATCCACGTGATCATAAAGAGTCCTAATAACTGGATGGTTCTCCATGTTCTGCTGGGCTGTTTCGTTCATCATAACCTAAAGAACACATTTAGAAAACACAGCATAGTAACCATGAACTTTTAGTTGTATTCAAACAAATCACAAACAGATATAAGAATGGTTTTACCAACATGCGGAGCACATCTGGAATCAACATCTGGAACTGTAATTTATATAGCGATTTTAATATAACAGTCCATCATAATTAACAACGCTGTTAATAATCTGTTTTACAAATATGAAAAGACATTGAAAGATCAGAATTTGTTGTGCTAAACTGCTGAACATCTCCCTAATGAAAGATGGCATCAACACTGAATAACCTTAATATGTATGATGTCAGATTGAAGGGGTGGTTTATAAATATTTTATACAATAAATATATGGACAAATCAGAATGGCCTAGTTTAAGATTTTTAGTCAACAGCTTAACAAAGAAATGGAATTAAAAACCCAAGTGTCAGTTCTTTATAGAGAAAGATGGCTTAGTCTCATGTTAAGGCAAGGCCCATGCTTACCTCTCAAAATGACGTCTGAGAACTATAATAAAGAAAATAAAAGTGGCTAAATACCAGCATTTGAAGTTGTTTTCCTTCTTTCTGTAGCAATGGGAATTATAACCCAGAGTCTAAGTTTCAATGTAATGGAAAGTTTTTGCTCTCTTATTAGTTGTACAGTCCAAAGATTCTTTATATCCATAGAGTCAACCATCCACGGCTTGAAAATATTTTTTAAAAATTATTTTGAAAAAGCAAGCCTTGCTGTTTTCTATTTTATGTAAGGGACACCATTTTACTAGGCCATTGTATCTAATGTGACTTTAGAATACACGGATTTTGATATCCACAGGGGTGGGTGAGTTCTAGAACCAAACCCCAGCAGACACCAATGGCCCACCGTAGGTAGTTTAGCTGCTCCTGCTGGCAGGAAGATCCATGATAGGAAAATCTACCAGCATGAATGAATACACTGCTTGTGGCCACTCAGAATTTTCATAACTTACTGTTATGCCAGCTCACAACCAATTTCCATTTTAAACATTTTAGTTTCATTTAAAAACATTTATATTTTAGTAACCACCACAACAAAAACAACAAGAAGTTAAATTATGTGTTTTATGTTCTTAATTTCTTTACTGATTCGTACTTGAAGTACAGTAAGTGGAATGAAGAAAAACAATTCTGTTCAATGGTTCATATTCCAAAGACAGTGTGCACAGGGACTGAAGTGTTAGCACAGCTTAAGCATTACTCATTATCCACAGGACACAAACAGCACACCTACCATAGAGTCTTCCTAGAAAATGTGTCCTCTCTAGCCATTTTCTAGGTCCTCCAAAGCAACTCTGTGGTATTTTAGACTGGAAGTCCCATTATTTTCAATGGTGTTTGCTATTATCCACAGTTTTCTGTATCCAGGCCCCCCCAAACCAATCTCCAGTGGATACAGGGGTCCTACTGTACTTAAAAACTAGGTCAAAATTTATTTAGAAATTGTTTTTGCTGGAATACTGAAAATTGTTAAGATACTAAGTTTAGTGTTTTTAAAGATCTGTGCTTACTTGCTTCCCAGAGTTAGTCACTTGAAAAAAAATACCATTTGATTTTAAATGTGACTGGGACTGGATCCATGAGTTATTTAAAATTTGATGAATATGCAAATTACATTTTTTTAAATGGGCAGATTTGCCACATAAGGCTACAGTACTCTCCATTATCAAATCTAAAGAAAGGACTTTGCACATATCTGTCTCCTAAACTACACCACATAATTGGGACTAAATGTGGAAAATATGAACAAGGTGCACTGTATCAAAACAATTGCCAATGAAAACGCTACTGGCAACTCACAAGTCAAAGAACTTGTGGAAAAACACGTGGAAAGGTTCAAGATAATGCTCTGTTCTGGGAAAAATTCTTTATTCTGATCTCAAATATGGTGGACTGTAGGCATAAAGCAAAACACACAAAACACTCAATACAATTTTGGAGAGCATGTTGAACAGGTCCAACTCATGCAACATTCTGTTTTTGTTTGTTTGTTTGTTTGTTTTTGTAGAATCCCTGATGACCCCAAAACTGAAACAAAAAGGTGAACACATAAGGATTCATTACTATTTGACTATTTACCTCAATAGGCATAGCACTCTTTGCCAACATTCTCTCCGTATCCAGTATTTTTATTGAAGCATCAGCTGATCCTGTAGCAATTAACTGTCCATCTCTGCTATATGTAGCTACACGACATGGTCCTTTGTGAGATGTGACATAGCATGTCTCATATTCTGAAGCCTCTGGAGACATAGTCTGCACATCTGCATCAAACTCCAAGTCAATCCCTGTGCCGGGAGCTACTGTATCAGAGCGCCCAATGGCATACTGAACTGCACTATCATCATTTTCCATTCCTAAAGGGAAAAAAGGAGAGGAGTAAAACATTCTATTTTCCAATGCAGTGTTGGTTCAATAATTCTCAAGCCTATTTTGAAGATTTTTAAGGGGGGACAAGTAGCATGAAAATTCTGCCATACATGCTCTTCATGTCACACTTCAAATCTCACTTCAGGATCATGCTTTTAAGCCTGATTAATGGGGAAATCCATTTCATACAACTATATGTAGGGCAACAGCGACCCTACTCTCCAGAAAGAGACTTTTGGTAATTAACAACATGACACTATGCATGTCAGTTCAAAAGTATTGTGTTTAATGGGATCTACTCCAAGTTAAGTGTATGCAGAATTGTAGCCCTAATACTAATTTCTCACTCACCCCACTTTACGTTGACCTGCTTGACAGAGTAGGTGATGCTTTTAAAAAAAATCCAAATAGTTAACTAAGAATGACATTCACTGTATCAAAGAAAATTTGTCCAGCTAGAACACCACAACCCACTTTTTCTCAGATGTAATTACAGACTGTGCTCTGAGGATCTGTGAACAAACCTTGGATATGAAAGCTCTTTTCCTCCTGCATTACAATTCTCTCCTGAACTTTCTCTTCAGCGTTTGCTATACTATGTAGATTGATCAATCAGTTTGCTTGCAAACCAGAACTTAATGGAAGAGGAAGTAAGAGGATGTACAATGGCAGTAGGAACAGCTTGTTTATTACAACCATAAATAGAAGCATATCACAGTAAGGGTCCCTAAAAGTGCCACAGTGAAAATAAAATACACACAACTCTGTGCCTCTAAATTTAGCATAACACAGGTCACTGGGAACCTACTCAACTTCATTAAACCTTGGGCTTATCTAGACAGTGAAAATATGCCTCATAGAATTCGAGGAGAATACCTTTTGCCCCAATGCGATCCTAAATCATTTGCTCTATTTGGAAGGAAAGAGAGGGGGACTCCAAATACTCTGCAGGAAAAGCCTTTGCAGTTTTCCCCAACTTTTTTTTTTAAAAGGAAATGCGCATTCCCGCTCGTTGGGACAACCGATTTGCTTTGTAGTATTTTCCCAATAAGAGTAGAAGTGGAAAGCTGATTGGTTGGATGTGTGCAGGGGGCGGAACTTCCCGGCAAGGCGGCGCCCAAACTGCCATGTTGGATTTCATTCATCAGCCAAATATGACAGACTGCACTAGCTTTAAAAAGTCATTGCATCAAAGTAAGATACAATGAAAGCAATCACCTCTATCTCTTTGCTGTTTTATATTATCATCTAAGCAGGTAAATAGGATATGACTACGCATTCTAGATTTTTGCCTAATTAAGTATTTTCAATGAGTCAACTGAAATATATATTAGTTACATGTCACCCGCCGTATCCATGGGGGAATATAGTCTCAGACTTACCGCGAATACTTGAAACTGCAGGTAATAGCGAATTCCATAGAATCACACTGGAGGACCTAGCAAATGCCAAGAGAGGCTGCCTCTCTAGGCACCTCCAGCATGATTGTATGGTCACTTCTGCTGGAAGTTACCACAGAGTCGAGCTGGAGGACCTAGGAAATGCCAAGAGAGGTCACCTCGCTAGGCAGCTCCAGCACAACTCTACAGTAACTTCCAGCAGAAGTTACCAAAGACACATACAGGAAGACCTAGGTAATGCCTAAGCTGCCATATTTTTCGGACAACTGATAATTGAAACCATGGGCACTGGTCCCGTGCATGCAGGGGGTTATCTATACTTAGTATTATTTTCAGAAATCTGTCAAAATGACTGTAGAACGATTTTATGGCATGGCTATCTACAGACAAAGAAATATTTGATAAATGTTTTGACAATGCCATCTAACATGTCTTATCAATGTGAACAATATAAAAACAAGCATCACATGCTTGAAAAAACATGTTAAATTTCTGTTTGAGGCCAATGCTTACCCATTTTAATAAGATGTAACAACTGTTCAGAGGGGGCACATACAGACTGTGGCTTCACCTCATTTATCAGACCATTAGCAATGTTGATATATCCATCATAGAGCAACTGACTAATTATCAGCTTGTAAAGTTGCTGCCTATCTTTCAAGCTTACTTTTGGCCTATACATTGTGAGCAAGGGCTGTCTTCCAGCAGTCTGAAATAAAGAGAAAATAATTGCACACAGGTATGGTAAGAAAGAACTTATTATTTACTTTTCATTTATTTTACATAACACCCCCCAGCAGCAACAAAATGTTTCTTTAAAAGAATACAAGCAATAATAAAGCAGAAAGGAATCAATCAGTAAGAATCAAGGAGCAGAAAATAATTCAGAGTAATGTCTAAACAGTAATACAGTAGGACCCTCATATCCACTGATTCGTTATCCACTGATTCAATTATCCACAGGACACAAAACAGCACACCTACCATAGAATCTTCCTAGAAAATGTGTCCCCTCTAGCCATTTTCTAGGTCCTTCAAGGAAACTCTATGGTATTTTAAACCAGAGGTCCCATTAATTTCAATTGTGTTCTCTATTATCCACGGGTTTTGGTATCCACGCCACTCCCCAGAACCAATCCCCATTGGATAAGGGGGTCCTACTATATTAAAAGTGCTCCTAAAACAAATAAAGGAACATAGAATCATAGGAAGAGACCACAAGGGCCATCTAGTCTAACCCCCTCCCCTGCAAGACTACACCACAAATGACCATCCAGCCTTTGTTTAAAAACCTCCAAAGAAGGAGACTCCACTGCACCCTGAGGTAGTACATTCCACTGTCAAACAGCTCTTACTGTCAGAAAGTTCTTCCTAATGTTTAGGTGGAATCTTGTTTCCTGTCCTTTGAATCCACTGCTGGAAGTGGGCAGACATCCGGTTTTGAAAAAAATCAGCGTTTTAAATGTTAAATAGTGTATATGCACCTATTTAAAAGGTGAATCACCTCTTTTAGAGGTTTCTAAGAGAGGCAACTCACTTTTTCTTTTCTTTTTTTGCCAGAAAATGGGCAGCCTGGAAGTGTTTATGGCTACAGAAACAGCCCCAGGTGTGAATGTGTGCATATGGTACTAGAGTCACATGTTGCCCACCAGTACTTGAGGTGGAGTGGCCTTAAGCTTTTTATATCCGTATCAATCAATGTGCAGAACTAAACTGTTCTAAACCTTTGATGTTCTGCCTAGAAAACAGAATAGTGTGAGAATGAAAGGCACATCAAATACACATGAGCAACGAAATAATCCAGCTAATAGAAATTACGCAAGTAGTACGATCTGATTATTAACTTTTAAATAGGGTACAGGGATCCAGGAGGTCTCTTATTCATAGGGTCGCTATAAGTCAAAGTCAAATCACAACACCACAGAGTACAGGAGAAATTAAGGTAAGGAATTCATAGAACTCACTGGCACAAGACACAGTATAGAAACGGCCAGTGGCTTGAAAGAGTGATCAACAAATTAATGAATAGGCATATTGGTGACTATGTTCATCACAGCTAAATGGAACTGCCACACTCAGAAGCAGTAACTGAGCTCGAAAAAGTTACTTTTCAGAGTACAACTCCCATGCTGGCTGGGGAGTACTGTATGCCAAAATTTCCAAGCTCTGCTTTGAATACTTGTTGCTGATATTCAAACAGCCAAAGAAGACTATTGCTCATATGTGAAGTCGAAGGCTTTCACGGCCGGCATCCATAGATTTTCCTTGATTTTTTTCTGGGCTGTGAGGCCATGTTCTGGAAGAGTTTACTTCTTATGTTTCACCTGCATCTGTGGCTGGCATCTTCAGAGAATGGTTGGGCAGGGGTGTGTGTGGAGTTTATATGCTGTGAAGCCCTGCTGGGGAGTATATATACATTTGTGTATTTGAATGGTTAGTTTCTGGATATAGAAATGCAAGGCTCATTAGTGTGTGTTTGACTAATGGTTGGTTGATGGACTATTATCTACTACACTATCTGCTGCACCCTGTCCCTGGGTGAAATTCCTTTGTAAGCGCTGAGTTTTAATTCTATTGTTTTTCAAAACTGGGAGCCAGATTTTGTTTATTTTTAGGGTTTCTTCTTTCCTGTTGAAGTTGTCCAGGTGTTTGTGGATTTCAATAGATTCCCTATGCATTCTGACATGATAGTTGTTGGCCTGGTCCAGAATTTCTGTGTTTTTAAATAACATTTTGTGTCCAGGTTGGTTTATAACATGTTCTGCTACTGCTGATTTTTCTGGCTGGACCAGTCTGCAGTGCCTCTCACATTCTTTGATTCAAGTTTGTACACTGCATTTACTGGTCACTATGTAAACTTGTCTACATTTCTATACCCAGAAACTAAACATTCAAATACACAAATTTAGATATACTCCCCAACAGGGGTTCACGGCATATAAACTCCACACACACACACCTACCCATCCATTCTCTGAAGATGTCAGCCACAGATGCAGGTGAAATGTCAGAAGTAAACTCTTCCCGAACACGGCCTCACAGCCCGGAAAAAAAACACAAGGAAAATCTATTGCTTGTATGTTGTTTGTTGGCCTCTCAGAGGTTGTACAGTAGGACCCCCATATCCACTTACTCAATTATCCACGGGACACCAAACAGCACACCTACCATAGCATCTTCATAGAAAATATGTTCTCTAGCCATTTTCTAGGTCCTCCAAGGCAACTCTCTGGTATTTTAAACTGGAAGTCCCATTATTTTCAATGGCGTTTGCTATTATCCAGTTTTTGTTATTTGCTGCCCTCCTCAGAACCAATCCCCAGCGGATACGGGGGTCCTACTGTAATCCAGTTTGGGACCGGATTCCTTGCATGGCTCCTTCCTATGGAACCCTGGGATTTGTAGTTTGGCGTGGCACCAACACTGTCAGAGGCGGCTAAAGACCTTGTTAAACTACAAACCCCAGGATTCTACAGGAAGGGGCCATGCAAAGAATCCAGTTTCAAAGCGGATTATTTGAGCCGTGTGGATCCCCTTCGAAGAACACGGGGAAGAGGGGGCGGGGCTGTGGGCGCGTCGAAAGGAAAGGAAAGGAAAGGAAAGCCCACGTGCATGAAATGGAGTTTTACGGCGGGAAAAGGCCAGAAGCCGTGGGGGGAGGGGGAGATCCCGAAAGCGAAACGCGGTTCCTACCGGCCCGTCTTTTGGCCTCGGTCGATCCGCGCTCAAAATGGCTGCTGGAGTCCTGAGGGAGTCGAGGGGCGGCTGGGCCGGCAAAGGCAGCGAGAGCGGCGCAGGCGGAAGTGGCGGCGGCGGCGGCAGCAACCTGGCCCGCGGGACGCTCCGTCGCACAGGCGGCTGCATCGATCCCCCACACATCGATTGGAGCCGCAGCTGGAAGGAGGGAAAACCCAGCAGCGATCACCGAGCTGCTGAGCCGCGCGCGCACGCGCCAACGCTAGCCCAACATCTAGGAAGGGAGCGGGAGGGAAAGAATCGCCCGGGAGTGCGTCTTCTTTTCTGCATTTGAGAAGACGGGGAGCAGGGCAGGAGAAGGCACGGAAGGAAGGAAAGAGCCAGGATTGGATCCACACTTACACAAATAACCCAGTTTGAAACTTTGTAAAACTACAAATCCCAGGATCCCATAGGAAGACCCCAGAGCAAATCATTCCATTTCAAGCTGGATTATTTGTAGAGTGTGGATTGTTGCTAACTCCCCACCTCACCCCGTTCTTTAAAAGAGCTATATAACTGGCAGAACGCTTCCCACATCATTGTCCTTCCATGGCAGGGCAGAGCTACTTTTAAAGTTTTGGTATTTTCACGTTAAGAGGCCCAGAAGGCTAGTGGAAATCTTCATCAGCCATAGTCAAAATCCAGCACATCCTGAGCATCCCTAACCCTTTCAAATATTTCAAGGAGGCGCTCATTCAGGGAATAAGGGTCAATAATCCCAACCCACAATTTTACTGTCACTCAGACACCAATATCTTGTAAATGCTTCTGTTTTACTGGTTATTAATAAAAAGACTTTAGAAACTGGATGCAGAGAATGGGAGAATCCTGAATGTGAAAATAAGGTCTGGATTTTGCTTTTCAGCTTCAGCAAATAAAGAAGAAGCCCTGAAACATTCTTCCACAACAGGATGTGCTTCTCCATTCTAAACAACAGGAAATATGTGGTTGAGGCTTGAGCTCTATGAAAGGCTGTAACTATATGTTAGGTTTATATTCTGCCTATCAGCCAATAAGTTCAAGGCAGTATACATAGCTCTTTGCCTTCCCATTTTATCCTCACAACACTGACCCAGGGTGACCTAGTATGCTTCAGGATTCAGTAGAACTGGACCTAGATCTCCCAAGTCCCAATGTAACACTCTTACCAGCACACCACAATGGCTTTCCATAATGTGCCCTGGAGCTCAAGAGAGTGAAATACAAAATAAATTATATTCTGAGCTTGCCGGCAGACCTGTCTCCCTTTCCCATGGGGCCTTCAAACCCCAATCTCAAATAAACACGCAAAAGAACTGCAGCCTCTGAAAATTAATAAAATAAATAAAAAAGAACTATTTGGAAGAAAATGAAACTTGCGCTTAAAGTACAGTATAAGATTACCAATGGCTTTTTGTTATGCTGGCTATGTTTCCTACCCTGATACCCCCCATCTTGGAATATCAAATAATTGGTTATATTTACTAATTTGGCTAAGGTGGCCATCCACATGGTTACAGGTAAACCAGGGACCCCCAAATACCAAGGTGGGATTCATGCAAGCCCAAGGGAAGGGCGGTTGGAGATTCCCCAAAACAAAATACTCGGATTAGGACTCAACACCTGAGTCAATCTCTAATCCACTCAACCTGAATGCTTGTAAAATGGGTCCTTCCTTTCCTGCTCCTCTCCAGACAAAATACCTTGCCTGTTCCTATTCAGTTCTGAAAACACTGACCATTAATTATCTTTAACTCCTCTGGAGTATCCATTGTTTAGTCCTGAGAACCTCCGAGAACTACCGGTACTGTATTTTACTCAAATTCCTATCCCTTCAGGGGAAATATTTCATATAAATATCACCCTAAAACTCAACCAAAATGCACACAGATCCCCTTGCTATCTACTCCATGCCAGTCTGTGTAGTCAAGTGCACAGTTCCATTTCCTTTTGACTCCATGTTACACCTTGTAGCCAG
Organism: Gambelia wislizenii; assembly: GCA_030847615.1. NCBI lineage: Eukaryota > Metazoa > Chordata > Lepidosauria > Squamata > Crotaphytidae > Gambelia > Gambelia wislizenii. The sequence goes on from JAUMIR010000004.1 coordinate 25,536,675, forward strand.
TCTATCGCCCGGACCCCCTTGCTGTCAGTGTACTTCGCGATCTCCACTCTGTTGGGAGTATAAACTGCTACTCCCTACTCTATTCCTCTATCCAAATATTTCCAATTGCTTTTGATAGCTTTGTGAGTGTCTGAAGCCTAAGTGTTTGCGCGACTGCTGTTGATAATAATTTCCAATAAAGATAATTTAATTGTACCTTTTTGCTTAAAGTCTCCTCCTTTATCACCAGTATACACAGGGGAAGAAAGGTCCTGCCATTGCTAGACCTCTTTCATGCCAAATTGAGTTAGCTAAATTCCCCAATTCAATATTAGGACATCAGAGGGTCCACACAGATACCACACACAATTCGGGTAACAGGTATGTATTCAGTATCGCAGCAAGATTGCATGAGCCTCCCCCCTCCCGCCCTGGTGAAATCATATTTATTAATTAAATAAATCTTATTTTAATCTTATTGTATTTATTGGTTACATTTACGTTCCACTTTCCTTCAGTGACACTATTAACAGAAGACTCTTTCCATGGGGAAATTCAACAAGTGACACATTTCCCCAATCGGGTTGGAAAAGTAGGAAAAAAATAAATCTGTTGGATTACTGCCTGTCTGGAAATACCATAGCTCCAGGAACCATAGCTGAGGGGGGTTAGTATCAGAGGTGGGCAAAGTTGTGGAGGGTGCTGTGAGGCAGGAGGAAAGGATTGTTGGAAAATGTGCTTTGATGGAGGAAGGTACTTCACTGTAAAGTATTTAAAACATAAGGTCAAGGAAGGGATGTTAGGGAATGTAACAGGGAGAGGATGAATTGGTTGAAGGATACGGCTGCTGACACACTGAAGAAATAATGCAGTTTTACACTGCTTTAACTTTTGTGGCTCCATCCTATGGAATCCTGGGATTTGTAGTTTGTTGTGGTACCACAGCTCTGACAGAGGCTAAATATCTCACAAAACTACAAATCCCTGAATTCCATAGCATTGAGCCATAGCAGTTAAAGCAATGCCAAACTGGATTATTTCTCCAGTGTGTCAGCAGCCTAGGAGTGTGAATTATGATTGGAGCATAGTGTAGTACTTTGAATGTTGGACTACGACTCTGGAGACCAGGGTTTGAATCCCTGCTCAGCCATGAAAAACCACTAGGTGACCTTGAGCAAGTCAGCCTCAGAGGGAGGCAAAGGCAAAAACACTCTGAACAAATCTTGGCAAGAAAACCCCGTAACAGGTTCGCTTTAGTGTCGCCATAATTTGGAAACAACTTGAAGACACACAACAACAATTGGAGCAGTATGATTTTCAACACCAGTTGTAGGGAGAACATGAATAGGTTGCTATTGTTCTGTTTGTAGATTTTCTTTAGACAATAGAAAAAGGGGAGATCTTTTGTCCTCATCTCCTACTTATGGGGCTTCTCTGGCTGCCCACTGTGGCAACAGAATGCTCATCTAGGAATGCTTTTGAGCTGATCCTTTATAGTTCTGGCATTGAACGTGTCCTGTCTGAAAAATACATTACAGCCCCATTACTCTCCACTCTTAATCCAAAGGAATAGTTTTACTCACATCTGCCTCAAGAAATGGAAGCCACATTGGCCGTTGTTCACTGGTGGGTGAGCCCATGTTGCTCATGCCCCATGGAATCTGTCGCCTGTCACATGGTGGAGTGATACGACGATTTGACATTCTTCCTCATAAAACTAGTGAACTGAACTACATATGATGCTTTCTTCACATTATCCTTTTAAATCCCCTCCTCAGAGACCTTAGGAATTCAGTCAAATGTAAATTATCTTCTACACCACACTATAAAAGAACACATCAATTTTATATATTGCCTAATTTCCCAAAGCCAATCTCATATCCTGGTCACGCTAACTGCAATGCACATAGACAGTGGAATTGGCTTTTTCTTACATTCAAGGTTGCTTCTTTCAATGGTCGTTTGTTATGCGATGCAGTGATTGACTTCTAGCCTGGTACAAGATAAAAATACAGTAGTGCAATGGACATCCTATAGTTTTATTGTGGAAAATCTAGCTGGGTTCTATATTCTTTCATCACTTTTTCTGCAAACTGGAGTCCCTCAGGAGCATCTTACTCCTTAGTAGCCAAGTAACCTGAGCATACACCACTCTCTGAGAAAATGTGGGTAAAACTGTCTTTAAACATACCCATTTTGGCCCCAAAGTGTTGAGGAGGGGGGCAGGTAAGCCCTTATTAAAAAAAAAAATTAAAGCAATTTATGTTTAGGATCTTTAGCTATTTTATATTTTTAACAATATTGGTGTTTCTATTCTATCTAATTATTTAGAGTTACCTATCAAAATATATCTTTAGCTGCCTATTTTTCTTTCTTCATCATTCAGGAAAGAAGTCTAAATCCACTTGTCACTAAAGTAGACCCATTAAATCGATGGAACTTATATAAGTGTTGACTTGGTAAGTCCACACTGAAGCAGTGAAATGACTAACCTTGGGATGAACAATATAGAAATAAAGAAAATAAAAGAAATTTAGAAATAAAATAATTTAATGCCAATCTATTGTTCACCACCCTAGCGAGAACAAACCCACTAAATCAATGGATAGTTGGTAAGTCAACACTTAGGTAAATTGTATAGATTCAATAGATCTTTTAAAATTATTATTATTATTTATTAAAGCATTTATTATAAGTAGTAAAGTGTACAGTCTCTTATTTAAAAAATAAGGATAAAATCTATAGAAAACTCTTCTCATTTATCAGCCTAGCACCACTAAGGTCTAATTTCAAAGAGAGGGGAGTAACGTCCTCCTTCCCACCACCGTTAGGCGTGGTGAGAAGAAACGCAACTTGCGGAAAGGGAACCGGACCCAGCGACCAAAGCGACGGTAGCTAGGGCCAGCGCTACGCAAACGGCGTAGAGAGGGCACAAAACCTACGCAGACCGTATCTTGTTGGAAGTGGAGCCGTGGAAAGCTTAAACAGGCCACGCCCCCTTCCAATTCAAATCTCCCCCTCCTTTTTTTTTTTTAAGTTGACGCATGACCCTTGGAAGACACCGTTCCCCTTCAGCTGAGACAGTTGGAAACTAGTGAAATGGGTCGGGCGCTGTCGCAAGAGGTAGCCAATCGGCGAGCGGACGCCGTCGCGCTTTGGCCAAACAGAGTGCGGCGGCTGTTTAAAGGGAGTTGAAGGAGGCGGGCGAAGGTTTGAATTCAAACTGCCGCAGAAACTGTGGTGGCGAAGGCTGTGGGGCTGAGGTGAGTGGGGACGTTGTGGCGGACGAGGAAATTAGGCTTTTTGGGGTACTTCCTTCCCTTTTTAAGCTTCAGCCCTTCTCCTTTTTTTGGTCCGGATCTTCTCAGAGCTCCTCGGGGAGGATTTTGGCCGAAGAGCAGCGTAGAAGACGTTTTAATAGGACAACGTTTGGAAGCCTGTGTCCGCCATAGTGGGATTTCCCCCGAAAAACCAGCTTTTCTGAAAATACGAAGCCAGAGTAGGTGTGTATAGTGGGTTTAATATTTGGAGAGGGGCCGAGAAGACTGCAGCTTGGCAAACTACTAGTCCCTTCAGCCAACACTTTTGGAAGTTGTAGTCTAAAACAATGGTATTTAACCTTTACTTTACCAGGGACCCCCTCTAAATATCTTTTCTTGCCGCGGACCCCCAAGACTTAACTCAAGATTTAAAACCCTAATAATACCATCTGATAATAATAATACAGTTGTCCCTCTGTATCCATGGATTTAAGTATTCACGGCTTGAAAATATTCTTTAAAAAAGCAAAGCTCGAGTTTGCCATCTTATATAAGGGACACCATTTTGCTATGCCATTGCATATAATGGGACTTGAGTATTCAAGGAATTTGGTATCCATGGGGGTGGGTTCCTGGAACCAAACCCCAGCGAATGTGAAGGGAGGACTGTAGTACAGTTACACCATCCATTAAACCTTCTCTCAGAGGAAGGGGAGGGAGAGGGAAGACTTTTCTTCTGCTTCTTCCTGTAAGTTTGTGGCTGGAGTGAATTGAATGGCAATGCGCAGGCCAAGCCAGCCAGCCAGCCTTTCCCTTGGCTCCTGACACATGGCCACTCCACTGCAGGGAGGAGGTGGGCCAAGCAACTTTCAAGACTTCTTGCACCCTTAACATGGGGACCTCTGGACCCCATGTTAAGAGCCACTGGTCTCTATGTGATGTTAGGGTTAGTTTTCCAGAGACAAAAGGAGGTGAAAAGTCAAAATCTGCAGGATGTAAAAGGCACTGCCTATTATGTGAAGAATGTAATTGAAAATTTAGCTCTGAGTGAAAAAGAGAAATTGCCAAGCTATCTTTGGAAAAAGTTTTGGCCGTGGTTTAGTGAGACGACCCCAGCAATAACATAAAATGATATTTTAAATAAATATTTTATTAATTTTGTATTATTTTGTATTATTATTTTTAATTAATATTTTATTGTTTTTTTCCATTTCTAAGTAGGTATAATTATAATGTGTAAATATAATGTGATTATAGTGTGTTTAGATTAAAGGGAAAAATACATTAGTGTTAGGATAGATTTACTTTTGTATTAGTAAGAAAAGAGGAAAATAATTAGTATTGTTTTTGTATTATTGTTATGGCCTTTTGCGGTCGGGTGTATTTTTTAGTAGAATGGTCTTACTCCAATAAAAAATTCCCATGAAAATTCCCTGTATGCCACCCTTAGTTGTCCTGGAAAGGATTATAGAGTATTTCCTGCACTGCTTCTTCTAAGAGGCAAATCAGGAAGGTCTCAGTGCTAGCAAGCCATTCTGGTTTCAGGTTGGGGCAGAAAGTAATAGGAGCCATTTGAAGACTGCACCACTTCCTTAGAGGCCAGTTAATTTGCTATGCTTCTTTAAAGTCAGATGTTTCCCTCAATTCCAGGTAGTTTTTTTTTAATCTTTTAGTTGAAGACGTCAGTGTGCAGTTTTGTCTCCCATAATTAAAAAAAAAAAGTAGCAATCCAACTAGAATCCATATGATATGATATGTCAGGGGAGTTCAACAGTTCCCCAGTACTACTGTTATAGCCTCAGCTGGAAGCAGTTTGGGTGGGGTGGGGTCATAATGACCACCTGAAGAGGGATACTGAGGTTAAAGTCAAAATTCCCAAGTTGTGCTTTGTTAAAAGCTGTATTAAAAGGCATTGATAGCATGGGCAAAAAGTTCATAACCAGAGGCCAATATGTGGCTGTATGACTAGTCCAGTGACTTTCATACTGTTGAGAACCTGTGGCACAGTTGCACTGCCCTTTTCACTTGAAATGGCAAACTCTTAATCCTTGACGTACATGGTACAGGTCGACCCGTGTATCTGCAGGTGATATGTTCCAAGACATCCCCCCCCATACCTGAAACAGTGAATAATAGGGAACTCTATTATTTTCAATGAGAAGAATGCCAAAAGTTGACCATAGAATCACATTGGAGGACCGAGAAATGCCTAGAGAGAACATACGTTTTCAGAAGTGGATGAGGGAAACCATGGATACTGAATCCATGGATATGGGGATCGACCTGTATATGTATTCTTGATGGATAAACTGCTTTGCCTTAGCCTAGATGAGTAACTTAAAAATGCTTCTCATGGAACAGGACATGGAATGAAATTCCTTTCTGGATGGTAACTTCTGGGTATTTCTTCACATCTCTTAGGTCTATTAACTGCTTTGAGAAGTCCTGATGTCTCCTTATTACTCTGAGCTGGTGGTGTGTGGGGCAACCCCATGAATTTCAAAGGATTTTTTGAAATACAGCACCTGCTATCTATTGTCCAAATACTTTCATTTATGTAAAGGGTTTCTTTGGTTTTTTGCTTCAACAAGAAAGGGCATGGCAAACACTGTGATGGTCTAACTTTTAAGGGCATGCTTTTTTTTTAAGCTCATTGATTGGCTCACATTATGGAAACAATCTCTATAAAATTCTCTTTGCTACGGGTATGTTGCTGTTTCCAGTGTGCTGATTGGCTGCTTAGTGAACTGACCAACCAGTGACAGGTCTGTTGGGCTGCTTAGGGAACTGACAGGTCTGTTGGGCAGCCAATCAGCTCACTGGGGGCGGGACCATGTAGATTTCAAACATGGCGGCTGGAGAGGGAGAGGGAGTAGCATGGAGTGGATGTGGTGTGTGCTGGAGTGCAGGGGGTGGGGGCAGTTTGGTGGCAGGGGGTGAATTTGGCGGTGTGGGAGGTGAGTTTGGCGGTGGGATGGCAACCGGCACGGGACCGAGTTTGGAGGAGGGGTGAATTCAGCGGTGGGGGGGGGGAGTTCAGTGATGGTGGGGAGTTTGGAGGTGGGATAGTGAGCGGTGGGGGGGGGCAGGGTGAGCAGCGGGGGGACAGGGAGACTGCAACAGGAGGGCGAGTTAAACACACCAGCCTACCTTGAAGGGTTGCCATGAGGTATCCTGGGCATTTTGGGGAAGTTTTTTTAATGGTGTATGGTATGCTGGGTCCAGCTAGTAATCCCAGATTTCTGTTGGGATATAAAAAACCTGAAAGTTGCATCTTGCACGTATTGAATGACTAAACATCTTCTTTTCTCTTCAGGCAGTAATGGAAAAAACAGGTAAAGAGAACCTGAATGGACATCCATGTCATCACAGCAAGGTAAAATGATATCTTCCAGATATTGCATGGTGCCAATATTAGCATTGCAAACCATAGGAGCTGCATTTTTAATTGGATTTTCATCTGTAATATGTCTTATATTGATGGTGGTAGGATATCTTATCCACAGAGCTGATGTTTTGTAGTGTAATATTCCATATCTTTATAACATTGGCTTGAGAGAGCCTTGGGCTGATGCATTCTCACTTTTCCATGTATGAGGCAATGACAGCAAAAGCTTCATTTTAGGGTTTTGTGTGAACCCAGCTGTCGTAAATGAGGGGGAACTGTTTTCTTTTTTTAAAAAATCTGGCAAAATACCCTAATCTCCATTTCAAGTCCTCAGATGTACAAGCTAAGCGTTTGACAGTTTTTCCTACTAGAAGCATGTGGAGATAAATTCAAACCTTCTTTTTCTTCTTAATTTGTTGAAAGGGTGAGTGGACCATCACCTCTAAGAGTTCTGTTCCCAAGGGTTAAAAAGTTTCATTTAGCCTGCCATGGTAACACCTGATTGGTGGGTTGTCTTTACTCGGACTTTTCCAAGTTGCCAGGATAAATATTACAGTTCTGCTTTTGTCCTCCGCTGAACAACCTGTGTGACCTTCATGGCTTCTAAGAGTTTGGAATCTCCTTAGGACTATATAGGCTAAGTTAATTAATTAGAAGATAACATTTTTTGTCAGCTACCTACATAACTTCTCCTTTCTCCTTAACCTTAAGAAAAGTATGTTAATTGTTTATATTCTAGGCTGCATCAATAGGAGAATAGTGTCTAGTTTAAGGGAAGTAATGATTATTATTATTATTATTATTACCCCGCCCCTCTGTTAAAAAAAAACCTCACTATTCTGCTTTAGTCAGACTTCACCTGGAATACTGTGTCCAGTTCTGGGCACCACAATTCCAGAAGGATATGGACAAGCTGGAACATGTCCAGAGGAGGGCGACCAAAATGGTGAAAGCTCTGGAAGCCATGCTGTATGAGGAGCAGCTTAGGGAGCTGGGTATATTTAGCCTGGAGAAGAAAAGGTTAAAGGGGATACGATAGCCATGTTTAAATATCTGAAGGGATGCCATACTAAGGATGGAGCAAGCTTGTTTTCTGCAGCTCCAGAGACTAGGATATGGAGCAGTGGACTCAAACTACAGGAAAAGAGATTCCACAGCTGTTTGGCAGTGGAATATATTGTCTGAGTGTGATGGAGTCGCTTTCTTTGGAGGTTTTTAAACAGGCTGGGTGGTCGTCTGTCGGGAGCGCTCTGATTGCATATTCCTGCATGGCAGAGTGTTGTACTGATGACCCTTGTGGTCTCTTCCAGCTCTATGATTCTATGGAACATCTGGTTTCATTTTGTGCTATGGCATCTCTAGTGTAGTTCTTTCCCCCATCCCAGGCAAGTACCAGACTGTTCATTCATGGTTTCTGGTAAGGGGCCAACAAATTGCTCTCTCTTTTCAATAAAGGCTGGAGAGTCTTCCAAAGACCCCCCGCCCCGGCAAAGGCCCACAGATCTTGAGAGTACCTTAGCTCCAGTTCATGGGCAGATTGCAGGGTGGTGGTAGTAAGTTGGTGAGAATTATTGTGAAATGGCCTAGATTTTTCTCCAGTTTCCTTTATGTGTGTTATCAAGCTATTCTTGCTATGGCTTGTTTGGACAAAACACTGTCTGAGACCTCTTGGCCTCTTACACTTCATATTGCCATGCAGATGTGGTTTGTGCGGGATGATCAGTCCCTTCCAGTTTTGTTTTTCATGATTGTAATAATAAAACTGCTAAAACTGTCAAGCTTGTAGAACAAGGTTGGCCTAGCAACTTACCTTATTTTTTATGGAAATGGCTGATACTGTCCTTTTCCCAGTAATCAAAAGAGGTCTGAATAGCATGTTCTTACCCTGCCCCCACTGTCCAGCAGAAGATCAAACAGATCATTTCCTTGGGAAGATAAAAGGGCTTGGTACCAGGATGGGCAGCATGAACACACTGAAACTTCTCACATCTAAGAACATTGGAGTTTATTTACATAATACTATTTGTGTTTTTCTAAAGCAGGCAGCTGCTGTGGATGGTCCAAAGCGTGTTCCTGTGACCCAGAACAGGACATACGGAAGTAAAGTACAAGCACAAGGTGTTCTGACTGCTTCAAATGTTCCTCAGCGAGTTCCTATCCAGCTACAGAAACCTGCTGTTCCAAATTCAAAACACTCTAACCAATTAAGTCAGCACCGACCAACATCTCTTGCTCAGTCAACAACAAAAAACCTAAATCTCAACAAACCCACAGAAGTCTCTCAGCAAACTTCAGTGTCTGGTATGTACTGCTATTTAATTGTACCTGACTTCATAGCAAATTTGTTGATGGCTTTTCTGTATACTAAAGGGGCAGTGTCGTGTAGAGGGTTGAGTGTTGGATTAGGATTCTGAAGGCCATGGTTCAAATCCCCACTTAGTCATGGGACCCCACTGGGTAACCTTGGGCAAGTCACACTCTCAGCCTCAGAGGAAGGTACTGGCAACCCCCCTATGTTGCTATGAAAACCGACCCCATGATGGGTTCATCTTAGAGGACTTTATCATACTATACTGTTATAGTGCTACTATTCCACTTTAACTGCTATGGCTGCTTCCTGTGGAATTCTGGGGTTTGTAGTTTAGTGAGGCCTAAGAGCTCTCTGGCTGAGAGTTCCAAATGCTCTTCCCTAAATTGCAAATCCCAGGATTCCACAGGAGGCAGCCAGAGGAGTTAGAGTGGAATAATAGTGCTATAACAGTGTAGTGTGATAATACGCAGTCACCGTAAGTTGAAAATGACTTGAAGACACACAACAACAAAAGGACAAGCCTCAAAATGAAAAATATAGCACGTTCCAATAAAATTGCTTGCTGGGTGTTGGTTGAAACCTATCTTATGGACATAGGAATATTCTGCTGAGGAATATCCCTTTCTGTGTATGACATACTGCCATAAAAATATTAAACTTATCTGTCTATAGGAAAAAAACCTGAAACAGGAGGTGCGTCAGATCAGAAGACTGAAAATAAGTGGGTGTCAGAGCCGAAGAATGAGAGTAAAGGGGAAACAAAGTCAAGAAGTGAAACAAAAAAGTGAGCTGTACATTTAATTTGTTTCAGTGGAAATGTGAGAAAGTGTAGGGATTCTTTTTCATCTAATAGTTACATGTGCAAGTATAGTCTTATGGGTGCAGAAATAGGACTGAACATTGGTTATACACTGCAGCAGTGATCCTTGCTCAGCGTTCCTAGGGGTTTCTGGCAGCGAGAATTGCTTTTTAATAAAAAATTCATCATATTTCAAAATGAGGGTTAATTAATAAAATACTTTTGATTATTCTAAGCTGATCTAATTGTGTGGTGTGTAAACGAACACACTGCCAAAAAGTGTGGCATTAACTGCTGGCTCATATCACTCACTTAGTACCCAGTGACCCAGGTACTCATTTAGGCAAGAGAAAGGAATTCTCTTCAGATGAGTGAGAGTTGCAGGGTGCTTTTTATACATGATAAAGCTTTGTTGCTCTTTGACCAACTTGCTCTGCTTCCATGCTGACCACAATGGAATTGAATCCCCATGTTCAGCAAGAAAATGTAATATGCTTATAAAAGAGATTTTCTCCCTTTCCCTCTCCAATTTGCTAGTCTACTCTGCTTCAAATCTGAAATTTACTAGCCACTAATCCTCATGAATAAGAAGGAGATAGTAATTTTGTTGGCTTTGTAACAGGGTTGCGCTATGCTTTTGGTGGGGGGTTGTAAATTGTTGGAAAGACTGATTTATTAAGAGCTGATGTGCACAATAGTAAATAACACCTCTATGATCAGAGGCAGACCTTGGAAAAGGTACCTTTTTGTACTGTTACTCAGAGTACATCAGGAAGCATGGCCAGTGCTGTGCTCAGTAGGGGATTCTGTGAGGTGTAGTCCAAAACATTAAGATTACCAAATTATTCAAAGGCTGTACTTCAGAGTACCACTTCATGTGGAATAAATATGGGAAGCCTCTTGCTTTCACATCAGTTTCTCCTATGCATCTGAGTAGCACATTTTGGAAAAAGGATGCTGGGTATGTAATCTTGGTCTAACTTGCCAGGGTTCTAATATTTTGCAATAATCATTTGCAATACATGTTAGGTTGTAATTAAGTATGAAGAAGGCAAGATCCTATTTTTATACATGATAAAGTCAAGTTCTTACATTATAAAATGATAATTTTAAATACTGGGGGGAGGGGGGACCCACTCCTGAAAAGTTGTCATTTCCACTAAGAAGACTAAACCAGTTTAGGTTTTCTGTGGGGTTTTTTTCGGCCTGTGAGGCCATATTTTGGAAGACTTTGTTCATGATGTTTCGCCTGCATCTGTGGCTGGCATCTTCAGAGAATGGTTGTGTAGGAGTGTGTGGGGTTTATATACTGTGAGCCCCTGCTGGAGAGGATATGTAAATTTGTGTATTTGAATTGCTAGTTCCTGGCGGGAGATATGCAAGGAGGATTAGTGTCTGTTTGGCTAATGGTCCATTGTCTGCTGGAAATCTCCCAGCCCCTGAGTGGAGTTCATTTGCATGTGTTGAGTTTTGATTTTAGTGTTTAGTGTTAAAATCAAAACTCAGCACATGCAAATAAAAGCCAGACACTAATCCTCCTTGCATATCTCCCCCCAGGAACTAGCAATTCAAATGCACAAATTTACATATCCTCTTGAAGTGGGCTCACAGTATATAACCCCCCTCACACACACACACACACACACACACACTCCTACCCAACCATTCTCTGAAGATGCCAGCCACAGATGCAGGCGAAACATCAGAAATAAACTTTTCCAGAACACAGCTTCACAGCCTGGAAAAAAAAACCATGGAAAACCTATGGCTGCTGGCTGTGAAAGCCTTCGACTTGATATAAACAGTTCTTTGCTCTTTTCAGGTTAGCAATTGAAAGATTGTTTCATTTTTGTTTTTTTAGAAAACAATGGTCACTGGATGACTTTGAAATTGGACGTCCCTTGGGCAAAGGGAAATTTGGGAATGTGTACCTGGCTCGTGAAAAGGAGAGCAGGTTCATCCTGGCACTGAAAGTCTTGTTTAAATCGCAATTGGAAAAAGCAGGTGTTGAACATCAGCTTCGTCGAGAGGTGGAAATACAGTCCCATCTTCGGTAAGGGTGATTGAAAATGATTATCTTTAATGTTTTTTATAGGATTACTGTGCTTTAAACGGACTTTTAGGGAGAGGCTTCTGAAGAATATATCTAGCTGCCTTTTGGGATAAACCCTGCTACAGCACTTCCCCTTTGCTTATTGCTGCCACTACTCCTCACTTTTAACCCTACATTTTGAATAGAGGAGACAAAGTCTGCTACAGTCTTGGTGCAGTTAACTTTATGATGGTTGAATAGCAAGGGAATATTTTAAACTTGAAATATACTTGCAGTAAGCTTTCAATTACGGAGAATTGTTTCAACAGGATGCATGCCATGCTGCACACAGAATAACATTTGACTATAAAAAATTAACTGTTTGAAGGAGTTGAGAGAGAGATTTATCCGGTGTGTTTAGCTATGCATCTTGAAACGTACTTTTGGGCAAAGATCTTTCTTATTACTCCTACCCAAACCTTTTAACTGTATGTTTCAGTTGTCAAATCTGAAGTCTCCCAAAATTGTAGAATACACACACTTTGCAAGCTATATATTCAGTCTCAAATCCTGTTCCATATCTTTCTGTCAGCATTTTCTCCTCTCTTGGGAGTAAAGGATCAATCACTGTTAACTGCAAGATGTTTGCCTGACTCTAATAAATGGCAATACGTTGGCTTGCTTACCAACTGATATCCTAGCAAATGAAAAGCTATTCCATTTTAAAGATAATGGTAAGAATCTTTGCTAGAAAACTGGAGATTTCATGACCCTGTTAGAGTTGGCTGCCAAACAAGCTGCTCTAAAAAGTGAATGTCTAAATCCTTGCAGTCAGTCGCTCAGAATGGTGTTTTGTGCGGAATAAGGTAAGATAAGAGCACAAAAGGCTTATGGTGTTCAAAAAGGAAAGGCTGAAAGCATTTGGGTCAAGATTTGTTCAATCCTGGCAGAGTAAAAAGCTTTGTTGCTGCTGTTGCACTGGAGTCACTTGTGCCTCTGTGCAGCACTGTCTATGTCTTCAGTGCCTGGTTCTGAGGGCTCTTCTGAGCCAGGGTACTGTGGGAGTGGTGGCATGGAGAATTGCATTTGTATTAGTAGTATATTCTTTGGAACAGGCAGTTTTCCAAGCTGCCTCTCCTAGTGTGTTGGCTCTAGGTAGACTGCAGAATCAGGCATTGAAGAAATGTCTGGCTCTTCACAGAACTGACTTCTAGGAGGAGGTTATGGCAGATGTCATCTTCTCTAGCAGTGGCATGCATGTGTAGAGGCTGGCCAGGGCCATTTGTTGCTTGCAGAACCAAGCCCTGAAGAACTTCTCCCAGGAGCACTGTGAAACAACTTAAGTAATGGTCTGTTGCGTGAGTAGTTTGACTTAACAGAATTGTGAGCTTCATCATATTAATTCCCAAAATGTCACTTAACATCTAATTGATTAATATTATTCAAAACAATTTTTAGTCTCAAACAGCAGTTTAAACTGCTGGTAGTCAGCTTGAAATTGTCAATACCTACTATACATCGTAGCCACTGATGCTGTACAAACGGGAACTGAGCTGAAACTGTAGCATACTTTGTGTTAGTTGTGGGAGAGTAACTCTGCCAATCAGCAATAGTTGATTTCCTCAGTCAAGGTATATAAAGAGTAACAAGGGAGAAATACACAGCACTATTCCATTAGTAATGGCCTTAATTCATAAAACATGCATTTTTTGTAGGCATCCCAATATTCTTCGGTTATATGGCTACTTCCATGATGCAACAAGAGTCTATCTAATCCTTGAGCATGCACCTCGAGGAGAAGTATATAAAGAACTCCAAAAGCTTTCCAAATTTGATGAGCAACGGACTGCTACAGTACGTTATTGTATGACTATTGTGTGAATACTCTTAGTGTTATTGTTGTTGTGTGCTTTGGCCTCCCTCTGAGGCTGAGAGACTGTGACTTACCCAAACTCACCCAGTGCGTTTCCAGGGCCAAGCAGGGATTCGAGCCCTGGTCTCCAGAGTTGTAGCCCAATGCTCAAACTGCTATGCCATGCTGACTCTCGTTCTTAGTGTACGTGACCTAATTTAACTAAATGTTGCCCATCTAGGTGCATATGCTTGTGTATAAGTCGATTTTTTTGGCAAACTTATACCATACTTAATTATCCAACTAGTGAAAAAATTTCTATTGGCATTCTTTGAGCAATTTTTCACAAAGATACAAGGGTGTAACTAGGTGACTGAAAGCCTTGTTAGTTTCTGGAACAAGATTGGTAAAACAAATTTTGAGGGCTGAACTGATTATTCTTGCCTTTCTGAAGTTACTTATTTTATTACCTAGTTACATTTACTGCCTGCCTTTCCTCTGATGAGCTCAAAATGGTATACATAGGTCTCATCCCTACTTTATTCTCTGAACAACACCATGTGGTACACTGGACTGAGAAAATGTGTGTCTCAGAGTCATCTAGTGAGTTTCATTATTCAGTGGAAACTGGAATCTGGATTTCCTGAGTCTCAGGCCAGTATCTGCGCCACTATACTACACTGGCTGGAGTCCCAATGTCACAACTTTTTTCAAGAGTCAGGGTGGGCAACTGTAGAAAGCTAGGGGTTGCATTAGCCCCTTGGGAGAGCCATACCTCTTCCCACAAAAAACTTTTTTTTTTGTCCCCGAACACCTCTAGGAAGTATGGGGTAACCATGTTTGGGGTTTTAAAAAGAGGCCCCTCCTTGGCATTTTTTGACCTAGAGGTCCCACAAAATGTGGTGGAAATGTACCCCATGCGCTCAGTGGACATTTTGGAGTGTTTTGGGCCAAAAAGATTTTCTTTGAATTTTTTTACAAACATTGTTTTTGCCCTCGGGCAATGTGGAGGAAAAAAAATGTTTGGCCCTGGCGGTCACAAATGGCCCTGGGGGGCTGCATGTGGCCTGCAGGCTGCACTTTACCGATCACTGTTCTTTGTTATTAAAATGCAGCTCTGCCATTAGAATGGTGTTGGTGGACATAAACTTTTAGCCTCTATTGTTTGTTATTTTTTTGTTGGGAGAAAGAGAAAGATTCTATAACTTTAGCCACCTAGAATTCCATCTTGGGAGGAAGGCGGGATATAAGTCCAATAAGTAAATACGTTTTTGGGCTTATAGTAATTATTATTATTATTATTATTTTGCTTACTAATGGTTCTCACCTATTCTCCCATGCCTTTAAGGTACTTCTGCACAGTATAACATACTAGCATAATACTCACTACCCATAAATTTCTTAAATCTAATTATTTCTATGTATAAGGCTTCATTGCAGGTCTTTGTTTCTTCCACCAGTATATGACCGAACTGGCAGATGCACTATTGTATTGTCACTCAAAAAGAGTAATTCATAGGGACATAAAGCCTGAAAACTTACTGCTGGGATCAGGTGGAGAGCTAAAAATTGCTGACTTTGGATGGTCTGTCCATGCTCCGTCCTCTAGGTGAGAGTACATTGATTATTCAGGTTTGAAAGTTTATGTTTAATATTGTGGGAATACAGAAGTCACCAGAATTTGGGTGACTTCAACAGGAATTGGCTTTTTTCTCCTCTGGAGGCAGTCAGTTATGTGATAACAGTTTAGCATTGTCTCTGATCCTCTAAGTGAAAGCTGTGTCTTCACCACCTAGGAAGTGTCTTTTTTCAGAATGCCAGGCATATACTCTGCCAGAATACTGTATACCACAGGAAACTTGAGCAAGGCATCCTTTCCCCTCACTATTTCATGAGTTCATGGAATTGTGACAGCGTATGTAGGTGGATATGTACAAGTATGAAGAGGATCATCTTTAATCTGTCTACCTACCATACAGCTGTTAAAAATGTGGGGCCTGTGTGTGTGGGGGGGGGGAACAGAGGCACCAATCCTAATTTAACATTAATATGATTGCAAAGAGTTAGAACCTGCACTGTTAAGAGTTCCCTGCTTTGCAGCTAAAATGGACCCTTTTCCATCCGTTCAGTTTCATCACCAGATTGTGCTTGCAATAGTTTTACAATTGGGAACAGATTATTTTCTTAAATTAGTTTAAAGATTCCCTTTGCACCCCTGCTATAAACCTCTGGCTTCTTCCAAATGTGCTAGTATTATCTTTTCATTTCTCAGTGAGCCTGTTTTAAATTCAATCTTGTTTGCCCTTACTACTTGAGCGGTTGCGATTTAGATTATTAACACCAATGAAATTCTATTGCAGAGGTCCAGAGTAGATACTCAGTTTACTTCATAGAATCATAGAATTGCAGAGTCGGAAGAGACCATGAGGGCCATCCAGTCCAACCCTCTGCCACACAGGAAATCATGAGCAAAGCATCCCCGACAGATGGCCATCCAGCCTCTGTTTAAAGACCTCCAAGGAAGGAGACCCCACCATGCTCCGAGGGAGTGTGTTCCACTGCTGAACAGCTCTTACTGTCAAAAAGTTCCTCCTAATGTTGAGGTGGAATCTCTGTTCCTGGAGCTTGCATCCATTGCTCTGTGTTCCAGTCTCTGGAGCAGCAGAAAACAAGCTTGCTCCATCCTCAACGTGGCATCCCTTCAAATACTTAAACAGGGCTATCCTGCCGCCTCTTAACCACCTTTTTTCCAGGCTAAACATACCCAGCTCCCTAAGTCTCTCCTCATAAGGCATGGTTTCCAGACCTTTCACCATTTTAGTTGCCCTTCTCTGGACACGCTCCAATTTGTCAATATCCTTTTTGAATTGTGGTGCCCAGAACTGGACACAGTATTCTAGGTGAGGTCTGACCAAGGCAGAATAGAATGGCACTATTACTTCCCTTGATCTGGACACTATACTTCTATTGATGCAGCCCAAAATCGCATTGGCCTTTTTAGCTGCCGCATCACACTGTTGACTCATGTTCAACTTGTGGTCTACTAGGACTCCTAGATCCCTTTTGCACGTAGTCTCATTCAGCCAGGTCTCCCCCATCCTATATCTATGCATTTCATTTTTTCGCCCTAAGTGCAGTACCTTACATTTTTCCGTATTGAATTTCATTTTGTTAGCTTTGGCCCAGCTCTCCAGTCTATCCAGGTCATTTTGAATTTTGATCCTGTCTAGGGTATTAGCTACTCCTTCTAATTTGGTGTCATCTGCAAATTTGATAAGTATGCCCCTAATTCCCTCATCCAAGTCATTGATAAAGATGTTGAATAGCACTGGGCCTAGGACCGAACCTTGTGGCACCCCACTGGTCACATCTTTCCAAGACGAAGAGCCACTGCTGAGCACCCATTGGGGTGCTCAGTATCATACTAATCCCATAAGAAGCAGCATCATACTTATCCCATAAGAAGATCCTATTTTGAACACTTAGCAATGGTTGTTAAACCAAATGTCTGCTAGTGCTGCAATCTACTTAGGGACAAAATGCCTTAGAAAAGTTGGGATCAAAATGAAGAATGCATATCTAAATAGTTGCATGGAAAATGCTTTGTAGCTGCCTCTGTTCTAAACAAACTCACTCTAGGTTATTAAACTTCAGTTTATTGACATAGCCATATGTTCACATTTTAGGAGGTCAACTCTGTGTGGTACCCTTGACTACTTGCCACCTGAAATGATTGAGGGGAGAACACATGATGAAAAGGTAGACCTGTGGAGTCTTGGTGTCCTGTGTTATGAATTTTTGGTAGGAAAGCCGCCTTTTGAGGCTGAAACATACCAGGAAACATACCGAGCTATTTCAAAGGTAAGTGATTTGATGCTTGTTTTATTGAACCTTGAATTATTTCTCTAGAAAATTTCAGCTGGAGTGTTACAGAACAGCTATGTCTGGAATTTTGAGGGCTGGTGTCATTGCCTTCAGTATCCTGACCCTATGAGATTAGAATTTCTCCTTGCTAAATGTGTTGCATTGCCTTACCATCTTTTTGTTAAGATAGCAGTCCCCATTCTATTCCTCTTAGTTCACTGTAGCAAAATGTAGTGCTACATTGTGTTTGTGCATGAATGCTGTACCAGTTTGCTTTCTACTTGGATTTTGCAGAATGGGGCAGACTAGCTTGTGTAAACAAGATTGAGTCTGAGTTAGTCCAAGAAATAAATAGGGAAAGAGCTAGCTACATAAGAGGCTATGTCATAGGTTTTCAGGAGAGAGCAGCAGCAAGCAAAGTGTAGCTCTGGGGTCACGCGTCCACAAGGCTGGTTTGGCAGTCCTTCACCCATCCAGACTTATTGAAGCACCTTCTTTTCTGGCCAAACAGTATCCAGGGCCTCTGCAACTTATTTAATATGTAAAAATATTCATTCTTAAAACCCAGAAGTAGATTTCTAGCCACTTTTGGTTTTTCGTTTGGGGGTACTTTTGACAATTTTATCCCTGCAGGGTCATGTCTGTTGCTGCAGTGAATACAAGACAAACTTACAAGCTGATAAGAATCCAAAGGTAGCAGAGGCAAGATTTATTTCTTCACAAACTCAAGCAAAGTATTGTACTCCAGGTCTGCCCAACACAGAAGCCTCAGCCCATTAAATACTCTACAGCTGGAGTAAAAGCAGAGTTGCTTTAAAGAGACATTATACCACAGTCACAGAAGCAGAAAATTTGGCCCTGAACTAACCACAGTTGCCCTCTCCTGAGACAGAAGTTTAAAGAAAATGAATAACTAAGGTTGCAGGAGTATACTGAAGGCCTAGTGAAGAAATGTTTAATGATCCATGCAAAATGGATACAGACGTTCTATAGTGATTTGTTTCTAATAGTAGATACTATTTGGTTTAAAGGTTGACTACAGATTTTCTCCTTTCTTTGGTTTAAAGGTTGACTACAAGTTTCCTCCTTTCGTAACAGAAGGAGCTCGGGATCTGATTTCGAAGCTTCTGAAGCATAATCCATACCAGAGGTTGCCACTTGAAGAGGTGCTAAAGCATCCATGGGTTACAGCAAACTCTACAAAATCTCCCAGGCATAGAATTGCTGATGACACTGGGGCAGCTACTACTGCTACCGCTAACAACACCACAATCAAAATGCAGTCATAGCATGGTGTGCATCACAGCAGTGAAATATTTGTGATGGGCAACCACTATCATGCAGCCAATATAGGAAGCATAGAATTGGGACTCAAATGGTGTCAAAAGCAGGTATCATATATTTTAAACTGTTTTTGAAACTTAAGAAATTTGAGCTGCACTTATATTGCATTTCCATGGAGTTTCAGGTCATAAGTTTATGGAAAACTTTAACATACTTGAAGTCCTCTTGCACATGATCCAGACACTCTGAGGCACAGATAGTTGAGTTTTTTCTCAGCTCTGTATGGCTGCTGTTCCTGTTTTGATCCTCTTTGCTGCTTAATAGCAATATAAAATTAGTCATGGCTTGTTGGAACAGTGCAATAGCATTCCTCAGTGCCCTTGCAGGCTGAAGTTAAATGCATGTGCATATGTGAAACAGAACTTGTCTCTGTAAATATGTGCTAAATGTCTCTAATTGTCTGTCTTGAGTTACAATATTCTTTTAAATAAAAATTTTGAACAATAACCTACTGTCCAAAGGCAGCTTCTTTGTTATCTTGTACCCTGAAGTCTGACTACTGGTCATTCAAATAAATGGCATGTTTCCTACTTGGGCGAAATCTGATATTGTACAAATGACTTGTCTTAAATTTCTTCTGATGAAAACAGTGTCTCATACAGCCTTGAGGATAGTTCTCATGTAATACTACACATGCCTGCCTGCTCCTAAATATTTCATTACAAAATGATTGTTTTACTTAGATTCCCTTCTAGCCTTACAGTACTTGAATCTGTTATCTAGAACTCACATCTGTCTAAGCAATATATTCTTGGCTTTAAGTTAACTTTAACTGGTTTGGATGGAATAGGGTAGACCAGCTTGAAACTAGTCTTTAATATCAAAGCAGAATGAGTTTTGTCTATCCTTTGTTTACTAAAATGTTATGGAGGAAACAATTGTTTAAAATTGCAATCAAACCTCAGTACTCAAGTGGCAGACAGATTGATCGGTGTTAGTGAGAAATGGAAACTGATTTGGCTTCTTAGTATAAACATTTACACTTGGGTGATGTACTATAGGGAGGTACAGCTACAATCTATTGTAGATTTCTTAAGGTTGGTGAAATGCTTAATGGCCACACTTGCCTCTTTGTTCTTCTGTCTTTAGTTAAATACATAAAATTATACGTAATATAGATTAAACAATATGGATTAAAACAAAAATCCCCATATTCGATTATTAAACTGTATAGAAGAATCTTAAATACTTAAATGGGCACTAATGGGATATTGACTACAGTACCGTTTCTCATTTACTATAATGCATTTAGTGATTTGCAGATAACAGAAAACACCAAGAAGCAGCAAAACATCAAGCAACATTTTAACTAACTTTGTGTGGGTCTGTCCAATATAGATATTGTTTGCTATAACTGAGTTTGAGAACTGAGCTATTAATAAAATCTGAGTTGGAGGTGCAACTGTGCAGTCTTTGCTGCCTTTGACAGTTTAGCTCTCAATACTGCACTTACAAGCCCAACTACACATTTAATATACCTTAACCACCTTGGTGATTAAACTCCATAGGAATTGTCTGGCAAATACCAGTAGGATAGATAGAATTTCCAGATGAGATTGACTGTTCCTGAGTAATGTCTTACTTGAGTGGTTCAATGACCTATTTATCTTTAGTGTAAACATAAGGATAGACCACACAAATAGTCTAAAGAGGGCTGAACTTCAGGGGTATTTAGAAACTTCAGCATAATGTATTGTCTACCTTGGGAAACTGAACAGAGCTAAAGAGTCCTGTAGGAACTGCACTCCTACCTGTTAGTTTTTGGTTGCAAATAAAAGTGATGATAATGACTGCTTAAAGCAAAGCACCTGAGCAAGCATTTTAACTTGTACATAAAGTAAAGGCCTTTTAAATGTAGGTAGTGATGTGGGATTTCATAGGAAAAGTTTTCAAAGAGGTAGGTGTATTAGCTTGCTTTGGCATAAAATGGAAAGAGGATAAGGAAATCAATCAGCACTTCTGAGTGATTGATTCATTTTAGTATGAGATTTTGTGAGTACCAATTGATATTTATGAACATTCATGCTAAAATAAACCACTCAGTCTCAAAGGTGCTGTCTCATTCCAGTAGAAAAAGAAGGCTGGTTGAATTAGTTCTTCACAGGATAAAAACAAAAGTTTGTGTCTGATCTTTATAAGGATTGCATTAAACAGAATTTGAGAAGCTCTCTGGCATTCTCCCTCCCCCCCCCCCGCCCCGCCATCTTAAGTTAGACTCCTTTTTGGAGTCTTGCTTAACCCCAAATGAAATGCCTTTCTGGTATCAGGTAAAGTACCAGTGTGTTGTAGTGGTCTGGGTGTTGGACTAGGACTTTGGGAGACCAGGGTTCAAATCCCTGCTGAGCTGTGAATAACTGGATGACACTGGGCAAGTCACACACTCTCAGCCTCAGAAGAAGGCAATGGCGGATCCCCTCTAAACAAATCATGCCAAGAAAATCCCATTATAGGTTAGCCTTAGGGTTATTAGAAATTAGTCAAATTATTTTAAAGCACATAACCACCACCAGGTAAAGTTTTTTTTTATTTGCCTGATCATTCCAGAATATAATGTAAATCAGTTAGAGCAGAGGTAGGCAAAGTGAAAGTACGCCCAACGTTGGACTGCCATTCCCAACATCCCAGACCATTGCCTATATGCTAGGGCTGCTGAGAAGCTGCAGGCCAACAGCATCTGAAGGACCACATGTTCCCCAACCCTACAAGAGGGGTTCATTTTACAGGAAGTGGCTTGCTCTCATCGGTTTAACACAAAAAACATATTCAAAGTAAAAGGTTCAATTTACTTCCTGCCATGAATGAACAATTCAAGTCTGTTAAATCTTTCTCCAGAGAGCTGGCATCATGTAGTGGTTTGAGCGCTAGACTACAACTCTGCAGATCAGGGTTTGAATTTCCACTCTGCCATGTAAACCCACTGGGTGATATTGGGCTTGTCACACACTCTCAGCCTCAGGAAGGCAAAGGCAGACTCCCCTCTGAACAAATCTTGCCCAGAAAATTTTGTGATAGATTCACATTAGAGTCACCTTAAGTTGGAAACTTGAAGGCACACAACATTTCTCTAGAACAACACTTCTGAATGATCAGGGAGTGTATGGGCTGAGCAATCCTGTTGTGACTGGGGAAATGAAAGGGCTATAGACTAAGAGCTCTCTACCCCAATCAAAGGAGGAAGGACACAGCTTTCCCACACTGCAAAAGAGCCTCCCACAGTAGGTTACTTTCTCAGTTTCCAGCATCCAACAGTTTCAGGTGTTCTTTCCAGAAGTTAGAATTTGTCCAGGAATTGATCTTAAAGAATTTGCAGTAGCAAATTTGCCAAGTCTAGAGCTCAACAGTATGAAGGGTAGAAGGATGACAGCAGGATTCCTCCCTCGTTTTTGTGCGTAGAGCAAGGACAGGCAACAGTTGAAGATTAAGGGTCCACATTAGCTTCTCAACACCTTGGAGGGATGTATCCCCCAATCATTTTTGCCCCTAAATGCCCTCTAGCGGATACAGCATTTCTGTCAGGTTTTTGCCTCCCCCCCGCAGGCCTTTTTAGGTCTGGGACAGGACTTTTTTTAACTACAGAAAGTGACCCAATTCCTGATTTTAAAATGTCATCTCCTGGTCTTGAAGTGGCCGGGAAGGGCCAAAAATTGCTCATATATCCCCTAGAAGGCATTGGAGTAAATAATAATATTTAAAAAAAATTGAAGGGAGGCCCTCAGAAATGCAAACTTACAAGGCCCTAGGGGCCACATGCAGCTCACAGGCCACACTTCACATACCACTGGTTGGTATCTTAAAAGAAACACTGGCAGCTCCAGATCTCAATTTCTTCTACTTGTAAGTAGCAGACTTGACACTACTTTTAAATTTTAAGAAGAATAACTGACTGCAAATAGATTCTAGAAAAAGATACCATCACCCCACCCCCCCTAAAACATCAATGAGATTTTGGTGTATATAGCTCTCTCCATTTCCAGGTCAGAACAGCAGCAAAAGGCCATGCTAATGCTGTAACAGAAACCAATTAGCTTGGAGAAAAGTGATAGACAAACAGAAGATAAAGAACATGTACTGGTCCAGTGCTGGCTGGTACAGGCTGCTGTTCTGTGCATGTTAGATACCAAGCATGTAATAACAGATTTGATAACTGGTCTTATTAAATCATTTCTTGAAGACTTCTCAGCAAGCAAGGAAAAAACAAGGGTGACCCTGCTACTCCACTGGCCTTTTCCAGCAAAATCAGAAACAGGCTGCATTCACCTTTCTCAAATGGTGTTTTTCACTGTTTGCTGCTTTCAGTGGTGCAGAAGCAAACTGCAAAATTCTACTTAAAAACAATGTCAGTTATCTTCATGCATCTTACTTTAAAAGCAAGTAGGTTCCTTTGTTGTGGCACAGGGGCAGAATGCAGGCCAAGGTGCTATGGGGGGGGCAGGACAGTATCCACCCAAATTAAATGGCATAGAGCAAATGTAACATGTCAGGATGTTGTTTATGTGTGTTAAAAAGGAAGCAACTAATAACTTTATCTACTGACATGTTATGTCTTAGTATTCAGTCCTTACTACCTTATGAACATACCTGCATATTGCAGTGTCTGTAATCTTTCTTGCAAGATTACTTACTATCCTTTAGGTAGAGACCAAAAAATTCAGTGGCATTGTCACATACAAAGTATAAATGGCCAGGTTTGAATCCAAACATCTCTAGTTTAAAAGACCAGGTAGCAGGTGAAGGAAAAGACCTGTGAGTAAAAGACCTGAGGTGCCAGTGCCAGTTAAATAGACAGTTTTGGGCTAAAGGAACCACAGCTGGGAAAAGATACTTTTTGTACTACTATTCTCATAATCCTCTAGACAACATTGGCTGGGGGTTGTAGTCCAAACTAATATTTCCAAATTCTGATTAGGAATCCATTGTCCAATACCCATGGTGTAATGCGTTTCCATCTGTGTATGCTCTTTTTAAGGTCTTTGTTAGGGGCCTTTTAGAATTTAACTTCAAAAATTTGTTAAAGAGGACCCCTCAAGCCAATAAATTATTGGAAAAGTGAAAGCCATACACAGGCTGAAACATTTTTTTAAAAGAACCATTTTTGAGCATCTTGAGATGTGTCTCTAATTACTTCTGCAGATTTCACTGGTTACTCCCCAGTTTTTGCTTCCTTCGGCATGATATAAAGCAGCTTCCCAGATTCACAGGAATATGTAAAGAACTGTTCTTATCTAATTCTGTGTAGCAATGGACTTAAGGAAAAGCATAGGTATCAGCATTTTTATATATTTTTTTCTTTTTTCTTTGTCATGAAGAAACCACTTCCCCACTCTTTACAACACAGAAAATCAAGCAGAAGCATTACTGGAAATCCACACAAGGGCACCACCAGGGTGTAGCAATTTCAAATGTCTATGTTAAGAAGTGAGGTGGCATTCTCCACCACCCCCTTTTTCCCCACAAGGATATAATCATGGATTTGGAGCTGGTGGTTTGAAGAAACCTATCTTCCGGAAGTAGCGGACAAGGAATGGCACAGAGACTAAGGTGATGCTGATGCGGACTGGAGCAAACAGTTTGTGGACTGCGTAGGCCAACAAAAAAGTGCTTGTCCCAGCAGCTAACTTGGATTGCACCAGAGCTTCATCAAATCCCAGCTTGAAGAGAATGGCAGTCATGTCCACTCCGCTAAAAGGAGGAAAAACAGACCACATCTTAGTAACACTAAAAAGAATGCTTGCGGAGTTTTGGAAGCAGCTTGGTTTTAGTCAAGTAGGACCTGTCTCAAAATACCCACCCCAAGGGAAGTGTTCCTGTTAAGGCTCCAGCTAATATGACACATGTTTTTTTGTTTTAATTTTTAGTGCTGTTCAGGCCTCTTGGAAAAGGGGGAAGAGTAAGACTTCTGCAATTTTTTTTTTTTACATAGCTTCAGCTAGGCTTCAGCTTGTTCTTGAAGTGCGAGATGGCTTTGGTCTCCTCTCATTTTTGCTGGCATGGAGAATGCAAAAGGAGAGCAAAGCACAGCTGTTGTCTTCAAAGTACCAGCTGAGAGCTCCTGGCTTCACCCACTTCCCACTTCCCCTGCCTGGAGAAGATGAAGGGGAGCAAAACCAGGTGTGATCAGCTGGCCAAAGCAGCAGCTCAAAAAGTTCCAGCCAACTCATTAGCTCAGGGATAGGAATGATACATTGGTCTGCAATTCCCAGGATTCCTCATCATTGAGTATGCTGGCTAGGACTGCTGGGTGCTGCATTTTGGCAATGTCTGGAGGGCTGCATTTAGCTAAAGAGCCAGTTGTTATCTTCAACTGCCATAACCTTTCTCTTATGATAGATGCAACATTATATCAACCCCCTCACTCCCCTCCCTGTCCTAGTATAGAAAGCATACCTTGACACAGCCAAATAGAACATTCCCAGAGACATCAATGAAATCCCAACATGGAATACCACTGCTACAGCTCCGTATTCCTTAAAAACTTTCTTCAACTGCTGGGATTTGTTGGGTTTCTTCCCATCCTCCTGGCTGGGATTTGTATGATCATTTTCGAGGGATCCGCTGGTGTCCTATAGCAGGAATGAGGAAAAATGATGTCATTAAAATGTATGTGCCATACAGCATTTTCATCTGTGAAAATGTATGCTTATAAGCCCACTGCTGGATGTCACTACCCTTAAACCCCTGCTGCCACCAACCACGTGTGTGAACTCAACCACTCCAATAGGAATATTATGGCATTCTGAGAGGCACATCTCTATAATAATAATAAAAAATATTAAACAAAAGTTCAGCATACAGTTAAAGAGTCTACATTAGCTACTTAGTTACAAATGAGCAATTAAGTTATTGTTAGCCAATATTCTACATTGGTTACTTAGTTACAAATGCATAACTAAGATACACATGTGTAATGTATAGTTATGAATATGTACGTAAGTAATATCTCCTGGACTAATCCCCCAAGCCCACCTTAACAGCCAACCGCCACATCAGGAGGCCTGTTTAGAAGCTGACTGGGATGCAGGGGGAAAACATTTCCAGCCCCCTCTCACCTGCAAATGAGGCTACGATGAGGAATTGTGACAGGGCTGCTGCTTAGGATTGTCACAGCTTCATTGTCTGGTGGGAGGGAGTAGAAACATCTTCCTTAAGAGCCCTGATCAGCAGCTGAACAGACCTCCTTGATGTGGCTACTGGCAGTTAAGGTGGGCTTGTGGGGCATTTGCAATCATGGCAATAGTGTTATGATTGCAACTACATAGTGTTACTGAATACGGAGCAGTTATGGATCCATAACTCTAGGTTAAGAATGCATAACTGCAGGACAAAATGCAGCCAACTTAACAGACCTAAATCCTAACTGACTCCAGCACATCTCACTTACTCTCTCCCTATCTCCTCATAATCCTAGCTGAACCTAACTCTCCTGAGTCTAGCTAAACCCTATCTCTTCCCTTGACGGTCATACACACCAGTCTTTTAAACATCCTGTTCAAACAGTACTAATCACCAGTCACTCCCAACATTTCACACTGTCACAGGCTCCCAACAGACCACTTAACTTATTACATTTACTATTCATCACATACATAACCATATTTTATCTTAATTTGTCTACATTTTTTTTTTTTACAAAAATCCATAACATCACAAATGCCCATTCCAGTGGGTTTGAGGAGGGGAATCTTTGTCAGGGTGACATGCTGCTTGAGATCCTATTAACTGATAATGCCAAGGATCAAAACATGGAGTTGCTCCTTAAAAAATGCATGCTCTTGCCACTGAGCTGGGGCCTTAGAACTTGGAAACATTACACGAACTACATGACCCACAACTCCCAGAATCCAGGGAATTTCCCCCTGTGGCTGTTACGCCCATTTCCCCATTTCCATTGTCACTACACTGCTGCCTCTGCTAGTATAGTTATACAAGCAAGCAGGATCTTGGCTTTCTCGTTTCATAATTTTTATTAAGATTTTTCTAGATACTATAAAAGTTACATATATGTCAACAAAACTATAGAGAAAAAAATAGAAAACAAAGAAAAGAAAACAGACAAAAATAATATTTAGAAAAGAATATAGGTAGATAAAGATAGGAAAAAATAAAAGTGACTTTCGATCTTCTTTCAGTGATTGTTAAAATATATAATCAGTCTAAGCCTCACTCATGTATCACAAATCCTCCTTCTCCTTTCTATAACCTATACTTACTAATAATCAAAACTAAAACATATAAAATCACATATATATTTTCTATAAGAAGTCAATGCAGGATTAGTAATCTTTATCAACTACTGCTATTAATCTTTCCTTAAATTAAACTAAACATATTACTCCTTCACTAATTCTACAACAATCTATCATAGCATAAAATAGCAAATCTTAAATCCTTTCATCTTTATACTAAAACAATTTCCCAATTCTTTTCCAAACAATTTCTACCTCCCCTCTTACTCTTTTCTAGCTGTCTCCCAACCATCCACTAAATGAAAGTTAAATTCTACAGCCTCCCATCCAAGTACTAACCAGAGCTGACCCTGCTTAGCTTCTGAGATCAAAAGGGATCTGGTGCTTTGGGGGTATTTAGGTCATTATCTGAATGTGATACTGTAACATAAAATAAAAAAAATATTAAAAATTGCTTTCCCTTTTAACAGTAAGTGGCACCACTTGTTTCCACTACATATTTGCCTCAAACACCTGTAACTGAGAGTTAGACACACACACACACACACACACACACACCATTAAAATATGATTAAAAGGCACAAATTTAGTTAACTAAAACACCTGTAAAGTCAACAGCTGTGGGGATTGTGTGTTCTGGTTTTTGGATAGTGTTCAAACTGTAGTTTTCAACAATAGACGAAAAAAAATCCTGTGACTTGCAAAGCGAGATTCACTCTGCTTCAGAGCTGGCTATTGGGTATTGTTTTTGTTGTGTGACAGCACTATTTGCCAACTCTGCTGATCTCATTTTGCCCCTTAAATAAACATTTCCCAAGAATATTTGAAAATGTCACAGGCAAAGGTCATACCAGGGGCTAAGATGCAGTGTTTCAACCCAACCAAGGAAGGGGCAAATGGATAAAAGCTGTCAAGTTTATCGGTGGTCTAGAAAACAAGAGCAGAAAGGAACTGATGTCAAGAGCCTTTAAGTGATGGGAATTGGCAGGCATTCAACTACTCATCATTATGCTGCTCTACTCCAACACTTCTGCTCAAAATAGCATCGAGTGCTTCCAGCTGAAAAACACAGGACGGCAATGTAAGATGGACAATGAGCCAAGAACTTCTATTGCTTTCTGTCAGGCATGGACATGAGGGTGTTTCAAGGCTAGGGCATCAGTAATTTTTATTTAAAAAAAAAAAAAAACTATGTTAGCTCCCTGAAAGAAATAGTCATGCAGGAAATTTTTTAAAGCTTCATGGCAGCAGCTCTTCAAAAAGAAGAGTTAGATTGGAAAGCATGATTTAGAAATCCCAGCATACAAGATATTTTTATTTATTTTTTTTAGAGTTACATTTATCTCCCAGCTTTCCTCCAAGGTGCTCAAAATAGTGTACACAGCTCTAGCTATCCCCAATTTTATCTTCACAACAATCCTATGACGGAGCTCAGACTGAGAGTGAGAGATTGGTCCAAGGTAACCTAGTTTATTGCTCTGCTTACTACTTTACAGTGAACTCGCCACAGGTCAGCGTAAGAGGGGCGCTCCAAAAAAGCAATACAAAGACTCCCTGAAACAACATCTCAGGCTTGGCCAAATTGATCACCAACAGTGGTCCGCGCTGGCCTCACATTGGGAGGCATGGAGACGCACTATCCACAATGCTGCAGCCTTATTTGAGAACTCACGCCGAACAAGTCTTGAAGAGAAACGACAATGCAGAAAGAATCACAACCCAAAAACATCACTGAAGGAGACCTTCTGCTGTGCTTTCTGCAACCAGACTTGTTTATCTCAGATTGGCCTTTTTAGTAATCAGCGTGCTTGCGGAAAGCGCGGGATGAGTCCTTCCTGAATCTTCGTTTGCGAAGAAAAGCCAGAGGAGGAGTGTGGGGACCTGAATTTCCAGCATCCCAGTCTAACTTACAGCGTAATGAACTACAAACACTGAATAAAATACTAACCCTGTCTGCCTGAAAATCAAGTTCACATACACTGTTTTAATTTGAAAAGAAACTAAAGAAATACACCTGAAATTATATCTCAACACGTATTGTTCTACAATTAATTTAAATTACCAAAAAAAAAAAAATTGAAGGTAGAATGATTGGGGGCTTTTCTCCAGAGAAGAGCACTCTCATCTGCAACATGCAGTCTTAAGTCATGCAATCCAAGAATGGTTCTACCACTTCACTTTCTTTGTATAAATTAGGCCTGAAGCTAGAATAAATATTATACACATAGTTGGACAGATATCAGGATCTCTAGTTAGCCAAATCAGAATCCTAGTACTTGTGAGGATGAGTCTTCTAGGAGATGCTTGCCAGGTTTTGTGCATGATGTGAGGTATATATGAGTTGTGTGCGCCTTAAATGAGAAACATAAGCCCATTATTGTGCAAAAACAAGTCAGCACCACATTCATCCTTTCACCTCTAAATTCACATATTCTACCAAACCACAGGCCCCTTTCTAGGTCAGAGAGTAAAACAGCAGTGAAATGGCAGTTTATTTTGAGCAAAGTGAAGTAAAGTTTACTACAACTGATCTAACAAGAACATATGTGACAACGTCCAGCAAAAATTTCTACAATGTTTTCCCTGAGAGTATATCAATAGGGAAGACGTTTTGTCAGAAATTTTATAAAGGCACCAGATCCCATTTGATCTTGGAAGCAAAGTAGGGTCAGCTCTGGTTAGTACTTGGATGGGGGACTGGCAATGAAGACCAGATGCTGTAGGCTATATTTCAGAGGAAGGAACTGGCAAAACCACCTCTGAGGATTCCTTGCCTAAGAAAACTATGAAATTCATGGGGTCACCATAAGTTGACAGGGAACATAAAGGTGCGTGCACACACACACACCAGAATAGTAATGTCAACTCCTTTCAAAGTTTTCAAAGAAGTAGCCATGTTAGTATCTTGCAGCATAAAAAGGAGGAAGGAAGGGGGAGGGGGAAAGAGAAAAAGAAATGGGGCAGCACTTTTAAGACAAACTAGTTTTTATTTTTGCATGAGTGGATATAAACCCACTTCTTCTGATGCAATACAGAGTGAGAGGATGCAGCCATACACTGTACTGCTTCCGAAGAAGTGGGTTTATATCCACAAAAGCTCATGCAAAAATACAAACCAGTTAGTGTTAAAGGTGCTGCCACGTTTCTTTTTATTTTTCACCCCTCACCCTTCCTTCCTTTTTATCCTTTTAAAGTGGTTATGATCAGAAGGTCACAGCGGGTTATCATACAGTCTCCTACATGAACAAGTAACAATGAAAGCCAGTGTAATGGAATGCTTAGAGTGCAGGATTGGGGCTTCAGAGTTCAAGATTCTAGTCCCTACTGACTATGAAACTCACTGGCTGGCCCTGGCCAAGTCACTCACTCTCTGTCTAACCTTCCTTACAGGGTTATTGTGAGAATAAATGAAGAATAAGAGAGCCATGTACATTACCTTAAACTCACTGGAGGAAAGTTGCTAACAAATATAACTAATAAATGGTGCTTCATTTTCAGACTGGAAAGGTGTGGCAATATTCCGGTTGCAATCCTATCCGTGCTTACTGGAGTGAAATGTAGATATGATCAAATTAAGGTTATTTATAATTGATCTGAAAAGCTGAAACTTCTTTTAAGTTGCAGAATTAAGCCACAAGTGGTTTCAGCCCAAAATGTATTAGATGAAAAAATACCTTAATACACATTAAATGTATTAATACCTTCATACATATTAATCCCTTTTTATCTTACTTTAACCAGTGTTTTAATGGTCATATAACAAAAGACAAAGAGGAATGATAAAATCTGGAATATTGCCAATCTGTTACTGTTCTAGATGTGGGACAGAGACAGAGACAGAGACGGCACTTACTTAGATTTTCCTTGTTTTTTTTTTTTTTCCCTGGGCTGTGAGGCCCTGTTCTGGAATAGTTTCTTTCTGATGTTTCACCTGCATCTGTGGCCGGCATTCTCTGAGGATGCCAGCCACAGATGCAGGAGAAACTTCAGAAGGAAATTATTCCAGAACATGGCCTCACAGCCCGGGAAAAAACCCAAGGAAAATCTATGGATGCTGGTCGTGAAAGTCTTCGACTTCACATGGCACTTACTGTTTACAAGAGGTAGACACACAACAATAACAACAACAAAAAGGACTAGTACAGAGAGGAATAGTGTTGAAATCCTAGACCAGCAAGGAAACTTGAAGGGCTGTATTTTTCCTCTCATGAGTCCTTCTGCTCATTCATTCATCACTGAAGATTCTACCACCTTCAGAGATTCCACTGATGTAAGGAGGACAGGTCCTTTTCAGTAGCTGCCCCCCAAACTTTGCCCAAGAAATCCCCCTTTCTCCTTGATATAATTTTGTCACCAAGTGAAAACCATGCTTCCCCTGCTCCAACAAGATTTTGGCCACAGTCAGATTATGTTTTTAAGTAGGCTCCTTCAAATGTATTTTTGGCACCAGTGTCTCAATTTTTTGTTTTTGTTTTTTTAGAAAAATGCATTACAGTTGTTCCTCTGTACCCACAGATTTGGTATCCATGGATTTAAGTATTCACAGCTTGAAAAATATTCTTTAAAAAAAAATCCAAAAGGCAAACCTTGATTTTGTCATCTTACATAAGGGACACCACGTTGCTATGCCATTGCATACAATGGGACTTGAGTATGCACGGATTTTGGTATCCATGGGGTTGGGGGGTTGCTGGAACCAAACCCCAGCAAAGATGAAGGGACAATTGTATATTGTTTTATGATGTTTGTTGCAAGCTGCCTTGGGCACTGTTATGCAATGGAAAGGCAGGAGCCAAGTACTTTGAACAAACAGTAAACAAGAGTGAGCCAACTGCGGGTGTTTGCTCTAAACTGCATGGTGAAACAATACAGTTGATATATTGTAAGAACTGTAAGCTTGTGTTGGTTTTCCATCCGCCATCAACTATAAGGAGGTAGTCTTCTTTAAAACCCAACCCCAGGCCCTTTTTGCCCAGCCCTAGAAGTTTTGAACTTCAGCTCCTAGAAACTGCAAGCCTTATCTCGGCCAAACAGTAAGGGATTAAGAGAACTGCAGACCAAAACATCTACACTGGGTTTACCACTCCTGAACTAAAACATGCTACAGTTAAAACAGATCAAAGGCTTGTCGGGCTGATTACTGAGACAATAACACACAATAAATTTCTATGCTCCAAACTTCTCAGCAAATAGAATGTTCATGAAGTAATAAATTTGTTCCTCTTTATGGTGCCACAGAAGAAACTAACATGGCTACTCCTCTGGCAAGTAAGCAAATACTAAATACAGTTGTCCCTCCGTATCCACGGATTTAAGTATTCAGGGTTTGAAAATATTCTTAAAAAAACATAATACAATAATCCAAAACGCAAACCTTGATTTTGTCACCTTATATAAACAACATCTCAGGCTCGGCCAAATTGATCACCAACAATGGTCCACCGTGGCCTCACATCGGGAGGCATGGAGATGCACTATCCACAATGCTGCAGCCTTATTTGAGAACTCATGTCGAACAAGTCTTGAAGAGAAATGACAACGCAGAAAGAATCACAACTTGGAAACATCTCCCAAGGAGACCTTCTGCTGTGCTTTCTGCAACCGGACTTGTTTATCTCAATTGGCCTTTGTAGTCATCAGCGTGCTTGCAGAAAGTGCGGGATGAGTCCTTCCTGAATCTTCGTTTGCGAAGAAAAGGCAGAGATAAGGGACACCATTTTGCTATGCCATTGCATATAATGGGACTTGAGTATTCATGGATTTTGGTATCCACGGTGGGCCTGGAACCAAACCCCAGTGAATATGAAGGGACAACAGTATTCTGTTACTATGATTTTTTTTAAAAAAAGGGAATAAGCACAGGAATTATTCCTATGGCCCCAAAACTAGGCAATAGTAACTCACACATAAAGCCTGGGTATCATGTGGCCCTCCAGATGTTGGTCAACTTCAACTCCCAGCCGCCTTAGTAAATGCAGCCAATTGTGAGGAGTTGTGAGGAAAACTGTGAGGGTTTATGCTTCTAGAGATAGGTAGCAGCCAGCGTGGTGTGAGGGTTTGAGTGATTAGGACACTGGGAGATCAGGGTTCAAATCCCTGCAAGGCCATGGAAACCCCCTGGGTGACCCTGGGCAAGTGACTCTTTCAGTCTCAGAGAATGACATGGGCAAAACACGCCCTGAACAAATCTTGCTAAAAAAACACCATTGCCTTAGGGTTGCCATAGGTCAGAAATGATTTGAAGGTACACAACAACAACAACAACACTGCCTACAGCTGGAGGGGAGCACTCCAAACATGTACAGAGTCTGGTTCCATTGTTGTCCTATATTTCAGCCAATGTGTTTTATAGGCCACCTTGCACTTAGATAAGGGTAATGTACTGTATTTATTTATTAGAGCCTAAATACCCTGAAGGCACCAGATCCCCTCTCATCTTGGAATCTAAGCAGGGTCAGCCCTGGTTAGTACTTGGACAGAAGACCAGCAATGAATACCAGATGCCAGGAGGCTTGTATGTATTTCAGAGGAAGGAACTGGCAAACCATCTAAGAAAACCCTATGGAATTCATGGGGACACTAAAAATTGACTGGTGACTTGAAGACATATACACCACGCTATACAAATAATCCAGTTTGAAAGGGGTTTATTGCCCACGGCTCCTTCCTATGGAATCTTGGGATTTGTAGTTTGGCAAGGCACCAGCACTGTTTGAGAGACAAGGCTAAAGAGCTTATGAAACTACAAATCCCAGGGTTCTCTAGGAAGGAGCCAGGCCAACTACAGTCATCCCTCCTATCCATGGATTTGGTATCCACGGATTTAAGTATTCACAGCTTGAAAATATTCTTTAAAAAATAATAATCCAAAAAGCAAACCTTGATTTTGCCATCTTATATAAGGGACACCATTTTGCTACGCCATTGCATAGAATGGGACTTGAGTATTAAAGGATTTTGGTATCCACGGGGGTGTGTGTGGTGGTCCTGGAACCAAACCGCAGCGAATATGAAGGGACAACTGTAATCCAGTTTGAAACTGGATTAATTGTGTAGTGTGGACTTCTGAGTACTCCTTGCCTGAGGGCTGCGGGAAACTCAGACGAAATTCATGGGGTCACCATAAGTAATCAAAAGGCACACACACAACACACACACACATTTACAATTGTCCCTTCATATTCGCTGGGGTTTGTTTCCAGGACCCTCGTGGATACCCAAATCCGTGAATCCTCAAGTCCCACTATATGCAATGGCATAGCAAAATGGTGTCCCTTACCTAAGATGGTAAAAATCAAGATTTGCTTTTTGGGTGATTATTTTTTATAGAGTATTGTCAAGCCGTGGATACTCAAACCCGTGGATACGGAGGGACAACTGGATTCTTTCTGTTTCTTTGTGGGGGTTCTGTCGCTCGTTGGTTTTTGGGGAGCGGGGGCCCGGTCTTCCCACCTGAAGTCCGACCCAAGGCTGCCAAGCTGGCCGGCACCCACCTTCCGCGATGCGAGGCTGCTGTGAGGCTGGGGGCTCCCGGGGGCCAGTTGCCGCGAGCTGATGTGGGAGCGCAGCCCTCGGGCTCCGGGCGCCTGGCTGGGGAGGAAGAGGAGCAGCCGCAGCCGTAGCCCCGGGTCGCTCTCTCTGCCCGGCTGGTGGCCTCTCGGAGCCGGCTCGCTCGGGGCTCCCACCGCGGCTGCTGCTCCGGCCCTCCTCCTCGCCGCCGCCCCGTGGCGCAGACCCCCGCGGCAGAGCAGCGCAGGCACCGCGGCGCACGGCGGGCCCAGCCGAAGCATGGCGCGCCGGACTGGACGGCTTGGCTTCCCCTCAGCTTCGGCCCCTCAGCAGAGAAAGAGGAGGCAGCTCAGGCCCCGGGAGGAGCCGCCAAAACAGCCGCCGCCTCCTCCTCCTTAAAGGGCCCGCGCCTTCAACACACACACACACACAGAGAGAGCAGAGAAGCTACTCCCTCCATTTTTTCTTTTCCAAATAGGTACAGGTATACAGTTGTCCCTTCACATTCGCTGGGGTTTGGTGCCAGGACCGCCCCCCCTGTGAATACCCCAATCGGTGAATACTCAAGTCCCATTCTATGCAATGGCATAGCAAAATGGTATCCCTCATATAAAATGCCAAAATCAAGGTTTGCTTTCTGGATTATTATTTTTTTAAGAATATTTTCAAATCGTGAATACTTAAAAACTGTGAATGCCAAATCCATGAATATGGAGGGACAACTGTAATTGTAATGTGTAAATATAATATTCATTGGAAAAGAAAAAAGAGTGATTGTAGTACACTATTTCTCTGAGGATGCCAGTCACAAATGCAGGCGAAATGTGAGAAAGAAACTATTCCAGAACATGGCCTCACAGCCCAGAAAAAAACCAAGGAAAATCTATGATTACTGTATAGTGTGTTTAGATTATGAAGAAACGTGTATTGGTGTTAGGATAGATAGTTTTATTTTTGTATTCGTAAGACAAGAGGAAAACAATTACTTATTATCTTTGCGTTATTGTTACGGCCTTTTGCGGTCGGGTGTATTTTTCAGTAGAATGGTCTTATTTTAATAAAAAATTCCTAATCCCCAGTGTGTTAAGAAAAGCAGCAGCATATACAGTATTATTATTTTTGCGTTATTGTTACGGCCTTTTGCGGTTGGGTGTATATTTCAGTAGAATGGTCTTATTTCAATAAAAAAAATTCCTAATCCCCAGTGTGTTAAGAAAAGAAGCAGCAGCATATACAGTATTATTATTTTTGCGTTATTGTTACGGCTTTTTCTGGTCGGGTCTATTTTTCAGTACAATGGTCTTATTTCAATAAAAAAATTCCTAATCCCCAGTGTATTAAGAAAAGAAGCAGCAGCATATACAGTATTATTATTTTTGTGTTATTGTTACGGCCTTTTGTGGTCAGGTGTATTTTTCAGTAGAATGGTTTTATTCCAATAAAATTTCCTAATCCCCAGTGTGTTAAGAAAAGAAGCAGCAGCATATACAGTCATCCCTTCATATTCACTGGGGTTTGGTTCCAGGACCCCCCCCCCCTGTGGATACCAAAATCTGTGAATACTCAAGTCCCATTACAGGTATATGCAATGGCATAGCAAAATAGTGTCCCTTATATATAAGATGGCAAAATCAAGGTTTGCTTTTTGGATTATTATTTTTTTAATAATATTTTCAAGCTGTGAATACTTAAATCTGTGAACACCAAATCCATGGATACAGAGGGACAACAGGTATCAATATGCATTTATGTATAGTTAGTTTGGGGTAAAATGTTTGCTGAAACCTGTTGAATTGTTGCTGTTGTTATTACAGTAGGACACCCCCCCCCCATATCCGCTGAGGATTGGTTCTGGGATCCCGTGGATACCGAAAACCATGGATAATATCGAACGCCATTGAAAATAATGGGACTTCCAGTTTAGCTAACACACACTGGAAACTGCTTAATGCAGTGTAGATGTGTAAATTGCTGTTACTTAAAACAGTTTGTAAGCTGCTGTTATAGCCTTGTGGCTGAAGAGCGGGGTATAAATAACTAATAAGTAAATTTAAAAATTGAAAAAAATACCATAAAGATGCCCCGAAGGGCCTAGAAAATGGCTATAGAGGACATATTTTCTAGGAAGACGATGGTAGGTGTGCTGTTTTGTGTCCCATGGATAATTGAATCAGTGTGTAATGACTGAGTGGATTGCAGGGTCCTACTGTGTTATCATTTATTTATATAGCATCATCTAGGTACACAGTGCTTTACAGAAGGTTACAGAATAAAACAATTATAACTATTCTAATAATATAAAATACTAAAATACAATAGAAGAAAAAAACCCACACACATACACATAACTGCTCTTCTTTTTCTTTTTTCTTTTTGTGGTGCAGGAATCCTTCCCTATTTGTTCCATGTTATTTTTGCCTCTGGTACCAAATTTTCTGTTTAAAAAAAGTCATAGGGCCGGTCTAGATAAGGGAATAAAATGTGAATTGGTGCACATGTACGCCAATTTGTAGCAGCTGTCATCTGTCTCAATGATTTTTTTGGCAAGGTCGCTGGTGTACAATCCTGATCATCTCCCCCCACTGTATGTGTTCACTGAGCAAAGCCCCAAACATTACATGTCATTTGACTTTTTTTTTTTTTAAGAAAAGCACACGTAAGTTGCCTACTTTTACTTTAGAAGTGCTGGATGCCAATTTGGAACATGATCACTGATCTAAATCAAGGTCCAATACACATACCATGAAAATACCCTCCTTAGATCACAGAGCTCAGGCCAGCTTTACAAAGGAAGAGGTGGTAACCTAAGTAAGAACTTCCCTGCCTGGAAAGCTTGGCTGCTTTGGACCACAAAAGAACTGCAGAGTTCAACACAAGATGGTAACAATGTCCAAACAGCATGAGGCCGGATGTCTGGATATGGATGTACATACAGAGGAAGAATGCATTGCTGAACAGACGGGTCTTGAAAAAGTAACTTCAAGGGAGATTTGCATTAACAGAAGGGCTGTTTTTGCAAACCATATAAGCTGCTGACAATGAATCAGGGCTTTACGCATTGTGTGCAGTGTAGGCCTGGCACCCAATACGCAAACTCTGAAAGGGATCAGTAAATGGAATTTTTCCAAGCATGTCCTTGCCTGCTTGTCCCCTTCTTAGATTTTTCAGGCTCTGGTATGTGTTATTCTTTAGGAAAGAATATACACTGTTCCTTCCTGCAGATCCTCTAGTTCTTTATAAATATACAGTATAAAATACTGGCTATCTACTCAATGCTCAATGCCCACTCATGCAATAGTATTAGTACTGAATTTGTTTCACCATAAAGTGGGTGGGAGTGCTCCTTCCCCGCCCCCTGTGCACCCTAAAAACCTCAGAAACGCTCCAAAAATGGATTTTAGGCAGCCTGTAAGACTGCAGGGAGAAGGGAAGGAAGTTCAGATTTATTTCTCTCTGGCTTTTCTTCACAAATGAAGATTCAGGAAGGACTCATCCCACGCTATCTGCAAGCGTGCTGAAGACTAAAAAAGCCAATCTGAGATAAACAAGTCCGGTTGCAGAAAGCACAGCAGAAGGTCTCCTTGGGTGATGTTTCCGGGTTGTGATTCTTTCTGCGTTGTCGTTTCTCTTCAAAACTTGTTTGGTGTGAGTTCTCAAATAAGGCTGCAGCATTGTGGATAGTGTGTCCCCATGCCTCCCAATGTGAGGCCAGGGCAGACCATTGTCAGTGATCAATTTGGTTGAGCCTGAGATGTTGTTTTAGGGAGTCCTTGTATCACTTTTTTGGAGTGCCCCTCTTACACTGACCCGTGGCGAGTTCACTGTAGAGTACTATTTTTGGGAGGCGATGGTCCTCCATCCTAGAAACATGCCCTGCCCAGCGCAGCTGTGTTCTCAGTATCATGGCCTCAATGCTGGTGATCCCTGCCTGCCCAAGGACAGCAACATTCGTCACATAGTCAGTCCAGTGTATATTTAGGATTGTGCGTATACAGTGCTGATGAAAGCGTTCAAGGAGTTGTAAGTGGTGGCGATAGGTGACCCATGTTTCAGACCCATAAAGAAGAATAGACAGTACAATGGCTCTATACACACTGATTTTTGTGCTTCGCCTCAGGTGTTTATTACTCCAGACTCTTTTGTGAAGTCTTCCAAATGCGCTATATGCCTTTGGCTAATCTGTGATCGATCTCTTTATCAATCATTTATAAAACATATTAATAAAATTATGTCCAGGCAACCTATAGGATTTAGGCATGAGTTTTCCTGTTTGCTTGTAATATTTTTGCACAGTATTGACAGTATTTTGTATACAGTATTTTGTATTTATTAAACATTGTCAGTCCCCAACAGGGCCAGCCCCGCCATTAGACAGAATGAAGCAACTGCCTGAGGCAGGAAGTACCACAGGGCAGTGGGGACAACGTACCCACTTCTCCTGAATTTTTTAGTGGCTCCCCTCTCTTGAAGAACAGAGCTCGGTATGAGAGCCATACAGAGAGCCAGCATGGTGTAATGGTTTGAGTGTTGGGCTACAACTGTGGAGACCAGGGTTCGGATCTCTGCTCAGCCATGGAAACATGCTGGGATGACCT
The DNA here is from genome assembly GCA_030847615.1 of Gambelia wislizenii. Lineage (NCBI taxonomy): Eukaryota > Metazoa > Chordata > Lepidosauria > Squamata > Crotaphytidae > Gambelia > Gambelia wislizenii. Next base: position 25,575,791 of record JAUMIR010000004.1, read on the forward strand.
TGAGCAAGTCACACTCTCCCAGTAGCAGAGGAAGGCGAGGCAAATCCCCTCTGAACAAATTCTACAAAGAAAACCCCATGATAGGTTCATCTTAGGGTTGCCGTAAGTCATAAATGATTTGAAGGCACACAGCCACCACAACAAAGTTTGCCCTCAGTAAACTCAGTCAGGGAAGAGGAGATGGCAGAAACATTGTACTACTCTATTCAGGGCTGGATTTTTGTGTGGCTTCAAGCAACCTCTGCCTTATGGTGACACCAAAGCAACCCTATCATGGGACTTTCTTGGCAAGAATTATTCAGCGGAGGTTTGTCATTGCCTTGTTCTGAGCCTGAGAGAACATGACTTGTTCAAAGCCACCCACAGTGTTTTCATGGTCAAGCAGGGATCCTAGTCCTAGTCCTAATACTCAAAGGTCTACACTACTTGGATTGAGATTTTTTAAAAAAAGGCATATTCTGTAGCCTTGGCAACTGCAGCCCTGCTTCTCTCCAGCTCCCTTCTCTTTCTGAACTGAATGAGTAAGTACAGTAGGACCCCCATATCCACTGGGGATTGGTTCTGGGGGGCCTTGTGGATAACAACAACCATGGATAATAGCAAACACCATAGATTTTCCTTGGTTTTTTTTTTCCAGGCTGTGGGGGCGTGTTCTGGAATAGTTTCTTTCTGACATTTCGCCTGCATCTGTGGCTAGCATCTTCAGAGAACGGCGGGTAGGAGTGTGTCTGGGGTTTATATGCTGTGAACCCCTGTTGGGGAGGATATGTAAATTTGCATAATTGAATGGTTAGTTTCTGGGTATAGAAGTGCAAGGCTCGGTAGTGTCAGTTTGGCTGATGGTTGGTTGATGGGCCATTATCTGCTGGAAATCCCCCTGTCCCTGGGTGGAATTCCTTTGTAAGTGTTGAGTTTTGATTCTATTGTATTTCAAAACTGGGTGCCTTGATTTTGTTTACTTTTAAGGTTTCTTCTTTCCTGTTGAAGTTGTCCAGGTGTTTGTGGACTTCAATAGCATCTCTGTGCATTCTGACATGATAGTTGTTTGCCTGGTCCAGAATTCCTGTGTTTTTAAATAGCATTTTGTGTCCAGTTCAGTTTATAACATGTTCTGCTACTGCTGATTTCCACTGAAAATAATGGGACTTGGTTTAAATACCATAGAGTTGCCTTGGAGGACCTAGAAAATGGCTAGAGCAGACACATTTGCTAGGAAGACTCTATGGTAGGTGTGCTGTTTTGTGTCCTGTGGATAATTGAATCAGTGTATAATGAATCAGTGGATACAGGGGTCCTACTGTACAGCCTCTTCTTTGATATTTCCCCACAGAGTTGGTTAAACCGATAATTCATAGGGGTTACGCTGACTCTTGTGAGCCCAGTGGTGTTTCTGTTCTTCTAAAGCTGTTTTCACCCTTTGCCACTAAGTACTGAAGAAAAAAGAAGCAAAAAACAAACAAACAAAAAAACAAAACCCTAAACCAAACCAAAACAAAATACAAAAAACAGCTGCAATGATTGGCAGCAATCAGTGATTTAGTAAAGGGTAACATAAAGGAGCGGTTTGTTTTTTTTCAGATCACTTCAAGTTATTTCTTTATTTCTCCCTTTAGCAATAAGTACCCAATCCTGCTGTGCTTATCATAGTAGCAGAATAAAGGAACTCTTGCTGCAGGGAAACAAACAGGGTCCTTTGTTAGTCACTGGGTAGAGCACACAACTAGAACAGGGAAACAGAGCAAAGGAAAATCCAAGGGGTGGTGTATAACCCCTGCCCAGGGATGGGCAAAAAGTGGCCTGCAGGCCATATGTGGCTCTTGAGATCCCAAAGTACAGCCCCTAAAGCCCTCCAATGACCCAGACAATTTTGGGGAAATTTTTCACCCAGAAACCCCTTCTGGGGTCAAAAGGCCCACAGACTCCCTGAAGATGAAGCCGTTTTCTTCCAACCTCCCCCCAAAAATGGGGGGGGAGGGGGGATTGGCCAAAATGGTTGGCGTGATGTCACTTCTGGCATGCCAAAATCAACTAGTGTGGTCCACCAGAGAGGCACGGGTGGGGGGATGGTTCTCTTCCCCTCCACAGTTATCCACCTCTGCTGTAACCTATAATCCAAAATTTTAATATTTAACTCTTCAAAGGTCATGTAACTATATAGAACTATATAGACTTATTTTTCAGTATAATGTAAATAATTTTGTGACTGTGATAACGACAAGTCCATCCTCAGTCAGAGGGCATCTTGTGTGGGCCACTTTAGAGGAATCTTTCCTATGAAGCTTTTGCTGTGCACCAGCCCTGCCTTACTCACTGAATTTTTCAGAAGGTTCTGTTCCTAAACTGTCCCTACTCTCAAGACAACCTCTTGTTCCATAAATGAGGGCTGTTGTTTTCTGTCATGTCACAAATTTTAAAAGACATAAAAAAATAAATAAAAACCTGGCATGGGGTTAACCACATCCCTGGGGGGTGGGCAGTATGCTCATTTGTCTCACTATGGCTACAAGCTGGTGAGTAGGATTCTGGAATATACTTTGTTCTTTAGTCAAGTCTGCAGAGGTTGGGCAACTGCAGCCTGCCAGATGGTGTTGGACTGCAACTCCCATCATGTAGGGAGGGAGTAAAGGAATTTCACACCAAACAGCATTTGGTAGAATGCCAGGTCCCCAAAGGAGTCAGTTGCAAACTACTGCAGTGCCTCAACACATACGTCTCTCTCTCTGGCTTTTCTTCGCAAACGAAGATTCAGGAAGGACTCATCCTGCGCTTTCTGCAAGCGCACTGATGACTAAAAAGGCCAATCCAAGATAAACAAGTCCGGTTGCAGAACGCACAGCAGAAGGTCTCCTTGGGTGATGTTTCCTGGTTGTGATTCTTTCTGTGTTGTCATTTCTCTTCAAGACTTGTTCGGTGTGAGTTCTCAAATAAGGCTGCAGCATTGTGGATAGTGCGTCTCCATGCCTCCCGATGTGAGGCCAGGGTGGACCATTGTTGGTGATCAATTTGGCCGAGCCTGAGATGTTGTTTCAGGGAGTCCTTGTATCGCTTTTTTGGAGCGCCCCTCTTACTCTGACCCTGTGGCGAGTTTACCGTAGAGTACTTTCCAAAGGGCAATGGCAGAGCTTGAAGAAGACGACGGCATCTATATACGCTACCGTACTGATGGTAGCTTGTTTAACTTAAGCCGTCTGAGGGCTCATACTAAGACTCTAAACTATCTAGTCCGTGAGCTGCTCTTTGCTGATGATGCTGCCCTTGTGGCCCACACAGAAGCAGCTCTGCAGCGCCTAACATCCTGCTTTGCAACAGCTGCAGAGCTGTTTGGGCTAGAAGTCAACCTGAAGAAAACAGAAGTTCTTTACCAGCCTGCACCACAGGACGAACACCACCATCCCCACATTGCCGTCGGCAAATCTGTGCTCAAGTCCGTTCAGCAGTTCACCTACCTGGGAAGCATCATCTCCTCAGATGCCAAGATTGACAAAGAGATCGATTACAGATTAGCAAAGGCATATAGTGCATTTGGAAGACTTCACAAAAGAGTCTGGAGCAATAAACACCTGAGGCAAAGCACAAAAATCAGTGTGTATAGAGCCATTGTACTGTCTATCCTCCTTTATGGATCTGAAACATGGGTCACCTATCGCCACCACCTACGACTCCTCGAGCGCTTTCATCAGCGCTGTCTACGCACAATCCTAAATATACACTGGACTGACTATGTGACGAATGTTGCTGTCCTTGAGCAAGCAGGGATCACCAGCATTGAGGCCATGATATTGAGAACACAGCTGCGCTGGGCAGGGCACATTTCTAGGATGGAGGACCATTGCCTCCCAAAAATAGTACTCTACGGTGAACTCGCCACGGGTCAGCGTAAGAGGGGCGCTCCAAAAATGCGATACAAAGACTCCCTGAAACAACATCTCAGGCTCGGCCAAATTGATCACCAACAGTGGTCTGCCCTGGCCTCACACCGGGAGGCATGGAGACGCACTATCCACAATGCTGCAGCCTTATTTGAGAACTCACGACGAACAAGTCTTGAAGAGAAACGACAACGCAGAAAGAATCACAACCCAAAAACATCACCCAAGGAGACCTTCTGCTGTGCTTTTTGCAACCGGACTTGTTTATCTCAGATTGGCCTTTTTAGTCATCAGCGCGCTTGCAGAAAGCGCGGGATGAGTCCTTCCTGAATCTTCGTTTGCGAAGAAAAGCCAGAGACTATTTTTGGGAGGCGATGGACCTCCATCCTAGAAATGTGCCCTGCCCAGTGCAGCTGTGTTTTCAGTATCATGGCCTCAATGCTGGTGATCCCTGCTTGTTCAAGGACAGCAACATTCATCACATAGTCAGTCCAGTGTATATTTAGGATTGTGTGTATACTGTAGTGCCTCAACACATATGTAAAACTAGTAGAATTAAGAAATAGAACTATGCTTGTAGTCTTTTCACACAAAAATCTAATTCCTTCTCCACGCCGTCCATTTCAGTAGCCTAATTGGTATGTGAGTGTGGGTGGTCTTTTTGTTTTGGTTTGTTACTACTGTTTTAGCTACCAGATGCCCTCCCTCCCTTGCTGTCCACTAAACTTCTGCTAAGATGCATCAAGTGAGTGTGTGTCTTTTCTGAAGTCTGTGTGGGGTATGACTCCTGTTCCCACACTTTTTTATGGCATGGGGACACTTGTTTATTTGCAAAATATACTGAAATGTGAGGCCAGTTACATGATATAGGGTTGCCAGAGTCAAAACTGGAGACACCTCTTGTCGTTGTCATGGTAACCTGTTTGTGTGACAAGCAACACCTACTGAAATTCCTTCTTGCACACAATCATTAAAAGCACAGGATCTGTCTTTAGTTTTTCAGTTTGGCAACCCTGTAACACGTCTGTGCCTACATCTTTTTTATTCATTAATTTATTTAATTATTTTACAGCTGCCAGTCACCAGGAATCCAGATCAGGAACATGGTTTAACACTCTCCCTTGTGCCATTTTCTGATGAAAACCACCTTGCAAAATCTGTGATTTGCATGGTGGAAGAAACATGCATGCAATATGTTTCTCTTTCCACAGTAAATACCAGCTCTTGAAGTAGTGATGTACTTCCTATGATGCCTGGGTTTTTTTTCGGACAGAAAAACAGCACTGTGGGGAGGGAGCAATAACACCATTGTCCTGATCTGGACTGCAGCTCCTTCCAGCAAGTATTTGCAAAAGTAAAAAGGAAGGTAGGAAGGATACAGAGTGTACCTCTGTTGCCCTAACTGTATAACACTGTTTTGAAGGTTTCCATGGTTTTCAGGTGACAGAGCAGGAGGAGGTAGGAATGTATTACAGGCATTGTGGTCAGTGGTAGTATGAATACAAAAGAGGGGATACATAGGTTCTTCATGTTGCAATAAGTGGGACAACTTACTTTGTCACGCTTTACATTTCTGAAATAAAATGTTTAACACATCTCTTGTAACTTTGATAGGACAAAGACTTCTAATTACGATACCTGTGTTAATCTGTTTATTTGCTCAATGAGTGTATGCTACCTCCAAACTACTGTTTGTTAATGACTACTGCTAACATTAAAAACAATCGTGTGTACCTTTTGCATTTCAATTCCACCATATCCCACTCCTATCCCATTATGTGTATAAACATCTGCCAAATGAGGTAATGTTCCATGCACTGGTTGAAATAGGCTATAGTCCACAAAAAGTATGCACTTGTCTTTTAAGCTGTCACCGCTACTATGAAAGATTGATATGCCTATCCTCTCTAGAAATCATAAATGTATTTTGTTCTTAGATATATTTATTTTAGCAACACTAGTAATAATACAACTTCAGACTTCTGAAAGTTGAAAACAACAATGCATAATGCAATACATATATATCTAATTTGCACATAGAACGATAAAAATGCCAAAGAAATAAAAAGACCATTAAAAAGATTAATGTCATCTATTCCACTTTTATAATAACAGCAAAAGTTTGTGCATGTACATTTCCACCACCAATCATCATTTAAAACTTAAGAACAAATTCTGACAATATTTTTCTTTTTTAAAAAAACTACTGAGTGAACAAATACGCTTAAAAATGAAAGGCTGGGATGCAAGATCAAAGTACGTAGATTTTTCAGAATCAATCCATGAGTGTGAGATACAAACATGTGTAGCTTTCATGGTACGCTTTAGATTTTGATGTAACATATTTTAAGGCATTTGAAAAAAGCAAAAAACAAAAAAACAAAAACAAAAAAAAACCTGTTGCTTAACAGTGTCCTTCATTTTGTTCCATCAGTATCAGTTGATAACAACATCAGTGGGGTGTGTCTCACTAAGTGCTATCTAAACCCACCACGATGGAACTGGTGAATCTGTTGCTTCGATACAGGCTACATTTTTACCTCCATAGTTTATGAAGACTGTACAGTTAAAAACTTTGCTAAGCCTTTCTGTAGAACTGGAAGAAGGAAGAAAATTCATTGCACTGTACAGTATAGAAATTCATTGCACTTTATAGAAAGAACCCTACAGCTAAATGGACACAAACCTGAGCTCCAAACATGTGAGGCAGTCAAAAACATGCCCATTTACACTGATGAACTATGTCTGCAGCCAAGACATATCTGAATATCTAGTATTTTGCCATTTCTTTCTCTGTCTGTTGCAGTCCATTAGTTAAAATGTTGGATTCAGTTTTAATAGAGAAGATCCCTGTTCAAATTTCTGTGCAGCTGTGGTTTTACTGAGGCTGCAGTCCTCTACCCATTTACTTGACAGTAAGCCTTAGTGACAGCCCAGCTGGGCTGAAAATGTAAGGGGTGAATGCCAGGTCACTGAATGATGAAATTACTTCCATTCAGGACTTGATTCTGGATGAGCAGGCTGACCTGACATGGATCACAGAGATGGGCTGGATGAGGCAGGGGGCACAATTAATCTCTCTCAGGTTTGTCCATTGTGGTTCTCTGTGCAATAGCGAGCAAGACCTGGGATCCAAGGTGGCTGACCAAGTGCCCTGTCCCTCAGTCTTCAGGGTTTGACTGTCTTTATTTAAAGGTGGGTGGTTGGGACAGAGTGGGGGTTCTGTTAATGTACCACCCACTCTACAGCTCAGCAGTCTCTCTTCCCAAGCTAGCCAGGATGGTCTTGGATTCCCTTGGCTTGTGATGCCAGGGGACTTGAATATCCATGATGAGACTTCCCTGTTGGGAGTGGCCCATGACTTCATGTCTGCCCTGACAATCATGGGTCTGTCCCATTTGGTCTCTTGCCCCACTCATGCTGCTGGGCACACTCTGGATTTTGTTTTCTGTGTTCGTGGGGTGATGGTGATCTGGGAGTGGAAGATCTGTCTTTAGTTCCATTGTTATAAACAGATTATTACTTAGTGGGATTTAGACTTGCTGGGGCTCAGAACCTCTGCAAAGGTAGAGGATGGATTAAGATGGTCCACCTTAGGAGGTTTATGGATCTGGATGGCTTCCTGATGGAGGTTTATGGATCTGGATGGCTTCCTGATGGCTCTCAGGGAGTTTCCTGCTGCCTTGGCAGGCAGTTCTGTCAAAACTCTGTCAACCATTGGAATGGGTAAATGACCAAGGTGGTACACATGATGGCCAGCCCAGACCTCTGGTTTCCCCAGGATGTGATGGTGATTAAATGAGTGAGACAGCAACTAGAACAACATTGGCAGAAACCTAGGACTCATAAAGAGTCAGGGAATTGGAAGGGACCTCATGGGCCATCTAGTCCAACCCCCTGCTCGATGCAGGAGCTCAAGCTAAAGCATCTCCAGCTAAACTCCCCCCCCCCCAAAAAAAAAACACCTGGCAGACTTCACAACAACCCTGTAACATAGGCTGGTGGATTCTTAAATTCCTTCCCTTCTTAGCGTTCCACTCTTTTCCCAGAATTGCTGAGGGTGACTTACTCTGTTGCCCTGCTGCCGCCAGTTGACTGCCTAGATCTCGTTGCTGGTGACCTGTTGCCACTGCCACCAGTTGACTGTTTGGGTTTTGCTGTAGCAGCGGCAGCATCCTGCTGCCGCCAGCGCCAGTTGACTGTCTGGGTTCCTATCTGGGCCACAAATTGCATGGCAGGAGTAGATTGTGAGGTGGAGAGGGAATTTGCATGTGGGTGGTGATTGGTTGGGTATGTTTCCTCAGCAGCCAATCAGCACTCTGGGAAAGACAACACATCCAAGAGAATTAGATAGATAGATAGCTGGATAGATAGATAGATGGCATCCCCAGCAGGTAACTGTGTATCCTCTTTTTGGCAATGTCCAGAGAAGGAGAGCCCACCACATCTCTAGGCAATTCATTTCACTGCTGAACTGTTCTTACTGTCAATACGTTCTCTCTAATGTTCAATCAAAATCTACTCTCCAGTAACTTCAAACTATTAGACCTGGTCCAACCCATAGGTCATCCACCAAGGTTAGACTGGCTCCCGCCCTGCTATCATGTATAGATGGATGAAGACCTTTTAGTTTTGGCAGGTCTTTGATGGCTGATTGCTCAGGCAGGCGGATATCCTTTTAGAAGGAGCTGCACTGTACTGCTTATTTGTTGTTCAAAATGGTTTTGGTTTAAGTTGCTTTTAATTCTTTTGTTAGTTTACTTCTGTCTGGATCTTTTTCACTGGGATATATGGGATTGTGATGACTATATGCATGGTGTATATTACGGGTGGGCAAAGTGTGGCCAGTGGGCCATATGTGGCTCCCTAGAGCCATTTTTCTCCTTTTTTTTTTTTGCTCTGAAATGCTCAAGAATGACCTCTAGAGGGATTTCCACCACATATGGAGCCCCCTTTAACCCTCCCCCCAGGGGTCAAAAACAATTTCCCAATTTTGTTTCCCTCAGAATGCCCTCTAGGGGCCCAGTAAGACCCCAAACCTATCCCATGTCACCTAGAGGGCATTTAGGGGAAAAGCATTACTTTGCTGTGAGAGCCGGTGCAATGGGGGGAGCGCGACCCTCCAAGGTCTTCTGGAGGGCTAAAACAGCTCCCTAGCCCTCCACTGTTGCCTATCTCTGGTGTATATGTATGTGTGTTAATGGGTTGTTTGTGTATAAGTGTGGAATGTGTGTGTATTTGAGAAAAAGAGAGAGAATACGTGTACAAAGCTGTGCATAGCTATGCACCCATCTGCTGCTGGCATGTGCCCCCTGCTATACTTACATAGCATAAATGTGGCCCTCAACGAAAACAGGTTCCCCATCACTAGTCTACACTGACTTCAGCAGAGTATTTGGGAAGGAATATTTCCCACAGTAACCTTCCACCTTTAGCCTGAACCCTTAGAAAACATGAGCTCTGCCCCTGACCTATTATCTTCCCCCTTTGTTCTCTAATTACCATGGTTAGCAATGGCCTAGGCAGCAACTGTCTTATCAACACTTAACATGACTGAATGAATAGGAACAAAATTGTAATAATTTAAAACTATTAAGGTTTCAGATTCCCCACACCTACAATTAGTCATACTTGGCCTAATTACTGCAGTACCATTCACATCACACATCAAACTGAATGAACAATCATGATTGCTGTCACAATTATATATCTAGTTTTTATTAAATTAACAAAGGGAGACAGTATTTCTTGAAAGGTCTCTAATTGTTTCCACCTCTGTTCCCCATCACCTTGAGTCATCTTCATTTTGTCAGTATTGCTGTTTCTATTATATTTCAGTTCTTAAAAACCCAAGCTTCCACAGGAAATGGCAGGCTTTATAGTTAGCCTAGAAATATAGGAAATGCAAAAACAGTGGTGTTTTTTAAAAAAAACCTAACCATTTATTAGTTTGAAATGCCTCCTCACCCAAACATAGGAGCTAGGGTTGCCAGATCTCAGTTTTCATGAATCATATCCAGGTGGGAGACAAGGCTGCAAATTCTCCAGTTTTGGTGGGCTCATTTCTAGGTAAGAAGAAAGAGCTGTGTGCAAATTTCCAGCTCAGCTAGGAGAGCAACAGCTTGCTACAATTTGTAAGGTTTAATTGATTTGTTGCTCCAACCTGCAAGGACTCTTTAGGGGGATTTGTCTATTTACTTAGCTTCTTCCTGCTCTCTCGGTCCTTGTGGTACCAGAGCTCACCATCTGTTCTGCATCCATCTTCCGGCTGGAAGCAAATAGCAATAGCATTTATATTTCTATACCGCTCAACAGTGCAAAGCACTCCATATGCGGTTTACAATGTGTGTTAGCGAATTACCCCCAACAAGCTGGGTACTCATTTTACCAACCTGCGGAAGGATGGAAGGCTGAGTGAACCTTGGAGCCCTTGGGATTGAACTCACAACCTTGTGGCTGCAGCACGAGCATTTAACCACTGCACTACCAGGTCTCCCTGAAGTCATAGGCTAGATTAAATGCTCCTTATCCTGTCTCCTAAAGTCAGTGAGAAGGAATAAATTCCCAAAATAGCTATGATACCTGCCTTATTTTCAAACAGGAAAATCTCTCTCCCTCAGTCCTTAAATAATAATCATAATGATAATTTCTTATCTGCCTCTCTCCATGGATCAAGGGGGGCAACAACAACAGACCAACATACAATATCAGTTAAAAACACACAGCATCAGTTAAAATGCATAACATTCAATTTAAAAGAACAGATAAGACAAATACCTATTAAAACAACCAATCCATATTTAAAATTCATAGTTTAAAAATCACAATTTAAAAATAATTTGGATAGGCCTGTTGGAAGAGAATGGTCTTTAATGCTGTTTTAAATTTGGACAGTATATTCAGCGTATGTGTGTGTTTGAATGACAAGCTGTGAACAACAATGGTTGGTACTTAAGCCATTATGCTTAATAACATTACTAAGAGCGGTCCTTAAGTTTTGCCCTGGAAACCTCAGGAACTGGGACAATCCTGCACTGGCAACCCTAATAGGAACCTTAAAGCCATTTCAACTTTCCTTATAGTGCAACCCTATGACTTCAGAGAGACTTGTTCCCCTGGAGTTAATTGCAGCCTAAAATATACTTACTCTCTCTCTGGCTTTTCTTTGCAAACGAAGATTCAGGAAGGACTCATCCTGCGCTTTCTGCAAGAGCACTGATGACTAAAAAGGCCAATCCGAGATAAACAAGTTTGGTTGCAGAAAGCACAGCAGAAGGTCTCCTTGGGTGATGTTTCCAGGTTGTGATTCTTTCTGCATTATCGTTTCTCTTCAAGACTTGTTCGGCGTGAGTTCTCAAATAAGGCTGCAGTATTGTGGATAGTGTGTCTCCATGCCTCCTGATGTGAGGCCAGGGCGGACCATTGTTGGTGATCAGTTTGGCCGAGCCTGAGATGTTGTTTCAGGGAGTCCTTGTATCGCTTTTTTGGAGCGCCCCCCCTTACGCTGACCCATGGCGAGTTCACCGTAGAGTACTATTTTTGGGAGGTGATGGTCCTTCATCCTAGAAATGTGTCCTGCCCAGCACAGCTGTGTTCTCAATATCATGGCCTCAATGCTGGTAATCCCTGCTTGCTCAAGGACAGCAACATTCGTACAGTAATTGTAATCTTATATTAGCTTCATGTCCCCCAAGTGAGTGGCTGAAACAGTGGAACAATAAGCTGTATCAGTTCTTATGTAGTGTCTGTAGGTGACTTAACAATTAAACATTTTTTCATATCTCCAGAAAAAAAGCTACACCACCAGCAAGCACAATGTGTTACCTCTGACTACTAAATGCAGCCACTAAATCCATTCATATTTAATCTCTGTTTAGCTTTTACGAGACTCCCTTGCAACTTGAGTCTCTCCTTTGACTTGTAAAGTATTACCAGGCTTAGTGCTATGGATCCCAGAGGGAAACATGAGGACAGATGTAATGGTAAATGCCATAGCTGACTGCTGAATATTCATGAAATCAAACATGATCCTCTGATTCCTGGGGACCAGTATGCTCCGTGGAAAAATTAGACTGATATGTTTTTTGGAAATGCATTAGTCCAGCTCTTCCCATAGGTTTGGCAAATGAACTGGAGTAGCCCAATCTCTTCCACTACCGGAAAAGAGAAGCAAAGCAACTGCCCACACTCACTGCAGGCAGCCCCCATGCTAGTCTTGTAGAGGAGAAGGGGGCTTGCCGCTTGCCGGCGGGCCTTTTTACGGCCTGATCGGCACCCCCGGTATGCCCTCCGGTGCTCCCCCCATTGCGTCTGCACTTGGGGGGAGAGGGGGGAACCACATGGTCTGCCCTGGCAGCCACCATTTTTCCTCCTGCCTTCTGCCTGGCATGCTTTGCGGCCGGAAGGGGCAGGGAGGGACAGCAGCCAATCAGGGTAGGCCTGCCCGGCCCTGATTGGCGGAGGCCGACAGTGCAGGGCGGGTCATCTGGCCGGCCACTGGCGCAGCTGGATGACAACAGCAAGAGGGGACAGAGCTGATAAAAGGCAGCTCCATCAAATTCCTGCCCTCTTTTGGCTCGCTGTGGCATGATTAGCATGACTGGCAAGTCATGGAGTCAGTCATCATGACTCAGCATGATTTCTGCAGTTGTTTGGCCATTTTAAAACTTAGGTTCAGTCACCAATTCCTGACACCCCGTGGATACCAAAAAACAGTGGATAATAGCAAACACCATTAAAAATAATGGGACTTCCGGTTTAAAATACCATAGAGTTGCCTTGGAAGACCTAGAAAATGGCTAGAGAGGACATATTTTCTAGGAAGACTTTATGGTAGTTGTGCTGTTTTGTATCCCGGGGATAACTGAATCAGTGGATAATGAATCGGTGGATATGGGGTCCTACTGTAGATGCTGTTATCACTGGCACCTCCTCCATGATGCAGAACGAAGAGAAGAAGGAACATGAAGGAACAGTGAAGAAGGCAGTGATCTCCCACAAGTTGGAGGAGGTTGCAACCACAGGCGTAGGGTTTCCAGAGTAAACATTAGAGACAGATTCCATACCTTTAATGGCTGTGTAGGAAAGGCGGATTTCAACAGGTGTTTGCTACCTGGATGTGTGACAAGCAACACTTCAAGTTCCCTCTTCCACACAACCATTAAGGATACGAAAACTGGCTTCAGTTTTTAGTCTGGCAACCACACGCAGCATCCCCACCACACCAGAGGCTGACTGTCCTACGGACTTGCTATTTCAGGAAATAGTCACTGCAACGCCTGGGCCTTTCAAATCCCACCACTGCCACCACTTTTGTGATGCAGGGGCTTTTCAAATCCCACCGCTGCCACCACTTTTGTGATGCCACCACCAAACCTTCGACAACTCACAACAACCAGGTGGTTGAGGGCAAACTTCAAAGTGCCAGTCCCACTTTACCTCAGGGTTCAGCCCGGTCGCCTCTTTACCTTCTGTTCCTCCCACCTAAATCCCTTAAAGATTCCTAGTTCCTTTCTTCTGAACCAGGGACATTATTTTTAACTTGAATGTGTGGAGTGTGTATTTGGTAGCTGGCCTTTAATTATCTTTATTCTGTAGGAATGAACCAGAGTCTATATTTGTATTAACAAAGGCTAACTTTATTAAAGGGAATAAACATACTTCAGGGTGGAATCTTCTGTTTAACCAGTTCTTATATCTTTATAATGTCATTCCTTATTTCCCAGACTCATTCGCTCTTTGTCCACTCACACCTCTATGCCAAATTAGTAACCTCTGCACACCATTTTACCTCATCCAAACCTCTCATACAACATACACATAACGGAGCCTTCTGCTCCATCCTCCTGTCATCAACTGACTCTGTTCTTAACTCCTGCTTAACTGATACTTAACTTAACTGACTCTCTCCAACTGTCATGCTTACTTAAAACATCCAGAAGCCCCTCCGCTTTCTGCTTCCTACCACAGGACTGGCTCCTGGAACACATTTCTCCCATTCGCTCATCCAGCCATCTGTCACAGTCACCTCTGTGCAGAGCCAGCTTCTGGCATGGTGGAGGCATGGGGATGCTGTCTTTGCAGCCTATCCCTTCTGGGGCACTGTTGCTTCTGCCATCTGCTCTGGTAAGGAAGGGAAACGAGGATTGCCAGACTGATAACTAGAGAGGCTTCCTGTTCCTTTAATGGCTGTGTAGAAGAGGGAATTTCAGGAGGTGTTGCTTCTCACACCATTTCAGTTTTCAGTCTGGCAACCCTAGACAGATGCTTCCATTGCATCCTCTTCTTCTTTGGGACAGTAGGGAGTGAGGAGAACCTGTAGCTACCATGGGTTTTATGTTCCTAATCTATTCATTTTAGGTTTCAGCACACATGAGAAAGAGTTCCTCCATTATACTTTTCTTTTTTTCCACATCTCAGAATTATAGCACTATGTTCCACTTCCGATATCTGGCAACATACTGTGGAATCATGAGATTTGTACTTTGGTGAGGCAATATAGCTCTCTGGTTGACCATTCTAAATTTGTTGTTAACTGCTGTCAAATCAACTTTGGCTTATGGCGACCCTGTCAATGAGAGACCTCCAAGTCACCTTATTAACAACAGCTCTGCTCAGGTCTTGCAGACTCAGGATCGTGGCTTCCTTGATTGAGACTATCCATATGGAATGCGATCTTCTTCTTTTCCTACTGCCTTCTACCTTACTAAACATTATTGCCATTTCTAGTGAGTCATGTCTTCTCATGATATGTCCAAAGTACATCAATCTCAGTTTAGTCACCTTGGCTTCTAGGGAATGTTCAGGCTTGATTTGCTCTAGACCCATTTATTTGTCTTTTTGGCAGTCCGTGATATCTGCAGGACTCTCCTCCAGCACCACATTTCAAATTAGTTGATTTTGTTTCTATCAGCTTTCTTCACTGTCCAGCTTTAACAACCACATGTAGAAACTGGAAGTACCATGTCATGGACAATCCTAGCTTTAGTATTTAATGGTATATCTTTATACTACAAAATCTTGACTAGTTACTTCATAGCTGCCCTTCCAAAGCCTAGTCTTCTTCTGATTTTTGACTGTGGTCTCCATTTTAATTAACGACTAAGCTAAGGTATGGAAAATCTTGAACTATTTCAATGTCTTCATCATCTACTTTAAAGTCATGTAAATCGCCTGTGGTCATTATTTTTGTTTTCTTTAATGTTCAAATGTAAACCTACCTTTGCACTTCTTCCTTGAGTTTCTTCAATAATTGTTCCAAGTCGTTGCTATTTTCTGCTAGTAGTATGGTGTCATCTGCAGATCTTAAACTGGTGATGTTCCTTCTGCCAATTTTCATTCCTCCTTTCTCTGAGTATAATCCTGCTTTATGTATGATATGTTCAGCATACAAGTTAAACAGACAGGGTGATAAAATGCAGCCTTGCTATATACTTTGACAGCACCCATCTTGGAATATCAAATAATTGGCTATATTTAATAATTTGGCTAAAGTGACCATCCACGTGATTACAGGTAAACCAGGGACCCCCTAACACCAAGATGGGATTCATGCAAAAACAAGAGAACGGCCTGTGGAAATTTCCCAAAGCAAACACTCTCAAGTAAGACTCAACACTTGGAGGTAAGTCATCAGTAATCCACTCAATGATTGCAAGAGACCTTATTGCTTCTGAAATGGGATTCCCTTTCCTGCCACCCTCCAACAATAGGCCTTGCCTGTTTCCTGTTCAATTCCAAAAGTATCAATCATTAATGATTGCTAACTCTTCCGGAGTAGCCTTTGTTTTAGCCTGGGAACCTCCAAGAACCATTGTATTTCACCCACAATGCCTATCTCTGCAGGGGAATTATTTCATATAAATATTACCCCAAAACACCACCAAAGAGTACACAGTTCCACTTCCTTTCCATTCCACATCACACTGTGTAGCCAGGGCATCATCTGGACCTCCCTGTTGTCAGTTTACTTCATCATCTCTGCTCTGCAGGATAAGTACAGTATAAATTGCTACCCCCTTACTCTATTCCTCTATCCAAATACTTCCTACTACTTTTGATAGCCTTGTGTGAGTGCTTGAAGCCTGAGTGTTTGTGTGAATGCTGTTAATATTCATTTCCAATATAGACAATTACCAGCATACATAGGTTAAAAGGTCCTGCTGTTGCCCGTCCTCTTGCTGCCATAATCGAGCTAATTAAATATTCCACATTTTAATATTAGGACATTAGAGGGTCCCCATGGACCCCAGACAGTTTGGGTAACAGCCTTGCCTGACTTCCTGGCCAGTGGGAATCCATTCAGTTTCTCTGTATTTTGTCCTGACTGCAGTCCATTCTAACCTGACAATATCTCTGGCTTCAGTCAATTAGGCTTAATAGTGAAATCTATGTTTTACATTAACTGTAAATCCTATGGGAATGTTCTTCAGGTTGTATTTTGACACAACGGTTGGTTTAGTGTTCTTTAGCTTTACTCTAATTTTTGATATTAGCAGTTCATGGTCTGTGCCACAATCTGCTCCTGGTCTTGGTTTTGCAGACAGAATGGAGGTTTTCCACCTTCTGCTTCTAATTATGCAGTCTATTTGATTTCTATATTGGCCATCAGGTGATGTCCAGGTACAGGAAGCCCCTGTCTTCTGACAGCTCATTTTCTGATGATGCACTCTTTTCAATGCTTGCAAATTAAGAACAAGTTATATTAATTCAACAAGGAATCCACTCTTTCAACAGTTCTTGCTTATAGAGACTTTCTTGGGACTGACCACATATGTGTGTGCTGCTTGCAAAGTGAGCTGAGGGGGACGGAGTCACCAAGCTAACCGAGAAACTTTGCAAGCAGTGCGCATGAGTGCTTGCAGGTAGTTCCAAGCGAGCTGCTATAATTCTCTCATGTTCCCTACATGGGTTCTGCTTTTTGACCAATTCTGGTTTCTTACACTGCTGCAGTCCATAACCTGTTGGATAAGTGGGGGATTCCTGTATACAGTTGCCTTTTGTTTGCTTGAAGAATGTGTTTGCAATGAATAAACTGTTGGCCTTGCAAAATTCAGTCAGTTGGTCTCCTGCTTCATTTTTTGATTCTAGGCCAAATTTTCCTACAATCTTTGATTCTGCTCTGTTTCCTACTTTTGCATTCCAATTGCCTATGATTAACAACAAGTCCTATTTGGGTATGTGTCCAATTTCCTTCTAGACTCCAGCATAGAATCTTTCAATTTCTTCTTCTGCCTCTGTAGTTGGAGCATAACATTGGATTATGGATATATTGATTGGTTTTCCCTGAAGTCTTATTGATATGATTCAGTCAGGCTGTGCATTATATCCTTTGACTTCTTTTGCTACATCTCTCCTCACTATTAATGCCACTCCATTCCTTCTTAATTTTCATTTTCTTGATTAAAACACTGTATCATTTATCTGACTCAAAATGTCCAATTCCTGTCTAGTAAGTATTTCAATGTTTATACATTCCATTTCTTCTTCTTCTTTTTTTTTTTACTGTGTGTAGCTTGCCCTGATTCATGCTTCTCAGGTTCCATGTTCCTATAATATGTGTTGTGCAGTACTGGACTTTCCTTTAACCTCTGAGCATGTCAACAGCTGAACATTCTTTTGGCTTGAGTCATTAGCAGCAGTGCTACTTGAAGTTGCCCTCTATTGTAGCCCAGTAACTTGTTGAGTGGTATCTGATCTGGGAGTTTCATCTTCCTGCACTATCTCTTGTTTTATTTTGGATTATCTCATTATAGGGTTTTTTGCGGTAAAAGATTCAAAAGAGATTTATCGTGCCTCCTTCTACTATGCAAGCATTAGCTATGGTGCCACTTCCATGGTTTCTGAGAGATCTCCTGCCAGTGTCACCCCTCACTTCTGCTGTTGCCAGTAGATGTTTGGTACATTTAATCTGGCTCCTCAGCAAAAGCCTGTCTGACATGACAGCAGCACTGCTGCCATCAGCATAGCCTCACAGGAACATGCAATCCCACCACTGCAGTAAGGTCGTGCCATTGTTGGGCCATTCTGAATACCCCTCTCTAAACTGCAAATCCCAGAATTCCATAGGATGTCACCACGATAGTTAATGTGGAATACAGCACTATAATTGTGTAGTGTGAAAAAGTCTCTTTTTGAGTGAGAATTGGTACCAAATTTTCTGATAAAGCAGTAATGCCCAGGACAGAACTACTTTTTTAGCAGAGGTATACCTGGACTTTTAAAGAATATAATTAGTATAGTAACTAACTACTTTTGGGGGCCTTGGACCTACAATGGCAGCCAGTTACTTTTAAAGAGTAGCAATGCAATTCTAACATAATGATGCACTGGCTATGGTGGGTTAGGAATACCACAAAAGTAGAAGAAAAATACCACAAAAAAGTAGAAGGATCTATAATGGCAGCCAGTTACTTTTTAAGAGTAGCAGTGCAATTCTGACACAATGATACACTGGCTATGGTGGGTTAGGAATACCATGAAAGTAGAATGAAAAGGTGTCAACAACAGAAACTGGGGAAAAGAGAACTGTCTGTAACTAACCAAGGCCAAGTCTACATGAAGGAGAAAAAAATGGACTGCACCACAGCTATAGCAAGTTGCAGCAGCTGCAACCTGTCTTAATGGTTTTATAGCCTCCCATAAACCCCACATGCCTGTAGCTGAGATGGTGGTGGAGAGTGGGTTACTCTGGTTTTTAAATCTGCCGCTATTGGCGGCAGTGGGCACTTGCCCTGTAACCCATCCCCATCCTTTGCAGTCATCCAGCCAATCAGGTTTGTGCTGTATCCTTCATGGGGAAGTGATTCATGTCAAATTGCTGGTCTTAACAAGCAAAAATATGTGCATATTTCTGGAGGTTTTTTTTTTTTAAAGTCAGGAAAAGCTGAGAATGCTTTTCTTGCATAGTTTTTCCTCTTTTTGCCCCACCTTCAAAATATGATGAGACAATGAGGGATCCCATTAAGATAGCTCATTGTCTGAGTGAATTCTGTGAGGGGCATCTTCACCATGTGGACAACCCCCAAGTATGTCCTAAATAGTTTGCTGATATGCGATTTGTATTCCTGTTTTGATACTACTGCTTATATACTTGCCTATATTTTTTAAGATATGCAACTCATTGATTTTGACTTATTTATTCAGGGCATACGCAGTTACTTATTCCCCTTTTTGTGGGCTAGGAACAGGCAGAAGCCTCTTATGTTGCTTGAACTGGCTTTAGGTCTGCATAATCCTCTTCTGCTGGTTGATCTCAGGGATGAGCTAGCAAAGGGTTTTGTTGGCACAGCTTCTCTCCTGGCTGACAACAGCAGGCAGAAAAGCCAAAAAAGCAGTAGAGACAGGGTGATAGAGAGAGGAGTTTAGCTGTGCCGGATCCAAACCTCCTCTAGCCCCGGGTAACACCCACTATGTCAGCACAAAGATATTCCAGGACTAGAATAGTCCTAAGTGATTTCAATATCCTTAGCCTGAGAGGGGGTCAGATTCAACACTGCTTTAGCTGCCCTAGGGGCCGTTTACATGAAGAAAATGTCGTGAGATGAACTCGTGATGAACCCTGGTTGTTCACACGTTCACCGTGATGATCTCAAGATTTTCAGAAGGGTGGGTACCATATATCCTCCAAGGAGCGTGACTTTCTGTCCCTCAGTTTGTCCTGTGTTTTAAAAAAGTCTTGGGAGGTTGCGGAAAATTGGATATGTGAACAGGTTGGGACAAAATATCTTGGGAGTAGGTGATGGCTGGAAACTGAGGTGGGCAGGGGCAGGCACAGAGTTCAGAGAAGAAGGGGTCAGTGAAAGCAAAGCAGGCGCCCGCGTGTGTGTGCCTCAGTAGATTGCCAACCTCAACTCTCTTGGGTGAAAGCAAAGCGGGTGTGTGTCTGTGAGCCTCAGCAGATTGCCAATCTCTCCCCTCTTGGGGGAAAGCAAAGCAAGCATGTGCGTGTGTGCGCGCCTCAGTCACCCTTTTCAAGCTGCCTAGGTGGCTTTGCAAGTTACTTCCTCTGAAATATAACCTACAACTCCTGCTATTCAAGAGTGATTCTTGTGGGTTCTTAAAGACAAACAAGTTTTATTTTGCATTAACCTCTGTGGATTTACAGCCATGTAAATGGAGCTGGAGACCTTAAGGCAAGCCCATCAGGGGATTTTTTTTACAGGAATTTTGCAGAGGAGATTGCCTTTGCCTTCCTTCTCTGACCAATGCAGAAGCTTGAGCAAACATTTGTGTCAGCCAATAGCATCGCTCGTGGTGGGAAATTCCACAGGAAATAAGTCACTGAGGTTGTGAAAAAATGAGTAATCGCATCCTTGAGTGACAGCTAAAAAACCCCACAATTATCCTGGAACCTTTTCCCGTGTAAACAAACAAACAAACAAACAAACAAACAAAAACACCATGGGATACTATGTCTCGGAATCTTGCATTTGTCGTGGAAAAGGTTGTCATGTAAACAACAATCCCAGGATATTGTTCATCCAGGGACAAATTGTGTAAACAATAAGAGAGGAACTCAGGATGAGGATATCTCGCTCCTCCCTGGGATAAAAACTGTTGTGTAACTGAGCCCCTAGTGTTCTCACACCTGGCCCTCAGCTATTTGGGGAAGTTAGGATTACACTCCGAATCAGTGGTTCTTAGCCTTTTCTTTACCAGGGACCCCCTTCAAATATCTTTTGTTGCCATGGACCCCCAAGACTTAACTCAAGATTTAAAGCAACAACACCTACAACACCTAAATACCTAATAATACATGATGATGATGATGATGATGATGATGATATAATTGCACCATCCATTAAACCTTCCCTCAGAGGCACTGAAGGGAGAATGAAGACTTTTCTCCTGCTTCTTCCTTCAAGTCTGTGGCTGGAGTGTATTGAATGGCAATGCACAGGCCAAGCCATTCTTTGCCTTGGCTCATGTCACATGGTTGCTCCACTGCAGGGAGAAGATGGGCCAAACAGCCTTCAAGCCTTCGTGGACCCCCTGTGAGAACATCGTGGACCCCGGGGATCCGTCAACCACAGGTTAAGAACCACTGCTCTAGATCTCCAAATTCTGGGCCAGCTAGGAGCTCAGTAAACCTCTTTTCCCTGTCTGACTGGGACTTTAAAACCAAGGGGAGGCAGGCTTGGTAAGCATCTGGGAAAGAAGAGTACGCAACTAAAAAGCCGTTTTCCTATTTGATGGTGGCAGGTTGTGGAAACTTGCTGTAGGTCCTGTCATTATTGGATTTTATTTCTTCTATATTAATGAGATTTGGAATAAAAGGAATGTGGTCTTGGTTTCATCTGTTGTTGTCTTTCCCCACAGCTGTAGCTTAGGGCAGAAGCAGACATCTGGGGACCCATTTCTACAAAACAAACACATCTCTTACGTTCAGGCTTCTTGAGTATTTCTGGAATAACTTAGTGAGGATCACAAATGAAGCAGTAAACAACTTCTCGCTGCAAAGAGTTCAGATTATTCCAAGTCGGAGGTTGACCATTACCAGTAATTACTCTGAGCCTACCTGCCTATTAATATACCACCCAACTGTCTTGATTTAGCAGGGACAGTCCTGATTAATCCTTTGCTGTTCCACTTTTTTAGCTGCTTTTAAAATACCCCATTTTTGTCTCTTCCACCCACTTTCTCTCTTTGTCCTCTGCAGTTGCTGCAAACTGAGTTCAAACTGCAAAACTAGTTTGCATTCAGTTAACTGAGCAGGGGGGAGAGAAGAAGAGGAGGAGGAATCTTGTCCTTCCCACTAGGCTCAGGCATAAGCAAACTGCAGCAGCCTCATCTAGATTTTTTATTCTTCCTAATGAACTTTTGTCATTTTGACCTCACTTTGGTGTTGCTTGGTCACATGTACTCTGTTTTTCATCTGAGAAACGTTGGAGGGCATTAATAATTAGCCCCCATTTGTAGACAGTGGAAGTCATACCCTCTTTCATGCTTTCTTTCTTGATCTCTTTTTCTTGCCAGAGTTTTTCACTTGGGAGACCTAGCTGCTTTGGAGCATATAATTTCTAGGCAGACCAGAGAGAAATGACATGGATCATTTGTGCACTGACAACCGTGTCTTGTCTTTGATTTGTGACTGTGAATACTTCGGGGAATCATTTCGCCTGCAGCTTGGCCCAATATGTTTCAATGTTATGGACAATAAACGAAGACTTCTTCCATTGTGTGCCTGCTGGCTGGGAAGGGTTAGACACCAAGGATGACCAACACAGGAAAGAGAGAGTACAAAAGAAGCCAACGAAACAGCCATACAGACTACAAAGCTGCTACAAGAAAATGGCGTCCATAGATCATCCCATAAGAGAAGTGCACCCATGTGTTATTCACTGTGTATATGCACAGATTCATATGTATATGAATCTTTGTTTGCGAAGAAAAGCCAGAGAGAGATATGCACCAACACCACTAATTGTTTCTCAGCGCCCTTACAGTAAGCAACCCAGCTGTCTGTTTCAGATCTTGGAAAAACTATTTTTAAAATCAAGGCTCCTAGAATCCTCCAACTAAGGTGGCTACTTTTCCAAGCTTTGGTCTGCTCAAAATAAAGTACTGAGCATGGAGTTGGACTTGATGGTCACTAAATTCACTTCTAATTAATTCAATTGTATGGTGAACTATATGTGGGTTAGTCAGGAATAAAAACTATTCAGAGTTCCTGGCATTATTATTGACATTTACTGTAGAATTTCACCATATAATCAAGTATTTCTGTTCCTTTGAGCTGTAAGCCAAAAAGTATAAACCTAAAATTGTTAATTTGATGCCTTTATGTAGTTAGTTTATCTATTTAACTGTTTTTCAAATTTTATGCAGCCATTCTTTTATTTCCTTTTCTTAGTACTTTCCTGAAACCTAGCAACCACAACAGCTATAAATGTTTTGTGCTTGATTTCTTTTTAAAAAATGTATCTTTCGCCTACATTAGACAAACTGTAAGAGAATATATGGCCATGTTCTAAGATTTTAAAAAATAGCATAAATGGCTTCATTATTTTTCCATTCTGTCCCTTTGTCCCATCTTCAGGAAGATTAAGAGACTTAGGACTTTTTCGGACAAGTAAAATGCAGCGCAAGCAGCCTCGCCACGTTGTGAGGCTGCAGCGCTGCAGGTCGTCCCTTTCGGATGACGCCCGTCCCTGCCAGTACTGTTGCGGTACCGCAGGGACATTTGAGTGGAATATTTCAGCGATTTTTACTCACGAAAGTTGACTGTGAGTAAAAATCGCCAAAATATTCCACTCAAATGTCCCTGCGGTACTGCAACAGTACTGGCAGGGACGGGCGTCATCCGAAAGGGACGCCCTGCAGCGCTGCAGCCTCGCAACGTGGCGAGGCTGCTTGCGCTGCATTTTACTTGTCCGAAAAAGTCCAAAGGTACACTGGGTTCACTGATGCATAGTAGAAGACCACTATAGATACAGTAGGACTGACCTCTGAGAGAATACACATACCGTAGAAATTCACCCATAGTACTTGTTTATCTTTGTATCAAGGCTTTGAACTAGGCTATGTAGGTCATTACTAACTAGCCTAAGGATGGGCAATATGAAGCCTGCAGGCAACCAGTGATCCATGCATCTATTTTGTGACTCCAGTGCTCCCCAGGACTCTTCCAGGTGGAGCAAATATGTTGGGAGGTAGCAGTATTTATTTATTGCTTTTTTAAAGAAAAGATCCAAATGGTGTTTTACCCATTGTGATGTTTTCAGGCTGTTAGCATGCTCTACTGCCCTCTCCCTATAATATCTCATAATTAGAAATATTGGATGCTTTGAAGGGGTCAAATAGGCTGGGGAGATCCAAAGTGGGGTCAGATGGAGGTCACAAGGACCTGGGAAGGTGTCTTAGAAATATTTTAGCAAGCACACCCAAGCTAGGATTTAGGAGAAGCCCCTTAGTAAACTAAACCATTAAGAAGGTATATGCTAATTCCTTCTTGGGCCCCTGAACAATGAGTCACACAACCCAAACAATCAAGTGACTGTTCCAGCCCAAATTCCCAGGAAATATTCCCCAGAACCCCCTTCTGTCCTACAATGTGAGGTTGTCATTAATCCACCAATTCCTATCTCCCAGCCATTAAAAGCAATCAGCCAGGTTGCAGTATCCTTTGTTTATTCGGTAGGAAACCCATCTAAGCTTTGCCCTAAGCCACAGTACCCCCCTTCAGGGTATGAAATAGGGTATAAATATTAGCCCTTAACAATAGAAAGGTGTGCCGCTGTGGATGATACCCTGCCAATCTCTTTCTCGGCACGCCCCGGACCAGAACTTCTGGTGCCACCCTCAGACTTCAGTCTGAGTACTTCGCTGCTCTTCAAGACTTGTAACTATTTCCCTATTTCCCAAATCTATTCCTCTATCCAGCCTTTCTGCCTTAACTCTTCGATAGCCTTGTGTATTCTTGTGAGCGTGTGTTGCATGTGTGTGAATACTTTTTGTGTTATTTCCAATAAAACATTTTATTTCATTTAACCTGGAGTTCTCTGCAGTTAGTACTGGTATACATAGGAGAAAAGATCCTGAAGTTACCCGCCTCTTGCAGCCTTCTAATAACAATAACCCCCCAAATATTAATATAGTCTTTGGCATCATGAGTGGGGCTCTGAAGCACCCCCACCTCTTTGGGCAATAATGCTATTTTCCCTCCTTTTCTTCAGCATTCTGATATATTTTGTTCCTATCTCAAAACTGGGGTTTTTTAAATGGGAAAAAACCTGATACATTTGGTTGTTATATGAATTGTGACAAATCAAAGTAGGTGTGTTCAATCCCTCACTCCCTTCCTATTTGCAGGAAGTTACTGTCCCACCCACCCCCATTTCCCTTGTCTTCTCCCCACCCTCATGCCTCCTTTTAATGTTTTAACTGCTAAAAAAATCCTGTTTAGCAATAAAGTACTAGATTCTTGTGCTCAGAAAGATGAGCCCCCCCACCCGACTAGTCAATTTCAACTTGGGTTGAAACTGAAGGATTGGTGAGGTGGGGCACAGGTGAGTGTTTTCCTCAGGTAGACTAGTGAACATACAGGGGTTGGTTTTCTCAAGGAGAGGAACCTACAGATTTTACATTAAAGGTCCTAGAGTTGCTGTGTTTTAAAAATCATGTTCTCTATAGTTATAGTGCTATAATGGTGAACTTTAATGGTGCTGCTCCTGTGGTTGTTTCCTGGGAGAAAGATAACTTCCCTGCCATTCCCTGTGTGTATTGAGGCATTAGAGGAGACTCTCGGTGGAGGCATGTTGCTTTGAGGAAACAAAAGGTGCAATTGCACCATTACAGTTTACCTCTTTAACCTGATACTTCTAGAGTAGTGGTTCTTAACCTTTTCTTTACCAGGGACCCACTTTAAATATCTTTTGTTGCCACAGACCCTCAAGACTTAAGTCAAGATTTAAAACCCTGAAGTGCATCAAATATTTATTTAAACTTGCTCATCAAGGGTCTTCAGATTTGGAGAGAAGGGAGAAATAAGTCAATGCACACGCTCTGATTATAACATTTTTATTGGAATGATGCCATACAAATTTGAAATAGTAATGGAAATAATCAGAACAACAAAAGCAATAATAACAACTAGGATAGCTTTACCCGGAGTAACATACACCTTTATAGGAGACTGTAAAGGTTATAAATTCATAACTCATTATATATATATATATACCGTATTCATATTTTTCATAAATTGTTTTACATGTTTTTTCTCAGAATCCTTTCACACAGTTCAGCTACTAATGGTATTATTTTAGGGAAAAAAATTGCATTGTTTTACATGTGGGTGGTGAGTGGCTGAGGGAGTGAGAGGAGGGAGGGGCCCTTGTGAGGCTCAGGGTGTAGATGCAGATTGAGTGGCAGGAGTAGATTGTGAGGTGGAAAGGGAATTTGCATGTGGTTGGTGATTGGCTGAGGAAGTGAGAGGAGGGAGGGGATTGGTTGCGTATGTTTCCTAAGCGGCCAATCAGCACACTGGAAAAGGAAACACACCCGTGTGTGTGTGTCTGTATATATGTATATTACTAATACCAGAACACTGAACCTTGGCCTAATATTCCTTGTTAATTTTGATTAATTAATTATTGAGAAGACTTGTGCTGCATTTCACTTACAAGGCTTATTATATCAGGCTTAATAGCTGAAACTTGTATTCTGAGTTCTGACTCCATATGTTTTTCAAATGGTTTCTATACTTATTTTAAAGATAAATGAGAGCAGAGAATGATGTTATGAAACATGTTTGTTTGTTTGTTTGTTGTCGTGTGCCTTTAAGTCATTTCCGACTTATGGTGACCCTAATGCAACCCGATCATGGTGTTTTCTTAGCAAGATTTGTTCAGAGGGGGTTTGCCTTTGCCTCCATCTGAGGCTATGACTTGCCCAAGATCATGCAGTGGCTTTTCATAGCTGGGCAGGGATTCAAACCCTGGTCTCCAGAATCATAGCCCAACACTCAAACCACTACAATGTGCTAGCTCTTGTTTCACAATACCACTCTTCATTACCCTACAGTCATAATTCACACTCCTAGCAGAGGTGAATTAGCATGGCTTGCTTCCCAGCATCCACGGGAGGGAGGGACAGAGGGAGGGCAGCCCCCCTGTGAGGACTTTGCGGACCCCTAGACCTGTGCTCTAGAGAAAAATGATTTAAAAAAATAAAAACAAAATAGAGGATGCAATGGAAGAAAAAGGGAAAGGACCATGTTAGAATTATCAAAATCTGCAAAGGCATCCGGGGGATTTGAGGGGGTTGAACAACATTTTTTAGCTTGTGTTGTTTGCTTTATTTATTAATTTTGGTCATTAATAACATATCGCTTATATAATACGACACTGCAAAAATATTTCCATATTGTAACAAAAACATTTTCTCCCACCCCCTGCCACCAATGGCTTTCAAAGATATTCTAATATCCATTACCTATAATGTGGAATATCTTATTAATAGTTTCTCTCACTTCTTTGTACCCCTTTTCACCTTTAACTTTCTCAACCCAGAAGCCCCACTTAGCCCACGTCAAAAGTGAATTGCCCGCAAATGAACGGAAATGTGCCTCCTTTCTACTGAACTTAACAAAACAACAACAACAAAGTAAGTTTTTTTTCATGGTGAAGCATTAAGAAATGCCAAGAAGCAGCATTAAATGGTGCAAGATAAATCAGGGCCAATCTCTAGCCGGGCATGAGCCATAACTCAACCTGAAATATCAATCAGTGCCTATTTGTGAACTGCCAATACTAACAATAAGATCCCAGAACAAAAAGCATAAAACTTAAATAACTGATCTTCCCCTTCATTTATAATCTACATTTTTGCCTCCTACACAGTAGTCAAAGCCTTACCTATTGTAAATCAAAGAACCTATACTTCAGATAAACAAAGGAAACATATTTAAGAAACAGCTTTAATACTCCCCAAGCAGCATTTGATTCAAGAGTAATTGCTGAAGTTCACCACTGTACTGTAGAATATCACATATCAGAGAAGTATAATTTGAAATAATTCGGGAAGGAATATAAATGTGTGGGGGTACTGGAGGAGAAGGTGGGGAAGAACTCTGCTATTAAGGTTAATGCCTTCTGTTGGTTTGCTTTCTGGATTGTGCCATTAAAGTACTGTACTGCTGTAAGTTCAGGGGCCTTAACAGTTCTGACTAGAGTTTCCAGATCTCAGGGCCCGGGCCCTCTCCTCCAGTCCTAAGAGAGAATAGGAGGAAACTCAGCTGCCTTGAATATTGTGTGTATATATATTGTCCCCAATTGATAGACTTTGCATTTTTTATCTGAGTGACATGGACTTTATCAGACATGGCAAATACGGCATCATAACAACACCTAATGAACGTGAAAGGGCGCACATATCAGACGACGTCGTGCTTTCATGATCATGTGTAGGGAATAAGGCATTCTTTTTTATTGATGGGCCAAGTCATCAATAGATCTCCCGCGGTGTTTTTTTGCTGGCATTTGAAACTGCGCACCATTGTTCTCTCATGATTACAGCGTCAATAGGCAGAACACTTCTGGTTGAGATTGAGAAAGCCAGGTGGGGACACTCTTTTTATTTACTTTTTAAAAATTTATTTATACCCTGCTCTTCAGCCACAAGGCTATCAGAGCGGCTTACAAATTGTTTTAAGCAATAGCTATTTACACATCTACACTGCATTAAATAGTTTCCAATGTGTGTTAGCTAATTGCCCCCACAAGCTGGGTACTCATTTTACCGACCTACGAAAGGATGGAAGGCTGAGTGAACCTTTTATGAACCTCCCCAGTTTACTTGAGACTTTGTGAGTGCATTTCTATGCTTGTGTGTATTTTTTGTGTCTCTCTCTCTCCCCCCCCCCCAGTATTTTTAAATTAACCCACACTCATGTCTTCTCACGAGAACCGATGAGATCATGAATGCAGAAGTAAACAGAGCTCTGTTCGTGCTCCGGTAATGCTTGAGCTGCTTATTGACGCTATTATAGGTAAGTCTGATAAAGGGTGTTCTTTTGCCGGAATTAAAATGCAGCAAAATATGGTGGGAAAGAAACGTTTATGGAGGTTCATCTGATAAAGTCCATCAACTGTGGTTGATGTGTAAGATACTGTGCTTAATGAGATCACTAGGGGCTGCTTCCTGTGACATCACAAGGGGTTGTTCCTTGGTTTCAGGTTTTGATGCTGAAACCTGAGGGCCTGAGATACTCCAGACCTGGCAACCAAAGTCCTGATTAAGTTGCTAGGTGCTTTCCTTTAGTTAGGGAGGGCTGGCTGATTGCTTTCAATAGTTAGCTTCTGAATAACTAGACCATGGACTTTTTTGGACATTTAAAAAGCAACGCAAGCAGACTTGACAGCTTGCGAGCCTGCTGCGCTGCAAAGTGTCAGTTTCGGATGATGCTGCCCTCTAGCGGTACTGTTGCGGTACTGCGGGGAGAGTTGAGTGTCATATTTGCTTGATTTTTACTCACGAAAGTTGATCGTGAGTAAAAATTAAGCAAATATGACGCTCAACTCTCCCTGCGGTACCGCAACAGTACCGCTAGAGGGCAGTGTCATCCGAAACTGACACTTTGCAGCGCAGCAGGCTTGCAAGCTGTCAAGTCTGCTTGCGTTGCTTTTTAAATGTCTGAAAAAGTCCTATATCTGAAAAAAAGGGGGGGGAATCTCTCCCCTCTCACACACACAATCACTCTCTCTCTCTCTCTCTCTCTCTCTCACACACACACACACACTTTCTCTTTCTCTTTCTTTTTACCCCATCTAACTATGATGTGATCCAGGTGTCCGTGTGTGAAGAAAACATATGACCCAGCATGAATTTGCTTCCTGAAATGAAACAGAAAATGGCATCCTTCCTCAAGTCAAGGTTCATGGTACCCAACCACAACAAAATTATATTGGCACCTGAGGCACAAAACCCCACAAGCATAACTCCCCATGAAATAATAAATTAATAACCAACACATTGCTAGTTTTCATGACAGCAAAAATCTGCTGCCTCACCCTGTCTATATAACGGTAGGGCTGCAATCAGAAATCAAGGACACTATTGCCATCAGATGTGAGAGCTGTGGACTTCAAATTGTCCATTGGAGGGTTTAAGCTATGGTTCTGTCTATGCTCAACCTGTATATCTGTACATGGATATAAATATTACAGAATACCAATAAGTCTTCAGTGATCTCCTTCAAAATAAACCGAACTTGGGTACCTCTGGAACTTCTCACCATTCAGGAAAGTGTGGTGAGTGCCACATTCCCATAAAAACTTATAACAAGATAATATGCTTGTGATCTGAAAGTGAATAATCATGGTGAAAAATTTTGTTCTTTGAATTTGATCTTCTAAGCAATATCATTGGCTGCTGAGACAAAAGGGGATAAGGTAGACTGGTAAAAATAAATATGGTGCTGAGGAAACCAAAGCCACAGGTTCCTGTCCTGGGCCCAGTGCTATTCAACATCTATCAATGACTTGGATGAGGGAATAGAGGGCATGCTTATCAAGTTTGCAGATGAAATCAAATTAGGAGGGGTAGCTAATACCCTAGAGGATAGGATCAGAATTCAAAATGACCTTAACAGATTAGAAAGCTGGGCCAAAACTAACCAAATGAATTTCAACAGGGAGAATGTAGGATACCACACTTGGACATTAAAAATGAAATGTACAGATATAGGATGGGTGACACCTGGCTTGATGGCAGTACATGCGAAAGGGATCTAGGAGTCTTAGTTGAGCACAAGCTGAACCTGAGTCAGCATGTGATGCGGCAGCTAAAAACACCAATGCGATTCTAGGCTGCATCAATAGGAGTCTAATGTCTAGATCGAGGGAAGTAATAGTGCCACTCTAGTCTGCTTTGGTCAGACCTCACCTGAAATAGTGTGTCCAGTTCTGGGCACTAATTCCAGAAGGATATTGACAAACTGGAATGTGTCCAGAGGAGAGCGACCAAAATGATGAGAGGTGTGGAAGCCATGCCCTATGAAGAGTGGCTTATGGAACTGGGTATGTTTAGTCTGGAGAAGAGAAGGTTAAGAAGTGACATGATAGCCATGTTTAAATATTTGAAAGGATGTCATATTGAGAATGGAGCGAGCTTGTTCTCTGCTGCTCCAGATACAGAGCAACGGATTCAAAATATAGTTAAAGAGATTCCACCTAAACACAAGGAAGAACTTCCTGATGGTAAGAGCAGTTTGACAGTGGAATGTGCTGCCTCCAAGTGCAGTGGAGTCTCCTTCTTTGGAGGAGACTGGATGCCCATCTGTCAGAAGTGCTTTGATTGTGTGTTCCTGTATGGCAGGAGGGTTGGACTAGATGCCCTTGTGGTCTCTTCCAGCTCTATGATTCTATGAAAGCTCAGCAGAGGGTACTGGGCAAAAGAATATAAAACCTGCTTGGCATTGCTATGCAGGTTATGTTCAGTTGGCATTTCATCTAAGGAAATCTGATGAAAAATTGATATGTACTTCTGGTTCCCTTTGAAAGGCTGCCTGCAAGGAATGCAAATGACCGAGATGTCTACACAGCTGCAGTGTTGGCTGTAGATACTATTTAGAACAGAAGGCTGTGAACCACCTCAGTGATCTCATATGCCTTCTGGATGACAAGATGAGAGCTTGTTCCCTGGCTGCACTGAGCATCCATCATAGAACACATAAGAGATCCAACAACAGCAAATACAATTGTATTAGTTATAGGCCATATTCTCTAGAAGCCAAAATGATTAAACTGAGGCTATCATACTTCGGACATCTCTCTATATAATTCTCTTGGGTATTTTGCCTTTCCCAGTGTGCTGATTGGCTGTTCAGGAAACACACTCAACCCATACCCAACCAATCACCACCCACATGCAAATTCCCTCTCCACCTCACAATGCACTCCTGTCACTCAATCTGTGGCCTAAATTGGGACCCAGACCCAGACTGGTGGTGGTGACGGGCTTCCTTTGATGGGGCCCAGACAGTCAATTGGCAGCAGCAGCGGCAACAGGCTGCCTGTGATGGGATCCAGGAAGTCAACTGGTGGTGGTGGTGGTGGTGGCGGCAGGGCAACAGAGCGAGTCACCCTCAGCAATTCTGGGAAAAGTGTAGAACATTGAGAAGGGGGAGGAGGAATTTAAATCCACAGGCCTACCTTACAGGGTTGTCGTGAGGTCTACTGGTAATTTTGGGGGGAGTTTTTTTTAATGGAGTATGGTATGCTGAGTCCAGCGAGTATTGTTAGAAAATGTGACTCATTGGTAAGAAACAACAGTAAAAGACAGTAAGGGCGGAAGAAGACCACATTACAGACAGATTGATTCACTAAAGGAAGCCACAGCCCCAAATTTGCAAGACCAGAGCAGGGCTGTTAATAACAGGATCCTTGGGTGGACCTCTGATTCATAAAGTCTTCATAAGTTGACACCAAATAACACTCATATGCATTAAAGCAAGCCTGCTCAACTTGGGGTACACCAAGCTGAAAGCTACCCACCCAGACTCATATTACAGACTGCCTAGATATGTAAAGATACAGGGAAGTTGTTGCAGCTTCTTGTTTGTTTCAGGATCCCCCCCCCCCGTTAGGGGGAAAACATGGGGGGGGAATCTTCTGCAATATCATCACAAGAAATTAATAAATTAATTAATTCAATTTATGCCCTACTGTTCTTCCAGCATGGGACCCAAGGTGGCTTACAAAATTCAAAATAAAGGTTCTCTAAAAGTTTAGCTATTATATAAAAAAATAAATTTAAAAAGAATATTTCTAATGAGTGAAAATCTTTCAGAAATAGTTTTTTTTTTGTTTTTTTAAACCCAGTTAATTCCAGTGTCTGCCACCACTGTGAGACTTCCTTCCTTTCCCCCTCACAGTCTACTGTACTGCCTAAAGATCTACACTGAAGAGTTTCCCAACTCTCTGGAGCAGATTTTGAAGGCACAAATAGGTGCTGTGAAGGAAGTATACCCGCCCCCCCCCCAGTTCCACTGAAGAAATGAGTAGATACCATTGTATCCAAGTCACAATCCCTGACTTCCCCTCACATAGAAGGGAAAGAGGTACAAAGACAGGTTCCCAGCCAAAGCATGCAGTGAAGTAGTTTTATCCTGCATTTTGGTTGTGGTCCCAGTGATGTCAGTGGACTCTACTCCTGAAACACAACATTGAAACTGAGTAGGAACACAGTAGGAAGGTTCAAAAGGAACAACATGGTCCCTGCTCACTTCATGAGTACAGGTCACCCTCTCCCCCATATTTGTAGGAGGATACATTCCTGGACTTTCCATGGATACTTGAACCCATGGATAATTTTCTGATGGTAAGAGCTGTTCAGCAATGGAACGCACTGCCTCAGAGTGTGGTGGAGTCTCCTTCTTTGAAGGTTTTTAAACAGATGCTGGATGGCCATCCGTCGGGCATCCTTTGATTCTGTGTTCCTGCATGGCATGTGGTTGGACTAGATGGCCCTTGTGGTATCTTCCAATTCTGATTCTATAAATAGTGAGCCCTATTGAAATGAATGACTTTCAGCCCAGCTTCTGGCAGAAACATACCATAGAATCACATTAGAGAACTTAGAAAATGTCTAGAGAGGACATATTTTTCTGGATGTGGATAAGTGAAACCACGGATACTGGTCCCATGGATACGGGATGGGTGGGTGGGTGGTTCCGAACTGTATTGCTAAAGACTGGTTAAAAAAAAGGGGACTCCTCAAGCAATATCAAAGTTTGAAGTACTTTGTACTATCCTGAGCATTGAAACTTTAGGCCTAATCTCTAGAATTTGTGACATTATGGTAACAGCAGATAGTAATACTGTAATGAGTATGTAGTTAAATCTTTGTGGGAGACTGATTTGAGGATAAAAATTCCTGATGATCTGTATAAGGGAATATGGACAAGCTCACCTTTTAGATCAATTTCTGCTAACGTCAGAGAAGGGGTAATATACAGATGGCATTACACCCCTCTAAACTATCTCTTTATTGCCATAATATTAAACCAAGTTCTTGGCGAGGATGTGGAGAAAGGGAAACATTAGTCCATATGTGATTGGAATGCCCCAGGATAGCTGTTTTCCAGAATAAAGTAATAAATACTATTGAAGAAATTACAAAAGAGAACACCAAGAGGAGAAGTGAACTCTGTTTATTTTCTTTTTGCATAGAAACACAATACCACAGAATAAATATCTAATTTCACAACTTTTATTGGTAGCACATAGGCAAAATGAACAAAACTGGAAATATGCACAGAACCTAAAGATCTAAACAAGGGGATGCAATATAAGTGATTTGACACTGTATAAAAAACTAACTATGAACATCAGATATTTGAGAGGGGAACAAAAAACTGATGCTTTTTGTTGCAACAAAAAGTTGATGCTTTTGTTGATTATTGGTGCTACTTTACTGATTATCTAAACAAAATAGTGAGTGGAACATCTCACTACATCACCAAAAATTTTGGAATGACTTGTTAACAAAGGAAAGAAAGAAAGAAAGAAAGAAAGAAAGAAAGAAAGAAAGAAAGAAAAAGAAATGACATGGACATTTGGAGAAAGGTCTAGCAAAACATACAGAATAATAGACTTGGAACCTTTCTGGATTTGGAGGGCTGAACTTAATTACATACATATCAGCCACACAGTGGTGGATTGTAAGATTTGTCTGAATGTAGTTATTAATGGTGACTTGGTTGTTTTTGTTGATTCTGTTTTTCATCCTGTTAAAAAGTGAAAAAGTCAGAGTGAAAAACAGAATCAACAAATAGACATATTGGGTTCACATTTGATCTTACCCACACCTGTCGTCAGACCTCCAAGAAAGTCAACTGGACTAACTTGAAACTTAATTCAACCTTTATGATGAGTGAGAGTCTCTCTCTCTCTCTCTCTCTCTCTCTATATATATATATATATATATATATATATATGTGTGTGTGTGTGTGTGTGTGTGTGTGGAAAAATCAGTATTTGGAGTGTGTGGGCATTTTGAGAAAAGATGAGGCTAAATTGCCTGAGCAAGTGAGCATGTCTGAAGCTCACTACCAGTACAGATAATTATGATATGATTGAAGTAGATTCAGGACTGTTTATGCATGCCAAAAAAACTAGCAAACATGGGTTTTCATAAAGCTAGAACATTGTCAATCCTGCATGTCATGAATTTTGACTGTCCTTATTGGTATTTTGAAAACCTGGCAACCCTACTACATCTGATGCAAGAATGTATCTTTAAAGGAACCAGGGCAGCTTATGTGGCTTACCCAACTGTGCTCTCGAACAGAACAGGACAGCCAGAGAGTCCAAAAAGAACTGCCAAGAGGTGGGATCTGCTGGTCCCAGCACCTGCCTCATCATGCCTAGTGGTAGGACTAGCCTGGACAGCCAGCCTGTGGCCTGCAGCAAGTTTCTGCTAAGGAAATGCATCCCTTGATTGGAAAGAAAGATTCTGCATTTCTGTTTTTATTGCATCTAGTGAAAGCTATATACTGCATACAGAAGGTAGATGTACCACCCCTCCCACAAATGACTCCTGTAGTTTGAGAACCTCCTTTTTTCAGCTTCAGGAAATCAACAAAACAGATTTATCAACTTCTTGATGGGCCATGATATGATGGTTGGCTGTATTAGACTTTGTGGTTAATGAGTTATGGAAATCTGCACAAAAAGAGCCAAATTTTAATAGCATGTTGCTGAAAAAGTTTTGAAATGTTATAATCTTATAACTACTGAGTCGCTAGGAATTAGCTGGTACCAATACCTCCTTTAATAGAAATCTGAGTTAGTAAGGGTAAGCTTCACTTCTGCCTAAACAGGACTGAAGCCAAGTGCTGACAGGTTTCATTTACACATATATCTCTAGTTCTTACCAGAGTGTGAGTTAATTGAAGTTAGTGTCTATGAATTATTAGAGCCATTAGGAAGGCAAATGGAGAAGACTCTTCGGACTTTATCAGATGCGGCAAATACAGCGTCCTAACAACATGAAATCAATATGAAAGGGCGCACGTATCAGATGATGTCATCTTTTCGTGATCATGTATTGTCCAAAAGGCGTTCTATTTTATTGATGGGCCAAGCTGTCAATAGATCTCCCATTGTGTTTTTGTGCTGGTATTGCCAGCATTTGAAACCTCGCGCCGTTTTTGTCTCGTGATTACAGCGTTAATTGTCAGAACACTTCTGGGTGAGATCGTGAAAACCAGGTAGGGAACACTCTTTTTATGAACCTCCCTGGTTCACTTTTGAGTTTTAGAGTATGTGTCTGTGCTTGTGTGAATATTTTCTGTCTTTGTCTTGCTTTTATTTTTTAAATTTGCCATGCTTACATCTTCTCGCAAGAATTTGAGAGATCTCAAACCAGGAAGTAAATGGACCTCTATTCATGCTCTGTTTATGCTGGGGCTGCCTTTCTGACGCTGCTCAAGGTAGGTCTGATAAAGGGGGTTCTTTTGCCTACATAAAAACACCACAAAATATGCTGGCAAAAGAATGTTTATGGAGGTTGGTTTGATAACGTCCTTCATCTCTCACTTTCTAGGAGGAAGAAGCGAGTCACAGCCAACAGGTGGCAGTGTAGGCTCTATATATCCACCCTCTCTGCTTTGAGTCTTAGCCAGTTTAAACTGTTGGAGAAATTTATCTTATCAGTGCCAGGCACCTTTGCTGGGTTTTAGCTGTGTTAACTATAGATCCTGAAATATGACATCCATTCAAAACCGACCTCAACATTGGAGGTGGTCCAATGTTATAAATACAGGTTGAGTATCCTTTATCTGGAATTCCAAAATCCAAAATACCCCCAAATTTAACTTGTATTCTTTTAAATATGTCATTAGCTGCCTTGAGTCCCAGTATCAGAAAGGCGGGATATTGATGATGATGATGATGATGATAATGGCCAAAACTGTCTATGTTGGTGGCTGAGATAGTGACACCTTTACTTTCTGACGATTCAGTTTACACAAACTTTGTTTCATGCACAAAATTATAAAAAATATTATATATAAATTTATCTTCAGGTTATGTGTGTAAAGTGTACTGTATTTCGTATTTACCGGTAGACTTGGGTCCCATCTCCAAGCTATCCTATTATGTATATGCAAGTATTCCAAAATCTGAAAAAAATCTGAAATGTGGAACACTACTGATCCCAAGCATTTCTGATAAGGGATACTCAACCTATAGTTTTTTTAAAGAGGTTTGTTGTGTGCCTTTGAGTTGTTTCCAACTTATGGGAACCCTAAGTTGAACCTATCACTGTGTTTTCTTAGCAAGATATATTCAGAGGGGAGTTTGCCTTTGCCTCCCTCTGAAGCTGAGAGAATGTGACTTGCTCAAGGTAACCCACTGGATTTCCATGGCCAAGTGGGAAGTCTCTTCAGTCGTAGTCTAATGCTTAGATCACTGTAGCACCACCCACAACTGGGTAACTTGACAGATCAAGTCAGGTTTCCTGGTCAATACCCCCAAAGTCCAATATTGTCCTTTTCACTCAAAACCTATGTCAAAGTTTTGCACTATTTTTGTAGGATTTTGTTGTGTAAATTCCAAATAGTGCACCTCTTCTGAGGCTCTAGGGGTCTAGTTTATAATGAATATTGCAAACACAGTCACAAATGAAGTCCATTTTTTTGGAGAATAACACAACAAATTATACAGGACTACCCCCCCCCCGTCAAGGGGGATACATTCCAAGACTCCCATGGATACCTGAAACTGTGGATAATAGGGTACCCTATTATTTTCAATGAGACAAATGCCAGAGGTTAACCATAGAATCTCACTGGAGGACCTAGAAATGCCTAGAGAGAACATATTTTTTGGACCTGGATAAGTGAAACCATGGATACCAAATCTGTGGATAAAGGGGTTGACTTGTGTGTTAAACTGAACACATATCAACTGTCTAAAAAGTTCTATGCATTTAATGAGATGTCAGTGCATTGCTTGATCGTAGGGCTGTTCTACTTATGCCACTCAGCAGTATTGCAACCTTGAAGCAAACCTTAAATCCCTAAATAAAAGATACAAAATATGTACAATTGCATAATATAAATTCTGCTATAAGGAATTTACCCTTTTGTCCCTTCTTAAATACAAAACTGAAGATCTGACCACCTTATACAAGGTGTAAAGGGCCTAATCCTTACCCTGGCCTGCAGCTTATTTCTAGCAGTCCCTCTCTTTCTGAACTGAACTAATACATATAGCCCATCATTTAGGGTTTCCCCACCCAGTGGGCCAAACCAATAATTCATAGCACACATTCCACCTGCTCCAATCTGGCAGTGAAAAATTCTCTGCCCCAGTTCTCTTATTAATCCTTTGTCACCACACTTTCCAGCTGCTGTTAAAAGGTCCCAGTTTCTCTCTTTCCCTCCCTTTCCCCCCATTGTCATCAGCTTATATCCATTGCTGCAAATGGAGTTCAGAATACAATAGTAGTTTGCACTCAGGCTGCTGATACATTGCAGAAATAATGCAGTTTGATACCACTTTAACTGCCATGGCTCCATCTATGGAATTCTGGGATTTGTAGTTTTGCATTATTTCTGCAGTGTGTCAGCAATTTCAGTTAACTCAGCAGAAGGGAGAGGAAAAGAGAGGGCAGTATCTTACCTTTCCCAGTAGAGTCCAGCAAAAGCATACCGCTGCAGCTTCTCCTAGTTTGTGTGTTCTTCCTCATTAATAACTCTGATGTTGTTGGCCAGATGTGTCTCAGTTGTCATCTGTGAAATATTTGAAGAGTATGTCATAGGAGTTTCAGTAGCAGCATACATGACTGTGTAACTGACACATCCAAGCCTTCTAAAATTTCCCTGTCTCATTGGGGAGTCATCTACATGGGCCAGGATATGCTAGTTCCCTGCCAGCATACCCTGCCCATGGATCAGGCCCATTTCTCTCCTGTTACCTGGATGAAACAGTTCCGAGTCCAGACAGGCACGCTGGCCCATCCCTGCAGCTGCCGCCACCACTGGCACCGCCGCCACCACCACCACCAGTGCCTCACTTTCCGAATCCCGGCAGGATGTCCACAGCACGTAAGTCAGGCCTCCTGCATGTGACCAGCCTGGTCATATGCTGTGGTCCCCCTTCCTGGATCCAGAGGAATGAGACAGCTGGCAGCTACAGTGGTGTGCAGGAACGGGTTGTGGGGCCCAATCCATTTTATTTTGTCTGGAACAGGTTTTAATAGGTATTTTCTTTAAATGCTTTATCAGTCCCTACCTCGTCTTCCCCTCATCCTAGCCCCATCTTTGCCCTGGGGATTGTGTGGACTGCCTGGGGAAAAAATGGGGCAAAAGCCCTGCGTCATCAGGACTGCAGGGTTCCAAGACAGGGGCAAGATGGGGTAAATTGCTCATGTAGACAAGCTCTGGGTCAGTTGGAGGATATCCACATTCCATGTGAGGTCAATTGAGCACCCTTTTTGCTGAACACTTGCTTTTTCATTCAAAAACAAGTTTGATGGGATACCAATTGCTGGAATTCACAGTTAACATGGTTCTTAGATTTAATCAGAGGACTGGAGAAAGTCATTTATTGTACAAACATACTATGAGATGTCTGGGGGCTGGGGATACTTCCCAGTAGCAAAGCATTGCCTCAGCAGAAAGAAAACAAGTCTTTCTTTCGTTCCACAGATTGCAAAAATGGCAAAGCTGTAGCCATTTTCCTAACCAGGCAGGGCTGCTGGATCCCAACTGGGCCTTCAACGGTGATGAATTAAAATGGTTCCTTTGTGACCATTCTGTAACCTTCTTATGAGGCTCAAGTAACAAAGAGCTCAGTAAGGCTATGGGGTAAATCAGAAGTGGCAATTGCATAGCCCATGAGCTGCAAGCAGACCCCCAGGGCCTTTTGGGTGGCTCCCAAAGCTTCCCCAGATTGAAAAAAAAAAGTTTTTTAGAAGTTTTCTGAGCGGCCTCTAACAGCAGCTGATTATTGTTACCCCCCCCCAACCTCCAGGAACCACCTATGGCTGCAGGACAAGTAATTTGTGGTTGTAATTCATAACTGAAAACAGTGGGAAAATGGCACGGTGCAAATCAGTGAAGGGCCAAAAATTGGCTCTGGACCTGCCATGGCTCTCTACCCTGGTTTAGGTGCTAAGCACAAGAAAGCTACTTTTACATTGGCTATGCTGGCTGGGGGATTCTGGGAGATGTAGTAATAGAAATAACTTCCCAAGTTCTGGTTTAGCATTATGGGAATGAGCATGGGAAAGTCTTGAGTTATATTCTCAGTTTACAATCTAAACAGGGTGGTAAAATAAAGCCTTGCTTGAGCTCCTTGCCAACTGGAAACCATTCTGTTTCTCCATATTCTGTACTGATGGTAGCCTCTTGTCTTGAGTACAAGTTACACAGTAGGACAACAAAATATTATGGCATATCCATTTCTAGAACAATCCATAGTTTTTCATGATCAACACAATCAAAGGCTTTGCTATCATCTATAAAGCACAGACTGATTTTCTTTTCTTTGGTGTGTTCCATTATGCAATGTATATTTGTAATATGATCCGCAGTGCCTCTTCCTTTCCTGAACCCAGCATTTCTTGCTCCATATATGGTAAAAGTCATTGTTGTAGAATTTGATTATCACTTTGCTTGCCTGGGAAATCAATGCAATAGTCCTGTGGTTACTGAAATCCCTGTGGATTGGAATGTACATTGAACATTTTGAATCTGTGGGCTATTCTTCTGTTTTCCATATCTGCTGACAGATTTTAGTAAGAATTTGAGTAGGTTCTGTCTCTATATCTTGAAATAGCTCTATCTCTATGCCATCTGTTCCTGGTGAATTATTTCTCCCAAGTGCTTCAAGTGTAAATTCTATTTCAGTTTCTAAAATTGTGGCTTCATCTTCAAATCTTCTTCTTTGAATGATTCTGTCATCCTTTCATTTTTTTAATATAGTACTTTAGTGTATTGTTTCCATCATCTCTTTATACTTGGCCAAGTAAGGGATTCCCTTGCTGGTTGCAGAACAGCCTCACTCTTCATTTGTATTTCCCTTTGATTTCTTGGATCTTGTGGAAGAGGTCTCTTGTTCTACCTTTTTTGTTGTTACCTTCTATTTTTCTGCCTTGATTATTATAGTAGTTCTTGTCTTTGCACACAAGCTGCTGAACAGTTGCATGCAGGGTTCTGACTTTTCTTTACCCTTTTAAGTTTCCTTCTTATCTGTCCTTAACTGCTTGAAGAGTCTCATCTGTCATCCATTGAGGCTTCTCTTTCTTTTTGGCTGCAGATAGTGTTTTTATTTGTTTGTTTGTTTTGCATTTCTCCCTGGCAATGTCCCTGGCTTCAGTCCAGAGTTCTTCTGGCTCCCAGTCAATTCGGCTTAATAGAACAAATCTACTTTTTACGTTATTTTAAAATTCTACAGGGATGTTCTTCAGGTTGTATTTTTGACACAATGGTTGGTGCAGTTTTCTTCTTTGGCTTTGACTCTAATTTTGGATGTTAGCAGTTCATGGTCTGTGACACAATCTGATCCTGGTCTTGTTTTTGCAGACAGAGTGGAGCTTCTCCATCTTCTGCTTCCAATTACGTACTCTATTTGATTTCTATATTGGCCATCAGGTGATCTCCATGTATGCAGTCACCTACATGGTAGCTGGAAGAATGTGTTTGCAATGAACACAAATCAAAACAAACAGATAAAATCAAGCTGTCCTATGAGAGGATAATGCAAGCCAAGTGAGAAAGATCCAAGGTCTAATCAGTCTAGCTTTCAACAGCAAACAATCAGGGAGAATCTTAGAGGTAAAGTCAAATATTGTCTAATATCAGAAGCTGTCAGATCACTCACAACAAGGATGACAGGAGCCCAAAGCCTGATGCTCAGGACAGAGATGGTTTTCAACACTTTTATGGCATTAAGGATGAAGCTTATATTGCTGAGCTGCTGGGACCCGGCCCAGAGTCAAGCTGAAAGCATTTCAGTGTTTCATGCTCCTGAAGAAGTTCTTATTCTTGATGAGTCCTCTCTTGTAGCCACATGCTTTGCCTGGTTGCTACAAGCTGAGCCTGTGCCTTCAGCCAGTGTTATTCTTGTGGACTGTGATGGAGCACACCGTACTTTTCTCACTCTAAAGCCAGGTTATGCCTGTCTAGAGGTGTAGTCTCCTGTACCCTAAGGGTCATGGGTCTATGGGGTTGTCAGCTTTTTGCCATTTGTTTTTTGTTTTTGTTTTTTTGGTTCTGAGGGTTCAGACTCATCCTCCTTGGAGGGGTCCTCTGGCAGGCCTCTAATAAGTCTATCAAAAATATCATGGCATTAACCTCATCTTGTTTTATCATTCTCAAACAGCCCTCCCCTCCCCATCAACATCTAAGGGTGCCTGTTAGCAAAGTGGCTCCCTTGCAGCAAGAGACTGCAGCTGAAGGGCTCCATATGTAAGCCACAAACTGGGATAGAAAAGCACCTGGTATTTAAAAGAAGTTTTAAAAAGCAGACAGCTGAGAAGCCAAGCCGTTTCCATGGTACATAATGGCCTATGGATGGACCAATTGCCCATGTTAACCCAGGGAATGTTCTCTGAGTTGCTGTAATTTTTTTCTACTGTTTTTTTAAAAATGACTATGGTTTTGATTTTCAGACTCTTCCATCAATTTGCTGAGTAGTTTATGCTCTTGCTGGGAGGGCTCTTCACAGTCTAGCCCTTGGGGGCCAGTTGATGAAGACAATCACTAGTAAGTGCTATGCGAACTCCATCCATAGTGTCAGTGATATTACTGTGGGGAATTTTAAAGTAGCTCAATTTGGCAAACAAGAGGTCATGTAAGTGGACAGGATCTTTTAACCCTGTGTATACCAGTACTCACTGGGAAATCATCCAGAAGAGACCAAAAATAATCTTTGAAAACTTTATTGGAAATGAACTGAAACTGCATTCATGCAACATGCACCCACTCAGCACACTCACAAGAACTACTGTGGAAAAGCAGGAAGAATCTAAGAGGTAGATTAGACCGAGGCTGTTTAAGGCAATACTGTACCAATCCTGAAGAGAGGAACTCCTCGGGAGCAAGCATTGCAAAGGGAAGTTACTCTTGAGTAGAACAAGTGATGGCCGGAGAAGTGAGGGGGAAAGGGGATGTTAAAACCGGAGGAAGGAGCAGGGAGAGGTAGATTTGAAAGGAGATGAAGAGGCGGAGGGAAATAGGGGGAGACAGGAGGAAAGTGAAGTCCAGACGTTCTGAGTGGACATTTTGGGGCATATTTATATGCAAAATCTTTGAAGGTTCAAGCTAACCTTCAAAGATTCTCAACATTAAAACAAAGGCATTCCGGATAAGCTAGAGTTCCAGGAAAAGGGCAGGTTTTGACTGACGATGACAGACAGCTCTCTCTTTGGAATGCAGATAGAGTGATCAGAAAACTAGACCTCACTAAATGATGAGATTTCCAGTGTCCTCATGATACCTTCTCAGGCAAACATGGCATTATTTTGGCAAACTTCAAAGGGGTTCTGCTTCACCTTTACCCAAGGTGTGAAACGCTTTGTGGAACTTAGAAATTGCCTATCCTATATGTGTGTCACTAGCATGCTCCAGTCCTGCCTCTGCAATGAGCTCAGCCCTAGTTTGTTCTTCCATTAGCCTCGTGGAGGGCCTGATTGCTTATTGACATCAAAACTTGTATCACAAACATGAATATAACTGTTGTCTCAGCTACATAAGGTCCCAAGTTGGTCATCCTTTTAGGGCTCATCTCAACTAAAATGGCTTTCCCCCTTTGATTTACATAAAATATAGGTAGTATAATATGGCAATTTCACATTTTCCTAATCAGTCAGTATAATTATATGAGAATAAGAGCCATGATTTTGATGGTTACATGAATCCACCCATCTTTCTTTCTCTGAGGCATGGTGGATGTTCTGAAAGCAGAAACTCTTCCTTTTTCTCCTTCAGATTAATGTCTTGAGGTCTGCTTCCAGGCAGGCCCAGTTGCCATGCAACACAGGAGAGTTTTTTGGTGTGAAAGCAAGGTGATAGCACTTCAGCTTGCATTATCTTATATATCACTTTGCCCTGACCCATACAAATGACTTGTAGCAACACAATGCAACAGGCCACTGTCTGTGAAGAATGTCACAGATCTACTGAACAGTTGGTTGTGTGTGGAGCAGTAGTGGCACTAGGGGGGTGCAGAGAAGCTGAAACACACCAGGTGATACTGATGGGGAAAAGGAGGAAACCAGCCTTAGTGCCACCACAGGTGTGGCGTGGTAGCTGAACACAGAGGTGAAGGTATGCGGCTGAAGTTCAGAAGGAGTGCCCAAGTTCATATGAATGTGAGAAACCATGGTCTCATTGGGCAGATCACATGTTATAGGCTGATGTGAACAGAGCCTATGCAATTATGAGAAAACTGTCTTTTACTACCAGGAATTAATAAATAGAATCTCAGTTTACCTTTTCTGGACTGGTGCAGGGCATAGCAGTGAGCAAAGTGTGGCCTTGCAAAGCTGTTTTTTGGGGCCCTAGATTTCTGTAGATTACCAGGTTTTTCTGGCAAAAAGGAAGGATGAATTGCTTGTCTTGGAAGCCTTCAGGAAAAGCAGCATATTTTAAATAGGATGCAGGGCTCCTCTATACCCATTTAACTTAAAAGGTATGTTTTTCAAAACCAAAGGCAGAAATGTAAAATTTTTATAAATTTTCATAGAATCATAGAGTTGGAAGAGACCACAAGGGCCATCCAGTCCAACACCCTGCCATGCAGGAATACATAATCAAAGCACCCCCACCAGATAGCCATCCAGCCTCTGTTTAAAAACCTCCAAAGAAGGAGACTCCAACATACTCTGAGGCAGTGTATTCCACTTCCAAACAGCTCTTACTGTCAGGAAGTTCTTCCTAATGTTTAGGTGAAATCTCTTTTCCTGTAGTTTTAACCCATTGCTCCATGTCCTAGTTTCTG
Organism: Gambelia wislizenii; assembly: GCA_030847615.1. Classification (NCBI taxonomy): domain Eukaryota; kingdom Metazoa; phylum Chordata; class Lepidosauria; order Squamata; family Crotaphytidae; genus Gambelia; species Gambelia wislizenii. Next base: position 25,620,111 of record JAUMIR010000004.1, read on the forward strand.
GAGCAGCAGAAAACAAGCTCGCTCCATCCTCAAATGGTCATTTTCAGAAAAAATGCAATATTGTTACCTTTTACAAGTTGAAAATCACTTTGTTACTTTAGGAACATGAAATACATGACATATAACTTGGTTTGGCATAAAATTATCAGGTTTGATGTAATCTGAATATAATTACATTGTATTCCAAAAATAGTTGCATATTGAACTTGCCGGGGGTGGGTGGGTTACAGATAGACTTACAAGATCCTGAACAGTAAAGAACCCCTTTGGTTTTGCCAGTTTATGAAGGGTAGGCCAATAAATAAATAAGTAAAGAAACAAACAAATTTAAAAATAACGTAAGGGACAACCAGCACTTAGTAAAACAGAAAATTATCTTGTCTCCACTAGGCTCTCCATATTGTCAAGGAGGCATAATGCATCCAATATGATAAAAGGTACTGCAAAAAGGGAAAGAAGACTAGGAATTGTCATGATCTGATAAGCATACATAGTCTTACACAAACATCTTCCTCTTACATAGTTTTTAAGAAATGAATTACGGACAGTAAATATGTGAACACCTTGTCTGAAATATTTTATTCTTCATTCTAAAGAAATTATTCCAGAATCCATTTTCCCCAGTCTTTCTGGGGGGAAAAAACTCCAGAAAGAAAAGAAAAAAGATTTTCTTTCCTGAATTTTTCTGGGCCTTTACATCTCTAACCAGAGGTAGACTTCGGGATTTTTTGTTGTTGTTGTGTGTGTGTGGGTTATTGTTGCATATCCATTGTCCTGTGGATATGCTAAAGTTGTTCACCCCTGCTTTAAAATAAGTAGCTTTATGTTGGAGAAGCAATGGCAGGAGAATCTCAGCCAAAGAAAAATGATTAGCCAAAAGGCTATTTTTTTCTCTTGGGGCTGGTTTACACAGCAGATTTATTGCGGCAACTTGCGGTTTAATTATTTTCCGCAGCTGTGCCAGTCAGGTTTTTTTTCTGATTATGTCGCTTTGAAGTTCAGACTTGAATAAGTGTGGGGGGTGTGGCTCTGTGTGTCTCTGTAAATCTGCCTGTAAATGAACTCACTCCATAAAGCAGAGGGAGAGTAATCTCTCTGCTAAAAGACCATGCCGTGGATCGCAAGTTTTTCCAGCTGCTCTCTCTCTCTCTGTCTCTCTATTTCCCCCTCCCTCCTTCCCCCAAGCAGAGAGAGAGGGGGGGGGAATAGCAGTTCATCTTGCTACAGCCCTTTGTGAAATGGTTTCTCTCCCTCCCCATGCACAGGATAAAAGTGACGAACGAGCTTTACATACTTTCAGAACAGCAGAGGATGAGAAGGAATGCTCCAGGAATGAAAGAAGTTGGGAATCCTTTTTTTTTTTTCAAACTGGCTCGCAAAATAGCAGACAGGATTTTTGCAAGTTTCTTCTCTAATGGCTACTGTCTTTGCCTCCTCCCTGCCCCTCTTTTAAACCCACCCCTGCATCATCAACCAATCACAATGCAGCTGTGCTTTAACCCTTAGCGGAATGCTAGTTTACACTGCCAATAAAGCACTACATTGCAAATATTCCTGCAAAAATAGCGACATGCCCTGCCACGCTATATTTGGGTGTTTTACCTTCCCCCCTTCTGAATGAGGCGATGCTGTGCTGCGATCCGTGGGAACTATGAGCTATCTTAGCGGTATATTTAGGGGAATATTTGCCCGTGTAAACGACCCCCTGGTGTTTTTAAGTAGCTAGGAGGTTTCAGCGGCAGCTAGTGGCACTCAGCTGGTGGTGGTGTTAGTGGGACAGAAAAGCCACTGTGTATTTTATTCTGAAGCTCAGCAAGATATCCAAGGCACTGAACCTTTTCAGACTGATAGGGAGGGTTCAGCACCTTGGATAGGGCTTTGAAATTCAGATTAAAACCAAGAGTAGACTCACTACACCACTTTCACAGATGCCACTAGCTGCTGTGGGTAGGTACAATTGCAAATGTCACTCAGTGGGGTTACTTAGGATTTTAATCAGATGAGCCCCTTAAAACGTTCTTTTGCTGACATAAATTCCATTTTTATGCTAGCAAAAAATGCCCCCCACTACACTTACTTTGCTCTCCTGGCAAAGGCTTCCTGGAAATGAAAGAGGAAGTGAACGGAGCTCCAGTCACTTCCTCATTCAAAATCCCACGGATTCTTGTGAGACTTTATCATGAGAGAAATTAAAAAACAAACAAAAAGAACAAAGAAAAAGTAACACAAAGCACAAGACACACTTTAAAAGTCCCAAGTAACCTGGGGAGGATCATAAAAAGTGCATCGTTACCTGCGGAAGTGTTTGTGCCAGACTGGCCATTCTCACTGCATTGACGTGAGTACAATGGCATGTGGTTTCACACGCCATGCCAGCACTAAAGCACCATGGGGGATCAATTGACAGCTTCAGCTGTCAATTAAAAAGTACAGGTTTTGGCAGGGACATAAACGTGAAAGGGTGACGTCGTGTGGTATGTGCTTCTTTTGGTGTCTATGTGGTATTGTTATGATGCCATATTTATTGCATCTGATAAAGTTCTCAGTGTGCAGAACTAATTAACTGTCCAGGATCTCTGCAAACAGTCTTGGATGTTAATAGGGGTCACAAGGGTGGAGAATGTTGCTGACCAGGTGGGAGGAACTTGAGTAGTCTTCCTCTGGCCCAGAGTTTTTGTATTTAAAACTTTCAGTTTTGTCCAGCATTTTTGCCTTTAGGAAGCAATTTTTCTTTGTCTAGTCACACCTTTGTGGATTCATTTAATTAGGTTGCTTGTGCTAATGCTGTGATGGCAGGCTACTAGTTCATTTTCTTTTTGTCTCTAATCAAGCTAAGAAAAACACATTAAGGAGAAAAGGCCTTAATGATGAATGTTCCATGAGCTGGCTACTTTCTTGGTGTCAGAAAATGATTTCTTTGTCCTAGGAGTAAAACCTTTCTGTGGTCGCGTTGATTGCTTCGTGTTTATTTCTTGAGTAACCAAATCAAAACCTGCCGCTTGTGTGGTGGATCTTGCTGAGTTCAACAGAGGAAAAGCAAAACACCCAATCATGACATGGAAGTTCACTGAACCTGAATAAATTAACTGTGGCTACCTCTGCTGCATTTTCCAATTCAAGCATGTTCAGAAGAAACAGGGAAGCACAGACAGCTCATTTCCCTATATAGTAGGGAATTGCTGCAACCAGTACAGGAATACCTCAGTTAATAAAGTAGATGTGTTCCTGAGCATTACTTCTTTATCAGAAAATTTGGTACCAGAGGGAAAATTAACATGGAAGAATAGGGATAGATTCCTACACTACACAAAAGAACAGTAGTTCAACATGCTTCAGCGAACTTTTTGTTCAAAATTAAACAGTATGCACATGTGAAATGAAATAAAATAACCAGGCCAGGTAAGCCTTGCATAAGTAAACAAAAACATATTAAACCTTGTAGAGACTACTTCAAAGCTTCTTCCAAAATGCATCTAAGGGTGATTTCCCCACCTCTTTCAGCAGCCTCCATTTTTCTTATGATTTCCATTTTAGTGGCCAGGCTTATAGATCTAAATAAAGGATAAATATACAAAACTATAAAGAGTAACATACAAAAACAGAAACTGGCAAATGTTAGTTTGCAGAAAAAGCATAGGGAAAAAATGGTGGGAGTGACATAGTGTGTGTTCATCCTCTGATAGAGCAGGGATGGTTCTATAATAGCACCATTACACAATTGCACAATTGTGAAATTGTACAATTTTGCCCCCCTCTTTTTTTAATAAAAAAGCCACAACAATCATGGAGCAGGAGGCAGAGCAAACAGTGTAAATGGTATAATTGTATTTCAAGTTTGCGAAAGTAAATTTGAGAGCTAACACTATTCAATTCAGATGCAGCAGTGGTGGAAAAGAGCACGTTGCCATTCTACTGTACAGTAGACACAAAACAACTGATTAGTGTGATATGCAGCTAAGGTTCTACAACAGTGAATGATATTTGGTTCTACTTGTAAAATCCTAGGGGGCCCACAGTGGGTTTCAGTTGTCCCTGGCTGAGAGGAAAATAGCGGTTGTGGCAGTCTACTTTTGGATACCTATGGGTCCAGGGATCCAGGCATGGGTTTATCACCAACACACTATAGCAGATGTTCTCCTATTGTCAGAATCAATACTGACATCATAATTAGTGAGGCTCACAAAGGAGGAGCTTTTGGCATTATCAGCAAGTTGCATATTGGAAGCTGAGAACTTTCTAAAAGCACATTTTACCAGCCCCTATCTTCAGACCCTGCTGAAGGGGCTACACAACCTGGGTCCCTTTCACACCACACATGTATAGTGGTATGATTCATCTTAACTGTCATAGTTCCATCCTACAGAATTATGGAAATTTTAGTTTAAGGAGGGATATTTAGAATCCTCAGCCAGAGAGTTCTAGTGCCTCACCACATGCTGTTAGTACTCTGAGTTATTTCTGGGTTAGTGCTGATTTCTGAAAGAATCTACGGCACAATGAATTTCCTCAGTCATTAGAGTAACACAAGGCTCTTGGTTAGTTTTAATTCATAAAATTCCTTCAGAGAAAAATTCCTCGGCATTTTTATCAAAGTGTGTTTACTGACAAATTTGATTAATAAGGACAGCTAGAGAAGAACAAATGAAGCGTAAAAAAGAAAACCCTGGCAGACTACGTCCCACTGTTACAGGCTAGGCACTAAGTTGGGTATTATTTTGACAAATTTAAGCCCCTGAAGCCTGGATAGTAAAGGAATAACCATGCTTGAAAATGATAAAGCTTTGTGTATTTTGGAATGTGTATGTAATACTAAGAGCATAGGCAGTAACTCATTCCAGGCTTACAACCAACCTAGCAAAAGGAAAATGATAAGCCTGAAGGAGAAACGTAAACAGTGGATTGACTTATAATGAACCCAAGGAAGTTACTTCATTACATGGTTAGTAGTATGGGATTAAAGGGGTCCTAGCTGATGCAATCAGTTGGATGATGGAATCTGATGGAAGACAACCTACCTTAGTGGCAGATACTACTATGATATTTTACTCTGATTGGAGTTTATATAAACAAACATTGTTAACATAAGTAGAGGGTAGTAGAGATCTAATCTGATTGGATGATTTGAGGCTAGGAAGGATATGAAATTGGCCTAGAAGAGACAGACAACAGACTGACCAGGTGTCAGTGTCCCACACAAATGTGGCTGTTATACATAATGATACTGTTGTTCCTAGCTGTGAAAAGACCCAGACAATGCTGGTAAGATTTAGGCTTTGCTAAAAATATATATTTCCCATAATGTTTGTAATGGATGCTGCTATGTGTACAGCAATGCCTATGAGCTTATCTGCAGATGTGAAATTTAATTTCCTCTATGTGTCAGCACAGAGATGCCTGTTAGGTTAAAACAGAAGATAGAATCATCAAATCATAGAATCACAGAGTTGGAAGACACCACAAGGGGCATCCAGTCCAACCCCCTGCCATGTATGAATACACAATCAAATCATTCCCGACACATGGCCATCCAGCCTCTATTTAAAAACCTCCAAAGAAGGAGACTCCACTACACTCCGAGGGAGTGGATTCCACTTCCCAACAGCTCTTACTGTCAGGAAGTTATTCCTAATGTTTAGGTGGAGTCTCTTTTCCTGTAGTTTGAACCCATTGCTCAGTGTCCTAGTCTCTGCAGCAGCAGAAAACAACCTTGCTCCATCCTCAGTATAATGGTTCAGTGCTTATGAAAGTGTAATGCCTTACATGTAATTGTGTAATGAATGTAATGTGCCTAGACATTGAAAGTCTATGTTTCTCCCTAATGGCATATATGTCGATCTAAGACTGTAAATAATAGATAGTCTAAAAGACTAATGAAAGACCTGCTCACTTACCCATATTAAATAACCTAAGATTACCAGACATAAGAATGCTTAAGTGGAGTGAAGTTGAAGGCTTTCACAGCCGGCATCCATAGATTTTCCTTGGTTTTTTTCCGGGCTGTGAGGCCGTGTTCTGGAATAGTTTCTTTCAGACGTTTCACTTGCATGTCTGAATTCTCTGAAGATGCCAGCCACAGATGCAGGCGAAACGTCAGAAAGAAACTATTCCAGAACACAGCCTCACAGCCCGGAAAAAAACCCAAGGAAAATCTTAAGTGGAGTGTTGATGCTAACTCTACTTGTTTGGACTTGGTGCATGAGTTGGAAGCCCAAGTGATCAGAAGATGATAAAAGGGACCTCCAGACAGATGCAGATTACTTGACAAGAGCCAACCCCCCCTCAATCCCTCAGTCTAAAGAGATAGGTGTGGAGAACCACTTTCCCCATTTATCTTTCCATACTGTGCTACTAGAACATTGGGAAAATTTTTTGAATAGGAATTTAACCTTTACAGCATGCTATAATGTTAGGGAAAACTATTATAAGACTTACTAAGAGAAGGAATTGATTGCCATTGGTTTTTGTACAGGCAACTTTGGGAAAGATACAAGAAAGGTGTTCAACTAGAAAGTATAGAATTAGGAACAACAGATTTGGAAATATTACTAAAAAGCCTAAATAAACAATTGATAAGGAAAAAATATAAGATATTAATACAACTGGAGCTAGAACAAGAAACAGTTAAGGATAATATGAATAAACTAGCTGGACCCGGTGTACCATACGCCATTGAAAAACTCCCCCCAAAATGCCGACTGCACCTATGACAACCCTGTAAGGTAGACTGTCCGCTGAACTGCCCCCTCCCTGAACTGGCCCCCTTGTTGGTCGCCCTCCTGCCCCCAAACTCACCCCCTCAAACTGAATCCCTCACCAGTCACCCTCCCACCCCCAAACTGCCCCCCCTGAACTCCCCCCAACTGAATTCACCCCCTGTTGCTGAACTCACTTCTCTCCTGCCTCCCTGCCCTCTGGCACACGCCATTCTACACACACACCTCACATCCATTCCCCCTGCTACTCACACTCCTTCTGCAGCCACCATGTTTACAAAGGATTTCAACTTCCACACGGTCCAGCCCCCAGTGTTCTGATTTGCTGCCCAGCAGAGCTTTGATTGGTTGGTCAGTTCCCTAAGCAGCCAATCAGCACACTGGAAATGGCAACATACCATATATATATATATATATATATATATATGGGCAAACAATGCTTTTCCATTCATCTCTCAATATTCCTAAAGATTTCTCCCTCATAATAGTTGTCAATTTATCCATCTCATACATTTTGTACAATTTCAAAATCCAGTCTTCTTCTGTTGGGTTTCCAGGTTCTTCCAACTCCTAGCAAAAACTAACCTCGGTGCCGTAATCATATATATAGTATGACTCTCCAGTGATTTCTCTCAACTTGATTATCTGTACCTTGTATTAAGCAGATAGATTCCTGCTTAGACCATATTAAGCAGATAGATTCCTGGATTCATAGGGATTTCTGTATTGAATATCCTTGTTATCAAAGGTTAGAAGTTGTAGGTTAGAGGTGAGAGATTATTGTTATGTTTGATAAATGTATGTTTTGTATGTTATATGTAATCTTATGTGAATGTGTATAAAAAGTAAAAAAAAGAAGATGAGTGAAGGGGCAAAGTTATATACTGAATGAAGATGAAAACATTATTTTGAAGAACAAAAGCAAGGGAATGGAGCAGGATGCTGGCAGTTATAAAAGTGGAGATAGAGAATATTGAGTGGAGTGATGAATGAAATACATTTATATGATGGGAACAATCAGATCTGTAGTTTAGGATGAAGTGCATGAGAAAATTAAGGCAAAAAAATACTTCCTTAAAATAATGGAGGAGTTATGTGTGACTGAGGATGTGTGCTTTAAAAAATGTTATCAAAAGCTTAGAAAAAGTTATAATCTATGATTGTTTTTGACAGGAGTTTGGTACAAATGCTAATATCACAAATGGGGACTTTAGAACAGGGATGGGGAAAGTGTGACCCACAGCCACATGCAACCTGTTTTGTGACCCCAGGAGACCCCCAGAGATCTCTGACTCACCCCTGTTATTGTGGGGGCCCACCCACGATGTCAAAATCTCAGTTGGGGGAATTATTAACTCAAATGGATGGCTGTGAGAGGTCAGGTAACTTTCAGGACCTTGTGCACCTATGTATACCAGTACTCACTGCATAGAACTCCAGTAAAATAAAATACAGTGTTTTTCATTGGACAATAATACAGAAGCATTCACACACTCATGCTCACAAGAACCGCACAATGCTAACAAAGAGTTTAAGTTGGAAAGGTTCCATAGATGAATAGGTTTGGGAGATAGGGACCATAGTTACTAGTCTTGAAGAGAGAGAAGTGAAGAACTCAGACCGACATCTGAGGGTGGCACTGGATTCTGATCCTGGGGCGTGCTGACAGAGTGTCTGGGTGTAGTCATAGTGGCGCACCTAGCTGTTGTTTGGGGACTAATATTTCTACTGTACTTCGTGTCCTGAACAGGTGTTTGGGCTTAGGACAAAAGCCTAAGAGGGTTCCTACTGTTTAACAAAGGAAACCGAAACTCTTCTGATCGCTGTTAATGGCTGAGAGATAGGAATTGATGGGTTTATGACAACCTTCATATTGTGGGATAGGAAAGGTGTGAAGGGATATTTCCTAGGGATGAGGCGTGTGCAGGTCACACACATTGAAAACTGCTTAATGCAGTGTTGATGTGTAAATTGCTATTGCTTAAAACAATTTGTAAGCCACTTTGATAGCCTTGTGGCTGAAGAGCGGGGTATAATAAATAAATAAATAAATAAATAAGGTCATGTGCTTGTTTGTCATGTGTGACTCATCACCAAGGGGGTCCAAGAAAGGATTAGCACATACCACCTTAAAGATTTTTGTTTACTAGGAGCTTCGCTTAACCCTAGCTTGGGTGTGTCTGGTGACCTCCATCTGGCCTCACCTTTGGTCTACCCCTGTCTACTAGACCCCGTGAAGTGTCTTAATACTGCTAATTATTAGATATTGTAGGGAGGGAGTGTAAGGCATGGTAATACCTCCCCCTTCAACTATTTTCTTTATAAGCCCCAACTATCCCAATTTGGCAGTGACAGTCCTGATCAAACCTCTGCTGTCAACACTTTTTCAATGGTTATTATTATTATTATTATTAGTTATTTATACCCTGCTCTTCAGCCACAAAGGCTATCAGAGTGGCTTACAAATTGTTTTTAAATGTCCCAGTTTCTCTCTTCTTCTCAGTTTACTTCAGTTGCTGCAAACTGAGTTCAAAATTCAAAAATTTACCCTCAGTTAACTTGCCAAGGGGGAGAGGAGTAAAGAGGCCAAAATCTTGCTCTTCCCAGTAAGCTCAGGCAAAAGCAAACTACTTCAGCATCTCCTATCAGGGGATGATAGGACACTCAGTCCCCAGCAGAAGCCAAAAACTATCTCAGCAGACTCAGTAGCAACCTGTTCCACGAATACTCTCACACAGGACTTTTTCAGACATGTAAAACGTGCTGCAGAGGGCTCAGGAGAGGTATGCGCCTGTTTTGCGGCAGGGGGCCAGTTTCTGATGACGGCATCCCTCTCGTGTTACCTTCCGTGTTCGTTCCATGTCGCATGGAAGGAAAAGGCACCACTTTTTACTCACGGAAGTTTTACGTTAATACAAAGTGGTGCCTTTTCCTTCTATGCGACACGGAAGGAACACGGAGGGTAACGTGAGAGGGACATCGTCATCAGAAACTGGCCCCCTGCCCACAAGACAGACGTGTACCTCTCCCTAGCCCTCCGCAGTACTTTTTATGCATCTGAAAATGTCCATAGAGTGTTTGATGTCCAAATAAGCAGGAGGTACTTTTATCTTCAAAGTCAAACAGTTGCAATATGTACAAATATTTACAGTTGAAGGACAAACTGCTTCACCAGGGATCAGCATTCACAAGAAGAAGAGCGTGAGCTTTGGCCTAGCTCTCTCTCTCTCTCTCTCTCTCTCTCTCTCTCTCTTACACACACACATATCTACAGGCTATTGCCCTCTAGTGGCCTGACTAGGCATATGACTCAGCATGGTTCTGCAGTTTTTCAGCCATTTTATAATGGAGTTCAATCTCTTAACTCCTGACATCTCCTAGCTTGTGTGACCTTCCTCAATTTTTTTTGCCACCTTGATGACACTCTGATGGTGCTTGGCCAAATATGTCCTGGTTTTGATCTGTGAAATGTTGGAGGATATGTTTCTGATCATTTTTTTCCAAGGGTGTGTGTGAATATACCACAAAAACACTGTTACCCAAATTGCATGGGGTCTGTGAGGATCCCATTAGTGTCCAAATCTTAATATGGGGAATATTTAATTTGCTCAAAATGGCAGCGAGAGGCCAGGTAATGGCAGGATCTTTTGACCTATGTATACTAGTAATATCTGAGGAGACTCCAAGCCAGAATGTATAATTAAATGGTTTTTATTGGAAATTAATCTTAACAGCATTCATGCAAACACTCAGGCTTGAAGCAATCACACAAGGCTATCGAAGATAGTAGGAAGTATTTGGATAGAGGAATAGTGTAAGGGGATCTCAGGTGATACGATACCGATGGGCAGATTCATGCAGAGATTCATTCTCAGAGATGTGTTCTGATGGTCTGACAGCAAATTGGCAGCATGGATGTAGGAAGAGGAACTGTGGGTATTTTGGTGGTGTTTTAGGGTGATATTTATATTAGATTATTCCTCTAAAGGGATAGGATTTAGAGTGGAATACAATGTCTCTTGGAGTTTCCTAGGACTAAACAAAGGGTTCTCCAGAAGAGGTAATGACCATTAATGGGTGATACATTTGAAATTGAACAGGAGCAGGCAATTTCTATTGTGAGGAGAAGGGAACAGAAAAAAACCATTTTGCAATTATTGAGGACTCTGCTATTTTTGAGTGGATTAGTGGATGACTCATCTCCAGGTGTTCAGGAAGAACTCTGACCTGGGTATGACCTGTTTCAGGAATTTCCAAAGGCCCCTCCTTAGGTTCTACATGACTCCAGCCTTGATATCTGGGGCTTCCTTGCCAACTGTGTGGAAGGTCACAGCAAGCCAAATTATTAAATATTGCCAATGATGTGATATTCCAATATGGGGGCTGTCAGGGTAGTTAACAACACCCAAGCCACAGAAACATGACAGTTGGGGTACTTTTGCCTCCCAGGACCCCCGCTCCCAATTCTGAAAAGTCAGATAAAAATGGCCTTTTGCCCAGCCATACATTGAAAATTACAACAGAGGCACTGAAAATTATGACAGCTTGACTTTGTGGCCTGGGGGTCAGGGGGAATAGTCTTCCCAGTTGCACATCCCTGCTTTAGAGCAGGGACTTCTTTCTTCTGAGGATGGAACCCAACACCAGAGAAGTTGGGGGGAGGCTGCATTCTATGGCAGGTTTAAATGCAAAGCAGTGGGACCAAAATTATCAGCATATTTGACCTTAAACCAGAAGCTACTAAGTTTTACGAGAGGTGTTTATGTCTTTTAGAATGGGGGAACAACATAAAAAAGCTGAGAAACCACCAAATGATTATATAGCATGGTGAAGATTAGAAGAGTTTTTAAAGGAAGATGAGGAGGGAAATGTTCCCAAATGTATGAGAGCAACTCCAGAAATGTTGCAGAACTACAGTTTGAATTTTTTTTTAAAGTTTAAAAATGTTGGATTTTTTGCCAGTTTGTAAACAAAGAGTTTCCAGGAGGAAACATCGTAAGAAAACACCCAGGAAAAGAATGTAAATGAATAGCAATAGCATTAAACACAACACACACGTGTGTGTGTGTGTGTGTGTGTGTGTGCTATACTGTTACACACACACACACACACACACATAAATAAAAGTATATATTTTTTGGAGTTACTCTCATGCATTTTGGACATTTCCCCCCTCTTCTTCCTTTAAAAACTCTACTGATCTTCTATACAGTTCATACTTATTCATACAGTATATGAAACAGAACTTTGCAGTGCAATCATAATTACAGTTGGACCCCCGTATCCACAGAACCAATATCCACAGTTTCAGTTATCTGTGGGACACAAAAGAGGAACACATACCATAGAATTTTCCTAGAAACTCTATGGTATTTTAAACTGAAGTCCCATTAATGGTGTTTGCTGTTATCCATGGTTTCTAGTATCTGCAGTAAGTCCGTGAACTGAACCCCCATGAATACAGAGTTCTGACTGTACAGTTGCCCCTCCACATTCATGGCTTTAAGATTCGTGGTTTTGACTATTCACAGTTTTGGGAGCGCCCCCCCCCACCATCCAAAAAACTGTAACTGGGTCGCTGCTCCTGGGTGGGTGGGAGGGGGTGGGTGGAAGCAGCGATGAGGCTTGGTTAGCCCCATCACTGCTCCTGGGGGGGCAGCAGGGGGTGGGAGGAAGCAGGGACGAGGCTTGGGTAGCCCCGTCACTGCTCCTGGGGGGACGGGAGAGGGTGGGAGGAAGCCGCAACGAGACTTGGCTAGCCCCATCGCTGCTCCTGAGGGGGCGGGAGGGAGTGGGAGGAACCAGGGATGAGGCTTGGCTGGCCCCGTCGCTACTTCTGGGGGGGCGGGAGGGGGTGGGAGGAAGCAGCAACGAGGCTTGGGTAGCCCCGTTGCTGCTCCTGGGGAGGGGGCGGGAGGGGGTGGGAGGAAGCAGCGATGAGGCTTGGGTAGCCCCATCGCTGCTCCAGTGGGGGGAGAAGCAGTGGGGGTTGTGGGAGGGCGGTGGCATGACCTAGTTTTTATTTGCGTTTTTTTCACATTCGCGGGGGTCTCATGCCCCTAACCCCCGCGAATGTGGAGGGACAACTGTATATCTTTTCAGAAGGAAACCCCAATGACCTTTTATACTCTGTACTTACAGTGGTCTGATTACACTTTAATGGCCATGGTTCTGTCCCATGCAGTTTAGGGAGGGGCATTTAGAATTCTTTGCTGGCAGTCTCTAGTAACTCAACCATGTAGTCTGAAAGCACCTTCAGTGAGATTTATGGCACAGTCTATTCTCAAAATATGCCAAGTAACCCTTGTAGAATCTGAGTTATCACAACTCTACAGTTTTGGCAGCACAACCCAGAAGAAGCCTATTTGGTTTGGTGGAACAGGTCTGCCTGTGTAAGACCAATGATCAGGTAGAGACTGGAAAGAACAGGGGAGAAATGGTTCTTATCTAGCGCATGGGAAGCAGAACTATGCTGTTTTTATAAACGGCACACCTTTAGGCCAAGCAGAACTACAAGGCACCTGGGGGATGCAAATAAATTTTTTCTACAGCATTACTCTGCAGCTACTTGGCCAAAATTACACTCCACAAATAATCCAGTTTGAAACTGGATTATTTCCCATGGCTCCATCCTATGGAACTCCAGGATTTGTAGTTTGGTGAGGCACCAGCTCTCTTTGACAAAGAAGGCTAAAGACCTTGTAAAATTACAAATCCCAGGATTCCATGGGAAGGAGCCAAGGCAAGTAATCCAGTTTCAAACTGGATTATTTGTGTAGTGTGGATTTAACTCTTGTCACGTGATGTCTTTGACTGGGAATTGATAGTCCAAAATTAGCAGCTGAAATTTTATAAATATGAAGATAATCTCTTAGCACCTGTTAATACAGACCCATGAAACTGTTGATAAAAAACCAGCTACACTAGCTGGTTTAAAAGTTGGCAACTCTACTCAGCAGGGTCCAAGAAGGGGGGGGGGCAAAAATGGGGGCACTGCCATCCTATAAGAAGTCTGCTCCCCAAATGAAATGTCCGTTAGTCCCTAAATTTCAAGCACTGCATAGAGTGAGACATTGAAAATCATTCACACCAGGAACTCTTATGTTTACTGTGTTCATATCCCTTTGATAAGTTTGCCTGCCCTTTTATTTGGATGCCTAAACTGTATTTCTAAATGCTAAAGTTACGGCGATGCTAGAAATTTTGGAGAATGAAGGGCAAATTTTGTTTGGGGAATGAAACATGTGAATAGATACTAACATTCTTATTTTAAGGGGAATAATCTCATTTTATTCCCCTCCCTGCAGCTACACCCCTCCCATTATGCATGGTGCCACCCTTTATATTCATGGCTGACCTTTTCTTCTTCCCTTCCTATGCTGGATGATGGATCCCAAAGGGAAATGGATTTGGGGAAAGAGGATTAATTGGCATGCATCATCTGAGAACCCCCAGGCCTGGAAGATTTTGATTTTTGCTCCTGTCACCTGAAACTTTCTCTCAGTCTGAAAAACCATAATACTCTTTGTCCCTGGAAATAACCATTGTGCCGATGATGCCATTGTTGTTGCTCAGAACAAGTCCTTGCTTGGCATGAACCAGTATGTATTAATTTAGACATCATCACCATTCAGTTCTAAATATTAGTAAAAACCTTGCACTTGAGAAGTAGATAATTAGCCTTCAACTCCATTAGTTTCAAATTATGTGTGAATGAATGGATGAATCACCTTTGCAACCATACTAACTTTTTGAAAAGTTTGTTTCACGTCCTTCTGTTAATGGATAGCAACAGGAGACCTCATTCATACATGACACTTGCTTCACCCATACCAGAGAGGTGAAAGCTTTGTTCATACTGAAATGGAGTACATTATGTTCTCCTGTGTTATTTTTATGAAGCAACAAGGGGAAAGACATTGAATCAGATTATAGAAAATTTCACAGGCCCAGAAGTGGAATGCATTAACAATTTGATAGCAGATGCATTTTCTTATGTCAGTTGTCATGTTTCCTTATGTCACTTGTCTTTTTTCTTTTTTTTTTTTTAACTTTTCTTCTTTTTTAAAATTAGGGAGAGAATTGGATCTGCTAAACCTGCAAGACATCTGACTAAATTGTGGCTCTAGGATTAGACTGTGTGGCTAGATCACTTTTATTTGAGCTATAACACTGCCTTGGGTCCCATACTGGGACAAAGGTGGGATACAAAACAAGCAAGCAAGCAAACAAAGAAACAAACTACCATAATGTACTTCCAGCTGTCCTGATTTGGCAGGGATACTCCCAGTTAATCCTCTGTCTTCCCACTTTTTCAGCTGCTTTAAAATATCCTAGTTTTTCTCTCTTCTTCCCACTTTCACTCTTTGGACTTTTTTGGACGCTGAAAAATAACGCAAGCAGTCTCATCAGCTTGAGAGGCTGCTGCGCTGCAAAGCGTCAGTTTTGGATGACACTTGGCCCTGCCGGTACTGTTGCGGTACCGCGGGGACAGTTGAGCGTCATATTTCCTTGATTTTTACTCACGAAAGTTGATCGTGAATAAAAATAAAGGAAATATGACGCTCAACTCTCCCCGTGGTACCGCAACAGTACCGGCAGGGGCAAGCGTCATCCAAATCTGACGCTTTGCAGCGCAGCAGCCTCGCAAGCTGACGAGGCTGATTGCGTTACTTTTTAAACGCCCAAAAAAGTCCTTTGTCATCAGCTTACTTCAATTGCTGCTTCAATTGATGGCTTAGCCATGTCAACAAAAAAGCGAAGCCTCATCCGCATCAGTGCTACGCCCTGGGAATGGCTGAGAATGTGGGCGACTGATAATGTCGCCCTTTCTGTTAGCGTTGCATTCTTCTGACGCAGTTTGGGATGCAGTTTTTTGCCATGTTTCCCCGCGTCTGATAAAGTCACAAGGCTGTTCACATGCAGGGGGCCTTGATCACGTGCTGTGGGCCTTCTGCCAGGTCACTAATATACAACTAAAGTACAGGGGAGGTTTCACTGTGAACAGTGCAAAATGGTTAGAGAGGAAATATTACTGTACTACAGACTCTATTGCCTAATTATTGAACTCAGTAATAAAGAATCAATTTTCTGTAAAATTATAAATGTATATTGTGATTCTTAATAAAGTTTGTTTTAGTGCAATGATTGTTGTAACATATATTATACAAAGTGTCACATGCAAGTAATAAATCTCTCCTCTCTCAAGTAATAAATAATCAGTCACTAAATACATATGAATATTTACATTAATACGTACATATGGTTAAGTATTTATATATATGAACATGTGGGATGATAATTCCAAAGTATCAAAAATTCCACAATGTCCAAAAATGCTTATTCCATGAGTTTAGGGATGTGTTCACTTGTGTATTGTCATTTTCTTTCTTCCATTCCACTTAGACAGGAGATGTATCTTCTTTTAAACAAAACGTCAATATTATGAGATAGTTAAGTGATGAACAGGGTAAGCCACATACCGAATTACTTTCCAACTTTTGTATAATATATGTTACAACAATCATTGCACTAAAACAAACTTTATTAAGAATCACAATATACACTTATAATTTTACAGAAAATTGATTCTTTATTACTGAGTTCAATAATTAGAAAATAGTCTGTAGTACAGTAATATTTCCTCTTTAACCATTTTGCATTGCCTTCTGCCAGGTATCAGAAAGCATGATGCATATGGCAGTGGCAGTAGCAGACTCCATCCTGTTTCATGCAGGTAATGGGAACAACGGTCCTCATTCGGTGCTAGAATACGCCATCAGGAAGCGGGTGTATTCTGGCCTGTGTAGACAAGGCCATAGTTATTCTTTCAATTCTTGATAGTTTCTCATGGTCACCTCACACTATTCTGTTTAGAGACCTTGTGTTTAGAGTTCTTGGAAGCTAGAATGCAGACTCACCAGATAGGGTTACACGTTTGAAGAAACAAAAAATCAAAATCCACAAGCATGATCTATCTCCCTCCCCATAGCTATAAGAACTGTGAAACTAGATCAGTAGAAGAGGCAAATTCAAGTCAATTCTCAGCCTTCATATCTTTTTCTAGAGTCAGACAGTCAAGCTAATGCAAAAAGTATCTAATTAGGGACTTTTTCAGACAGGACTTACCGCGCAAGAAGACTCTGGAATAGTTATGATGCTGTTGTGCGGAAGGGGGTGCGTTTCGGACTACGCCGTCCCTCTCTCAGCATCGTCCGTGTCACTTCCGTGTATGATTGGAGGCAGCCGCACCATATTTTACTCACGGACAACTTCTGTAAGTAAAATATGGCGCGGCTGCCTCCAATCATACACGGAAGTGACACGGACGATGCCGAGAGAGGGACAGCGTAGTCCGAAATGGACTCCCTGCCACATGGCAGCGTCGTAACTATTCCAGAGTCTTCTTGTGCAGTAAGTCCTGTCTGAAAAAGTCCAAGGTCACTAATACAAATTAACCCTTTCATAACACTGGACAGCTAAAAATATTTGGCCATGATATTTGGCTAACAAGGACACTAAAACCCACTTGTTTTGTGGCAGAGGCCCAACGCACTACAGCACCATATTTTATAATAGTCAAATATGGCTATCACGTCCTTGTATCATATTGTATTATTGATCTCCCAACTTAAAAATTACTAAACACACCCTATTGTGTGTGTTTGTAAGGTTCTTAATTTAATCAAAGAAGCTGTGCAGAACAGCAGAATTTAAACCTTTCCCCCACATCAGTTTCCTGAACCCATCTTCTGCTGCTATTTGCTCCATGGGAAGTAACAAAGGTATGATACAGGCACCCATACCTGCTTTCCAGAGAAATAAATGGAAGCTTGAAGGGGAAGATTTGAATCAGGAAAATTGCACAAGTGGAAAATGCTCCCAGGTGGCATCATACCCAAAGAAGCAACACCTCTACACCTGTAGGCAGTGGGGGAGAAATCAAGCATGGGTGTTCCAAATATCAAGTAATTTGGTTGCAACATATGTGTGTATGTGTTGTGTTAACAGAATTGTGGGTTCTGTGAAGCTTGCCTAGGAAAGCTGCCAGTGGAACATTTTAACTGATCATTTATTTAGGTATTTATTAATTACCTTCAACTTCTGCTTTTCTCCAATGAGATAAAGGCAGCAAACATGGTTGTCCTTCTCCCCACTTCATCCTCACAGTCCTGTGAGGTATGCTAAGGAGAGAGAGAGAGAGAGAGAGAGAGAGAGAGAGAGAGAGAGAGGATAACTGATCCAAGGACATCCTGGTTCACTTTCCAGTCCAACATGCTAACCATTATAGCGTGAGAATTATAAGCTGGTGGAACATCATATCATCTCCTCTCTTAGTAATGCTGAGGTACACAGATCAAGTTAATATATTGGGTGAAGAAGGAAAGATGGGCTCATCCCTGGTCTTGGAATATGGGCCCCATATTGGAAGAAAGATGAGATGTAAATTAACTGAATGAACAAAATGAACAAATAGAGAAATAAATACATGGCCCTTCTGGGATCTATCCCATGGGCCTCAGACAGAAGAGAATATGGCTTCCTTCTCAACCTTCCTTCTACAAAGAGTGTAAACTTTCTTTCTCTCTTGCATCCTTCTCACTTTCTTCTTCCTAGGTTTTCTTTTTCCTCTTCCCCATCTCCAGCCATTCCTGTTCTGTACTTGTAATTAGTATCTCTCAGGTAACATTTTATATAATAACCAGTTGCCAACAATTTAATACAATAATTAGAAACAATTGCTAAAACTGGGGGTGGGGCAATGGGCGAGTGAATTCTGACCCACTTTGCTCAAGTGTCAAAATATAAAATATTGACAAGTTCATGGACTATTAATCTGTTCTCTCCCCCCCCCCAGGATATTTCCCTCTCCGCCAAGAATTTCCAAAGCAGTCAGTTTATGATCAAAATGCTACTAATATGAGTCTAAATCTACTTGTTTGTCCCAACCAGAGTAGACCAATTGACTCAATGAATGTTATCAAATTCTTATTGAGTCAATGTGTGCATTTTAGGTGAGACTAATGAATGAACCTGTGCCATGTTTTGCTTTTCTGTGCATGGTTGTTCTTGTACAATTTCTTTTCTTTTCTTTTATTTGTTTTTTCTTTACAGTGAAACAGGAATATTAACTTTTCCATTAGAAGCAATGCTAAATTTGAGCTGAGCAAATAAAAATTGCCACTAATTCTCAAAGCGAGTGATACGTGAGCTAACATCTTTCAACAGCATTTGACTGATTTGGACTGGATGCTGATGGAGGCATCCCTATCTGCAATGAATAAATTCTATTCATTTATTATCTTTTTGCGTTTTGGTCTCAAAGGACTGCTGGATTTGCAGCTGTGCATGGAGGGAGGGATCTCCATATAGAATAATTGAGCTCTGGACCCTTCCCCCTTCCTTTGGTGTACAGGCAAGGCTACCCCAAGATATTTTGCTGTCCAAGGCAAACGACACAGTGGCACCCTGTCCATGTACAGAATCCATTGGAGGGTTCTGCGAATTGTAATCCAAAATAAGGAACTTTCCATGCTCTGCATCTATCAGGTTTTACCAGAATCCAACCCTAACACTTGAAAACAACTATGATCAACATTTGTCCCTCTCTTTAGATAATGCATTTCTCTTCTTCAGTGAGTGATGGCTCAGGGCTGATGAATCTGCCCCAGGTTTGTAGTCTAAATGTTAAAGGAACGGTCTAAGGTTTTGAACCTATTTTGTGGATGGGGCCCAGCAGTTTCCTTTGAAGTCCACACTGAAATCCATAAAAGAAGCACTGTCCCTGTGATATGCAAGCCATCTGCTGCTATTGTCTTCAGTGACTGCTGGAATGATATCTTTTCCTCCTCTCTAGTAAGATATTTTCAATTGACTGAAGTGGAAAGAGATAGAAGGTGCAAAGACCCATAAACTGCAGACTGCTTTTGGTTTTGAGTTACTCCGCCCCAAACATGGATATTTATCCACAAAGGATCTCCTGCAAGGATTCAGACTCAGTTGTATGGCTTAGCTGATGGGCACCTTCTTTTACTGGAGTGGTAGTGTTACCCGAATTGCGTGGGGTCTATAAGGATCCCACTAGTGTCCAAAATTATTATGGGGAATGTTTAATTAGCTCAAATATAGCAGTGAGAGGTTGGGTAACGATGGGATCTTTTAACCTATATGTACCGGTAGTAATGGAGGAGACTCTAAGCCAAAACTTACAATTAAATGATTTTTATTGGAAATTAACAGTAACAGCATTCACGCAAACACTCAGGTTTCATACTCTCATACAAGGCAATTGAAGGTAGTAGGAAGTATTTGGATAGAGGAATAGAGTATTGTGGGTTATACTGTACTGATCCTGCAGAGCTGAAGATGGTGAAGTAAAGCAAAGCAAACAGGTTTGGACAAAAGACTGGTGACATGAACTGACGTGAAGCTGGAAAGCAGGAGATTCGTGCACACTCGAATGGTGTTTTAGAATGATATTTATATGGAATAATTCCCCTGTAGGGATAGGTTTTTGAGTGGAATACAATGTTTCTCAGAGGTCCCAGGACTAGATGAAGAGTGCTCTGGAAGAGTTAACGATCATTGATGGGTGATGCTTTTAGAATTGAATAGGAGCAGGCAAGGTCTTTTGTTGGAAGGGGGAAAGGAAAGGAAGGTACTGTTTTACACGCATCAAGGACTCTACTATTATTGAGTGGGTTAGTGAATGACTCACCTCCAGGTGTTAATCTCTGGCCTATTTGTTTGGGGAATTTCCAAAAGCCCCTCCTTTGGTCATACATGACTCCAACCTTGGTATTTGGGGGTCCCTGGTTTACCTGCTAACCACGTGGGAGGCCACATTAAGCCAAATTATGAAATTGAGCTGATTATTTTATATTCCATGGGGTCTATCAGGGAAGGTAACAATAGCATTTTTTAAAAAACCCAATGTGAGTTATTTTGTGAGCTTGACCAGGCTTCTGTGCTTTGGTTGTTTCTCTTTTCCCCTTTCTGTTTCAGAAAAGTTTTGCAGTCAATATCTCTGGATGGAACAGTCATATTCATATCTTATATTTTTGCTAGCAAGTAGCTTGGAGATCACTTTTATTCACTCTGTCGGATGACATGTGACTCTCAGCAAGGTGTGAGTTGCAGAGAAAGACAGGCAAAACCTACATTTTCAATTATGTGTTGATGTGGGATGTGTCCCGTCTCACCCCCCTCCCCTATAAATAAACACAGACACCATGTTCTTTTGAGGTTATATTGTAACATAGAGGTTATATTGTAACATAGGAAGATATGATATGAAGATGATATATTGGCAAAGAAGGCCACAACTTTGATGACAGTTGCTTTGGTTGGCACAGACCAGCCAATCAGGGAGAGGCTCTCCCCGATTGGCTGCTACTCTGCTCCCCTTCCCGGCTCGCAATGCCAGCCGGGAAGGAGACACCAGGCATGACAGCGCCCATGCCGCTCCTACTCCACCACTTGGGGAGGGGTTACGAACCAGGACCCCACGCCCACAAACCAAGCCACTGGAGATGAGTTCTGTAGCTTTATTTTGTCTAAATAATCACTCATATAAAAGGAGGTGGTTAAACTCAAACATGGCTGGGAAACTTGTGGCTCTCCAGATGCTGGACTATAACTCCTATCAGTCCCAGCTAGCAAATCAATGATCAAGCATGCTGGGAGTTGTAGTCCAAGTTTCAGGTTCAACTTTCAGTCTATTGTGTTTTAACAAACAGCTATTGTACACAATTACAGAAAACAAAACGAAAAATAAAAATAAATAAAACAATTTAAATTTCTACTAATTAATCTTTAAGAGTTAAATAATTTTCCATACTCCTTTTAAACTTTATGGTACATATTTGTAGAGCCTTAATAAGAAATTCGATGTTCTAAAAGATATATATTCTCTGTATCAGACAACAAAAAACAGACCTTTACAAGAGAAGGCATACATTGATCTTAACAATGGATAAATGTAGCTGTTTCTAAGATCATTGTAAAAGGAGCATTCAAGCAGTACATGAATTATATCTTATATTGACACAGATTACAACCATATACTCTGTCTTTCTTAAGAATCCCCTGATCCCGACCCATCCAATCTGACAATGGGAGACCATTTAATCTTGCCTGCATGAAAGCTACCCTCATTTTAATATTTGGTAAATCTGGTAGGTATTTTGGAAAAGATAAATACAATGGAATAAAGGAGGCATAAAAATTATTGGATTGGCAGGACTTGATCTAAACCACCTGTGATTGTATCTCAGTATCCTTAAGCCTTTGGAGCATTAATATTTTAGCTCTATCAAAACCTTACATCAAAAGAAAAGAGACAGAAAATCCCAGTTTCATGACAACCAGCTGCTTCCACGAGTTTGGGACCATCTCTTCCAAAAATCATCAGAAGAAATTCTGATACCTGCTTGAAAATGATTTTTAACCAAAAAAGCAGGGCTGCAGTTGTAGTCCATGACATCTATTCTTGCTTTAAAGCACTAACTATTTCCTACAGCATCTCTTACTGCTTGTTGTGATTTCATATGGTTTAAACATTTTTGCATTTTTTAAAGAAATGTAAATTATGTGCAAATATAAATGTATATTAAACCAGCGCATAAAGCAATATTTACAAAATTCATGTGGGCTACCTAGAGCAGCCTTTTCTCCCCTGGTGACTCTCATAGGTGCAGGAATGCAATTCCTGTAATCTCTAATCAGTATGGTACTTAGAACCTTACCACATTCTGTGGAAAAGCAGCAAAGCAGCAGGAACGTTCCATCTTTCCTGCTGACTTCCTACATGACGTCAGCATCCTTCTGGGGTTCTTTCATTCCAGTCTCGTGAGGGACCGAGCTAAAACCATGCCTCTCTGCAAATGTGTTTTTCTGGTTAGCAAAAAGGCATGGTTTTATCTCGGTCCCTTACAGGACTGAAACGAAAAAACAATGACGCCATGCAGGAAGGCAGCAGGAAAGACAGAACATTCCTGTTACTTTGCCGCTTTTCCTGGGAGTGCGGTAAGGCTCTTAGTTCAAGAAGGTGGCTTTGGAGTACTGTATCAGAAAATGAAAATATTGACAGGTCCTGGGGTTGGGTCTACAGCTCACAAACTGAAAGGAATCAGTAGAGCTTTTCAGATGTTCCCATTTGTAGGGGATTGGACTTTCCAGAAGAGTTGACGAAGAGTGCATAACATAGTAACTGGGCATTTATTAGTAAACCAAAAAGGTATGCAGCACCTCCTCCTCATAATCACTACCACCACCATGCTTAACCCTGAAGAGTCAACAATGCCTCAGAGTGGGAGGTAGTATTAGGGTTAGTTTGAGTGACCCACACTGCTCCCTGCTTGTCTACCTATCCTTTCCCTGTAAACTGATACTCTTAGGCAGTGGCAGCACTAGGGGGGTGCCAAACCACACCAGGTGACACTGTGGGGGGAAGGGGTGACACCAGCCATAGTGATGCCACAGCTCTTACGGATGTTCCCACCTCTTCTGTCATTCACCAGCGTCTACACAATGAAGTAGACACCACTCCAATGGACCAGGTTCCTGGGCTGGGCTACAGCCAAATTGCACTGACTCAGGGCCAGATTGCTGGCCTGAAGGACAGCCTTGCTCATGTTTAGGGACATGAACTAACTTTAGCTTTGACTTAGATCTTATTGCTGTATCCCTTTTCTTCATGTAATCTTCATGTAATCAGCAAACCATCTTTTTGGTGTACCTGTGATTTTTGTTTCATTTTGACAGAAACTCAAGCCTTTGTTGGCCTGGAAGATGAGAGGATCAGGGCTGTGTAATCATTACTCCATTCATACATTCAAGAAAGCTGTGCACATGTGTGTACTGGGGGAAAGCAAAACTTTGCACCCATGTCTCTTGGTCCTTTCCCCAATGTCTATATGCTCTTGGGTATCCTCACCTCTGACATCACTACATTTAGATGAACATGTGACAGTGACTTCCATGTGTATAGAATGGTAGTGCACACACTTGCATATCCTAATCAAACACTCAGGAGATTTTCAGATGCGATTTTCAGGTCTATATATTCCAAAACAGCTCCGTTGCTGCTGCGCGGCACGGGAGCAGTTTTGGACGACGCCATTTCTCTGCTGAACCCCTCTGTGTCACTTCTGTGACAGAATGGAGGAAGCGGCATCATATTTCACTCACGGGCAACAATCATGAGTGAAATATGATGCGGCTTCCTCCATTCTGTCATGCAAGTGACACGGAGGGGTTCGGCAGAGGAACGGCATCGTCCAAAACTGCTTCCCTGCCACGCGGCAGCAATGGAGCTGTTTTGGAATATATAGACCCAAAAATCGCGTCTGAAAATCTCCTCAGTGTCTAGCTTTATTCTGTTATTGTTAATGTACTATTGTATTTGATATTTTAGTTCTGTTTTAAACTCTTTTTAGTTGCCTTGAGTAATATTATAAAGAAATATTACAAGGGTGGGATACAAGCCTTTTTAAAATAGGGAAATAAAATAAGAAAACTCATGAAAATTATGTTAATTGATTAATTCCCTAAAAGCCATATGATCAGGCTAATTGGATTAGTCAGTGAAGATTTATTTTGTCAAATGAGCATTTTGCTGGTGACTTTTGAAGTAGACCCGATTTCTGTGCTCTTAGAATTACCTTAATTTGCACTAATTTGAAGGGAATGCTTTTCACAACAAGGAGATAAATGTTATTACCCCTTGCTATTTTTCTGCAGGTCAAAGTCACTGCAGTTGTCCCAGAGTTGTAATTATGTACTACAAATCTGGCAAGCAGGCTGTGTGTTCAAGAAAGGACTCCTGTGGTTGATTCACACAGCTCAACAGTGTTCTGAGTTTCTCATTTCCTGGAGTTAAGACTCCCCAGGGATTTGAGTGTAGAAGTAACAAGCTAGAAGTAATGTTGTGAACTGTGACTAGTTACTGTGTGGGGCAAAAAGGAACATGGAACAGAGCTCCATCTTAAAAGCAATGCAGCAAGCAAGAAGAAATAATAGCCGACCTTATCCCTTATGTTTCTTTTTAGTTTGATGGAGGTGGCATTCCCTCCCTCCTTGGAGACCAAAGCCCCCTGGACTGAATGCAGAGTTGCTGTAGCCCACACCCACAGCCATTCCATGCCTGATGGAGAGCAGTGATGTGTGTGTGTGTCAGAGAAGCATCTGGTTGTATCCCTGTAGCCAGAGCCAAAATTATTACATCTTCCCATGAGTTAGTCATCCAGAGGACTCCAGCAGAACTCAGCAGAGGATGTAATAATTATTTTGAATCTGGCTATGGAGATATAGCCAGAAGCATCTTTGATCCCCATCACTCTAACCAAGCAGGGAATGCCATGGGTGGGGCCGGGGGAGAGTGAGATCTGTAGCCACTCTAAAGGAGGTCTGTGGATCAGTGAATGACCAGCTATAGCATAGTTCTACATGGGGAAATACTATGCTACACTGGGGGCCATACAGGATTTGAGGCCTAGGACTGATTATCTCCTTTAAAATAAGCATAGCCCCCCTTGCTTTGGCCCAATATCCTCCCTTCCACAAGTGATTTCATAACTGGAGGTGGGTTTCTGGCCATTCCTGGTTTCTTTTTGGAGAGCTGGTGCAAGGCTTGGTAGATCCTGGGCATGGAAATGGGCTCCTGAGGCCTTGGAGATTGCCCACCCCTGATATAATTGGAGGCCAATGTTAGCAACACTCCTGCAAGGTTGGAAATCTATAACCTCACATGAAATCTAAAGAGGAACTCTGAACTCTTAAATAACCTTAAGGCTTCTCACATTTCCCTCTCCATCTGTTCCTTCCAAATTGCAAACTGTTGTTTTACCCCACCTATCTCCACTCTCTCTCACACACTTCTTCTACATCACCCCTTCCTGTTAGTGGATGAATTACCTGCATATTTTATTTTCAATACACATATCTTTGGAGTGCTTCCAGATGGACCGTTCCTACTGCTACCAATCAAAAGTTCCAGCTTTCCCTCCTCAATTGATTTTTTTTTTCCTGATATGAAAAATGCTGGAAAAAGTGATGAGAAGCCACAGGAGGACTGCAAAATCAAGAAGCCATGTAAAATTCCATGAATGAAGCTTGGCAGCTGTACAAGCATTGTCTATAGGCACCCTTGGTATCAGAAAATCATTACATAGCAATTTAGGCCTTATCTACATGGGCTATTTACCCCATTCTGTTCCTGTCTGAGAGCCCTGCGGTCCATACTATGCAGAACATTTGCTCTGGGGCAAGCTGGGGTAGGGCCTTATACAGCAGTGTTTTTTTTTTTTTTTAATAACTGGTTTATTCCATTTCTGATGGGAGGAAGTGGATTGGGTCCTGCATGTCCATGGGAGCCTGTCCCTGCAGGTTGGCCAGTTGCTGTAGCCGCTAGATACCCTTACTCTTCCAGGCTTGGGCTGCAGGCCTGCAGCATGTGACCATGACTAGACATATGCAGGGTGCTTTGTCACGTGGTGTGGGCCAGTGTCAGGCTCATCCCTGAATTCTGGGCATTAGAGTAGACTTCATGGAAGATCCTGACATGAGGTTGGTAAAAGGCTTTGGCCTGTTTTCCTTGCCTGGGCCTTTCAGCCTTTGGGTGGGTGCCAGCCCACCCTTGTGGGCCTGGGAACGTTGTTCTCCAAAGCAGCCCAGGGTCACAGCACCTGGAGCTGTCTTGCTGCTCACGAATCTCCCTGCATGCCATTCTCACACTGTAAGAGTTTATCTGGGAATTGTGTTAGGTTGTGTTTAGTCTCGGCTTTGCCTATGTTCCTGCTACATGTATCCTTGCTTAATAAAGAATTTTTATTGAGTAAATGTGAGCGTGTGTTCCTGGTACATCACAGCTAGGTTCCTGGACTGGCAGAGCAAGGAAAGCGGTGGTGGCTGCAGTGATGGACCAGCATTCCATTTGGACTCCAACCCATTTTGTCAAGGTAAAAGGGGAAGAATGGGCCTGATCTGTGGTTGGGATACATGGTGGGGGGTGGGTAGGGGGGAGATGACCTATCCTGGTTTGTGTAAATAAGCCCTTAGTCTCATCACAGATCATTCTAGTAATCTTGCTAACAAAAAAATATTGGGAATTCAGAGGCCCAATTTCTACAGATGCTCACTTGAAACAACTGGGAGGGCTTCAGAAGATTCTCTAGCCTTCCTGAAGCTGGGGCCCTCTTCCAGCCACCATGGCCAGTAGTCAGGAATCTTGGGAACTGTAGACCAATGTAGGGTTGCCAGAGTAAAAACTATAGCAGGCTCTTATGCCTTTAATGGTTGTGTAGAAAAGGGGATTTCAGCAGCTGTTTCTTGTTGTCCAGTTGAAGACAAGCTACACCTGCTGAAATTTCCTCTTCTAGACAAGCATTAAGAGTCCTCTCCAGTTTCAATCTGACAACCCTAAGTCCAAAACATCTGTAGGACATTGTCATAACTAACCCTCTGGAATGAGAAGATTTAGACACAGGTGAGGAGGCAGATTACCAGGAATCTATGGCTCTTTTTTGCTTAAACATATCTTTATTAGCTTTTTACACATTCTTGACAAGCAAACACAGCCCCTAGTTTCTCCTCCCACATGACACAAGCAAATACAGACAAGTCATATACATGACTTCCCACTCTCCAAAACTTAAGATATAGTTATCAAACATTAATGTTTCTTCTTCAATGTTAATACCAAAATGACATACACTCCTTCCTAAAAAGAGAGTGAAAACAACAAATTTAGTTTTTAACACTCAAAAGCTGCAGATACAGAATCTACAGCTCCAGATGACAGTATTCTCTTTGAGTCCAAGGAGCTGGGGGCTGAGACAGAGGAGGCGCTACTTCCTAACAGGAGGTTGCAGATGCTGTGAAGACACATTACCATCCTTTACAAAGTGACAAAGAGATAGGGAAAGATTATGCTGATCCCAGTGGCTGTTAAAAAGGAGACACTGACCTAATTAGGCAGCTGGTATCTTGAAACAGCTGCCTATAATTTTCCCAGCAGTTCCCAGCAACCAAGCTTACAACCATTCTCTCTTGGGGACTAGCAGTATTCAGCATTGGTGTTTTCCTGACCTTGGACTGGCTACAATTTACAGCTCTGTTTTACTCCTTGATGGCTTTGTTTATCCGGACTACTGACTTGCTGTATGATGTCTGGACTTATTTATGACCACCCTCTTGCTTCTCCCTTCATGCTGCTGGATGCCCTGTGACTGACCTGGACTGGATTAACTATTTGATAGCTCTTGCATACTAACCACCTGATTCCTGGGACACTTGCTGACTGGAGCAAGGACAGGCATCAGTATGGTGAACAGCCTGGAAAAGTATCTTTTTTTTCAGAATGCAGCTTCTATGCAGCTCCCAAAATCCCCTGAGCATGCTGATTGGGAGAGTCTGGGAGTTGTAGTCCCCAAAGTATTTTTAAAAGCACTACACCCTCCTTCCATTGGCCTGTGTCACAATGTGAGAGAGACAGCTGCCAAAAATATTCCCTCCCATTAAAGCCAGCAGGCTATATCCTGTAATGAATCCTGTCATGGGAGCGCATGTTAAGAGCATGTTAAGAGGACCAGGCAATGAATAAATCTTGTAACAAAACAGCAGACATCAGGTTGATGAAATGAGCACACAGACACAGAGATTGTGCCTAAGCTACTGACATTTACTAAAGCATAGTACTGAAATATTTACAATGAGTCAAGGACTCCACATACATGGACTACATAGCCAATAGTCACAGCAGTACTGTCCAGTACTGTATAGCATGGACTGCACAATCCAAGTGCATAGATCAAGAGCAAGGTCCAAGTGCACAGTGAGGGTGGGAACATATTTATACATGTACATGTTTACATTACATTCAGGCACAATAACATGGTTTATCCAATTCTTCCCAGGGTGATAATGGCTGTATCACTTCCTCTTGCTTTGGCTCTCACACAGGCTAATGTAATCAAGATCTTGTTGTCAACACCAACTGCATGTAGCTAGCCCACTACTGGCCCCTGCTGGTGGTAGCACTGCTGGTGGCTAGCACAGCTCTTTACAATATGAAATTCCCAGTGATTATGTATCCCATTATACTGACAAATCTACCAGTCATATGGAATAGGGCTGCAAGACTATATTTGATTATGTTTTCTCTTTTAAGGATCCTTTCACACTACATAAATATGTATCTAACTGCCACAACTTCATTCTATGGGATCCTATGGTTTGTAGTTTGGTGAAGCACAGGGCTCTGGCTAACAATTCAAAATATCCCTCACTAAACTGAAAATCCCAGAATTCCATAGGATGTTGCCATGACAGTTGAAGTGGAATCATAGTACAGTACTGTAATTTTATGGTGTGAGAAGGCTGCTAGAATTTGTCATTACTGTTCTCTGAGATTTCCTTTTGGTCAGGGTAGACTGGGTGATAGGCACTTCCTGAACAAATCACAGTCTTGTTTAGAGTGAATCAGTTCCTTTCACACAGTGAATTCATTATCTAACCTTGACCCCTTTCAGCAGTACACCCCGCTCTGTGAAACAGTAGCACTTAGCGGCCATACCTCAACATTATTTAGCAGAGAAAGCAGTGCTGTTGACAGAGGCAAGTGAGTACAGGATTTTCTGCTGAGGTGGCAAAGGTGTTTAGACCATTGTTTGCAGAATTATTTGTGTGGGCACTGAAACAATGAAGGAAAAGAGGCATAAACATTATGCAAACATTACTATTCTATTTTCCCTATCTGTTTTGATCTTGAGGGTTAAATCTGCAGCTTATTCCAGATAATAATAATAATGTGTTGATGACATAATTGGAGAGGGGTATACTCTGAGCTAGCAGGAAAGAAATCCTAATTCTCTGTGAGAATTCCATGTGTGCAGTGGTTAGCAATACTGATTGTATGGCAAGACTAGGGAGATTATCAGATGAGCATCTAAAAACATTTTTGTCCCACTATATTTAAATGCATAAGTGTCCTGGCATAATAACACTTCTTATCACACCTTGCTTTAATAACAAGAAAGAGCCACCCCTGAATTATCACATCACAACAGCTAGTGCTGTTTACTTCTGCATTTTTGCATGGCAAGACATCGGCGGTTCTCATGAGAAGACGTGAGTGTGCTTCAAAGCCTAAAAATACAAAAATTAATGAAGAAGACGAACACACAAGCACTGAAACACACTTAAAAACTTGCCAGTAAGATGGGGAGGTTCATAAAAAAGAACGTCCCATACCTAGTTTTTGCATTCTCACCCATATGTGTTCTGGTAGGGACCGCCCATTGACGCTGTATTAATGACAGCAGAATGGGGTGCATTTCGCACACAGGCAAGACTGTGAAAAATGCTATCAATGATCAATTGACAGCTTGGCTCATTAATAAAAAAGAATGCCTTGTTCAAGGCAGCAGAATGCTTGGAGAATGCGAGGAGGATGACATTGTGTGATAGGGGCACCCTTTTGTGGTATCCTGTCATTGTTATCATGTCATATTTGCTGTGTCTGATAATCTCCTAGGATTCTGAGGTGATTATCAGACAGGGACGAAAAAAGCGTTCCTGTCCCACAATCTCCACTCCCGCCCCAGTCCCGCCACAACCACCCTCCCCATCACACTTGCCTTGTCTCATGTCAGCAGGGCAGCCCGGGAGTGAAAGGAACTCTCTAACAGAGCTCCGTTCACTTCCTGGATTGAAATCCTGCAGATTCTCATGGGAAGATGTGAGTGCAGGAAATTCAAAAAGAAAAAGAAAAATAACCAAAAAAAAAAAGTGACAGCAAGCACAAAAAGCACACTTTTAAATTAACAAGTAACCCAGAGATGGTAATAAAAAGTGTGTCAGTTACCTGAATGTCCCTATCACACCTGGAAGTGTTCTGGCAGGGACCTCCCATTGACTTTGGGATCTTGCCAGCATAATGGGGCACCTTGTCACGCACAGGAACATCCGTGACAGAAACAGAACAGGGGAATTTATCAATAGCAATAAAAAGCAGTTTTGGCTGAACAGGAGCAGAACGTGTGCATAATGAAGGGAGATAACGTCATCTGATAAGGGAGCCCTTTTGCAATCTCCTGGCATTGCTGTAACACCACTTTTGATGCGTCTGATAATCTCCTGAGAGTGTTTTGAGTCCTGCACTATGGAGATTATCACACAAGGCTAAAGAAGTGAAATTAAAGCAGGATAGTAGTACTTTTGGCTGAACCTTATCACATGATGTCATGACTTTCCTGTAGGTGGCATGTATTCAAGCCGCTACTGTGTCATCTCTTTCAGTTGATGGGGAAAGCTCATCAATAGCACTAAGGACTTTATTACAGCACACTATTATAGTGCTATTATTCCAATTTCACTGCTGTGGCTGGCTCCTGTAGAATTCTGGGGTTTGTAGTTTAGTGGGGCCTAAGAGAATGCTATATGTCCCTCCCTAAACTGCAAATCCTAGGATTCCACAGAAGGCAGCCATAGCAGTTAAAGTGGAATAATTGCACTATAACTGTGTAGTGTGATAATTATTGTTTTGCTGCTGGCCCTGGTGCAATAAGTCCTTTGCTTCCATTCCAGTATTACAGCAGACAGTGCCATGAGGGGGCCTTAATCTCATCCTCTCTCCCCCTCCCATTTGCTTTTCCAAAGCAGGCTAACTCTGTGCCTGTCGTTTTTTTTTTTTTACTAGCAATAGCATTGATATTTATACACAGTGCCAAAGCACCCCCTAAGTGGTTTTACAATTTGTTAGCTAATTCATAGAATCATAGAATTGTAGAGTTGGAACTTAAGCACAGAGTTGCCGATGGCAATGTGGGGATGGTGGTATTCGTCTTGTGGTGCAGGCTGGTAAAGAACTTCCGTTTTCTTCAGGTTGACTTCCAGCCCAAACAGCTCTGCAGCTGTTGCAAAGCAGGATGTTAGGCGCTGCAGAGCTGCTTCTGTGTGGGCAACAAGGGCAGCATCATCAGCGAAGAGCAGCTCACGGACTAGATAGTTTAGAGTCTTACTGCGAGCCCTCAGACGGCTTATGTTAAACAAGCTGCCATCAGTACAGACCTGTAAAGGAGAATAGACAGTACAATGGCTCTATACACACTTATTTTTGTGTTTTGCCTCAGGTGTTTATTACTCCAGACTCTTTTGTAAATTCTTCCAAATGCGCTATGTGCCTTTGCTAATCTGTGATCAATCTCTTTGTCAATCTTGGCATCTGAGGAGATGATGCTTCCCAGGTAGGTGAACTGCTGAACGGACTTAAGGGTCGCTCCAAAAAAGCGATACAAGGACTCCCTGAAACAACACCCCATAGGTAAGCAGCAGCAGTAGCATCATCATCATCATCAGGAGCAGCAGCCAGGCTCCTCCTGGGATTTGACAGCTGTCAGGGCTGGAGGTGACATAACACTCAATGTAGAATCTATCATGGTCATGCACTGGTACCTCTGAGCATATCAAGAGGACAAGACAGCAAATAGGTCATGTAGTAAAAACAGCAGACATCAGGCCAATGAAATGAGGACACAGACACAGGGATTGTGCCTAAACTACTGTCCTTTACCTGTGCATATTAAAAGAAATATATACAATGAGTCTGAGACTCCAGATACATAGACTACATATCTCAGCAGTCATAGCAGCACTGTCCAGTACTGCATAGCATAGAGTGCACAGTACAAGTGCACAGTCTAAGAGCAAAATCTAAATGCCTAATGACGGTGGGAACATCTGGTTATACAAATACATTACATTCATGGGCTATATAGTTACTCATTCCCATACACATGGTTTACCCAGTTTGTTCCCAGAGCGATAACAGATAACTCCTTTGCTACCGTTCCCATAATGGTTAATATAAACTGTATCTCGTTGTGCTCACTAGCTTCATGTAGCTAGCTCACTACTGGCCCCTGCTGGCAGTAGCACTCAATGCCATGTTAGCTCTTTACATTATAACATTCTCAGTGATTTCATATCCTGACTTCCTGACAGAATCTTGGCCCTTGTTTTCAAAGCAGAGCATGATTTGTTGACCCACTCCCATGTTCCAGAAGAATCTGACCCAGGGAAATTTCCCATGCTTGCCTTTGGCAATTGGGTGTGGTTCACCTACATTCCTGCTGCTTTGCTTCAAATTTGCAGTTCAGTTCAGGGACACAGGTCCAGTTTGCAGTAGATGATGAAAAAGAAAAAAAGAGTTGTCCAACTGCATAAGCTCACTGTTCCCTTGCTGGAAGCTATCCAGACAATAGCTATCAATCATGTGTTTTAGTGCCCTTAGCTGTTCATTACAAGATACTGTGGCATGCTGTCAGATGTGTGTGAATGTGTAGCCTGTTAAGTTGCATTATTTGCAAACAGCAGCAAAGACAATTTGAGCAAGATCTTGAAGAAAGTGCCCAGTGGATTGCAAAGGCATCTGCTAACTTGAATAAACAAAGATGAATGTAATTACTGGATGTTTTTGTTAAGGAGTTGCTTTAGCTAAGCTTTTCATGATTAATGAGAACTGAGAATCTCCATTACTCAGGTTCTATACCTTTGCTTCTGACAGTTTTATTCCTTTTAATGGTTTGCAATAGACAGTGGGTTACAAACAATAAATATTCATTCCATTGTTGGCTGGCTTCTTCTGTGGCCCTGGACATAAGATCATTTGGGGGGGGGGTGTCAGGCAATGCATGCCAAAGTATTGCTTTGGGTGATCACACCCCATCTTGTCTGATTTTGGATGCTAAGCATGGTTAGGCCTGGTTAGTACTAACCACCAGGGAAGAGCTAGAGCTAAAAAAGAATCTACTAGGAAAAGAATCCTGCCTGAAATGCAGGAGAGGTGCTGCCAGTCAGATCTGACAATTTTCTGTGGGTTTTTTCCGGGCTGTGAGGCCGTGTACTGTAAGAGTTTATTTCTGACATTTCACCTGCATCTGTGGCTGGCAACTTCAGAGAAAACCTATGGATGCTGGCCATGAAAGCCTTCAAGATCTGGCAGTGTTGGGATAGGTAGACCAGTGGTCTGGCTCCATAAAAGGCAGCTCTCTACATTCCTTGGGACTTATTTTTCCTTATTAGTTATTTAGCCTTCTAGGCTGGGAACCCTTTAAACAGGGCCTTGTTGTTAAATGGCAGCGGTGATAAATGTTGGGAATGGGTGCGAGTCCTCTGCTCAATTTCTGTCTGCAAGGGCTATACTGGATATGGTGACAGCAAATCTTTGTGCCAAGACCAGGTCACCATGAATTTGTAGATGGATGGGAATAAGAAAGGGTAAGATTGACAGGCAGAGAGAGCTCAAGTCTTCCTCTACCATCATAATTGCTAGTAGAGCATTCCTGTTTCTGTAAGAAGCCTCCTGCTGTATCTGACTGAAGACTTATTGAGTCCACTGTCATGTTTCCTATAGTGACCTACCTGGTACCTTTGGCAAATGTGACCTACCTGGTGTCTGCCATCATTTATAAAATAATAATGTATTATTATTGTTTTAAGGGGTAGGAGGGTAGGATTGGGAAGTATTGTTTTAACTTGCTATTGTTTTAATCCTGTTGTACGCCGCTCCGGTTGCCGAGCAGAGGGGCGGGTTAAAAATAAATAATAATAATAATAATTATTATTATTATTATTATTATTGTTGTTGTTATGCCAGACATGAGGGCACTTGCTCTCTTCCCCTGCTGTTCCTCAGCAACTGGTATTCAGAAAAGAGCTTGATTTAATTTAGACTAGTCTCAAAATTCTACAGCAATTCTGTAAACTATAGTCCAGAAAAATAACTCTTCCAAGAGTTGATTCAGAGGTGTGCTAACTCTGATTTATAACTCTGAAGGTATAGCTGTCTTGAATAGTATCATCATATCCTCAATGAGGGGAACAGCAAAGCCAGACCACAAAGAATGTGCATGAGACCTTGGAGGAGGCTTGTGGTGGTGGTAGGGAACTTCCTGCTGATGGATACAGAATCAGTAGTTTGTGGGCCTGATAAGATGTGTCAAGAGGTATGCTGTCTCCCTGGGGCAAAATCCATGTTGTTGTTGTTGTTGTTACAGTCGTCCCTTCACATTCGCGGGGGTTAGGTTCCAAAGACCCCCGCGAATGTGAAAAATCTGCGAATAATCACAGCCCTCCCCCTCCCCCACCAAAGCGACCATGGGGCCTCTGGAGGCCCCATAGTCGCTTTCTCTGGACTCCCCAGTCCCTTCCTAGGCCTTCATGGGGCCTCAGGAGACCCTCCCAAGGCCGCGTGGATGCCTCCCCGGCCCTCCCTCTCCCCCCCAAGGCCCCGTGAAGGCCTCCCCGGCCCTCCCCCACCCTCCCAGGGCCTTCACGGAGCCTCTGGAGGCCCCGTGTCACGGTTTTGGGAGGGCGGGGGGGCCCTCCCAAAACCGCGAATATCCAAAACCACGAATGCTGAGTTCGCGAATGTGGAGAGGCAACTGTATATTTATTTCTATCCCTCTTTCCCCCAATTTGGGACTCAAAGCAGCGTACAATAAAAAGATATTGTTAAAATCAGTAAAATACAAGAGTTAAAACACAATTAAACAACTAAATAAGCTAAAAGCAGCTAAAACTTGAAAAACACATGCATATATATACAACACTCACATATACCCCAGCACTGCCATTAGCAAAGATTAGCAAAGGCCTGCTGAAACAGGAAAGTTTTTACTTGGTTCTGGAAGGCAGACAAGGAGGGTGCCAATCTGACTTCTCTGGGCAGAGAGTTCCAGAGCCTGGGGGCAGCCACTGAGAAGGCCCTCTCCCGAGTTCCCACCAGATGCACTTGTGAGAGTGGTGGAACAGAGAGAAGAGCCTCCCCAGCAGATCAAAGAGCCCTGGCTGGTTCAAAAGGGAGAATACGGTCCTTCAAATAAATTGGACCTGAGCCATGTAGGACTTTAAAGTTCGTAACCAGCTCTTTGAATTGTTCCTCATAACAGACTGGCAGCCAGTGGAGCTGCTGTAACAAGGGGGTCGTATGATCCCTGTAGCCAGCTCCTGTTAGCAATCTGGCTGCAGCTCTTTGAACCAGTTGAAGTTTCTGAACACTCTTCAAAGGCAGCCCCGCATAGAGTGCATTACAGTAATCCAACTGGGTTGTAACTAATGCACGTATCACCATGTGATGTAATGCAGAGGCTGACAAGACCCATAAAGCCCACTGACTGTTATCCATCGCCTTCAGTTCACATGGGTACCAATGATACTGCAAGACATTGCCTTCAAAATATCACAAGGGATTATGAGGCTCTGGGTAGGAAGCTGAAGGGTTTGAATGCACAGGTAGTCATTTCGTCTGTCCTTCCAGTGGAAGGGCATGGGCCACATAGGGAGAGAAAAACAATGGAGATGAAAAACTGACTCTGCAGATGGTGCCATCAGGAATGATTTGGCTTCCTGGATCATGATGTGGGGTTTCATGGAGGTGGACTTCTGGCAAAGGGTGGGTTGCACCTCACAGCAGTTGGCAGGAGCATGTTTGCTAAGAGTCTGAAATATCTGATCAATAGGGCTTTAAACTAAATTGTGTGTGGAAGGGAGAGAGTATTCCTGAGGGCAGGAGTTCATCAAATGCTGGAGATAATAGCCTGAATATTATACAGAAAATAAGGCAAATAGTACAAGAACCCAACAGTGGGAAGAAAAAAAAAAACTTTTAAAAGGCAGATTGGGGAATGGCCCAGGGTCTTAGATGTCTCTGTACTAATGCACAGAGCATGGGAAATAAACAGGATGGATTTGAGCTCTTAGCACAGCAAAACAAATATGATATAATAGGCATCAATGAAACCTAGTGGGATGAGGCTCATGATTGGACTGTAGGAATAGAGGGGTATAACCTATTTCAGAGTAATAGACCAAACAGGAAGGGAGGTGGAATAGTATTACAGTTGTCCCTCCGTATCCACGGATTATGGTTTGAAAATATTCTTAAAAAATAATAATCCAAACAGCAAACCTTGATTTTGCCATCTTATATAAGGGACACCATTTTGCTATGCCATTGGGCAGGGCACGTTTCTAGGATGGAGGACCATCGCCTCCCCAAAATAGTACTCTACAGTAAACTTGTAACAGGTCAGCATAAGAAGGGCACTCCAAAAAAGTGATACAAGGACTTCCTGAAACAACATCTGAGGCTTGGCCAAATTGATCACCAACAATGGTCTGCCCTGGCCTAACATCAGGAGGCATGGAGATGCACTGTCCACAATGCTGCAGCCTTACTTGAGAACTCATGCCGAACAAGTCTTGAAGAGAAAAGACAATGCAGAAAGAATCACAACCCAGAAACATCACCCAAGGAGACCTTCTGCTGTGCTTTCTGCAACTGGACTTGTTTATTTTGGATTGGCCTTTTTAGTCATCAGTGCACTTGCAGAAAGCGCGGGATGAGTCCTTCCTGAATCTTCATTTGCAAAGAAAAGCCAGAGAGAGAGAGAGCATATAATGGGACTTGAGTATTCACAGATTTTGGTATCCACGGGGGGTCCTGGAACCAACCCCCAGTGAATATGAGGCACAACTGTATATATTGATGTGTACACCAGTGAGGAGATCCATGTCTTAAATCTTGGGAGCTAGGTTGCGAGCATCTGCGTAAAAATGAAGGGGGAGAGAAACAGCAGGGATGTCATTGTGGAGGTTACTACAGACCAGCGCTATGAAAGAACCACAACTAGCCTCTAACTAACTATAATACCCAACAAAGCACAGGTGACTAACAATTTAATGGCTAACAATGAATTCTTTGTGAAAGCAGCAAGCTATTATGCACATATAAATATACATCAAAAACACAATAATAGTGAACTCATGAACAAATACATACATAAATAATCAGCTCATGAATGAAATTGGACAATGAAAATGCCAACAATGATTACAGGCTTCAAAAATGCATTGTAGAAATCTTGTTCATAGATACTTTGGCTAGTATATATTCAATTGTAGAGATAAAACTCCTGTCAAAAGCTTCCAGAAACAATATCCCAGTTATAGGCACTAAGCAGAAATGAATCCATGGATAATTCCAGCAGAAGAGCAAAAACAATACTCAGCAGCAGTAGAGAAGAAAGGAATTATTCTTTTCATTTCACCAGATAAAGCTTCCTCAGCTGATTTCTGCTACAGAATTACATGCTAAATGACATGCAGAATACTGTAAATCTGCCAGAATACATGATAATGAAACCTTACAATCAAAGTAAAACATACTTACATACTATGAAAGTGTAATACAGATTTCAAACCATCTATGCCTTTATATTGTGGATTTCTCCAAACCTTGCTATAAACCAGCCATCCTGTAACTTAAATACTAGCAACGTTTAATATATAGTAAAACATGTGTGCAAGCAGAGGCAAGGGCAGAACACAGATCTACCCACTTTAGGTGACATAATCCACCATGCATCCTGAATTAAAGGCAAATGCACCATCAAACCTGGGGATTCCTATATGAAACAACCATAATCCACTTTATCATTTAGCCCAAAAGGAACTGCAGTATTCAATTTAAATATCCAAAAACTCTCCTGTCTTTAAGGAAATGTTAACAGAGAACAGAGAAAAGGCAGAACTACTCAATGCCCCCTTTGCCTCCTCTGTCTTCTCCCAAAAGAAGAACAGTGCTCAACCTGGGGAAAATGAGCAGATGATGCAGTAGGGGAATTACAGCACAGAATAGATAAAGAGGTAGTTCAGGAATACCTGGCCAGTATAATTGAATTCAAGTCTCCAGGGCCAGATGAAATACATCCAAGGGTATTAAAAGAACTGGCAGAAGTAATCTTAGAACTACTGGCAATAACCTTTGAGAATTCCTGGAGAACAGGAGAGGTCCCAGCAGACTGGAAGAGGGCAAATGTTGTCTCCATCTTCAAAAAGGGGAAAAAATAAAACCCCAATAATTACTACCCAGTCAGCCTGACATCAATACTAGGGAAGACTTTAAACAGATCATTAAACAGACAGTCTATAAGCACTTAGAAAGGAACACCATGATCACTAGAAGTCAACATGGGTTTCTCAAACACAAGTCATGCCAGACTAATCCTATCTCTTTTTTTGATAGAGTTACAAACTTGGTAGATGAAAGGAATGCTGTGGATGTAGTGTATCTTGATTTCAGTAAGGCCTTTGACAAGGTTCTCCATGATATTCTTGCAAAAAAGTTAGTAACATGTGGCCTGGACAATGCAACTATTAGGTGGATTTGTTATTGTCAACTGACCAAACCCAAAGGCTAGCCACCAGTGCACTATCCCATTGCACCCTGTTCTGTGTTTTATGGCCCATTCTAAGAATGTACTGAACTTTTCAAATGCTGAACAGAAGACTGAGCAGCCCATTGACATTGACTGATCCATGTAAAACATCCCATCAAATGAGAAGCCCAGTAATTCGAAATCATCAGGGTGACCTGGCAAAAGTCGAAAAGCAGACTTAGGTCCTGTCTACACAGTAAAAAAAAAAAAGGGACTCTGTTCGGAAGATTGCTCTTCTGTACACATGGCCGTTTGGATTCATACGTGTCATTCCGAAGGGGGGCTAGCGAATCCCCCATAAACTATGTGGATTCTGCGTTCGGAAGGAGTAGTGGATCTCGGCATAAAATCCGTACAGCCATTCAAATGGCTGGTGGACTCTACGCCCAGTTCGCACACATACGAACAGGCAGTGTAATCTGATTGGCTGACCGAGTAGAGGGGGCGGGTCTAGCAAGGAGGGAAATTGGGAGTGTCCGCCATGTTGGATTTCTGTCTAAGCGAGAGTCCGGTAAGTCTGTGAATTATATATATATATATATATATATATATTCTACATTGTAAATAGGGAAACCCGAATGTCCGCAAAGCAGGTACCTCTTGGCTTGCTTGCTCCAGCCAGCTGGGGAAGGGGGGTCATACGGAGTTTAGGGGGGGTAAAAAATCATGTAGGCGGATCGTATGCATACGAACGACTGCCCATTCGTATTTTTTAACCCCCAAACGGATTTTTTTTAATCGTATAGACGGACCCTCAATATCACATTTTGCTAGCTCAGCCCCTGGGCCATGGCGCCTAACCTCCTTAAATGCTGAATCGAAGGAGGTGTATTGAACTGTGCATAAATCATGTGCAATAAAATTGTTTACAGTCTGCCCCTTTGGATAAGATAGATGCTGTATAAGGCGGTATTCACCTGGCGTTTTCTTTGGAACAATCCCCAATGGTGAAACCCTTAAGTTGGGCACAGGTAGGGTAACAAAAGGCCTGACAACTCTGCCCTCATCTACCTCCTGTATTTTTTGCCACACTGTGTGTTCTAACCCCTGTACTGATTTTAAATTTGAAGCCCTGAAGGACTTGCATTCACTCTGATGAAGGATGTGAAATCCAAATTGAAAGCCTTCCCACAAATATAAAGCTGCCCACGTATTGGGGTATAAGGATAAGCAGGCAGCCAGATTATACAATTTAATTGGGCTGGGCCCCTTTTGCATGTGGGGGAGGGTTACCAGAGCCTTTCTTCCCCCCTGCTGATCCTTGTTAAATTGTCCCTTTCCTTTTGAACAGTTCCAAAAGGAATGGCCCCTGCCACAAATTGAGCACTCATGGTGAAAATTATAAGGGCGGCAAGAACATGTCACTTTTGCAACAAACTCCCAGCACAGAAGTTGGCGCTGTTGAGCTGACGGCTGAGAAAATTGGGCAAGTTGATGGGGAACATTGCCAGATCTGGCATTTTGTATAAGATGCGCACTCTGCGCCCTTTCCCCCCAAATATGCTGAGTTGGGGACATTACCTGCAGCCATAAGTGTGAATTGATCATATCCCATCGCATGGATGGATACGACAGAGCCATTAACCTAAATGACTTGTCATATTGCAGCCTGGGGAACAGGCTGGGGAACAACCCCCACATAGATATGGAACCCTGCCAGCCAGTTTGACCACGTTCTATCAACACGTTTTTTTTTAAATTTTCTCTTTCCCCCTATCATCCAAATCATCTTTCTCCTTTTTATCAAGTTTCCTATAGAAAAGAGAGACTATATCGACATACTCTCCCTTAATTTGTTTTTCTTTGGTAGCTGGAGTAAGGTGCTCCCCCAAAGAGGGTGTGTGGTTGGCACCAAATGAATTAGAGGGAAGCCCCATTGCTACCATATTAAAAAATGGCGCCCCGACCAGCCCCAGCATACATGCCTGATCCATTACTGCTAGGTAAGGTGATGTGGGTGGCAGGCCTGAACTACCAACTTGGCAACCCAGATACCACCCTTGTATGCCAAAGGCTGCAGGCCCCATATTCATGCAAGGTCCATGGGCATTACCCACAGCTTGCTCACTACTGGGGTCAACCTGCCACCATGGCCAAAAAATGCAAGGAAGCGCCCTTCTCCTAAGGCCCCTGGGGCAGGGAATGAGGGCACTAATGATATTACTCAGCAGATTTTGGAATGCCTGCAGGCACTAGAGGATGTGGGGGGGCTCCAGTGCAGAGCAACAGAATGATCCTGTGGCTCTTTACCACAATGCAACACCAGTAACACACATGCCTAACACATATTACTACGGCCCTGGGTATATTTTTTTCACAAGCCACCCTCGAGCTTCTTAAAAAAAATCTGTCTCACTTTTCACTTCTGCTTCATCCACTTTTAGATATTCTGCAATTATTGGTATTAAGTATTTTGTAAGATTTTCTTTTGTTTTCTCTGGGATCACTCTCATCTTCAAACATCTTTCACTGTTTCTTAATTCTTGAATTAATATCTGGTTCTCTTCTTGTTTCTCGATATCTTTCAATACTTCAATGTCCTTCTCAGTTTTTGCACGTTTTCAGTTAAGACCTTTACTTCTCCTTTTACCAAATCTAGTTCTTTCATAATTTTTTGTATTTGTTTGCTTAAGGTATCCTTTTCGATATCTTTCCTCAATTCTCTTCTTAGCTCTTTAAGATCTGTTTTTGCTTCTTTTTAAAACTCTCTCAGTTCCTCAAGTATTTGCATTTATACAGTTGTCCCTCCACATTCGCGAACTTGACATTCGCGGTTTCGGTTATTCGCGGTTTTGGGAGGGCCCCCCCAAAACCGCGACACGGGGCCTCCAGAGGCCCCGCGAAGGCCTGGGGAGGGGTGGGGAGGCCTTCGCGGGACCCCCGGAGGCCCTCCGGAGGCCCCGCGAAGGCCTGGGGAGGGGTGGGGAGGCCTTCGCGGGACCCCCGGAGGCCCTCCGGAGGCCCCGCGAAGGCCTGGGGAGGGGTGGGGAGGCCTTCGCGGGACCCCCGGAGGCCCTCCGGAGGCCCTGCGAAGGCCTGGGGAGGGGTGGGGAGGCCTTCGCGGGACCCCCGGAGGCCCTCCGGAGGCCCCGCGAAGGCCTGGGGAGAGGTGGGGAGGCCTTCGCGGTACCCCCGGAGGCCCCGCGAAGGCCTGGGGAGGGGTGGGGAGGCCTTCGCGGGACCCCCGGAGGCCCTCCGGAGGCCCCGCGAAGGCCTGGGGAGGGGTGGGGAGGCCTTTGCGGGACCCCCGGAGGCCCTCCGGAGGCCCCGCGAAGGCCTGGGGAGGGAGGGGTAAGGGCCGGGGAGACCTCCGCGGGGCCTACCAAGGCCCCGCGAAGGCCTGGGGAGGGAGGGAGGAAGGGCCAGGGAGACCTCCGCGGGGCCTAGCAAGGCCCCGCGAAGGCCTGGGGAGGGAGGGAGGGCCGGGGAGTCCTCCACGGGGCCTAGCAAGGCCCCGCGAAGGCCTGGGGAGGGAGGGAGGGAGGGCCGGGGAGTCCTCCACGGGGCCTAGCAAGGCCCCGCGAAGGCCTGGGCAGGGAGGGAGGGCCGGGGAGACCTCCACGGGGCCTAGGAAGGCCCCGCGAAGGCCTGGGCAGGGAGGGAGGGAGGGCCGGGGAGGCCTCCGCGGGGCCTAGCAAGGCCCCACAAAGGCCTGGGGAGGGAGGGAGGGAGGGCCGGGGAGACCTCCGTGGGGCCTAGCAAGGCCCCGTGAAGGCCTGGGGAGGGAGGGGGAGGGGTGTTTGTTATTGGTGGATTTTTCACATTCGCGGGGGTCCACGGAACGGAACCCCCGCGAATGTGAAGGGACGACTGTATATCTGGAATCTTTGTAGCAAGCCCCACAGATCCTCTTCTAGTTATCACTCCCTGTGATATTAATTGACTTTGTGATTGCACGTTGGATCTCTTGATCCTCAAGGCCATGTTAGTTTATATATCTCTTTTCTATCCACCCTTGTTCCTCTTATCTCCCTTTTTTTACCCTATGTAGATTCCTTTAGCTTAGGTTATTTTTAACAAACTTTATCTCCCCAATAAGCAAGCTAACTTCCTTAATTTGTGCCTTCAATTCGAAACTGTAAGTTACCTTACAGATCAAGGTCAGGTATCCTGAAATGTATCTTCAATTCCCTGCATCAGAGAAACCTCCCAAATCCTTTCGCTTTCTCTTTTTTAGTATTAATTTCAGTTTCAGTACTTCTGATATATTCCTTTCCCTGGGTGCACAAAAAACAACAACAACCCATCCTTAAAGTATCCTGTGAAACAATTATGTCCAATAGTCTAACTAAATCAGGTATCTCAATCTACATAATATACAACTTCTCAATTTCCATTTGGTAGTCTACTGTTCCCTTATTTCCGTTGATTATATATTTATGTTTGGATTACTATTTTCCCCTTAATAATCCTCTCCTCTCTTTGGCTTTTCTTCACAAACAAAGATTCAGGAAGGAGTCATCCCGCGCTTTCTGCAAGCACGCTGATGACTAAAAGGGCCAATCCGAGATTGTCGTAAAGGCCACCCAAGGATTTTTGCTGCCTGAAGTCCAGAGTTGGCCCTTTTTTCCAATCCCAAACCCAAGGAATTCCTCTTTGTTTGCCACCACTCACTGATTCTACAATTTCCTTTTTGGTCTTTTCCACGTCCAGGCAGTGAGACTAGATGTGCTGGGTTAAAGAACAATAATAACTCTTTCCCCTACTCTAAAGAAGATTCTTGATAGCTGACCAAAGCAAGCAATTGAGGCAGGGTTAGGAAATAACAGAAAGCTTTATTTCAGTCTTA
Organism: Gambelia wislizenii; assembly: GCA_030847615.1. NCBI lineage: Eukaryota > Metazoa > Chordata > Lepidosauria > Squamata > Crotaphytidae > Gambelia > Gambelia wislizenii. The sequence continues at coordinate 25,663,892 of JAUMIR010000004.1, forward strand.
GGAGTCTATGTTGCTAAAAAAAGGCAAAACATTCTTAGGTTCATCTTAAGGCTTATACAGTGTGCATTCATTCAGAGCATTTACAAATAAAACCATAAATCTAACGCAATCTAACTACACATTCCCTAACTATTACATGCAGATTAACTTGCAGTCTCTGTAGATAGAATTTAGAGTCTTTTTGGATCCTTTTGGAGACCTCTGGGTAAGGTTTGGCTCCTCCCAACCCTTTCGTATCACAGATTGTCTTTTTTGGGCATTTCATGGTTGTGTAGGCCATCTGGCTCCAGAGCTAGGCCATGGGGTCAGAGTCCATCTTAGCTAGCTCCATCTAGCTGGCCATGTGCTCAGCCAGTCTGACACAGAACAAAGGAAGAATAAAGAACTTTTAAAAGTCCTTCTTGTTGATTCCTGATTGGCTCTGCCAGTGCCCAATCAGAGTGGCAATCTAGTCAGGTGATGTGATGTCATGTTTATTTAATGAGGTTCTCCCACCCACTTCCCCTTTCCAAATAAGGAGTGGAATTTTCTACTACTGATCATGTGAGTGTTAAAGGTCTCCATGATGCCTGCTGTCATCATGACAGAGATAAACAAGTCCGGTTGCAGAAAGCACAGCAGAAGGTCTCCTTGGGTGATGTTTCCAGGTTATGATTCTTTCTGCGTTGTCATTTCTCTTCAAGATTTGTTCGGCGTGAGTTCTCAAATAAGGCTGCAGTATTGTGGATAGTGCGTCTCCATGCCTCCCGATGTGAGGCCAGGGCGGACCATTGTCCACAATCTAGTGAATTACTATCTGCTCCTTTTTCCTTTCAGCTTCTCCTAATCTTTGAGAACTTTAACACTGAGAGTATCAAGTACTTCTCTTCAGGTATTCTCACTCCACCAACATCCCACACTTGGCCTCTGTATTATCCAAAGTTTGTAAATTTCCCTCTTTCCACCGTCCTATACCCTTCCCTTCCCTCCAGCCCCCTCTTCATCCACCCTCCTTTATCCCCCCTTTTTCTTGCAATGGGATGTCTTCTACCTTCTTCTTCCACTCTCCTCCATCTTCTTTTCTTATTACTGTTCCTTTTCTCCTCTTCTTTCCTCTTCTGTTCTTCTTCCACAGTTCTTCAGAATCTATATCAATAAATCAATAACATTCCCCCTCCCAGCCCTTGTTTCTATTGCTTCTTTCCAATACCACCACTTCAGGTCCTTTTATTCTCCTTTTATATTATTTTTTAAAACTCTATTGTTCCCTTATCTCTTTCAAACTACAGTACAGCCTTTACTTCTGTATTTCTCCTTTCTGTATTCACAAGTACACTGCTATATTCAAGAATGCAATTTAACAATCAATAATTAAATATTCAGCCTGGTGTTCTCAATGTTCAAGGTCAGCACTTCTCATGACCCTTCAAACTCCTTCTGCAGACTGTGTTATTTTATCAGCTCTGACTAGCAGAACCTTATCCCTGTAAGTAGATCTGAGTTATAGCACAGCTGGTTAATGTTAATATTGTTTCCCTTATGCTGCCTCTCCTCCCTCTTTGCCCCTTCTTTACTATAAACAATTATTCACTTGTTCAAGCACAACCTGCACTTTACCCCTAGAATTTCTTCACACACCCCAAGATAGAGAGGGGTGGATGGGAAGGGAAGTCTATGAATTCAAGGGAGCATGGGGAGTGGGAAAAGGAAATTATAGTGTCAGGGGGTAAAGAGTATAAAGAATATGAGAGAGTTGAAACAAAGTGAAAGAAAAAAAAGGAGAAAAAGAAAAAGAAAAAAATTAAAAAATTTAGGCAATACTGCAATTTTATATGGTACTGTATTTTAAAGGATTGGAAATCAGAATGTAATCAAAGGCAGCACGGTTAAAATGAAATGCTCAATAATTGACAACTGTGCATATTTTTACAAAAGAAAAAAAGTGAAAAGAGAAAGGAAGAGGAGAACAGTAGAGCAAGAAAAAGAAAAGGATTTGCCACATGGACAGAGGAAGGGAGTAGGAGTGAGTGAGCTTGCTTCCTTGAAAATGCTGAAGCACTGTAGCATGCTAATACCCCCGCTTTGAAAAGTAAAAGAAAAGTAAAAGTAAAAGGAAAAAAACTATAATGTCCTCTGTTGTCAACGAGATCAATCAGTGAAGTCTGTCAGATATTAATAGCCTTCTGTTACTGGTTTTTCTTTTTTGAAGTACAGAGCTGGAGCCTTTTCAATGGCTTCCAGTCTCCCAAAGAAATCCAGCTCTCTATGGCAATGCAGTTAATGCAGTTAAACTGAAGAATCAACAATCCTCACAATCCCCACAAAAAGAAAACCAATCCGAACATTAAAAAAAGTTTTTAAAATTCACAATAAAGTCCAAATAGGGTACTAGCAGTGATTCAACCAACACAAAGGAGAGGGGGAAAAAACTCCAAAAGTTAAAAGTATCAAAAATATCAAATTGAAGCTGAAGAAAAAACAAAAAAACAAAAACAAAAGTCAAATCAAAGTCCACTGGGTTGTGTTTGTATTTGTAGGTTTACAACTAGTCTGTGAATTTAAATTCCTTTAGAGAAGAGGATTATCCTCTCTTCAAGTACCTTAATCTGCAACACAATCCCCTTAACGACTTAATAACTTAATTGCTTTGTGGGATCTACTATAGCTGTCCAAGTAGATCTTGCCTCTGAAAAAGCTGGACTTCCAACTCCACTTGAGTATTAAATTCAAGTTGTCCGGGAGTAAAAAAAAAAGCGCGGCTGCCTCCAATGCTAGCCGCAACAGTCACGGACGACGCTGAGAGAGAAACGTCGTCGTCCGAAATGGACCCCTTGCCGCGCGGCAGCCTCGTTACTGCACCGGAGGCTGCTTGTGTGGCAAGAGGCTGAAAGAGGCCTCTGAAAAATCTCCTTTATAAGCCTAGCTAGTGCAGGTACTTTAAACAAAGGCTTTGTCTGATGTAGAGTGGTGCCTTTCAGGAATTCAGCCCTGATTTCTGAGAGGTCTAGTTCAAACCCAAACCATGCTGGTTCACAAGTTCGTTGCATATTGAGTTGTACATTCATTTATGCAGCATTGTCATTCAACACAAAGATCATGTAGCACAATTAATGCATAAGGCCATATGCTCAGATTTATGTTAAGCAACCCAGTGTAGGACCTCATCCAGAGATTGTATTCAGATCCTTGATTTATCACAAGAATTTGATAAATGTACTAAGGTGTTAAAAATATGTTAAAATTATTCTTACTGCTTTAAACTGAATTTCTTGTCTGTCATCCTATATACCCTTGGATATAGGGTAGGATATACATAATGTTGCTGTCACTGCCATTATCATCTTTCTTCTGATACACTGAGTGTCTTTTATCTTGTCAAATAGAACTGGCTACTTTCTGAACTAATTGTTAAGCTTTTAGGCATATACCTCTAACATAGATATTTTGTACATCGCTTTTCCCTTTCCTCTCAAGCAAGACAATGAATAATGAGCAGATAGACAGGATTAGACTGCATTGAGTAGTTACTTAACTGAATGGGATTAATCAGATGATGCAGTTTGTTCTAACTGTGCACAACATGCATAGAAAGCCCTTTTTGTGGTTATTTTGGGTACCTCTTCTCAACATCTAAGTAATAGGTTGCTTTGCCTTGAATGTTTTTTCCTGTTAGGACAGTATGTCTCAGATAATGTTCTGATAAGAAGAAGTTCTACAGAAGGCAGGTCTCTCCCTCCACTGTGATGCTGGCTTAATTTTGGATCACATTATGGACTTTATCAGACGTACTAAATACGGTGTCATAATGACACCAAATAAACACGAAAGGGCACATATATTAGAGACATTGCCCTTTTGTGTTTATGTTCTGGCCAAAACCCATCCTATTTTATTGATGGCTTAAACAGTCAATAGATCTCCTGTGACGCTTTATTGCCAGTATTGCTGGCGTATGAAAAATCACGCCATTTAACTCATGTGAATGCAGCACCAATGGCTGGTCCAGCCAGAACACTTCTGGGTGAGATTGCGACATCCAAGTAAGTGATGCACTTTTTATGACCCTCCCCGGTTTATTTGGAAGTTTTTAAGTCTGTGTATGTGCTTTAAAAAACTTTTTTTGCGTGTTGTTTTTGTTTCTTTTTTTGAATTTCCCTGCAAGCGTCTTCTCACAAGAATCTGCAGGATTTTGAATGAGGAAGTGAACAGAGCTCCATTCACTTCATCTTCATTTCCGGGGAAGCCTTTGCCAGGAGAGAAGGTAAGTGTGATGTGTGCATGGGGGTGTTCTTTTGCTGGCATAACTGTACTGGTCTTTAAATACGCCGGCAAAATAATGTTTTTAGAGGCTAGTCTGATAAAGTCCTATGTGTGCATGTTTCTTTTTATTCTTTGAGTGTTAATTTTGATGCAGTGAAAACAGCACCATTCATGTGTAAGAGGGAGCCATCAGAAAGCTTAGGGGACAACCTTTTGGAGAAATATAGAAAACATTTATGGTTTTTCCCTCTCCTATCACAGTTCTGCCATCAAACTCTCCCATAAAACTTAGTGAAGAGTGAGCATGCTCAGTGGCCACAAATAATAATGTGGAGGGGCAACAGAATGGAGTGTCCTGGAAGAAGACATGGCTGTTTCGAATCCTGAACAGAAGCACTCCACAATGTGACATTTTGTTACAGGTTTCACACTGTGGGCAAGCATGTAGGAGAATGAGGTACAGCAGCAGCATGTGAAGTCAGAGCTCAGGAACTTTAGTGTTGTCGCTAAAATATTATTAGTAATATTGAAAGAGAAATAATTAATTAAGTAGTGGTAAAGTGACTTACAATTTTTAGAAAAAAATAACAAAAATCTCTACAATTACTAGAAATGCTCAGTAACAAATTAAACTGAAAATAATTAAAGTCAAAAGGAAGGTTAATCATTATTCAAAAATAATGTTGTCAGCATTCAGTAATTACAATTATGAAGCGAAAGATTGTCATTCCAAATTTTAATGAATGACATGTAATTAATTGATTTTTATGAATTATTTCCAAGCTCCAATGACAGAGTCAATTGCACTACTTTGATCTATGTAAAAGGGATTTCTTCTGTACAAAAAAGGGAATGTAATTAGCTCAAAGGTATGGCTGAGAGAGGTCAGGTAACTACAGGACCTTTGCACCTCTGTATACCATTACTAACTGATGAGACTCCAAGCCAAAATGAAATAAAAATGTTTTTTATTGGAAAATAATCACGGAAGCATTCACACATGCACTCATGCTCACAAGCTATCACACAAGACAAATGAAGAATTAGCAGGAGGTATTTGGACAGAGGAATAGATTCAGGGAATGGGGTATAATTACCTGTCCAGAGAGCAGAGATTCATGCAGTAGAGAAAGACTCAGATTTGGATCTGAGGGTGATACAACAGTCGGGCAGAGTGATGGCGTTCAACGGTAGCAGCACACTTTGGCTATGATTTGGGGTAATATTTAAACCCAATATCATATCCTTAAGTAGTGTTTTGAAAGTAGAACAATGCTTAGGTGAGTTTCCCAGAGTTAAACAATGGAAGCTCCGGCTTTGTTGATTGCCGCTAATGATTGGAACATTAAGGTTTATGGGTTTATGGCCTCTTCTGTATTGTGGATGGGGAAAGGTGTGAAGGAAAGACATTTACTGGGATGAGTGGGGATAATAGGTGTTGTGGTCACTGTTTGTTTTTGGAGTATGGCTCAGTGGCAGGTGTGTCCAGGAGAGATTAGCACATTCCTCCCTAACGACCGTCTAAGGGGGAGAATGATCAAGACACCTTCATAGACCCTGGTGACCTTCACTAGCCCCTATGTTTGGGTTGCCCTGGTCTACTTGAAACCATGTGAAAAACCTAATAAGCCAAATTGTGAATTATTGGAGGGAGGGAGCTGCAAGGTCAGGTAACAAATTGATTGAAAGTTGGGAATTAACTTTTCAAAATAAATAATGTCTGCATAGACTTCCTACCATTGAGATATGGACCTTCCCCTTTGAAGGCACAGGAATTGTAGCATCTTTGGCATCTTTGTAGCAGAGGCTGTTCCAACCAGTCCTGAGCAGAAAATACCAGATGTTTCCTGCGGTGTGTCCAATCATGCCTTCTTTTCCCACAGCTTCATGGAAGAAATCCATGAAGGAAGAAAAGACAGAATAGATCCACAGTGCCTTTGATTAGTAACATTAAGACTCCTTTGCATGGAAGTGTAAACACTTTGTGTAGAAATAGGTTCAGCAATGCTGATTTTTAAAAATCTACCCTTCAAAACATCAATCCACTTCCCGACCAAAAAACTGATAGCTCTTAATTCAAGAGGGGGGATGACGTTTGAGGTTGTTGGTGACAAAATCAGGACAGGTGACAATGCTCAGATGATTGAATCCACGAAGACAGATGGACCCAATTGTTATTTGAAAAGTTCACTCCAGTCGCCTCTTTGACATGTTTTGTGTTAAATGTCAAATAGCTTTGACATGTGACATGGACTTGGAAAGTCTTTGTTTTTATGTTCTGTAGCCTGTATTTATGATTTAAAAAGGAATGCAGGACCTGAGCCTCTACTCAAAGTAAGGGTGACATGAACACTTTTGGTGCCTGTTAGCAAGGGGGATAATGGATGTCAGGAGTTAGAGGCCTCAGCTCCTTATAAAATGTCCAGCCAACTGCAAAGTTGCCAAGTCACTGCCAAGCTAGGCCAAGGCCAAGGTTATAGAGCCTGGAAGGTCACAGCTGCACACATAATCCTTATATAACTCATTATACAAGTTTTACTGATGAGTGCAAAGAAAAGGAAGGTGTGCAAAGCATTGTCACCTCACTCTCCTTTTAAGATGAACAACCTCAGCTTTGAACAGACAGACAAAGACGGAGAGTTTCTTGAATCAGGAAACTTTTACTACAAGAATGAAAAACTATTCCAAGCATGCTTGGGGTGCCAGATAGGGACAAAGAACTAATAAAACAACCCTACCTTTTATAGGTAGCTATGATGCCTGAATGAAGGCGTTTGTTTAAGCCAATCCCTGCTATCTAAGTCATAGATGGGGAGGGGTCTTTATGACATTGATCTATCTTATATACAGTGCCCATCCTTTCCTCATATAATGGAGGGTCACCATGTGGCATTTATAGACCTCTGGTATTTATTACCTCTGAGGGAGGAGGATGCAGAGCAATTATCTTCCCATGGAATGTGTATCTCTAAGGGGGCCCAAGCTCTCAGTATAGGGTGGTGTGCAACGGGCTTATACAAGATGTATGACTCTTAGGTGATTGGAGGAGCCAGTGCCCTGTGACACCTGTGAAACTGTATAAAAAGGAGGCTATGCCCAGAGCTTATGTGTGTTATTATTGTGACTACTCTACTAGACTTACTAGACTGGCTAGAAGTACTAGAGGCTTGCTGAGCTGACTAGACATGGGACAAGACTAGCTAGAGGCTAGAGACGGGATGCTAGACGCAATGTACCAATGTACACTTGGAGAGATGTTGTCTCTTGACCAAGCCTGAAGCCTGGCATAGCAGTGTGTACGTATTGTAACTATTGCAATTGCTGTTGAGCTAAAGATAAAGTGCCTCCTATTGATAGGAAGAAAAACACTCTTGTGTGTATTATTTTGGGAACGGGCTGTTGCTAAGTCTGCTGGGATATTTTTGGCTTCTGCTGGGGATTGAGAGTCCTATCATTCCTTATCAATGGAGACCATGGGCAAGATCCAAACTGGGGTTGTGTTAGATAAATATCAGCCAGGGTTGACAGCCTGAAAACTGCACAGGGCTCCTGGGCCTTTATTGTAGGGAAGATGGGATTTCAGCAGGTGTTGGCTTGTTTGTTAGTTGCATGACAAACAATATGTGCTGAAACTCCATCTTCTATACAACCATTAAAGGAGAGTGGGCAATGTGTGGCACGTGGGTGGCATGTGGCCCTCCCACAGCCAACCGAGTGGGGATTAATTTCACACACACACACACACACACACACACACACATATTACTCTCTCTCTCTCTGTGTGTGTGTGTGTATTACTGTGTGTGTACACACACACACATATTTGCTCTTAAGGAGGGCATGGGGAAATCACTTCTTATTAAAAAAAGTATCTCTTGTGCCTAAAATGCACAGGGTGTGTGTGGGTAGACCAAAGAAAAAAGGCAATGGAAAAAAGGCAAAGAAAAAAGTCTTTGCCTGCCCCCCTCCCGACTTTTTAGCCATTCTAGTCTCTCTGGCAAGGGAGACTCAGAGTCTAGGGGCAGCCACTGAGAAGGCCCTATGACTGGAAAAGGAGGGAAGTGAAGGATACAAAAATGCTCCGTGTGGGCTGAGTGTGCTCTGGAGACATGGAAACCTGACTGAGTTTTGGATTTGTTGTTGATGTCCAAGTCACCAGCCCTACTCAGGGCTGTGGCTTCCTTGATAGATTCCATTATTACAGGTGATTCTATTAATTTGTAATGTGGTTTTCCTCTTTTCCAATTGTTTTCCACTTTACCAAGCATTATTGTCTTTTCTAATGAATTGTGACTTCTCATAATATGTCCAAAGTACAACAATCTCAGTTTAGTCACCTTGGCTTTTAGGGAGAGTTCAGGCATGATTTGCTCTAGGAACCATGTATTTGTCTTTTGCAGTCCCGGGTATCTGTAAATCCTCCTCCAGTACCACATTTCAAATGAATTGATTCTTTTCCTATCAGCTTTCTTCACTATCCAACCTTCACAACCATACATGGAAATAGGATATTTTATGGCATGGATAATCCTGACTTTGGTGTTCAGTGATAAATCTTTACACTTAAAGATCTTGTCTCGCTCTTTCATAGATACCCTTCCAGCTCCTACTCATCTTCTAATTTCTTCACTACACTCTCCATTTTGATTTATGACTGAACTAAGGTATAGAAATTTTAAAATTACATTATGACGTCCATATCTGCAAGGGGATATGTTCCTGGACTTGCTGTGGAAATGTGAAATTGTGAATAATAAATGAACCCCATTGAAAAGAATGACTTCTGGTCCAACATACCATAGAGTTGCATTGGAAGACCTAGAGATTCCTAGAAAGAACACTGCTCTAGACATTTTCTAGGTCCTCCAGTGCAGCTCTGTGGTCAGCTTTTGTTGGAAACAAGCCATAGAGTTGTGCTGGAGGAACTGGAGATTCCTAGAGAGAACATTTTTTTTTGGATGCAGGTAAGTGAAACTGCGGGTACAAGTCCTGTGGATACTAGGGCCATACTGTATTTCAATGTTTTCATCATCAACTTTATAGTTTTGGGAGGGGAGGTGGAAAGCCAGAGGGAAGAAAAATGGGATATTTTGGAAGAAGATGTAACTATCTTGCAAGGTGCAAGCATTTCACTACTCACAGTGAGGAAGGGGTTATTTGAATCCTTGAAGTTTGAAAAATAGCAATTTAGATGAAGTCTTTTTTCATTCATCACCTGTGCCTCTGAGTTATGTTTGAATTATCATTAAGTGCCTGGGTAAGCAGGAAGGAGTCAAGGTTAGAACTGTTGCTTTTATTGAAGCTGGTACACAGAAATAAGTACACGTGGTAGAAACAGTGGTGATGCAGGTAGTAGGAGATAAACATTGATGTTATGCTCTCTCTCTTGTTTGCCTCTGATCTCTCTTTCTGTAAATAGTTCCATTATATAAATACCTTGGTCAATTTGCATTCATGAGTGGACTAGTCAACTGCAATTTAGCTCTTCAAAGCCATCACAATTCTGGGGAGTAAACTGTCCTGATTAATAAGACTAATTAGAGATGTACTGACAGGCTTTGAGCAGGATGGCAGGTAAGAAGGGGTTCATTCGTATTCAGGCATTCCTTTTGCGTGTCTGCCCTCATGAAATTAGTTGAAAGACTTTGGTACATTTTCCATTTGTTATGTTATGGCCTTTTGCTCTGCAGTGAGAGTAGAATTCTGGTGACTCACCGAGTGTGTGACTGAACGCAGATTTCTTACTGCTGCCTGGAGAATGCAAGAGAAATTTTGTTCATAAATACTATACCACTTATTTGCATTTTTTTTAAAAAAGAAGTAAACAAACACTCATGGTTCTTTGGCTTTTTAAATCAATATTTGGATGGCCGAATCCAGAACAGCATCATTACTTATTATGGTTCACTATTGGCACCTGGCCTGTAATCTTTTTTTCTTTCTTTTATCTGATCCAGCTATGGAGCTTGCAAAAGCTGCATTTTTATTAGTTTCATTGGGTTAACTTCTGTAACACCAGAATAAATCATTCATTCAACACCACATTAAAAGTAATGCGGAAATGTGCATTGGTGTTACTACCTTGGTACTTATGACTGATAATTCCAGAGGAGACTCAACTAACAGGAGTCTTAGTGGTCCAATTTTATGAGATCATGGTGGGAGGGCACAGACTCCCTAGACTAATCTTGGTGGGGCTTGGACCCCTTCCATCCTCAGATCCATGCTACTGGAAGATTCAGAGAGTTAGAGTACTCCAAAAAGCAACTCATCCAAATTATGCCCAGCTGTATGAGCACTTGGCAGCTGCCACCATTTTAATTTCACACAATACTTCTAATATGGTGCTGAATCAGTGGTTTATTATGATTTAAACCAATAGAAGGTAGCACAACAAAACTGATGAATGCTGCCTGATATAAGAAACTGATAAGAAACTCAGTCTTAAGCTGCTTAAGTGACACTGGACCTGCAAAAATCCTCACTTTCTTAATCACTTTTAAACCATCTAATTAACATTTTAAACCATCTAATTAACACTAATTAAGAGGAGGAGTGGCACCTCTTCATCTTTGAAAGATGTGACCAGTGGGGTGCCACAGGGTTCTGTCCTGGGCCCAGTGCTATTCAACATCTTTATCAATGACTTGGATGAGGGAATTAGGGGCATACTTATCAAATCTGTAGATGACACCAAATTAGGAGGAGTAGCTAATACCCTAGAGGACAGGATCAAAATTTAGAATGACCTGGATAGACGGGAGAGCTGGGCCAAAGCTAACAAAATGAAATTCAATACGGAGAAATGTAAGGTACTGCACTTAGGGTGGAAAAATGAAATGCATAGATATAGGATGGGAGAGCTGGCTGAATGAGACTACATGTGAAAGGGATCTAGGAGTCCTAGTAGACCACAAGTTGAACATGAGTCAACAGTGTGATGCGGCAGCTAAAAAGGCCAATGTGATTTTGGGCTATATCAATAGAAGTATAGTGTCTAGATCAAGGGAAATAATAGTGCCACTCTATTCTGCCTTGGTCAGACCTCACCTAGAATACTGTGTCCAGTTCTGGGCACCACAATTCAAAAAGGATATTGACAAATTGGAGCATGTCCAGAGAAGGGCAACTAAAATGGTGAAAGGTCTGGAAACCATGCCTTATGAGAAGAGACTTAGGGAGCTGGGTATGATTAGCCTGGAAAAAAGACGGTTAAGAGGTGATATGATAGTCCTGTTTAAGTATTTGAAGGGATGTCATGCTGAGGATGGAGCAGACTTGTTTTCTGCTGCTCCAGAGACTGGAACACGGAGCAATGGATGCAAGCTCCAGGAACAGAGATTCCACCTCAACATTAGGAGGAACTTTTTGACAGTAAGAGCTGTTCGGCAGTGGAACGCACTCCCTTGGAGCGTGGTGGGGTATCCTTCCTTGGAGGTCTTTAAACAGAGGCTGGATTGCCATCTGTCGGGGATGCTTTGATCATGATTTCCTGGGTTGGACTGGATGGCCCTCGTGGTCTCTTCCAACTCTACAATTCTATGATTCTATGATTGTATGATTCTAACATTTCAAGAGAGATTTTCCAATTGGCAGTGAGATTAAAGCCTCAGTGAGTTGCCTTCTTTCAGTAAACAAGAAGAAAATAAAGACCATTGATAAGATTTTATTTTAAAAGCAAAAACTTAATTAAGATTGTGGCTCAACAAAGTTATAAACAGAAAAAGGGGACAGTAATTTTAAAAGATAGAAGATTTCTTATTTTGGTTTCAATGAATGTACTTTGAGAATATAAACAATGACTAGATGAAGAGACCAGAACTCCTTGAGAATGGGGATTATTGATTTTAAAAGGAAGTAACCAATTGGTGGACGTAACAAAATAAGAAGATACGACTAAGAATAGTCAGAAAGCGTTATTGGAACTATGGAGACTGCATTGGGGCTAAATTGTTAACATAATGGAAAGACAAATTAGGAAAAAAACAAAAAACCCAGAGGCTTACTTTTCATTACTAGCCCTGTAATTGTTATAGTGTAATTTTGGATCTACTGAATATGGCCACTGTTTTAAAACACCAACAAAAACTATGGAGACAAAGAGAGAGTCTGTGAAGCAACCTCCAGAAAGGTCAAGTTCTCCAGAAAAATTATTTGAAGTTATTTGAAGAGATTAGCTCTATGAGAAATGATATGGTAAAAATGGGAGTTGGGATGAAAATGAAAGAGTTCTCCAAACTAAACATATCAAGGTCCCTAAGCTTTTCCTCACATAGAATGAGGTCTAGACCTGCTTGTCAATATCCTTTCTGAACTGTGTTGCCTGAAACTTGGTACAGGGTAGAGTGGCACTACTGCTTCCACTGATCGAGACATGTTATTATCTTGCTTCCTCACTTTATGATCCTATCTATAACACACAATTTTTATAATACGTATTTTATTTTCACTTAAGATGATCCTTGATATTAATCCTAAGCAGCTGGTTTCTTCAGAAAGGCATAATCAAGGAGATGTATATGCATGCTATTTATATTCTCACAGCTATCCTGGGAGTATAGAATCACAGAAGCATAGAGTTGGAAGAGACCACAAGGGCCATCTGCACAATCAAAGCATTCCTGGCAGATGACCAGCCAGATTCTGTTTAAAAACCTCCAAAGAAGGAGACCCACTGTTACCCAAAATGCTCCTTGGAAAATTCCAAGAAAATATTGAGTTTCTAATATGTTGGGGAAATTAGCAGCAACTCAACTTTAGCTATGCAAAGAGGTGGTAACCAGGGAATCTTTTAAACCAATTATACCAGTACTAGTCTGGATGGAATATGTACACATTTAAAATTAAGTATGGTTTTTTATCAAGGAGTTCAAAAATAACACCAAACACACACACATTCACCCAGAAGAAGCATTCACTCAAGGCTATAGAAAGAAACAGTAGGAAAACTTGGGATAGAGGTTTGCAAGAGGGTTTTGCTGGGGTACATAATATCACCAGTCCTGTAGTCCATCTGGCAGAGTGGATGGAGAAGCTGGATGTGGCTAACACAGAGTAACAGAGTTTCCCCCCCGCTACAACTGAGCGCAATGAGGCATATTTTTTGGGGGGGGTCTTTTATACCTCCAAATACACCTGAGGGGATTGGTGCTTCATGGGTTGAAACAATGAATTCCATGAGCCTTCATGGATTGCACAATGAGTTTCCTGACCTTAACAAAAGGTGTAGAAAATGCTAAATGTGTTTCTTAATGTCCAGTGATTGCATTTTAACAGCTTTGAGCAACTTCTTTTAGGTTGGGAGCTGAGGAAAGGAAATTTCACAATCAGCAAATACAAAAAGGTTTCTCCATCCATTAACTTCCCATTTATGTGGAATGTGTCTTCTTTTGGCCCTTCGGCCCCAGGCCTTCCTTTCCAGGGAAAAACAAAAATGACCTTTTGAGACCATACTGTCTTTTTCCCTTGTAAAAGGCCACAATAATGAACCATGCTTGGCTAGTCTGAGGCCTGTGAAAATGGGGTGTAGGGCAATGCTAACATTCCAGAAGTGGGGTTTCTTGGAAGTGGGGTTACACCACCATACTCCAAGGCAGTGCATTCCACTGCCAAACAGTTCTTCCTAATGTTTAGGTGAAATCTCTTTTCCTGTGGTTTGAATCCATTGCTCCATGTCCTAGTCTCTGGAGCAGCAGAAAACAAGTTTGCTCCATCCTCAATATGCCATCCTTTCCAATATTTAAACATGGCTATCATGTTCCCTCTTAAACTTCTCTTCTCCAGGCTAAACATACCCAGCTCCTTAAGCCACTCCTCATAGGGTATGGCTTCCAGACCTTTTTACCATTTTGGTCACCTTCCTCTGGACACATTCCAGTTTGTCCATATCCTTCTGGAATTGTGGTGCCGAGAATGGTACACAATATTCCAGGTGAGGTCTGACCAAAGAATAGGGTGGCACTATTACTTCCCTCAATCTATACCCCTATTGCTGCAGCCTAGAATTACTCTGGCTAGGCCTTGGAAGGACAGCTATGAAGGAACTAGACATGATACTGAAGTGTCAAAATATATCAATGAATACTAAAGTTAAGATTGTTCATGCCATGGTATTTCCAGTTTCTCTTAATGGTTGTGGAATCTGGACAGGGAAGAAAGCTGATAGGAAGAAAATCGATTTGTTTGAAATGTGGTTCTGGAGAAGAGTTCTACGGGTACTGTGGCCTGCTAAAAAGATAAATAAATGGGTCCTAAAGCAAATCCCTAGAAGCCAAGATGACTAAATTGAGACTGCCATATTTTAGACCTATCATGAAAAGACATGACTCACTAGAAAGAACAATAATGCTTGGTAAGGTAAAAGGTAGGTGGAAAAGAGGAAGACCGCACTACACATGGATAGACACAATCAAGGAAGCCACAACCCTGAGTATGCAAAACCTGAGCAAGGCTGAGGATGACAGAGTGACTTGGAGGACTCTCATTCATAGGGTTGCCATAAGTTGAAGCCGCAGTTAACAACAAAGGTGTGAATGATTTTCTGTGTCTCACTTTTTTGTAATGCTAGAAATATGGGGACTGAAGGAAAATTTAATGGGAGTGGCGGAATTTTCATTTGGAGTCACAATGCCCTTATTTGACCTCCCCTTGTATCTACGCCCCTGCAGTCAGAACAACATTCGACTTCTTCCTTTGCTCAGCAGCCATAAAAAGGCTAATAATCAAAGCCTTTACAAGGTATGATGAGAATCAGCATACATTTGTCTTGCAAATTGCACATTCCATTAGCAGTGTATTAGCATATATGGTCAAAATGGGGTTGTCTCTTTCATTCTTTAATTACAGTAATGGCCATTTGTTTTTTGAGAAACAAATGGCTTGACAAAATTTTTAGTCTTTGACTCTCATTCCCCTTTCCTTCACTATGCAGTTGGCTATTAGGGTAGCCATTTCCACATCATCAAAGAAGAGAAAACGTATCACTGAAAAGGAGGATGAAAGGACATGGACCTACATGCACTGATTTATATGTATAGACACAAATTTAGAAATATTTATGATAACCTGCTATAATTACTGTAATTTAAACACAAATGTAATACATCTCATCACAGTGGTGGAAGATTATAACCAGCATGCCTACTGAGTCTGCTTTCCAGTAGTTAACTGTTGAATGGACCCAGGTATCCCTTCTTAATGGTTCTTTATCTTTATTGCAGACTTCAACTGGGCAGCCCTTGAAGTAGAGAATTGTCCTATGTAAAGTATGTCACATAAACACACTAAAGTCTGCCCAGTTTGTGAATCAAAGGGTATGTATGTCTCTATTCATGGCTAGATGTTCAGAAACCTGCTGTCTTCCCAGGATATTCCCCCTTTCTCTCCTGCCTCAATGGCTTTCTTCTACACATAACAGTAGATCAGTATGCCATGCCACTGGGCATGCTCAATTGTCATTGGTCTGTTTTATTGAGAAGGGTCCCTTCTAAGATTTTTGCTGAACTTTTTTTGTACTTTTGCCAACCCTTGAAGTTACCCTCCACCTGCTGATACTCCTCTTTTGTGCATAGCTAGAAAAGGAGCAGTACATAAATAACTGAGATCTTTTGTTACAAAATCAGAGAGCTGGAAAGGACCCCATGGATCATTTAGCCTAGCCCCTTGCCAACGTAAGAATCTACAGCTAAAGCATCTTTGAGAAATGACCATCCAAATTCCTTATGAAGTAGTGAAACAGGGGTGGTTTCCCACAATATCCCTTTAAACTGTGGGATTGAGGATTGTGCAGTCCTATGCTTGTTTACATGGCTCCAGCTGTATTCACTGAAGCTCATTTCCAATGCATAGAGGGTTGCATGGTAAGAGTACGAGTTATGAATTAAAGTTCTACTCTTAAGCAACTCACTATCTCTTAGCTTGCCATTGTCCACTTTTAGCTGTACTGTATTATGGGAATCTTACTGATTTCCCTTACAGGATTGTTGTAAGAATTATGATTATTGATTTGAAGTCTGGTCAGCACCTTGGGCATCCCACAAAAATGCCAACTATTACAGTTAATAGCTTTCAGAAGCCACAGAAATGGTCAAAGACATAGGAGATTATCAGACGAGTGCCTTAAAATGTGATTATGGCACTATATTTTACAGTTTTGGTGTTCTGGCAGAATGACACACATTTTTTGCATGCTGCTGTGACAAGAATGCAGAATCGCCCCAAGAATCTGGCAATATGAGTGCTCATGCTGTTTACAACCATGTTTTTTCATGAACATGATTTTGGCACATCTTGTGAGAAGGCATAGAATCATAGAATTGCAGAGTTGGAAGAGACCACGAGGGCCATCCAGTCCAACCCCCCTGCCACGCAGGAAATCTTGATCGAAGCATCCCCGACAGATGTTGAGGTGGAATCTCTGTTCCTGGAGCTTGCACCCATTGCTCCGTGTTCCAGTCTCTGGAGCAGCAGAAAACAAGCCTGCTCCATCCTCAGCGTGACATCCCTTCAAATACTTAAACAGGGGTATCATATCGCCTCTTAACCGTCTTTTTTCCAGGCTAAACATACCCAGCTCCCTAAGTCTCTCCTCATAAGGCATGGTTTCCAGACCTTTCACCATTTTAGTTGCCCTTCTCTGGACACGCTCCAATTTGTCAATATCCTTTTTGAATTGTGGTGCCCAGAACTGGACACAGTATTCTAAGTGAGGTCTGACCAAGGCAGAATAGAGTGGCACTATTACTTCCCTTGATCTAGACACTATACTTCTATTGATACAGCCCAAAATCGCATTGGCCTTTTTAGCTGCTCATGTTCAATTTGTGGTCTACTAGGACTCCTAGATCCCTTTCGCACGTAGTCTCATTCAGCCAGGTCTCTCCCATCCTATATTTATGCATTTCATTTTTCCACCCTAAATGCAGTACTTTACATTTCTCCGTATTGAATTTCATTTTGTTAGCTTTGGCCCAGCTCTCCAGTCTATCCAGGTCATTCTGAATTTTGATCCTGTCCTCTAGGGTATTAGCTACTCCTCCTAATTTGGTGTCATCTGCAAATTTGATAAGCCCCCAAACACCAAAATTACAACAAAATTACAAAATTACAAGAACACGTTCAGAAAAGCACAGATACACATTCAGAAACTTGCAAACAAGATGGGGAGCTTCATAATAAGAGTGTACGATATTTAGTTTTACCATTTGAACCCGGAAATGTTCTGGCGGTACTGCCCATTAACGCTGGAATAGCACCAGCATAACAGGGTGTCTTGTTGCACACACTGAAATCCAGAACACAAACACTATGGGAGATCAGTTCTCGACTTTTCCCTGTCAATAAAAAAGAACTCCCTTGTAATAGCAGCAGAACACCTGCATAACGTTGGGGCATGACGCCATCTGATAAGGAAGCCATTTTGCGATCTCATGACATTATTATCACACCGTTTTTGATGCGTCTGATAATCTCCATAGAGTACCTAACAGTCAGAGCCACACAGATCTACCCTAATTACTGTTCCAACTAGAGTTTTTGGGGAAAAAAACTTTTTGTATTACACTTCCCCAAATCCTCCAACCAGGATAGCCAGGTGGAGTGCTGGCTAGGGGATCCTAGGAAGTTGTGCTTCCCCCAAGTTACTTTCCCAGTCTCTGATCACAACATCTTGTGTGTAGTTTTTTAGAGAAAATATTGGCTGTAAGCCCAGGAGCTTTCTGTTTTGTTCTGGATGAAATTACACTCTTTTCCTGCTAATAAGGAATACTTATCACACCTAGAAAAATCCAGCTTGCACACACATGCATAATTTCTTTGAAAGCATAATGGGGTCCTTTGTACTGCGCAAGGTATAGTTACTTTGTGCACAGAGATGAACTGAAATATTCTATTTTTTCTTTTGATATCTGGACACCAGTTAACATCTGGCTTCAGTTGGGCTTTTGCTTTCAATGTATGCTATTCAGTTTGATGGTCGGTGCTAAAATTGAGGAACTATGGATTGCATGAGAAAATAAATGGGTGCTAGTGAAATTGTTCTTTCCTTTGCTAGACACAATTATCATTTCAAAGCTACATTTCAAATATGGTACTATTTGCATGTGATTACTATAGGCTATAGACTCAGAAAAGTGTAATCTTAATGCTATAGCAACCAGCATGAGACTGTGGAATAGAAAGTGTTTAAAGCAGCTCCAAATTCTGTGCCAACCAGATTTTCACAAAATGTTCTTTTTGTACTTTACATTTCAGCCAACTTGCTGCTTGACTAAAACCTCCTCTACCAAGGACTTTGGGGTCACATTCACCTTTAACTTTCCTCCTTTCCATATGCTCACTTCCTCTGAAAGTTGTTAGTGGGTACCAATTTGTTAAAGCTGAATGTATTTGACATCATTTGGCAAAAGACATAATAAGTAGAAGTGGGAGAAGCAGTTGTGATACATGAATAGTTCAGCAGAAGAAACCTCTTTGGGAGGCCAGCTTAAAGGTATGGAGTGGATTTAAGGCTTGCTACTCATAAAGCACAGAAACTGGCTGCAATTAGGCCAATTTTGTACAAAATTGGCATGTCAAGGAGCCCAAGTTGCTCATCCCGCTACAGCCTATTTTGCTATACAGAGATAATGTTGTGTGGTGGTCAGTGTCTAAACCATAAGAATAAATTCAGGCTCAAACCCACATTCTGCCATTCAAATCCATCCTCTTGAATCAGTTACTCTCTTAGACCCAACCTACCCCAAAGGGTTCTTGTGAGGATAAAATAATGGCAAGAGTGGTGTGGAGGAACCATGTATGCCAATCCAGAATTCTTTGGAAGAAAGGTAGGATAGGTACATAATACGTAAAACAAGTAGGCAGAATTATTGGGTGTTTCTTTTTCTCTGTTCAGCACCTCTGCTGTGGTTGGGATCTAGTGCACCAAAAATAACTATGCAGAGGTTTACATCTGTAGAAAGTCAGCCTTTGCCAGAACAAGACATGTTATCATTTGGAGCCCTTGGCTGCAAAATACGGAAGGGTTTCAGCATGATGTTCCATGAGTCTGTCCTATGCTCCAGTCAGCAAGTGACCCAGGAACTAGGTGGCTGGAGTGTAAGAGTTGTCAAGGAGTTAATTCAGTCCTGGTTGGTTCCATGGTATCCAGCAGGATGAAAGGAAAAGCAACAGAGTGATCAGCAGCCAGTCGAGAAGTCATTCAGCAAGTCAGTAGTCCAGATAAACAAAGTCAGCAAGAAATAAAACAGAGTCATAAATCGTAGCCAGTCCAAGGTCAGAAAAACTCGAACACCAAAAGGTACTGCTAGTTAGAAAGGAGCCCTGGTGGTGCAGTGGTTAAATGCCAGTACTGCAAGCCACAATGTTATGAGATTGATCCCAGAGGGCTCTAAGGTTGATTTATCTTACATCCTTCTGTAGGTCGGTAACATGGGTACCCAGCTTGTTGAGGGCAATTAGCTAACACATTGTAAAACTGCTTAGGGAGTGCTTTGGCACTGATAAGCAGTATATAAATATCAGTGCTATTACTATTGCTAGTCATCCAGAAGGAGGGTAGAAAGCAACAAAGCTGCCTTGGACACCAGGTGCCCAATCAGGCCAGTGTCTCTTACTTAACAACCACTGGGAAAGGTGCAATCCCTCACTGTCTTGTCATCACTTTAGAAATGATGGCAATGGGTCTTCAGTGTCTTCAACCTCTGGCTGGGGAGCAGGACTCACCTCTGCCTCAACCCTTGATTCCTCTGTCTTAGACCACCACCTTCATGAACTGCAGATTCCTGGCAATCTACTCTTCATCTGAATCTCCTGACTCCAGAGGGTGAGGTATGACAGCATATGTTCTGAGGGGGGAAACAGGGAAAAAGAAGGACTAAGGAAGACATACAATTACATAAAATGTGCATGAGCTAATTTATAAGTCTAGATGCAAATTCAGACATAAATCGATTTATTACTCCCAGCTAGAGTTGACCAATTGAAGCAAGTACTGAATCAGGGCTTATGCAAATTCTATTGCTTTGATGTGTCTCCTGTAGTTGAGACTAGTAATTAGTCTTTAGTCCTTATATATCACTACTATAATTTGAAAAGAATTATATTAAATCACACACACACACACACACACACTATACCATATATTCCGGCGTATAAGACGACTTTTGAGCACTCAAAAATACCCTCCAAAATTGAGGGTCATCTTATATGCCGGATATACTTTGCTTCACCCGCCTACCGATCTCCTGCCTCTTCGCAACGTTCACAAACAGAGCGAAGAGGCAGGAGATGAGGCAGGGGTGTGTGAGGCAAAGTGTTTAGCAGTTCATTCTCCCCCCCTACTCTGCCTTCTCCCACTTTGGGGAGCAACCAAAGACAGAGGAGGGGGTGAATGTTGTGGGCATTTTCGCCCCTTTCCTCCACCTTCCTTGAAGGTGGAGGAAAGGGGCGAAACTAGCAGTTTGCCATAGCTGCCCCCGCTCCCCCGGCCTTGGTCCCCTTCGGAAGAGCCAAGACGGAGGGAAGTGGGCTGCTGAGGCAAACTGGGCATTTTCGCCCCTTTCCTCCACCTTCCTTGAAGGTGGAGGAAAGGGGCGAAACTAGCCGTTTGCCGTGGCTGCCCCCGCTTCCCCTGCCTTGGCCCCTTCGGGAGAGAGCCAAGACGGAGGGAAGGGGGCTGCTGAGGCAAACTGGGCATTTTTGCCCCTTTTCTCCACCTTCCTTGAAGATGGAGGAAAGGAGCGAAACTAGCCATTTGCCGTGGCAAACTGCCCCTGCTTCTCCCGCCTTGGTCCCCTTTGGAAGAGAGCCAAGACAGAGGGAAGGGGGTGGCCGAGGCAAACTGGCCATTTTCACCCCTTTCCTCCACCTTCGAGTCAAGTTTGACTGGAAGGTTGAAGAGAGGGGCTAATGCCATCCATGGTTTGCCTTGGTGGCTGCCCATTCCCTCCGTCTTCCTTCCCTTCGCAAAGGGAAGGAAGATGGAGGGAATGGGCAGCCGCTGATGCAAACTGGGTATATTTGCCCCTTTCTTCCATCTTTGAGTCAGGGGTGACTGGAAGGTGGAAGAGAGGGGTGAATGCCACGGTTTGCCACAGACACCACCCATTCCCTCCGTCTTCATTCCCTTTGCAAAGGGAACGAAGATGGAGGGAATGGGCAGTGGCCAAGGCAAACCGGGTTCATTCAGCCCCCTCCTTTGCCTTCACCCCCTTTGGGGAGCAACCGAAGGTGGAAGAGAGGGACGAATATTGCGGCTGGCTGGCTGGCTGGCTGGAAGAGCCCTGCCAGCTGATCCTGTTTGCTTTCCCAACTCATGAGGAGATCCTCATGAGTTGGGAAACAAAGAGGATCAGCTGGCAAGGCTCCCCCAGCCAGTCAGCCAGCCAGCCAGCCAGCCAGCCAGCCAAATTGGGGGGTGGTCTTATATGGCGAATATATGCCAAACCCTAGATTTTTAGTTGAAAATTCGGGGTCGTTTTATATGCCCAGTCATCTTATACACCGGAATATACAGTATATTCCTCATAGAGCAGGAGTGGACAACTGGGGGAGGCTGGGGGGGACCTGAACCTTATAGGAGACTGCAGAGGGCTCCTCCCCCAACCTACTCTACCCTACCACAGATTTTTTCCTCCCCAAAGACCTTCTAAAGGGTGTGGGGGTCATTTTTGCCATGTTTTTAGTCCCTCTTTAGCCATTTTAGGGCCAGAAAATGCCGTTATTGAAAAAAACAGGCAGTGATCACAAGTTGCTTCCAGTTTACTTCCTGATTTTTAAAAGCCCTCTCCTGGGCCTAAAATGGCTTGGAGGGCATGGCAAAATGTCTCCCATATTCCTAGAAGACATTTGGGGGCATTTGAAGATAAAACATTTGTTTGGTTTTTTTTAAAGCCCTAGGGGCCAAAAAAATGGTACTGGGGAATGCATGGGGCCTATAAGCCACACTTTGTCCAACCTGTCATAAAGGGTGAGGAAGGTTTTAACCAGGTGGGCTGTGTGCCGGTTTACAGGTTACCTGGTCACACTCTTCCCCAGTCTTTAAGGTGAGATGTATTGTATTTCTAGGCTGGAATCTTCCTGGTGTCATACACATGCACTTCCCTCAGACGTGAAGCTTTACTCTCTGGAGCACCAATGATGCTTGTGTATAATTATATATGTCAGAGTTTAGGAATACAAAAATGGAGAATCCTGGAAAATGTCACCCCAAACAGTAGTGTTTCTGAGCTTTATATATGTGCAGGCCTCTTTGGTTCTTCTTGTCTTTATAGTCTTAGAAACACCACAACCACAAGAAGACTACTTGCTGGCAAAAAGGGGATATTTCTAGGAAGAGTGAACAATATGAGAAGAATTCTTTACATCTTCATGCTAAGAAGGAAGCACTGCACAGAGCCCTAAATGAGCTAATTCTGCGTTATGACTGGGATGCATCCCATATTGCATAAAATGAAACTTTCATTTAAATAGGCAGTGATGTTCAAGCAGTTTTCTAATCAAAAGCAATGCTTGACATGAGTGAGATGAATATTTAATAGACTATTTTTTTTAAAATTCCAAATAACATATGCAGTATCAGCCAGACATCACCTTTCTCTGGCTTATTTGATCTTTTTTTTTCTCCTAAGGTGTCAATTTAGCTTCTGGTATTCTGATACAGCCACCCCAAACAATATAGATTTATGTAAGGTTTATTCCCATTGATATTAGGTAGACTAAATGACTAGAATACATGTATTGTAAGATGTGCCAAAAGTAGATAATGGTATATACTTCTGGGTAATTTGTGAGAATTTCTGTCTCCCAATATCACGATTTTTAAAATTCAAATTGTTTCATATTGGCAATAACAAAATGATTTTGTACACCTACATTAGCCTGCTGAGGTGAAGAGAGTTTGGGGTAACCAGGACAGAACTTTTATGGGGGAAAATGATTGTAGATGGATAAACTTTATTGAATAAGTCAACAGACTATATTGAATACAAACAAGCTATATTACACCTACCAGGAATTTAATAATATAACAATACACCTATTATATTTTTTGCATCAAAGATTTGTTTCTTTTTCTTTTTTTCCTTAAACCAGCTACTTTAATTACAAAAAGAACAACCTTCTGTGTCATTAGTTGGTTAGAATCTTGAGGATGCAAGTTCAGTTCAAGATAAAAGATTGTAAGATAAGTTCAGTTCTGGAACTAAAAACACATTCCAAGAGTGAGAATGTACTTAGAGGCACAATGGATTTGTTAACATTTTTATTTTTATTTACTATTTACACATTCTAAGTACATGATCCAGCTGGAAGCTCTTGGAGGTGTTATAAAAGACAAAGATTCAATAAACCTGATACCTGCCCAACTTTATGCATCATATTCTGGTCTAACCTGTGTTTTGATTTGGTTGCTGTTGCAAAATGAGTCCTTGTTTTCTTAACTCATAATAACCTTGGATATTACTGTGGTTAGTTTGAGTGAATTATTCATCCATGCCTCCTACAGGGCTTAGTGCTAGGGATCTGCCATGAAGAAATGATTCCCATGCATGACATCTCACTCTGTTAGTATGCTCTATTACCCCGTCTCCACGATATCCCATAATTGGAAATATTGGACACTTTTCGGGGTCAGGTTGGCTGGGGCAACCCAAAAAGGTCAGTTGGAGGTCACAATGACCTGGGATGTGTCTTAGAAATATTTTGGTAAGCAAGCCCATATTAAGATTGTGCAAAAGCCCCTTAGTAAACACAGTCATTAAGGAGGTATGTGCTAACCCATTCTTCCAGCCTTAGGTGCCTCAACAACAATTCATTCAATCAAACAAGTGACCATTCCCAAATCTAGTCCTACAGAAATCTCTCCTATACCCCCTCTTGTCCAACCTTGCAAAATGAAGCGGGTTGGACAACGACTAGAGCGCAACTGGCGGAAAACTCGACTCTTATCCGACAGGACTCGACATAGGAATTTTCTTCGGTCCTATCGAGAGGCAATACGTGCAGCGCAGAGATCCTTCTCCTCTGCACGTATTGCGTCTGCAGAGTCCCGTCCAGCAGAGCTGTTTAGGGTGGTAAGGGAGATGACGCAGGTTATACCTGCACAGAACCCATTGCTTAACCCAACAACGGCCTGCTGTGATGCATTTAACAACTACTTTGCAGATAAAATCTCTCGGATAAGAGCCGACTTAGATGCCAGCATTTTGACAGAAACAATTGACGAGGTGTCCAGCAACTCCGTTGATGTAAGTTTACTGAATCAATTTCAATCTGTGAGTACCGAGGACGTGGACAAGCTACTTGGTAGAGTGAGGAAGACGACCTGCCCTCTTGATCCTTGCCCTTCATGGCTGGCCATCCAGGGGGGGACTGCCTTGATGGTGTTCCTTAAGGACATCATCAATGCATCCCTCAGGGAAGGGTGTGTTCCATCTTGTTTAAAGGAAGCGGTGGTTAGGCCGCTCCTGAAAAAACCTTCCCTAGACCCCCTGGACATGAATAACTATAGGCCGGTTTCTATGTTACCATTCTTGAGCAAAGTGATCGAGAGGGCAGTTGCTCTTCAACTCCAAGTGGTCTTGGATGAAACTGATTATCTAGACCCATTTCAAACTGGCTTCAGGACGGGATTTGGAGTTGAGACTGCCATGGTTGCCTTGACCGATGATCTGCATCTAAGCATCGACAGGGGTAATGTGTCCCTGTTGGTGCTTCTGGACCTCTCAGCGGCTTTCGATACGATAGATCATGGCATTCTCCTGGATCGCCTGAGAGGGTTAGGAATTGGAGGCACTGCGCTCCAGTGGTTCCGGTCCTTCCTCTCGGGCAGGTCCCAGAGGGTGCGGCTTGGGGACAGCTGCTCTAGCAGAAAGGAGCTTACTTGTGGTGTTCCACAGGGCGCCATCCTGTCCCCGATGCTGTTTAACATCTATATGAAGCCGCTGGGTGAGATTATTCGGGGTTATGGGGCTGGGTGTTATCAGTACGCTGATGACACCCAGATCTATTTCTCCTTGTCCCGATCATCGGCCTCGAATCCTAATGGCATCTCTCCTCTTAATGACTGTCTTAAAGCTGTAATGGGCTGGATGAGGAAAAACAGATTGAGATTAAATCCAGACAAAACGGAGGTGCTCAAGGTAGCGGCCCCGAAACCAGGAGTTGAGTTGCAACCTCCAGTCCTGGATGGGGTCACACTCCCCGTTAAGGACTGTGTTCGCAGTCTGGGGGTGCTCCTTGATTCATCGCTTCAGATGACGAGTCAAGTGAATGCGACGGTCAGGAGCGCTTGTTATCAGCTTCGGCTGATACGCCAGCTGTGCCCTTTCCTGGAAGTAAGGGACCTTGAGACTGTGGTGCACGCGCTGGTAACCTCTCGTCTAGATTTCTGCAATGCGCTCTACATGGGGCTACCCTCGTGCTTGGTCCGGAAACTTCAGTTGGTACAAAATATGGCAGCCAGAGTGGTCTCAGGAACATCTCGGAGAGATCATATAACTCCAATACTAAAATCTCTCCACTGGCTGCCTATCAGTTTCCGGGCCCAGTATAAGGTGTTGGTTATTACCTTTAAAGCCCTAAATGGCTTGGGTCCAACTTATCTCCGGAACCGCCTCCTCCCATACAATCCTCCCCGCATACTCCGGTCCTCTGGGAGGAATCTGCTTCAGCCACAAAAATCTAGGCTGTCTGCAACCTCCCAGAGGGCCTTTTCAGTAATCGCCCCCAAATTGTGGAATGGCCTACCGAATGAGATCCGTCAGCTGACGAGCTTGAGTAGCTTTAAAAAAGCACTAAAGACGGATCTCTTTCGGCAGGCCTTTCCTGATTAGATCCCGGCCTCAGGAACTCAGTCTCCTGGCTTTTTATGTATATATTTGTTTTTAATGTATTTTTTTAGCTAGAAGGTTTTAATCTTATTGTGTTTAATGTCTTTTTATGTGGGAGGGTGGGGGTGGGTGGTGTTTTTAGTCATTATTATAATGTTTTAATTGTTGGAAGCCGCCCCGATTGTTTTTAGCAGAGGGGCGGGGTATAAATAAATTTTATTATTATTATTATTATTATTATTATTATTATTAAAATTCTTATCTCCCAGCCATTAATGCAATCAGTTGAGTTTCAGTTTCCTTTGTCCATCCCATGGGAAAGCCATCCATGCTTTGTCCTAACCAAATAAGGTATAAATATTTGTCCCCTGAAAGGTGTGCCATGGTGGACGAACCTGGGTGATTCTCTTTCTCAGTGTGGTCCCAGATAGGAGCCTCCTGTGCTACCCTCAGATGCCTGCCTGAGTATCCTCACTGCATGAAACTCTACTCTAAAAGACTGGTAACTATCACCCTATATTCCCGAATCTTTCCCTCTATACAGTCTTTCTTCCTTGCTCCTCAATAGCCTTGTATGGTTCTGAGGAGTGTGTGTTGTGTGTGTGAGTTCACTTTGTGTTATTTCCAATAAAAATACTTTGTTTCACTTTAAACTGGAGTGCTCTCTACAGCTAGTACTGGTATACATAGGTGAAAAGATCCTGAAGTTACCCACCTCTCATAGGCTTCTGTTTGAGCTAATAATTTTAGATATATTTTGGCATCATGGGTGGTCTCTAAAGCACCCCCCACCTCTTAGGGTAACAACTCTTCAGCTCTGACACCACAGGGGCCCAGTTTCATCTTGGTATCAGAAGAATGGATTTTATCTTCTGACACCAGCAGGAAACCCGACTCAATTCTTTCAATCCTCAGTAAGAGCTCATGTATGTGCTTGAGATAAAAACAAGGCTCCTTCTTACGCTATAAATATTAAAATCAGTATAGCTAACAGGACAGTGGAGACTCTCTGTAATTTTTCTTGTTTTCTTCTTGTTGTTCCAAACTACTTCCTTTCCCTCAGCCTCTGCAGGGGGTGAGGGAATGGAAACCCACAAGGCCTGTAAGGAAAGGTGGCCGGATAAACACAATCTGTTGGCCCCCAACTGATGAAAGTAAGTGGTTTATAAGCATCTTTCCTGACTGTTTTTCCTGCACTTGCTGTTTCTCACAGTGTCTGCTGTTTACCCATTTCCCCTAGAGTTTAAGATTAGTTGCAGAGGGTTTGAGTTACAGGCGCCTTCTCCACTTTCCTCTCACAAGTGAGGGAAAGTGTTTCCTGCACTACTTTCCACTATCAGTTTGGGACAGAGATTGTAAATGATGAGTGTAGCAGAGGGACAAGAACAGGGATGGTAGGAAAATCTGCCAACAGGTATTCTGACAGGTTGTATAAAGTGGGAAGGAAATAGGAGAACATTTAATGTTGAACACCCAGAGGTAGTGAGAAGGTGAAGGGAGGTTCTACAGGCCTGCAGCTAGTGATGTGCAAATCAAAGAGCATAGAATCATAGAATCATAGAATTGCAGAGTTGGAAGAGACCACGAGGGCCATCCAGTCCAACCCCCCTGCCACGCAGGAAATCACAATCAAAGCATCCCCGACAGATGGCCATCCAGCCTCTGTTTAAAGACCTCCAAGGAAGGAGACCCCACCACGCTCCGAGGGAGTGCGTTCCACTGCCGAACAGCTCTTACTGTCAAAAAGTTCCTCCTAATGTTGAGGTGGAATCTCTGTTCCTGGAGCTTGCACCCATTGCTCCGTGTTCCAGTCTCTGGAGCAGCAGAAAACAAGCCTGCTCCATCCTCAGCGTGACATCCCTTCAAATACTTAAACAGGGCTATCATATCGCCTCTAAACCGTCTTTTTTCCAGGCTAAACATACCCAGCTCCCTAAGTCTCTCCTCATAAGGCATTGTTTCCAGACCTTTCACCATTTTAGTTGCCCTTCTCTGGACACGCTCCAATTTGTCAATATCCTTTCTGAATTGTGGTGCCCAGAACTGGACACAGTATTCTAAGTGAGGTCTGACCAAGGCAGAATAGAGTGGCACTATTACTTCCCTTGATCTAGACACTATACTTCTATTGATACAGCCCAAAATTGCATTGGCCTTTTTAGCTGCCGCATCACACTGTTGGCTCATGTTCAACTTGTGGTCTACTAGGACTCCTAGATCCCTTTCGCACGTAGTCTCATTCAGCCAGGTCTCTCCCATCCTATATTTATGCATTTCATTTTTCCGCCCTAAATGCAGTACTTTACATTTCTCCGTATTGAATTTCATTTTGTTAGCTTTGGCCCAGCTCTCCAGTCTATCCAGGTCATTCTGAATTTTGATCCTGTCCTCTAGGGTATTAGCTACTCCTCCCAATTTGGTGTCATCTGCAAATTTGATAAGTATGCCCCTAATTCCCTCATCTAAGTCATTGATAAAGATGTTGAATAGCACTGGGCCCAGGACAGAACCCTGTGGCACCCCACTGGTCACATCGAAAGGAGCCACTGCTGAGCACCCTTTGGGTTCGGCCGGTCAACCAATTACAAATCCATTGAACAGTTAACTTGTCTAGCCCACATTCTACAAGCTTGTTTGCAAGAATGTCATGGGGAACCTTGTCAAAGGCCTTACTGAAATCAAGGTATGCAATGTCCACAGCATTCCCTTCATCTACCAAGCTGGTAACTTTATCAAAAAAAAGAGATCAGATTAGTCTGGCATGACTTGTTTCTCTGAAACCCATGCTGACTTTTTGTGATTATGGCATTGCCTTCTAAATGTTCACAGACTCTCTGTTTAATGATCTGTTCTAGAATCTTCCCTGGTATTGATGTCAGACTAACTGGACTATAGTTGTTGGGATCCTCTTTTTTCCCCTTTTTGAAGATGGGAACAACGTTTGCCCTCCTCCAGTCTGCTGGGACTTCTCCTGTTCTCCAGGAGTTCTCAAATATTATTGCCAATGGCTCTGAGATTATATTTGCCAGCTCTTTTAATACTCTTGGATGTAGTTCATCTGGTCCTGGAGATTTAAATTCATTTAGATTAAGAAGGTATTCCTGTACTACCTCTTTACTTATTTTGAGCTGGATTTCCCCTATTGTGTCCTCTGTTCCATTCTCCTCAGGTTGGTCCTCCTTTTCCTTTTCTGAAAACACTGAGGCAAAGAAGATGTTGAGTAATTCTGCCTTTTCTCTGTCCCCTGTTAGCATTTTGCCATCTTCTCCACGTAGCGGCCCTATCATTTCCTTCTTCCTTCTTTTGCTGCGGACATACCCAAAAAAACCCTTTTTATTGTTCTTAACCTCCCTAGCAAGCCTGAGCTCATTCTGCGCTTTAGCTTTTCTGACTTTACTCCTACACGTGTTCGCTATCTGTTTGAATTTTTCTTTGGTGATTTCCCCCCTTTTCCATTTCCTATACATGTTCCGTTTAAAACTTAGCTCCATTGAAAGTTCTTTAGTCATCCATCCTGGTTTCTTGAGACACCTCCCATTTTTCTTCCTCAATGGTACTGTTTGAAATTGTGCCTTCAGTATCTCCCTTTTGAGAAAGTCCCATCCGTCTTGAGGTCCCTTCTCTTTTAGTATTCTTGACCATGAGATCAAGAATCTCATGGTCCCTTCAGAATAGGGAAATTCTGGCACCAGTGGATTTTGCCAGCACCCCAACTCTGGACCTCCCTTCTATTCAATATTCCTGCTAATAACGTTATGTTTAGCCACAGCTAAAGCATGTTCTCTTTGGAACAGGAATGATCAGGTAGCAGCAGAAGCTGTGGCAGATCTCACAAGCATTCCTACCTGATGTGGGCAAAGTGCAACCCACAAGTTAGAACAGGCTCCTTGACACCACTTTGTAGTCTCTGGAGTCTCCTGCCAATCTCCCAAAGCCCACCATCCCTATTTTTTTATTTGGGTCTGTTTTCAAGTGGCTTTCACCGCAGAATGCCCCCCGAGCTCCTCCAGATCCCCCAAATAGCTTTATTTTCATTGGACTCCTCCTCAAAACTGTGAGAGGAAGTGAGGTGACATCACCCTTGGTCACCATTTTGAGAAGGACTCAGATGAAGAGAGTCCACCTCAAAATGGTGACCAAAAGTGATGTCATGACTTGGATGAAGATAGAAGGCCAGCATGGAGTGATGGTCAGAATGCTGGGTTAGAACTCTGGGAGGCCATGGTTTGAATCCCCACTCAGCTATGGAAACCTATTGGGAAAGTCACATTCTCTCAGCCTAATAAGAAAGCGGTAGCAAACCTCTTCTGAATAAATTTTGTCAAGAAAACACTAGGACAGGGCCACCATAAGTTGGAGTTGACTTGAACGTGCTTAGCAAGCAAGCAGATGATGATAAAGGTATTTGGGAGTACTGTTGGGGTGGAATGTGTGCTACCTGTGTGGGTTGGAGTGGGTGAGTGGGTGGGTGGGTTGGAGGGGGAAAATTGGCTGCTGTCTCATATGCAGTTGCCCACTGCTGCCCTTGTCCCTTGGCTAAGATACCAATGTTGTTTCAGAAGGCAGTGACAGTAAGAGGTTCATCGCAGGCTGCAAGCAGCACTTTACTGATAATGGTTGTCAAAGTGGAAGACAATAGAAAAAGGGCAAGACCACATTACAGATGTATTGCCTCAATGAAGGTAACCAGGGGCCTTTTTTTAAAAAAAATAGTTATCAGAGTGGCTTAATGGTCATTTATTAAAATCTGATTTTAACAAACCTTAAGTCTTAACAAAACAGCCTAGGGTTGTCCTTGAACTGTGGAGAAGATGCAAGCCACTGACCACTCCTATCTAGATTCTGTCCATGGACTTTAAAGGAACTCTCCAAGGTTGTGACCCCAAATCTAAAATTTTCTTCAGCATCATTGAGAGCTCCTTTACAATTCTGAATAAAACCTGGAACAGATTCACTGCCACAATGACATAGGGCATATCTACACTCCCCACTGGCATATCCTGGCTTACCTGAAGAAAACGGGCTGGCATCCAAACAGAATGCAGCCACCGGTGCCACTGCCATTTTCTCCACTGACACGGAAGCCAGACGGGGATCCTGAAAAATGTGATAGCAGCCCCACCTGCATGCTCAGGGACCCCTGCCTAGCTTCCAGGAGATCCAGGGAACTGACAGTGACAGTGAGGAACAGTGTTCTGGAATAGGCTCCCATGGATGTGTGGCCCAGTCCAGTGGTACTGGATTAAACCGGGTATTACCTTTTATCACTGTGTGCCCTTACCCAGCTTGCCCCCATTCCAGGCCTGTATCTGCCCTGGGAGTCATTTTGACCACCCAGGGTAAGATAGGGGTGAAGCCCTGAGTCGTTTGGACAGCAGGGCTCTGGAACTGGGGCAAGCTGGGGTATTTGGCCCATGTAGCTAAGCCCTTAGAAACCATAAGCCATCACTGAGAGAGGCCTTCTACCGTGGCCTCTTAAAGAGGCAGTGAAAACTAAAACTATGCATTCTCTACAATGACTAGGAGTTGCCCTCTTGTGGGTGTTCAAAACATGGGGACCATGGGTAAATAAAGAAGTCTACTTGGCTTATCACCACTTTTGATAGGTATCTATGAGGATCACCTTAAACTGACCTGAAGTCCCAGTCCAAAACTCAAACCAATATACGTACTGCAACACTACTCTAAAATAGGTTCAGCACTTTGGATAGCTCCTTTAAAGTTCAGACTAA
Source organism: Gambelia wislizenii (assembly GCA_030847615.1). Lineage (NCBI taxonomy): Eukaryota > Metazoa > Chordata > Lepidosauria > Squamata > Crotaphytidae > Gambelia > Gambelia wislizenii. The sequence goes on from JAUMIR010000004.1 coordinate 25,695,690, forward strand.
AATGTGAAGTAGACTCACTACTCTGCTGACGTGGGACCCACTAACCTCTGACTCCACTTCTCTCTCTAGAACCAAACCCACATTTCCAGTCCTAGACATTTTGCTTCTTCCTTGTGCTGCCTGTATGTCTTGGTATTTTTGCTCATATAGAACTTCATGGCCTGGGAAAGACCCATCTTTGTGAAAGGTCAAAGAGCTAAGCCAAAGAAGAGTCTTGGTCAAGGAGTAAACAGCATTTTTCTGTGACTGCAAAGAGGCTGGAGTTGAGTGCCAGTCTGGAGTCTTCATTGGTCTGGTTCATCAACCCTGCTATTTGCCTCTTTCTCCCACTTCCATTGCCTCTTCTCTTCATTTGATATTTTCTTTGGGTTAAATGGATTCTCAGGAGACATATTCTTTCACTCCATTACCCCTCCAGTGCTGTTTAAAAACCCAATGTTTCTGCTACTTAGGGATTTCTGACAATGGCCTATCATTATTCTCGTCACCTAATCTATGGGTGTTTGTTGACAATGTGGTACATCCCATTTGTCAATGAGATTTTGATGATGACCTACCAGTGAATTTGTGATTAATGACTTCAGGACCTTAAGCTATGTTTTTTCCTGAGAATTCAGAGTAACTGTGAACAAGCAGAAAGCAAAGCTTTTGGTTTCCCCACTTTCAGAAACTTGCCCCCATCTCCCTTTCACTCTTTCTCCTGATATCAGCCTTAATCTGTCTGTTTTGCTAAAAGCTTGAGAAGCATATCTTTTTGGACTGCAGCTCTCAGAATCCCCCAGATGGCAAGTGGAACCAATCCCATTTTTCCTCAATGCACTTAGGCCCCCATTTCATCAGGTGTGTATCTCCCTTTGTCTCCTAGTGGGCTTTCTGTGTATCCTGTCTAATTTGACAACCCAAGACCGGCAGCCTATTAATGGCTTATGCATCATAAATGCGGCTTAGTTCCTTTTTGGAGGGGTTGCAGAGGGGTATTGTCTTGCCTTTGCACTTTATCAAACAAACCTCCCACCACCAAGCAGCTGTCAAGTCCTAGAAGATGTGCCATTGCTGTCACTTACTGTTGAAGAGGGGAAGGAAAGAAATGTTGATCTAGCTGCTCTGGGTTCCTGGAGGAAAGAAAAGACAGGTGTATTTGATAGAGCACCTTCATGTCTTTCCCCTGATATGGCTGAGTCCACCAGCTTCTCTGTGGTCTAAAACACCTCCCCCTCACTCCCATTCCCACTGGTAAGTGACAGCAGGGGCTTTACTGGGGCTTGACAATTGCTGGGCAGTGAAAGAATGCACAACTAAACATGCAGAGATGTACAATCTCAGCCTGTCACTCCTACCTCTGTCTTCTTTCATTCTATTTTAAGGGAACACTCCACTTGTCCCATGCAATGAATGGTGTACTACTAGCTACTCCTTTTTTGTGTAAACACTTCACATAAAATAAAAATGTGCATCCATTAACCTTGAATTTAGTGTTCTTGAACTAATTTCCCCACTGAATCAATTACAACAAACATTCTGGTGTTGTGTGCCATGCTTCCTGTCAAGGTCTTATAACTTTTATGTTTATTGATGCATATATGATGTAAATAGCCGCATGTCTGTTTACAGATGAGATACAGGAGAACAATCTCAGTACTGGGGAGAAGTGGGAAATCACTCAATGGACCCTGCTTTTGCATCACAATTTCCTTGCTCTGCAGTTCAGTTTCACTGTCCATCAATTGTAGAGAAGAGTTATCAGTGCAGAAAAGGGCAACCAAAATGATCAAGGAGATAGAGAAACTCCTCCTGGAGGAAAGACCCAGTTTTTGTGGCTGTTTAGCTGAGGAAAAAAAAGTGAGCAAGGAAAGACTTGATAGAGATGTATAAAATTAAGTCTGATGTGGAGAAGATAAATGGTGATATGCTTTCCTCCCTCTTGCATGAAACTATAACCAAGGATCATCCAATTAAGTTAAATGATGGGAGATTAAGGACACATAGAACAAAAATACTTGTTTATATAGTGCATAGTCAGACTGTGGAACTTGCTACTACAAGGAGTAGTGAAGGCAACTAACCTAGACAGCTTTAAATGGGGATAGGAGAAATTAATGGAGGATGGGGCTATTAGTGGCTACTAGCTGGAGTGGATATATATTCCTACAGTGACATTTGTTAGTACTATGTATCATTTGCTGGAAGAGTAGAAAGAGGGTGCTGTTCTTGTCTTCATGCCTTTATTGTGGGTTTTCCAGAATGCTGGACTAGATAGGCCACTGGTTAGATCCCACGTTCTTATTAAATCTGTTACTCTAGTTCAGCACAAAGATTTGTGTTTTGTCTTTTAACTGTGAGCACAATGGTTCTTCTTTAGCATGGATGATTGTATGATTGTACCTCAGTTGGCAGTTGTAGTTGCCTCAGTCACATGACACTGAAGGCAGGTTTTACATTATTTCAGTAGTGTGTCACTTCTTACTTCTTGTTAATGTCCAGTGTAGACTGGAAGGAGGGAGACTATTCTGAGGAAGGAACACAGGGTAGCAGGGGTGTGTGGAGAGGCCAAACTGCCCCAGATGACACCATCGGGGGGAGGGGTACCACCAACCTACAGCCGGGTAGTAAGGATAAACCCCTTTCTTCACGTCTGCTGCAAACCTGTTGGCCATGGGGTTGTCTAGATGGGGAAAATACTCCTCATAGAATATGAATAACTTTTCTCCCAATGAGAAGCAAATGAGATTCACAGTAGTAGGAAGGAGGAGGGACCAAAAACTCCAGTTACTGCATGAGAAAAGCCTTTGTGGATTTCCCCAAAGTTTTTAAAATAATACGTGGAAATGCGCATTACAGCTCTTTTGGACAACCAATTTGGAGCTGTGCATTCTAGGCGAGGGCGGAAGTGGAAAGCTGATTGGTTGGATGTGCTTGGGGCAGGGTGGGTGGGTTTGCTGGCAATGAAGTGGCTGGAAGCACCATTTTGGAGTTTCATGTTATTGATCATGTACTTTTTTGCTGCACTGAGGTGACCAAACAGCTTTTTAAGCAGAAGGATGCACTTGCACACCTTTGATGTGTACTTCAAACACCTATAGCTTCGCATACCAGTGATTTTGCCAAAGGACCATGGAGACAATGAACACTGCTGCAAATTTGCATTAATGCACAGCAATCCACATGATATCTTCTCATCTAGACAAGCCCCATTTAAATGTTGTTGTTGTTGTCATTTTAAAAGCCATCCTGTAAGTTAGATGCAAAGATACCCCTAACCATTTCATGTCAGGTATAGTTTTGTCGCTAAAACCTCAAACCACTGAGACCAAACCACAGGGGCCCAGACTGGGAATCCCTCTTGTCTGGCAAATGCACATTGTTAAAAACAACAACTGCTGAGATACTGAATCACAGATGTAGTTATGAATGCATAACTATATATTGTTTCCTGACCCAACTCCACAAACCTACCTTAACAGCTGGCAGCTGTACCAAGTGACAGAGTTCTCCTCTGCGGGCAATTGAGGCACTGCAGGCTGATGTTTTCAGCCCCCTCCTGCCAGTGTACTTCAGCACAACAAGGAGTTGCAACAGGTGTCCGGCTTCTGACTGTCATATTGCAACTTGATAGCAGGAGGGAGCTGGAAACACCATCCTGCAGCACTCCACTTGCCAGCAAAACAGACCTCTGTTTGCTTGAATCAGAGTTTCCCAGTTCAAGGTGTTCCTGGAGAGAAGTGACCAGAGGGGTGCCACAGGGTTCTGTCCTGGGCCCAGTGCTATTCAACATCTTTATCAATGACTTGGATGAAAGAATAGAAGGCATGCTTATCAAGTTTGCAGATGACACCAAATTAGGAGGGGTAGCTAATACCCCAGAGGACAGGATCAGAATCCAAAATGACCTCAACAGATTAGAAAGCTGGGCCGAAATTAACAAAATGAATTTCAACAAGGAGAAATGTAGGATACTACACTTGGGTAGTAAAAATGAAATGCACAGATATAGGATGGGTGATACCTGGTCTGAGCGCAGTACATGCGAAAAGGATCTAGGAGTCTTAGTGGACTACAAGCTGAACATGAGTCAGCAGCTTGTGTCTTCTCGTGAGATTCGTGGAGATCACAAGTGAGGAAGTGAATGGAGCTCTGTTCACTCTCTGATAGTATCTGGGCTGCCTTTTTAGCACTACGGAAGGTAGGTCTGGTGGGGGGTTCTTTTGCCAGCATAAAAACATTTTAAAATATGCTGGCAAAAAAACAATAATGCGGGGTGGTCTGATAAAGTCTAGTGTGGGGATTTGAATCTTGGTCTCCTGGAATCCTAGTCTAGCACTCAAACCGCTATACCATGCTGGCACTCTGTACATTCTCAAGGTAGTGCACTGGTACCTCTGTGCATATCAAGAGGACCAGGCAGCAAATAGTTCTTGTAGCAGAGTTACAGGCTGAAGAAATGAGCATACAGATACATGATTGTGTCTAAACTACTTTCCCTTACTAAAGCATGTTAAGGTAATATTTACAATGAGTCTAGTACTCCTAGCAAACAGACTACATAACACAGCAGATATACAGTACAGTCCTGCACTGTACAGCTTAGACTGCATGTGCACAGTCTAAGAGCAAAATCCAAGTATGAAGGCAGTATGTGGGAACATCTAGTTATACAGATACAGTACAGTCATGGGCTATAAAGTTAGTGTTTCTTATACACATGGGCTACACAACATTTCCCCAGGCAGATAAGGGTTCACTCCCTGTTTCAGTTCCCACAGAAGCCTCTTAGACAATATCTAGATATGCTAGCCAGCTTTGTTTTAACTTGCTGTGTTTTAATCTTGTTGTATGCCGCCCCGGTTGCCGAGCAGAGGGGTGGGTTAAAAATAAATAATAATAATAATAATAATAATAATTATAGCTGTGTTTAGCCAGCTCTTTACATTATAAATTTCTTGTGATTGTATGTCCCATCACCTTGACACCCCTCCAAATTATATGTAAATGAGTTATATTACATACAGTTGACCATACCAAACTTTGTACACAGGTATTGGAATTTGATAGACCCTAGCAGTTTTGTGAATGGATTCGCTATGTTCTGAGATGATGGGCAATAAATCAGGGTAATTAGCCCTGCCTTTACTGCTTCATGGGTGTTTTGATACTTTAATTTGAGGATCAGCTTTAATATTAACACACAGTTTGGTCTGAAGACTCAATAGAGCTTTTAGAGTTATAACCAGCCCTCCATTCTGGAGAAATGTATAATTTCTGTTGTACCAATTTACTGATGAACCAACTATAAGAATCACTGCTGAGGGAAGATTGTGAAGGGTTTTTAAAGAAACATAAACCAAATAAAGATATCTCAAGAACTAATGCAGTTGTAATTGACTTTTCTTCAGCAGCATGCAATAGTTACTCTCTCTGTGCACTTTCCTGCCTGGTGCACTAGAAAGACCTGTCATTTACTGAACTCATAATCATTCATATCATAGAAAGTACAGAACACCCGGCAGGTGATTTCAGAGTAGTTTTATTTGAGAGATTATTACTTTTTTCAGCAGAACAGCTTCAGAGAACATCAAGTACAAATGAAACAAAACTCACAAAAATAACATTAAAATAGCAACCAAAACTATAAGAGACGATACACTGGATTCCATAAGAATGTACAAAGGACTATTGTGAGGCATAATTTTACAGCAAGCAGAACTGCAGAATGCAGAAAGGTAGATTACAATGGGGAATCACAGCACCCATGATATACTATGTTCTGATGCTCAGACTTCATTACCTCCCCCACAAACAGTTCTCTAGGGTTTTAGTCAGGGTGTTTCATCCCAGCCTTACCTGGAGATGCTGGTGACTGAATCAGGGGCCATTTTCATGTAAAGAAGGTACTCTGCCTCTGAACCAAAGTCTGTCCCCAAAGGGGAAACTTGGCTTATTGGTTATCTGTTGGCTCTGTGAAGCTTTGAAACAGTCAAGGATACCAAGTTTGGCCACACACTATTACAATGACTGATAATCAGTAGAGCAATTATTTTCAGACTGTCTTCAAAATCTGGATTGTTCAGAAGGATTCACTGGGTTTTTCAGAAGGAAATTATGAGTTTTTCTTTTAGAAGCTCAATTATGCTCATTTGACTTGACTTCCAGCATGGATCTTTCCCTCACCAACACAGACTTGTATGTTTTATGTGAACTCTCAGTTCACATTAGGTAAGAGATAAGTGTCCTTTGTAAACCTGTGTGCATTTTAGAGTATCACCCAGAATTCTTTGCAACACATCGAGTTTCATAGCATACTTATAGATTGTCCTTAGCCAAAGAGATGTAAATTATTCTCTTCAATTTGAGAGTTTGAGACCTAACTCAATGGTTTTTCAAAGTTACCACAAAAATAGATTAGCTATGAAAACATACCAAACTGCTATTCAATCTGAAATCTCACCAAAAATCTTTTCAGGCATTCCAAACTGGGCATAATATGTGTGTGCATATGTGCATTTAAGTTGCAAAACATTTGCAAAATGTTGTAAATTCTTCAAAAACAACAGACACAAAATCTTCCCAGCCCATTTGCATCAGCCATATTCAGGAGCTACACCATGGAGTGGAAAGTGTTTTATCTGTTTGCTATACAGCTGTTAAAAGTAAGAAGTTTCACAGAAAAAAAGAGGTGGCAAATGTTTTTCAGCACTGGCACAGTTCAATATACTGCCCTCAGACCAATACTTTAAGGGGGTCATACTCTCAAAGCTCTGTATCTGGAGGGACAAATCTTTCAGTTTTGATTTAGTAGTATAGTTTGGTTTAGTTATGGTTTGGCAGTATAGGAGCTTCTTCCAGAGTAATGATTGACCAAAGCACCTGTTACTGTCATGATTTATGCCAAACTCTTATCAATGCATGAAAAATATGTGCACCTCTTTTGTTAATACTGGTTTATGTATAGCATCAGCATCTGCAGCAATTTATGTGAAGTTGTTTCACTTGTCATGGCTGAGATCCTACATCGGGCATTGCTTATTTCTACATGAGGAGCTATGCATAGGAGCAACACAATTTTTGTGGTGAGTTGTAAAGTTGCCCATCCCAAAGTACAACTGAATGCACATCTGAATGCAAATATGTGTGTACCTCAGCATGCACAATGGCACTGCATGTGCAACTTGGCTTCCACAAACTAGAACTGAATCCATGTGGCTAAATGTTCCACACAGGACAAAAATGTCCAACTGCTTCCATAGGGGAACTTTGTATAAATGTTTGCACATATGTTTGATTGCTGTAATTTATGATAATGAATGTTGTTACTCTTTGTTCTTTATTGACAAATACAGTCAGACCTCCATATCAGCAGAACCAATATCTGCAGTTTCAGTTATCTGCAGGACACAAAATAGGGACACATACCATAGAGTTGCACTGGAAAATGCTTAGAGAGGCATCCTCTCTAGGTATGTTTTTACCAGAGGTCCTGTATTTTAATAAGGTTTACTGTTATCCATAGTTTCCGGTATCTGCAGTAAGTCTGGGAACCAAACCCCTGTAGACAGTATCTTATCTTATGAGTGAATTACAATAACCTAAGTCCAACTAATACTATTGTAACCCAGTTTTTTGTTGTTGTAGTAGAACACTGTTCTTACTACACAATGACCAAAATCTCCACCAAACACACCTTTTCAGTGTGACAGCCCCCCAGAGGTAGCCAGTTCTGTGTTGGTGGGGAGGAGGAGAAGGAGAGATGCATCCAGCTGTGTTCTTTTAGCTGGAATCTCAGCAATAACATCATCTTCAGGGACCTCCTGAATACTCCCGAGAGGTCATCAAGGATTATGCCACTGTGTGTCCAGCTAAAGGAAAATAGATGGACATGTCTCAGCTGCTCCTCTACTCTCTACTGACAGAGAAATGGCCACCTGTGGTGGTGGTGGTGGTGGAGTTGCCACTTAAAAGGTGGTTTGGATGGTTGCACTGGGAGACATATTGTAGCTACATGCAAGAGAAACATCTCCTGATGCAGAGTTATGGGAATCATTTAATGTTATTTTCCTGACATTTTTGTGTTCTGTTGAGCATGCAACTGGCACACACTTCGCTCCTAACACTTAAAAAACATAGAATCTTAGTGTGGGAAGGGGCCACAAAGTCCATCTAGTCCAATCCCCGCCACACAATTGTAGCACTCCTGAAAGATGCCCATCCAACCTCTGTTTAAAAAAGATTTCCAAAGAAGGAGTGGAAGTCTCTTCTACTGTCAAACATTTCTTACAATAAAGACCTTCTTTAGGTAGAATCTCTTTTCTTGTAATTTGAACCTCTTGGTTTATGTTTTAGTCTCTGGAATAGCAGAAAACAAACTTGCTCCATCTTTTGCATGACTGCTCAAGCAACCCAATCTGAATGAATCAGAGGAGATTAAAACATTATGCAGCAATCCTATATATATGATACCACAATAAATGCAGTGATAATTGCTTCTGAGTAGGCACATTTAGGGTTGCATTGTTAGAGGTACACTGGGGACAATGGCCTCATGAAGTTTATCTTCAAATTTGAAAGGAGATACTCTTTTCTCCATTGTTTTTGTTTTGTTTCATTGCTCAGGGTTCAGTAGTTTCCCCCATCCTGATGCCCTTGACTACAGCCCTCACTGACCCCAGTTAACATGGGTGATGATGACTTGTGTGATGTGGGGCTTTAGTCCCCACACATCATGAAAGTGCTTGGTTGGGAAAGTTTGGTGTATATCATCACAATTCAGCCATGCAACAATCCTCTCTAGAAACATCTCTGCACAGTTATCTTTTTCAGGCATTCATTATCTATCAAATTATAATTCTTTCTGTAGCAAGAGGAAATAAAATGCTGAGAAGATATATAAATACTATTTAACAGATGTCATGTTTTAGCTCACAGTGTTGTGGAAGAAAAACAAGATTTACTTTGGTAACTTTTCCAAAACTAAAATCTTTGTATGGATCTGCTCTTCCATATTTTTTTTTTGAGAGAGAATAGCTCTACTGACAAGTGTTTTCTACCCTCTCCTGATAATCTCTACCCTCAATACTTTAAAACAGAAAGATACACTTTTAGGAGACACACTCATGATTTGGATTTTGCTCATATCTATTGAGCAACCTGTATGGGGTGGGGAAAGGCAAGAAAAGATCTAATCTGGAATTACATCCTGCTCATTCTAAGCACACAGGTTCAGTCCACCTTTATTATACAGGTTGCTCTTCCTGAACAAGTCTTGAAGAGAAACGACAACGCAGAAAGAATCACAACCCGGAAACATCACCCAAGGAGACCTTCTGCTGTGCTTTCTGCAACCGGACTTGTTTATCTCGGATTGGCCTTTTTAGTCATCAGTGCGCTTGTAGAAAGCACGGGATGAGTCCTTCCTGAATCTTCGTTTGTGAAGAAAAGCCAGAGAGAGAGAGAGAGAATGACATACACTCATTTTAAAGGTGTAATTTGTGAAAGATAACTTTTTTTACACTGTAGTTGTAAACAGGCTTCCTCAGAAGTTAAGCCATATGATTTCCATGAGATTTACACCTACGTTTATAGAACTGTAGCCGTGCAGTCTGTCTTCCCCACCCTCTTCTTTTGGATGAGGTAAAAGTGGCTAAAAAGTGCAGCACCGGTCTCTTCTTTTAATTAAACATTTCCACCCAGGATGGTCAAACTTTCAATGCTAGAGGTCCTCACATTGAACAGTTGTATAGATTGGTGAATTCAGCTAGGTGCAGCTTTCCAAGGACAGATGGTATGATGTACCCATACCTGCTGAAATTCTCTTCTCCTCTATCAATGTGAAAAGAGCAGAAGCCCTAGTACAGAAATGTACATCATTTTCTCTCCATAGTCTAACGGAATGACCCTTTCATGTAACCCTGTATGATTTTTGCTGCTGTTTTCACTACCTACATAAAACTAAATTGAACAAAAGCTCTCTTTGACAAAGTTGCTACTGAAATGTAGAAAGGGGAAAGAGACATCACAGCTGCCCCCCCTTGACACTTTCCAGTCCTTAAACCTTCCTTTGATCACTGCTAGAAAAATCTCTATTTTGTCTTTGGACTATATAAATCTTTAATTAGTAATATGGCACTGTTTAAGGTTGTTTTTAGGATTTTTGCTTCAGTCTTAACCTTGCTTAATGTCTTCAAAGACAGTAGTGGGCTAACACTTCAGGACAGGTACTATCCTGAGCTCTAGCCAAAACAGCAGCAAACCATTTCCTTGAAGGTCTTTCGCATCTCCAGGCTCCGGAAAGCATAAATAATAGGGTCGATGACTGAGTTGCACATAATGAGAACGAGGTACGTGTTAAAGTGTGAGGCATAGCAAATACAGTGTGGGTTGGTAGGGCAAGAAATGATGAGAATGAGATGAAGGAAAAAAGGACCCCAGCAGACAATGAAGACCCCAAGGAGAATGGTGATGGTAACAGCCCCTTTCATACAGGTACGCTGGTGGGGGACATCATCCACTGGGAAGGCTGCAATACGCTTGACATGCAGGCGTGCAAACAAGAACATGTGAACATAGAGTGAGGCCATGAGGAAAAGCATGGTAAAGAACATGGCAATGAGGCAGATAATAACCGTTTTGCTCTCAGAGTAGACAATGAACGTGATGCCACAAAAGATGCACGCGATCCAGATCATCCCGATGAGGGCCAGGGCTTTCTTCACCGTCATAATGCTGTGGTAACGAAGTGCATAGAAAATGGTAATGTACCTGTCAATGGCTATGACCAAAAGGTTGCATATGGAGCCAATCAAAGAGATACAGATCATTGAGTCAAAGACGTTGTCCATCTGTTGGATGAAGTGGCTGTTGCTGATGTTTAAATAGCCATTCTCCAGGAGGACGATCATGACAGTTTCCAGAGCATTGGATATGCTCACTAGCATGTCAGCTGCTGCCAAACTACAGAGGAAAAAGTACATGGGGGAATGCAGGTTTCCATTTTTGATCACTGCAAGGATGACAAGGATATTTTCCAAAAGGCCGATGATCCCCAGTGACAAGAACACATCGGCTTTGATAAAGACCAGTTCACAGAATCCATTCTCATCCATGCTGCTGAAAAGGGCTGAACTGTTGACTTCTTCAAGCTGAAATGTAAGATCCCAGTGTAGAGTTGTGTTCATTGTCAGGGTCGATATTCAGGCTTACAAGCAGTTATGGAAACAGTAAAATCAAAACATCAAAAATACCTCAGGGCTCTTCTATGTATGAAATCAAGCAGGACACGTCTTTGAAAAAGTTCTCTATTCAATTTGAATGTCTTAACCAAACAGTTTCTTCCAGCAGTCAGTTCAGAGAGTTGTTTGTTTCTCCACAGAGTTGTTTGTTTCACCTCAAGTGAAATCAAGCAATACAGCAAATGCTGCAGGTAGTTCTCAAAAGAAGATGAAATTGTGGCAATAACAGCAGCCTCTCTTTCATAATTCACCTGTTGATCTCAAAGGAGCACCTTTGTGAGCTGCTACCATGTCCTGGGACTGATGCTGGACCGGAGGCTCAAAAGCACTTCACAGCACCGCTTCCTGATCTGTGAGAAGAGAACAGGGACAGTATCAAAAAGCACTGGGTTTTATACATTCATCAATGGAGGGGAAAAACACTCCTACTTAATCTTGTGCGTCTTACAATGACCACTGGAGAGCAAGTACCTCTTTGACTGACAGCTACAATTGCAAGTAGCAGAATCTTCATTGCTCTAGATGTTACAGTTAGATACAAAATGATCTGGCGCCCTCTGCAGATCCAAAAGATAATCTGTAGACATTTTTTAAAAGTCTTGTGTTAGTTTACATGAAGAAAACATAGAATATAAGAAGAAGACATATTCTTTTGAGGATGCTTCCAGTTGGGCTGTTCCTAACATGATCACTCAAGAGACACAGTGCAGTGAGTCACTCTTTTCCTAATTATTTGGTATCAAGGCGAAGCAGTGGGAAAAAAGATTGTTGCTAACTGCCACCAAGTAGACTTTGACTTAGGGTGAGCCTATGAATAAGACACCTCCCATTCCTCTTGTTATTATCAGCTTTGCTGAAGCCCTGCAGACTCAGGACTGTGGCTTTCTTGACTGATTCTATCCATCTGTAATGTGCTCTTCCTCTTTTCCTATTGACTTCCACCTTAATATGAGAGGCATATAAAGGGAAGATGACATTGTTTAAACACCATGTAAAATGTGGTGAATGGGGAAGGACCATGGCATGATAAAAGTCTCTTCTGGAAGGATGTGTAATGTTTCTGAGTAAATAGATTACATATTTTAAAACAATATTTTTTATTACATTTTGTATTAAAACGTTACAAATACATGTTTTGGTATATAAAGGAAAGTAAAAGAAAAATTTAAAAAATCAATAAACAGTATATAACAAAACAACTAAACACTGTGTCAGCACTTACTGAGGTCATAACCTACTGTAGCCATGGTATGCACATTAGGTTTGGTCAGAGACAACATCAAAACATCTATACAATAGCATCAGCCATATTGTAAGATGATGCACTGGGAGTTTACATTGCTCTGTTTGGGAGGTGACATATGAAAAAGAAGGAAACCACTTCTCCTTAAATATACTCTCCCCTTCCTACTTCTGGATACCAGATAATTTCTCCATTAATAATTTCCCCCATACGCCTTTCCACCAACCCTCTAACGTCAATTGGCCTGTTTTCCAATGTTTAGCAATTTCCTGTCTTGAGATGACTAATAAGAATCTGATAATATCTTAATGCTTAAGAACCCTATTAGCCTCAAGGAAAGTTGTCAGAAGGACCAAGGCTGGACTAGGAAGTATAACTTGATTGGTTATATTTGAGATTATGTTAAATACATCATTCCAAAAGGTGAGGATCTCAGGGCATTCATATCACATATGAAGATACGTCCCAACCCCCCTCCAACACATTGAGGATGATTTTTTCATTTTACATAATTTACATTTTACATTTTACATAATTTACAGGTTACATTTAACATGGACCACATACTTTCTCTGAGATTATTTTCTCTCTAAAAAGCTGCAAAGTGTTGCCAGATTTCCAAGAATAATATTTGACTTTTGACTGTCCAAACACATTTGTGTGACAGCAGTAGGCTCAGTCATTAATATATTGGGCCAAACCTTCTCACAACAGTTCCTGATGTTTGGTTTGGTATTATTTTTTGCATCATTATAACCACTTGGGCAGCTTTTGAGAAGTTTCCCAGAAGCTCTCTTAGTTTTTTTTTTTTTTTTAAAGACACACTTCTTTCAAGGTCTCACAATAAATGTCAGCTTTAGAAATCCAACACTTTATTGTCTAGATCACATTAGTAATTGGGTTACCTCATGGTAATTTTCTACCTTGATGTTTAGCCTTGACTATTCATCAAATGTGTTGTTACAGTCAAGGTGACACAAACATATTCCTGAGAAATAACAGTAGGTGTTTCCCCCCCCCTCATTTCCCTTTATTTAAATGTTCTCCAAAAGTGGTAATATCTGAAAATAATCAAGAAGGATGTTCACATAAAGAGGTGCCAGCAATCCATACTTCTTTCCCTCTCAACTTCATACAAGATTAGGTAAATAACTCAATACAAATTGTGACATGATTCCACTTTTCTCACCCCCACCTCCGTTATTGGCTGCTTGGCTATGAGGGTGAGACAATGTTAACAAAGAGCTATTACAAACACGCACACACATATGGTAGATAAAAAAACCCTCAACAATACTGATAATAACAGCAATTTGACCAATAAACTATAGCATATTTATAGATGCCATAACAAGTGAGCATATGAGGCCTAAGGCCTGGCAATAAAAATGTCTTTATTATTGAAAATCTCAGAGGGAGACTTTTAATAGGACCTTCTTGCCAAGGTGTTTTAGAGTGATGAAACAGCTACCGAGAAATCTTAGAATCCTGTTACACAGTCTCCAACTGTTGGTGGCTAGTGACAGTGCAGCACCTAATTCACTCTTGATTTTAGTCTGAACTTTAAAAGGACTATCCAAGGCGCTGAACCTATTTTGGGTTCAGTATCTCAGACAGCTACTTTAATGTTTGGATTTAAACTGTGTTACCCTGAAAGGTGGTGTATGTGTGTGTGTGTTTGTGCTTTGAGACCCACCCATGATATCAGAGAAGGTTAAGAGGGGATATAATAACCAAGTTGAAATATTTGAAGGGATGTCATACTGAGGATGGAGCAAGGTTGTTTTCTGCTGCTCCAGAGGCTAGGACACAGAGAAATGGACTCATACTACAGGAAAAGAGATTCCAGCTAAACATTAGGAAGAACTTCCTGACAGTAAGAGCTGTTCAACAGTGGAATGCACTGCCTTGTAGTGTGGTGGAGTCTCCTTCTTTGGAGGTTTTAAAACAGAGACTGGATGGCCATCTGTTGGGAATACTTTGTGTGTCCATGCAGGGCAGGGGGTTGGACTGGATGACCCTTGTGGTCTCTTCCAACTCTATCATTCTATGATTCTATGATATGAAAGTCTAGATGGTGGAATTATTATCTCAGACAGTATGCCTGAGAGAGGAGGGTAACTGCAAGGATCTTTTCACCAATGCATACCAGAACTAACTGCAGAGAACTCCAGGTTAAAGTGAAATAAAATGTTTTTATTTGAAATAGCACAAAAAGCATTCACACACACAACACACATTTGCAAGAACCACACAAGGCTATCAAAGAGTAAGGCAGAAAGGTTGGATGGGAGATAGATTCAGGAAATAGGGCAATAGTTACCAGTCTTGAAGAATGGAGTTTCAAAGTACCAAGACAGAAATCTGGGGGTGGCACTGGAAGTTCCAATCTGGGAGCACACTGAGGACTTTTTTAAATGGGGGAAACCCCCCCTCCCCAAAGAGGTCAGGAGAAGAACGGGGCTGTCGTACATACAGAGCCCCGTTTCAGATGATGCCGCCCTCCTCCATCCTCCTCCTGACCTCCTCCTGTGTTGTGGGCACCGCTTTTTATTGACAGAAAACTTCCGTGAAGCAACACAGACCAGACCCAGGATTATTAGGTATTTTATAGATAGATAATTTATTTATAGCATCATAAAAATGGTGTGCCACTGTGGCCAAAGCTGGCCACTCTCTTTCTCAGGACTTTCTTGGGACCTCCTTCCAATCTTCCCCAGTGTTGTGGGCACCAGTTTTTATTGACAGAAAACCTCCGTCAACTAAAAGCGGTGCCCACAGCACGGGGGAAGTTCTGGAGGAGGTCAGCAGGAGGACGGAGGAGAATGATGTTGTCTGAAACGGGGCTCTGTAAGCACAACAGCCCTGTTCTTCTCCCGATCTGCTCGGGTTTTTCCCCCCCTGTTTGAAAAAGTTCTGAGAAAGAAAGTGGCCAGCTTTGTCCACAGTGGCACACCATTTTTTTATGATGCTATAAATGAATTATCTATCTATAAAATACCTAATAATCCTGGGTCTAGTCTGTGTTGCTTCACAGGACTGAATAGTCTTCCTTACCAACAAACAAAATTCCTGCACATAAAATACTAACAGCAGGAAAAGGCCAGATGTAAAACTCATCCCCCACCATCTCATTTTCTACAGGGAGAGATTTTTATTCTTACATTGTTTTATACTGTATTCAAATACATGAGCACTTACCTACAACCTATGTAGAGATTTCCTAGTTAGAACTAAAATATGAATCATAAGAACACCCATGCTGGATTAGAACAATGGTCTTTCTAATCCAACATTCTTTCCCCACATTGGACAACCAGGTGTCCCAATGGGAAGTCTACAAACAAGACAGGAGCACAATAGCATCCTCCTAGTTTTCAGCAAACACCTTTGGTCATGTGAGAAGCAGTGTACCTCTTACTACCATTTGAGACATCTAGATTTAAACCAGCTTTGTCTGTGTGATTTTGATAGAGTTGAACGTGCAGCGATTAGAGATCCTGATTAAGGAGTAATGCACCAATGGCCTGAAAAACAAATTAAACAAATTATCCCCACTGGCACAGTGGTTAAATGCTGGTACTGCAGCCACAACATTGTGAGTTCAATCCTACAGGGCTCCAAGGTTAACTCAGCCTTCCATCCTTCCACAGGTTGGTAAAATGAGTACCTGGCTTGTGGGGGCAATTAGCAAACACACATTGTAAACCACTTAAGAGAGTGCTTTGCATTAATTAGTGGTATAGAAATATAAATGCTATTGCTGTTGCTATTTACTATAGGAACTCCATTCTACAATAGGAAAGTTACTCAGGGTGCTTATCTAAACTAGCTTTGCTCTAGGGAAGAGCTGTGAGAGGACTGGTGGGAAGAGAAGGGGCTTGTCAACATCTGGGGGAAAAATTCCCAATGGAGTTTTGCCTGCATGCCCCCATATTCCCCCCAAAGCCCTGCACATTATTATTCTCTGTAGGGACTTGTCTTCACTATCCCTGCAGTGTTTTATTTGCCACCACCACCACCATCATGACCAATTTTAAAGCTCAGGAGGCAGTTCCCAGCCAAAGGAAGAGATTTTCTCCCTCCCCCAGCTCAGCACTGCTGCCTCCACCCACTTGCCTGTCACTTCCTTCAAGTGCTCCCGTCACTTTCTTCAAGCTCCTCTTCCTGCAACGGGCAAGTTGGAGAGTGGATGGAGGCAGTGCTACCAAGCCAGGGGAAGGGAGAAAATCTCTCCCTTCGTCAGGAACTGCCTCCTGAGCTTTAAAATTTGTTGCGGTGATGGCGGTGGCAGCTGCGGCAGTGGGTGAAACTCCACAGAAAACCCTGAATTCGACATAACTGTGCATCCTAGTAAGATACCCTGAAATATTGTGAATCTTGGCTGTGCCATGTGTGTCTGGATAGCCCCAGATTCGGGGAAAAGATCATGCTACGTGCAGCCTGATTGCAGCAGATTCAGGGGCATTTGCATGGGGATTTGGGGTAGTTATTTGATGATGTTGACAAGCCCAAGAGGTGGGAAAACATCCCTAAGAGTATCAGTTTACATCACAGAGGGATCAGGATAGATAGACAAGGAGGGAGGATGCTTTGGGTCACTCAAACTATCTAACTCTATTACTGCTGCCCTTTCTGAGGCATTCTTGACTCTTCAGTGCCATGCCTTGTTGCACTTCTAACAGATCCTCCCACCCCCAAAAGGTTCTCAATAAAAGAGTCTTCCCGTCATATGCAAACATCTGGCTGAGTTCCTGCATGAACAGTCACAGTGTAAACTTCCATCCAGGTGGAACTACATCCTGCCTCCCCATTCATATCCTGCAGGATTTGCCTGTTTCTTGCAGCCTCCTCTGACATGGCCAATCAGTGGCCAGTGGAGAGCAGGAGACAGAGGAGGACCACTCAGCTATGTCCCTGTAGATGATAGCACAATGGCAAAGGCATCTCCCAGGAACTCCCAGGGGACCTCTAGAGGATGACGTTGTTGTGTGTCAAGCTAGAGCAAGATAGCTGGATTTTTCTCCTTTACCCTCCTCTCTTCTGGCCAATAGATGGCCATGTCAGGGGAGCTCACACAAGAGACAGCTGCGTTTTGGGGAGGGATAGTTGCCTGAGAGAGATATTGAATTCATCCCTCTGCAAGGACCAAAAAACCATAAAACAAAACAAAACAAAACAAACAAAAAATACCCAAAACCCAATCCCCCCTTTCTCCAGCATTATGTCATGTGTCATTAAGGACATATGCCAGCATATACCATAAAAGAGGCAAAAGGGAAGACCACATTATAGGTGGATAGACTAAGTCAAGGAAACCACAGCCCTAAGTTGACAAGACCTGAGCAAGGCTGTTGGTAACAGGGTGACTTGGATGTCTCTCATTCATAGGGTCATTTGACTTGACCACAATTAACAACATCAACATTATAGCAGCCATTTTTTTTCTTTTTCAAACTGAAAAGGCTTGGGATTGATTCTGAGTACAAAGCATATGTTCTGTCGCTAAGTTATGATACCTCTCCATACATAGTCTTTATCCCACTACCACTACTACCATCACCACAGCTGGAATAAGAGCTGGGAACCAAAGCTAAATCAGGAGCTGGGCACTCCAAATTATGATAATCAAGACCAAAAAGCAAGGACTTTATCAGACAGGGCTGAAATAGCAGAATTATGATGTGACAGTATCATAAATGGGTTACCATTATCGCATTATGTCGTTATCCTCTTGTAGTCTCTGTGTGCTCCACCTGTTAATTAGGTGTAACTTTTAATTGATGGGCAAGGCCATCAATAGTGCTCGAAATTGCTCTTTTTGCAGTATTCGGAGTGTGAAATAATCACATCCCACTGTAATTGTCTGAATGGGCAATCCTCTTCTCCCACTCCCCTTTCCCAAGAAGAACACATACCGTATATTCTGGCGATCAGCTGAAAAGTCAGGGGCCGTCTTATACGCTGGATACAAGTCTGAGACGGACTCGGAATGAGGGAGGTGGATGGCTGGGGGGTGGAAAAGCTTGTTAGCCATCTTATCCCCCCCACCCAGTGCAGCTGCATGGGGGGGAGCCTTGCTAGGTGGAAGGGGGTCTTCTCCATGACTCTGAGTCACAGAGAGGATTCTCTCCCAGTCAGTGAGGCTGCATGGGGTGGGGGTGGGGAAGCCTTGCTGGGCGGGAGGTGGCTGAGCCTCTCCCCAGCCGGCCAACCATCCCCCACGATTCCCCAACTCACAAGAAGGCTGGCCAGCCTCCGGATGAGTTGGGGAATTGCAGGAGGAGCTTGAACCTCTCCCCAGCCGGCCAACCATCCCCCACAATTCCCCAACTTGAGAAGAGGCTGGCCAGCCTCCTCATGGGTTGCGGAATTGTGGGAGGTGGCTGAGCCTCTCCCCAGCCAGCCGGCCAGCCATCCCCCATGATTCCCCAACTCATGAGAAGGCTGGCCAGCCTCCTGGTGGGTTGGAGAATCGTGGGAGGTGGCTGAGCCTCTCCCCAACTGACCAGCCATCCCCTGTGATTCCCCAAATCGCAAGGAGCCTAGCCAGCCTCCTTGTGGGTTGGGGAATTGCGGGAGGTGACTGAGCCTCTCCCCAGATGGCCAGCCATCCCCCAAAATTCCTCAGCCAGCTTTGGGAAGGCTTCAGGAAGGGTGGCTGGCTGAAGGCGGGGAAGCTTCTGGACCAGGCCAACAACGATCATGTCAGAATGCTATTGAAATCCACAAACACCTGGACAACTTCAACAGGAAAGAAGAAACCTTAAAAGTAAACAAAATCTGGCTCCCAGTTTTGAAATACAATAGAATCAAAACTCAACAGTTACAAAAGAATTCCACCCAGGGACAGGGGGATTCCCAGCAGATAATGGCCCATCAACCAAGCATTAGCCAAACAGACACTAACAAGCCTTGTATTTCTGAACCCAGAAACTAACCATTCAATTACACAAATTTACATATATTCCCCAACAGGGGTTCACAGCATATAAACTTCACACACACACCTACCCAACCATTCTCTGAAGATGCAAGCCACAAATGTAGGTGAAACATCAGAAAGAAACTATTCCAGAACATGGTCTCACAGCCCAGAAAAAAAACCCAAGGAAAATCTATAGTGTCCGGCCACTTTGATTGAATTAGTTAATCCTCTGGCTTTTCTTCGCAAACGAAGATTCAGGAAGGACTCATCCCGCGCTTTCTGCAAGCGCGCTGATGACTAAAAAGGCCAATCCGAGATAAACAAGTCCGGTTGCAAAAAGCACAGCAGAAGGTCTCCTTGGGTGATGTTTTGGGTTGTGATTCTTTCTGCGTTGTCGTTTCTCTTCAAGACTTGTTCGACATGAGTTCTCAAATAAGGCTGCAGCATTGTGGATAGTGCGTCTCCATGCCTCCCGATGTGAGGCCAGGGCGGACCACTGTTGGTGATCAATTTGGCCAAGCCTGAGATGTTGTTTCAGGGAGTCTTTGTATCACTTTTTTGGAGCGCTCCTCTTACGCTGACCCGTGGCGAGTTCATAGTAGTTAATAACTCACTACCATTTAAGTTCAGGAGAATTAGCCCTTTCCCACTCAAACTACCAGTCTGGGGGACGGGTATGCATATTTATTACCCAGGCATGTCTTTTAGGAATTTGGGATGACCTCTTTCTTAGGTTTTCTGAGCACACCTTGGGTCCTTGTATTTGGGAGGCCATGGTCTACTACCAACCATGTGGGAGGCCAATAAATAAGCCAATTTATGAAATATAGCCAATTGATGAATTATTGAAAGGGAGGGGTTATCAGGGCAAGTAACACCTCTATGGACACCACAGACTGCCAAAAAGACAAATCAGCAGGTCCCTAAAGTAAATCAATCCTGAACTTCCAGTAGAAGTCAAAATGACTAAGCTGATGCTATTGTACTTTGGGCACATCATGGGAGAACATGACTCATTGGAAAAGATTATGATGTTTGGTGAAGTGGAATGCAGTAGGAAAAGGGATATACTGTGTTACAGGTGGAGTGACACAATCAAGGAAGCCCTGGCCCTGAATTTAGAAGACCTGAGCATATTTGTGGATAATATAGATCACAGAATATATTTCCTGCATAGCAGGGGGTTGGACTGGATGGCCCTCGTGGTCTCTTCCAACTCTACAATTCTATGATTCTATAAGAATGGTCTCTCTCCCCCCCCCCTCTCTCCCTCTCTCTCTCTGGCTTTTCTTCGCAAACGAAGATTCAGGAAGGACTCATCCTGCGCTTTCTGCAAGCATGTTGATGACTAAAAAGGCCAATCTGAGATAAAAATCTAGTGTTTGTGTGTGTGTTCAAGATTTATTATCATCTGGAGAGATGGATGATTTAGCTTGAATTCACTGAAAGACTACAGAGTTTGCAATATCAATAGCAAAAGAAAGTGAGTCCTGAGCACTGATCTACTGGGTTGGGAAAGCAACAAAAAATGAAGAGTTATTTTCTATGTGGTTGATGAAAAGGCTTTTTAAAAAGTCCCAGTCAAACAGACAAGAGTACATGTTTCCCAGGCAAGGTACACAATAAACTCAGATGTTCCCTTTTAACTCACCCCCTTGCTCTATTTTTAAAGATCGTTCAAGAAAGCACCAGTTGACAATACATTTGTCTCCTAAATCTCTAGACTCTTTTTTATACAATGAATAGCACCAAAGCTCTTGGAGTGAGAAAATACCTCACAATTCATATAAAGAAAGGTTTGTCCTATGCAAAAATACTAAACATATACAGTACAGAGATCATTATAAGTAGATAGATCCATGCTATCAATGGCCATAATAGCAACCTGTCATTTCCGTACTGGATCCAGATTGGCGAGCACTCTGATCATAACAAGAGAATTTCTTGGGCTATAGCCAGCTGTACTAATCTTTGCAGTTCTGTAGTCCCTAAAGGACTGAGCATAATTTTATATTCCATCTACTTATAATGAATGTTTTTATACGTTTTGTATTTTGCACTAGGAAAAGCCATTCTATATATGAATTGTGAGGTATTTTCTCACTCCAATAAGAATTCCAATGTATTAAGAGTTAGGATTAGGGACAGGGCAGGGGTAGTTATATACTTTCAAAAGATGTGCACGACCAACCTGATTTGCAAGACCCTAGCAGGAGGTACAAAGTGAACTAAAGCCCTTGCAGGGGAAGTTAGTACTAGCAACTACATGCAGTTGACTCCACCTCCCATGCATCTTTGGCTTTGCCTCTCTGGCCTTTAGCTATCCAATAGTAATGGAGTAATATGTTCAGCCTAGAACAAAAGGCAGGGGGAGCTGATGGTACTGGAGTGGGAGCAAAGCAATTCATAAACTGGGGAGAGATTATTGCAGGAGACTGGAGAGTTTTCTGGCTGCTTGCCAAATCTGTTTTTTAAAAGGGTGCTGTAGATATCCCCCTAAAATGATATAGTGGAGAAGGCACAGCTTCTAAGACTGGAATCTTGTACTCACTACAGGAGGTAGAAACTACGTCTCATATTCTAGTATCCTGTGTTCTTCTTTCTTAGAGTCATTATCAACTGATTTTTCCTTCATTAAGCCACCTACCTGGCCATTAGAAGACATTTTATGTCAAATTCTTATTAGAGGATAGATATCCTAATGTTATCTTGTCAGTTGCTAATTTCTTATCTGTGGTCATTAAGACCAGTGAGAGAGAAGTTAAAAGGTGAAAAGCTGGCCTGACCTCCAAAAAGTCTACCAACAAATATCCTAATGTTATTAATTTTTGTATACATAGATGTCGGTCTGGTTCAATGTATTGATGTATAACTTGTTTGATGTTTGATGGGTCTCTGGACTGTATGAATAAATTTGTACTTGTACTCACTTACTTGGAAATATGTCCCATTGAACTGTATGGGGCTTATTCCAGGATTGACAGGCATAGGATTCTTCTGTCAAAGAGCCACCAAAAATTAACAAACAAACAAACAAAAAACAAACGAACAAAACCACATTAAAAGTGCTTCAGGTGCTCCTGAAATGTTAAATACATGGGCTCTGATCCAGTCCTGCTCCTACGAAACTAGCTGCGTGGAAAAATATGATATGTGCTGCCATTGACATAAAAATATGCAAGCAGATTGTTCAGTGAGGCTTAGACAAACACTGTTTCCACAGAGATTGGAAATAACCATTCATAATTAACAAGTTTCTTGTAATGATGCCTTTTCACAACTCTGAAGGTATTAACTAAATTATATTATCATTGAAAGAAGAGTCTCCTTTTCTGGATGCTTTCCCAAACTGCTGGGATGCTCTAGCTGGAGCTCCTGGATTGAACCAGAGGGTTGGACTTCACGTCCTATGGGTCCCCCTCCAACTCTGTGATTCTATGGTGCTCTTTGGATGTTGAATTTAAAAGTACCTCTTCTAGTTGCTTTTGAATAAGAAAAAGGCAAAGGGAAAAAAAATCCAAAACCCACAAAAAAGTGATACCTTTATCAGCCAACCAACATGCAAAACACATGATAAGCTTTCAAAGCTCTACTGGCTTCTTCATCAGGCAAAAGATGTTAAGAAAAATAAATAAAGAAAAGTGATGATGTTGGAGTCACAGGCCTACATGTTGTTTCAGATGTTACTTGTGCTGTTGTTCAGGTGAGGGGTTTCATGCAGGCAGAGACCACTCCTACTTCTTGGCCATGTGGAGTTGAGACAAAGGACAGTAAAATTTAAATCCTTTTGCAGCATCTCTGGTATCCAGAATGTCCCTGTCCCTTTGGGAAGCAAAGAGCTCCTTTGTTAGGCAGAGATCACTGGATCTTTCAAGAAGACTCTGTTTTGCTGCATCTGGAAACAACTGTTAGGTGTGAAGTCGAAGGCTTTCACGGATGGCATCCATAGATTTTCCTTGGGGTTTTTTTCCCCGGGCTGTGAGGCCGTATTCTGGAATAGTTTCTTTCTGACGTTTCGCTTGCATCTGTGGCTGGCATCTTCAGAGAATGGTTGGGTAGGTGTGTGTGTGGAGTTTATATGCTGTGAACCCCTCTTGGGGAGTATATGTAAATTTGTGTAATTGAATGGTTAGTTTCTAGGTATCAAAATACAAGGCTCATTAGTATCTGTTTGGCTAATGGTTGGTTGATGGACCATTATCTGCTGGGAATCCCCCTGTCCCTGGGTGGAATTCTTTTGTAACTGTTGAATTTTGATTCTATTGTATTTCAAAACTGGGAGCCAGATCTTGTTTACTTTTAAGGTTTCTTCTTTCCTGTTGAAGTTGTCCAGGTGTTTTTGGATTTCAATAGAGTCTCTGTGCATTCTGACATGATAGTTGTTGGCCTGGTCTAGAATTTCTGTTTTCAAATAGCATTTTGTGTCCAGGTTGGTTTATAACATGTTCTGCTACTGCTGATTTTTCTGGCTGGCCCAGTCTGCAGCGTCTCTCATGTTCCTTGATTTGTGTTTGCACACTGTGTTTAGTGGTCCCTATGTAAACTTATCCACAGCTGCATGGTATGCAGTAAACTCCTGCAGCTGTGAGAGGGTCTCTTTTGTCCTTTGCTGAGCGTAGCATTTCTTGGATTTTTTTGGTTGGTCTATAGATTGTTTGGAGGTTGTGTTTCCTCATCAGTTTCACTGTTCTGTCTGTGACTCCTTTGATGTATGGAAAAAATAACTCCCCTTTGGGTGGCTGTTTTTCTTCTTTATTCCTGTGTTTTTTTCTGGGTCTGGCTGCTCTTGTGATGTCTGATCTGGAGTAACCATTAGCCTGTAGGGCCCAGTTTAGGTGCCTCAGGAATCCTCCAGGTAGTGGGGTTCGCAGATCCTTTTTGCATGGTCTACCAATGTTTTTATTGTGTTTCTTTTTTGTCCTGGGTGAAGACTGGTGGACTTGTGTAGGTATCTGTCCGTGTGTGGGGGTTTTCTGTATACCTTGTGGCCTAACCGTTGGCTTGATTTGCAGATGACTAGGACATCCAAGAATGACAGTGTTCCTTCCTTCTCTTTTTCCATGGTGAATTGGATATTTGGGTAGATGCTGTTCAAGTGGTTCAGGAATGAGATCAAATCTTCCCCGTGGTTCCAAATGGTGAAAGTGTCATCCACATATCGGAACTATGTTGTGGGCTTTTTTGGTGCTGTTTCCAGGGCTTGCATTTCAAAATGTTCCATATAAAAGTTTGCTATCACTGGGCTCAGGGGGGCTGCCCATGGAACTTCTAGTGCTACCATCAGACTTCTGTCTGAGTACAGTAGCACTCCTGTATCCGCTGATTCGCCAACTACAGATTCAACTGTCTGCGGTTGGCGATGGCAGGGCAGGAAGGGAGTGAGAGGAGGGATCTCACTTCCCCTGTCCCTTCCCCTGGGAGGACTCCAGTCTCCATGGCAGCAATCGCAGGGGAGAAGAGGGAAGGGGGGAGCGATCTCACCTCCTCCCCTTCTCCCTTCACCCCTGCGATTGCCGCTGTGGTAGGACCATGGCGGGGGCAAAGAGGGAAGGGAGGAAATGAGATTGCTTTTCTCTTCCTCCTGCACCCCCACGATTGCCACCGTGGTGGGGCCATGGTGAGGTGGAGGGAGAAGGAGCGGAGAAGCAATCTTGCCTCTCTCCCTTCCCCCTTTGCCACTGTGATCACCGCCAAACCTTGGTTTTGCCATCTTATATAAGGGACACCATTTTGGTATGCCATTGCATATAATGGGACATGAGTATTCACGGATTTGGGTATTCACGGGGTGTGTGTGTGTGTCTTGGAACCAAATCCCAGCGAATGTGAAGGGACAACTGTACATGGTACAAAAGTTAAAACATCATTAAAAAAAAACAGTCCAAACAAAACAAAACCCTTATTATATATTTAAAAACAGGATACCAACAGCACATACTTCTACCTCAACCAGTTAAATGCTAGTTGTAGCTGGGAGGGGGTATTGTTCCCCCCCTTAAGAATTATGCCCCCTCAAGTAAAATTTTCTTTTAGTCCCTAAATTTCTAGGATTGCAGTAATTCAAAACCTCACTTGAACATTTAGAAATGCAATTTAGGCATTAAAAGAAAAGGGGTTGGCAAAGTTACCAAGGGAATATGAATACAGTTGTCCCTCCACATTCGCGAACTTGACATTTGCGGTTTTGGTTATTCGCGGTTTTGGGAGGGCCCCCCCGGGCCCCCCCCAAACCGTGACACGGGGCCTCCAGAGGCCCCGTGAAAGACCTGGAGGGAGCGGGGAGGCCCGGGGAGGCCTCCACGGGGCCCCCGGAGGTGCTCCGGAGGCCCCATGAAGGACTGGGGAGGGGTGGGGAGGCCTTCGCGGGACCCCCGGAGGCCCTCCGGAGGCCCTGCGAAGGCTTGGGGAGGGGTGGCGAGGCAGTCGCGGGACCCCCGGAGGGCCCGCGGAGGCCTGGGGAGGGGTGGGGAGGCCTTCGCGGGACCCCCGGAGGCCCTCCGGAGGCCCTGCGAAGGCCTCTGGAGGCCCCGCGAAGGCCTGGGGAGGGGTGGGGAGGCCTTCGCGGGACCCCCGGAGGCCCTCTGGAGGCCCCGCGAAGGCCTGGGGAGGGGTGGGGAGGCCTTCGTGGGACCCCAGGAGGCCCTCCGGAGGTGCCGCGAAGGCCTGGGGAGGGGTGGGGAGGCCTTTGTGGGACCCCAGGAGGCCCTCCGGAGGTGCCGCGAAGGCCTGGGGAGGGGTGGAGAGGCCTTCGCGGGACCCCCGGAGGCCCTCCGGAGGCCCTGCGAAGGCCTCTGGAGGCCCCGTGAAGGCCTGGGGACGGGTGGGGAGGCCTTCGCGGGACCCCCGGAGGCCCTCTGGAGGCCCCGCGAAGGCCTGGGGAGGGGTGGGGAGGCCTTCGTGGGACCCCAGGAGGCCCTCCGGAGGCCCCGCGAAGGCTTGGGGAGGGGTGGCGAGGCCTTCGCGAGACCCCCGGAGGCCCCGCGAAGGCCTGGGGAGGGGTGGGGAGGCCTTCGAGGGACCCCCGGAGGCCCTCCGGAGGCCCCGCGAAGGCCTGGGGAGGGAGGGAGGGAGGGCCGGGGAGACCTCCGCGGGGCCTAGCAAGGCCCCGCGAAGGCCTGGGGAGGGAGGGAAGGAGGGACGGCCGGGGAGACCTCCGCGGGGCCTAGCAAGACCCCGCGAAGGCCTGGGGAGGGAGGGGGGAAGGGCCGGGGAGACCTCCGTGGGGCCTAGGAAGGCCCCGTGAAGGCCTGGGGAGGGAGGGGGAGGGAAGTCATTATTCACGGATTTTTCACATTCGCGGGGGTCCGCGGAACGGAACCCCCGCGAATGTGAAGGGACGACTGTACATCAAATAAAAGAATTCTAGGTGTGAATTATTTTCAGTGTGTCACTCTCTGTAATGCTACAAATGTGGGTACTGAAGGATAATGGTGAGGACAGAATTCTTATTTAGAGAAGCAAGGCCATCATTTTTAATTCCCCTTGTAGCTACACTCTAATAATAATAATAATAATAATAATAATAATATTTATTTATACCCTGCCCCTCTGTTAAAACAATCGGGGCAGCTTACAAAAATTAAAATACAATACAGATAAAATCCCCAAACACCCCCACCCCCACCCTCCCCCATAAAAAAATATTAAACAATTATAAATTAAAACCAACTGATCTAAAAACACATTTAAAAACAATAAATACAATAAAATACAATAAGTGGCCAGCGGACTAAAAGAAGCCAGGATCCCCTGAGGCCGGGATCTAATTAGGAAAGGCCTGCTGAACGAGATCCGTCTTTAGTGCTTTTTAAAAGCTACTCAAGCTTGTTATCTGACAGATCTCGTTCGGCAGGTCATTCCACAATTTGGGGGCGATTACCGAAAAGGCCCTCTGGGAGGTTGCAGACAGCCTAGATTTTTGTGGCTGAAGCAAATTCCTCCCAGAGGACTGGAGTGCGTGGGGAGGATTGTATGGGAGGAGGCGGTTCCGGAGATAAGTTGGACCCAAGCCATTTAGGGCTTTAAAGGTAATAACCAACATCTTATACTGGGCCCGGAAACTGATAGGCACTCCTGAGTATGATACGTGTGTGTGTGTGTGTGTGTGTGTGTGTAGACTAGAAGGAAAAAACCTGAAATTATAAATGAAATACACATTATGAATTATCTCAAACACATTTACTTTCAAGGATATGGAATGTAAAAAAGTATAATTAATGTTTACTGTGATACTCAGACCTTTCGTTACCAAGCAACACAAGCATTTGAGTTTTCTTTGTTCCCTCCAATATTTCATGTAGGGAGGTGTTTGTTTTTAAAGAAATGTTTTGTATCTATGTATTAGGAAGGGAGGGGAAAAGATCAAAACCAAAACAGATTATATGTATTAGGTACAAGAAAAATGCCACATAGTTAACTATATACCCATTAGTTTTGGAGGTAAAATGAATGGGTGGCATATGACAGTAATTGAATTTAACCATCCTTTGATATGGCAAAGTAATTCTTCTGAAAGATAATTGCCTATTGTTCTGAGAAATAATTCAAGGAGATGAAATAAGCAGTAAGAGGAGACAGTTTTGGAAGGCAAGGAACAATGTAATGGCTGCACAGCTAGCATGAAGAAAATGGATAGAAGGTTTTCCTCCCTACATCTGCATAATTTGAGTGATCCAAGGAAGCATCAAGGGACAACACTGGTTCCTTCAAAGCAACAGACAATAGCCCGGTTGCCTACCAAGGAGTCTGTCCCCTTTACCATCCAATTTCAAAAGCAGGCCTGGTGTGGACACCTGACAGGTTGGGGCAAACACCAAGGGCACCTGCTACCGATACCAGGCAAACACCAAGGACACTTGCTGCTGGCACCTCCCACCCTTTACCACTGTGCTGTGAAGAGAAGCACTGGGTGAGGCAGTTGCATCTGCAGTTGTAATTTCCTCAGGTGTCTCAGGTCTCTCTCTCTCTCTCTGTGTGTATGTTCCTTCAAGTTGCCTGTCGAGTTATGGTGACCACATGAATTTCACAGGGTTTACTTAGGCAAGGAATACATAGAGGAGGTTTTGCCAGTTCCTTCCTTGCCGCCTACAGCACCTAGTATTTGTTGGTGGTCTCCCATCCTGCTCAACTTATTTTAGCTGATCTTGCTTAGCTTCTAAGATCACATAGGATCTTTATTGCATAGTGAGGCAATTTTCACTGGTGAGGCAGAGACAGTGGGGGGGGGAGGGCGAAAGGGTTTGGCATGGTCACTATAAAAGAAGCAGTTGTAGGAAAAGGCTTTCATAGATAATGACAAAAACACCATCCAATTAATGCATTTTAATTAGAAAGTAGGTTGTGCAGTGAAGGGCTTTGGTTGGGCTAACTTAGAAAAATGTTTGCATTTTTTTAAAAAAAAGTTCTATGCCTCGATTTCAGTTACTTTCCTCCAGAAAAATTAGGCAGACAAAGCTAGAGATATGCCCATCATGTCTCTTACTCCCTGACATGGAAGGGTTAAAGGCATTCTAAAAATAAGGAATCTGGAAGGTCTGTGGAAGGTCAGTTTTGAGGACTAGCCTGGAAAGATAATGTAAATATCTAGACAGGAATGTTGTTGACTAGAAAGTTACCTAGGTACACCTACCATATAAGGTGACCTTGTTGTTATTAACTGCCCTCAAGTCGACTTCAGCTCATGGCTACCCTGTGAATGAGATATCTCCAAGACATCCTACCCTCAAAAGCTCTGCTTGGGTCCTGCAGACTCAGGCCCGTGGCCTCATTGATTGAGTCTATCCATCTGGCAGGTGGTCCTCCTCTCTTCCTACTGCCTTTCACCCTTCCAAGCATTATTGTCTTTTCTAGTGAGCCATGTCTTGTCATGATGTAGCTGAAGTATGACAACCTCAATTTAGCCATCTTGGATTCTAGGGAGAATTCTAGTTGGATCTGTTCTAGGACCCATTAGTTTGTCTTTTTAGCCATCCACAGTATCCACAAAACCAGCACCATATCTCAAAAGAGTTGATGTTCTTTTTATCAGCTTTTTTTAATTGTCCAGCTCTTATACCCATACATAGTAATTGGAAATATGATTGTATGGACATTCCTAATTTTGGTGTTCAGTTGTAATCTTTGCACGTCAGGATCTTGTTTAGTTCTTTCACAGCTGCCCTTCCTAGTCCTAGTCTACTTCTGATTTATTGGCTGCAATCTCCTTTCTGATCAATGATTGATCCAAGGTATGGGAAATCTTTAACTACAGTATTTCAATTTCCTCATCATCTACATTGAATGTATGTAAATACTCTGTGGTCATTATTTTTGTTTTCTAAAGTTCAACAGTAAGCCTTTCTTAGCACTTTCTTCTTTGAGTTTCTTTAGTAGGTCTAAGTCTTTGTTATTTTCTGCTAGTAGTATGGTGTCATCTGCATATCCTAGATTGTTGATATTCCTTCCTCTGATCTTCACTCCTTCTTCTTCCAAGTCTAAACCTGCTCTGCATATGATATTTTCTGCATACAAGTTAAACAAGTACAGTGGTAGAATGTAGCCTTGTCTGACCCCCTTTCCAATTGGGAACCATTGTTTCTATGTATTCTGATCTAACGGTAGCCTCTTATCCTGAGTACAGGTTACACATCAGGACAATAACATGCAGTGGCATACCCAATTCTTTAAGAGCAATCCATAGGTTTTCATGATCTATGCAATCAAAGGCTTTGCTATAGCCTACAATACAGCAAATGCTGATTTTCTTCTGGAATTCTTTGCTACGCTCAATTGCAATGTGATCCCTAGTGCCTCTTCCTTTCCTGAACCCAGCTTGCACCTCTGGAATTTCTCATTGCATATATAGTAGGAGTCTTAGCTGTAGAATTTTGAGCATGACACTGCTTGCAAGGAAATTAATGCAATAGTCCTGTAGTTACTGCAGTCCTTTGTGTCTCCTTTTTTGGAAATAGGAATGTATATTGATTGTTTCTATATTAGAATGTATCCACAATGAACCCAGGGCTCAGACCAGTTCTGATTCTGGTCTGTTGAAGTGTGGGACAGAAAGGCATTTATTTCAATACAGCTGAATCCTTGATTTACCAGTACGGCTTTTTAATTTTTCCTGGAATTACTAGGGAAGAGAATTCTTCTTCAGAAGCTTAAAAAAATTAAATCAGTTTAAAATACAATACTTTCCATATGGAAAATAGTTGTGCAAACTAGGTAACTATGACTAGGTAGGAAGTGCGTGTGGAAGTCATCCTGCTATACAAATCTGAACTGTTAGTAAAGTTTAATGCACCATGATTTCTCCACAAACCTGTGGAAAAGCTGCCCACTTGAAATTCCTTCAATTATGTTATTTTCAAAAGCCAAGATTTAGTAATTTAGTAAATTTGTTTTTCTCTGATGAAGCACAGAACATTTATAGGGTGACAATGCATGTGTCAAAGTTGATAATGAATGTTCACAGACAGTTCTAGATGCACTGCAGTATACAAAGTGTACATGTCTGGAAAAGCTTCCTTGTTCTTGTACAACATGTTAGTATTCATGAAGTGTTGGGTTTTCTGTAGCATGCAAACATCTCAGAAGTGCCACATGATTTTTTCAGTGATCTCGGCCACATTAGTGCTCATCCTATGACAATTTCCTATGGAATTTTGGGAGTTGCAGTTTGAGAAGGGGCATGTAGCATTTTTAGTCAGAGAGCTCTAGTGCCTCTCCAAACTACAATGTGGAAATGTGGTGAAATCATAGGTACATACTATCATATGTGGTGGGTTTGTAGTAAGGTGAATGAATTCTGGAAAGAAATTCATAATGCCATCCAAAAAGTGGTGGGGATATTTATTTTTTTTTAGAAAAGATCAGAAATGTATTTGTTGAATATAATAGACAAAAATATTAGAAATGATATGGGAAAAATAACTTTATATATGATTACAGCTGCCAGGATAGTGTATGCACGACACTGGAGAGAAAAGACAATACCTACATGTGAAGAATAGATTGTGAAAGTGAAAGAATTAATTGAAATGGACATGTTAACCAACTGGCTGAAGGGCAAAACTATGTAAAGCTTTGAAAGAGACTGGGAAAAATGGGAAGATTACTTAAAAGCGGAAATGACAAAAATTAAGGAATAAGAGGGAAATTATGAAGGAAAAAAAGTCAATGTAACAGTAGATTAACATATATAGTATACAGACATGAGATACAAAAATAGGTATTAATAGTCAATTTTTGAGTGGGAAGGAAGTCAACAGTTTTATAGATGGTTGTTGTTTTAGTGTCTGTATATTGTATGTTTTTGTCTTTGTTTTGGTTTGTCTATCTTGTTCGAAAGAAAAGTCAATAAAGATCAATTAAAAAAAACAACAACCACAAACTCCAAGATTCTGCGGGATGCTGCCAGGACAGTGAAAGCTGAATCATGGTACTTTAACTATGTGGTGAGAAGAGGCACTTATTTTCATTTTCATTCTTATTCTTATTCTCCTCATTTATTTATATAGTGCCATCTATGCGCATGGCACTTTACAAGTAAACTAATAAAAAAACAACAGCCAGCCCTGCCAAAGGCATACAATCTAAAATATATACACATGCACACACCTTCTTGAGGGAAAGGTTTGCACAGCAACACAATTGCATTGTTACCCTAAATGCTCAGGAGTCTTAAGGACCCTCAAAATATTGATATTAATTTGGGGAATTAATATACTCAGCTTGTGTCATGTCCCACGTGTCGTAGTCGAGATATTTAGATAGCTTCACTAGATAGTATTAGATAGCTAGTTAGTATTGTTGGGCCTGCTAATAGTTGCACCAGTGACCTGACATGAGCAGAGGGCATTATGGGAGGCTGGGTTAATTGGTATGTGCTGGTGAAAGTCTGCATGCTGTGTCCGGGCCATTTCTCTTGGGAAAGGTTAAGGAGTGAAGCATGGGGCTGATAGTATCAATTAGCCAGGGGCAGGTGAGAGAAACCAAAACCTAAAGAATGTATCAATGATGGGCTTTTAGTGCCAAGACTTTAGATCTGTCAATGAACTGTTACTGTGCACATCTAATTCCTGAGACAATAAAGCATTTTCAGTGATGCCTGTTGTTCGAGTGACGGAATTCATCATAGCTTCGCTATGTGAGAGGGGCAACGGATAGCCAGCCAATCAGATTACCCTGCCTGTTCGTATGTGTGTGAACGGACCGTACAGACCCGTCAGTCATCCGAACGGTGTACGGATTTCTCTTCGCGATCCGCTTTCCCTCCTGAATGCCGCATGTGCGTATTTCAGGGTGGAAAACCGCCCCCCTCTTTTGCATTCGTGTGCGTCCGAGCGGCCATTTGTACCGAAGTGCGAACTTCCGCATGCCGTATGTATTATTTAAATTGTGTAGACGGGACCTGTGTGCACTTGAGTGGGGTCTTGGAGGGGTTTTATAGTCAATATTTACCTTCAAGGGATGGGTTTTAGACTGAAAGACAATGATTCTTGGAGTTGCTCCAGATGCTCTGGATATGCTAATGGCATCTTAATTTGCGGATACTTTGTAACTGAATGGAGGGAGTAATCTTCTTTGTTCATGGAAAGGTAAACGTATGAGGATCATTTACAGGTTTGAGTATCTCAGCTTTAGCTGATAAGATTAGCCAGGTGTTCATTCATGCAGTTGCCTTGAAAATTAGCATTTCTTTGGAATTTGGGCTGCCCCTCCTTAAGTACATATCTGATTGACCAATGTTTGTCTTTGGGATTCCGAGTTAGAGAATTTCCCAGTTTAATGGCCACACTATGGGGAAGGCCACATTTGACCTAATTATTAAATATTGCCAATTTATTATTGATATGGGGCTGGGGGTGTCTGGGTAGGTAACAGCATGGCTAGGGACACAAGAACATGTATGTTAGAAGTAATGAAATTACATGCAATGAATTACTTCTTTTTTAGTAATGGAGGCTTGTACCCAGCTTGTAGGGGCAATTAGCTCACACACATTGGAAGCTGCCTACTAAAGTGTAGATGTGTAAATTGCTATTGCTTAAAACAATTTGTAAGCCGCTCTGATAGCTTTGTGGCTGAAGAGCGGGGTATAAATAACTAACTAAATAAAAAAAATAAAAAAATAATGCATTTATATTTCAAAAGTAACATAACAATTGGGATCAACACTACTTTATTGGTACAATAAATAGCAGTTTCAAGATCTTTGAAAAGTTATATTTCAAGGGCAATTCAACCTGTTTTTGTTCTAAAAAGTATTTTGGATTTCTTTGTTGTATCTTATGGCTACCCTTGCCACTTTTTTTCTTGATATGAGGAGGTGGAATTAGAGTCATACACAGGGACTTGCTTTTCCTGAGGGCTGACCCCCTCCCCCAACACAAGATAAAGCAGCCTGATTTTGTTTTACTTGATATGCTTTGCCTGTTCCATACATGCCTCATGCTGGATAGAAGTAAGCACAGTTCTCAGAGGGAGAATGCTTCTTCAAACGGAGAATGCAAACTTTACTGTTTTTGTGTTACTCCCTTTGTTTCCAGTTAGCCTTCGGCCATAACGCAGCCTTACTTTTCATCTACACACACTTCCGACAACCTTTCAAAGCAAGAATATAGATAGTGTGACCATAGCACTGTCCCTTTCCTTCCCCTGTATGCTATTTTATCATCTATGCCTGTGAGCCATGAAAGCTAATGTGATGTATTGTGCACCTTTTGGTTGGCTCCATAAAGGTTATCAGCACAAGATGGAATTTTTTGTAATGAAAAGTAACAGAGAAGTGAGGAGCAACAAGTAACACAAATAAGGGCTTTTTAAACACTCCAAAAAGCAATGACAACAAATTACTTTCTAAACACTATAATGGAGAGCAAGAACAAATTTCATTTTAACAGTAACTTTCCAAGCCCTGAAGAGTTTTTACAATAAGCACAACACCTCTTTTAAATGCTAGATAGAATTCTAAGATTAACCACCAGGAAAAATAGCTGAGGATGGAAGCTTTCTCTTCATTGTTCCCTTTCCACCTGCAAACAATTATAACTTCAAAAGGAATCCACTCTTTCTCCATATGTTTTGGAGGTTTTTAAACAGAGGCTGGATGGACACCTGTCAGGAATGATTTGATTGTGTATTCCTTGTGGTCTCTTCCAACTCTATGATTCTATGATTCTGTGTTTAAAAACTCACAGCTAGGGTGCTTCCATGTCAGGGGATGATAGGCCACTCAGTCCACAGCAGAAGCCCAAAAAAGCCTGTCTCAGTAGACTCAGTACCAACCTGCTCCTAAGAATACTCAGACACAGAGTGTCTGATGTCCAAATAAGCAGGAGGCACTTTTATCTTCAAACTCAGATGCAATATATACAAATATTTACAATTCAGGGAGAAACTGCTTCACCAGGCCTCAGCATTCATAGGAAGAAGGGTGAGCTCTGTTCTGAGCTCTCTTATACACAGTTACAGGGCATTGGCTTACTCAATCACATAATCTTACACACCAATAAGAACCCTCCTGCTGTAGCTAAGGCAGACTAGGCAGTTCATGGAGTCAGCCATTTTGACTAGGCATGACTGCAGTTTGTTTGGCCGTTTTAAAATGGAGTTATAACTCCTGACATTCCAGATAGACAGCGCCTAGCATTATCAGTCAAAACACACTGTGCAGCTATTTTATCTTTCTCTCCTTAATGAATTTTCTGGGGTGAGGAAAAGGAATAGGAGGACTGGGAAAACCCAGGAAGATTACAAGCAGAAAACATCTTCTGGTTTCCTGCAAAATTCAGTAAATGAAGGCAGGCAATTGTACAGCACAGGTCTTGTCAAGAGGGTATCCTTAGTGAAAGGGTCTCTAGCACAACTGCTTCCTCCACCCAAAACAGTTAAAGTAGTAGTGATAATGACCAAGGGCCCATCTATTCAAGGGAGAAAATGGGATCATAGAATCATAGAATTGTAGAGTTGGAAGAGACCACAAGGGCCATCCAGTCCAGCCCCCTGCCATGCAGGAAATCTTGATCAAAGCATCCCCGACAGATGGCAAGCCAGCCTCTGTTTAAAGACCTCCAAGGAAGGAGACCCCACCACGCTCCGAGGGAGTGTGTTCCACTGCCGAACAGCTCTTATTGTCAAAAAGTTCCTCCTAATGTTGAGTTGGAATCTCTGTTCCTGGAGCTTGCATCCATTGCTCCGTGTTCCAGTTTCTGGAGCAGCAGAAAACAAGACTGCTCCATCCTCAACGTGACACCCCTTCAAATACTTAAACAGGGCTATCATATTGCCTCTTAACTGTCTTTTTTCCAGGCTAAACATACCCAGCTCCCTAAGTCTCTCTTCATAAGGCATGGTTTCCAGACCTTTCACTATTTTAGTTGCCCTTCTCTGGACACGCTCCAATTTGTCAATATCTTTTTTGAATTGTGGTGCCCAGAACTGGACACAGTATTCTAGGTGAGGTCTGACCAAGGCAGAATAGAGCAGCACTATTACTTCCCTTGATCTGGAGACTATACTTCTATTGATACAGCCCAAAATTGCATTGGCCTTTTTAGCTGCCGCATCACACTGTTGACTCATATTCAACTTGTGGTTTACTAGGACTCCTAGATCCCTTTCGCACGTATTCTCGTTCAGCCACGTCTCTCCCATCCTATATCTATGCATTTCATTTTTCCGCCCTAAGTGCAGTATGTTACATTTCTCCGTATTGTATTTCATTTTGTTAGCTTTGTAATGGCATTTCACAGCAGGAGTGACATGTCTTACTAGTGTTTTTGGCCCCAGAAGCTTCACATGCCAGATGGTGGCCGTGAGCGATTTACTTGTGTTAGTTCTTCTCCGCTGCTAAACTTTAAAAAAAGAAAACATTGTCTAAGGTGCACTGAAGCAATCAAGTGATTTTTCAAATTAAAAGATAGCAAAAACAAACAAACACCACCCTGTTTATCACTTCGGCAATCACTCACTAAGGTGAAAATCCAACATGGCGGCAGCGGGCTCTTGCCCTGTTAGCAAGCCCCGCCACCCACGTTCACCCAGTCCAGAAAACCCAGGAAGATTACAATCTTTGTCCTTCCTCTCCTATGGGAAATCAATTCATATCAAATCACTAGTTCCAACCAACAGGAATGCACACCCCTCGTTGTTTTTAAAATACTATGGGAAAAGCCGCAAAGGCTTTTCCTAAGTTGTTTTTGATGTTTTTGGCCCCCCTAGTTCTGAATACTGTGGATTGTTGTGGGATCCCATTTAGAGAGGCAGGATTCCCAGCAAATTCCATGAGGGTTATTTTGACCATTTAGACAACCCCCAAGTTTCTTAAGATAAAAAAAAAAAAGTATTCTTGTCGTTGCATGCCTTCAAGTCATTTCCAACTTGTGGCACGCCTAAGGCAAACCTATCATGGTAGTTTCTCGGCAAGATTTGTTCAGAGCTGGTTTGCCACTGCCTTCCTCTGAGGCTGAGAGAGTATGACTTGGCCAGGGTCACAGACCCTGGCTGAGTGGGAATCCCAGTCCAACACCATACTGGTTCTATAAAAGCGTATGTCTTTTGAAATAAAAATATTTTAAAAATGTAAATGCTTATGAAGGTCGTCACAATATAATACATCAAAATACAGATTCAAGACCATCATGTTGTCACTGATAGGGTATGACTTCGGTCACACTAACTGGAGAGAAAAAGGGAATACTGTATATGAAAGTGAGTCAAACCTTTCTGTCTGTGTCTTCTTCTTTATTATTAGCAGACTCACAGCAAGATGACTGAGAAGTACTCCTGCAACTAATCAACGAAGGAAACAAGGAAACTCAATTGACAAGCTTTGACCTCAACACAATTCTCTTTTCCCATCATCTTCTTTGAAATGGGGCCAGGCAGGCTTGATTGAAAGAGGAGAAAAAAAACCCCAAACACCCACACTTGATGGCCCGTACAGAGTCTCTTCTAAAGCTCGAAGGTTCTTTAGGTGTTTTTGAGAAACAAATGTTTGGAATTCATTTTGGTCTCTTGTTTACTTGCACAGAAGAGGAGATGCCAAGCAGAAACACTTTTAGAATGCTTTTAGATTACACTGGTATTTCCTGTTCCATCTTTCTCCTGTTCCTTTTGAGGGTGAGATGCTGTATGTGTTTTGTGCGCCCCCACTGAATAGAAGTCTCTTGAGCTATTGATTGGAAGACTCTTGAGCTATTGCAAGGGTGGGCAAATGCAAGGGCGCACTTTTCAGGCGAACCAAGTGCTCAAGCGCTACACTTTATTGTTTTCTTATAGAAGTGAATGAGGTTTTTTTTTTAAAGTTAAAAACACACACAAATTAGACAATTGTAAAATAAATTTGAAAGTTGCTGAAATTGACGAAAAACCATCTTCTTCATAAAATACAGTTGCCCCTCCACATTCGCGGCTTTAACGTTCGCGGTTTTGATTATTTGCGTTTTTTGGGAGCCCCCCTACCAAAAGTGGCAATGGGGCTTTTGGGAGGATGGGTGAGGGGTGGAGAGGAGCAGCAACAGGGCTTCTGAAGCCCCCTTTGCTGCTTCTGGGAGGGTGAGGGTGTGGAGAGAAACAGCGACAGGGGCCTCAGAAGCTCCCATTGTTGCTTCTGGGAGGGTGGGGGGATGGAGAGGAGCAGCAACGGGGGCCTCGGAAGCCCCCGTCGCTGCTTCTGGGAGGGTGGGGGGGTGGAGAGGAGCAGCAACGGGAGCCTTGGAAGCCCTCGTGGCTGCTTCTGCGAGGGCGGGGGGTGGGTGGAGAGGAGCAGCGATGGGGGCCTCAGAAGCCCCCGTGGCTGCTTCTGGGAGGGTGGGGGGTGGAGAGGAGCAGTGATGGGGGCCTCAGAAGCCCCCATGGCTGCTTCTGGGAGGGCGTGGCATGACCTATTTTTTATTTGCAGTTTTTTCACATTTGCAGGGGTCTTGCAGCCCTAACCCCTGCGAATGTGGAGGGACAACTGTATTAACATTCATTAAAATCCTCCCAATTGTTATTAAAATAAAATACCTGCACTCTCACCCGAGTAATTAATTAACTTGGCTGTTCACCCCAAGCTTTTATGGCCATGCTTGGTTTTGTCCTATTGGATTGTGGGCTTTGTCATCTTCCTTTCTGATCATGTTGAGCTGTCCTAGCCTGTTTGAGCTGCTTTAAAACTGTCTGAAATAGTTTTAAAGTTGTTTTTATTGATCATGACCCAACCTGACACTTTGGACACAGAACAAGATAGAAATATTTGAATGGATGAATGAACGAATAAATAAAATAATAGATCTCCCCATCATTTTAAAGGATATGTAAACAATAGGACCACCGTATCCATGGGGGATTGGTTCCAGGGTCCCCTGCGGATAATGAAATCTACAGATAATAGTGAACTCCCCCATCACCATTCCCACCACGGGAGTGATCCCAGGGCAAAGGGAGAAGAGAGGTGAGATCTCCCCTCCGTTCCCTTCTGCTCTGCATTGCTTTTTCCGCCAGGGAGCGATCCTAGGGGCAAAGGGAGAAGAGAGGTAAGATGTCTCCTCCCCTCCCTTTGCCCCCCCCGTGTCATCATTACCCCCAGAGAGGGATCTGGGAGCAAAGGGGAAAGAGAGGCCAGATCTCTCATCTTCTCCTCCCTCCCACATCCACCCCCCTGCTGTCACCATCCACAGATAATTGAATCAGCAGATAGCGAATCAGAGGATAAGGGAGTGCTACTGTAATCCTATAATTGCATGTTTGAAACGTATTAAAAAACCCAAGAATAATAAACAGCTCACATAAAACATTCTTGTTTCCTGTCAAAAAACAATATACTCTGTCATTTGCAATCAGGATATAATTATGCAACAATCAATTGTTAAATGACCTGGGTTAAATCCAATGGCTTCTATCCAGAGAAGGTTACTTGCCCTGAAGTCCTGTTGCAATCAATAAGACAACTTCAGTCAATTGATTTCAACAGGATGTGGGCATGACTAATTTTATTTTGATTGGGGATTTACACACATTAACAGTGTTTTTGCAAAAGCCAGACAATACTTCAAAAATAGTACAGGAAAAGGAAATGCTTACTTTTGGACATCATGAAAACTGATCCAAAAGTACAACACATTTCAAAATTAATCATCTTTGGCACAGAGGCTATCCAATGCACAGCCAGAAGTGGCTGGGGCTTCCATGTCTCTGAGCCAGTAAATCCACTCATTAGAATGTTACAGGTACAAGGAACATATGCTTTGTTTTTTAAGTTATTACATTTGGCCCCCTTTGTTCTCTGATAATTCTTAAAGGGATATACACTGGCTATTCAACTTACAGTGCATACAGGCCATTCCCTACTGAAGATTTCAAACTATTGTGTATTTCTATGACCTTTTCCAGAGCCGTTTGCTGTTTTTGTCATGTACTGGCTTCTTCAAACTCAGTGACCAGCAGTTTCAGAATTAAAAACAGAAAACTTTATTATCACAGTAATCTAAAGAGCTAATTCTACAAGTTTGTTGCTCAGAATGAAATCTAACAAGCAGTAAACAAAGCATTCTTCAATCTACAAAATCTGGCAGGCTATACAGTCATTGGCTATTCATCATCCCCACACTCAGTTCCCACCAGACCAAGGCTCAGCCCAACTCCCCCATAGCTGAGGCCAGGTGTCAGCTTTTATCAAACCATTACAAACATAGAACACATAATCCCTTTTCCCAGTTAGGACTTTTTCAGACAAAGGAAAAATAACGCTAGCAGCCTCGCCAGGTTGCGAGGCTGCAGCGCTAGAGGGCGTCAGTTTCGCATGACGCCTCTTCCCAGCGGTACTGCAACAGTACCGCTGGGAGAGGCGTCATGCCAAACTGACGTTCTCTAGCGCTGCAGCCTCGCAACCTGGCGAGGCTGCTAGCGTTATTTTTCCTTTGTCCGAAAAAGTCCTTAGACTACATACTCGTTAGCAAGTACAAAAGAATACAAACACAGTTAGCCACAAAACGATACAACAGAACTGAACGTGGCAGGAGAAGGTCATGTCTGGGACTAATCCTGACACTTTTAAAAATAGCTGGCTTTTTAGGCTTCAAAAATGCAACACAATGTTTCTCTCAACATTCTGTCACACTCTAATATGCCCAACACAATATCGGTAAGGATTTCTTCGAAGTGAGTGAATAGCCAGCAACATACTAAGTCCACTTTAATGTAAGTAAGGGTAAAAACAGTGCACAATGGGGTGCACACCTTCCCCAATTTTACATACAGTATATGCTGATGGTGTCTGAACTAGTAGAAACAAGCCATGAAGTTGTAGTCTTTGAATTGTGGTGGACAGCACAATGAAAATGTTGACCATGTGTGTGTAAGTGTACTCTTTCTGGGTTCAATGGGGCCAATTAGAAATGAATATTGCAAACTCAAATTAAATCCAATTTTTAAAACAACAATACAACAAATTATATATTAAGGACTTTATCAGATACAGTCTCTTTAAATGTTCTTTTGCTGGCATAAAAAAAAAAAAGTGCTTACCTTCTAATCCTGGCAAAAACTCCTGGCAATAAAGAGGAATTGAACAGGGCCCCTTCACTTCCTTGTTCAAAGTCTTGCACAATTTCATTGCATGGTAAATTCAATCTTAAAAACAAAAATAAAGCATTTTAAGTTACACCAAGCACCCAAACACACTGTAAAAGTCCCAAGTAACCCAGGGAGGGTCATAAAAAGAGTGAAACTTACCTGGACATCCCAATCTTACCCGGAAGTGTTCGTGCCAGAGCGGCCATTGTCAGGGTAAGTCTGAGATTTAAATGGTCTGAGGTATCCCATGCCGGCAATACCAGCAAAAAAGTGGCAGGGAGATCTATTGATGGCTTAAGCCGTCAATTAAAAAACAATGGGATTTTTTGCTCTTTATAACAGCAAAAGGGTGACATTGTCTGATCCCTGCGCCCTTTTGTGGTTATGTGGCATCATGATGACCCCATATTTTCCTCATCTGATAAAGTTCTAAGACTGAGATCATGTGCTGGAAACTATATGTGTACCATGTAGCTATGGGCTGCACGTTTTAGCTACATAACCTGAGGCTATTCCTCCAACCCCACCTTGAAAGTGGTGCAGTCCACTCAACATGGCTATTTTCGTGTTTTTTGAGAGCAGTTTGTGTGTGTCAGCATTAGACTGGCATCTGTTTTCTGTTCCTGTCTGACAGATTGCCCATCTCAGTTAACAATCTGTCTGCAGCTCTTTGGACCAACTGAAGTTTTTGAGATCCTTTCAAAGGCAGACTCTCACAGATTACACTACAATAATCCAAATGGGATATAACTAAGGCGTGTGTTACCATGGCTAGATCCAAGTTCTCCAAAAATGGGAGCACTTGGCTCACTAGCTTGAACTGCGCAAATGCACTCCTGGTCACTACTGAAACCTGGTCTCCCAGGCTAAGGACTGAATCCAGGAATATGTAACCTGCCCTGATAGGCACCCACCTTTTCATAACCCATCAATTGGCTAAGTTTCATATATTAGCTTATAAGGCATTCCACATGGTTGGCAATAGACCAGGGACCCCAAAATAGAAAGAACTAAGCTAACGTTCCTAAAGGACACAACCGGGTGAAAATTACATGAAATCCTCTACAACCGATTAGTTAGGGAGAAATGTGCTGATTCTTCCTGGTCACCTGTGGAACTGAGTTACTCACTAATCCCATTAAGATGGCTGAGCGCTCTTTGCTTGCAAAACTGGTTTTTCTACACACCTGATCCTAAAACAATAGAGGTTTGCTTGAGACCGCTCACTTTTAATGTTTCAACCATTAGCAATCATTAGCATATCTGGATAATCCATCGCCTAACCCTGGGGAACTCTCACAGACATTGTATTCCACTCAAACACACCCTTTTAGGGGAAATATCAAATCTAAATATGACCCCAAAACATTGCCAAAGTGTGCACAGATTCCCCCTCCTTCCATCTCCTCATCAGCCTGCATCACCACTCCTTCCTCCCTGACTCCATGCTGCTGGTTTCCTGAGTGATCTGCTCTTCAGATTGGTACAGTATTACCTACCATCTCCTCAATCTACTCCTCTATCCAAATAGTTCCTACATTCTTCATTAGCCTCGTGTGACTGCTTGAAGCCTGAGTGCATGTGTGTACCCTTGATTAGTTGTCAATATAACCATTTTAATTTCATCTCCTAGCTTGGAGTCTCTTCAGTTACTACTGGTATACATAGGTCAAAAGATCCCATAGTTACCCAACCTCTCGCTGCCATCTTCAGCTAATTAAAAATCCCCATATCGGAATTCAGACAACAGTGGGATCCCCTCAGACTCCAAGTAATTTGGGTAACAAGTATCCCCAAACTGCATGATAGGGTTAGAGATGGGAATGGATAAGATTAAAACAGAGGGTGCATCTCTCTCTGTCTCTCTCTCTGGCTTTTCTTCGCAAACGAAGATTCAGGAAGGACTCATCCCGCGCTTTCTGCAAGCGCGCTGATGACTAAAAAGGCCAATCCGAGATAAACAAGTCCGGTTGCAAAAAGCACAGCAGAAGGTCTCCTTGGGTGATGTTTTTGGGTTGTGATTCTTTCTGCGTTATCGTTTCTCTTCAAGACTTGTTCGTCGTGAGTTCTCAAATAAGGCTGCAGCATTGTGGATAGTGCATCTCCATGCCTCCCGATGTGAGGCCAGGGCGGACCACTGTTGGTGATCAATTTAGCCAAGCCTGAGATGTTGTTTCAGGGAGTCTTTGTATCGCTTTTTTGGAGCGCCCCTCTTACGCTGACCCGTGGCGAGTTCACCGTAGAGTAGTATTTTTGGGAGGCGATGGTCCTCCATCCTAGAAACGTGCCCTGCCCAGCGCAGCTGTGTTCTCAGTATCATGGCCTCAATGCTGGTGATCCCTGCTTGCTCAAGGACAGCAACATTCGTCACATAGTCAGTCCAGTGTATATTTAGGATTGTGCGTAGACAGCGCTGATGAAAGCGCTCGAGGAGTCGTAGGTGGTGGCGATAGGTGACCCATGTTTCAGATCCATAAAGGAGGATAGACAGTATGATGGCTCTATACACACTGATTTTTGTGCTTTGCCTCAGGTGTTTATTGCTCCAGACGATGATGATGATGATGCGGGTGCATCCACACTACACAAATAATCTAGTTTAAAACTGGATTATTTGCCATGGTTACTTCCTCTTTGGAAGCACTCTTTGGCAGAGATGACTAAAGGCCTTGTAAAACTTCAAATCCCAGGATTTCATAAGAAGGGGCCATGACAAATAATCCAGTTTCAAACTGGATTATTTGTGTAGTGTGGATTAGGCCAGAGCCTGATAAACTAGAGTTTTGGGATTGAGGGGACATGTGGTGAAGTGGTAAATAAAGAGTTCAGGGAAAAGTTGTTACTTTGATTCTGAGTTGTTAGGTTGAACCCCTTATGAACACAGCTACATGCTACGTTAAAAGTCTGTTAGTCAACAAAGGTTTGTTGTTTTGTTATTGTATATCTCTACTGGAAGGCCTTTTATTGAAAGTGTTTAAATTAGAATTGGTCACCCATTATCAAATTAAACCAAACACAAAATGGCATCTGTTTGTCCGGCATTAAAGGCACCTTAAAGCCCAGTTACTAAACCCAGGGAAGGGTTTGTACGGTTCTTTAAAATCAGAATGAAAACAATTTTAGAAGACTAAAATAGTTTTAGTCTTAGCAAAATAGTACAGCTTTGTCAGAAGGGTTTGTACTTGTGGGCAAAGTGAAACAGGAGATGCAGTGTAGGTGACCGA
Organism: Gambelia wislizenii; assembly: GCA_030847615.1. Taxonomy (NCBI): domain Eukaryota; kingdom Metazoa; phylum Chordata; class Lepidosauria; order Squamata; family Crotaphytidae; genus Gambelia; species Gambelia wislizenii. Next base: position 25,739,844 of record JAUMIR010000004.1, read on the forward strand.
GTGAGCAACCTGGGGCTCTTTCACACTGTGCAATTATAGCACCATGATTCCGATTTAATTGCTATGGTAGCAGCCTATGGAATCCTGGGGTTTGTAGTCTTATGAGGCATTTTAGAATTCTTGGAATGAGAAATCTAAATGTTTTGACTTATGGAGACCCCATGGATTTCATAGGGTTTTCTCTGACAAGGAATACTCAGAGGTGGTTTTTCCAGTTTCTGCCTCTGAAATATAGCCTACAGCACCTGGTATTTATTGGCAGTCTCCCAGGCTGATCCTACTTAGTTCTAAGATCACACTGGATTTGGTGCCTTAGGGTATTTAGTCTCAGAAATCTAAATACCTCTTTCTAAAAATTACAAAACCCAGGATTCCATAGGCTGTTGCCATGACAGTTAAAGTGGAATCAAAGCACTGACAGGAATAAATAATTGAGAGATTGCTGGCTTCTTCATTCAAAGCATGCATATTACCACTACGCATGTTCCTCAGAAGTCTGTATTCAGCTGAAAGCACACTGATCTTAAGAACAGAAACTGGCTTCCTCCTATTCTGTCAGCTCAGTTTTTCTCCCAGCTCTAATGACTGCAAAGCATAGTTTGGTGCCATCTTCTGGCTTTGACAGTTATTCTGAGAATTAACTTCTCAGAAACAGAGACTAGTGTATAATGAATCAGTGGCTGCATTACAGTCACAGAATGAGGAAAACAGAGGACATGGCAGCACCAACTACTGACTGTGCAGGTACATAAAAAATAGCTCCACATTTATTATAAGGGTCCAGTTTCAATTCTCTCTCTCTCTCTTTCTCTCTCTCACACACATACACAAGCCACAAATGAATAATAAAGGGGGAATATTAAGATAGTCCATATCTTTAAGTTGGGGGGGGGCAATATTTGAGGCTAATTAAATGAACAGGCTAAAGAGGGAGAGGGAATAATAGTGTCAATGGCTTTGGAAACAGCTTGGGGGCTGCATATCTACATGAGCCTGTTAAAAGTTCCAGGTATTTAACAGGGCCCTTATTGTGTTTCCCACCTCACTGAGATTACCACACTACACTCTTATAGCACTATTATTCCACTTTAACTGTTCTGGCTGCTTCCTGTGGAATCCTGGGATTTGCAGTTTAGGTAGGGGCATTTAGCATTCTCAGCCAGAGAGCTCTTAGACTTCACTAAACTACAAACCCCAGAACTCTGCAGGAGGCTGCCATAGCAGTTAAAGTGGATTCATAGCACTATAACAGTGTAATTTGATTAGTTTCATGGGCACATGAAGTATGGGCTTTGCTTTATACCTCAGACACACTGCCATACACTCCAACATTTCCCAGCTGGACACATATGGCCAAGCAACATCAGAGTGTGATCAAGATGGGGAAACTGATTAAAGAGGAAGAACACACAACATAGGAGAGGCTGCAACAATTTGCTTTTGTCTGAGCCCATTGGGTAGGGCAAGAAACTACCACCTCCTCCCCCTACTGAATTGAGTGCAAATTACTTTTGCACTTTGAACTCTGCTTGCATCAGCTGAAGTGAGTGTTAAGGTCTATCTGGGTAACAAACAATGAAGCTCAAAAGTCTAGGTTAAATTCAGATGACTTTATTGCTAGCAATGACACAAGGGGATCATTCCTGCCAAATTGTGCCCCCGAAACAAAGGCACACAGGCTTTTTATATTAGAGAAGAACAAAACTTAAAAAAACTCAGGCTCTGCGCATGTGTCTAGCTCTGCACTTTAGCTTGTAAATGAGTTCTTTGTTCTTTAAGCATAGCATCTTATTTCTGTGTCTGGGCTTCTGGCCAAGCTGGAGCAAGTACAGTTATATTTCTCAGCTTTCTCTGACACAAACATATTTTGGCAGACTAGGTCTTTTTCTTTACAGACTCAATATAACAAACTTTTGGGAAATCAATATAGACAGACCTTCTCATTCCCCCCTTTGAGACTTCATTTTTCCCGAAGGGAGGATGGAGTCTCACTATACATGTTTTTTCAGTGCCATCAGACGTAAACAAAAGTTCAGACCTTTACATGTGTCAGTTTAACTATTTTATCAGTTTTCAGTCCCCAATTGTAATAGATGCTCTATTCTTTTAGTTGTGAACTAGGTGTCTCAAACGCTCACTGTCTGTCAAGGGTATCAGGAAAAAGGACAGTTGGATTTTACTTAAGGCACAGGTCCCTGTGTCAGGATTCAGGAATTCAGAATGAGCATACTGACCACAAATTCAGTACAGCCCGTCAGGTTCAGGTATATATCATGAGTGATACCCAGGTTGAACTACAGCATCTGGCCACAGGTTACAGGATTACAGGATTAGTTAGGCCAGCTTGACTGAGCAAACCTAGGATCTGTCTGAGTCATGATATCAAAAGGGACCTGTCCTATTTTTGGGGCAGACAGGTTAATTTCCTGGACACACCTTTTGTTGACAATGGTGGTTTTGAGCATCTACTGACTATGGGGTGAAACAACATCTGTTTTGTTTTGGTAAAATTCACTGACATTTAACTCAATTCATGTATCACACAAACAGTTATCAACATGCAGAGCTTCAGCTTTCTTTTCAACAAATGTGACAAACAGATTTTTTTTGTAACCTCAGGAATATGAAAGGATGTTGGCGTTTTTGTCCATGATTCAGAAAAGACAGTGTGTTGGAGTGTGTGGCTTTACCAAATTAAGGCTCATATCATGTTTTGCTGTACATGGAGAGGAAACAGGAACTTTGATCAGGGTGGCAGTCTGACCAGTAGCTGATTTACTGGGCCAACCAGGATCATAGGACTGGGACTCTCAAGTAGTTTACAACACACAATATTACTCAGGACAGTGATGAGAGTCTCATGCTCTACCAACTGAGCTAGCTGGGCTCATAACAGAATCCTAGGGTGAGGGTTATCTTTTGGTTGGATGAGTTCATTTGAACTCATGACATCAGGATCTCTCCAGAGTGTATGTGGTGTACCTGAAAATGTCTCTGGACAGGGTTTTTTTAGGATTGTAACAGACAGTTGTTCCTGTCTCCTGGCAGGCCAAATAAGAAATATTTTTAAAGGTGCAAATTTTCTGAACCCTTGGCAAGAGTATTTGTGCTGATAAATGAGGGTTTTGCCAATTTTGTTCCCTGCCCTGACCGTTTTGATGCAGCTTATACAGGGATCACTAGTGAGTTTGGTTTTACAGTGTATGGGGAACAAAAGCAATATTATGATTATACCCAGTAGAAACATTATAAACAAATGTTATGTTATAAGGCAAGGCAGACAATTCAACTCAGGACAGATTTTCTCATCTTCGGGCGGTGACCAACTCCTCTTTCCAGGACGGGAGAGGTTGCAGCGCCCTCCAGAGCTTCGCTCACTCGGTTGCCGGTCCCGAGGAGGCTTCTCCCGTCGCGACCGAGGTCTTCGCTCTCTCAAGCACCAGTACTTGAGGAGGCTTCGATGGATGATTACTGGGGAATCTTTGCCTCAGGGTCATCTAAAGGTTGGTTGTGCTGGCAGGCAACTGACCAAGATGCTGGATACTGGGATGGCCTCTATAGCAAATGGATCTAGGCAGGACTTTCTTTATTCTTTAAGGCCGTAGAAATGGTTAACAAGACAATGAAAGGTGTTTCTCATGTCTTTTTGATGCATCTTCTTTATGACTCTTCGCCCAAACTGAATTACCAGGGCAGAAAACATGGTTAGGGGTAGTAAGTTCCAAGGGGGCTTGTTTGGTATACTGGCCAACTTCCAGGACTGCATCTTTTACCTCTCTGAGCTGTTGTTTGAGGGAAATCTCCCCCCTTAGTTCCAAAACTTTCCCAATCACAGGGAGGGGTGACAGTCTTCTGTATATCAGCTTATAGGGCATTGGGCCATCTGGTTCAGGAGTATGTATTTATGTATACAGTACAGCAGGCAACATTATAGTTCATTTGGCACAGATCTCATGGCACATCTTTTATAATTGCAGCTTGATAATTTGGTTGACACATTTTACTCTCTGCTATTTTGAAGTCCCCAAACACAATGGTATTTCCAGTTTTAAGTCCAGTGCACAATTTAATCTGGCAGTGGCTTCTGCAGTAAAAGCTGTTTTATTATCTGTATTGATCTGATGTGGGAAGTCAGTCTCTTTCTAGGGTTAGATCAGGCACAGGTAACACAGATTCAGGACACTTCTGTACACAGAAGGACAACTTATTGACATAGAAAGTTTTTTCTATCAGGTGTCTTTAAGGCTTCTTTGTCTGAGTCAGGCATGTGTTATATCAGAGAAAGTCTCAGAGCTACAGGAATCCATATACAGTTGTCTGGGAGACTATATCACTCATGGTGCTTGTAATAGCCCTGACAAGTTATTCAGAGTTACTGTAATCAGGCACAGGTACAACCATCAGGAATTCAGGTTCAGGTAAAAACTGTTGAGCTGCTCCTTTAGGGGCTCTGTCAGTGCAGACCTTTTTTTTCCTCAGGCAATAGAGTTTGACTCTCCAGTATGGGCTGAACAGTGGATGATAGCTATTTTCTTGGGGTTGAGATCTCAGGTAACAGCAATTGGATTTCTTGGATATGTGCTATCTCTCTCTTTTTCTTTTTCTTTTCTGCAGTCAGGAACCCACATTTTTTCTACAGGGCTTTATATATTTGCACAGTTAAAAAGGCATATCTGAAAACAGTACAAATGGTGGCTCTTCCTTTGTTTCATTGCAGGGCTTTGATTAGTACAACTAATTTTGTTTTTTAAGCTGAGGTTTTCACTGGTAGGGGTTTGGTCATCAGAACTTTATCTTCAGTAACAACAACATAGCTTCCTTGGCGTTTGCTGACAAAACTGTTGTCATCAGTGAACAGTATAATTTTTCCAAGAATGGGCACATCTCTTAAATCAAGTCATTTTGAGGGGACAGTTGTCATGATTTCTTTGCAGTCATGTAGAGGAGCTTCTGGAACAGGCATAAGAGCAGCAGGATTTAAAGTAATTATCTGAATCATATTCTGGATCAGAACTCTCCCCCTTTTTTTTTCTTCCAGTTTTTTTTTTATATAGCCAGCACCTTGAGATTCTGTTTTTCTTCCCTCTGAAGTCTTCTCATCTTTATTTCCTCACCTTCTCCATCTCCATCTTTATCTTTATCATCTTCATCCTCATCCTTTTACTCCTTGACTTTAATATAAACAGGTTTTCTCTTTTTCTCTCTCTCTTCATCACTGACCATAGCTTTACAACCATCTATTCCTGTACCATCAGGTTTCTCTTTCTCCTTTTCTCTCTAAAACTTGTTACTGGCTCTGCAGCTGTTCCGTTTTCAACTTTCTTTGAGGCTTTTTCTCTGTCAACCACTGGCTTAGCCTTCTGATTTTTCTTGGGCCCCCCTTTTTGACTCTGAGCTTTTATCCAGTTTATCACCACTCTCACTGGAAGACATTGTTTGGGTATGCTCTGTACTTTTCTTAAGGAGGAAAACTTCATCATCCTCAGCTCACAGGATCCATGCTTTTATTGAGGTAGGGTACAGGTCTGTTCCAGGTTCCAAAACTCTGGGTCAGGACTCCAACTGCCATTCCTAGGCCGTCATCTATGAACAACTGGAAAATGTCTGGCAGACTCGAGGCTGGTGGACTGGTCAAGGCTTGTTTTAACTGTCTTAAGACTTGTTACAGGTTGATGATTCGAACCAAGGCTGGGTTTCTTTATAAGTAGCAGAGATGCATTTCGTGGGGACACAGTAGGAATAAGGATCTTCAGTTAAATCAGTTTGTCAATGTGTGTCTGCATTGAGGCTCTAGCAACTGCTGGGATGGGATACTGGGATTGGTTCACATGTCTAAACAGACTTCAGGCTTCAGTTGAGTTCAGATAGGTTCAACATTTCAGGTCAAGCCTCCAGGATTATCTTCAGACCACACACCAGGAACTTACTTAGTGACTTGTGAGGTTTCAGGATTCAGTGAGGCTTCAGGATTCAGGAGAGTGTTGAACCAACAAGGGACACAGAGCCCCAGATTAGGGCTGATTTTCCAGGCTTCTTATACAGACTTCTTGTACAGGACAGGTAAGGGTCAAGAGCTGATTCCCAGCAGTAGCAGTTACTGATCTATCAGGATGAAAGAGCATGATGACACACACTTTGCACAGGAAGTCTCTTCCAGTCAGGGACAGGAGATCAAGGAAGTGAATGCATGTTGAACCTTGGTCTCTCTGATGTCTTCGTGCTCCTGCAAGGCCATGGCTTCGGCAATCTGGTCAAGTTGGAACATCTGGTCAGACTGAAATGCTGCCACCTGCGGGTTGAATGGTGTCCTCGGGGGAAGGTCTCCTGGCACAGGAGGGAAGAAGTCTGGCTCCCCAGCTCCTCTCACACTGCGTTCTCGGAAACCCTCTCATCCTCTTCCACAAAGCCATCAGGGGCGGTTGCTTTTCAGGACGTTGATCCTTCCAGTGGCCTTCTTGTTTGCAGTAAGCACCTTGGTTCTGTCTCAACAGGGACTGGTGGTAGGAATCAGTGGCAACCCCAGGATGTTGATGTGGTTGTTGTTGTTGCTGGGTGTTGTGCCCTTTCCTGAATTCTGGGTATTAGAGTAGAATTCATGGTAGGCCCTGACATGAGGTTCCTGGCCTGGTTCCCTGCTTGGCCTCTCAGTTCTTGGAATTCAGCCAGCCGCCTTCTAGTCTGGGAGTGTTTTTCTCTTTTTGGGGCTTCAAGGCTGCGAGCCACCTGGGCACATCTATCTTCTTCCTCCCCCTGCATACCGTCCTTACACTGGAGGGCTTATCTGTTGGCTGTGGTTATGGGAGCTTTAGTTCTGGCTTTTTGCATGTTATCAGAATGCAGTGTCTTGTTTAATAAAGGATACTTGTTGAATTAATGTGAATGTGTTACTTGTTGTAAAGCTGCAGCCTGCAGCCTGGCCTTTTCTTTCATCTGCTTGATGGCCTCCTGTCTTTCTTTAACTTTTCTATTGAGGTAAACCTCATCTGTTATAGCTTTCAGTTGGGACCAGGGACATCTCTTCAAACCCATCAGTCTTCTATAATTTCTTCTGAATATCAGGGGTGGACTGTGACACACAGGAAAGGACTACAGTCTGCCTGGTCTCTTTTTATCCTCTGGGATTGACAGTGGAGCAAGGGTCTGTAGGTAAACATCTGGATCATGGGCTCTCTCATCAAAGGCAGCCTTTCTGGCATTGTCTTTTAAATTGGCCTGAATCTGCATTCTTTGTTCACTAATCATCAGGTAGGCCATTAACTGTTAGATATGCCCCAGGTAGGAATTTGTGCAGCAGCTATGACAGACACCATATTTAAAAATCTCTCTGGTTCCTCTTCTTAAGAGGACCATGTGTCTTCCAGTTTAACAAGTCAGAGATGCTGAAGGGTGGTGGGTGCAGATATTAACAAGGATCATCAAATATGGCCTTGCAGCCCTTGCAGAGGGCTGGGACTGTGGCTGGTACTGTTTAGACAGACAACAGCTTGGAATGTAATGGCTTGAAGCCAGCCAGAGGAACTTTGTTCTTGTTGGACTTTGGCTTTTATTTTTCTGTTGTTTTTCTATTAAACAGCTGGATGTTCAGGGGCTTGCTGCCTGGGCTTTAAATTCAGGAACAGGGTGGTTTTTTTTATCTGCAAGCTTCTCCAAGGACAGATATACTAACATCTCTGGTTCCCCAGGGGTGGTAGGGAATACTGGCTGGTGACATCAGGGGTGCAGAGGGTAGTTGCCTTGGGGGACAAACATCAGGTGGTGGAAACTCTTCTTCTGGGCTGGACAGTAATCTCATGTGCTGGACAGTACTTCTTTTTTTTTCTTTTTTCTTTTTTTTTCAGAACAGGTTAACAAACAGGCTTTTGTTCTGGTGAGTGAACAATCAGGCATCTTGGGCTGGCTCAAGGAGGGGGGGGTGGATCATCAGGAATCTTTTTCCACCTTGCAGCGTATGGTATATCTTTCAGGGTTTCTCAGGATTGCCTTCACAAATATTGCATTCCAGAGGCAGGCTATAAAAGATTATCTCAGGTGGGTGCCTTTTGGTCTTCGTGTCAGTAACATTGTATTGGGAAGTGTCAAAAACTTCAGAGGAATGCATGGTGTTTAGAGGTTTTAAAGAGCCTCCCCCCATCCTCCTGCCTATCCTAACTGATTTCTAAAAGGATAGCAGACAGACAAGTGAGGGAGGGTGACAGGGAAACAGACCAGCCATGGTAATTGGGGGGACCGGTCTGCTGAAACAAAAGGGATTCATTCACCACTCAGGCAGCATTCACACACAACAGGAAACCCCCCTTTCCACCTCCCCGACAGAAACAGACTTGGAAAAGTGATCAGTTTTTCCCTTCAACCCAAATGGGGTTGGGCAGATACAGTACAGAAAAAATCAGGGCCCTCTATACTCGCCTGAACTGGTGTCTTCTAGCCTGGACCGGTATCTTCCAGCGCTGGTAAAGAAAGCGATCTGAATAAAACCTCTGTCTCCCTTTGTTGGCCTGGCCGTTCCCTGATCACTCCTGCAGCCAAACCTGGGCATCAGCAAAACGCTGAAGGAGCTCCCCCATCGTGGGTGATGAAGCAATCCAGGAACCACCAGGAACAAATGTGGGGCAGGGGAAATATCCCTGACCCTGAGCTTCCCGGCCAATGCACCAAAATGTTAAGGTCTATCTGGGTAACAAACAATGAAGCTCAAAAGTCTAGGTTAAATTCAGATGACTTTATTGCTAGCAATGACACAAGGGGATCATTCCTGCCAAATTGTGCCCCCGAAACAAAGGCACACAGGCTTTTTATATTAGAGAAGAACAAAACTTAAAAAAACTCAGGCTCTGCGCATGTGTCTAGCTCTGCACTTTAGCTTGTAAATGAGTTCTTTGTTCTTTAAGCATAGCATCTTATTTCTGTGTCTGGGCTTCTGGCCAAGCTGGAGCAAGTACAGTTATATTTCTCAGCTTTCTCTGACACAAACATATTTTGGCAGACTAGGTCTTTTTCTTTACAGACTCAATATAACAAACTTTTGGGAAATCAATATAGACAGACCTTCTCATGAGGACAAAGGAAGTGGGAATAGGAAAGCAAAACTAGGTAGGGCATTTAAAAACTAGTTGAAAAAGTGGTAGGAGGCAGGATTAATCAGGAATGTTCCTGTCAAATCAGGACAGTTGGGGGATGGGTTATATACAGGTCAACCCCCGTTTCTATGGATTCAGTACCCACAGTTTCACTTAGAATCATAGAGTTGGAAGAGACCACAAGGGCCATCTAGTCCAACCCCCTGCCATGCAGGCATACACAATCAAATCATTCCCTACAGATGGCCATCCAGCCTCTGTTTAAAAACCTGCAAAGAAGGAAATTCCACCACACCCCGAGGCAGTGCATTCCACTTCCAAACAGCTCTTACTGTCAAGAAGTTCTTCTTAATGTTTAGGTGGAATCTCTTTTCCTGGAGTTTGAACCCATTGCTCCATGTCCTAGTCTCTGGAGCAGCAGAAAACAAACTTGCCTCATCCTCAGTATGACATTCCTACAAATATTTAAACACGGCTATCATGTCCCCTCTTAACCTTCTCTTCTCCAGGCTAAACATACCCAGCTCTCTAAGCCACTCCACATAGGGCATGGCTTCCAGATCTCCCACCATTTGGTCACCCTCCTCTGGACACGTTCCAGCTTGTCCATATCCTTCTGGAATTGTGGTGCCCAGAACTGGACATGGTATTCCAGGTGAGGTCTGACTAAAGTAGAATAGAGTGGCACTATTACCTCCCTTGATCTAGACACTATACTCCTATTGATGCAGCCTAGAATTGCATTGGCTTTTTTTAGCTGCCGGATCACACTTCTGACTCATGTTCAGCTTGTGGTCCACTAAGACTCCTAGATCCCTTTCACATGTACTGCCATCAAGCCAGGTATCACCCATTCTATATCTGTGCATTTCATGTTTACTGCTCAAGTGTAGTATTCTACATTTCTCCCTGTTGAAATCCATTTGGTTAGTTTTGGCCCAGCTTTCTAATCTGTTCAGGTCATTTTGAATTCTGATTTTGTCCTCTGGGGTATTAGCTACCTCTTCTAATTTGGTGTCATCTGCAAACTTGATAAGCATGCCTTCTAGTCCCTCATCCAAGTCATTGATAAAGATGTTGAATAGCACTGGGCCCAGGACCAGCACTGTGGCACCCCGCTGGTCACTTCTCTGCAGGATGAAGAGGAGCCATTGGTGACTACCCTTTGGATTCGATTGTCCACATCTGAAAAAAAAAGTTCTCTCTAGGCATTTCTAGGTCTTCCAGTGTGATTCTATGGTCAACGTCTGGTGTTCGTTTCATGGAAAATACCAGGGGTTCCATATTATCCATAGTTTCAGGTATCCATGGAGTGGGATGGGTGAGGGTCTTGGAACATATATCCCACGGATACAGGGGTAGACCTGTATATAAAGGAAGTCGGGCTAGCTCCATACTTACTGAGCTGCTGATAGACAAACCTGTATAATTTTGTTAGGGTTTTGGCTTTTAAAATTATTTTTAGACTGTTTTTAGATAATGCTTTCTTTTTGTTCTGTTTTTAAATTTTGCTTTTATGGTACTTCACTTTGGAGACTGAGTTGGGCAGAAAAACAATCTGTAAAGGAAGAAAGGTATAATCTGGTTTTGATGGAAAAATTAGTTTATGCACTGTCTTCAGGGACTTAACACTGAAAAATACAGCAGGAAATAGCAAACAATGGCCAGGAAGAATCAAATGGGCTACATGCTGTGTTCAGACCCTCCTTCCCACCAGAATCCTATGCATGCCTCTATAACAATACTTGGCAAAAATCAAGGAATTCACTAGAACATTTTGTGGTGTCACTAGCCACTTTGGAAGGGGAGATTGGTGATGCCTTTCTATAAAAATGTAATGTGTACATAAGCAGCTCTTTTGATCCTGGCCAGTGTCTACAAATGGTACATTGATTGATCAAAGTTCATAAGCTTTCACATTTTGTAATAACAGGGATACAGAAGGCATCATACAAGAGTCATGAAAGGAAAAACATGTTACATATTAACTCAGAAATAAGATCCACTGGAGTTCCATGGGTCTTACTCCCAGGTACGTATATACAGGACTGCTAAAGTCAGAGTGATTCATATTTTTTAGAACATTACTGGGACAAATGGGCAACTACATTTCTGTGCAAGTTTCTAGGGGTTGAGTGGATAGCAAATATGCCAAACTTCCTCCCCTCAGAACAAAAGCAACCCCCTCTAGAAGTGAGTGAAATTTCAGTGAAAGTCCATTTCTGGTTTTGAAAAATGAGCATTATCCTGATATTAAAGAGTGCACAATCTTAAATATACACTGGACTGACTATGTGACGAATGTTGCTGTCCTTGAGCAAGCAGGGATCACCAGCATTGAGGCCATGATATTGAGAACACAGCTGAGCTGGGCAGGGCACGTTTCTAGGATGGAGGACCATCGCCTCACAAAAATACTACTCTACGGTGAACTTGCCACAGGTCAGCGTAAGAGGGGCGCTCCAAAAAACTGATACAAGGACTCCCTGAAACAACATCTCAGGCTTGGCCAAATTGATCACCAGCAATGGTCCGCCCTGGCCTCGTATCGGGAGGCATGGAGACGCACTATCCACGATGCTGCAGCCTTATTTGAGAACTCATGCCGAACAAGTCTTGAAGAGAAATGACAACGCAGAAAGAATCACAACCCAGAAACATCACCCAAGGAGACCTTCTGCTGTGCTTTCTGCAAGCGGACTTGTTTATCTCGGATTGGCCTTTTCAGTCATCAGCGCGCTTGCAGAAAGCGTGGGATGAGTCCTTCCTGAATCTTCGTTTGCGAAGAAAAGCCAGAGAGAAAGAGTGCAGAGGGACTCCTGAAACCTATTTAAAAGGTGAATTGTTCTTCTGGAAGCTGCCAGGAGAGGGAATTCACATTTTTGGGATGGGGACAGAAAAGGGGCAGTCTGGAGAGATTGAAGGCCATAAAAACAGATTTTGTGCCACATGTGGACCCAGAGCCACACTTTGCCTATTCCTCCCCTAGATCCAGGGGGGCTGTACAGTAGGACCCCCCCATCCACTGATACATTATCCACTGATTCAGTTATGCACAGGACATAAAACAGTACACCTACCATAGAGTCTTCATAGAAAATGTGTCCTCTCTAGCCACTTTCTAGGTCCTCCAAAGTAACTCTATGGTATTTTAAACTGGAAGTCCCACTATTTTCAATGGCATTCGCCATGGTTTTCAGGTATTCCATGGTTTTCAGGATCCATGGTTTTCAGGATCCATGCCCCCCCCCCCCGAACCAATCGCCAGTGGATATGGGCGTCCTACTGTATTTTGAAGAGTTAATGTATTTGAGGGACTTTAGTGAACTGCAACTTCTCAGTGTTCAATGGAAGAGAAATTACAGAACTGATCACAGAAATCTCTCACTCTCTCTGGACTGCAGCTCTCAGAATCTCCCAACCTGCATGGACTCAGGGATTTATATTTCAGGAGCAGTACTCTAAAAAACAAAAACAAACCCTCCCTCAAGCTTTGCCTGCTAAATGCCTTCTTCTACACAAAAGTGCATCCCTTATTCCATTTCCTTACAATTTGTTATTGCTGTTAATTGCCACCAAGTCAGTTTTGACTTATGATGACCTTATGAACGAGATACCTCCAAGACACAAAAAGCACAAAAACACACTTTAAAACTTACAAGTAACCCGGAGAGGGTAATAAAAGGTGCATCACTTACCTGGATGTCGAGATCTCACCCGGAAGTGTTCACATCGGACTGGCCACTGACGGGGTAAGTATGGAAAAAAAAAGATGTGAAGTTTCATACACTGGATATGCCAGCAAAAACAAACAAACAAAAAACCCCAAAAGCAAAAACCAAAAAATGGCAGGGGGAATCAATTGACGGCTTAAACCGTCAAATAAAAAGTATGGATTTTTAGAGGGACATAACCGCGAAAGGGCAACATCGTGTAGTATGTTCACCTTTTCATGGTTATATGGCTTCATTCTGATGCCTTATTCTGATAAAGTCCTATAACACAGTCTTCCTCTTATCCTACTCACCTTACCAAGCATTATCCACTTTAACTAATGATGTAATCCAGTGAACACATGCCCAGGAATAAATTCCATTATAGACACCGCAAACTGCTTAAGCAAACATGTTTAGGGTTATGCTATTAATCACTGGCAAGATTGCACAGGATTCCTACCTATTCCTTTTGCAATGAAGGTCTTTTTTTATTTATTTAAAAAAATAATAATTAAAATTGTATGGAAAGTCATGACCACTAGATGTCTCTGTTGGCTTTCTGCATTCATTCCAACAAGTTCTGCCAAAAGTTTTTTTCATTTCATTATTATTATTATTTTTGCACAGGATTAAATAATTAATTGCCAGCTTCTCCCTGCCTCTGCCACTTTGTTCATTTCTTTTAAAAATGCAAACCACAAAAGAGTCTCTCTCGTGCAGATACAATACAAAGTATTTTTTCTGGCTTTAAAATGCAAAATCCACGAGTCTTCTAAATAAAAAATGGAGAGCTTTTTGCTCCCCAGATGTTTTCTCTACAACTCCCACTGGCTGCACCAGTATGGCCAGTGGTAAAAAAAATTATGCAAAGTGTAGTGAAAACTATCTGGAAGCCAAAGGTTCTCTATCCCTGTTCTAAATAGTCAATGAAAGTCAGGCTGGTGGAATAAAATAAAATAAATCCAAACATGAGTTGTGATATAGATAATTCTAATAGTCACAATAAGGTAGGGAACCAAAGTTAAGTTCCCTAAAGTTAAGCTCTGGATCAATTTTGTTAAGGGTCATACAGCAGAAATCAGCATGGCCTGAACTACAAAGATTCAAGACTAATATCCTGTCAGAACAGGCAAATGTTAACACAATGAATTCAGTAGTGTTAGCTGATGATGTTGCACTGGCAAATTACTAATATAAAGTAGACTTACACAGCCTGAGACTTACTAAGCCAAATGTACCCTATCCATCATGTTTTGTAGCCTTCCTGACACTCGGCAACTTCTGTCTCAATATAGGCAGACCATGGTTTGAGTGTTGGACTAAGGAGATTATCAGACACCCTAAATATAGCAGCACAGGGACACCAGGAGATAGCGAAAGGGCTTTCCTTTCAGATGACGTTGTTAACAGGTCGTCATGCTCCCCTGCCCCTTCCATTCCCCTGGCACTCCTTTTTATTCACGGGCTAAGCCATGAATTGATCCGTTGTTCCATTTCTGTAACAGAATGATGGGTGAGTGAAAAGGTGCCCCGTTATGCTGGTGCGATGCCAGCATCACTGGGAGGTCTATGTCGAACACTTCCAGGTGCAATTAGGACAAGGAGGTAAGTGACACTTTTTTTGTACCCTCCCCGGGTTACTTGTATTTTTTAAAGTGTGTTTTGTCCTTGGTACTGTATAACTTTTTAATGTTTATTTTTCTTTTTGAATTTCCTGCGTGATCGTCCTCCCACAAGAATGGCCAGGATTTCCTCTCCAGGAAGTGAATGCAGCTCCGGAGAGCTGCATTCACTCCTGGGCTGCTGAGGGGGAGGGAAAGAAGCGGCAAAGGTGAAACTTTTATTTTTTTCTATACCGTTACAGGGACGGTAGTGGGGCGGGAGAGGAGATACTGAGACAGGGACACTATTTTTGTCCCCGTCTGATAATATCCTAGTACTCTGGGAGACAAATATTTGAACCCCCACCTGGCCATGGAAACTCATTGGGTGACCTTGGGTACGTCACACACTCTCAGCCTCAGAGGAAGGCAAAGGCACACCCCCTCTGAACAAATCTCACCAAGAAAACCCCATGATGGGTTTGCTTTAGGGTCACCATAAGTCAGAAAAGACTTGAAGGCATACAACAACAACAGCAGCAACAACAACAACATGGCAGGCAGCAAAACCAGAACATTTGTCCAGTCCCCATTGAACAGATTGGTGTCTGTGTTGGCTTAGTATGCACTTTCTGTGGGCCTAGTATAAGATGAACCTAATGTTCTGATGAGCAGATTCCCCTCCATGTGACTCAGAATTGGACTTGGCTAATGTGGGTTTTGTGTTCCAAGAAACAGGGCAGTATCTCAGTTTCATTCCCCATCTCAAACATTTCACAAATGAAAAATGGGACATATGTGGCCAAGTAGTGTCTGAGTGGCTTTCCCTTTCCCTGGTTTTTGCAAGCTTTTTTTACCTCAAGAAGTAATTTGCAGTCACACAGAAGAGGATGTTTGGTTCAAAATGGAGGTGGGGCTACAGCAGTTTGCTTTTACCTGAGCCTACTGGGAAGGGCAAGATTCCAACCACTTCTCTTTTCTCCCCCTGATGAGCTGAATGCAAAATATTTTGCACTTTGAACTCAGTCTGTAGCATTTGAAGTAAGCTAAGAAGAAAGTGGAAAAGTGGGAAGATGAGAGAGAAACTAGGACGTTTTAAAAGCAACTAAAAAAAGTGGGACAGCAGAGGGTTAACTAGGGTTGTTCCTGCCAGACTGGGACAGTTAGAGAGTATGTTCACTCAACTCAGTCCTGAAACTTAGAAACCTCATGGAGCACCCCTAGGGCATTTTTAGTCAAAAAGAAAGAAAAGAAAAGAGGAAATGCATCACAAAAATTGTATAGGTTTGCATGAAATTTGTATGTGCTTCTTTATATATGATCCACAATGTCTTCAAATAGAGGGCTGTTCTCTGACATCCCTTCAAAATGGACTTTGGGTTTTCATTTTTTTGTATTTTGCAGTCAACATGGCAACCCTTGCAATTTTGTTTTTGTTCTGAAGACATCAACATTAGCACCTAAGTGGCGTGGGAAAGTTCCCATACTTGAGGAAGTAGACTTTATCCCATTAAACACTGGGACTTGCTGTGGGGGTTTATTCTCTCCAATATAAGGCAAATAGAGTTCAATTCACTCCAACTGACATGTTTTTTTACTGTTCCAGTACCTAAATTTGTTCCTGGACCAGACCTGACTGTACAGAGAGTTTAACTGCACTCTTCCAACAAAGTAGCCACAAATACAGTCTTCAAAACAGGATGCTTTGTGCCTTCAAATGGAGAAGCCAAGCTTTACTGCCTTTGCAGACTCCTCAGTTCCTGGCCATAGGTGTTTGTGGACTATCCCTGCAATTCAAGTTGGCAGAATGAAAACTGGTACCTTTAAGTGTTGTGTAGAAGACACTTGTACCTTTAAGTGTTGTGTAGAAGAGGGAATTTTAGCAGATCTTTCTCAGCATGCAACCAGGTAACAAGCAACACCTGCTAAAATTCCCTCTTCTATACACCATTATGAAGATACAGGAGCCTTCTCCAATTTTTACCCTGGCAACCCTACCTGAAATGGTTATTTTTAAAATATATTCCTTCCTAATTATGCACACTAGCTCCTATAACGTCTCCTGATAGCCACATACTCACCCAATATTCTCATTCATACCACTCAGAGGTATGTCTATTTAAACTCATGCCAGCATTGTCCTGGTAGATTCATATTCTACAGGGATCAAGGGAAGGAGGGCTAGTAACTCCTTTGGCTACTTCTCTTTAATCTTGCATTGAGTTTAGGATATCTGAATTGCATTTTATCTTAGAATCTCTCTCTCACTCCAATATACTAGCAGCTATTTGCTTTGATTTGCTTTTCATAGAATCATAGGACTCAGTCAGATGGGAGAATTAATTGCAGAAAATAGTGCATTACCTCACTATCACAGCAGTGTTCATTTGTTCCCACAATTCATTCGCAAGGTCATTGGCATGGAAAGCTATCCAAGTTTGAAGTTCGCACGGAGCATGCCCGCAAGAAAAGATGGTGGCTGTGCGTGAATTACCTGCCTTATTATTCCCCCAAAGCTTCCTCCATTCCCCGCTTTTTTGCCTTGTTAAATGAGAGATGCAGAAGAGTGATCTTATGTTTAAAAAACAGGGTTTTGTTTTGTTTTTTGCTCTGTTGCTTGAAAAAAACAACAACACTCAATTGTGTCCATGAAAAATAACAATGGTGGCTCCGGCCGCTTCATCGCCGTCAAGCCCACCTCCATGCACATCGGACCAATTACATTTTGACTTCCTGGATGTGCCCCAATTCAAATTGGCTGTTCAAATGGGCTGCTATTCACATTTTTGCATTAAAAAAAAGATCACAAGAAACAGCAAAAGTTGTAATCACGAACTACTTGGAGTTTTCAGCCCTCCTCCTTCCCAACACAGCAAATCCTGGCAGGATCTCATCTGGACAAAAGGTATTCTGCCCACATTCCTTGAGGATTTTTTCTATCATCCATACAACCCCATAGAATTGGAAAAGATGATGGAGGCCATCCAGTCCAACCCCCTGCCATGCAGGGGTACATAATCATTTCCTTTGACTCCTCCTCTTTTTTTTTAATGGTCCCAAGTGGCTGGCCTGCTTCCTTTCCACTCCCAAGGTTTTGAAAAAAGGCTCTTCATCCCTTCGTCTCCTTACATTCCCCCTTTCCTTCGCATCCTTACATTCTGTGATCTGCCGGCACATTCAGAAACCACGGCCTCCTCTAGCAGGCCAGTGGACAGGCTGGTTAGTGAATTCTGGAAGTTGCAGTCTGAAGAAGTATCATTTCACAAGCTCTGCCTACTGCTCCTGGCACCCAGGCCAAAATATCACTGATGGCTGTCATGGCCATGACATTGATGGCCTGGAGGCCCCTGTGTCCCTGGCACAGGGAATGCCTGGAATGGCAGCATCCCAAGTACAACAGATTCCAGGAAATGCAGTTTTTTGAGGGCACCAGAGGACTCTATAGTGAACACTGGACTCTGGAAGCCTCGTCATGGTTAATGTGGTTTTGATCATCCCTGATTACTGATTTAAAAAAGAATTATTGAAAAAGTGAAGAAGACTTTTGGGATTATCATCATCCTGAGATCTGATATGTATTTGTGGCTAAAACCTTCCACATTAATGTAGAGGTGACTGAAGCCTTTTTTTTTTTTAAAAATGAAACATCTGCAGTAGGAAGGCACAGAAGAATGGTGACCTGAAGCAAACTTATGTGTAGACTTCTGAATTCTTCAGTTCACTGATTTCTAGGTAAGCAGCAAAGAGCGGTTTTAGCAGTTTAGGCAAAAAAATTATGTTTGGGGCTAAATGTTCCAGAATTTCCCAGCCAGAGTAGTCAGCCTGAGAGACTCTGGGGTTGTCTAAATGGTGAAAATACTCCTCACAGAATGTGAGGAGAATCCTACCTGTCTTAATGGGATCCTACATCATTACACCGTATTCAGAAGGATGGGAGGGGTGGAAAAATGTCAAAAACACTGAAGGAAAAGCCTTTGTGGCTTTTCCTGGAGTTTTTAAATAACAATGAGGAGAATGCACATTCCTGCTCATTGGGACAAGCAATTCACTTTGAATCACTTTCCCATATGAGCAGAAGCACAAAGCTGATTGGCCAGATGAGCGTGGGGCGGGGCTTGCTAACAAGGCAAGCACCCAGAGTTGCCATGTTGGATTTTTGCCATAGCAAAGGAGTGCTAAGGCAATACAGTAAGACCCCTGTATCAACTGAATCATTATCCACTGATTCAGTTATCCATGGGACACAAGACAGCACACCTACCATAGAGTCTTCCCAGAAAATGTGTCTTCTCTAGCCATTTTCTAGGTCCTCCAAGGCAACTCTGTGGTATTTTAAACCAGAAGTCCCATTATTTTCAATGGCATTCACTATTAATGATGGTTTTTGGTATCCACCCCCCACAAGCCAATCCTCAGCGGATATGGGGGTCCTACTATAAAATGGGGTGGTTTTTTTTTCTTTTTAGCAAAGATGAAATATCACTGTATTGCACACAGGATTGTTTTTTTAAGAAAAAGTTTGGTGGCGGCAAATTCAGGTAAGTTAAAATGTGAATAATTCACTCATGGCTGCCATCTTGACTGGAGGGCATGCAAAGCTTTGATGGGGGAAAACCCATTAAGACAAATTGCAGCTGCTGCAATTTGCCATTACTGTAGAGCAATTTGGGGTGGGTTTTTTTTTTGGGGGGGGGACTTGTATAGATGGGCCCTATGAAATTTTAGTCCCAAAGTGTATTCCCCCCGCCAAGCATTTTACACAGCAGTTTCAGTACTTAATTTTATGATATTAGCCATATTTTGCACAGGGGCTGGCCTTAGCATCTCACTGGAGGAAACAAGATGAATGCAAAGAAAATATATTTTTTTAACATGCATGTGCTGGATGGGAAGAATGATGGGGTTAGCAAGGTGGTGCAGATGACGGCAGGATCTTAAATCACCATGGCAGCATCATAGTGCTATTGTAGGGATAGTGCGAAAGTGAGTGTTTCAATACTGTTATGTTTCTGGTTGCTTAAATAACGTGATTGCAGCAATTTACCACCTTCGTGTGATAAAGTCCTAACTCTCAGAGGAAGGCAAAAGCAAAACCCACTCTTTGAACAAATCTTGCCAAGAAAACCCTGTGATAAACCTATTTATCACCATAAGTCAGAAATGAATTGAAGGCACACATCAACAAACAGTAAAGCTACTTGTGTTTTGTTATTTCCAAATTATGCTTTTACATAAATGAAAACAGCCAACAACAATAATACCCCCAAAAGCATATTGTATGATATCATAGCAAGAAGAATTAATGAACTGATGATAGTCAATTCACTGATAAATAACAGTACCGTGATTAATCATTTAAGAGTCAACTGTCTAGCATCCTATTTAATCAAATGAATGTTTTCAAGCCTTCTTGGAAGCAAAGTCTTCAGTAAAACTACTGTAAGCCAAACCTCTCAACATTTCATGTTCATTGAAACCAGTGCTTATCCTACTAGGCATTCTTGTGACAGGGAAGTACAGACAGAGTTCTTTTTTAATTTAATCAAGTGTAAAATACAAAATGACCTCTCACCAGATGCAACAGTTACAAGTACCATGAAAATACTGCAGAGTACGGCACATAAATCATCTTGAATAATACACTTATGTATAAGTTGAAAGACTGCCAAAGCTACAGTATTTTTCTTGACCTTGATTATATAACCTTTTAAAATTGCTCTTGATCTCAGTCAGCAATTCTGGTGAATCAATGTCTTCCCAAAGGTGCAAAGGTACACATTATACATGGTTTTTGGACAGGGATCTTATAGTGTGTCTCCCAAGCTATTTAGAACCTATCCGAAATGCCTCAGTTAAGTCTACAAGTTGGGAATGGGATAGCAGCTGTCTCTCAGTGTGGCTCCCTGGTACTTGAACCAGACATCTGTGAGCCTTGCACAAGACCTAAGTTCTCTCTTTTGGACCTTCCATCTGAGATGAAGTGAGGTTTATTTAAAGTCTTTTCCACACCTCCCCTTTTGCTATCATGTTTGCAACAACAGTAAACATCTAATTCAGAAGAGAAATCCTGGTGCATGTCCTCTTCCCATAAAACTCACTGTTCTATACACTGATCAGAAGAAAAATAACATATAACATTACAATACTATGGACACTGACACAGAAGTCCTAATATATTCCATTAAACAGTGTGTATTGGGGCCCATCTACACAGTGGGGAAAAAAAGCAGTAGCTTGCAGTAATGGCATTTCACAGCAGCCGCAACTTGTCTTAACAGTGTTTTAGCCTCAGACGCCCCCATAAGCTTTACATGTCAGATGGCGGCTGTGAGTGATTTACTTGTGTTAGTTCTTTGCTGCCACAAAACTTTTTCTAAAAACTTGTCTAAGGTGCACTGGAGCAATATAGCAAGTTTTTGATTTTACAGGAAAGCAAAAACAAACACCTCACTTTGTTTTATTGCCTTAGCGATTGCTTGCTAAGGGGAAAATCCAACATGGCGGCAGCAGGCACTTGTCCTGTTAGCAAGCCCCACCCTTGTGCTCGCCCAGCCAATCATCTTTGCTATTCCCTTTGAATCACTTGTCCCAACAAGCAGGAATGTGCACCCCTTTGCTGTTTTTTTTTTAAAAAACTATGGTTGTTTTTGCCCATTTTGGGCCCCCCTCCTTCCAAATAGTGTGGATTGGTGCAGGATCCCATTTAGACAGGTGTGATTCCCAGTGAATTCTATGAGTATTTTCACCATGTAGACAATCCATCGGATTGCAGCCTGAAGGAGGTGGGAAGGGAGTTTTTATTTGGGCTGAAGGCAGCTTCACCCTTCACCAACTTAAGCCCGTATTCTCTGTTACCTTCCAGTGTAGAAATGGGAAAAGTTACTTATTTAAAGAATAAAATTCCAAAAGATGTAGTGATTAGCTTGTGGGTGGGAAACATATCCCCCTCCCCCAGTTTGTGGTGACCATGGTGGCTGTGGATTTTTGTCTCAACAGTAATTTTTCCAAGATCTGCTCTAATTCCACCTTCCCCTCCTCCTTCAGCTTCTAGTCAGAGCCAGAGGATAAGCTGAAAATCACTTTTCTCCCTGCCCTGAGATTTCCTTTTGAAACAATACCTGTGAAATTGCGATTCTCTTCTCTTCTCTCCTCTTTCTTGGGCAGAATGTCTGCTGCTTCTCTCTCCTGATGTCCTGAGTGAAATGGACAATTGAGCTTGTGCAAGAAAAAAAAAGGCGCAGAGATTCTCCTGGTCAATGAACTATCTTACTTCAGAGCTGGATAGGCTTGGCTTAGTGGTGGTTACATGACGGTGGGGGAGTTCTCTGCCTACATCTCTGCTGAATTAAAGACACAGCAGACTGAGACTGACTGACCATACAGGAGGCAGGCAGGATTATTGGGAGGTCCCTAAAGTGTGGGACTCTGGTCAGTTGCCCAATTTGGCACCCTAAAGCTACCACTGGTATCAGTTGTGTCTGTGATGTTTGTTGCTGTTACTGTTGTTATTAGCCTTCAGTTTATAGTGACCCTGTGATGAGATTTTCTTAGCGAGATTTGTTCAGAGGAGGTTCACTATTGTGCTCTTTTTTAGGCAGAGAGAGTGTGACTTGCCCAAGGTCCCCCAGTGGGCTTCCATGGCTGACTAGGATTCATACCCTGATCTCCTGGACTCCTAATCCAGTACTGAAACCACTATACCTACACTGACACTTATGATGCCAGCATCAGTACATAACACACTTCATCCTTTACCGATATTAACAGACCAGTAGAGGGTCAAACTAGATGTTAACAGGAATGCATTTTGCCTGCACTTAACAAATTTCCCTCTATCTAGCCACAGGATTTTGTCAGAACTACAGGCCACAGCAATCTGACTTGCAAAGCGAGTCCATGTTTGCTGTCCAATGTCCAATAACAAAATAAAGCATGTTAAATACAAGATATAGAGGTTAGCAAAGGCAGATGATAGCTGATGAAGAGAATCAACTGAAATGTGGTGGTGGTGGAGAGTCCTGTGAATACCATGGACTGCCCCAAAGATAAATAAATGAATCCTAGGGCAAATCAGAGGAGCATTGTAGTAGTTTGAACATTGGACTATGACTCTGGAAACCAGGGTTTGAATCCCTGTTTCAGCCATGGAGACTCTGGAAACCAGGGTTTGAATCCCTGTTCAGCCATGGAGACCCACTGGGTGACCTTGGACAAGTCACACTCTCTCAGCCTCAGAGGAAGGGAAAGGCAAACCCTCTCTGAACAAATCTTGCCAAGAAAATTCCATGATAGGTTTATCTTAGGGTTGCTATAAATCAGAAATGACTTGAAGGCACACAACAGCAGCACAGCAAGTCAAGCCTGAACTATCTCTAGAAGCCAAGCTGATTAAGCTGAGACTGTCATACTTTGGACATTTCATGAGAAGACATGACTTACTAAAAGAAACAATAAGGATTAGTAAAGTAGAAGGCAGTAGGAAAAGAAGACTGCATTGCAGATGGATAGATTCACTCAAGGAAGCCACAACCCTGAGTCTGTAAGACCTGAGTCTGTAAGACCTGTTGATGATAGGGCAACTAGGAGGTCTCTCAATCATAAGGTCGCCAGAAGTTGAAGTCCACTTGACAGCAGTTAACAACAACAAAAGTCATATGGAATGACAAGCAGGTATCTTTCCATCATTTGTAGGAGCACCTCTTTTAAATATATGTTTAAATGTGTTGTCTAATTTGATTCTGAGTGGGGAGGTGAAGATAAAGTACATTTCCATTAACTTTGGGACTTAAGTGAGGACTGCATCAAGTTAGATCTAGCCAAATGAACTATGGATTATTGCAACTAGCTAGTAATGTGACACACACCACTATTTTTATAATCAGTCAGTCATTTATGTATTGACATGCAGAAGAAAGCATGGGGCTATGCTGGCCAATATATGTGGCTAGTGGCTTAGAGGGTCATCAAGGTGTGTTTGGCTTGGTAAGTCACAAGATTTCTCTGGCTCAGATTCATTTACTCCATGCCAATGAGAAAGCTGAGTACAAGTAAGCAAGGGCAAAAGGAGGTGAGTCATCAAGATCAGTGAGGTATGTACAGTTTCCTTGTGCATTTTTGAAGATGGGGAGGCTTGTATAAGAGAGATGGCAAGATGTAGCCATTAGAATGTGGATGGGCAACTACTGCCTCCTCCATTTCTGTGGTGCCTGGACCACACATTGTAAAACAGGGTGGTAAAAAGCACAAGGATCAGGGGCCCATTTCCCCTCTGAGTCCCTTAATATGTCCAGAAATATCTTCTTTTTTTCAGTCATGCATATATATGCCTTTAAGCTGTGTGTCAGCTTATAGTGACCTCATGAATTTCATAGGGTTTTCTCAGGCAAGGAGTACTGAGAGGTGGTTTGTCATTGTCTTCCTACAACCCTGGTTTCCAGAGTTGTAGTCCAGCATTCAAGCCACTATGCCACGCTGGCTCTTCTAGCCAGTTTAACTACAGCCATATGTGCCTGTGTCCAACAGGCAAGGTAAACAGCAGCTACTTCCAGAATCCCTTACTGGATATGTGTGAACAGCAAAACAGAGAGAAAGTGGGAGAGCAGATAAGCCTGCAGAACCAGCTCTTCCCAGCATGTTAAAAAAGCATAGATCTATAGGTTTTGCTACCAAAATGGAAATCATAAGATATCTGCTTGGCCATGAAAACTCACTGGCTGACCTTGGAAAAGTCACACACTCTCAGCCTCAGCAAATCCTGTGATAGGTTTGTTTTAGGGACACCATAAGTCAGAAAATACTTGAAGGTACACAGCAACAACAACAAGAATCTCTTTATTTCCCAGCTCAAGCTTTATTGCATTTTTAACCACTGACACACTGCTGCAACCTGACACTGAATGTTTGTTTTTCCAGCCATTCTTCCCCATGCTCCTAGTGCCAATGCTACTAAATAAAATAAAATAAAAAAAAAATCATCTAGACAGTGAGAAGAAGAAAAGATTGGAAGCGGTGACCATAAAAACACTTAGTAAAAGGCTTTGTTAACTGAAGTATGCTTGTATTGTTTTTATCTATTGTGCATTACCTCAAGACCTTGGTGGGCTGTGAGGTGATATATCAATATCTTAAATAAGTAATAAGTTAAAATTCTCATCAAGAAAACCCCCAAAACATATGCTTAGTAGGGGTGCAGTTCCATGCTGGGTCTCTGGGAGAGATGGAGCTCACACCCACCAAAATTGCCCATATCTGGGTTAAACTGTTGTACTAGGACTGGGGAGACTTGGGTTCAAATCCCCACTCAGCCATGAAGCTCATTGGGTGCACTTAGTGTGATAACTATCTCTCAGCTGAAATTATTTCACAAGGATAAAATTGGGAAAGAGAACCATGTAAATCACCTTAAATTCCTTGGGTGAATGGCAAGATATAACCATAACAAAGAAAAGCCCTGAAGCTAACTTTAATTAATATATTTATTTAACAAATTATTAATAAGATTTTAAAAAAGACAAAATTCCCAGACCAGCAACAAAGACAATCAAAGCTAACTAAGCAAGTAGTAAACCTTGCCATATTTAGACAACATGGACATGAAAGAACAAGATCCCATTTACTGGCTCCACCTTTGTGTTTGTGCTCCTATGGAAACAGCATGCACACGTTCAGCTTCTGTACCAGGAGTGTGAATCATGCAGCCTTCCAGCTGTTGTTGCATTGCAACTCCCAGCACTCAATATAGTTGGCTGTGCTGACTAGAACTGCTGGGAAGTGAAGTCCAACAACATCTGGAGGACTATATAATTCCCACCCCTGTTCTATGCAATCTGCAAAATCCCTGGTTGTTCAAGCTTGTATGTGTATTGTACTTAGTAATTCATATCCTGCCCTTCTGCATACAAAAGAATCTCTGAAGGCAGTTTACAAGAGATAAAAACAAAAACAGTGTGCACATCATTAAAACAGCAAACAAAACTAAGTAAAACAAAAACAATGGAATGGATGGCAGCTCTAATGCTCTTCATATTTTTGGATTACTGTCACCACACTCTACCTGGGGCTGCTTTGGAAGAATGTTCAGCAACTACAGCTGGTACAAAGAGCTGCAGCCAGACTACCTAATGGGTAGTTTTAGGGAGCATAAAATGCTTTGTTAATGACAGTGCTAGTATGCCTTACTAACCCCTCTCCACGGTATCTCATAACTGGAAATATTGGACACTTATCAGGGTCAGGGTTGGCTGAGGCAGTTGGGGGTCACAATGACCTGAGACATGCCTGGAAATATAATGGTGAGAAAACCTATATTAGAATTGAGCAGGAAGCCCCCATAATGGGTTTATGCTAACAACCCAGTCATTAGAGGGGGATGTGCTAATCTTCCAGCCTTGGGCATTTCAGCAATCAATCAATCAATCAAGTAATCAAGCAAGCAATTCAGTGATCACTCCTTAATCTACACCCTACAGAAATCTCTCCTATACCCCCTCCTGTCCAACCTTGCAAGATTGTTGCAAACCCATCAATTTCTATCTCCCAGCAATTAAAACAATTAGTTGAGTTTCATTTTCCTTTGTCTGTTCCATGGGAGAGTCATTCAAACTCTGTTATTACCAAATTCTCTTCTCCAAGGCACAGAACAGGCTATAAATATTAGCCCCCAACAATAGAAAGGTGTGTCATAGTGGATGAACCCAGCCACTCTCTTTCTCAGTGTGCCCCAGATCAGAACCTCCTCTGCCACCCTCAGAGACATGTCTGAGTATCCTCGCTGCACGGAACTCTCCTCTTCAAGACAGTTAACTATCACCCTATCATCCCAGACCTCTCTCCCTCTATCCAACCTTTCTGTCTTACTGTGTTATAGTCTTGTTTGGTTCTTGGGAACATATGTTGTGTATGTTAGTTAATTTTTGCGTTATTCTAATAAAATACTTTATTTCACTTTAACTGGAATGCTCTCTACAGTTATTACTGGTATACACAAATGAAAAGATCCCCAAAGTTACCCTCCTCTCACAGGCCTCCTTTTGAGCTAATAATTCCCCCAAATATTAAAGGAGATTTTGGCATCATGGGTGGGACTCTAAAGCACCCCAACCTCTTAAGGTAACAACAGCTCCATTGGCTACTGGTCTATTTCCAGGCTCTATTCAGTGTTTTGGTTATAACTTGTAAAGCCTATACAGCTCAGGTCCCGTTTATCTGAAGGAACCTTTTTTCCTATGAGCCTGTCCATGTTGGGAGATCTGTTGGGGAGGGCCTTCTCTCTGTCCCACCACCCTCACAGGTACACCCGGTGGGAACCTGGGAGAGAGCCTTGTTGGTGGCTGATCCCAGGTACAGGAATTCCCTTCTTAGAGAGACTTCATGATGTCCTTCTTGGCAGGGGATGAAGCCCCCCCTTCTTTTTACAGCCTTTAGGAACTGATTGCTAATGTGGAAAGAGTTTTTAATAATATTCTGTATTGTCTATATTTGCTTCTTTTTAATGTGCATGCTCCCCCCCCCACCTTCCAGTTATAGTTCAATTAAACTTTAACTTTTTGTGGAGCTTGTGGGATTGAATGCTGCTCCAGTAAAAATAGAACCTTCCTCCCATAAAAGACATGCGTAAATGAGAGCTCAAATCTTACTGGTTAGTCGCAATAGCAATAGCATTTATATTTCTATACCACTTATCAGTGCAAAGCACTCCCTAAGCGGTTTGCAATGTGTGTTAACTAATTGCCCCCAACAAGCTGGGTACTCATTTTACCAACCTAAAGAAGGATGGAAGGCTGAGTCAACCTTGGAGCCCTTGGGACTGAACTCACAACCTTGTGGCTGCAGTACCAGCATTTAACCATGGCACCACCAGGGCTCCATAGTAGAGTCCCAAGTAGAGTAGACACATTCTGTCAATTGTTGAATGCTGAATCAACATGTAGGTAGCTCCATTTGATTTAGGCTGCATCTGCACTACAGAAAGTAGTGCTTTAACTGTCATGGCTCAATGCTATGGAATCTTGGGATTTGTAGTTTACTGTGGTACCAGAGCTCTCTGGCAGAGAAGGCTAAATATCTCACAAAACGGCAAATCCGAGAATTCTGTAGCATTGAGCCTTGCCAGTTAAAGCAGTGTCAAACTGGATCATTTCTGCAGTGCAGATGCAGCCTCAGTCAACGAGAGTGCAAGTTACAGTTTATTGGTGACAAACAGATGGGGAAAGACACAGAACAGAAATAAGAAAGTGTTCTCACATCCCTTTGGTCAAATGCTAACACAGCCTCAAGTGCAGATGATCCCCAGGCCCATGCAGCTGGAAGTTAACATTGTTCTCTTAGTACCAGACAGGCCTCCAAGTTCTAGGGCAATGTGTTTCCTTTTCCCAAGACCAGGAAGATTATCAGACTGATCAAAAATGGTGTTATGATGACACCATGAGATCGCAAAAGGGCTTCTTTATTAGATGTCATTGTCCTCTATCGTCTCCCAAGCATTCTGCTGCCATTATGGGGACATTCTTTTTTATTGTTGGGGAGAAGCCTGCGATTGAATCTCCCATGGTGTTTCTGTTCCAGATTTGCCTGCATGCGACAATGTGCCCCATTTTGCTGGCAAGATTCCAGCATCAATGGGCAGTCCTGCCAGAACACATCTGGGTGAGATCGGGACATCCAGGTAAACTACCCTCTTTTTGTACCCTCCCCGGGTTACTTGTAATGTTTTTAGTGTGTTTAGGTGCTTGGTGTCACTTTTTTGTGTTTATTTTTATTTTTTAATTTCCAGTGTGATGAAGTCTCATGAGAACGGGCAGGATTTCAGCCCAGGAAGTGAACGGAGCTCCGTTAGTGCTCCATTCACTCCTGGGCTGCCTCAATGATGGGAGAGAAGGTAAGTGAAGTGGTGGGGGGTTATTGTGCCAGGACAGGGTGAAATTGGAGATTGTGGGACAGGAACACTATTTTTGTTCCTGTCTGATAATCTCCCAGGTCACAGAAAATCTAAGTGAGGCTTATATAGTTAAACAGGATAAGTCTTTTAGAAGTTATAAGAAGCTACTCACAGACTTGAGAGGGTTGCAGTTCCCTTCTCCTCTCTCCCCCACACCCCCAAGACTAAAGAGGAAGACCCCTGCTCTCAGTGAAAGATCTTCTTATCATATCTATCTCCTACTGGTTGCATCTCATACATCCCACTCTTCAGCTTCTTTAAAAATGACTCATTTTCTCTCTTCTCCTCTCATTCCCACCCTCTGTTCTCAACTAACTACAAATGCTGCAAACTGAGTTCAAAGTACAAAAGTAGTTTTCATTCAATTAACTCAGCAGACTGGAGAGGAGCAGATGGAATGTGCTCTTCCCAATGGGCTCTGTGGCATTACTAAGGCTGGTGTCACCCCTCCCTCCAATCACCTGGTGTGGCCCGATCTCTTCGCACCCCCCCCCAGTGCTGCTACTGAGTGGGCTCCAGCAAAAGCAAACTGCGGCATCCTCTCCTAGCTTAAATAACTTCTGCCATCTTGACCACATTGCGATGTTGCTTGGCCATACTTGTCCTGGTTTTCATCTGTGAAATGTTGGATGGTACTTGTCCTGGTCTTCATCTGTGAAATGTTGGACCTTTAGGCTTAAGGCTCCCTTACAGAGTACACAAAACTCAAGCAACGTATAGTGAAGCTATGAAAGAGTTGAAACAAATTAGTGTGTAGTTATATTATAATGACAGATGAAAAGCCTAATTACTAAACTCCCTGTCACTTCCATAAACACAACTCCCTACATAGCAGCAGTGGTAAGATGGCCTCAATTGCTATGGGGAGTGATGGGTAGGATGGAAGTGAAAGGAGAGGAAGAACAGCTCCTGTCCCCTTGATTTTGCTATGCCTTGCTTGGGAAAGGGATTATATCAGTGTAACAGACAACTATGCCAGTGTAAATCACCCACTGTATTGTCACTGGACTGCAATGTCCATCAGCCCTAGCCAGGATAACACACAGTGAGGAATAATAGAAGCAACTGTCTAACAATATCTGAAGGGTCCCATCTGAAGGGAGGCTTCCACCTAGAGATTGAAGTAGTATGGCCCAGGCAGAGATTTACACAGATTTACTACTTCAGTGAGGAGAACTAGGCCAATGATTTTTTATTATTATTGTTATTTGTTACCAGACTGCCACATAGTGGCAGTTAAGTACAACAGGGAATGGAAGGTTGATTCCCCCCCCCCCCGCTTGATACTCTCTCTGCCTGTAAATGTTTCTTGACCTGCCTCTTTATCCTGCCCAAGAGATCCATAGCAGCTAAATGTATTGCTTTCCTTTCCTTTGTGTGCTGCAGTTCAATGCAAAAATCTCAGCTTTATTTGGTAAGGTGTCCATGCCAGTCTTTCCTTGTGATCATGTTGTCCTGGGGGAGGGGGGCACACTGTCACTGTACTTTTATCTAGCATCCCAGCAAGTACCCATTCACTTGGGCTGACTCATGGATTCTTTCAAATGCAATATGTATTTCACTCCAGACCCCTTCGTTTACATTGCCACAAGGAAACAAATACAACACCACTCACCTTTCTACCTTTAACCCTTGAGCTGTGTCTACCCTCATATGATGCAGTGCTTAGAACAGGGTTCTGGAAGAGGTTGCTAGGTGTTCTGCAAGAGACTGTGACTGGAAAAAAAAAGCAACAATATACTTTTTTTGAGCTGTAGATGTAATAATTTTAATGCAGTTTTTATGCAGGCATTCCGACAAGCCTGAACATTAATTCAAGAGTTCCTCCAGGCTAAAAGGGTTGAGAGAGGCTGGCTTGGAGGTATCACATTGAAACAGGATAGACTTGGATTCAAATCACTACCCAGCCATGCAGCTTTCTAAGTGTCTTGGGATAGTCATCCCATCTCTCTGCTTAAACTACTCAGTGGTGGGTTGTGACTTCCACATCAGTGGAGCAGTGAATCTACTCTGGCATTTTGTTTGAACATTTAGAGGCTCTCCTAAACTGTATCCCCCAAACAACAACATTTTTTTTTTAATTTCGTACCCACCTCTTGCTATGGATCAAGGCAGGGAACAACAAATTAACATATAACAAATAATGTCAATTAAAAACACATATCACTTAAAAACACATAGAATCATAGAATTGTAGAGTTGGAAGAGACCATGAGGGCCATCCAGTCCAACCCCCTGCCACGCAGGAAATCATGATCAAAGCATCCCCAACAGATGGCCATCCAGCCTCTGTTTAAAGACCTCCAAGCAAGGAAACCCCACCACGCTCCGAGGGAGTGGTGTTCCACTGCCGAACAGCTCTTACTGTCAAAAAGTTCCTCCTAATGTTGAGGTGGAATCTCTGTTCCTGGAGCTTGCATCCATTGCTCTGTGTTCCAGTCTCTGGAGAACCAGAAAACAAGCCATAAACCAGATAAAACACATAATATCAATTTAAAAGAACAAATAAAATCAATAAATTTTAAAACAATCTATGCATAGTTTAAAATTCACAATTTTGCTTGTGAATAGCTTGAGTATTTGATAACTCCCTTAAAGTTCAGTCTAAAATCCAGAGCGGTTGTCACTAGGGGTTGTCTATACAAGGCTATAAAATGTAGTTTGATGTACACTAATGCCAATTTGCAGCAGCTTTCATTTGTCTCAATGATTTTTTTGGCAAGATCGCAGGCATGTAAAGCTAGCTGTGTTCCTTGTTCAAACGGGCATGCCTCCGAATCAAAGTGGTAGGCACAAGTGAATTATTCACGTTTTATTCCCACCATTTGCTGCTGCCACACAGTATTTTTTTAAAGAAAAAAAGCATATCCAAGGTGCAGAAGTACAATATTTTGCTTAAATAAATAGAAAAAAAGGGGGTGAAGTGTGCTTCTTTGCCTCAGCACACAATTGCTATGGCGAAAATCCAGCATGGCATTTTGGGCCACTTGCCTTGCCAGCAAGCTCCTCCTCCTGCACATGTTTGACCAATCAGCTTTCCATTTCCATTCTTATTGGGAATGTGCAGCAAAGCGAAATCAGTTGTCCCAGGGAGTGGGAATGTACATTTCCTCTAGATTAAAAAAAAAAAAAAAAAAAAAAAGGAGAAAAACCATGAAGGCACCAAAGTTTGGCACACTTTTCTCACTTTTCCACATTAGCACTGCTTTGGTGATCCATGGTGGTGCGATCTGCTTTCTACACTGCCATCATAACTCTGCCTTCCAACCCCTGCATGCCCTCCCTTGTACATTCTTGTCTCCTGGATGAGGGAGGACTGTCATTCCTTCTTTGTCAGTGGGGGGAAGGGGGAAGAAGCCACCACTTTGCACCTGTCAAAGAAAGAATGAGAGATTGTTACCTTCCCCGATAGCCCCCATCTTGGAATATCAAATATTTGGTAATATTTAATAATTTGGCTTAATGTGACCTTCCACGTGGTTAGCAGGTAAACCAGGATCCCATAATACTAAGACTGGAGTCATGTGTGACCAAAGGACGGGCTTTGGAAATTCCCCAAAGCCAAATACTCAGGTCGGAACTTAACATCTGGAGGTGAGTCATTCACTAATCCACTCAATGATAGCAGAGTCCTTGATGTTTGTAAAATGGATCCTTCCTTCCATTGTTCCCTTCCAACAAAAGACCTTGCCTGCTCCTATTCATTTCAAAATACAGCACCCATTAACGATCTTTAACTCTTCTGGAGCACCCTGGGAGCCTCTCAGAAACATTGTATTCCACTCAAAATCCTATCCCTTCAGTTCCTCTTCCTCTCAGCTTCACGTCGGACTGTGTAGCCATCCCATGTTCCATGCCCCCTCACTGCCGGTGTACTTTGCAATTGCATTTCTGCAGGATTGGTACAATATAACCTGCAATTGCCTCACTCTATTCCTCTATCCAAATACTGCCTACTATATTCGATAGCCTTGTGTGAGTGCCTGAAGCCTGACTGTTTGTGTGACTGCTGTTGATATCAATTTCCTATAAAGATAATTTAATTGTATCTTTTGGCTTAGAGTCTTCTTCATTCCTACTGGTATCATAGGTTAAAAGATCCCGCCATTGCCCAGCCTCTTGCATGCCACGTTGAGCTAATTAAATTCCCCAAGTTAATAGGAAATTATAGGATCCCCACGCAATTTAGGTGACAAGTTGTTCCTCATGAAGAGACATTGTCATTCTTTCCTTGGTAGTAGTGGTGTGGGAAGCCAGCTGCACCTCCCTGTGCCTGCCAAAGAAGTAATGTCAGTCATTCCTTCCCTGGGAGCAGTCTCCCCAGAAAGGGAGGAAATCATTCCTTCTTTGAGGAGGAGGGGGAGGAAGAAGCAGGCTGCATGCTTTGCTTTCCCTCCCCCCTTTTTTTGCTACAATCACAGCAAACATAAAATAAAATAAAATAAAATATACAGGCATGGAGTGGAATAGCAAGGGTGAAGGGGAGAGAGGGAAAAAGACCGAGCATCACACCCCCTCATACCACAGGATTTCCATCATCTCGGTACTGTTGTGGAAGGGATCTTTCACACAAGGGGGAATACTGGCATGGGGTGGAATTGAGAGCAGTTGAGCTATAAAAACGAATGGAACGCAAACCAGGAATAGAATAGACATGGTGTTGTGCAATAAGTACTGGCCAAATTTGTGAATATCTTGCTGCAGTTCTGGAATAGTTGCCTTGTGTGATAATCTCCTTGGTGCCTTCCAGTTGTGTTGGACATCTACTGCCTTCATCTCTAGTCAACATCATAGGATAATAGGACTGGTACTCCAACACATCTGGAAATCCCAGATTGGCAAACACTGGTGTATAGGATTGTGGCCTTCTAAAATATATATTGAAAATAACCAGAAACATCTTGGGATATATGTTGAGTCAGGATTGCCTGTTGCCTTTCTATCTGTAAAAGTCAACTGGATTGGAAGATGATTCTTCCTTCAACATTGATGAGGAAAGAACATCCTTCAGCACATTTGAAACTAGGAGGATGGCTAAGGAACAACCAGCAGTGCTTGGCACACCTCAGCCTCCTCCGGCACGTTGTTGTTGCCTTCCAGCACCTCCCAACTAAGGTCACTGCCAGGGTATCCACACTATGTAGCTGGGGCAGTTCGATACCCTTTTACTAGTCATGGTTCCATCCTACAGAAGAATAGATATGTACTTGCTTTCACTATATTTTTGGAGGGTGGGGTTCGTGTAAGACAGTCTTAGTGGTAACTGTATGGTGGCTTATGAGGATGTCTTACTAGCAGAGCAATTTTCCTTTGTGCCACAATGCTATGCTTTCTGCATTATTGGCTCAGCTGTGCTTATCCACCTAGCCTTTCTGCAAAGCCCCAAATAGCCTCTTTAAAATCCAGCCTGTGCTATCAGTCTCATTTTGGTTTGAAATGCAGACCAGTTTCACCTGTGGGGGGAAAATCTCAGTGGGTGGGACTGAGAGTCAGGTACCCTTATTTATATCTTGCAGATTCTACTGTCTTATTATGAGGGAAATTCCAGGATTTTGTTCCATCCATACTTTTCAGAGAACTGAACAGATTCATTCTGCATGGACTAATACACAAATTGGAATGCAGTTATTCTTTGGATTTCATGCTTCTCTGAATTTTGCAATATAGTTCTCATCCTAAACAACAATGAAATCCCAAAATAAATAAATAAATAAATAAATATTGAAGATGCTTGTTGTAGGATATGATATATAACTTAAGTAATACACAGTAAAATGCATCTTTTAGGGTAACATGCATACAAAAATTCAAATGTGCAGAATATGTTAAAAGCAACATATACATTTACATTTGTGAGTGAACAAATGTAAAGCTGACTTGCCTAATTCTGACAGCTGTACCTACACAAAATTTAATAATTTTCAAATACAAAATAGCCTTGTAGCAACAGCACAGAATCAGCATGGTGTAGAGGTTTGAGCGTTGGTTATGACTCCCAGAGACCAAGATTTGAATCCCTGCTCAGCCATGCAAATCCACTGGGTGACCTTGGGCAAGTCATACACTCTCTCACAGCCTAAGAGGAAGGCAATGGCAAATCTCTTCTAAATAAATCTTGCCAAGAAAATTCCTATCATAAGGTCACCATAAGTCAGAATTGACTTGAAGGCACATAGCAGCAATAACAAGCAACAGCATCCTGTCTGAGTGAGCACCAATCTGAAAGGCTTGCATTTGTATTATATCTTTACATCCCATTTTCTTGAAAGTAATTAAGTAGTTACATTAAATTACTTAGAAATCTGGCCTGTATTTTAAAACCCATTCTCCCCTTGCTTAACTCAGCACGCACAACAAGGAATGTCAATCTTCACCTGTATTATCCTCACATACAAGGATGAATTATTCCCATAGCTTTATCCCTTAGGCTGGAGAGAATGAAGATTTCTGTGCAGCATTTTCTCAGTATTTGGATCTGGAGGGAATTACAGTACAGAAATACACATAGCTTTTATGTCCAAAAACCTGTTTTATGCACAAATTATTATTTCTCCAGAATAATTCTCCAGAACATTTTGTAAGATGCAGATACCAGGAGAAAACTGCACAGAAATCTTCTTCCTGACAGGATTTCCCAAGTGTCAGTGAAATCTTTTTGTTTGCAGAAGAATAAATAAACATTGGCGAGAATCCTGTATCAGTGTATACTTAGTACAGTACTTAACTAAGTAACTTCTCCTGGCCTGAACTCCCCCCGCCCCCGGCCAAAAAAAACCCTGATGGAAACTGTTCAACCATGCTCTGATCCTCAGCAGAATGGACCTCCATCTCTCCATGCCCGGTAAAGTATATTGGGGGGCGGGAGTTTTGATTATGGCAATATTGTCAAAATCATGATTAAGTAGTGATTGTGAATATGAAAAAGGTAGTTAGGTAACAGTAAGGTAAATTTTGTGTTCAGGATCATTACCTAGTCACAATTTTGACACTGTTGCCATGGTTGAGTGATGCTTCCGTCAGGTTTTAGGTGGTCGGGCCAGGAGAAGTTACTTAGTTAATTACTTAGGGATAAGTGCCTTGTTAAGTAAAAACTGATACAGTATTCTGGCCATTAATTCCATCCCTATCCATGATAGAACACGAGGAACTGCATGAGGTGATGCTTGAACCATGTCATATTTCTCCTCCAACATTTATTGAGGCTGAATTCATACAACTATAAAATTATCCCCGTACATGTCTGCCCAAGAATTGAGGTCTGTTGGAGGAGCTCTCCTTTGTGTTCCACCAGTGGGGGCAATACATTATGAAATGACACTGGCATACTCTCTAACTGTCCTGATATGGCTGGGACAGTCCCAGGTAATCCTCTGCTATCCCACTTTTTTCAGCTGCTTTTAAAATGTCCCAGTTTCTCTCTGTCCCTCCCACTTTCCACCTTTGTCTTCAACCACTGCAAACTGAGTTCAAAGAACATGGAGGGCCCACTGTATAAGTAACTAGAATGTTTGCAACACATTACTGCTAAGTTTGGTTGTAAGGGATGTTACCTGAATTGTGTGGGGTCCGTAGGGACCCACTCATGTCACTCACATTAAGATATTAATATGGGGAATTTTAATTAGCTCAAATATGGCCGCGAGAGGCTGGGTAACTATGACATCTTTACACCTGTGTATACCAGTTCTAACTGATGAGACTCTAAGCCAAAGTAAAATAAAAAAAATGTTTTTTTATTGGAAAATAATTGCGGTACCACTCACATGTGCACTCACACTTCAAGGAATCACACAAGGTTAGTGAAGAATCAGGAGGAAATATTGGTACAGAGGAATAGATTTTGGGGATGATAGGCTATACTTTACCTGTCCTGAAGAGCAGACATGCATGCAGCAGAGAAGTACAGCTATGCATGCTGGATGACACAGGAAACCAACAGAGTAACAGAGACTGGAAAACCATGCAAACTTTGGCTGGGTTTTGGTGTCATATTTATATCCCATATTGCACCCTCAAGTTGTATTTTGAGTGGACAACAATGTTTGTGTGAGTTTTCCAGAGCTTAGACAATGGAAGCTGTGGCTTCGTTAACTGTTAGTTTCTGTTAATTGTTGGAACATTAAGGCTGATGGGTTTGAGGCAACCTTCTATTGTTGTATAGGCAAGGTGTGAAGGAAGACCTTTGCAGATTAAAGGTGTCCCAATCTCTTGTTTGTGTTGGAGTATGACTCATGGCCAGGTGCATCGAGGGTGGATTAGCACATTCCTCCCTAACAATTTGTCTAAGGGCGGTGTTTCACATAACCAGTTCTGGGCATGTCTGAGTTTTGGGAATTTTCAGAGACAACTTCCATTAGGTTTCTGGATGACCTTTACATGAACCCTTCTGTGGAGTCCTGGTCAGCCAGGACCTACTTGAACTGTTGTTTAGTGCCAAAGCTATGAATGATTTCCCATTAATAAATTATTGTAATGAAGGGGGCATAAGGACAGGTAACAGGGAGTCATCTACCACTATCACTGTCTGAGAAGCAGAAAATTTATTGTAGTGTTCTAAGACCCCTCTCTGAATTGTAGCAGAGGAGAAGCACCTGAATGTCCATTCTAAGTCGTATCAAATACTGTAAATACCGTTCCTGCTCTTTAGTACCTGATGGACATCTTCTGGGGAAACTGGAGTGGCAAACATCTCTACAAGTACATCACAAGGCCATCCTATTTATTGAGCTTTTCTGGCAGGCCTAAATTAAAATATCCTCTGGTCCAGGTCAAGTTGACATGAAAATGTAATACACACACAGACACAGAAATTTTGATTTGAACAGGGGAAAAAGTCCTTTTGGAGTCCATGAATATAGATGCCAAGAGATATAGATTAATTCAGCCTTATTTAAATGCAGTTGATCATTTGATGTATATATACAGTGAAAAATCACTCCCTTGTAATGAACAACAACAAAAAAAGCAAAATAAAAAAAAATGATTGCATAGAAGAGGAGGCCTTTAAGGAAAAGCCTAACAACCATTGATAAGATGCCTAGGGAATGTAGTGTTATACAGTGATTGATTAAAATAGATTGAAGTGTAAAAGAGCAGAGCATTTGGCACATAGCCTTGACACCAAGCATTGCAATCTTGCCACTATTTGCAAGATGTATGAGATTGGAGGTAGAATAAATGAGGAAGAGATGACCAAAGGAAGCCTGGAAACATATATCAGCATCATCCGTGGCATATAACTGGATGCCCTATTGCAACTGTGAGACTGGAAGCTTTGCA
Organism: Gambelia wislizenii; assembly: GCA_030847615.1. NCBI lineage: Eukaryota > Metazoa > Chordata > Lepidosauria > Squamata > Crotaphytidae > Gambelia > Gambelia wislizenii. Next base: position 25,777,453 of record JAUMIR010000004.1, read on the forward strand.
TGTTTCTTGAACAAAGTTGGGACACCAACAAAAATATCAACTGCCAGTGGAGGTTGGTGGCTTTGATATCAGTGGAGCAGGGAGTCTGCTCCAGGTTTTAGTCTGAACTTTAAAGGATATATTCAGGATGTTTGAGAAACAGGGTGAGCACTCTGCATAGATTTTTTTCAATATTCAAGTTAAAATTCAGGGCAGATTCACCATCCCATTGATGTTGGAACCATCAACCTTCACTAAAAATAACAATGAAGCTAAAACAAGATGGGATGAGAGCTATATGGCCATGGCTGAAAACAGCAGTATATTCTTCCTTTTTCCTTGTGTTATCTTCAACCTGGTGCTTTTCAGATGCATTGTCCTGCAGCTCCCATAACAAGTTCAGTCAGTGGTTAGATTGGCTATAGAATTATGGGAGCTGTAGTCAACCATATCTGGAGGGTGCCAGTTTAAGGGAAAACTAATCTAGGGCTGAAAAATGTATAACATCACTATACTGTCATTTTACTCATCCATACAAGTGACAGCCAACAAAGTGGGGTTGGGAAACATGGGCTCAGAGGTTAGAAATGTTAATCATGGCTCTGGCCATGATTTTATGTTGCCACCTAATTTCAGTGGTTATACCAGAGTAAAGCAGATCTGTTGAATCGGTTGTTCAGCAGCAAGTCAATATTTATAGAAACCCCATAGGTTTGGTGGGTCTACTTTAGCTGGGATTAGAAACTGGATTTAGGAATATGTCCTTTACAGGGAAGAGATAAGAGTAATCACAGGACTATTGCTTTAGGCAGCAAGTAGCCAATTCCCTTCCAGTCTGGTTCTGGCTTCAGCTCTGCTAATATATACATAGTGTTGCCAGGTTTTCAAAACAGCAATAAGGGATGGTAAAAATTCTTGACATACAGCACTGATAATCAGGATGCAGCTATGAACAACTTTATGTTCTACCTAAATACCAAATGAAAGTAGTGGTTTCTGTTAACTTAGCCATGTGTTTCTCTGTAAGATTAGCATATTGTCCACATTCATAAATTATATTTAAGTCATTATGAAGGGCCCACTTCCCCAAATATGGGATTTTGTGGTGGTGGGGGCACTTCATTCAACCTATATAAAAGGAAAAGCTTTCCAAATAGGGAACATCCCTTATAATAAGGGACATTTACCAATCCCGTAATGGACAAGCTTTCCAGCCCTCAAAAAAGGGACATCTCTTACCATAACGGACACCAGGCAATCCTATATATGCAAGAAGCGGCCTTACCCCAAGTCAGACTATTTGCTTACCTGGCTCAGCATTGTCTGCTCTCTTCAGAATCACAAGCAGAGGTCACATTATTTGCTACATCATCCTTTTAGTTGGAGAAGGTGAGGATTGTCAACTGGAAGTTTCTGCAATTTGCATGCAGGACATTTATTCCATCACTTGGCTATGTACTCCAGCCCTGGGGTTTAGTTCTCCATGTTTAGTTCTCATCAAGTGGGTACTACAGCTTAGAAAAGTCACTCTTTTGACCATGCTGTCTGGGAGACTTTGGTAGTAAGAAAACTTCACATTTCCAAGCTCTGAAGAATACACATACATTCCACGCTAGATTGCAAAGTTAGTAGTGGTGGGATCCAGAAAGCATTGCCCTACCACTGCTCAGTTTTGGATGAGTTCAGCATGTCATATCCATTCTTCTTTTTTATTAGATTGTTAAAATGTAAAGAAAGAAAGGGGGAGAGGAAGAAGAAAAAGAAGAAGAAGAAGAAGAAGAACCAACAACAATGGAATGTATATGACATCAATGTAGTTTAGGCATATACACTGAGATAAGCTAAACGCATATCCAAAAATACATCTTCTTGGAGATGATGTCACTAAAATACACCTTGAAGTGTAGCTGGCATAGGAAGCTCTTCTGACCTTTGAAGGACAGATGGTGAACCTTTTTTTTTTTTTTTTACTTTGAAGTATATGTCTTTCAGCAATTATAAAGGCATGTAGGACCCCACCAGGTTAAGCAGCAATTACATCCCAAGTTGTAGGGCTGTAATTTAAAAGTACATGGGCATTTTATAAAAGCCAAAGATTTTTTTCTAATACAAAGTTGATGAGTTGAAATGCATCCAACTAAAACCATGTGGTTGCAGGGCAAGATTGCATCATATGCAACAAAGAAACATTGCCTGTATTACATCTCACCCACCTTTCGGTAACTTACCAAACCATGCTCTACTGGATTGTGGTAACATAAGTGAAATATGAGAAGGTGACCAATGAGACAATTATTGAATACCTCTTTGAAAAGAAGAGGGAAAAAAGAAAGAAAGATGTTAGAAAACAACTAAGCTGGAACAAATACTGGGTCCGATAATAATGCCACTCTCTCACTTTATCTACCTTTCAGCACTGCCCATAAACCAGACAGACTGTGAATATTATTTATTTGGTTTTGTAAGATCATTTGAAGCAGGGTCATTCCGTGAGTGGAGTTTTGCTGCTGATCCTGGCAGCAGCTGCCGTTTGTCAAAGCGTTTGGTAGCTAAAGGGCTTGGTCAACCTGAGCAAGAAATAATGATCAAACATTTCCTAGAAAATTGCTTCCCACTGGTGTCATAAAGGCAAGTAGCAAGCCATAGCAAATGGGGTTTGGTGTATGCTGGAAACCTGTTCTAGTAGATGACAAAGCTCCCATTTCATTACTGCTGGCTAGATTATTCCAAACCTTTATCCACTAAGAAAGGAAAGGTGAGACCTGTGACTCTCCTGTTATTATTACTCCACTTACAGACCCAGATCAGACGGATGATCATTCAAAGAGGAAACAGTGAGATTACATACACCCTTCCTTTCTTTGTGGAGCACTGTTTCCCATAACTGCTATTGCCATGGTTAAACATTACATTATTGGCAAGGGCATTAAATGGCTGGGAGGTATTGGAGTTCAGAGTAAGGGTGCTGGTAAATTCTGCCATGAAATCTGCTGGCAACAGGAATTCCCTATTCTGAAGGAGTAGAATCAAATATCAGATGGCCTTATCTCAAAAGAATCTCTAGCCAGGTGAGAAGGATTCCCTGACCTCAAAATGTACAGAAACATTTACCTGTATGCCTATGGAAAACATTGCATTCGTTCTGAAATTACTTCTGACGGATGATGAGGAAAGAGATACAAATAAAAGAGAAGGGAGAAGTAGTACTCTTTTGTATATAAAAATGTATGCATGTGGCTCTGTTTTACTGAACCTTCTATTTATTTTGCACATTATTTTCCACCCCAAATCTGCTGGTGTAAAAAAAAAAATCAATTCTGGAACAAGTATTCTGTGGACCATGGAGTGAACAATAGCTCCTGATTTGGTGATCACCCATGGAGTGATTCATGCATCAGTAGTCCAGAGCTATAGGTGCCATAGTGCATGCTCTGCACCCCATAACTAGCCAACTCCCCCATGTAAGGGGTAGTGAGGTACGCTTTCCCATTGTAAGTGTTAGTACAATTTTCAGTCTGGTTGGCTTCTGAATAGGAAATGGGAGAGCTGCCATTTTGTGCCTTGTCTGTAGCAGCAAGATACGGAGAGCCACTTCTGACTAGTGTGGAACAAAGGTTCAAATGAGAAACCCATAGGGTGTGTGTGTGTGTGTGTGTGTGAGAGAGAGAGAGAGAGAGAGAGAGAGAGAGAGAGAGAGAACAAATGTATCATCTTGTTATTTGCCTTGAGCAACAGAAGATCTTGAGCCATCACTAACTTACAGGTCAGAGGTGGGAATCATGCAGCCCTCTAGATGTTGGAGAACTGCAACTCCCAAAGATCTAGCCAGCATAAGTTGTTGTCATTATTGTTGTGATGTGCCTTCAAGTTATTTCTGACTTATGGAGACCTTAAGGCAAACCTATCATGGGGTTTTCTTGGCAGAATTTGTTGAGAGGGTGTTTGCCTTTGCCTTCCTCCTAGGCTAAGAGAGTGTGACTTGCCCAAGGCAGGTTTCCATGGCCAAGTAGGGATTTGAACTGTGGTCTCCCTGTGTCCTAGTCCGACACTCAAACCACTATACCATGTTGGCTCTGCAGCCACCATAGGTAATGGGGAAGCATGCTGGAACAACTTCTGAAGGGCTACCTGATTATCTTCTGCAACAGAGGCCAAAATGCAACAAATATGACATTATTACCTCTTAGTAGATGGGGCCAGTATTGGGTGAGTGGCCTAGCAACATCCCAAACACATTGATCTCATACTCTCCAACTGTCCTGATTAATCCTCTGTCATCCCACATTTTTAAAAGCTCAGTTTCCTTTCCTTCCCTCACTTTCCCCCTTTGTTCTCAGTTTACTTCAGTTGCTGAAAACTGAGTTTAAAGTGCAACAGAATGTCCCCCTTCCTATGGTAGGCTCATGCAAAAGCAAACTGTTGCAGCCTGTCTGAGGTTGGGTGTTGTTCCATATTGATAACATTTTCCATCTTGAGCACAACACCTTGATGTTGCGTGACCGCACACACCTGGTTTTCATTTGTGAAGGGTTGGAGGGTATGTGATCTTTGTGCCAACCATGTTCCATGATTAGGCCACAATCTGGCAAGTACAGTTACAAAACACACCCCTTCACACCTGTCCAAAATGGGGGGGGGGCTTTGCGCCAATCAGAGTCATAGGTTGAAGGTCAGACCGAATGCCCCATGGTCTCCTTGACCTCCTGGCATGATTGTGGAAAGGAAGCTTCTGTCAAAAGCCTTGAGCAAACCTCTGACATTGCTCAGTGTTTAACAGGTTGCCCCTTTCCACTGAATAAAGTCAAATAAGTACACAGACCTATGAGCAGGAGTGCTCTGAAGTGTCTCTAAGATAATTAGGTGCCACTGTTTAGCAGCCTGATAATCACTGTTTCAACACAGATCTAATTGGATTATCATGTTAATAAGCAATACGATAATACAGTTCTTATTACTTTGGATAATTTTAATTACTCATTAAAAGGCAGAGGGCATTATTACCTTGGTAATGAACAGATGCAGTGATATGTCAACAGCTTCCTATATTATTTTATGCATAGTTCATTAAGTAATAAACATTTAAAATTGCACAGGGGAACTCTGCTACAGCACTGAAAGAGCCAGCACCAGAAGGTTTGGCATCTTGCAAACAATTATGGAATGGCAGTTTCTGCCTTGAAGATGGAGTTTAAAAAGCAGAGAAACAAGTGGCATTGTGGAGGCGTTGTGGCTGTTCTATGAAAATTAAAGCCACTTGTGGTATCCTGAGGAGGAAAAAAAGAAAGAAAAGAGAATAACAACCCAGAGGTGGGAAGCAAATCATGTCAGCCATTTGATTTCATTATCTGAATGGTATTTTTTTTTAATCATTTGATTAAAAGCAGCCATCATTAAGATGGGCTGGATCTATGTGACACTGATGCCCACTGCCATGGTCGCAGAGGCAGAAAAGTGTGCATTTAAGGATCCCGTAGAGTCTGTGCTGGTGGCAAAGCTTGGAAGAGTTGCTTTTTTGGACTACTGCTCCCAGAATTTCTTATTCTTAGAGTCACTGTGGCCACTGGGAATGCCAGCTTGGGGATGCTGGGTGCTGTGGTCCAGAAAAATGTAACTTTTCTGAGCTGTGGTTAGTGAAGGGCAGAGTAATATTGTTTTGTACTTCACTCCCTCAAAGGATTAGAGTTCCCAGGCTGTATAAGGGAAAGAACTCATATGGCTTTAACATTTAGCAGATCCTTGATGTGAAGACTTTCTGTAAAGTTCCATTAGGAGGAACTATGGCATCTATTCTCCTTCACTCCCCAAACCCACCTTTTATGATGAAGCTCCCTCAGGCCAAAAAACACCACTATTTCATGGCCAGTGGAAATCAAGGGTGTACATGGTGGTGGAGTGTCCTACTCTATTCCTGTAGCTGGATGCACCGGAACAGACATTCTCTGGGATTGTCAGAGGTCCTCATGAAGTCCCCAGAGGATGACATAATTGCAATAAGTCCAGCTACAGTAATGGAGCAGCAGATGCTTCTCTGTCACAGTGCCACCCTCCCCACTTTGTACCAGCCCATAAATAGCCATATTGAGGAGGGGGATGCATCACCTAAAAGGTGGGTTTTGAAGTGGATGAGGGAGTAATTCCTCTTGGTGGAACTTTATGGTAAGCCTCTTGACTGAGGATCTGCTAAATATTAAAATTTTATTTTTCTAAAATTTTGCATATTAAAATCACAAAACTGGATATTTTTAGATCTATCTATCTATCTATCTATCTATCTATCTATCTATCTATCTACATATATTACACATATATACAAAAACATATATAGCCAACATATCCCACACACATACAAAACATTAAAGGCATCAAAAAGATGACTTCCTTTCCTTCAGTTGTTGGCTGTTATTGTTATATAGTTCAGTTCTCACTTACTGATATTTGAAGTGATCTTCTATTATAAATGTGTGTTTATATTATTACAAAGCCTCTTTTATCTAATTTATCATATCTATCTTCCATAGAGTTCCCATTCTTCTCTCAAATATATACTCAACATCTTCCATTACTTTTCAAAATTCTTATGCACCTTCTCTTTTAACAGTCTTGTTAGCTTGTCCATTTCAACCAAGGGGCTTACTGCACCCTGAAGTAAAGTATCAGTGCAGCAGGAAGGTTGCATCTTCCATGCTGCCTTACTGTATGATGTCGTCATTCTTCCAGAGTTCTGCCATTCTGGTCCCATGGTAAACCAAGGTAAAACAATATCTTTTTGCTAACAGATTTTTCCAGTTAGCAAAAAGATTCAGTTTTACCTCTGTCTCTTATGGGACCGGAATGAAAAATGATGACATCATGCAGTAAGGCAGCATGGAAGATGGAACTGCCACTTTAATTTGGAGTGTGGTAAGCCTAGGGTTGCCATAAGTCCTAGAAGACTGGGAAAATCCCAGATTAAAGGCACAGAAAATTGTCCCATCTGGCTGGGCTGCTTGAGGCAGCAGATCCAGGATTCCGACTCCAGGCTCACTGTCTGCAGGCTCTGGGGTCATGTAGTGGGAGGAATAGTCCTCTGTACTTTTGTCCCAGTTTTGTGGCAGAGAATTATAGCAACTCTAGGTAAGCCTCTCAAGTTCCATAGCTTCAGTATCCATTCTTCTTGTGTTGGTGTTTTCACTTCTTTCCAATGATAAGCGTATACAATCCTGGCTGCCATTACCACATACAATAGTATGCTTTCATGCTCTTTTCCTATACTATCTTCTGATATATTTAACAGATATAATCCTGGCTTCATCTGCAATTTTATTTTCAGACTCTCTTGTATTATTTTATATATTTGTATTATTCTATATATTTGAACCCAATATTCTCTTGCTTTTTTTTGCAGGACCACCAGATATGGTCAGCTAAATATTAAAGCAACATGGACCCTGTCCTGTATTCAACTGGACACCCTTACATAGGAGTGAATGACAGTCATTCGTGGATATGGATGAAACAGAAGAGCATTCTACTGGGACTGAAACTAACCTTCCTCACACTGCCCTTGTTGACCCTTGTGTCTAATACAAGGGTGTAGCCAGCTTGATAGACTCTGTAGAACTACTGGCTTGCTTTTTATCTGGAGTGCAATAAATATTCTTGAGATGGTACTTTACTTCCCCTCTTGACTGAAGGTTAAAATTAGTAAAAACATTACTTATCCTTCTTATAAAGACTATCCCAGTGGTCCTTCTACTAAATAAATGTAGCTACTATTTTTCAAGTGACAATACCATTACATTTCCCCATTGTTGTTTCAAAAAGTTTATAAACACATCCCAATCCCTCATAAACTTTACCAAGAACTTTTTGCTTTATGCACATTGTCAGTTTGTCCATTTAGCAAATTCTTGCATCTTCAACACCCAGTCTTCTCTTGTCAGAATACACACATTCTCCTGTTTTGAGTGTAGAGAAGTCTAGCCACTGTAATCATATCCTGTAGAATTCTTCCATACTTAGAATCATAAGTAATGACACCTTCAGTTAAGGGTTCCTGGAAAAAAGACGGTTAAGAGGCGATATGATAGCCCTGTTTAAGTATTTGAAGGGGTGTCACGTTGAGGATGGAGCAAGCTTGTTTTCTGCTGCTCCAGAGACTGGAACACGGAACAATGGATGCAAGCTCCAGGAACAGAGATTCCACCTCAACATTAGGAGGAACTTTTTGAGAGTAAGAGCTGTTCGGCAGTGGAACACACTCCCTCGGAGTGTGGTGGGGTCTCCTTCCTTGGAGGTCTTTAAACAGAGGCTGGATGGCCATCTGTCGGGGATGCTTTGATTGTGATTTTCTGCGTGGCAGGGGGTTGGACTGGATGGCCCTCGTGGTCTCTTCCAACTCTGCAATTCTATGATTCTATGAATCATAGAGTTGGAAGAGACCACAAGGGCCATCCAGTCCAACCCCCTGCCATGCAGGAAAGTAAATTTTCTTCCTCTTCCTCTCAAGTTACTCATCCATCATTCCCAGTAAGTATAGTTCAGGCCTCTTCTAAATTTTATTTTTGAAATGTCTTTTAACAACTGATGAATCGGAGTCCAATAACTCTGTGCTACTTTGTGTGATCACCAAATGTGATAAAATGTCCCTTCCTTCTGATTATATTTCCAACATTTGTTTGTAACATTTTCATACATTTTAGACAGCCTTTCTGGAGTCAAATACCATGTATACATCATTTTATAAAAAAGTTTTTAAAGATTTTGTACAGACCTCTTCCCATTGCTCCATATGTATTTGAGTACCAATATTCAAGGCCCACTTTATCATTCCTTAACTTGTTCATCTTCCATTTCTTTACTCTTCTTCCTGGATTCTGTAGCCAGAGGAGGTGGCTTAAGGATTCCCTTCCCTTCCTGTTATTCTGTCACAGGTTTGAAGACCTTGAAGTTTATCAACATCCCAGGTAAACATTAACCCTTTAATATCCTCAAGGTGCTTCCTTCACTCTCTGCTTTAAACAATTGATGTAAAAAAAAACACAATTCAAAACTATCTTCCTCCTTCTTTTCTCCCCTTGAGTTAGTTAACAGGGGTTCTTTCATATTAAAACCCAGCTTTTAAGGGATACTTAAATCTCTTTCAAAATTTACTCACTGTAAGGCAGGACTTGTCTGTAGTCTACTCAAGAGTCACATAAACATTTTGCTCACTCAGGCAAACACAGAAGTCAGATCGGTCAAAGTTAAATGACACCTTCAGTTAAGGGTTTCTTTTGATGCTTCTTCTATTTGAAAAAAATTAAAAGGGTGGACGGGGACCTTGATGCCAAAGGAGCCACAAGCGGTGGGGTTTACCTTGTGCTCGCCTCCACCCCACTGTGTCCCGTGTCACACAGCAGCATACCAGAGACAGGAATCAGACCCTCCTGAGCAGCCTTTGAGGCCCCCTTGTCTAGGGAACAAATTCTGATGCTCCCATTGTTTCTGGGCCAGCTTTATCTGTTGATGGCAACAAACTGCTTTGACACTATTGCCGCTGGGGCTGCCATTTCACTGGAAGTCAGTCTACACAGACTTTTTTGCTGTTCTGTGCCTTCAAGGCATTTCCAATTTATGGTGACCCTAAGGCAAACCTATCAAAGGTTTTCTTGGGAAGATTTATTTAGAGGAGGTTTGCCATTGCTGTCCTTGGAGAGAGCATGACTTGCCCTGTCGGTTTCCATGGCCAAGCAGGACTCCAATCCTGGACTTCTATCCAACACACAAACCACTACACCACACTGACTAGTAAAAGATAAAATAAAAATAAAACTGGAAGTTCTATAGCTGGAATGCCACTTCTATTTTTGATGAATAGTTTAGTTTATTTCCCTTTTTCTTTTTGTTTTCTGTAATTCTATACAATGGCTGTTCGTTAAAACACAATAAACTTGAACTTTTGATGAATAGTATTTTGGTTTTTTTTTAAATGTGAAACAGTGCAATGCCCTCTCTGCCATCCACCGTGACTTTAGAGAGGCAATTCAACCTATTTTTCCAGAAGAAGAGCAGCCTGGGGAAATCTGGGTGGATGTTGGGGCTGTAAAAATAGCATAGGAGGCACATGCCCACCACAGCATGGACCCATCCCTTAATATCCCTAATTGCATCATGGTTTTCTTTTATTGTGCCAGAGTGTGATGGACCATACAAACCTCCTATACTGGAGGTGAGTGTTATAAAACTGCCTCTCTTCTCTTGCACACCATTTTTGCATTTCAGTGGTTTGTACTGGGGACCCAGCTGTTCCAAATTCTTAAAATCTCAAGCTGACTTAATTAAAGTGAACATTACTGAATGTTCCACAGGTTTACTTAACCATATTCCAGTTATTGCTCATGTGCCTGGATGGAAGCCAGTCAGATTTCAATTCTCCAACACTTTGGGGTTTAAGTAGCAATATCCATTCAAAATCAATTGTCATGTTCAGGCAGGGGTGAACAGAAAAGAAGAGTCCTTTTCTGTCCCCTCACCTTTCAACAGTTTCCCCCACAGCTTCTGCCCAAACAAATCAAGTTTCTTTCATTAAGACTGTATGCCTTTGAAAGGGATGTCTGCAGAGTTGGGGGGGCGGCAGGGAAAAGAAGCCACTGCTTCCGAAATAACAATCCCCCCCCCAATCAAAAATTTTCTTCAGACCCCAAATTTCAAGCATTGCAGTAATTTAAAACTTCAGTTGAGCATTAGGAAATGCAGTTTAGGCATTCAAAGAAAAGAGGAAGGTAGATGTACCAAGGGAACATGAACACAGCAAATAATGAGTTCCATATACAGGTATTTCTGATTATCATTGTCTCACTCTCTGCAGTACTAGAAATTTGGAGACTAAAGGAACATTTAATTAGGAGAAGAAGAATTCTTATTGGTCAGAGCCCTCATTTTGCTTCCCCTGAAGCTACGCAACTGGTTGTCTGCTTTTATAGTTTAATTTTTGTACAGTGCAATGACAAATAGATAGATAGACAGATAGATAGATAGATAGATAGATAGATAGATAGATAGATAGAGATGGTGGTGATGATTTGGGTGACCTGTCTTTTCTTCTTTAGTTGAAAGTACCTGCTAGGGACAGGATGTGAACTAGATCAGGAAAGTTAGGGGAAAGAATACTTTAATACTTTGTCCATAGGATTTTCTCAGTATACCTCCCCACCCAACTCCATGCTGATATTTTTCTCCTTGTTGTCATATGCCTTCAAGTCCTTTCTAACTTATAAAGTAAAAGCATCCAAACACACACCCTCCAATATTTCACAGATGAAATTTGGAAGACATGTGGCCAAGCAGCACCAGACTGTGGTCAAGATGGCAAAGGTTATGAACAAAGAACAGACAAGCTAGCAGAGGCTGCAGAAGTTGGCTTTTTTTGAGCCTACTGGGAAGGACAGGATTTTGCCCCCTCCTGTCCTCTTCCCTCTGCTGAATTAATTGAGAGCAAACTACTTTTGCATTTTCAACTCAGTGTGTGCCAACTGAAATAAACTAAGGAGAAAGGGTGAAAGTGGCAGAAGGAGAAAGAAACTGGGTCATTTTAGAAGCAGCTTCAAATTGGTACAGTGGGAGAGTATGTTAACATTCTGTTACCTGCCCTGACAGCCCCCACCTTTCAAAAATACATACTTGGCAATACAGTTGTCCCTTCATATTCGCTGGGGTTTGGTTCCAGGACCCCCCGTGGATACCAAAATCCGTGACTACTCAAGTCCCATTATATGCAATGGCATAGCAAAATGGTGTCCCTTATATAAGATGGCAAAATCAAGGTTTGCTTTTTGGATTATTATTTTTTTAAGAATATTTTCAAGCTGTGAATCCGTGGATACAGAGGGACAACTATATTTAATAATTTGGCTGGCTATGGTCTACTACGTGTTTGGCAAGTAAACCAGGTGCTCCCTATATACCAAGGCTGGAGTCATGCACAACCTAGGGAGGGACCTTGGAAATCCCTCAAACTGGTCATATCCAGGTCAGAGTTCTTCCAAAGAACACCTGGAGGTGTAATCCATTAATCCGCTCAAAGATAGCTGAGCACTCAGTGCCTGCAAAAAGAGGTTTTCCTCCTTTTCCCTAGATCACATTGGAAGGTTGCCTGTGTCCATTCAGTTCCAAATGACTAGCCCATCAGTGATCATTAACACATCTGGAGAACCCTTTGTCTAGTCTTGAGAAACTCTGAGAAACATTGTATTCCACTCTAAATCTCATCTATTCAGAGGAATTATAGAATATAAATATCACCTTAAAACATCACCAAAGTATTCACTGTTCCTCTTCCTAGCTCCATGCTGCCAGTTTGCTGTGCAACCCTCAGAATGATACTCTGGGTATCCTCTGCTGCATGAATCTCTGCTATTCTGATTGGTATAGTATAACCCACAATCCCCTCACTCCATTCCTCTATCCAAATATTCCTACAGTCTTCAATAGCCTTGTGTGATTGTTTGAAGTGTGAGTGTTAGTGTGAATGCTGTTGAGATTAATTTCCAATAAAAACCATTTAATTGTATGTTCTGGCTTGGAGTCTCCTCAGTTACTACCGGTATATATAGGTTAAAAGATCCCTCAGTTACCTGGCCTCTTGCTCGCATCTTGGGCTGTATCAATAGAAGTATAGTGTCTAGATCAAGGGAAGTAATAGTGCCACTCTATTCTGCCTTGGTCAGACCTCACCTAGAATACTGTGTCCAGTTCTGGGCACCACAATTCAAAAAGGATATTGACAAATTGGAGTGTGTCCAGAGAAGGGCAACTAAAATGGTGAAAGGTCTGGAAACCATGCCTTATGAGGAGAGACTTAGGGAGCTGTGTATGTTTAGCCTGGAAAAAAGACGGTTAAGAGGTGATATGATAGCCCTGTTTAAGTATTTGAAGGGATGTCACACTGAGGATGGAGCAGGCTTGTTTTCTGCTGCTCCAGAGACTGAAACACGGAGCAATGGATGCAAGCTCCAGGAACAGAGATTCCACCTCAACATTAGGAGGAACTTTTTGACAGTAAGAGCTGTTCGGCAGTGGAACACACTCCCTCGGAGTGTGGTGGGGTCTCCTTCCTTGGAGGTCTTTAAACAGAGGCTGGATGGCCATCTGTTGGGGATGCTTTGATTGTGATTTCCTGCATGGCAGGGGGTTGGACTGGATGGCCCTCGTGGTCTCTTCCAACTCTACGATTCTATGATTCTATGAAATATTCCCCATATTAGAATTCGGGCACTAGTAGGATCCTCATGGTCTCCATGCAATTTGGGTAACAATTCAACAAGATAAATAACTTTAGGAAGTGTTGTTGTTTAAGAAAATGGAAGAAAAAGGCTACACACTATCTCTTCCTATGCCTTCCCCTCCCATTGGATTCAGTCTCTCTGCCTCACAGATCTCCTGCTATCCCATCTTACTTAGTTCTTAGTAGATGCTGATCAACCTTGAAAACTGAATCATGTTTGATAATACAACACTGCAAGCAGTTTGGTCTTCTTAATAAAATTATTCTGTGCACTCAGTTTCTTCAAGGACTGAAGATCCAGGGCAGCATTACTAATTTAAGTTTCTGTTGGATGAAGAAAGTATTGGTGACTTATGACATCTTTATAATACTCACTTTGTTAACAAAGAATATGAGTGGAGGCAAAGAGGTACTCCTTCAATGCACAAAATCCACCAGAGAGCAATGGCACCCCTAGTTTTATTTAGCAGGAGCTGGAAACTTTCATCAGTCTGAGTCTTTCTCTACCCCCATTCTCCTACTCTGTTTCTTCCAAACTGCCAAAGCCTATCTCTTTCACACATCACTTACTTCTTCCCTGTCCTCTGCAGCATCTTTACATTCTGAGGTTTATCTTATTCTACTGCACTCAGAAACCCTTCACCTCTTAGGAAACCTTTAACTATTGGCTCCCATTTATGAAACATTAATTGGCTATTCTGGGCTAGTAACCAACAATAATTCTGACACAAGAGTGGTCAGGCTGCAGCATGAGGACATATTTGGCATCAATATACGAAGGAGTACCTCTCCTTATATAACCTACCCAAGGACTGAAGTCTACTCCAGGGGGGTCTCTTCTATGTATTGCTCCTCTGGTAGAAAGTGAGGGCCTTTTCTGGCATGGCACCCTGGTTGTAGAATACCCTTCTCTTGGAGGCAGGATTTTTGCTGATACTTGCACCAGATTAAAACACAGCTTTTTATGAAAGCCTTCGACTTCACATTTTATGAAAGCATTGGGTTCTAACGATTCCATCTCAAACTATACATGTACAGAATTTTAGGGAGAGAGACTGACTGGTGTAGTAGTTTGAATGATGGACTAGGATTCCAGGAGGTCAGAGTTCAACTCCCCTCTTGGCCATAGAAACCCAGTGGGTGAGCCACATTCTCTCAGCCTCAGAGGAAAGCAATGGGAAACTCCTTCTGAACAAATCTTGGCAACCCCCCGCCCCCCCCAATGATAGTTTCCCTGGAAGTTGGAAGTGACTTGAAGGCAATAGGGCTCCCAGCACAGTTGCGAATGCGCTGTACGAACCCCTTTTGATGGAGCACAGGATGGAAACCTGTAGTGTTGCCCCAGCACCTGTGCCATTTCTAGGATAGCAGGTGGTGGGGCTAGAGGGGATTTAAGCCCAGCCACCCTCTCCCTCTTCCTTTCCGTCATTTGGTCAGCCCACCCTTCTGCTGCTGAATCAGTGTGATTTAATTGGCTGCTTTGGGACCAGGTAGGAAATTTTGCCCTTTTTACCTGGGGTCTTTTTGCCTACCCCACACTGTGGCTACGGACTTAATCATTAGCTTAGGGAGGTGTTTTAAATAGGTGGTCACTTGATAAATAGAGGGGGAAATTGTAGTATGTGGGGAAATAATCATTGTAATGTAAAAGCAATCTTGTGTACTCCATTCACATCCTAAGATAAGTCTAGGGTTTCCCCTCCCCTGCATGCTTCTGTTCTCCCAAACTCCCTTTCTCTTATTTCACTGGGCACTTCCAGCCAACTGGAGTGCTGGGTCATTCAACATATGACTTAATTTAAATTTTATTGCTCTTTGGGAGACTCTTTTAAGTTAGAGTCTCCATGCAGCTTTAGCCATCTTTGCCATCTTATCTTCATCTTTGTCCTAGCCATGCTGCTGCTATGATGCTATGCCATGATGTTCACCATACAGCCTCTTACTGCTAAAAGGCTGGATGAGTCTTTCTACCCTAAATCTTCCTGGTTAGTTAGGGACACTCTTTTTAAAGCTTGTTTTAGTATGTAGATTGAGATTGATATACCTTCAGTAAACTTTTGATTTGCATTTTAAACTGACTCCTTTGTTTTTGTAATGAGTCTAATTTAAGTGGGTGATCAGACCACAGACCTCTGAATAATACACTTTTAAATGTTAATTGAGCTTGTCTGCATTCTTAAGTTGCACTCTGCATGAATTTGAAAGTAAATGATTTTCTAACTCTTTTTAAAGAAGATAATTTTGTTGCTTTTAAAAAGGACTAGATCCTGGAATTTTTTAATACAATTTCATTTTTAGACTCATTACTCCTACAGAAATTTGTTGGTTTGGTGTACACCTTTGGGACCTCTCCCTTTTGGAGGTGAAGAGGGGGGGGTATGGAACTGTCCCTTTAGTTCCTGTGAACTGAGGGGTGGAGAAAGTGACCTCCTTTCCAGCTGGCCTGAGGAATAAACCCTCTCTTTAAGTCCTGTGACTTGGGGGAGGGACCTTTGGGTTGGCCTTCCAGATGTGAGCTGAGTGGGGTGCAACCCAGCTTATGGCTTCTCCCTGAGGTTCAGGTGTTTTCACCCAAGGGAAGTTGAGGAGGGGTTTTTGGAGTTCACCTCCTGCCCCAACAATTCCCACACTAGGTTGCTTCCCCATGGCAGATTTTCAGAAAGCGGTTAAATAGGTTATAGCTAAATAAAAGTGGCTCTTTATAACCCAGCTATATCTGTGGTCTCTTTATTTGTGTCTGGTCTCCTTATTCCCTGTGTCTACCATCAAACAACAAAACATGGTTTTAAGCTGCTTTAAACTTGTTCAATGTGTTTTCTAAATGTTTACTTTTTTATTATTTTACCATTTAAATTATTTTACTCAATTTTATTGTACATATTTTATGATCTAAGGCAGAACATAAACATTTCCATCTGTAAATAAATACATAGAGTCTGAACTCTGTTATGGTTTGTCTTGACCAGGGGCATCTTGAGGGCAGTAAATACTCTTACAGCAGTAGTACGCTTTCCACAGGGGGGTGGGTGTGTGGGTGTGTGCATGTGCCTTCAAGTCGACTGTTGA
This sequence comes from Gambelia wislizenii, assembly GCA_030847615.1. Taxonomy (NCBI): domain Eukaryota; kingdom Metazoa; phylum Chordata; class Lepidosauria; order Squamata; family Crotaphytidae; genus Gambelia; species Gambelia wislizenii. The sequence continues at coordinate 25,793,741 of JAUMIR010000004.1, forward strand.
TTTATGGTGATTCCTTGAATTTCATAGGGTTTTCTTAGGCAAGGAATAATCAGAGGTGGTTTTGCCAGTTCCTTCCCCTGAAATATAAACCAATAAAGCCCTATACAGCTTGGGTCCAGGTTATTTGGAACTTCCTCCCCAGGGAGGCCAGGATGGCCACATCTCTCCTCTCTTTTCGTCAACAGGTAAAAACATTTCTGTGCAGGCAGGCTTTTACAATCTGATGTGGGCTAGACTTTTAAATGCTGTGCGACGTGTGTGTGTGTGTGTGTGTGTGTGTATATATATATGTTTGTGGTTTTAACGCTGTAAATTGTTTAATTTGTTTTTAAACTTGATATTTATACTATTAATAATTTGCATTATTTTAAACTTGGACTGTTTTAAACTCATTGTTAGCTGTCTTGAATCCCTATATTGGGAGAAAGGCAGGATACTAAATAAATAAATAGATAAATAATATAGCCTCCATCACCTGCTATTCATTGGCAATCTCCCATCCAAGTACTAACCAGGGCTGACCTTGCTTAGCTTCCAAGATCAGATAGGATCTCTTGCCTTCAGGGTATTTAAAGTTCCTCCTATAGTTGCTCCAAGTTAAATGAGTTGAAAAAGGTTAATTACCAGCAGAGTTCCAGTTTGACTCAGAGAACCTGTGATAATGGAGGAGTAGAGGTAAAATCAATAGTAAGTTTGCTGTCCATGTGCTGAGGGAATCAGTGGCTGTCCGCGATCTTGACTTTGCTCCCTTGCGTTGAATCGTTTGATATAATTTCCCCCCTGCAATCACTCCTTCTGAGGTAAGCTTCATAGAATCATATAGTTGGAAGAGACCTCAAGGGCCATCCAGTCCAACCCCCTGCCATGCAGGAATGCACAATCCAATCATTCCCAACAAATGGCCATCCAGCCTCTATTTGAAAACCTCCAAAGAAGGAGACTCCACCACACCCCCAGGCAGGGCATTCCACTTCTGAACAGCTCTTACTGTCAGGAAGTTATTCCTAATGTTGAGGTGGAATCTCTTTTCCTGTAGTTTGAACCCACTGCTCCATGTCCTTGTCTCTGGAGCAGCAGAAAACAAGCCTGCTCCATCCTCAGTATGACATCCCTTCAAATATTTAAACATAGCTATCATGTCCCCTCTCAACCTTCTCTTCTCCAGACTAAACATGCCCAGCTCCCTAAGCTGCTCCTCATAGGGCATGGCTTCCAGACCACGCACCATCCTGGTCACCCTCCTCTGGACATGTTCCAGCTTCTCAGTATCCTTCTGGAATTGTGGAGCCCAGAACTTGACACAGTATTCCAGGTGAGGTCTGACCAGAGCAGAATACAGTGGCAGTATTACTTCCCTTGATCTACACACTATATTCCTATTAATGCAACCTAGAATCACATTGGCTTGCCTGGTAGTGCATCATACTGTGGATTACACAGGTTGATCTGTGGTAACTGCAAGGTAAGCATGGTTGGAGTTGAGCATGTGTTTTATATTCAGAGGATCCCAGGTCTGATCCCTAACAACTCTAGTTGAAAGGATTAGGTAGCAGGTGCTATGAAAAGCTTCTGTCTGAGACCTCAAAGACCTGCCACCAGTAACAGCAGATTGAGGTGGGCAGACTGTGGCTGTAGGATGATATGGGGCTTCAGCCTGACGTCAGTTCTTACCTCTGGCAATACAGGGAGACTACTGAACTGAGGAGATGAGGGTGAACCAAAGAGGGTGAAGGGGGAATATTAGAGGTGGAGAGAAAGGGAGAGAAGAGTGCTTTGAAAAATTACCTTTTTAAAAAAAAAAAAACCCCACCACTCCCACAGTACACTAGTGAGCATGGCCATTGGTCATGTATGCTGAGGGATTTCAAGAACTGTAGTCCAAAAGTGAATTTTTCCAAGTACTGAAAGGGAGGGAGGGGTAAGAGAAAGGTACTCTCATCTGTTTTTAGCTTTGTCCCCCAGGGTGCCAGTTACACAACAGAAATTGTCACGGTGCTTACCGTGATTTTGTGATCACGAATCCACCCCTCGCTGTTTATATGATTTATGTCACTGATCTGGATATCCCAGGTGGTCCCGTGACTGATATTTACACGTCCAAACTTCCGTTTTTTTTAGGTTGTAGTTTTTTTTGGGGGGCTGTCAATCAAGTATGCGATTACTTGTGTTTTCACAACCTCGGTGACACACTTCCTTCAAAGTTCCGTGCCATGAGCGATGCTATTGGCTGGCTGGGGGGGGGAGACAGGGGGGCAGAGGTTTGGTATTCCCCTCACTTCTTTAAAAAAAGTTAACCCTTGAAACAGAGGCAGAAGGCACTTTCAAAGACCTCAGACGGAGGAACAATTAAACCATCTCCTTTCCTCGTGAAAGCAAGCCGAGTAGAGGTTTGTAATTTCTTTGAAAGACCAGACTGAGATCTTTCGCTCAGACACAGGGAGATCAAACTGAGTGACGTGTGTGTGTGGGGGTTGGGTTTCCCCTTTAAAATGTTAACCCTTACAGCAAACCAGCTACAGGCAGACAATTTAAAAGGCACAGGCACAGAGGGGGAATTAAAGGGTGTTCATTCGCTCAGAGGCTGGAATACCAGGGAGGTGACCAAGGCAGGGGATGAATGGGCTACGACGATCTCTCTGTAACATGCAGTTGAGGAAAAGGTAAAGCTGAAGTGTTTGCAGTGTAGAAATCCATTTAAAAGGGTGATTGAGTACAAGCTCGCACGCACACACACATCAACCTTCGTGCAGCAGGAAGGGATGCCTTTGTTTTCGGCTGGTGAGGCTGGATCAGTTGAATGGGTGACTGACCCCTCCTTTTCTGGTCGCTGATCTCTAAGCCCGCCCCCAGTCACCATTTCCGGTCATCCCAGTACCGAGACATTTTGTCCCAGGCTGTTTACATTTCCGATTTTCCGAATCCTCCCGTGACTTTTTTAAAAACCGGCACAAACCGCGGGACTGGAAGTCCCGCAGGTTGAGGGATAAAAGGTGGCCCCCCTTCCGAAAATCACGTACCCGACCCAATGTACGTGTAAACTGCCAGGGATCGACACAAATTCTTCCCAGGACATTTTCATCGTGTAAACGGCCCCCAGGTCATTACTGGTTTTGTCCCACTTGTTGACATGAGGCCTGCAGAAGATTACCTTGATGGAAAATGGCCTTTGATGGGGCAAAAAAAGAGAGTGGGTTCTTTATTCTTGTCAGATTGTGTGTGCCTTGTGGGAAGAAGCCTAACTGGGTAATATTTCATGAGTTACCATTGGCAGTTGGTCATAGAATCATAGAATCATAGAATCATAGAATTGCAGAGTTGGAAGAGACCACGAGGGCCATCCAGTCCAACCCCCCTGCCATGCAGGAACACACAATCAAAGCATCCCCGACAGATGGCCATCCAGCCTCTGTTTAAAGACCTCCAAGGAAGGAGACCCCACCACGCTCCGAGGGAGTGTGTTCCACACTCCGAGGGAGCGTGTTCCGAGGGAGTCACTTCCATGTGGGTTGGTGAATCTGCTCTGTATTTTAGTCAGACCTTTAAAGGGGCTGTCCAAGATGCTGAAGATATTTTGAGGATAGGAATCAGCATCTTGAAGAGGGCCTTTAAAGTCCAGATTAAATCCCAGAGTGGATTCACCACCCAAATGACATTGTATTGTGAACAGCCTTGGGTTCTATATTGGAAGAAAGGTGGGATCTTGAATGAATGAATGAATGATGGGGACAATTTGTAAGCTTCTTCATCTTGAGGCTGTGTGGTGCTTATCTGAAGATTTTTAAGAGTCTGTGTAGAGTTTTTGAAATGCATTTTAATATTTTGAATGTTTAATATTTTTTAAGTTTTATATTTATACTTTTAAAACTTTTGTATTATTTTTATCTTGTGTAGTTTCAAATATGTTGTTAGCCACCTTGAGTCCCATTATTGGGAGAAAGGCAGGATATAAATGAATAGGTATTCTTGCATGGCAGGGGGTTGGACTAGATGGCTCTTGTGGTATCTTCCAACTCTATGATTCTATGAGAACAAAATAAATCAAATAATAAATAAAGTCTGCTTTCCAGCCTCCCTCTTCATACTTTGGCCTTTCTGTTGTGAGACTGAACTTTATCAGACTAGACTCTAAAAACGTTCTTTTTCTGGCATAATTAAATCCAGTTTTACACTGGCAAAATAATGCCTCTCACCACACTTACCTTTGTCTCCCGGCAAAGTCTTCCCTGGCAATGAAGAGGAAGTGAATGGAGCTCCATTCACTTCCTCATTTAAAATCCTGTGGATTTTTGGAAGACGTCATCGTGCAGGAAATTAAAAAATAAAACAAAATAACACACAAACAGTTTTTAAAAAGGACATACACACGTTTAAAAACATCCAAGTACCCTGGGGAGGGTCATAAAAAGTGTGTCACTTACCTGGATGTTGCAATCTCACTCAGAAGTGTTCACGCCGGACCGGCCATTCACGCTGCATTCATGTGAGTTAAATGGCATGAGGTTTCACATGCCAGCAATGCTGGCACTAAAGCACCATGGAGGATCAATTGAAAACTTCAGCTATCAATAAAATGGTACATGTTTTGGCCAGGACATAAACATGAAAGGGTGACGTTGTCTGATATGTGCACCATTTTATGTTTATGTGGTGTTCTTATGACACTGTATTTAGTGCGTCTGATAAAGTCCACTGTGGCTGCAATTCATCATCCCATCAGCATAGTGTAAATATCTGCATGTGAAGATATGCTACACCAGTGCTCCCATGCAGAATAGCAACATTGTACAACACATGTCAATGGCTGGATGCTGTTGAGGGATGTACAACAATGCACAGCGGTGTTGTATGTGCAACTCCTCTTTAGACACTGTCAGCAGAAATAGTCTCTTGCACTACGGCAAAGAACTTGCCCCGCATGTTCAGCGTGACTTACCCATGTGTATGTCACTAACAGATGCTTCTGTGAGTGCATTTAAATAGATCACATATATAAATCACACAGTACAAAACCAGCATTGTCTGGGAAGAATGTTATCAGAATGCAATTTTTCAAAATGTCTGGGGACATTTTCCTCTCTCTAGCTCCCTTTGGCCTGGGCTATTTTTCATGCCACGTTCAAATGGGATCTGGCCTGCATGTAATACAAGTTGAGGAAAACTCAGCGTATTTCTTGTGATGCATCCCTGTGTTGCAAAGGGTCTTCTCCATGGGTCTTGTTCTTCAGCACTTCATCATGCCAGTATTGCTGAGACTGCGTAATACCAACCAAGCACTGTCATTTCTGATGAAGTAGCATACAGCTCCAATTGTAAAAAGTCAGGAGATCTCTCTCTCTCCCTCTCCCTTTATTGTAGTTATTGTTGTAAAGAACACAATTTCTTGCTTCCTAATCTGACAGCAAAGGCACAGAGAAAGAATGCTGGTTTGATATATGGAGATCTGCCAGGGAGTTTCTGTTGGAAGCTTTGCCTGAAATAAATAAATAAAATAAAATAACATTTTAGCACAGTTTTGGGGTTTGGGGCACAATTCCAAATCAAAGATGGCACAATGCAGATTACTGAGGGAACTGTTGGTTTATTTTGCATGATGATTAATGTTCTAGGGGAAGGACCTCTGCAGGTGGAGACAGACAGGAATGTATGGGTTGAATGTGTTTAATAGAAGATCACTGGGCATGGAATAGGGGGTCTTTCATAACACACAGCTAAAGCACTATGGAGATTATCGGATATGGCAAATATGGCATTATAACATCTAAACAAGACTGCAAAAGGGCTTCCCTATATCATGACGTTGTGCCCCAGCATTCTGCAAGTGTTCTGCTGCTGTTAAGAGCACTTTCTTTTCTATTAGCGGGGAGAAGCCATCAATTGATCTCCCGTGGTGTTTTTGTCGCAGCATTCTTTGTGTGCGAAACTACATCCCGTTATGCTGGTGTGATTCCAGTGTCAATGGGCAGTCCCCACCAGAATGCTTCTGTGGGAAAACATGAAAACTAGGTATGGGAAGCTCTTTTTATGAACCTCCCCATCTTGCTTGCAAATTTAAAAGTGTTTCAGTGCTTGTGTGTTCATTTTGTTTTTTTACTTAGGTATTTTTAGGCTTTTAAGCATGCTTGCATCTTCTTGCGAGAACTGCCAAAATCTTGTCCACTCAGTGTAAGCTCACTGAGAGGTACCTTGCACTGACTGAGGACAAACAACCCAGGAGTAGCCCAACAGTAGATACTGCACAGCAGAATAGGGCTTGAAAAATAAAGAGTTCAGCTAGCAGGCTTTATTGTTGCTATGGCCCACGTTCATCCACAATAAGAAGACTTACAAGCAGCAAGGTCCTTCCAATAATATCTGGAGGGTTTACCATCAGTTCTAGTACAAAACAAACACAGAATATATACAGCAAACCTTAATAATGAATTCAACAGCAATACTCCAAACATCCAACACTCCTCAACACCAATGCACAACAGTAACTCACACAGAGTGTATCTTTATAGGGGTGTTTGGCTAGTCATCTTCTGCCTAGCCACAGCTGTGCACACACCCATTTCAGCTGTGCTATCAGAGTAGTCTGTTGTTCCAGCATTTTCTCTCTGCACTTAAAGGGATATTATCCTGACAAATCTCGCCCATATGAAAATATGAATGTAAGTACAGTTGCCCCTCGACATTCACGGCTTTCACACTCGCGGTTTTGATTATTCGCGGTTTAGCCCTAGCCCCTTTGGGAAGGCTGCTGAGAGGCAGGGCAACCTCCAGCCTGCACCTTCTCCGGCCTTCCAGAGGGGGCTCCAGGGCTTCAAAGCTCCAGAGTCTGCTCAGGAAGGCCAGGGGGTGGGGCGGGCAGCCTCTCTCCCTCCGCCTTTCCCGGCCTTCCTAAGGGGACTCCGAGGCTTCTAAGACCCAGAGTCCCCTTAGGAAGGCTGGGGAGAGGCTGGGCAGCTTCCCTCCCGCCCACCCGCTGCCTTCCTCATCATTCCTAAGCGGGCGCCGGGGCTCCAAAGCCCCGGTGCCCTCTTCGGAACGCCAGAGAGAGGCAGCGCGGCCTCCTCCCCACCCACACGCTGCCTTCCCCAGCCTTTTTCAGCGGGGTCCGGGGCTCTGGAGCCCCGGCGCCCACTGAGAAAGGCCGGAGAGAGGCAGTGCAGCCTCCTCCCTGCCCACCCGCCTGCCCGCTCACCTACCTGCTGCTGTCCCCGGCCTTCCGAAGCGGGCACTGGGGCTCCAAAACCCTGGCGCCCGCTTTGGAAGGACGAAGACAGGCAGCGCAGCCTCCTCCCCACCCACACGCTGCCTTCCCCAGCCTTTCTCAGTGGGGTCCGGGGCTTTGGATCTCCGGAGCCCGCTGAGTAAGGCCAGGGAGAGGCAGTGCAGCCTCTCCTCACCCACAAGCTGCCTTCCCTGGCCTTTCTCAGCAGGCTCTGGGGCTTCAAAACCCTGGAGCCTGCTGAGAAAGGCCGGGGAGAGGCAGAGCAGCCTCCTCCCCACCCACACGCTGCCTTCCCCGGCCTTTTTTAGCGGGATCCAGGGCTTTGGAGCTCTGGAGCCCTCTGAGAAAGGCTGGAGAGAGGCAGCGCAGCCTCCTCCCCACCCACACCCTGCCTTCCCCGGCCTTCCTCAGCGGGCTCCGGGGCTCAAAAGCCCCGGCGCCCGCTTCAGAAGGCTGGGGAGAGGCAGCGTAGCTTCCTTACCACCCACACCCTGCCTTCCCTGGCATTTCTCAGCAGGGTCCGGGGCCTTGGAGCCCCGGAGCCCGCTGAGAAAGGCCGGGGAGAGGCAGCGCAGCTTCCTCCCTACCCACACGCGGCCCTCCCCAGCCTTACTCAGCGGGCTCCGGGGCTTCTAAGGCTGGCCAGACACCCTCCCACTGCCTCCCTCCCTCTGGGGGGGGGCGCAGGAGTAGCATCTGTTATTCGCGGTTTTTCCACATTCGCAGGGGTCTCAAGAACCTAACCCTCGTGAATGTGGAGGGACAACTGTAGTGTGAGCAGTTCTATTGCCAGAATTCAGGAGCATATATGTATTATGATTATGGCAGTGCATGAAAAGAAGTGTAATTATGCCAATTATGTAAAATATAGTGGCAAAAGAACATTTTTAGATGCTCGTCTGATAATCTCCTATGATTCCACTTTAATTGCCATGGTAACATCCTATGGAACCCTGGGGTTTGTACTTGGGGAACACTGGAGCAATCTGGCAGGGAAACCTATATACCCCCTCCTAAACTGTAAATTCCAGGATTCCATAGGATGTCACCATGGCAGTTAAAGTGGAATCATAGCACTATAATCGTGCAGTGTGAAAGGACACTAGATCCTCACAGGTTTTACATACTTTTTTTTGTGTGGGGAGGGTTGCACTTCAAACCCCTTTCACCTGCAAAACCTTTTTAAGAGAATGACTGTGGTACAGAGGAAACAAATATGCAAGTTTCAGAGTCTAGGAAAAAAAAACTTTTTTGGACTACAACTCCTACAAAGCTGGCCATGCTTTCTGGGTGATTCTGGGGGCTGTAGTTCAAGGCTGTGATCCTCTTGTGCTTGACTAGCTTAATTTTTCAAAAGGCCTAGGAAGGGAGTTTGAGAGGTTGGAGCAGCTACCGAAAAGGTTCTCTCCCATGTTCCCACCAGATGTGCCTTTGAGGATGGTAGGATGAAGAGAAGGGCCTTTCCAGGAGATCTAAAAACATGAGCAGGTTTATATGGGAGAATATGGTCTATCAGACAACCTGGACCTAAGCTGTTCACAGATTACATTTTAATTTTACATAATGCCCACACTATGTTGGGAGTACTCTGAGGCATTATGGGAAATCCTCTACAGCCATCTTTGAAGTGCCATGTCTGGTGTCACTACATTGAGGAATGGGGGTAGGGGTGGGGAGGGATCACTTAAGAGGAGCCTCACCTAAGATACTTTGCTCAAGGTCTTCTAGAGCTGAAGCCAGCCCTGTGAAGCTCCATTCAACTTAAGAATTAAAAAAAATACTATGACCCACCAGTTTTTGGGGCTAAAAACTCCAGAATATTGCAGCTAGCATGACCATGCTGGCCTGGGGTTTCTGGGAGTTGCAGTCCAAAACATTTTGGCTTATGATTCTGGAGGGCATGCTGAGAGAACATTGAGCAAGAGACACCTATATCCAGTTCTGTTAAAAAAAATATCAAGTGGTACTGTGGGCTCAGCTACATGGGCCAGAATAAGCCAGTTCCACACCAGTGTATTCTGTCCATTGATTTGGCCCATTGCTCCCCTGTTACTTTCATGGAATGGGATGGAGTCCAGACAGCATGCTGACTGCCCTCTGCCACTGCTGCTGCCCACATCACCCCCTTTGAAGCCAGGAAGCCAGCCCACAGCACATGAGCAAGGCCTTCCTGACTCACCTGTGACCATCCTTCCTGACTATGGAAGAGCAAGGCAGGTGGCAGCTGCAGTGATGGGCTGGTGGGCCAGAATGGGCTCCTGTGGTCATGCGGGGCCTGATCCACTTTTTTGCCAACTGAAGAGGATTTTAGCAAGTATATTTTTAAAATGGTGTAACAGGCCTTACCCTGTCTTCCCCCTGTCTTGGCCCCATCTTTGCCCTGGGGGTTGTGAGGACCGCCCGGAGGCAAAATGGGGCAAATGCCCTGTGTCATCTGGACTCCAAAATGGGGGCAAGACAGGGTAAATAGCCCTTGCAGACAGGGCCTTTGGATCTCTTATTTCAGTGACCTCTTAAATTGTGCTTTAAATAAAAAGTAAAACAAACTTTGTACATTTAGTTTATCACCTACGTCATACTGCTTGGATGCATGAACCATTTGATATATGTAGTGATTTATAGGCCACAGAAAATCCTATATGACTTGGGATCAGGTTATTTAAAATACCATATTCTCCACTCTGAATTTGCCTGAGTTTTAAGCTCGTTGGGGGAAGCTCCTTCTCTTGGCTCCACTGCTTGGAGGGCTTTCTTGGTGGCTGCTCCCAGGCTGTGGAATTATCTTCCAAAGGACATGAAGCTCCCTTCTGGTCTCGCTGTCCTTTCGGCAGGTGAGGTCTTTCTGTTAAGAAAGGCCATTGGTAACTGAGCTGCGTTGTTGCTAAGGAAGCTTTTACTTGGTTGAGTGTGCTTATTTTCTTTTTATTAATGCCTTTTAAATTGTGTTTAAACCTTTTTTCTTCTTTTTTTTAAAAAAGTTTGTCATTATTTGATTTTACTATAGTCAGCCACCTTGAGTGCCATTTGCTGGCAGAAAGGCAGGATGCACATTTAGTAAGTGAATAATTTGAGCGAGACCTCAGTATTCTGAAGAGTTTTAATGGACTGAATTGGCCTAATTACTGAATGGGAGATATTTGTGTGCCTACATGAGTCACTCACTTGGCATGAAGATTTTACACTGTATAGCCTTGGATTTGAAAGGAAACATTAATGAGTGTTTCTGGCACTGTTTAGACACATGTCTGCTGGCTTCATCTGTTTGCATAAATTGCTGGTTGATATTAATGGTATTTGTTTGCCATCAGATTCCACATAAGCTCTGGTGTCATTGTCAACAATCTGTTGACACTATTATCTCTAGTCCTGCAACTCTGTCAAAGTTATAAAAGGGCAAGAGGAAACAAAGAATCTCTAAACTAGAGCTTCTATGATTAGAGGCAGTATACCCTACCAGATGCTAGGAAACAGAATTTGGAAATGTTATTTGTTGGACTACAGCTCCGAAATTTCTGAGGTTTGTAGTTTAAAAAGTAACTTTTCCTAACTCTGCTCATTTCAAACAATAGGGAAAGTCTGTTCTTTCAGTCTTTGCTTCAAGGCATGGGAATCTGTGATAGCTTAGTAGGGTTGCCAGATTGAAAAGTGGAGACAGCTCCTCTACTTTTTATGACTCTGTAGAAGAGAGAATTTCAGCAAGTATTGCTTGCCAAACAACTGGTAAGAAGCAACACCTGACAAAATTCTCTCCTTTAGAAAATTCAATGTGCAGAAGCCCTCTTCACTTTTCTGTTTGGCAACTTGATACCCTAGATGTTGCTAGCCTGCAATTCCCACCAGCCTTGGCTCTAACCATTGGCCATGCTGGCTATTGACTTCTGGGAGTTAGCATTTAATATCTAGACTCATGTTCCCCACCACTGTCCTGCTTGGTTTGCTGAGGCATTTAATTGGCCAGTGTTGGAAGCAAAATGGTGGTGCAGATAGTAACAGCCAGCAGGTCATTTTTGCTCTTCACAAAGCCCATGGGTTATAATATAACAGCTTTCTTTCTCAGAGGGCTACTGTGTCCTTCCTAGATGTATGATGAACATGTGCTTTTCGGCTTCTCATTCACATGTTCAGTGCTTAGGTACCTGCCATTAAAAAGGTAGCAACCTCTTATAATGGTCCTTATGTTTCTGCTTTGGCATCATAACATCTTTCAGCCCCCAAAAGAGCTTGGAAAAATTATTGCTTTTCAGATGTGCCAGACTATAGATTTGCACCTACTATCCACAAAGCTAGGCTACCAGGCTTTGAATGCATCATCTGAATTGCCAATCAACCTTGTACAGTAAGAGAACAAAGTTATAAAATGCTCACAAAGTAGATTATTTATACCTTTGAAGTGTTCAGCATTTCTACCTATAGCTTGCCTCTTGTGCTCCATCTACCACAGATTCCCATAAGAACTTTTCTAATGTATACCCAATGGATAGTCTACTTTACTTTTCTTGTAGTATCAGTTACTTTGAGGGTTCACAAATTTTCTATCTTCAGGAGACCCTTCCACTTTTTTTAAATCCGACGAAGAAGGCACTTGCATCTGTCACCGTGCTCTTGAGCAACGATGCCAAGATCCTAGATGATTTAGGATCTCAGCCATACTTATCTGCTTAACTTCTACTTAACCTCTCCTGGCCCACCCAACCACCTAATCTTACTTTACCAGGCATCAGCCACTGTGAGAGATGGAGGTCTATTCTCCTTTTGATTGGGGTGCAGCAGACTGACATTTCCACCCACCTCCCACCAGTGACCAGAAGGAGAAGATCAGAAAATCAGAATTACAATTCCTCCTCACTGGTGGGAGTGGGGTGGAAACATCAGTTGGCTCTGCCCCTATTGACAGGACCTCTGCCCTAGAATCCCTGAGCTAGAAGAAATCATGCTATTAAAGGGGATTTTGTGAGTTGTAGTACAAAAAACTTGAGGTTGGCAGGCTGTTCAACAGTTACAAGATTGTAGGATCTGCTGGGGCAGTCATCAGTTGACTGAACATGATCCCAAAAACTGACATTTGCAGTCTGGCAGTGTTCTGACCAAAGCATTTCTGAGGTCCCAGAGACTGGGATGCTTGGAATAAGGAGAGTGCTCTCCTGGTTGTGGGGCACCTGGGTTTTCTTAGGCAATGAATACTCAGAGGTGGTTTTACCAGCCCCTTCTTCTGAAATATAGCCTACAGTTCCTGATTGTAAGCCGCTCTGATAGCCTTTGTGGCTGAGGAGCTGGGTATAAATACAATAAATAAATAAATAAATAAATTGCATACCCTCCAACATGTCACAGATGAAATCCAGGACACATGCGGCCAGACAACATCAGGGTGTGCTCAATATGGCAAAAATGATTAGTGAGGAAGAACATGCAAGCTAGGAAAAACTGCAGCAGATTGCTTTTGCTTAAATCTACTGGGAAGGCTGAGATTCTGCCCTCTCTTTCCCTCTTCCTACTGCTCTGTTGAGTGAGAACTACACCTGCACTTTGAACACAGATTGCAGCAATCGAAGTAAGCTCGGGGCTAAGGGAGAAAGTGGCAGGAGGAGAGAGAAAATGGGACAATTTAAAAGTAGTTGAAAAAGTGGGATGACAGAGGATTAATTGGGACTATCACTTTCAAGTTGGGACAGTTGGAGGGTGTGTGGTTGTGGTTGTGGCAGGACCCTGAGGGTGCCTCCAGTTGCCTGTTTTTGATCTGCCCCTCAGCTAGGGGAGTGCTGCAGACATCATTTCCTAATGCCTCAATCTACCCTGCACTTTGGAAATGCTTGTCAGGGTACTGCCAGGTTGAAGCAGTAGTGTTTTTTTTTTGGGGGGGGGGAAGGGTAGTATCATTAGACATAAGTTCTGTGATGGAGCTCTGGTGTCAAAATTATGTTGACAATGCAGGAGCTCAGCCTAATTTTGTAAAGCTGTGGCCAGACCAGAATCATGCTCTCTTTTGGGGAAGTAATGGCGAAATTGGGCTTCCTTAATGATTTCCATGGCATGGTGTTAATGCTGTAACATACCATAACCCCCAGAAACAATTCCAATCCCAAAATATTTGTCTGCAAAGTGCTACTGTAGGAATGGCAAACCATTAAAAAATAAACAACGCCCCCCTGAAACTGAGAAGACTAATGATCCTAATGAGATCTATTTAAAAACTGATCATATTGCATAACTATGCTCTTTGCCTCTTAGCTTTGCATGCTGTTTTTATGTCTCAGAATACTATAGATCTTCTTGCTTCAAGGCACTTTCTGGAGGGCTGGTTTTATTTGGTTTTGTAGGACCCCCTTGGCTATATTACCCAATCAGTTAATTTATTTTTAAGATTTCAGCTCTGAACCAAAGAATTCTTCACAGAATGGGTATTTTTAAAAATCTTTCCACTGTATATCTCTTTTTGGAGTGGTATTGGGGTTTGTGGGAAGAAGGATAGGGCTATGGGAGGATTCTGGGGTTTAGGTAATATGTTTCAGAATGATCCAACCTATGCGCAGTGGCCATGCTGTCTGAAAGATTCTGGGATTTGTAGTCCCGAAAAGTAGCTTTTCCAAGCTCATGTCCATACTTTCCAACATTTCACGGATGAAAACTGGGAAATGTGGCTAAGGAACAAGATGACAAAAGTTATTAGTGAGGAAGAACACACAAGCTAGGAGAAGCTGCAGGAATTTCCTTTTGTCTGAGGCTGCTGCCACACTGCAGAAATAACCCAGTTTTGATACTGCTTGAACTGCCATGGTTCAATGCTATGGAATTCTGGGGTTTGTAGTTCTGTGAGATATTTAGCCTTCTCTGTCAGAGAGCTCTGGTGCCACGACAAATGACAAATCTTAGGATTCCATAGGATGGAGCCACGACACTTAAAGCGGTGTCAAACTGCATTATTTTTGCAGTGTGGCAGCAGCCTGAGTCTACAGAGAAGGGCAAGATTCTGTCCCCTTTGCTCCTGACCCTCCCCCAAGTTGAATGCAAACTACTTTTCTGCTTTGAACTCATTTTAAAAGCAGCTAGGACATTTTAAAAGCAGCTGAAAAAGTGCGACAGCAGAACATGAACTGGGACTGTCCCTGCCAAATTGGGACAGTTAGGGGGTAAGCTCATTATTTCATTGCTTGCTGTATCACTGAAAGGACCAGCATAGACTATGCGGCTGCCTTTTATCAGGGTATTTCATTTTAATTTCTTGAATTCTCCAAAGCCCAAAGGAAAATAAAAAAAAGGAAATGGATGCTTAATGGCATTATTTAACTTTTCTACTACATCCCACTTTGGCTACATCCAGTATTGTCTTGGTGGATATCTGCTAGCGAGACAAGACTTTCTTCTCTCCTGCCTACTGTAACAGTCTGCATCACCTGTAACACCATAGGCTTTCCCATCCCTCTAGAGCAAGTTTTGAGGCTGCAGAGAAAGACCTAAATGGGAAAGGGAATTGTCGCCCTCACAATCCTGTTGATGGAGCAGTTCTGTCAGTGGAATGCCTCACCGGATACTAGCCATAGTTCCAAGGGGAGATGCAAAGAGTGAATGGAATCATAGAATCATAGAATCATAGAATTGTAGAGTTGGGTAGAAGGATCCAAAAATACATTGTTCATCTGAGCAAATTGGCTTTTAAAATTTATTTCATTTGCAGAATAATACTAGGCTTGTTTAACTTTTTCTTGGAATGTGCATTTAAAATACTTACTATAAGAAATAGAAGAGTATAAAATTCTCAGTCACAAAAAGGTAATGATGATCATAAGAGTAAATGCAAATAATGAATAATAACCCACTGCTGTCATCTTATGGATCTGACTCATTTTTATGTCAGAAATTTAGCAAGCCCTTAGTGATACTCAGTTTAAAATGTTCACCTGTAAAATTAACAAATTCCAATTTAAAGCAAATTTCCTTATGTTAGAAAGCAGAAACAAATTCTCCACTATTTTCCAAATGAAACAAAATGTATAGACTTTATGTTGTAGTGTCACCCACACACTATTCAAGCCATTCATTTATCTGTGGACCTTGTTCGTTTCTCCATTAATTTTTCTCCTCAGTTTGAGATACAATAAAGTTAACTACCATTCCTTCTTTTTTTGCATGGCATTACATATTCAGTGTATTCTACAAGAAAGCTTAATAGCAGTAATGTTAGCATTGCATCTGTAGTAATTCTTCTAATTATCTCAACAATTTCCTTCCAATTCACTTTATTTATTTTTATTTATTTATACCCCGCTCTTCAGCCACAAGGCTACCACTGCATTAAACAGTTTCCAATGTGTGTTAGCTAATTGCCCCCCACAAGCTGGGTATTCAATTTACTGACCTACGAAAGGATGGAAGGCTGAGTGAACCTTGGAGCCTGCTGGAATTGAACTTGCGACGTGGTGGCTTGCAGTACTGGCATTTGCAGTACTGGCATTTAACCACTGCGCCACCAGGGCTCCCTGGTTTGTGTGTACAAACTTTAATTTGTACACACCCACCCACCAAGAGTTCTGGAAATTATCTGTAAGGAAATAATATTCTCAATTATTTTGTTTTGTCAACAAATGGGTTTCCCAACTGGAAGAATAATACAGTAGTGAGACTTTTGTGCAGTTTCTCCCATATTCAATTATCGTAAAGCATTCTGTTTTTTTTTTTTTTTAATTTCTGTCCAAAAACCCAAGGCCGAGATCCTACTTCGGACATGTAGCTATGATGTCATGGCTATGTTCTGTCTCCCAATTTGACCCCCAAACCCACCTTAAAATCCAGACAACCATACCAAAGAAATCACCAAAAGATATGCGAGTGAGTGAGAGTGGAACAAGGAGTTGAAATAGGACACTTTAAGGATCCCTACTTCTGCTTATGGCATCATGGCTCATTAGTAGGAGGGCGCTGAAAACATATGATCATAGAATCTTAGACTTAAACGGGACCACAAGGGCCATCTATTCCAACCTCCTGCCATGAAGGAATGCACAACTAAAGCACTCATGAAAAATGCCCATCCAACCTCAGTTTAACGACTTCCTAAGAAGGATAGCCCACTACCCTTCAAGGCAGTCAATTCCACTCTCAAATAGCTCTTACACTAAACAGGTTCTTCCTAATGTTTAGGTGGAATCTCTTCTCTTTGGAACAATTGGCTCATGTTCTAGTCTATGCAACAGCAGAAAACAAGCTTGCTCCATCTTCTACATGATATCCCTTTAGAAAAATGGTTATCATGCCACCTCTCAGTCTTCTCTTCTCCGGGCGAAACATATACAGATTCCTAAGTTGTTCTTCATAAGGCTTGGTTTCCAGACCTTTGATTTTCATGCAATATGTTCCAGCTTGTTAATATGTCACCCTTTAATGCCCTCCCCCATCACCACAGAACTCCATAACTCAATACAGCTACCTGGATTTTGAGGTGGGTTAGAGGGTCATTTACAGTCAAAGCAATGGTGCCATGATGGTGGCAGTTAAGCCTAGCTTATGACCTAAGAACTGCCTAACAGGATGCCAGCCCAAGTTTCTTGAGAAAACCTCCTCGCCATGAATTTCTCCACAGAATACCGCCCCCACCCCCAAACACTTTGAGTGAGTCAAATACTCGGAGAATACTTTGGAGAAATATTTGTTTTCTCCCACAGCAGGAAGAAACATGGCAAAAGAACTTTTGAGGATGGTGGTCTGATAAAGGCCATAGTTACAATGACACAGTTGTGTTGTAACTACATCACCTCTCATCTAACTTTGAAATCAGGCAGACCACCCAAAGTATTTTTGAGGCAATGGAGAGTGGGGTGCTGATGGATGATATGTCCAGCCCTCTCCTGGCAGAGGGCATGATGCAACAAGCAGCTGTGACAGGTTCCCACAAACGTACAGGTATTTGCTGCTGCCTGTTTCAGCATACTTAGTGCTGGAAGAGGACTGGACACATTATTGGTCAGCACCTCAGAAATCCATCTGTTGGGGGGAGGTCTGCCTGGTTTCAAAAGTAGGGTTTTGGGAACCACTTATGGTTGTTGCACCATTGCCATGACTGTAAATATAAATCCCAATACTGTAGTTCAGATTCACATTTATGGTTATTGCAATGAGGCAATAACCATATAAGTGGCCCTCAAAAATCTACTTTTGGTATTAAATTCAATTATGATGCCATGAGTGTGGTTTATAACATCATAAATACTGAACAGGATGCCAGCCCCTGTTCCCCCTTGTCTTTCAAGCAGCTTCCATTCCCATGGAGCATGAGTTGACCTAGGGCTTATCTGCACTAGCCAGGATAACCTCGACCTGGCAGAGCAATGGTGACTGGCAGTAGCAGTGAGGAACAGTGTTCTGGGATGGGCTCCTGCAGACACATGGGGCCCGATCCAGTGGTACCGGATTAATCTGAGTATTATATCACTGTAAAGCAATATCCCATCTTGCTCCCCCTTCCAGCTCCGTATCTGCCACTGGTATCATTTGGATTTCCAGGGGGCAGATCAGGATAAATGCCCTGCATAGTTTGGACTGCAGGGCTCTGGAACAGGGGCAAGATGGGGTATTTGGCCTGTGTAGATAAGGCCCTAGTTATTAGGCTATGTGTGCTCTTTAAAGTAAGAGCAGAAGCACTGCTAATTAGAAGCAATGGCTTAGCTGTATTCTCATGGAAACCTGGTCCTTCTAGAAAGTAGGAGAGTCTGTAGCCACTCAGCCACTGATTGGTCAATGATAATTACCTGGCATTGCTAAGGGGTTTGAGATATAAAAGAGGAGTTTAGAGTTTACCTATTGTCACCCTTTCCTTGGTTTTTCACTATGGCTCACGTTTTGGTTTTGAATTTGCCTTACTGCCTTTTGGTGTCTGATCTTTTACTTCAGCGAGGTCCATACTATGACATTTGACTATAGTTGGGATTATGGTGATTAAGCTTTATTACTTTTGCCAGTTGTACTTTCCCCAAACATTGCTGCAGTTCTGCATACATTTTGTTCTTATTCCATCTTTCACTTGTAAATACATCTACTTCCATATAAGATTATGTGAGCTTCATTCTAAATTGCTTTGGTATTAAAATCTTTGCCCTTCATTGTTACAACTGTTCAAAGGCTTCTGCCTTGAGATTCTGAGCCTTGAGGGTATGAGGTTTACTTCTTGTTCCCTTTCATTCTTAACGATTCTGTAAGATCTGAGAGTCCCCTGGCCTAGGCTGAACTGGACAAAAGAGGTGGTGACAGGTAGGGTTGCCAAGTCAGGACTATGCTGGGCCCTGAGATTTCAGGGCCCAAATTTGAGATGTAGGGGCAACCCTTTATAAGGTCACATGAGGTGGGCCCTTGTGATATTACAAGGATGATGTTACAAGGTGCAGCCTCTGGCGATATCATTAAGGATGCTTCACCAGCCACATTTGCACAGAGTCTGCCATTTAAATAAAAAACACCAAGTCCAACAAATAAAGAATACACACACACACACACACCTTTTGCAAGGCAGCACTCTTATCCTGAGATTCCTCTCCCTGAAGACCAAAGAAGAGGGGGCAGGCCCTAAGTCGTGGCAGTCCTAATGATGGGTTACCTTACAGGGTTGGTGTGGGATCCTGGAGTCCCTGTTTGGCTCTGACTGTGTGCCCAGTCCCTGCGCACCTGTGACAGTGGGGATCCTAGGTTGGCAAAGCTGGTCCAGGGAAAGGATCTGGAACAGGTCAAGAGAAAGGTCAAGGGAATCTCCCTCTGGCTTTTCTTCACAAATGAAGATTCAGGAAGGACTCATCCCGCGCTTTCTGCAAGCGCACTGATGACTAAAAAGGCCAATCTGAGATAAACAAGTCCGGTTGCAGAAAGCACAGCAGAAGGTCTCCTTGGGTGATGTTTCTGGGTTGTGATTCTTTCTGCGATGTCGTTTCTCTTCAAGACTTGTTCAGCGTGAGTTCTCAAATAAGGCTGCAGCATTGTGGATAGTGTGTCTCCATGCCTCCCGATGTGAGGCCAGGGCGGACCACTGTTGGTGATCAATTTGGCCGAGTCTGAGATGTTGTTTCAGGGAGTCTTTGTATCGCTTTTTTGGAGTGCCCCTCTTACGATGACCCATGGCGAGTTCACCGTAGAGTAGTATTTTGGGGAGGCGATGGTCCTCCATCCTAGAAACGTGCCCTGCCCAGCGCAGCTGCGTTCTCAATATCATGGCCTCAATACTGGTGATCCCCGCTTGCTCAAGGACAGCAACATTCGTCACATAGTCAGTCCAGTGTATATTTAGGATTGTGCGTAGACAGCGCTGATGAAAACTGGAAGGAGAAAAAGGGGCAGAAATGAGAGATGTGTTTGGCCAAGAGCTGTAGAAAAGACATACTGCATTGTAATGCAGATTCTGCTTTAATGTGTCAGGGAGTTAATGATGTTTTGTGTGTGCACAATCCTGTTTCAGTACCAGGAGTTGAGCCAGATGACCTTCATCTCAATTTCAGTCAAACAGTTCAAGGCTTGCATGGCTGAAAACATGTCCAGTTCACAGAATTACATCTGGTTTGTTACAGCTGGTTGCGCCTGCTGCATTTTGTTAGGCCTTCTAGCAATCAGCCATCTTTTTGACATTTCACTGGAAGAAACCTGCTACCCATTTAAAAAGAAAAAGAAAATGTCCTGAACATAGCAGAAAGCTTAACAAATGGAGAGAGAACCCCACCCTCCCGTCTAAATGCTAAATGGGGAAAAATATCAGGATGTGCTACTTTGAGTACGAATAACAAATGAACTTATTACTACTGGGAAAATAAATCAGGAGTCTTCAGTCAAATAATTTTATGCAATTCTCACCCAAAGAAATATTAGTTTCCCATATCCTCCCCAACATCTGCTTACAGATGTGCAGAAAGATTGTGGGGATGGGAGACGATGTCCTTACAGGAGACTCATCACCTACATTTGTTTTCTTCTGTTCTGTCTCAGGGTAATACAGGAAAGAGCAGCAAGCACGTTTTAGCATAAAAGAGAGGGACTTCTTTCCCTGCTGAAAATTGTTTGTCTTCATACATTAGGAGAATACTAATTATATTTGTGTTCTTACTACAGTAGGGCCCCCATATCCACTGGGGATTGTTTCTGCTCCCCTCCCCCATGGATACTGAAAACCGTGGATAATAGCAAACACCATTGAAAATAATGGGACTTCTGTTTTAAAATACCATACAGTTGCCTTGGAGGACCTAGAAAATGGCTAGAGAGAACACATTTTCTAGGAAGGTTCTATGGTAGGTGTGCTGTTTTGTGTCCTGTGGATAATTGAATCAGTGGATAATGAATCAGTGGATACGGGGATCCTATTGTATAGAGAAATAGAGTTGCAGTTCTCTGTTGCAGTCAGCGTTACGTAACTTTATGCATAATTGGCTGTGTAGCAGATGCTCTACAGAATCTTCTTAGTAGATTGCACAGATTCATATCAGGCCACTGGCAAGAGTCTCCTGTTGTGCATCAGGCCCCATTGTGTATCAGTTACTGTCTCCCTTATGTAGCCCTCCATATCCATGGATTCTGCATCTATGGATTCCACCATTCACAGTTTGAAAATATTTTAAAAAAAGTTTTTAAAAAACTCCAAAAAGCAAACCTTGATTTTGCCATTTTATTTAAGGGACACCATTTTTGCTATGTCATTATATATAATGGAATGTAAGCATCCACAGATTTTGGTATCCATGGGGAGTCTTGGAACCAAACCCCAGCAGATACTAAGGGCCCACTGTAATGTCATGGTAGCCTCTTGGTGAATATGGAAATTGCAAAACTGCCCAATTCTATTTCTCAAAGACATTAGTCTACTCACAAAGACATGCGTCCCTTATTGAATTCTGGCCCCAAACTCTAACCAACAGTGTAGTAGAGCCAAAGCTCACAGCCTCTGAAGTCCTAGGACTTGATTAGCAGGGACTAGGACATCATTTGTCACATCCCTTGGATTCTCTGTCCACCTGAGTGCAACTGTAATCCCCAAAGTAGCTGGCGGGGAAATGGATTTCTCTAGTAACAATGTGTTGACATGAGCAATCCCTATTGTAATCCAAACTATATTGGGGTGGCTTGATCTGGAATGAACAAGATCCCTTAGCTTTATAAAAGAACTGATCCTGGAGAGATAGGAATCAACTGGGATCAGGAGATACCTCCCACAATACAAGAGATGCACATTTTATTTTATCTGGGTTTTTTTTTTTAATTCCACTTTTGTGTTTTGTGCTCTAGAACACTTTTAGTTCTGCCAGTGCATGCACAATCCCTTGTATGCCCATGCATGCACACTCCCTTATATATGGGCCAGTTTTGTTCCTCACAGTACACTGTGAGATCATTGGGATCAGAAAACACACAGTGTAAGCCTCCCCCCCAACACACTATTACATGAGGGCTAAAAGATAGTATGCCATTCAGTGCTCACATGGTTGGGTAATTGTGACTACAAAATGTAGTTGGTACTTGGGAAAACTAAATTCTAATCCTCACAAAGCTTTCTAGGTGACCTTGGGTGTTTTCTCTCTCCCCGCCACATAATCCCCCATCTCTCTCAGAGCCTGATCGACCTCATAAGGGTATTATGAGGACAGAAGTGAGGAGGAGCAGAGGTATGTACTCAGGCTTGAGTTCAAGGAAGGAAAAGAAGACAATAACGGCAGGGCTTATTTTTCCACCCTGTTTCTGTCAATGTTGTCACTTTCAGATGCTGTTTTTGGCTGATTTGCAGCTGATTTTTTCTCTTTTTTCTGTGTTTTTCGGAGGGTTTTCTTGAGGGGAGTGGCTTGCAGGGTAGGGGAAGTACACTACTGTGGTTTTGGCACATTTTGACCAGCTTTCTGGAGGGAAAACATCCTGGAAAATAATTACATATTTTGGTTAGGGGCTTTGAAGGGCTTCTGGGTAGCTAAATCATGGCAAAAATGCCCCCAGAGCCCCTAGAGGGCATTTGGAGACTTTCTTTTTAGTTTTGGGTTGTGAGGGTATGGCAGCTCTCTCAGGTCTCCTGGGTGGCTAATGCAGTTCCCCCCATTCCTCCCACAGTTGCCTGCCCTTGAAATAACATGCACGCGTGCGTGTGCGCGCGCACACACACACAATGCAGTTGAGAATGGCAAGAAGGCAGGAGAAGAGAGTACACTAAATCACTCTTCTCATCTGTAGAGATTACATGTTTTTCAAATACCTGAAGAATGTGTCTTTCTACTTGGGATAATGCCTGATTGGTATAAAGGTAGTACATTTGTACAGTCCTATCTGTACATTTGTACATAGGTGCTATAATCCTACTTCATCTGTGGTACAGATCATGTGTACAACTGTAGCGAGACTGAATGAATGCACATATACAGTCCTGTCTTTAATAAGCCATGGGATAGATGGATCTATTTCTAGAACATATTACTTTTGCATAATTCTGTTCTACTAATTTGATTTTGTGCTAAAATGATTTTATAGGGCATTTTCTCCCAAAATATACATTTTCTCATTGAAAAAGAATGGATCATTCTCTCCCACAAAGGCATAGAGTATAAAACTATGAACCAATTTGGGTTCCAGCCTTGGTGAAAAGCGGGCTATAAATAAAGATGACGACAACGACGACAACGACAACAACAACATGCATTTTGAAACATCTTAAACTCCCAGAAGCCCTCCATTTTAACATTTGGAAAAGGACAAAAATCCAGTGGATACCAGAGCTCTCCATTAGTCCAAGTTCAGGTTGTTTTGATCAGGTTATTTTCCATAGGAATTCATAAAGAGGGAATTCCTCATACATCCCTCCACAAGCTGCCGGTTAGCTGATTTAAATTAAAAGCAGTGAAGCCTATCATGTTTACATGTAAGCCTACTAACAGCTTTCCTGTTTTTTTAATGTGCAACAGGCAACTGCAACATTTTGCTACAAACAAATTCTGAAAAGTTTCAGAAACAGCTGAGACCTGGAGCTAATGCATTTTCATACACAATTTAGCTAAGCTCTGTCTCAATATCTGATGATGCCACTTCAGCTTTGCCCTGTTTGAGATGCCATGCTTTGTGCTAGTGGGGAGAGTGGGGTGCAATAAAATCCAGAATTGATATCCTTGCTCACTTGTTACCAGGATCAACAAAGTCAGAAAAATTTCCTCCTAGCAATTCTGAGCGCCAAAGACTACCCACCCCTCATATTTCCCCAAATGTACAAAGCCCTGTATATTTGATATCTTGTAGGCTGTTGCTTGGCTTCAAAGGGAGATTATATTTTCTGGGCATGTTGTCGATAAAACATAAAATATGAATGAAATAGTAATTTTATGGCTGACACGGCAGATGTAGCTGTCAGGAGTCTTGCTGTAGTCTGACTTTCTGGGTAAGGAGAAACCTCCCAGAATTTTCTTTTTTAAAGATCATGTTTGTGTTTGTGTGTGTGTGTGTGTGTGTGTATTCAAGCTAAGTCAAGAAAAAGTCCTGAAAATTATGAAGAACTGAGCATGGATAAAGCCTTGGATTTAGCAGAAAAAGAAAAAAAAAAGACAGAAGAAAATGAAAAGAAACAACCAATGTTTCAGAAGGTAAGGCTCCTTTGGCAGTAATTTTACTGGTCTAACCCAATTCATCTCAGCTAGATTAGATACATTAATCAATGGGAACTTGATTCAAGTTAATGCTACCTAAGTTGTTTCAGCAAATTCTCTTGATTCCATGGGTCTACTCTCATAGGAGTTGTTCCTGTAAATTCTGTTGATTCCACCCACTCTCACAGGTGCTTGAAATTGGATGTAGGACATTTGATTTATTTAATGCATTTCTTGCCCATCATTCAGCTGAAAATGGTGCCCAGAGTGGTTGACAACCGTATATCAGATGTGAAGCATTTTCAACCCTCAAAAATGCTATAAAAAATCTACATACTCACAGTGAACTCAGTTCTTTAGGTGTGGAGTGAAACAGCTGAAAGGGCACTGTCTATGCAAAGACTAAGTTATCAATATTTATTTTGTATATTTTGCTGAAGTCCCTGGAAGGGAACTTGAAAAAGGGAACAGAGAAAAACAGCAACATTGAAAGCAATCTTAAAAAATCCAAATGAATGAACAAGAACAACAAGCAGCTTCTGTAAACAGCAGTTAATCATTAGGTTTGGGAAAACCAAGAGGAAAAATAACACACCTAGAGCGTATCTATAAGTGCGATTTACCCCAGCTTGCCCCCGTACCAAAGCCTTGCAGTCCAAATATGATATGTCCTCATATGTCCCTGGGCAATCCAAATGACCCCCAGGGGAGATACAGGGCTGGAACAGGGGCAAGCTGGAGTAGGGCCCAATAAACCATTCTAATATAATACCCAGTTTACCCAGAAAAAACTGGATTGGGCCCCACATATCCATGGGGACCTATCTGGCACTCCAAGCAAGGTAGTGTCCCTCAACATTTGACCGAGGCTGGTTACATGCAGAGGGAATACAGTCACATGTTGTGGGACTCTTTCTTGGCTTCTACATTAGCAGGGAAAATGGTGGTGGCAGCAGCTTCAGTGACAGGCCGGTATCCTATTTGGATTCTAGCACATTTTCTCCAGGTATAGGGAGGGGGGGAAATGGGCCAGGATACACTGGTGGGGAGCTTAAGTATTCTGGCTACTGTCAATGAGCCCAAAACTATTCAATAGATACAGAGCATGCTGAACGGGCATTTATTTTTGACTGAGCATTTCCTTTCTCTCATTTTTTGGTGTGTGTGTTTGTATGTAATACAGAGGGCCAGTGTGATATAATTGTTTGAAACCTCCCTAGGTCATGGAAGCACACTAGGTAGTCTTGGGCAAGTCATGCTCTCTCAGTGTCAGAGGATGGCAATGGCAAAAACCCTCTGACCAAATCTAGACCAAAAAAAAAAAAAAAAAAAAAAAGAAAGAAAGAAAGAAAGAAAGAAAAAAGATTCCTGCAATTTTTGTTTTGCCTTAGGATCAGCATAAGCTGGAAACAACTCCAAGGCACACAACAGCAACATTGATGGCCCTACTCAGAAGGAAAAGGAGATAACTTAGGAGGAATCCAACAGTACCTTTGAGACTAACTGATATATTTCTAACCCTCTTACCCTAAGAGGTGGGGGGTGCTTTAGATTCCTACCCGTGATGCCAAAATCTGTATTATTACCTGGGGAAATTATCAGCTCAAATGGAACCCTGTGAGAGGCAGAGAACTTTGGGGATCTTTTCACCAATGTATACCAATACTAACTGTAGAGAGCACTCCAGTTTAAAGTGAAATAAAGTATTCTATTGGAAATAACACAAAGTGAACTCAGAATCATAGAGTTGGATGAGACCACAAGGGCCATCCAGTCCAACCCCCTGCCATGCAGGAATACACAATCAGATCATTCCTGACAGATGGCCAGCCAGTCTCTATTTAAAAACTTCCAAAGAAGGAGACTCCACCACACTCCGAGGCAGTGCATTCCACTTCCGAACAGCTCTTACTGTCAGGAAGTTCTTCAACACACACTCCTCAGAACCATACAAGGCTATTGAGGAGCAAGGCAGAAAGACTGGATATAGGGAGAGATTCAGAAATATGGGGCAATATATTACCAGTCTTGAAGAGTAGAGTTTTGTGCAGTGAGGATACTCAGACAGGTATCTGAGGGTGGCACAGGAGGTTCCAATCTGGGAGCATGCCAAGAAAGAGAGTAGCTGGGTTCATCCACTGTGGCACACCTTCCTATTGTTGGGGAACTAATATTTATACCCTATTTCACATCCTGAAGGGGTATTCTGGCTAGGACTAAGCCTGGATGGCTTTCTTACTGGACAGACAAAGGATACTGAAACTCAACTGATTGGGTTATGGCTGGGAGATAGAAATTGATGGGTTTATGACAACCTCAGATGTCTGGCCAGGAGGAGGTATAGGAGAGACTTCCATAGTAGTTGATTTGGGAATGGTCACTTAAGTTGTTTGATTGAGTGAATCATTGCTGAGGTGCCCAAGGCTGAAAGAAAGATTAGCACAAACCTCCTTAATGACTGTGTTTACTAAGGGTCGTCCTCATAATCCTAATGTGGGCTTTCTTGCCATATTTCTAAGGACTTTTTCAAATGGGGAAAAAACACAAGGAGGTCGGGAGAAGAACTGCGCTGTTGTGCTTATAGCGCTATGTTTCAGACGGTGCCGTCCTCCTCCTGACCTTCCCCTGTGCTTCCTCTGTGCTGCAGGTGCACAGGGTTTTTCTGTCAATAAAAGTGGTGTGTTTCTCATGCCCGCAGCAAGGAGGAAGCATGGGGGAAGGTTGGGAGGAGCACGGTGTCATCCGAATGGAGAGCTGTAAGCGCAACAGCACCCTTCTTCTTCCAACTGCCTCAGGGTCCCCCCCCCATTTGAAAAAGTCCTAAGACACATCCCAGGCCAGGTCATTGTAACCTCCAACTAACCTTTTTGGCTTGCCCCAGTGAACATGACCTCCACAAGTATCCAATATTTCCAATTATGAGATATTGTGGGGAGGGGTAGTAGGGCATAGTAACAACCTTTTGTGGACTGATAAAGTGGACTGGAGTCCATGAAATCTGCAGGATACTTTCTCCCCTTCGCTTCTTATCCTGATACAGACCAACATAGCTCTCTCATTGGAAACAGGCACCCTAGTTCACTATAATAATATTCCCCACCCCAAAATTAAATCAACTAGCAAGGCATGTAATGTCTAAGATTTATGTTTACTATGACAGTTTAATAACTGCTTTCTTTTACTGTTAGCCTCTTAATGATTTACTGTACCTGATCAGTGGTACTTTGTGACTTTCCTCTCAATGAGACAGTGAATCCGCTTTAGGTTTCAGAGCAAATATTAGCATAACGTGGGATATATAACTTGGGAACCTGTTATAAGAATATGGGTGGAAGCTTGGCATGTACTTTGAACAATGTGGGATCAAAAGTCACAACTAGCAGTGAAGGCTAGGTGCTCCAATGTCAGTGCAGCATGAATCTGCTCTGCGTTTTAGCCTGAATTTCAAAGGACCTATTGAAGCTGCTGAATTGTTATGGCACAGCATATTGCATAGGCCCTTTAAAGTTCAGACTATCTCTCACAATGGATTCACTGCCCCACTGCCATGGCAGCTATTAACTTCCTCTGCCTGAACATAGAATCATAGT
Source organism: Gambelia wislizenii (assembly GCA_030847615.1). Lineage (NCBI taxonomy): Eukaryota > Metazoa > Chordata > Lepidosauria > Squamata > Crotaphytidae > Gambelia > Gambelia wislizenii. The sequence continues at coordinate 25,821,115 of JAUMIR010000004.1, forward strand.
TGGGAAAAGGGCCCCATAGTCCAGAGTCCAATCCACTGATCAATTCAGGAACTTCAGCCAAACCATCCCTAGGAGGTAGCTGTCCAGCTTCTTTAGGTACGGTAACTGGTTCCATTGCCAAACTGCTCTTATTATTGAGAAGTTCCTCCCCAATGTTCATAGAATCATAGAGTTGGAAGAGACCACAAGGGCCATCCAGTCCAACCCAACTGCCATGCCATGCAGAAACACACAATCAAAGCATTCCCAACTGATGGCCACCCAACCTTGTTTAAAAAACTCCAAAGAAGGAGACTCCACCACACTCTGAGGAAGTGTATTCCACTTCTGAACAATTCTTAGGAGATTTTCACATGGGGAAATTATTCCCCTGAGAGACTGGGAGAGAAATGAGGCTCTTCAAGGAGCAGAGCTCCGTTACACATGCCCCCTTCCTTCTCCCGATCAGGGCCGGTTTAACCTGTCTGCCAAATCAGCATTGGCAGGGGCCCCCGAGGTCAAGAGAGGGCACCGTGTTGGCCTCCTTAATCTGACAAAGGAGACAGCCAGGAGACAGCCAGGAGGAGCCCCCTCTTACCCTCCTCCTCCAAAAACCTCCTGCTGGCTTTTTTAAAAAAACCAACAAAACAGCTTCTCCAAAACTAAAGAGAAAGAGAAAGAGAAAGAAACAGCAGCCCTCTGTGGCAGAAGCTGGAGGGAGAGGCATGGAGAAGGTGAGTGTGTGTGTGTGTGTGAGAGAGAGAGAGAGACAGGGAATTTGAGGGTTGTCTCCCTCAGAAAGATAATAATAATAATAAAATTTATTTATACCCCGCCCCTCTGTTAAAACAATCGGGGCGGCTTACAAAAATTAAAATACAATACAGATAAAATCCCCAAACACCCCCCACCACACCCTCCCCCATAAAAAACTATTAAACAATTATAAATTAAAACCAACTGATCAAAAAATAACAATTAAAAACAATAAATACAATAAAATACTATAAATGGCCAGCGGACTAAAAGAAGCCAGGATCCCCTGAGGCCGGGATCTAATTAGGAAAGGCCTGCCGAAAGAGATCCGTCTTAAGTGCTTTTTTAAAGCTACTCAGGGTTGTTATCTGACGGATCTCGTTTGGCAGGTCATTCCACAATTTGGGGGCAATTACCGAAAAGGCCCTCTGGGAGGTTGCAGACAGCCTAGATTTTTGTGGCTGAAGCAAATTCCTCCCAGAGGACCGGAGTGCGCAGGGAGGATTGTATGGGAGGAGGCGGTTCCGGAGATAAGTTGGACCCAAGCCATTTAGGGCTTTAAAGGTAATAACCAACACCTTATACTGGGCCTGGAAACTGATAGGCAGCCAGTGGAGAGATCTTAACACTGGAGTTATATGGTCTCTCCGAGATGTTCCCGAGACCACTCTGGCTGCCATATTTTGTACCAACTGAAGTTTCCGGACCAAGCATGAGGGCAGCCCCATGTAGAGCGCATTGCAGAAATCTAGACGAGAGGTTACCAGTGTGTGCACCACAGTCTCGAGGTCCTTTACTTCCAGGAAAGGGCTCCTTTCCTTTTCTTTCCTTTCCTTTCCTTTCCTTTCCTTTCCTTTCCTTTCCTTCCTTGCACATAGATCCCCTCCAGCCCACCTTTCCAGCTGCTTTTAATATGTCTTGGTTCCTCTCCCCTCCCTTTCCCCCTTGGTCTTCTTCAGCTTCCTCCCCTTGCTGCCAACTGAGTTCAGCCTGCAAAAGAAATTTTTGTGTGTTTGCCCATGTGCCTTCAAGTCATTTCTGAGTAAGGCCAACCTACCATGGGGTTTTCTAGGGAAGGTTTGTTCAAAGGGGGTCTGCCTTTGACTTCCTTTGAGGCTGAGAGAGTGTGATTTGCGCAAGGTCAGCCAGTGGGTATTCCCCCCTGGTCTCCACAGTCATAGGGCAATGCTGAAACTTCTACAACACTCTAGCTCTTTTAACAGAAGAATATAAAGAATATAAATTAAAATTTGGAGTAATATTACTGGGAACAATGGTTTTATTGTTGTCACTAAAACACCAGTATCGCATTAGTGTTATGTGAGAGGCATTGGCCTAGAGCAGTGGTTCTTCACCTTTTCTTTACCAGGGACCCCCTTTAAATATCTTTTGTTGCCCCATGACTTAACTCAAGATTTAAAACCCTAATAATAATAGCTAATAATAATAGCTAACAACAACAACAATACAATTACACCACCCATTAAACTTTCCCTCAGAGACACTCTTGCTTCTTCCTGCAAGTTTGTGGCTGCAGTGGATTGAATAGCAACGTGCAGGCCAAGCCAGCCAGCCTTTGCCTTGGTTCCTGTCACATGGCTACTCCACTACAGGGAGGAGGTGGGCCAAGCAGCCTTCAAGCCTTTGTGGACCCCCTGTGAGGACATTGTGGACCCCAAGTTAAGAACCACTGGGCTAGGGAATGCTGGAAAAGGAACAATGCAACCAGACCTTGAGAAGGGTGCTGGCAGGATTCTGGGAGGTGTAATCCAAGAGTAACTTTCCCAGGCTCCAAATGCAGCCTAGAATCATAGAATCATAGGGCTGGAAGGGACCCCAACAGCGATCCCATTCGATCAGCTTCTGCCCTGCAGGAACACACAATCCAAGCATTCCTGACAGATGGCCATCCAACCTATGTTTAAAAAAAACCCAAAGAAGGAGACTCCACCACACTCCAAGGCAGTGTATTCCACTTCCAAACAGCTCTTACTGTCAGGAGGGTCTTCCCAATATTCAGGTGGAGTCTCTTTTCCTGTACTTTGAACCCATGGCTCCGTGTCCTAGTCTCTGGAGCAGCAGAAAACAAGCTTGCTCCTTCCTCAGTATGACATTCCTTCAAATATTTAAACATGGCTATCACGTCACCTCTCAACCTTCTCTTCTCCAGGCTAAGCATACCCAGCTCCCTAAGCCGTTCCTCACAGGGCATAATGGCTTCCAGACCTTGCACCATCTTTCTCAGTATCTTTCTTGAATTGTTGTGCCCAGAATTGGAAATGGTATTCCAGGTGAGGTCTGACCAAAGCAGAATGGAGTGATACTATTACTTCCCTTGAACTAGACACTACCCCTATTAATGCAGCCTAGAATCACATTGGTATTTTTTGCTGCTGCATCACACTACTAACTCATGTTTAGCTTGTAGTCTGCTCTTTATTTTCTTTGAGGAAATCTACACCATTACATTAATTGCTAATAAACCAAAAAAATATGTTAGTGCCTATAATATAGTTTTTAAACTAAATTATTGGTGGCAAATTATGTAATATAGTAGGCCCCTCTTATCCACTGGGGATTGGTTTGGGGGGCGGCGTGGATTCTGAAAACCATGAATAATAGTGAATGCCATTGAAAATAATGGGACTTCTGGTTTAAAATACCATAGAGTTGCCTTGGAGGGCCTAGAAAAGGGCTAGGGAAGACACATTTTCTAGGAAGACTCTATGGTAGGTGTGCTGTTTTGTGTCCCATGGATAATGAATCCATAGATACAGGGGTCCTACTACAATCTGAACATCCTGTATGGTGAATAGGTTAGGTTACATTGATCTGAGATAAACATATGGGGGCCCCAAAGTAAAGCATTGCAGGGGGCCCTAAAATTCCTTAAACCGGCCCTGCTCCAGATCTCACGTTGTCCTCACTCTGTGCTGCTTCCAATTCTCTGCCAGTATTTTCCGTCATTTTTTAATAACGAAGAACTTTCATTAGTAAAAAATGACGGAAGATACTGGCAGAGAAATGGAAGCAGCACTGAGTGAGGATGATGTGAGATCAGGAGAAGGAAGGGTGTGTGTGAAATGGAGCCCTGCTCCCAAAAGAGCCCCATTTCTCTCCTGATCTCTCAGGGGAATAATTTCCCATTGTGAAAATCTCCTTACTGTCAGGAAGTTCTTCCTAATGTTTAGGTGGAATCTCTTTTCCTGTAGTTTGAACCCATTGCTCCATGTCCCAGTCTTGGGAGCAGCAGAAAACAAGCTTGCCCCATCCTCAGTATGACATCCCTTCAAATATTTAAACATGGCTATCACGTCACCTCTCAACTGTCTCTTCTCCAGACTAAACATGCCCACCTACCCTCCTGTAATATCATCATCATCATCATCATCATCGAGGTGGGGAACAACACATTAATACAGACACATAACATTGGTTAAAAGCACATATCAATTAAAACATATCAATTTAAAGCCAGCCAGCCAGAAGGACTCCAATCCTGCAGCAGCCTCTTCTCCCCACTCCATCGGGCTAGAAGGCTGTAGAGGGCCTTGAGGACTTTTGGCAGCAGAGCAGCAATGAGAGGGGGTGTGGCCAGGAGTGGCTGGCATTTTAAGCCACTCCCACACCCTTCAGGAACACCAGCCTGCTAGCCAGGAAGACCCAAGCCTGCAATTGGAGTCAGCTGAGGCTGGGAATGGATTGGGGGCGGAAATTGGAGTTGTGCTGGGGAAAGGGAGGTATGATTGGAATTTATAATTTAAAAGAAGGCAGGATCACTGTTTGTTAGCTATCCCACCTTCAGTTCATCCTGTTTCCCGGAATGGATTGGAGAGTGTAACAACCATTCCACAGAACCTTACTTTGCTTCTCTGCAATGCCAGGTCGGTTAAGAAAAAAATTCACATTATTTATGATCTTCTTTTGGATGAGGATGCTGACCTGGCTTGCTTCACAGAAACCTGGCTGGGAGAGGATAGCGCTGTCACCTGGGCACAGGCCATCCCAGCCGGGTATTCTGTCAGTGAGAGGGTGAGGGGAAGTGGGTGAGGGGGGAGGAGTGGCTCTGGTTTATAAGAACAATCTGACCTTGACCAGGATACCTGTCCGAAACACAGTCCACTTTGAGTGTATGTACCTTAGCCTGAGGGCCAGGAATAGTTTTGGGATTCTGCTAGTATACCGACCCTGTTGTCTAGCAGACTCCCTAACCGAGCTGACACAGCTGGTCTCAGAGCTGCTGTTGGAGTCGCCCAGACTTTTAGTTTTGGGCAACTTCAACATTCCACTCGAGACCAGCTTGACAAATCTGACTGGTGCGGCTCGGGAGTTCATAGAAACCATGACAAACATGGGCCTATCCCAATTGGTTGTCAAACCCACACATTGTGTGGGTCATACCCTCATTGCAGTCTTCAGTACGGAACAGGAATATCCATGGGCGGCAGTTATTAATACCACCGCATTGTCATGGACGGATCATCTCCTGGTCAAGACTAAACTAAGAGTCTCTTCCAGCCCCACTGGGGGTGGTGGACCCATTAGAATGGTCCGCCCCTGAATGCTAATGGAACCAATAGGATTCCAGAAAGCCTTGGAGGGTTTAATGGTTGGTAACACCGGTGACCCTGTTGAAGCTTTGGTTAATACTTGGAACACTGATCTTACCAAAGCTATCAACACGATTGCTCCCAAGCGTCCTTTCCAACCCACTCCTAACCGTAAGCCATGGTATACTTCAGAGCTTACGAAAATGAAGCAGGTTGGACAATGACTAGAGTGCAACTGGTGGAAAACTCGACTCTTATCCGGCAGGACTCGTCATAGGAAGTTTTTTCATTCCTATCGAGAGGCAATACGTGCAGCCCAGAGATCCTTCTCCTCTGCACATATTGCATCTGCAGAGTCCTATCCAGCAGAGCTGTTTAGGGCAGTAAGGGAGATGATGCAGGTTATACTTGCGCAGAAGCCATTGCTTAACCCAACAATGGCCTGCTGTGACGCATTTAGCAACTACTTTGCAGACAAAATCTCTCAGATAAGAGCCAACTTAGATGCCAGTATTTTGACAGAAACAGAAATAATTGATGAGGTGTCCAGCAACTCCGCTGATGTAAGTTTACTGGATCAATTTCAATCAGTGAGTACCGAGGACATGGACAAGCTACTTGGTAGAGTGAGGAAGACGACCTGCCCTCTTGATCCTTGCCCTTCATGGCTGGCCATCTGGGTGTGTGTGTGCCTTGATGGTGTACCTTAAGGACATCATCAATGCATCCCTCAGGGAAGGGTGTGTTCCATCCTGTCTAAAGGAAGCGGTGGTTAGGCTGCTTCTGAAAAAATCTTCCCTGGACCCCCTGGACATGAACAACTATAGGCCGGTTTCTATGTTACCATTCTTGAGCAAAGTGATCAAGAGGGCAGTTGCTCTTCAACTTCAAGTGGTCTTGGATGAAACTGATTATCTAGACCCATTTCAAACTGGCTTCAGGACGGGATTTGGAGTTGAGACTGCTATGGTTGCTTTGACCAATGATCTGTGTCTAAGCATCGACAGGGGTAATGTGTACCTGTTGGTGCTTCTAGATCTCTCAGCGGCTTTTGATAAGATAGATCCTCCTGGATCACCTGAGTGGGTTAGGAATCGGAGGCACTGCGTTCCAGTGGTTCCAGTCCTTCATCTCAGGCAGGTCCCAGTGGGTGCTGCTCGGGGTCAGCTGCTCCAGCAGAAAGGAGCCTACTTGTGGCATTACGCAGGGCGCCATCCTGTCCCTGATGCTATTTAACATCTATATGAAGCTGCTGGGTGAGATTATTCGGAGTTATGGGGCTGGGTGTTATCAGTATGCTGATGACACCCAGATCTATTTCTCCTTGTCCCGATCATTCCTTGAATTCCGATGGTGTCTCTCCTCTTACTGACTGTCTTAAAGCAGTAATGGGCTGGATGAGGAAAAACAGATTGAGATTAAATCCGGACAAAACTGAGGTGCTCATGGTAGCAGCCCCGAAACCAGGAGTTGGGCTGCAACCTCCAGTCCTGGATGGGGTCACACTCTCCGTTAAGGACTGTGTTCGCAGTCTGGGGGTGCTCCTTGATTCATCTCTTCAGATGACGAGTCAGGTGAATGTGACGGTCAGGAGCGCTTGTTATCAGCTTCAGCTGATACGCCAGCTGTGCCCTTTCCTGGAAGTCAGGGACCTCAAGACTGTGGTACATGTGCTGGTAACTTCTCGTCTAGATTTCTGCAATGTACTCTACATGGGGCTACCCTTGTGCTTGGTCCGGAAACTTCAGTTGGTACAAAATATGGCAGCCAGAGTGGTCTCGGGAACATCTCGGAGAGACCATATAACTCCAGTATTGAAATCTCTCCACTGGCTGCCTATCAGTTTCCGGGCCCAGTATAAGGTGTTGGTTATTACCTTTAAAGCCCTAAATGGCTTGGGCCCAACTTATCTTCCGAACCGCCTCCGCCCATACAATACTCCCCACGCACTCCGGTCCTCTGGGAGGAATTTTCTTCAGCCACAAAAATCTAGGATGTCTGCAACCTCCTAGAGGGCCTTTTTGGTAATTGCCCCCAATTTATGGAATGGCCTGCCGAACGAGATCTATCAGATGATGAGCTTAAGTAGCTTCAAAAAAGCACTAAAGATGGATCTCTTTTGGTAGGCCTTTCCTGATTAGATACTGGCCTCAGGAGCTGCATCTCCTGGCCTTTTAAAATCTTGTATATATTTCTTTTTAATGTGATTTCAGTTAGATGGTTTTAATTTTATATTGATTAATGTCTTTTTATGGGGGTGGGTGGTGCTTTTAGTCATTATTACAATGTTTTAATTGTTGGAAGCTGCCCAGATTGTTTTTAGCAGAGGGGCGGGATATAAATAATAATAATAATAATAATAATAATAATTAAAAGAACAAGTAAAACCAAGACATTTTAAAATAGTCAACACACAATTTAAAATTCACACTTTAAAATCATTTGGATAGCCTGCCAGAAGACGCTAGTTTTTAATGCTGATTTTAATTCTGACAGCATATTCAGCTGTTGTATCTCTTCCCGCAGCCCGTTCCAGAGTCTAGGTGTGGCTGAAGAAAAAGTCTTCTGGGTGACAGTTGCCTACCTAGTCCTGGCTGACTGGAGCAAATGTCCCCCAGGGACCTTAGTGTATGGGGTCTTTTTGTTCAGTCCAGAGAAGGAGACCCCACCTCCTCTTTAGGCAATTGGTTCAATTACTGAAGGATTCTTATAACAGGAAGTTCATTCTGATGTTTAATTGAAATCTACTCTCCTGTAACTTCAAACCATTAGACTTGGTCCAACCTTCTGGGTCAACAGAAAACAGGCCTGCCCCTTCTCTCTGTGGCAGCCCTTGAAATATTTCAAGAGTGCAATCATGCCACTCCAAGTGTTCTCTTCACCAGGCTGAACATGCCCAGCTGCTTCAACCTTTCCTCATAGGTTTTGTTCTCCGTATCTCTTATCATCCTCATTGCCCTTCTCTGAACCTGCTCCAACTTATCTATATTCTTTTTAAAATTAGATGCCAAGAACTGAACACAGTACTCCAGATGGGGTCTGATCAACGCAGAATATAATGGGACAGTAAGAGCTGTTCGGCAGTGGAACACACTCCCTCGGAGCGTGGTGGGGTCTCCTTCCTTGGAGGTCTTTAAACAGAGGCTGGATGGCCATCTGTCGGGGATGCTTTGATTGTGATTTCCTGCGTGGCAGGGGGGTTGGACTGGATGGCCCTCGTGGTCTCTTCCAACTCTGCAATTCTATGATTCTATGATTCCCTTGTCTTGGAAACTACAGTTCTATTAATATAGGCTAAGATATTATTTGCTTTCTTTGCTGTAGCATCACACTGCTGGCTCATGTTCAGCTTATGATCAACAATAATCTCAAGGTCCTTTTTGTATGTAGAACTGCAGAGCCATGTATCCCATCCTATACCTGTGCATTTGGTTTTTGTGGCCTAAATATAGAAATTTACACTTGTCCCTACTGAATTTTATTTTATTAATTTTTGCCCAGTTTTCTAGTTTATCTAGGTTCTTTTGAATTCTATTCCATTTTCCAACGTGTTAGCCAATGCAGTGATCAGTAGGAGCCAAAATGACTATTCTGTTAGTTTAAGTCCAGTTTTCTAATTTATCAGGGTTCTTTTGCATTCTGTTCCTATCTTCTGATATGTTAGCTACCCCTCCCCATTTTGTATGCCTTCACTTGTTCAGAAGAATGTAATGCACTTCTTTGTTCAGAAGAATGCAATGCAATTCTTACTGGCTACAGGCAAAAACAGTAAGTTGCAATCATAATTTAATGCACAGGGACTGTTCAGTATAAATACACTTTATTGGCTTTGTATGATGCTATTTTTCTTGTTATTTTTGCAGCCCTCTTTCCTTTGCTACCTCCACCTTTTTTTGCCACATCATTCTGTATGGTGCCACTACAAGGTAGTTGACAATGACAGTTATTGTTAGTGCTTGACAAGCCAGGTCAGCTTGAGTTCTAAGCACAGTCCATTAAATTGTGCCATTGTATTGATGCAGCAGTCGTAGTACCCTATTTGAAACAATAATTTGCTGGTACAGCAGCCCGTTGAATGGGGAGAGCTTTCAATCGCTCTTAGGAGAGCTGTTGAAAGTGTCAAGATTCTCAGATTGCAAATATAAATATAATATAAATAGGGTTATATAGGCAACTTTGATTTGTGAGTATGGGATGCCTTACATGTTTTCTCATTACTCTGTACTATCAGCCTGCCCTTTATCTGTCTTGGCTGGGTTACTTACATATTCTTCCTTCTCCCTTTTATACTCCATATCCCACTGCTCACAAATCATTAGGATTTGTGGGTGCTGAACACTTCCAAAAATCAATCCATTAAGGTGCTACAATTCATCCCAGGGCAGATCTGCTGCAAATCACAGAAACACAAAAGGGAATGTTGCAGTAAGATGTACAGAAGGAGTGCAATGACTTATTCAAGTACAGTATAATAATCTTTTGCAGGATTCCCAAGACTTACAAAACAACTTGCAATTCAACTTCATTGTCTACAAATATAATTGCTATAGGTGGCAGAAACGGATTTTGCTGGTAAATTTATGAAAGCAATTGCTGACTTTCTCAAATGCAACACAATTTGGGGTGACAACTCCATCATTCATGTACACCAAACTGCAGCTTAGCTGCATGGCACCTGTTATGCGGGACTCCCAAAGTTAGAGCCAGATCATATAATTCACCAGAAATTTGCAGGAAACCTTTTTTAGGTTGGATCATCTCAGATAGGAAATGGGGGAATTTCATGTCTGAATGCCCTCCCATGTAATTCATTTCTGAAAAGAAAGAACATGAATGACATTGAGAAATGTTCTTCTTAATATGATGTTGATGTATACCTTTAAGTCATTTCTGATTTACGGCAACCCTAAGGTGACTCTATCACACGGTTTTCTTGGCAGAGGGGGGTTTGCTTTTGCCTTCCTCTGAGGCGGAGAAAAGGTAGACTTGTGGGTTTCCCTGGCCAAGCAGGGATTCAAACCCTTCAAGCCCAGGGTGCAGCTAGACGGGAGAATTAATAGTGAAAAATCATGCCTTACCTCCCTATCTCAGCCCACGACTGGGTTCATTTGTGCCCACAACTCATTCACAAGATTGCTGGCATGGAAACTTGGTTGAGTTTGCAGTTTACATGGCGCAGGCCCCTGAAAAAAGATGGTGGCTGTGAGTGAATTGCCTGCCAAAAATCTCCCTCCATTCTCCCCTCTTTTTTCCCCTTAGATGGCAGATGTGGAAGAGCTATTTTCTGCTTTAAAAAAAAACCTTGTTTTTTTGTTCTGCCGCTTGAACGATAGTGCACAGGATAGTTCAGCCAGCAACAAACAAATAAACAATGGTGGCTCTGGCCACTTTGTCCCTTACAAGCCCGCCCCTGCTGAGGTCCGACCAATCACGTTTAAGTTCTTCTATGTGCCCCTATTTGAATTGGTTGTTAAGACGTCCTGTTATGTGCATTTTTGTGCAAATTTTTAAAAAAGATTGAGAGAAACAGCGAATGCTATTATCATGATCTATTTGGAGTTTTCAGCCCCCCCCTTCCCAATATGGTGAATCGCAGCAGGAGCTCATCTAAACAAAAGGTATTCTGCCTGCATTCTTTGTGGATATTTTGTTGTTGTCTAAACAATTCCCCAGTGTCCTAGTTCAACACTCAAACCACCATACCATGTTCTCTCTTTTAAAGTCATAGCCTGTGTAATATTTCAAATGTTATTTTCTTTATTTTCAGATGACTGAGCCCATTTATTTATTTATTTGAATCCCAACATTTATATATCATTTTTTCATTTTTAAAATCCCAAACCAGTTCACAATAAAAACAGCATTTAACAGGGTAAAATCAAACAAGCAAGGAAAACAGTAAAACCCATAAAATTGTTTGTCAAAAAACAGGCTAATGGATGGGGTTAACAATTAGGAAAATGCCTGGCTAAAGAGAAAATTTGATGGCAGAAGTGTTTGACATTGGGAGCCAACCTGATGTCAGTGTAGAAACCATTGTACATAGTTGGAGCCACAACAGAGAAGGCCCTCAGTCAAATGAGCTTCATTAGGCCATCCCTCAGACCAGGTAGACTATATAGGAGAAGATGGTTTCTTAGATAAGCTAGTCCTGAGCTGCACAGGGCCTTTTAAACCAGACCAAGATCCTGAATCAAACATGTAGCCATGATGATAATGTCTATGCTTTATGTCCCCATCTGACCCCCAAAGCCCACATTAAAAGCCAAGCAGCCATTCTGGGAGAGATGAGTGGTGTGCTGCAGGGTTACATGACCAGCGAGCAACACTGAGAGAAGCAGAAGCCAAGGGACCTCTGCAAGATCCTGCTGAAACTCTTCATTACAGCATTGTTCACTGGTAGGAGGGGGCTGGTCACATCATCCCAAAGTGCCCTGCTCATGAGCAGCACAGACCTCTGTCATTCCAGATGGCTGACTGGCTTTGAAGGTGGGTGAAGAGGTGGGCTGCTGTCACGGCAATAGTGCCACAATAGCAAATGAGAAACTAAAGCATTTACAATGTTCTAAATCCAATGTATGATGTAACTAACTGCCTTGAACATGATTTGGTATCAAATTGGCAGTCAGTGTAACCCTTCCAAACAGGTGTTACATATGCATGGTAGGAGGCATAAAAAACCAAATGTCTTGATGTAAGAAATAGCAGTTCACTTACTAGTTCATAGAATCATGGAATCATAGAGTTGGAAGAGACCACAAGGGCCATCCAGTCCAACCCCCTGCCATGCAGAAACACACAATCAAAGCATTCCCGACAGATGGCCATCCAGCCTCTATTTAAAAACCGGCAAAGAAGGAGACTCCACCACACTCTGAGGCAGTGTATTCCGCTTCTGAACAGCTCTTATTGTTGGGATGTTTTTCCTAATGTTTAGGTAGAATCTCTTTTCCTGTAGTTTGAACCCATTGCTCCGTGTCCTAGTCTCCGGAGCAGCAGAAAACAAGCTTGCCCCATCCTCAGTATGACACCCCTTCAAATATTTAAACATGGCTAATTCTGGGCATGAAACCATCTAAACCTAAATGATAATAATAATAATAATAATAATAATAATTTATACCCAGCCCCTCTGTTAAAAACAATCGGGGTGGCTTACAAAAATTAAAATATAAATACAGATTAAAATCCCTAAACACCACCCACCCCCACCCTCCCCCATAAAAAATATTAAACCAATATAAGTTAAAAACAACTAATCTAAAATCACATTAAAAAAAATAATAAATAGCCAGCAGACTAAAAGAGGCCAGGAGCTCCTGAGGCTGGGATTTAATCAGGAAAGGCCTGCCGAAAGAGATCCGTCTTTAGTGCTTTTAAAAATCTACTCAAGCTCATCATCTGATGGATCTCGTTCAGCAGGCCATTCCATAATTTGGGGGCGATTACCGAAAAGGCCCTCTGGGAGGTTGCAGACAGCCTAGATTTTTGTGGCTGAAGCAAATTCCTCCCAGAGGACTGGAGTGCGTGGGGGGGATTGTATGGGAGGAGGCAGTTCCGAAGATAAGTTGGACCCAAGCATTTAGGGCTTTAAAGGTAATAACCAACACTTTATACTGGACCCGGAAACTGATAGGCAGCCAGTGGAGAGATTTTAATACTGGAGTTATATGGTCTCTCCGAGATGTTCCCGAGACCACTCTGGCTGCCATATTTTGTACCAACTGAAGTTTCCGGACCAAGCACAAGGGTAGCCCCATGTAGAGCACATTGCAGAAATCTAGATGAGAGGCTACCAGCATGTGCACCACAGTCTCGAGGTCCCTTACTTCCAGGAAAGGGCACAGCTGGTGTATCAGCCGAAGCTGATAACAGGTGCTCCTGGCTGTCACATTCACCTGACTAGTCATCTGAAGCGATAAAAATAATAATATAATCAAATTTATTTATATCCCGCCCCTCTGTGAACAATCGGGGCGGCTTACAACAGTAAAATAATACATAATATAAAACAACTCAAAATCCCTTTCCCCCTTAAAATATTATTAAATCAATATACATTAAAATCAACATATAATACAATTGTTCCTAGCGAGCAGCAACAGTTAGGAGCTCCAGAATCAACTTCGAAAGGGGGTTCCTGAGGCCGGGATTAGCTATTCTGGAAAAGCCTGCCTGAAGAGATTTGTCTTGACAGCCTTTTTAAAGCTGTCTAATGATGTCAATAGGTGGATCTCATCCGGCAGGCCGTTCCACAATTTGGGGGTGACAGCTGAGAAAGCCCTCTGGGAGGTGAATCAAGGAGCACCCCAGACTGCGAACACAGTCCTTAACGGAGAGCGTGACCCCATCCAGGACTGGAGGTTGCAACCCAACTCCTGGTTTGGGGGCTGCTACCATGAGCACCTCCGTTTTGTCCAGATTTAATCTCAATCTGTTTTTCCTCATCCAGTCCATTACTGCTTTAAGACAATAATTAAGAGGAGAGATGCCATCCTAATTCGAGGCCGACGATCGGGGCAAGGAGAAATGTACGAAGGAAGGGCAAAAGAAGAAATAAGTAAACGTGTAAGGCCCAATAAAAATTTGGGATAAATTAAAAAAAAAGGTGATATAACAAAAAAGGAAAGGAGTGGATAAATGGTATACAGTACAAGGAAAACAACGGCTCAACTTCAATCAAAAATGGCAATGATGAGAAGACCCTCACTTGAACTACCAAAACCACCAGAATTGCACTCTTTAATACTGGAGTTACGATATAGAGAGAAGTGCTTGAAGTTAAGAGGACTATCAGAAAGAACAAATGAAAATCTAGTTGAAAGCTAAATTTGCTGACTATTCTGAAGAATATCTTTGGGAAGAAACAGAGAAGCTAATTAGGATCAACTCAGTGGCAGCTAAATAAAAGAAGTTGCCGAGGGACATAGTAATTCAATTTACTAAGACGAAAATAAAAGAAAGAGTACTGCAGCCAAGTTACAATGGTCTATTTAAAATAGGAGATGAGGAAATAAAATTTTTTAAGGATGTACCAACTACCATATTAAAAAAGATAAGATTACAGACTAATAACACAATTTCTAATGAAAAGTGGAGTGAATTACAGATGGAATAAAATTGAAGGCATTTTGTTTATGTATAATCAAAGGAGCTACAAAATAGATTCTGTTCAGAAAGCTACTGATTTTTCTAAAAGATTTGACAAGAAAAAACAATATAACGATCACAGTGAACACAAAGAGAAAGGTGAAGCGGAAGTAGAAGGAAACATACCCTCAAGAAGAAGCGACAAAAAGGTATATGAGAAAGAAGAGGAAGGGAAACAAATAGAAGAGGAAGAAGAAGAATCAGAAACTGTATTGACAGGAGATAAAGAGGATAAAGAAGTATCAGGAGGAGAAGAAGAATTAGAAAGTGAGGAGGAGGAAGAAGTGCTATAGAAGACCCAAGAGACCATGAACAATAAAATCAATTCATGGAATGTGAAAGGTCTAAATTCTGAGTATAAAAGAAGACAGGTTTTTCACTTCTTGGAAAGGCAGAAAGCAGATATAACTTGTATACAGGACACCAAGATAAAACCACAGGATATTAAATTCTTAAAAAACCTAAAACTTGGGCAGGTTTTCTACTCTGCAAACTCCCAAAAGAAAAAGAGAGGTGTTGCACTATATATAAATCAGAAATGCTCTACTAAAGAACTTTTTAAAGATGAGAATGGTGAATATATAGCAGTGGAAGTAGCCCTTCCAAAAACAAAAATTGCAATAGTGGGGGTATATGCCCCCAATGGAAAACAAGAGAAATTTTTCAGAAAATTACACGAGCAGATAGGTAAACACATAAGTGGAAAGGTTATTATGATGGGCGACTTCAATGGAGTATTGGATCCAAGAACAGATAGATCTAATAGAAAGAATGCAGGACTGCAGAAGAAATTGCCAGGTAGCTTCTTCGATATAATGGAAGAATACACACTTGAAGATGTATGGTCCAAGAAATACAAGAAAAACAAAGGATATACATTTTATTCTGAAAGATATAAATCCATGTCCAGAATTGACATGTTCTTAGTATCAAAGTGCCTTACACCATTGATTCGGGACATGGAGATTCTGTCAAAAGTCACATTGGATCACTTCCCAATTAAGCTGGAATTGAAGACAGAGAGGAAAAAAACCAGTTGGAGACTGAATGAACACCTACTAAAGAACAAACGATTTGTGGAAAAGTTTAAAAGAGAGATAAGTTTATACTTTAAAGAAAATGATAAATAACCAATGTTTGATGAAAACCATCTGGGATGCCGCAAAAGCGGTTTTCAGAGGCCAGTTAATAAAAAAAAAGGAGGTTAAAAAATAATTCTCTGCCAGATATAACTTTCTAATCAAAGAACTGAAAGGAAAAGAAGATAAGCTAAGACAAGACCCATCTTAATTTAAATTGATTAGACAAATCAAATTAATTCAAGCTCAGCTAAATTTAGAAACTATGTCAGTGCTGGAAAAGCAAATGAAAAAAGCTCGCCAAGTAAATTTTGAATACGCCAATAAATCAAGCAAATGGCTGGCATATAGGATTAGAAAAGACATAGAAAAAAAACTGATAACAGAAATTAGACATCGCGAGAAAAGCTTAACAACACAAGATGAGATAAGCGAAGCATTTAAAATGTATTACAGTAATCTGTTTAATTGTGATGTGAGAAGCAAAGCAGAACAACAAAGAATGCTGAATTATTTAGAGAAACAGGAATTCCAGAAACTAAAGAAAGAACAAACAGAAAAATTGAATGCAACAATTACAATGGCAGAAATTTCACAGGCCATACATGACGTGAAAATAAACAAGGCCCCTGGACCAGATGGATTCACAGCAATATTTTATAAAAAATTTAAAAATGAACTGGCACTACCGCTTTACAAAACATTCAATGACATAGAGCAGAATGGGATACCTGATACATGGAAAAATGCAAATATAGTAGTGATTCCAAAAGAAGGGAAAGATGGAAAGGAGATCGGAAACTACTGGCCCATCTCACTCCTAAACTTGGACTACAAAATCTACACAATGATCTTGGCAAACAGAATGAAATCTATAATTTCAGAGCTTGTAAGTGAAAACTAAAATGGTTTTATACCTGGCAGAAGAATAAGTGACAATGTAAGAATAGTGTTGGATATGTTAGAATACTATGAGGTACATAATGAAAAAAAGGTGGGGTTGATGCTGAAAAAGCTTTTGATAGTATATATTGGGACTTTATGATAGAGGTGATAAGAAGATCTTGTCGGGAAGCCAACTCAAATAGCTGATAAGACAGCCCGGCTCGGCAACAACTCAGTTGAAAAGCACAGTACCTGGTGTTGTCAGAAGCAGTCCTATAGGGTCAGAAGTACACACACACAGAGAGCGAAGAATGAAGAGGCAGTCTGAGGTCAAAAGGATTCCGGCAGGTGGGTCAACAAAGACAGTCCAGGGCCAAGATATCTGAAGTCTCAAGATAGCAAGGTTCCAAGAGGCAGGAGAGTCAAAGGCAGAGGCTTCCTCCAGGAAATGCAGACTGCCTGAAACAAGGAACTCAGCATCCCCCAGCTGCTTATGTTGGCCCATCTCCCACTCCCAGCTGCGGGGTGATTGATGAGCTTCTGTCTCTTAATCTCCAGAAATGACGAAGCCATGCCCTCTCTGCTCTCCTTTGGCTAAAGGTAGGTACCTGCTCTTCTACCTCTTGCTCTTGCTCCACTATGTCTCCCAGGCTTGGACCCTGTGCTGGGGGAGGGCTAGGCTGCTGAGCCCTGGGTTCTTCAGGGCTAGACTCAGCCAGCTCTTCTGCTACTGGCTCAGCCTCCTCGCCTTCTGAGTCCTCAGAGTCCTGGCTGACCATGACAGATCTGGATTGGGAGATAAATTTTGTAAAAGAATAGAAAGAATATATACAGAACAATCAGCACAAATTATTGTAAACAACGAAACAACAGGTACATTTAAAATCCAAAAAGGTACTAGGCAGGGTTGCCCAATCTCACCGCTTTTGTTTATTTTGGTACTGGAAGTTTTGAATACAGAAATAAGAAAAAACAAAAAAATCCCAGGTATAAAGATAAAAGGCCTCACATACAAGCTCAGGGCATTTGCTGATGATATGATTATTTTTATGGATAATCCAAAAGAACAAATACAAGAGTGCTTAAACTCAATGAAAGAGTTTGGCGAATTTTCAGGGTTTAGCATTAACAAAGATAAAACAACAATACTAACCAAAAACTTGAGTAAACAAGAAGAGGAAGAACTGGTAGAGTTGTCAGGGTGTAAAATTAGCAACAAAGTAAAATACTTAAGTCTATGGTTGACAAAACGTAATGTGGAGCTATTTGACAACAATTACAAAAACACTTGGTTAGAAATAAAAAAGGGGCTGGAAAGATGGAGCAAGTTAGGCCTATCATTGCTTGGAAAGATATCTGCAGTAAAAATGACAATCTTACCCAAAATTGTGTATCTTTTTCAAAATCTAACTATCTTGAACAATGACAAAGCTTTCAAAATATGGGAAAAAGACATCTTAACATTCATATGGAGAAAAAGAAGGCAAGATTTCAATGGTCCTACCTAACAGACTCAAAACTAAGAGGTGGTTGCAATCTTCCAGATTTAAAAATATACTATTTAGCATTATCACTGGTATGGATAAAGGAGTGGGTAAAATTAGAAAATAAAAAGCTATTAAATCTGGAAGGTCATGATGCCAGATTTGGTTGGCACGCTTACTTACTGTATGGAAAAGAGAAAGCCAACAGAGGATTTACTAATCATTGCGTGAGGAAAGGCTTGATGAAGGCTTGGGGAAAAATTAAGGAGATGTTTTATTTTAAAATCCCATTATGGACCTCCCCCCAAGAAGCCTTCATGTCAAGGTGGGCCAAGATGGATTCCTGGTTAAGGTACTCTGATATCGGAAGGGAAGGGGAGGACAACGTATTAAGATTAGAGAAAAAAGAGTTATTGCAGGAAAAATACAATCTAAATTGGTTCGCCCATATGCAATTAAAAGATAGGTATTTGGAAGATCTGAGAACAGCGGGGTTTGAGAATGAACGTAACGATTTGGATAAACTACTGCTAGAAGAAGGCAACAAAAAAGCCATCTCAAAATTCTATAAATTACTGCTGACAAGATTTACAGAACAAGATCAAATAAAGGAATATATAATAAAGTGGGCAATGGATATTGGTGACACCATCGCTTTAGAGGAGTGGGAAAGAGCAAGAAAAAGATCCTTTGCCTTCACTGTGTCCCAGAATCTAAGAGAAAACTATATTAAAGTCGTTTTAGATGGCATTATACACCGGTTAGACTAAATAAGATGAACCAAAAGGAATCATTTTAGTAAATTAGGACATCCTCATAGGAATGTTGACATCTGCAGCTAATTGTGGTACTCAGAAGTGTACTGGTTAATGTTAAGCATTTAAACCCAATGGTAAGTGTTTACTGATATATGCAAAACAACAACCATAGGAGATGCATTTAACATTTAGGCATTTACAGTTAATCTTGAATTGTTTGGTGAATGTCAGCATCCATCTGATTTGGGACATTCACATATAAACCCAGATACCATCCATCCATCTGTCCATCCATCCATAAAATTCAGCTCTCTTTTTGTATGAATGGTCTTCTGTTCTGAGCATGAATTTCGATCAACTACTAGTCCTAACTCAGTACTAACCCCTACTAACAACCAGCACTGATACTACTTACTAGTATTAATGTTACGAGCACTACTAACCCCTACTAATCCTTGAAATACTACTATTTGGTTTGCCAATGTAACCTTCATCTGCCATCAGCTTTGTTAAATGTTCTGCTCCCTTGCTGATGAAACTGGGAAGTATTTAATAACAAGCTCACAGGAAATCACAATTTGTAGGTTTAATGACAGTGCTCAGCCATTCTGCCTGGAGTGTGTTTTCTTCTTTCGCCACTTATACATTTTCACACATGATTAAAAATCAATGCTGTGTACTGGAGCAGAGATAGTGCATGTTCCTAACTGTGATTTTCATTTCTAACTGTATCCTTCTGCTTGGAGAACTCACAGGAAAGGCAAATTATTTGAAAGAGACCATGGTTGTCTTTCTTTTCTTGGTCATTTGTCAGCAAAATAATGCTGGTGGTAGGACAGCCACCTTTAGACAAAAATGATATCAATGCTTTATTATTATTTCTTCAAGAAGCAGGACTGGCCCTACCATTAGGCAGAATGAGGCAGTCACCTTTGTCAGCAGATGCTAGAAGGTGACAGCATGATGTTGGAGGATAGTGCTTGTTTGCTGTGCAGCTAGCCCTGAATCTCTTACACTAACCTGCTGCTGTACAGTGGCAGAAGATACTGTCCCATCACCAGCATTGAAGAAAGGGTCACCTTCCAATCCAGTTGGCTTTCGTTCATGGAACGGGAGGGGAAATCATCTTGTATTTTGCTTCAGCCCACAAAACTCGATGGGGCAGCACTGTTAAGTATGTTGACTAGAACCTACAGAAAGCATTGTGGCCTATAATATACAATAGATTTTGATAGTTTTGTGATGGATTTGATTAATCAGATGGTCTCAGGATGATTTCTGACTTCACAGTCAAGCCACATGTCCTTCTAGTGACCCAGGCAACATCCCTTGGCACGTATCTGTTAGAGTCATAGACTCATAGAGCTGGAAGGGCCCCTATGGGCCACAAAGTTCAACCCCCTGCTCAATGTAGGATCTCCAGCTAAAGCATCCCTAGCAGGTAGCTGTCCAGCCTCTTTTTGAAGACTCTAGAGGAGACCCCCACCACCTCTATAGGCAATTGGTTCAGTTGCCAAACTGATCTTACTGTCAATAAGTTCATCCTGATGTTCCGTCAAAATCTACTCTCCTGTAACTTCCAACCATTAAACCTGGTTCTACACTCTGGGGCAGCAGAGAACAGGCCAGTCCCCTCCTCTCTGTGACAGCCCTTGAAGTATTTAAAGAGTGCAATCATGCCATTGTCAGTCTTCTTTTCACCAGGCTGAACATGCCCATCTTCTTCAACCTTTCCTTATAGGTTTTGTTCTCTATACCTCTTATCATCCTCATTGCCTTTCTCTGAATGTGCTCCATCTTGTCCTTATCCTTCTTAAAATGAGGTGCCCAGAACTGAATGAATTACTCTATATGAGAATATAGCACAAAATATAGTGGGACTTATTACTTCTGTTGATTTGTAAACTATACTTCTATTGATGTAGGCAAAAATGGCATTTGCTTTCTTTGCTGCAACATCACACTGATTGCTGCTATACAATTTATGGTCAACAATAATCCCAAGGTTCTTTTTGCATGTAGTATGTACTGCTGAGCCATGTATGCCCCCATCCTATACCTGTGCATTTGGTTCTTGTGGCCTAAATGTAGAAATTTGTATTTGTCTCTATTGAATTTAATTTTATCAATTTTTGCCCAATTTTCTAGTTTAATTACCGTAGGTCCTTTTGAATTCTGTTCCTATCTTCCAGTGTGGTGCCACCCCTTCCAGTTTGTGTCATCTTCTAACTTAATAAGGATTCCCTCCATCCCACCATCTAAATAATTGATAAAAATGTTGAAGAGTAATGGCCCCAGGACTGAACTCGGCAGGATCCTACTTGAGACTGCCTTCCAGTTTGAAGCATAGCTGATGACAACTCTTTCAGCATGGTTTTCCAACCAATTATGGATCGATCTGACAGTGCTCCCATCTATTCCACATGTGCTAATCAAAATATTATGGGGGATCTTATCAAATGCTGAAATCCAGATAAATGACATCCACATTACATGTCTTGTTGCCTGAGAAAGCTCGACCACAATAAACAAAATAGGGCCTACTGAAAGAAATGTGCCCCAGTCATTCCTTGTGCCAATTACCTTACAGACAACCAAAGCAGGTCAGTTTTATGATGCTGTGGTCATTTCAGAAAATTTCCCACATATGGTATTTCCCACAACAAACAACGTCACATCTTGTGTGGTGACAGGCACTCAGTTGCAATGTCCATTTTAAAAAAAATTTTTTTTTTAATTAGTTACAGTTAATTATTTCATACATATTTATTACATTGTTTCTGCATTACAATGAATCAATAAAAATCCTTATAATTCAATGTTGTTGTCTGTAACTATATTTCTATATCCATAAAAGCATAGAAAAAAGAAAAACACATATCTGTGTATCTCTCATGTTCTATTTCTTCCAATTTTTCCATTACCTCTTTCTGTTTCCTTTCATACTCTTTAGTCTTCTTCCCTATCTGATCCTCATTGGGTTTTTTCCCTCCTTTTATTTATTGATTCCTGTTACCACTTTACATTTTGTTTTCACTTCTATAAACTCTCCACTGGCTGTTTACTTTCTTTATTTTTACCCATATTATTATTATTATTATTATCATCATCATCATCATCATCATCATTATTATATCCTAGCTTTTCTTTTTGTATTTTGTTCTTTTCTCTGAGTTTTCTATTTCAACAGCCAGGTCTTTTTTCAGATTTAAAGGATTCAAAATTATTTCAGCTTTAAATCATATATTTTATTTGTTGTTTAATTTTCCAACCGATATTTTGTCTAATCATCTGAGCCACCCCTATTTGGCCTTGCATTCTATCTATAACAAAAAAGAAAAACATCTTTCTATTGGTTCCCATTCCTCCTTAGTTTTTTCACTGATCTTTTCCTCATAATCGAAGTTAATTTAGCTGCCTCCCATATATCATACACTTTCTCTATCAATTCCTCTAATGTTGGGGCTTCTTTCTTTTTCCACTTTTGTGCATATATTATTCTGGCAGTTGTTATCAAATATAATAAAACCCTTCATTTCTTTTCCATAGCTGTCCCTTTTACACTATCTATCATGTTTAAAAGGTAAATCTCAGGATTTAACGGGTATTCTAACTCTAAGGCCTCTTTGATTTTCACATGCACCTCCGTCAATAGAAAGCGGCACCTGCAGCATGAGGGAAGGTCGGGAGGAGGTCGGGAGGAGGTTGGGAGGAGGATGGGGCTGTCTGAAATGGGGCTCTGTAAGCAAAACAGCCCCATAGATTTTTCTTGATTTTTTTCCAGGCTGTGAGGCTGTGTTCTGGAAGAGTTTATTTCTGATGTTTCGCCTGCATCTGTGGCTGGCATCTTCAGAGAATGGTTGGGTAGAGGTGAACCCTGTTGGAGAGGATATGTAAATTTGTGTATTTGAATGGCTAGTTTCTGGGTGGAGATATGCAAGGAGGATTAGTGTCTGTTTGGCTAATGGTTGGCTAATGGTCCATTGTCTGCTGGAAATCCCCCTGTCCCTGGGTAGAGTTCATTTGCAAGTGTTGAGTTTTGATTTTAGTGTTTTTCAGGACTGGCAGCCAGATTTTGTTTACTTTTAGGGTTTCTACTTTCCTGTTGAAGTTGTCCAGATGTTTTTGGATTTCAATAGCTTCTCTGTGCATCCTGACATGATAGTTGTTGGCTTGGTCCAGAATTTTGGTGTTTTTAAATAACATTTTGTGTCCTGGTTGGTTTATAACATGTTCTGCTACAGCTGATTTTTCCGGCTGACCCAGTCTGCAGTCTCTCTCATGTTCCTTGATTCGTGTTTGCACACTGTGTTTAGTGGTCCCTATGGAAACTTGTCCACAGCTGCATGGTATGCGGTAAACTCCTGCAGCTGTGAGAGGGTCTCTTTTGTCCTTTGCTTAGTGTAGCATTTCTTGTATTTTCTTGGTTGGTCTGTAGATTGTTTGGAGGTTGTGTTTCCTCATCAGCTTCCCTATTCTGTCTGTGACTTCTTTGATGTATGGTAAAAATACCTTCCCTTTGGGTGGCTGTTTTTCTTCTTTATTTCTGTGTTCACTTGCAAATGAACTCCACCCAGGGATTGGGGGGATTTCCAGCAGACAGTGGACCATTAGCCAACCATTAGCCAAACAGACACTAATCCTCCTTGCATATCTCCACCCAGAAACTAGCCTTTCAACTACACAAATTTACATATCCTCTCCAACAGGGTTTGACAGAATATAACCCCCCCCACTCCTACCCAACCATTCTCTGAAGATGCCAGCCACAGATGTAGGCGAAACATCAGAAATAAACTCTTCCAGAACACGGCCTCACAGCCTGGAAAAAAACCAAGGAAAATCTATGGATGCCAGCCATGAAAGGTTTCGACTTCACACGAAACAGCCCCATTCTTCTCCCAACTTCCTCGGGGTTTTTCCCCCCTGTCTGAAAAAGTCCTATGTCTGTAACAGTCTGATAAGATCAGCACCTGGACTCAGCTATGGGAAAAGGTGGCTGTGCTCAGGTATAGTGGGAACTGAGAGTGGGGATGATGGATAACCAATGACTGTATAGCCTGCCAGATCTGGTAGATTGTAGAATGCTTTTGGTGTACTGCTTGTTAGTTAGGTTTCATTATGAGCAATGGACTTGTATGTTTAACTCTTTGGATTACTGTGACAATAAAGTTTTCTGTTTTTAACTCTGAAACTGCCGGTCTGGAGAAGCCTGGACATGACACCTAGTCACTGAGTTTCTGTGTCAGAAAATGTTCAGTTGTGGCTATCTGCCCAACAGCACCTGCAAAAGGCACAACATCTTTGTTAGACAGAAAGTGGAGGGGAATATTAACTTTGCAAGATTTGACTCCCCGTATTCTTCCCTCCATTTCCCCCACTTCTATCACTAACTGTTCTCTGGAGTTTGATCTCTTTTATCAAACAACACCCAGCTTTAATGAACTTAAGGCTTGTTCACTGACTATTACACTTCCAGCACATACAGAGCTAGCTCAGTTGATACCTGAGCTCAGCAGGGGGGCTCAGCTTTCAACATCAAAGCAAAAGCAAAACAGCAGCAAGGTTGCCTTTCAGCACTGCTGGTATCAAATGCTCCTCTTCACTTGACAGAGGACACCCAGGATCCAAAGCATCTGGATTTGAGCTATGATGGGCCTGGGACAACCTGTCTGTGCAGTTGTGGGGTTTTGCCTTCTCTCTGAGGCAGTTATGGAGCTTGATCCTCAGTGACTTGACTCACAAGAAAAGCCCCAATGTATTTGAGGTAGAGATGGGCAGATCTGTCAAAACCATTGCTGCAGATTTCCTTCTTTTCCCACCTTGGTGCCAGTTCTATGAAGCCTGTTTAAAACAGGGAGAAAATAACCCTAGACTTATTTTGTGTATATTTTTTTTAAAGAAATGGGTACAACTTGGGGATGCATTAATAGATTAATACACTGACTAAACATTGATTAAAGAGTGCACATTTTGGAAAAAATATCAGCATTTTTCAAAGGTATACATGTGCTTTCCTCCTTTATGGAATGCATTGCAAGCTCAGCAAAATATGAACTGCTGATCTCCAGTTATGACTGATTCTCTGTTTAATCTGGTATATACAGAACTGGGTAAAACTAATTTTAAAAACACTCATGGAGAACATTTAATAAAACACTCATTGGAATAAATTTCTCACAGATTTCTAGTATGATAGGCATTACCTAGGATTGCAGGCTAATATAGGTTATTTCACCTCATTTAAATCAGATGGCCATGAATTGAAGAACAACATATAAGCAACCTTCAATTATGTTCACCAAGGGGCTTACCGCACTCCAAAGAAGAGCATCAGTGCAGCAGGAATGTTCTGTCTTCCGTGTTGCCTTATCACATGATGTCAGCGTCCTTCTGGCATTCTTTCATTCCAGTCCCGGGAGGGGACTGAGGTAAAACCATGTCTTTTTGCTAATGGATTTTTCCAGTCTCCTCAGTCTCCCATGGGACCAGAATGAAAGAATGATGACATCATGCAGCAAGGCAGCATGGAAGACAGAACATTCTTGCTGCACTGACAACCACCATGTTTTACAGTATCTCTCCTATCTATGGGAAGCCAGATCACCAAATTTGCTTTCTAGGAAGACCTAGATGATTATTTTATTTTTATTTGAAAAGTGTCAACATGGGAAACACCAATTCTTTAGGAATTGTTGCTGTTGCTGACTGCTGTCAAATCAACTTTGACCTGTGGTGACCCTATGAATGAGAAGACCCTTTTTTTCTTGGTCATTTTAGCAATCCACAGTATCTGCAGAACTCTTCTTTAGCACCACATTTTAAATGAGTTGATTTTCTTCTTATCAGCTTCCTTCACTGTCCTGCTTTCACAACCATAATAGAAATTGGAAACATGATGGCATTGAGAATCCTAACTTTAGTATTTAATGGTATATCTTGACACTTCAGGATCTTGTCTAGTTCCCTCACAGCTGCTCTTCCAAGTCCTAGTCTTCTTTTGATTTCTTGACTGCAGTCTCCATTCTGATTAATGACTGAGCCAAGGTATGGAAAGTATTGAACTATTTCAATGTCTTCATCATCTGCTTTAAAGTTATGCAAACCTTCTGTGGTCATTATTTTTGTTTTTGTTCAAGTGTAAACCTGCCTTTGCACTTTCTTCCTTGAAATTCTTCAGTAATCGTTCCAAGTCTTTGCTATTATCTGCTAGTAGTATGGTGTCTGCATATCTGAAATTATCTCTTTCTTCTGAGTCTAATCCTGCCTTATGTATGATAGGCTCAGTGTACAAATTAAACAGATAAGGTGATGAAATGCAGTCTTTCCTGACCCCTTGCTAATTGGAAATCATCCAATTTCTCCATATTCTGTCCTGACAGTAGTCTCCTCTCCTGAGTATAGTTTATGGATCAGGACAATCAAATTGTGTAGTACACCCATTTTTTTAAAAAAAGAGTGATCCAAAGTTTTTCATGATTTACACAATCAAAGGCTTTACTATAATCTATAAAGCACAGGCTGATTTTCTCTTTGAAATTCTTTGTGTCCTCCATTATTCAATGTATTTTTGAAATATGGTCCCTAGGGTCTCTTTCTTTCCTAAATCCAGCTTGGGACATCTGGCATTTCTCATTCCATATATGGTAAAAGTTTTTGTTGTAGAATGTTGAGCATCACTTTGCTTCTGTGGGAGATTAATGCAGTGGTTCTGTGGTTACTACAATCTCTGGTGTCTCCTTTCTTGGGGATTGGAATGGATATTGAGCATTTCCAGTATATGGGACATAGTTTTGTTTTCCATATTTGTGAACAGATTTTGGTTAGATTTACAGTTTCTGTCTCTATAGCTTGAAGCAGCTCTTTTGGTATGGTATCTGATTCTGGTGATATATTTCTCCCTAACGCTCTGAGTGCAGCTTCTACTTCACTTTCTAAAATTGGATGTTCACCTTCAAATGGTTCTTCCTTGAATGAATCTGTCATTCTTTCATCTCTTTTATATAGTTCTTCAGTGTATTGTTTCCATTGTCTTTTTTCTACCATCTTTGATTCTGCTATGTTTCCTACTTTTGCATTCCAGTTTCCTATGATTATCAACATGTCCTGTTTTGGTGTATGGTCAATTTCCTCCTGGACGCCAGCATACATTCTTTCAGTTTCTTCATCTACCTCTATAGCTGGAGCATAAACTTGAATTATGGTTACATTTATAAGTTGTTTTAATGGTTACATTGATAGCCTTATTGATATGATTCAGCCAGACTTTGCATTATATCCTTTAACATCTTTCCTCACTATTAATGCCACCCCATTTTGTCTTAGATTTTCATTTCCTGAGCAAAACACTGTAATTATCTGATTCAAAATGCCCCATTTAGCTCATTCACCCCAAGTATTACAACATATGTTCCATTTCTTGTTTTACTATGTCCACCTTCACTTGATTCATGCTTCTCAATGGCTGCACATCTTTTCATCTCGGGTCCATTTGTGTCATTACCCATGGTGCTACTTGTAGTTTTCCTCTGCTGTACCCTAGTAGCTCATTAAGTGCCATCTGACCTGAAAGTTTCATCTTTTGGCACTATGTCTTATTTCATTTTGGATTGTCTCATCATATTCAGTGTTCTCTCTTCTGTGCGGTAATAACAAGGATTATCTATGGTGCCACTGTTGTTGTCTATGAGAGATCCTCTGCCAGTGTCACCCCCCACTATTGCTGCTGCCCAGTAGTTGCCATATTTAGTCTGGCTGCTCAGCAAAAGCCTGTCTGACATGGGAGACTCTACCAGCAGCACTGCTGCATTTAGCAGCCTCTTGCTATACAGGCGCACACAAGCCTGCCACCATGGGAAGGTAATGCCATTATGAGTCTTTAGGACGCCACCCCCCATTTTTGTAGAGTGAGATGCAATTGAGAGAAGGGGATAAAATGGAGGTTCTGTTTGTGATCTTCTTGGCAATCACCACCTTTTCCTCCAACAATTCCTCTGAGAATGGTCTTATGTGATGAGGGTATTGCTTGTTAGGTTGTTGGAACACCTATTGAAATTCTCTCTTCTACACAACCATTAAGGATATAGGAGCTCTCTCCAGTTTTCAATCTGGTAACCCTATGTAGAACTCTACTACATTTATCCCTTTACACACTCTTTCAGTCCCCTGTCCATTTTGTGGCTGGTGGAGAGTGGGCGGGATAAAAGAAGCCCCTGACAATGCCCCCTAGCCAGATGCAGAATGATTACATTGCCTGCTGTGATCCACCAGCATCATCTAGAGGTCTTAGTGAATGGTGTAATACACACAATGTTGGCCTGAATTGAAATGCTAAGAAACAGAATGTTTTTGTTTGTTATTACAAATGATTGCAGCAGGAGAGGGCAAAGAAAACTCAGTTCACTGTGCAACTTTCCTTGCCTCCCTTAGCACATCTATTGAACTCTTTGTGAAGTAGGGTCAGAAAAAGTAACTTGTAAAAGTTTAATTTTAGATAGAGTTCCCAGAATCCACCAGCAAACATGATTATCAACTGGTAGGCTAGGCTGGCTGAGATATTCTGACAACTGTAGTCCAAAAAACTTACTTTTTCAAGCTCCACACCATATATTAGGCTGATGCAACAGTTGCCTGCAAGGTAATGTATAAAGGAGAAGTTCTTGCCTTGGAATGAGCAAGGCACTGGAAAATTTCAAAGGAAATAACACTTCAGAATGATAAATTGATGCACATTTATCCCAAAAGAGAGAATTGGGGATAAGGAACCAGCAGACAGAATCAATCTCTACTTATTTGCTAACTTAAATAAATATGTTAGGGGAACTAAGTGATGAAGAGAATGTTTGTCTTGATTTTGAACATCAATAAAAATATTTTCTCAGCCAGTATTTTTTTTTGTAACACTCTGTGCATGTTAATTCAAGAAGAAGCATTTTGCTCTTCTTCAGTAGAGAGAAAGACCATGACAAATATCTCACCAAGAAAACCCTTGTATTTCTAGACTGATTTCAGAACAAAGACTAGTTTTATATTGAGAAAAGGATAATCGAAAAGTAGTTCCCATTTCCCCAAATTAGATCCTGAATATCTAATGAAAGCAGATGCTTCAGGATCAGTTTTTGTGGGCACCAGGGTTATGAACTGGAAGCTGTATTGATGGAAGATAAAAATAAAATACCTTAAAGCCACCAGATCTTGTCTGATCTTGGAAGCTAAGCAGGATCAGCCATGTTCAGTAGTTATATGGGAGACTGACAATTAATACAAGGTGTCCTAGGCTATATTTCATGAAACCAGCTCTGAGTATTCCTTGCCTAAGAAAACATTATGAAATTCATGGGATCACACACAAGTCAAAGTACACAGTCCCAATTGCATGTCATTTAGTAACAAAAGTATTTTGTGCCAAATATAGCTGAGATAGGGATGCATTTCAGATTTAGATCTTGAATTCTGAATCTATAA
The DNA here is from genome assembly GCA_030847615.1 of Gambelia wislizenii. Taxonomy (NCBI): domain Eukaryota; kingdom Metazoa; phylum Chordata; class Lepidosauria; order Squamata; family Crotaphytidae; genus Gambelia; species Gambelia wislizenii. The sequence goes on from JAUMIR010000004.1 coordinate 25,850,220, forward strand.
CTACATTGGGCTGATTTAGACAGAGTTGGAGGATGTTTGAATCCAAGTGGGATTCTGTTGAAGCAGACTGAAGTCAGATCTGAACACTTCTAAGATTTGTTAGTAATTTGGATTCAGAGGGACACAAAACTATGTGACTCCCCCCCCCCCGCCCCAATTGATGGATTTCTCACCAAGTTGTCCAGGCCAGTAACCATGAGGGAAAGGGATGTCCACAAAAGCTTTACAACACATACAGTATGCCTCTGGACTCACCTCACAGAGCAGGAACAGATAGACCACAGAGCTCTTGGGGTTGTCGAAACAGTAAAAATACAGTAGCACCCCTGTATCCGATGATTTGCCAACTGCAGATTCTTTACAGAATGTGAGAATACAGGCTGCCTTAATGGCATCCTGCATTGTTTCACTGTATTCAAAAGGAGGGGGGGTTCTGAAAACATCATAAACTGTGAAGGGAAAGCCTTTGCAGTTTTTCCTGGAGTTTAAAAAACAACAACAACAACTCCGTGGGGTATTCGCATTCCCGCTCATTGGGACAAGTGATTCAGTTTGAATTCCTTTACCATAGGAGAGGAAACACAAGCTGATTGGCTGGATGCATGTGGGGTGTGCAGGGCTTGCTAACAGGGATGAGTGTAGGGGGCGGGGCTTGCTAACGCCCGCTGCTGCCATGTTGGATTTTTGCCTTAGGAGACAATTGATAAGGTGATAAAATAGGGTGTGTTTTCTTTTTTTTGTGTATAAAGGCAAAATATTGCTTATGCACACTGTGGAAATAGGTTTTAAAAAAAGATTCAGCAGCAGCAGATTTAAAAATGCAAGTAATTCATTTGTGGCTGTCATCTTGAATAGAGGGCATGCAAAGTTTATGGGGGCTGTTAGACCATTAAGACAAGTCACAACTGCTGCTAATTGTCTTTACTGTGGATTGCTCCATTTTTTTGGAGCTCGTATAGACAACCCCTGTGAGTCCAGTCTATGGACTTTTTCAAATGGGGTACCCCCACCCCCGTGGAGATCAGGAGGAGGATGGCGCTGTCCCACTTCCAGCACTCCATTTTGGACAAAACCATTCACCTCCCATCATTCATTCTTTCTGCTTCCGACCTTTCATTTTGCCTCCACTGCTTTTTATTAATGGAAACTTCCCGTCTGATCTTGGAAGCTAAGCAGGATCAGCTCTGGTCAGTAGTTATATGAGAGACTGCCAATTAAGTCAAGGTATTGTAGGCTATATTTCAGAGGAAAGAACTCACGAAACAGAAACTTCCATCAATAATAAGTGGCAGAGGGAAAATGAACGAAGGACAGAGGCAGAATGAACGAAGGACGGGAGGAAGACAACATCATGTAAAACCAAGCACTGGAAGTGGAACAGCACCATCCTCCTCCTGACCACCACAGATTTTTTTTAACCTCATTTGAAAAAGTCCCAAGTTTGCCCATGCACAAATTTCTTTCCTTGTGGAGGATGTAAAGCCAATTATGTCAACTGAGTAGAATGCATTTACAAGTATTGTGACTCACCTACTTTCCACTGAACTCTGCTCCCTGTTTTCAGGGCACTCTATCTCATAAATTTTGGTCATGAGCCTGAAGGAAAACACTGGGAAGTCAGGTAGAGGAAGATTGATATTTGGTGACTGGTGGCTCTAGCTTCTAATCATAGTGAATTATTACCCTGGCTCTCTGTCACAGAACTTTGAGGGATGGGTGTTGTAGTGTTCGGGTGCTGCTGGTGGTATTTTTTCTGCTGCTGCTGCTAATTCTCTTTTCCCCAAGAGCAAGAATGTTAAAACTGTTTTGGTGGTGTTCATGGGATCTGGGAGGGCATAGGATTTGTGTGTCCTGGAAAAATGGATCTTCAGCTCCCAAATCTGAAACAGTGGATGGAGTGTGGGGGTCACACTCCCTCGAACTGTTGGGTAGCTCCCAGGGCTTCTGTTTAGAGGTAAAAGGAAGGCAAGTCAACAGAGACAGCTCCTTGTAACTGTCTCCACTGTTTACCTACTGGGGCAGGTGACTAAAGTGAGCTACCATTGCTTGAACTCTCTCTTTCATGGGAAAGTAAGTGGAGGTAGCTGCTCCTGGCCTTTGCTGTTAGTCCAGAGCTCTTACGAGTAATTTTTTTGGGTGTGGGGCTGCACAAAGTAAAATTCCCTAGCCAGAATTTCCCCAAATGTTGTGTTTGCCCCAAAATAGGCAAATGAATAACAGAAGCAAATGAGTTAAGTTAAAAGTGTAAAAACACAAAAATAAACAATGAAATGAACACATAAGCACAGAAACACACTTAAAAACTTCCAAGTAAAATAGGGAGTTCATAAACACAGTGTCCCATTCCTAGTTTCCGCATTCTCTCCTGGATGCGTTCTGGCAGGGACTGGCCATTGATGCTAGAATCATGCCAGCAGAATGGGACGCAGTTTCACATGCTCACAATTCTGCCAAACAAACAAACAAACAAACAAACAACCATGGCAGATCTATTGATGGCTTGGCCCGTTGGTAATTATTGAGAATACAAAATCACGAAAGCATGACATCAGCCATTTCTTTGCTTGAAATCCCAGGTGGATTTAAAAAAAAAAAAGTACAGTTAAAGTTGGAAGAGAGTAAGGAAACATTGCAGATGGAAATTTGTGCCCAGACTTTGAAGATTTTGGAGTCCTGGAGGTGATCCTGGAAGAGCTGGGCAAGGAAAATGAGGATATCAGAAACATAAATTAGAAGAGCTACATAAAATATGGAGTGGGTGCTTGTATGGGTAGGGGTTTGCAAGGGCCCTTGCTCTCCCCCAGGTTTAAGTAATTTGAAAACTGATGCTCAATTTGGGCATTTGCAAAGATTTGTCACAAAATCCAAGGTGAAATTTAAATATGAAACATAAAGAAATATGGATTGGCTTTTCTGGATTTGAGATATTAATATTGGGGCTCATTGTTTGATGTTGGTTTAAGGTAAAGATCTAAGATTTAAGGGAAAGAACAGGCTATAAAAGAGATTGTCTTAAAAACGTTATTACGGTTTATTTATATGGGTTTAGTAACTAGGGTATATGGAAAAAATAATTTAGAAGAAGTTAGAGGTCTGTAGTAAACTGATAAGTATTGAACTGATAACTGTTTTTAATAATGAAGGGAAGACTATAGCTTTTTTCTCTGCAGATGGTTGAGAGATACAGACAATGTTATAACAGATTGACTTTAAATGCATCTGAGGAAGTAGAGCTAGGGCTTATCTAGGGAGATTATCAGATGCATTAAAAGTGGCATTACACAAATGCCAGGAGATTGCAAAAGGGCTCCCTTTTCAGACGATGTTGTTCCCCTTGTTATGCACCTGTTCTGCTGCTGTTCCGCTGGTGTTGCTTTTATTGATGGGATAAGCCGTCAATAGATTCCCCATTCCATTTCTGTCACAGATGTTCCTGCGAGATGTTCCTGCGAGTGAAAAGGTGCCCTGTTATGCTGGCAAGATCCCAGCATCAATGGGAGGTCCCTGCCAGAACACTTCTGGGTGAGATCGGGACATCAAGGTAAGTGACACACTTTTTATGACCCTCTCCGGGTTACTTCTACCTGTGTGTTTGTGCTTGCTGTCATTTTTTTCATGTTCTTTTTCTTTTTGAATTTCCCACGCTCGCATCTTCTCATGAGAATCTGCGGGATTTTGATCCAGGAAGTGAAGGGAGCTCCGTTAGAGCTCCATTCACTCCTGGGCTGCCGGAATGATGGAAGAGGAGGAAAGTGCTGTGGGGAGGGTGATTGTGGCATGACAGGGACGGGGCAGGGTGGGAGAGGAGATTCTGGGAAGGAACACTTTTTTTTGTTCCTGTCTGAAAATCTCCTAGGTTGACTTAGCTGTCCATTTTTCTGTAGGTTGGTAAAAGGAGTACCCAGATTGTTTGGGCAATTAGCTAACACTTTGTAAATTGCTTAGGGGGTGTTTTGGCACTGATAAATGGTATAGAAATATAAATGCTATGCTAAATGCTATCTACATGGGTGATTTATCCTGGCTTTTCCCCGTTCGAGAGCCCTGCAGTCCAAATAACACAGGGCATTTACCCCAATCTGCCCCCAGTCAATCCAAATGACCCCCAGGAAAGATGTGGGGCAAAAACCAGACCGGGTCCTGTGTGTCTGTGGGAGCCTGTCTGGCATGTCGCTCCTTGCTGTTGTCACCAGCTCCCTGGCTCTCTTGGAAGCCAGGCAGGGATCCTTCTGCATGTGACTGAAAGCTGGTCACATGCAGGGGGCCTGCAGTCACATGCTGCAGGATTTCTGCCTGGCTTCTGTGTTAGTGGGGAAAATGGTGGTGGTGGTGCCTTCAGAGATGGACCGGCATCCTACTTGGACTCCAGCCTGTTTTCTCCAGGGAACGGGTGGGGGCAGGCCAACTCTTCAGCCAGACTAGTATAGATGAGCCCCAAGTCTATGAAAACCTATGCTACAACTTCTTTCTCTCAGTTAGGACTTTATCAGACATGGCAAGTATTGTGTCATAACAACACCCAATGAACACAAAAGGGCATCAGTTTCACACGATGTCATGCTTTCATGGTTTTTGTATTCTCAATAACTACCAATGGGCCAAGCCATCAATAGATCTGCCATGGTGTTTTTTGGCAGAATTGTGAGCGTGTGAAACTGCACCCTGTTCTGCTGGCATGATTCTAGCATCAATGGGCAGTCCCTGCCAGAACACATCCAGGAGAGAATGTGGAAACTAGGAATGGGACACTGTTTTCATGAACTCCCTATTTTACTTGGAAGTTTTTAAGTGTATTTCTGTGCTTATGTGTTCATTTCATTGTTTATTTTTGTGTTTTTACACTTTTAAGTGTGGTTGTGTCTTTTTGCATTCCCCAATGAATGCAGAAGTCCAGGGCTCCTTTCCCACACAATTACAGTGACATTTGATAAAAAGGGTTTATTTTGCCAGCACACAAACAGTTTAAAATATGCTGGCAAAGAAACATTTTTAGTGGCTCGTCTGATAAAGTCCTTAGTCTCAAAGGTGCTACAAGATCCCGTTACTGACTTTAGTGGGACAGTGAGTGGGGTTAAACTGATTATTTTAACAGTGGTAGTTATACATAAGAGGGAAGATATTGTAGTTTTTTTTTCAAATCTATGTTACGGGAGGGGGAATAGAATTAGAATTAGAAATATGTGATTATGATTATTAATATTTAATATTGCATATATATTAACAAGCAATGGACATTCTGTAGGGAATACACTTATAAGGGTATAAGATTTGATTTGTATTATCAATAATTGTATCTTATAGACAGCAGGTGAGGAATTATTACTTGAGAGAGTTATTGATGGATCTTATAGTTTGTTTTGGTTTAATAAGTGCTGAAGTGAAGATTGAAGACACTTTTATCTTTCTTTATCTTTCTTTCTATTTGTATCTCTCTCTCTTGTACTCTTTTCTCTTTTTCTTTTTTGTCTTATGTATTGTTGTTGTTCTGTTTTATATATTTGGAAATCCTAAGTATTTTTTTTAAAGCCCACCCACTTCTCTTGTGTTGTTTTGCTACAGGGCATATAAAACATCCGTAGCCTGCTGTATAATCTGTTGTAAACTTTTTTGTACAAATCCATCAAAGACTTTGATGTGTAAAATAACATTTGTTCTTTAATCCTTCATTCTGTAGATAGCCCATCTTGTAAGTAAGGTTATGCAAAGTACTGGTAATGCCTACAAAGAACTTGAAGGACCTTGCTGTGGTCAGCCACTTCAAACCTATGAGGTGATATATGAAGGGCTTTTGGATTTACAGCTGGAAATGTCATTGTGCACTAAATGGGAGAAGTATGAGAGCTTGAGATAATTGAAATAATGGTAGCATGTTATTTACAACACTTTCCTATGCCTGATTACTCATAAGTATATCTGACTGAATGTGTACGTACAACCACATACTCAATCAATCAATCAATCAATCAAACCAATCAATCAACCAACCAATTAAACCATTTAAAGCACACTTTCATTTAACAAAGTTCCAGTTTCCAGAGTGGCTTATCATTAAAGAAAATCAATATAAAATATCATTAGTGTATATCATAGAGCTGGTATATCATAGAGCTGGAAGAGACCACAAGGGCCATCCAGTCCAACCCCCTGCCATGCAGGAATACACAATCAAATCATTCCCGACAGATAGCCATCCAGCCTCTGCTTAAAAACCTCCAAAGAAGGAGACTCCACCACACTCAGAGGCAGTAAATTACAATAAAACAAAATAAAACTTAAATTGCAGGCAGAAATGATAATTAAATCCTTAATCCTAAAAGCAAAAGCTCAGATAATTGTTCATGTAATATCCAAAACTCAGTAAAGTTGGCACCAGGCCAAACTTTTGGGGCAGTGGAGAAATGTCCAAAACAATAGTACTGATATAGAAAGGCCAAAATCCTTGATACTCACACACACCTCTCCATAGAAGAACTCTGAATATGAAGAGCACTTCAAAAAACATGTAGGTTAAAAGCAGAGGCACATTTACAAATGCCACATGTAGAGTGGCCCTGAGTCTCCAACCTGTTTTTGATATTTGCAGAGCTGATTCAAATGTTTTCAATCACATTTAATGGTTTAATGCATTGGAGCATAGAAGCCAAGTACTGTGAACAAGTGTTTGAGCAAAGTTGTTCTAATGGGAGCAATATAAGTTCTGTCTTGTTTGTCTGTGTGCTACAATACAGATGATGGTTCACTGAATTGGACATTCCTTCAGAGACACTTTAGGCAGTGGTGAAGATAACCTTCACACACCCCTGAGCTCTTTTACAGAACTTTTACAACAGCACCACCAAGGGCTTGTTTATATGGGCTAAATACTCCATCTTGCCTCTGTTTCAGAGCCATGCAGTCCAAAAGACACAGAGCATTTGCTTTGTTCTGCCCCTGGGCAGTCCTCACTCTTCCTGGGGCAGACACAGGGCTAAGACGAAGGCAAGGCAAGGTAGGGCCCAATACAACTTTTTTTTTAAAAAAATTATCCAGTTTACTCTGTTACCACCAGCAAAAACTGGATCACCAGAGCCCATCTGACATGCTGACCCTCACTGTCACCACCGTCTCCCTGGCTCTCCTGGTTTCCAGAAAAGAAGTCTCTCAGCATGTGACCAAGTCTGGTCACATGCAAACGTTCTTCAGTCACATGTCATGAGCCCCCTTCCTTCCTTCTGAGTCAGCAAAGGAAGTGGCAGTGGCAGAGGCTGCAGGGATGGGCTGGCATGCTTGTTTGGACTCTGGTCTGTTCCATATAAGTAAGGGGGGAAGAATGGGCCAGCTCTGTAGCCAGGATACTGGTCCAACTTTTTCTGTGGTTTTTTTTGGGAACAAATGTATGGAATGAAGCTAAATATGGACCAGCCTGTTCCAGTGGTTTTCAAACATGGATGAAGCTACCAAATGTTGGTACCAATACCAATGGAGCCAGGAGCTGTGGCATAGGACCCCTCCCTCTAATAGGCAGCTGCGTGGGAGGGGATGTGCTATGGTTTACAAATATAGTCATTGTGTAAAAGAAACAGAAACTGATAAAATATAATTTTGAAGTACAACAAATACATGCTGTCTGAAACTCAGAGAGAACAATGCTACATCCCCACGAGCACTCTTAAGTCCATTGTCAAAAGTAAAAGGAAGCAGTAAATCCCAAAGCACAGACCAACAATCATCATGTGGCAGACTCACAAAAGTTCCATTTTTGTAGGGCGGGAATCATAGAATCAAAGAGTTGGAAGAGACCACAAGGGCCATCCAGAAGCTAATGATGTGTCCCTGCCTCTGTAGATCTCTTCCTATACTGATTCCCAATTGTTGCTTGGTAGATAGCAAAGGACAGCTTTGTGTTAAAAATAACTTAAGCCAGAATTAACGATGCCACATAACTGTGAAAGGGCGCACACCCTTTCGCGACATCACCTTTTCACGGTTAAAAACATCTCCCAAACCATATCTTTTAATTGACAGATTAAGCTATCGAAAGATTCCCCTGTTGCTTTTTTGATGGCATTGCTGGCATGCAAAACCTCAGGATATTTAAATTGCGTACTTACCCCGACAATGGCCGGACTGGGGAGAACACTTCCAGGTCAGATCAGGACATCCAGGTAAGTGACAAACTTTTTCCGACCCTCCCCACAGGATTTCAAAAGAGGAGGTGATTGGCACTCCGTTCACTTCCTCTTTATTCACGGAGCTGCCTTTGCTGGGAAAGCAAAGTAAGTGCGGGGTTAGGGGAGCAAACGTTCTTTTGCCGGCATAAAAATTGGGTTTTTTTATGCCAGCAAAGAACGTCAACAAGGTTCTGATAAAGTCCTAAGTATGCAGAAGCCTGATTTGGATCAGGCCCATAGTATACATGTAAAGATTTAAACCTTCAGTTCCCACTGTCGCCCAAATTTGCTGCTTCCCCCCATGTAGGTGCTAATCCCCACCCCATAAATTAAATTGGGGAGTGAAAAGGGAAGGAATTCTTAACTAAATGCTACACATTAATTCAGAACTTGGAAAAATTACTTTTTTGGGAACTCCCACTTCCTGAATCCCACAGCCATCAAGGGCAATGGCTATTTGTATTCCTGAAAATAATTTTCCCAAGCTCGCATTTAATGTGGTGTGTAGTTTATCTCTAAAACCCTCCCTTTTGGCAAAGCAAAGAAAATAAAATCAAGCTTCAAGTTCACATTTCAAGCAGAGTCAAAAGCATCACACCAGCTTTGCTAAACAATAAGCAGAAAACTGACTCAGCACACTGATGCAGCAATAATGGATGTTTTCAGTTTAATTATAGGAATGGCAGCCAAAATGATTCAGATTCAGAGAGAGACTAAAGGGATCAGAATTAAGACATGATGTCCGTAGACTTATATGACAAATCTGTTGCTGGGCTACATAGTAGGTGCTCTTAAGGGACCGAGACAGTAACTGAGATAGTAACCAATGGCCTCCTGTCTTCTAATTACAAGAGCAATTTTGTAGAGGCCTTCACAGCCATGTCACAAAGGCTGACTTGGCTGTCAGTCACATCAAGAAGAACTGCCCAACAACCTCATTAGAGTAGCCATCATAAGTGGATTTACAAATATAAACCCTGTATCCATAGTCAACCCCTGTATCCATAGATTTGGGATCCACAGTTTCACTTATCCACATCTGAAAAAATATGTTATCTCTAGGGCCACCCAGCCTCTGTTTAAAAAGCTCCACAGGAAACTCCACACACTCCCAGGCAATGCATTTCACTGCTGAACAGCTCTTACTGCCAGGAAGTTCTTCCTAATGTTTAGGTGAAAAATCTCTTTTCCTGTAGTTTGAGTCCATTGCACCGTGTCCTTGTCTCTGGAGCAGCAGAAAACAAGCTCGCTCCATCCTCAGTGTGACATCCCTTCAAATATTTAAACATGGCTATCATGTCGCCTCTCAACTTTCTCTTCTCCAGGCTAAACATGCCCAGCTCCCTAAGCCGCTCCTCATAGGGCATGGCTTCCAGACCTGAAACGGTAAAGTCCTGAGTGGCCCACTAGAAACTCAAAAGCGGTGAAGCGAGAATGACTTCACTTGGCATGGAGTTTTAAAGTCAGGGTGCTGCTACAGAGAAATTCCTGTCACATATATCCATTAACCTAGCCTTGTGGAGTGATGGAACATGCAACAGGGTTCCTGCAGAGGATCTCAAAATGAGCACCTTGTAGGGCAAAATGAGCGCTTTGAATTGAACTCAGAAGCAAACTTCTTTTTTGGTTGTTCTACTGGGGACTGAATCTAGATCCTACTGAATGCAAAACATGTCTTTACTGTACATTCACAAGAATTACTGATTTATCCTTCTGCTTCTTCTTGTCTACATTGGATACCCTTCTGAAGGACTCCTGACCTTTAGGAGCAGCTTTTTGAGATCATGTAGGGCTCTGGTAGACTCTGCCCTATCAACAAAGCCTGTGTGTGCACATGTAATGCTGCCCCAGTCTTTTGGATCTGGTTTTGGTTAATGAGAAGCAGTGTCATGCACAGTTGAACTTGTGGCATCGTGCTGAAACATAACCATGTAAAATTTCCATAGATACAATACAGAAATTGACTAAAAATAGTAGCAACATTATACTTGCATATGGAAGAAACAATTGGCATTCTTATAGATGTGAATTGAAGGACACGCTTTATGTGTAGCTGCAGCTCTGTATAACTAAGCCCTGGTATCCTTTTTTTGTTTTATTTTTGCAAAGTGCCCATGGGAAGGAGTGATTTGATGGAGAGGAATAATAGAAGTGACATGAGTATTTTCCCTTCAACCTAGTTGCTTTTATTCTGTGGGTTTCAGACACATACTTTGAAGATGACACTGGGACACTTGAAACTAATGGGGAGAAGCCATGCTGGCTGAGGTATGTTGGTAGGTGTTGTCCAAAAATGTAACTTTTTTATGTTCCAGAACTAGGCTGGCCTGGAAGACTTCAACACACTCTTCTCTGCTTCAAAGCTGCTCTCCTGGTCACATTTTGTCACTAAGTTTTGTCATGCATTATTATTTGCTAAAGAGAAACTAACTTTTTTATGATACAACACAGGACAAACTTTGCCTAAACTACTAGGGGACTTTACCCTAGTAAAGAAAGAAAATTAAAGAAAATTTAAAACACGTGTCTAAAACACATATTTTCACCAGTGTCTGTTTCAGAGAATGCAGAGAACGATCAGTGCTATTATGTATACTTAAATAGCAGTTTCCATTTTCACCTTTTTGTCCTGTAAACACTTTGTGCAGCTGTGAGAATGGGAGCTGAGCCTATGTTGCATTGACCAATACCTGATGGAGAAGGCTACTCCTGTAAGAAAAAACAAATAAGCTATAAAGAGGAGATTCCATTGTCAGCAAGGAGAATGGTTATGGTGCATTTTCACTTCAGACAAAGGAAGCAAAGTATCCTCTCTTGTAAGTGTTTCTAATATGATCGACACTCTGACATATAAACCTTGGATGTTGGAAGTGAAGAAAGGTTCAACAATGCTTCTGTAAGTGACTGGATGCCACCAGGGGGGTCACAGAAGTACAGCAGGTTCTGTTATAACATGACAGTTGTGTTCTTTAAAAGTCCATATTATAGAAAAGTCCATGTTATAGAAAATTGCACTCTAAAAATAGCAGGCCTTATGGGGAAAAATAGGATTAGGTGCAGATTTCAAAAAAATATTACTGGCAGCTAAGAAATTTATTTAATTTGCTACAAATTTTAATGAATACATTTTAATTATAAGAATAAATGGTGACTATTACCAAAGTATGGCCCCCAAGCTGCTGGACTCCCCCCCCCAAAAAAAGCAGAGACCCCAAATACTTTAAACAGCTAATAATGCTTTCTGTAACAGCTAATAATGCTTGCTGTGCCTTGGCACAGACAAACCTCAGCATGCTGTGACAGTCAAATGTGGAAATGCTCCCTTCCTCTCCTTCACCCTCACTCATTCTTGTCCCAGCTTAAAATCTCATCCTTCACAAATGCCCCCACTCCCTCCTTCCATCCACCTCATTGGCTTAAAATCTTATCCTCGCAAATGCTCCCACACCCCTCTTTCCATCCACTTCACTTTTGTCCTGGTTTAAAATTCCATCCCTGACATGCAAGTGCTCCCTCCTGCACCTCCCATCCACCTTGTTCTGGTCCCAGCTTAAAATCTCATCCTTCACAACTTCTCCCACACCCTCTTCTATCCACCTTACTGACTCCTGCCTTAGCTTACAATCTTATCCTCACAAACTCTCCCACCCCCTCTTTCCACCCACCTCACTTCAGTCCTACACTTCTCAAACCCATTCTGTTGATGAACTGAATGCTGAGATGAGAAGAGGCGGGGTTGATGCTTAACAGCTGAGATGTAGAGAGGTGCCAATTTTGAACGCTCAAGATGGAATCGCACTATAGCCAATTAAGAATTTGTGTTCTGCATATAATATACATTCCTCTATTAACTGTTATTGCCAATTCACATTGTAAAAATACACGATGTAGCAGAATTTACTGTAGCATCATCTTGTTAGGTCTTCCTGCAATATTTCCACTTGCTGCTTCCTTTCCTCATAGAATGGTATTCTCATAGAATCAAGGGCCATCGAGTGCAATCCCCTGCCATGCAGGACTACCCAATCAAACCATTCCCAACAGATGGCCATCCAGCCTCTGTTTAAAAACCTCCAAAGAAGGAGACGCCACCACACTCTGAGGCAGTGTATTCCACTTCTGAACAGCTCTTACTGCCAGGAAGTTCTTCCTAATGTTTAGGTGGAATCTCTTTTCCTGTAGTTTGAACCCATTACTCCATGTCCTAGTCTCCGGAGCAGCAGAAAACAAGCCTGCTTTATCCTCAGTATGACATTCCTTCAAATATTTAAACATGGCTATCATGTCCCCTCTCAACCTTCTCTTCTCCAGGCTAACCATGCTTGACTACATGCCTCCATTTCCTTTCTCCATTTCCTTTCTTTCTCCCTACTCCAAAACCATGTTAGCTAGAGGTAACACGTTTCACCTTTCTCCCCTGCCCTCTTGGTTTCATTTCAATAATTTTGAAAATAAAGTTTGCAATTATTATTCCAAACTCCAGGTTCCAATTTTGTTAGCGATTGAAGATCTACCTCAGGTTTTCAGAAAAGTGCTAGTGACACATCAAACTAAACACTGAGAAAATCACTTGTGGCAGGTAGCTTGTCAGGTGCTTCAACCTCCAATTTCCTGAAGTCCCACTAAAAACTACTGTGTTGAGTTCCTGGTTATATGTCTAATTGGTTATGTTCAACTTGGTGGAATACAAATTGTGTGAGTTTCATTATGGATCCATTATGTCCTGAGACACTGTTTCCCTTTCAATTTGATTGGTTGTTGACTTTGGTTTGCAAGTGGGAAGGGTTTTTTCCAATTCTCTTTCATGTTGACTCATGTGTCTGACAGCTGATCTACACTATTATAAGGTCAGTATCCCTTTGGATATTCTTCTACTCTGGTCTGTATCATTTAGGAGAATGTACCACTTCAGTCTGACTCAGCACACTTTAAAAAAGTGCACTAAATAGCATGCATATTTTGTGAATATGCTACTTTCCCCCAAATGGTTCCATCATTTCATTCAGATGGAAGGACTGTGAGATACAGAACTGAAATCCAATATAGTACAGGTGGAGTGAAAAGTCTCACTGGTGTACTTACAGTTGATCTCTGGCTTGCAGGGTAGGGCGGGGGAATGGAGAAGTCAAGCTTTGACTGGAACAATGACAGGGTGTCTGAGGATCTGCAGAGCTGGCAGGGAGCTTCCTGCACCCTTCAGGCTACTCAGTGGTTGCCTTGGCTCATGGAGGCAGTGAGCAGATCTGCACCTGACTGGGAGAACCACTTTCAAAGGAGTTATCAAATGTTGCATTGCTTGGGCTTGACAAAGGTACAACTGCTTGCCATAAGCAGCACATGAGCATAAAGTCACTTTGGGATGTTACGTGAGGTGTGCTTCCTGATGGATGTGCATATGTACTGTCTGATGTACATGTTTTATAATCTTTCTTCTGGTGGTTATGCATGCAGAGCCCTAGATAAAGTGTGAATTTGCATGAATATCCATCACCAGACATGCAATGTAACAAATACATTGGACAGCAGGCATACAGATCCATAGACATGTACACCCAATTCTCACGGGCAACACCAACTCTGGAAATTGTGTCAACCTGCCCTAAGGTTGTGAATTAATGGATAATTCAGATGGTTTTCCCCAAAGTAAGACTATGGGCTCGGCTAGACGGGAGAAGTAATTGCGGGAAATAGTGCATTAACTTACTATAGAAGCTGTGTTCATTTGTCCACACAACCCATTTGCAAGATCACTGGTATGGGAAACTAACTGAGTTTGAAGTTCACATGGAGCATGCTCATGAGAAAAGATGGTGCGCAGGTGAATTACCTGCATAATTATTTCCCAAAGCTCACTTAATTTCCCCCTCTTTTTTTTTTGCCTTGTTTAAATGAGAAATGTGGAAGAGCAATATTATATTCTGCCACTCAAAAATAGCACACAATCACTTCTCTGAAAGGCAACAATGGTGACTTTGGCCACTTTGTCACTGGCAAGCTTGCCCCGTGCACATTCGACCAAGCACGTTTTGATGTGCCCCAATTTGAATTGATTGTTCAAATGGGCAGTAATGCACATTTTTTCATATATTTTTTTTTAAAAAAAAGATTGTGTGAAACAGCAAAAGCTGTAATTGTGAAGTACTTGGGAGTTTCAGGGCCTCCTTCTGCATATGACGAATCCCAGTGGGAGTTCATCTAGACAAAAGGTATTCCTTTTGCATTCCTTGAGGATTTTTTTCACCATCTAGACAACACCCAGGTCTATATGATTTAATCCAATTAACATAATTTCTGCAATTTGGTATATGTGCTTTATTTCTAAAATAAGAGATTACATGAACCAAGAATGCATGTCCTCTTGATTTACAGATTCTGTCCTAGAACTAAGATCAAAAAGACTCTCTGAATATGCTCAAAAGCATTTTTTTAATACTGGATGGGTTTTAGGTCTCTTTCTGGCATTAAAACTTAGTTCCAGTGTTTAGCCTAATAATCAAGCTTATATTTCTTGGCATAGCACAAAAGAGAATATGTCTTTAGCCACAGCTAACAAACAAATTTGTGTTTTGTTGTTGTTGTTGCTTACAAATTAATAAGATTAATCATTTTTTGGTTCAAGACAAAAGGCTAGATGCTGGAGACAACGTGTACGTATGTTATCTTAAGCATGAAGAAATGACTCCACTTATCCCAGAGGGCACAAACTTATAAGGAAATTGTTCACTTCTCTCTCTGTGTATGTGTATGTGTGTGTGTAAGAGAGAGAGAGAGAGAGAGAGAGAGAGAGAGAGAGAGCATTCTTTCCTTAAAAGAAGAAAGAAGTCCAAGCAATTAACTCAGCTTGAAAAGGTCAGCAGCACTGGCTTTTTTTTTTTTTTTTTTTTTGACAAGTAAAACTGTCTAACATCAATAGACCCAGAACAGAATTTTTCTTGTTGGCATTTCATGTACACTGTTTTCAGTTCACACATACCCCTTTTTTGAATTGTAAATTTCAAATACCCTTTACTGTCCAGAACAAGAAGCTAGAGGACATTAGTAAGCTCCAACATATGTGGATAATACTCATAGGCAGATACTGCTTAGTGCCAAAAGCAGGACAGCACCTCAGAAGCTGTGTGCAAGGAAGTTCATGATTTAAAAGAAAAGAAGATGGAATAGCCTCTTTGTCTTCACTGGGATCTGGTAAAGCCTCATCAGCTGAGTCTTTGGCACACATTCTTCAGCAAAGCTGCTCTTCAGTTTCAGCTTCAGTTCCACTTCTGGTCATGATGTCATAATCTTTTAGAATCTTTGAGAAATCCTGGAGAACAGGAGAGGTCCCAGCTGACTGGAAGAGGGCAAAAGTTGTCCCAATCTAAAAAAAAGGGAGGGGGGAGAAGACCCAAATAATTATCGCCCAGTCAGCCTAACATTAATACTAGGAAAGATTCTAGAGCAGACCATTAAACAGTCTGTAAGCAATTAGCAAGGAATGCCATGATCACTAAAAGTCAACATAGGTTTTTGAAAAACAAGTCATGCCAGACTTATCTTATCTCTCTTTTTTTTTATAGAGTTACAAATTGGATAGATGAAGGGAATGCTGTGGATGTAGTGTATCTTGATTTCAGTAAGGCCTTTGACAAATTCCCCCATGATATCCTTGAAAAAATGTTAGTAACCTGTGGGCTAGACAATGCAACTGTTAGGTGGATTTGTAATTGGTTGTTGGGCTGAATCCAAAGGGTAATCACCAATGGCTCCTATTCATCCTGGAGAGGACCAGCGGGGTGCCACAGGGTTTTGTCCTGGGCCCAGTGCTATTCAACATCTTTATCAATGACTTGGATGAGGGAATAGAGGGCATACTTACCAAGTTTGCAGATGACACCAAATTAGGAGGGGTAACTAATACCCCAGAGGACAGGATCAGAATTCAAAATGACCTTAAAAGATTTGAAAGCTGGGCCAAAGCTAACAAAATGAATTTCAACAGGGAGAAATTTAGGATACTACATTTGGGCAGTAAAAATGAAATGCACAGATATAGGATGTATGACACCTGCTTGACAGCAGACATGCGAAAGGAATCTAGGAATCTTAGTGGACCACAAACTGAACCTGAGTCAGCAGTGTGACGTGGCAGCAAAAAAAAAAAAAAAAAAAAAAAAAAAAAAAAGCCAATGTGACTCTAGGCTGCATCAGTAGGAGTATAGTGTCTAGGTCAAGGGAAGTAATAGTGCCACTTTATTCTGCTTTGGTCAGCCCTCACCTGGAATACTGTGTCCAGTTCTGGACACCACAATTCCAGAAGGATATGTACAAGCTGGAACATATCCAGAGGAGGGCGACCAAAATGGTAGGAGGTCTGGAAGCCATGCTCTATGAGGTGTGATTTAGGGAGCTGGGTATGTTTAGCCTGGGGAAGAGAAGGTTAAGTGGAGACATGATAGCTGTGTTTAAATATTTGAAGGGATGTCATACTGAGGATGGAGCAAGCTTGTTTTCTGAGACTCCAGAGACTAGGACACATAGTAATGGACTCAAACTATAAGAAAAGATATTCCATCTAAACATTAGGAAGAACTTCCTGACTGTAACAGCTGTTTGACAGTGGAATGTATTGCCTTGAATTGTGGTGGAGTCTCCTTTTTTGGAGATTTTTAAGCAGAGGCTGGATGGCCATCTGTCAGGAATGCTCCGATTGTTTATTCCTGCATGGCAGGGGGTTAGACTGGATGGCCCTTGTGGTCTCTTCCAACTCTATGATTCTGTGTTTCTATGAAGTCTGCACCTCTGGAATCCCAATCTCCAGCCTTCAGCATCAACCAGCCTTGAATATAAATGAGAACAAAAGTTTCACTGGGACATTGTTCCTCAGGAAAACATCTAGGGGAAAACACCTTATCCCATGGGAACCAAATATCTATTCTTGTTATATTCTTCATGGAGGGAAATAATGGGAGTGGGGAGGTCCCTGGGCCTGTTTATTTTCACAGTGACATTGATGGGGGTGTGACAAGGCCTAGAACTCATGCTGTGTGACCCTAAAATGGAATGATCTATGCCTGACACAAATGAGCAAGGGTGAGAAAACTGATTCTCCAGACATTTTGGACTCAAACTCTCATCACCTTTAACCAGGATAGCCAGTGGAAGGGATTATGGAAACTGAAGTCACAAATATTCAAATGGCCAAATATTTCCTACCCTTCCCTAGGCAATCTTATTTAAAATCTCTCCTTCCAAGGAAGTTCACTAATCCTAATTATAGTGATACTAAGATTATTTTATGTGTGTACCTTTTGCTTTTGTATTTCAGATACAGGAATCAATCTGGATATCAAGCTATCTGGGCAAGAGGGAAATAATTGTGGCTAGACTTTATGACCAGTTTCATATTCAGGATGTGGTGGGATTTCATGGCAATGAACCTCTTCTGACAGTGACACAACATAATGCTGAACAAAAACAAAAATTGTACATAACCTCAGCATGTGAGAAATAAGATTTCTCTCTATAAAATGTCAGAAAATTTATTCCAACTGCTTGTAGTCCAGCTGCCACTTTTGTTGCCTTTGTTTACTGGTAAAGGATGTATAAACTGAAATCTTATGATTTAAGCACTTTTGGAATATTCTACAAGGCCTCCTAAAAAGAGAGTTGTGAAAATTTGCCATATTTTGTAACACTTGGAACATAACAAGCTGAATGCAAGTATGAATGATTTTCCAGGTCAAATCACTAAAAGGCCCTAATATGGCCCTAGTTTGATAATTTGAATTCCACAAACCTATTTTTTTTTGTATAATTGTGATTTGTTCATATTTGCCTATCCTCACAGACACTTTGCCCAAATCCTATTGTTAGTCTTGTCTATAGGAGAGCCTTTACATTAATTCTATATGTTGATTCTCCATTCAATGATTCATTGGCTCTTCTCTAGTTAGGACTAACCAACAGGGTTCCAGACCTTATTATCACTATTTGGAATATCTTCCCATGGCTACTGCTATGTAAGCTTTGACTGGTATCCAACACTAAAGTAGAGATGCAAACCCTCACTCATCTTGTTCTTGCATGGTTTTGCTCTTTGCCTATAAGATGGTGAGATAGTTCCTTCCTGCATCTTTGCTAAGATTCCTTGATTCTGTCTGAACAATTTTTGTGCAAATTGTGCAAAACTACAATGCCTGCAATACTAAATTGTATGCCACTACATTTCCCCCCATCATTCCCCATGCCAACAATCAGCCTCCCCCACCCCATGTCCTTTTCATCAGTCAATCATTCTGTGCATGGTCTCTCTCTCTCTCTCTCTCTCTGTATGTGTGTGCACGTGAGTTTGTGTTTCTGCCTTGCTTGTTTAGCACATAGACAATTTTTTTGGCATACCTTATTGAAAATTAAAGCAATCCTTGTCTCCTTCTCATGCTGGAGGTAAGACCTATTCAGCTGGAAGCGAGAACATTTGTGGAGCTTGGCAGTTTCTCTGCAGACTGCCTCAACCTGTCCAAATAGCTTCTATCATCAAGAATGAGAAATTGTATGAATATTCCTCCTATCCCTGAACTGAAAATACGAATGCAGTGAATGATTGCACATGAATGCAGTGAATGATTGTTCACATCTAGAGGCAAGAGTGGGGGTAAAGGCCTTTACAATTTAACCCCCCACCATACCTATAAGTATGGATATATTCGCAAATCTGAGTAATGGTTAAAATAAAGTTAAACCTCCAAGCAGCCCTTTCATTTAAAGCTATACAGAGACCACTTCAGCAGCAAACTCTGTGAGGTGCTAGATGTCATGTTTGTATTTATGAACTTAATTGTTTTCTTGAATAGTTGATTATGAACTGAACTTTCTGTGAACCCAGACAAGCCTTGACTATTGTCCTGTTCAGAGAACTCAACTGCAGTTACAATTAACTCTGAACTAAACCTACAGTTACATTTAAGAATAGAATCTAGTAGTTAATCATGGCTTGGCTTCTGTTGGAGAAGGCGGAATTTTTTCCAGCTGTTCTTTGATCCTTATGAAATGATCTCACTTTAATTGTGAAAGTTTCTTTAACAGGTCAAGATGACATTAAAAGGCACAGGTGGAATGACAAATGCTATAAAGCAATGGATGTTATATTGCATTTCAAGGAACCCTCTAGGACAGCAGTTCTTAATTCTTTCTTTACCATTGACCCCCTTTAAATATATTTTGTTGCTATGGACCACCAAGACTTAAGATTTAAAAAACCAAAGTGAATCAAATATTTATTTAAAATTGCTCATTAAGTGGCTTCAAATTTGGAGAGAAGGGAGAAATAAATGAAAGATCACATTCCTATTATAATATTTTTATTGGAATGATTAAGAAGAAGAAGAAGAACAATACCTGAATGCCTGAACCATGGCCTAATATTACTTGTTAATTTTAATGAATTAATTAATATAATAATAATAATAATAATATTTTATTTCTATCCCGCCCCTCTGCAATGCAATCGGGGCGGCTTACAATATAAAAACTCCATAGTCCCAGTACCCTAGCCCACCCCCCTTAAAATAATATTAAACTATAAAAGATTAAAAACATACAGTAAATTAAAATATATAAATTAGAAAAAGATTAAAACATACAATAGTTTTTTTTTTTAATGAGAAGGCTGCTTCTGTTTTTAACTTACAAACCTTGTTATATTGGGCTTAATAGCTTTAACTTGTATTCTGAATTCTGACTCTATGTTTTGAAATGGTTTCTATACTTATTTTTAAGATAAATGAGAACAGAGAATGATTTTTTCACACAAGTATGCTGTTATGAAAATCATCAATACTTTCATAGCTGTCTTCAATAGTTCCTGAATATCTGCTTGTAAGTCAGTTCCAAAATTTAGAAGGGACTTTATATGACAATAACTATAAAAAATTGGAAATAAATAATAATAAAAAAGGCTTGGTGAGGTGGTCCAAATTAAATATTTCATTGCTAGAAGATTTCTAGAAGATTGCTAAAAGATTTCTGCAATAAAGATGAGCACTCTCCCCAAACTACTCTTCTTGTTCCAAAATCTGTCAGTTTTAAACAACAAAATGTACTTTTGAGAATGGACAATTTAGAAGGAATAGATATGAGATACAGGTGGCATGCCTACCTTTGGTATGAAAACAAACAAACAAAACAAAATTAACAAGGACTTTACTAGCCACTTTATACCAAGATCCCTCCTTAGAATTTGGCTTAAATTGAAGAAAAAAAAAATACTACATGAAAAGTCTGTTATGGACATTGCCACAAGAGGCCTTTTTAAGTAGAAGGGAATCTATGAATAACTGGTGGAATTACAAAGGTATCCTGATTAAAGGACAAGATGGAGAATACACAATGAAATCCAAAGAAGAAAAAGAAAATGACACGGTCAAAATTCATTGGTTTACTTACTGTCAACTAAAAGACAGATTCAAAGAAGATAGAGGTAAGGAAGGATTTGAGGAAAATGACTAGACAAACTAATTTGGTCTGAAGGAAAAATACAATTGCAAATTTTTATAAATTCTTTTTAATGTGAGAACTTGAACAAGAAACAATGAAAGAAGTAATGCTAAAATGGGCAACTGAAATTGGGAAAAAACATTGAACTAGACAAATGGCAGAATGCCTGGAGAACAACAAATTCCTTTACATCACCTTAAAACTTGAAAGAAAACCATATAAAAGTTGTTAATAGATAGTATCTTACTCCTGCTAGTATAAGTAAAATTTACAAAACAAAAGATAACAAATGTTGGAAATGTGACAGTGCTCTGGGATCTCTGTTCCATATGTGGTGGAACTGTTCTATTATAAAAAAAATTGGCATAAGATTCATAATACAATACAAAAGATCCTGAAAATTCAATTTCTGATGGACTCCAAACTTTATTTACTTAACATGACATCAGTTCTAAATAAAAAAGATGAAAGAAGACATTGGAGAATAATTTCGTATATGATCACAGTGGCAAGAATAAACTTGGCTCAAAAATGGAAAAGCCAGGAGGCAGCAACAATAGATGACTGGATTTTAAAACTGGTTGATATGAAGGAATTTGATATATTGACACACATTTTAAACAAAAAAAAATACAAATAAAGTTGAAATGGACTAGCTCCCAATATCAAAATACTGGGAAGAGAAATAGAAAATTAGGCAAGATATTTTGTTTTGATATTTACTGAAGAATTACATACAGCCATGTCAAACAAAGCATAGTTAAACTAACATTGAGAAGAGACAGTCAGGTGTAAAATCAACAAATTTAATCTTAGAAATTTTTTATCAGGTATAAGTTCCTTTGAAGAAATCATCATGATGCTGTTGAAATGAATTTGAAAGATTAAAATCGTAACATGATCCTTACAAGATGGTATTACATGGGAAGTCATGTAGAATAGAAGTTAATTAGAATAAGATTCACATTGATTGCATAATTTTACTTAATTTATCTTCTGTTTTGTTTCTCTTTTTTATTCCTTTGCTTTAAGATAGGTTTGCTTTGTAAATACTGTACCTATATTTGCTTTAAATATTTTAAAAATGTTTTTGGAAGAGACTGTTCCTTGAACTACAATTTCAGAGCACTATCAGTGGATATTTCTATGAGTTTGTCTTCCAGTGCTGCTGTTAGCCCCTGTAGTTCCTACCCATTAACTAAAAATGGCTCTCTAATGCAGTTTTTGCTTTCACCAGGAATAAGAAAATATTCACAGAAACTATGCTGCAGCTCTTTCAAATGTCATGCAGTAAGTGATGTGTCCTCCTCCGACAACTCTTTGTCGGTGGAACCAAGAAAATTTGTGAGGTTTGGAAATGTCTCATAGTTTCAGTTTGATAGGCGATGGTGCCACAATTCCAACTTTTTCATCATTGCTTCATTCTTGTCTTCAATTTGAAAAACTGTACCTTTTCCCCTTGAAGATTTAAGCTGAGCATATTCAAATGGGTGAAGATATCTGACAGATATGCTAATTTTACTAACCAGGAAAAATCTGTCAAAGGAGATTTTCACACAGGGAAATTATTCCCTGGGGAGATTGGGAGAGAAACAGGGCTGTTCCGGTAGCAGCGCCCTGTTTCGCGCACCACCTTCCTTCTCATGATATCCTGTCATCCTCACTCCGTGCTGCTTCCATTTCATTCCCGGTATGTTCCATGATTTTTTTTACTAATGAACAACATTTGTTAGTAAAAAAATCACAGAACATACCGGAAGAGAAATGGAAGCAGCACGGAGGGACGATGATGGGAGATCGGGAGAAGGAACGGGGCATGCGAAATGGGGCACTGCTATTGGAACAGCCCCATTTCTCTCCTGATCTCCCCGGGGAATAATTTCCCCATGTAAAAATCTCCAAATAATCGCTGAAGTGAAATTGCTGGTCCATGAGAATTAATCTTATCTTGTCTCTAAAATCCCCCAAACAAGACAAAACTTTACCTCCTGTTAGTCAACAAACATCACAGAATAGCAACAGCTGGTAGTGTTCACTGTCCATATCTTTTCAAAGCTGCTTAAAAAATCTTGAATTCAGTTATTTGCTTTTTATAAAATTGACAATTTTGATTAATTTAAGGTCTGTTTTAGTTTTTCTGATATCTTCTTAACAACTACCGCTTCCCTATGTATGCAGCAATGATACCAAGTCACCAATGGTATGATTGCCTTAATCTGTGCTACAAGTCCAGTAAGCTTTCCAGACATTGCTCATCTTCTGTCTGTGCTAATTCCAATGCATTTCAACAAATCCATGTCACGAGATGTTATAAACTAATTTAAGCTGTTAAATACTTACTCAGCTGTAGTGGTGAACATGTAGGAGATGAACATTAAGTCTTCAAAATACAGTTGTTCCTTCATCTTCACTGGGGTTTGGTTCCAGGACCTGCCATGGATACCAAAATCCGTGAACACTCAAGTCCCATTATATGCAATGGCAGCAAAATAGTATCCCTTATATAAGATGGCAAAATCAAGGTTTGCTTTTTGGATTATTATTTTTTAAAGAATATTTTCAAGCAGGGAATACTTAAATCTGTGGATACCAAATCCATGGATATGGAGGGACAACTGTATTTCTGTCATGCTCATATATAACATAGCACAATAAGGTTGTTTTGTTTGTTATAACTATTGTTACCCAAATTGTGTGGGGCCTGTGAAGAACCCACTCATTTTCTGTGTGCTTTGAGTTTATGTACCATGAAATGATGCTCAGCATTTTGTGTGTATGCATTTCCTAGAATCCTTCTCAAAACTCTGAGCAGCAGTGAATGGTCTGCTTGGGGGCTAGAAACATGAGAATCTATTGCTATAAATGTTGTAGAATGTATTATAAGGTATAACCTTACTTTTTGAAAAAGTATCTGTAAAGGATTGCAACAAGTACAATTAGAAAGGTGTAATTATTATAAATGTATAAATGTAGCTAAACAAAGGAGTTTCCACATGTTAATTGAGACAGCTGAGTTGAAAGAAAAGAATAATAACTATTGGAATTACCACATCCATTGACCGACAGTAAAAGCATTGGAGAGAAAGTGCATGCTGAGAAATCACTGGTGAAGACAAAAGACACCATCTTTTAACATGACTTTTTGATCCTCTAATTTAGTTCTGCTTCTTCAAGGAAATAATTCCTTTCTACTGAGCAAATTGAACAAGTTTCTGCTTTCAGCTATTTTTGTCTGTGCTCCTAGTGCTGGGAAACTGTGCTCCTTTCCTTGGTTTAGAGTTTGTTGGAAATCATGCTGCATTTACCTTTGTTGAAAATTAAATTGGCCCTCCAAGAGGAGGGGATGATTCTTACAGCAGTGGTCCCCAAACTTTGGTCCTCCCAGAATTCCTGACTGTTGACCAAGTTGGCTGGGGCTTCTAGGAGTTGAAGTCAAAAACACCTGGAGGATCAAAGCTTAGGGGAACCACTGTTTATGGCATATGAAGGAATGCTGCCACCATATAATCTGGACACAAGGCATAGTCATATCTGCACTCAAGTTTCCCCTCCAAAGATGCACCATATGTACAGAGCCCTGTTTGCCTAGCAGAGCAAGAAGGAAGGGCATGGGAAGCTAATGGGAAAAGCTGGGGCTACCTTGTCTCTTTGCTTTAAGAGAGCAAGGTTTCAAGAACTACATTCAACAGTATGTGGAATGGGTGGTGGGGACCCTACATTCCTATGTTGTCAAACTATTCCACTATTTCTTTGAGGGTCAGTTAAAATTAGGATCCAAATCTCCAAGTTGTCAAGTAGCAGACTGCTATGAGAGGAACAAAGTATTCTGGTTGGTCATTGTGAAAAGTAAAATAGTGTAGTTCAGATTCAGCTGGGGGTGGGTAAGAATTTTCTTTGGTATGTGCTTTGGTAAATTATTTTAATCAAAATTTACAGATTTCTTCATAGATTTGTTGGGAAAGATTTAAAATTTTAAAAATGCAAACATGAGAGAAAAGGAAAGAGATGTGCATGAAAGTTTTGAATCCCAAACTCTTTGAAGTCTTTGACTTGAATCCTGTTGCTAGTCCCAACTAGAGTAGACTTACTGAATTAATGGGATTTGCATTACTGTTGACTTGCCATTCAGTCATTGATTCAACAGGTATGCTGTATTTGGGATGGTAAGCAAGTTTCAGGCCTTGTTTTCAATTTCTCCATCTTCAGCCTTATTTGTACTGAGTTAGGATGGCCACCTCTTTTTTTCTGACAGGTTCCTCATCTTTGGCTACACGGCAGCCAGATATAATATGGTCCTCTTCATTCAGAGTGTGGTGGAATCTTCTTCTTTGGAGCTTTTTAAACAGAAGCTGGATGGCCATCTGTTGGGAATGCTTTGATTTTTTATTCCTGCATGTCACGGTGTTGGACTGGATGGTCATTGTGGTCTCTTCTAACTCTATGAATCTATGATTCTATAGAAATAGGTAGCCAACTGCCCTGCTCAGGTCTTGCAAACTCAGAGCTGCTGTGGCATCCCTGACTGAATAAGTCCATCTGTAATGTGGTCTTCATCTTTTCCTACTGCCTTCTACTTTACTCAGTATCATCTTCTCCAATGAGTCATGTGGTTTCAATATATATTCAAATATGACAACCTCAATTTAGTCATATTGGCTTCTAGTGAGAGTTCATTTGCCCTAGGACCCCATACATTTATCTTTTCAGCAGCCCATGATATCTATATGAACTGTCTTTCAGCACCAACTTTCAAATGAGTTGAACTGGGAATAGATGCACCTATTGAATTGGATGAATATGTTGCCTGACTCATTTTTGATAAGCATTTTGCAACCTTTGGAAATTTCTCCACTGACTGAATTGAAAGAAATTGAGATCTACAAAATTCAAATGGGAGGCAATTTATTGATTCATCCATCCCTAGATGAAGCAACATGATTCTCATATTCTTAACTTAAACAATTTTGGAAGTAACTTCTGAGTTCCATAAGATGACAATGTCTTGATTATTCTTATGTCTAATGTATCAACTGCTCTTCAATCAAATATATACATCTGGATATACTGGCACTATTTGTACTTAAGGATACTAGAATAATGAATTCATTTTATCTTTTAGTGGCCACAATGCACAAGGTAATTCTGTGGGGGAAGCAACTGTATAACATCCCAGTGTTCCCTCCCGCTTGTCTCTTGTGCATTTATCTACAAGTAATCAAAGAATTTTTTCTCCAAGACATTTTTCTTAAAAGTTACTGCATAAAGCCAAGCCAGCTGAAAGAAAAAAAAAATACATTATGCATGAAGACAGTGGTGGACTTAGCAATGAAAGGAGAGGATGTAATAGTAATGGGAGATTTCAACTATCCTGATATTAGTTGGAAGTCAAACTATGCAAAAAATATAAGGTCCAAAAAATTTCTCACTTGTCTTGCAGACAATTTCATTGTCCAGAAGGTAGAAGAGGCAACAACGTGATTAGCTATTTTAGATCTGATCCTAACCAACAGGGATGACGTGGTTAATGGGGAGGAAGTGGTAGGATCCTTAGGTGAAAGTGTTCTCATGGGGTTTGTTATATGGCAGAAAGGGGAAGCCAAGCATCATCAGACACACATTCTAAACTTTAAAAAAACTGCTTTCAGTAAACTTAGGGAGTAGTGTTCTTAGCATGGGGGCTAAGCAGATGTTTGCCCCTTTTCTATGGCAGGTTGAGGGGGAGATCTGGTAGCTTGGTGAGAACCTTTGGCATCTCCCCCTTTTTAGAGGTGAAGGGGGGATCTGGAACTGCCCCTTTAGTTCCTGTGAACTAAGGGGTAGCAAAAGTGATCCCCTCTGAGGCGGGCCTGTGGGATAAACCCTCCCTTGAATTTCTGCAAATTGGGGATGGGACTTTTGGGTTGGCCTTCCTAATGTGGGCTGGCTTGGGAACAACTCAGCTTATGGGTTCTCCCTGGGGTTCAGGTGTTTCACCCAAGGGAGGTTGGGGAGGGGTTTTGGTGTTAACCTCCTGGTCCTAGCCATTCCCACACTAGGTTGCTCCACCCATTGCAGATCTCTCAGAAAGGGGTTAAATATGTCATAGCTTAATAAAAAGTGCCCCTTTACAACCCAGCGGTCATTTTATTGTGTCTGGTCTCCTTATTCCTGTGTCTATCAGCAAGTACTGGATATGGTCCCATGGTCAGGAATACTAAAAGAGAAGGGAGTTCACAATGGGTGGAAGTTTCTTAAAAGTGAGATATTGAAGGCACAATCTCAGAAAGTTCTAATATGAGGAGGAAAAATGCAAGGTGTCTAAAGAAACCAGGATGGATGTCTAAAGAACTTTCTAATGAGCTAAGATTTAAGAGGGACATGTACAAGAAATGGAAAAAGAGGGAAATCACGAAAGAAGAATTCAAACAAATAGCCAGCACATGTAGGGAAAAAGTCAGAAAAGCTAAAGGACAGGGCAAGCTCAGGCTTGCTAGAGAGGTTAAAAACAATAAATAGGGCTTTGTTTTTTGTTATGTTCATAGCAAAAGGAAGAACAAGGAAATGGTAGGGCCACTGTGTGGAGGAGATGGCGAAATGCTAACAAGAGGCAGAGAAAAGGCAGAACTACTCAATAACTTCTTTGCCTTAGTCTCCCAAAAAAGAAAAGAGTGCTCAACCTGGGGAAAATGGAGCAGATAACGCAGTAGGGGAAATGCAACATAGAATCAGTAAAGAGGTAGTACAGGAATACTTGCATACTCTAAATGAATTCAAGTCTCCAGGGCCAAATGAACTACATCCAAGAGTATTAAAAGAACCACCAGAAGTAATCTCAGAACCACTGGAAATAACCTCTAAGAATTCCTGGAGAACAGAAGTCCCAACAGGCTGGAGGAGGGTGAATGTTGTCCCCATCATCAAAAAGGGGAAAAAAAAGAGAACCCAAACTATTACCTCCCAGTCAGCCTGAGAGTTACCAAAAAAGATTCCAGAGCAGATCATTCAACAGATAGTCTGTAAGCATTTAGACAGGACATTAACATATTAGAGAGCTGGGCCAAAACTAACAAAATGAATTTCAACAGGGAGAAAGGTAAGGTACTAGACCTAGGCAGAAAAAATAAATACATGCACAGATATAGAATGGGTGACACCTAGCTTGGCAACAGTACATGTGAAAGCAATCTAGGTGTAAACTACAAGGTGAATATGAAAGGGATTTTTGAGTCTTAGTAGACTACACACTGAACATAAGTCAGCAGTGTGATGCAGCAGCTAAAAAAATACAATTCTAGGCTGCAGCAATAGGAGTACAATGTCTAGCTTGAGGGAAGTAATAGTATACTGGGCCCTTACTATCTGCTGGGGTTTGGTTCCAGGACCCGCTCTGGATACCAACATCTGCAGATGCTCACGTCCCATTATATACAATGGCATAGTAACATGGCACCCCTTATATAAAATGGCAAAATCAAGGTTTGCTTTTTGGATTTTTTAAAAAATATTGTCAAGTCACGTATGGTTGAATCTATGGCTGCCAACTCCATGGATACAAAAGGCTGACTGTACCACTCTATTCTGCTTTGGTCAGATCTCACCTGGAATACTGTGACCAATTTTGGGTACCACAATTAAAGAAGGATATTGACAAGCTGGAACATGTCCAAAGGATGGTGACCAAAATGGTAAAAGGCTTGGAAACCTTGCCCTATGAGGAGCAGTTTAGGGAGCTGAGTATATTTAGCCTGGAGAAAGTTAAGAGGGAACATGATAGCCATACTTAAATATTTGAAAGGATGTCATATTGGAGATGGAGCAGGCTTGTTTTTTGCTGCTCCAGAGAGTAGGAGACAGATCAATGGACTCAAATTACAGGAAAAGATATTCCACCAAAATATTAGGACGAACTTCCTGGCAGTAAGAGCTCTTCGATAGTGGAATATACTGTCTCAGAGTGTGGTGGAGTCTCCTTCTTTGGAGATTTAAACCAAGATTGGATGGCCATCTGTTGAGGGGGCTTTGATTGTGTATTCCTGCAGGGCAGGGGGTTGGACTGGATGGCCATTGTGGTCCCTTCCAACTTTATGATTCTATTATTCTCTGAGCAGATTACAGTGCTAAGAAGATAACTTTTGGGATAGAATTCTTTATTTATGATAGATATTGCTTTTGAAAACAGAACCATTTTTGGCAAATCAAAGGAAAAGCAAGAGGATGTGTTTACTGAAGCAGCTGATATACCTTGCCTGCTGCATTGGAAATTAGGGATGGTTTTTTTTTTTTTTAAAAATCTATATTACTTGTTGTCTTCCAAAGAAATCATAAACATTGCCTCTTCTAAGGCTAAGCTTTAAGCATTGCTAGCAGCAAAACAACACAGTCCAGAGCCCAGTTGAATTAATCCCATTGAAGTTGATTAGATGAAGGGCCATATTGCATGTTATATTCCTAATCCAGTAACTGCTTGATATGGCCACCTATAGTGCCTTTATGAGCCACTGCCATCAGTGGTGGCAGTAGGGGAGTGTGGAGAGGCTGAACCGCACTGGGTGATACTGCTGGAGGAGAGGTGATACCAGCCTTAGTGATGCCACAGATTGCCATAATGTATGGTCTGTCCCTTTCCACTTGATTTGTTCACTTGGACTTGAAAGGTTCTATCAGACTATCTTCAACAGAGCTTGGAAAAAGATTTATACAAAACAAAAGAAAAACGTGATTTCCTGCATGGCAGGGGGGTTGGACTGGATGGCCCTCGTGGTCTCTTCCAACTCTGCAATTCTATGATTCTATGAACAACCCTACTGCTCCCAGGATCCTTGAGTCAGCAAAACAACATTTCCTGCTGACTGGGGATTTTGGGAACTCCAGTCCAAAAAATTAACTACCCCAGCTCTAGTTTTGGAAAGTTTCCCTTGCAGGAGCACACTGGAAACAGGCTGTCCTTGCATTCTGGGGAATCTATGTCAGATGCAGAAGTGTACCTCGTGAGTTATGGTTTTTTTTGGAAAGAGTTCTCTAGGAGTAGAAAGTCTGATAGCAATAAATGGGAATAGGGGTGGAAAGAATGTTTGAAAATAATTGGCAAAAATGGTTGAAAAACTTGTTTTTGAGTGTTGAGAAACCCTGAGGAGAAGAATCCTGGATAATCTTCACAGGGAATTAATCATTCTGCACAAAATTTCCATGCAGTTGTTTTGCACAAAAAACAGCATTTTTCTGCACAGGAAACAGCATTTTCTTCTTAGAAAGAAATATTTCTATGCATAAATATTATTTTCTGCATAGAAAAACCTGTTACCTTGCAGAAAATGCTGTTTTCTATGCCAATCAACCATGTCCATATTTCACATAAAGAGGACTTTATCAGATCACCCCCCTAAACTCCATTCTTTTGCCGGCATAACTGTCCTGTTTTTATGCCAGTAAAAGAGCATCCCATGCCACACTTACCTTCTGTCAGTGAAAAGGCTTCCCTGGCAATGAACGAGGAGTGAACCACTCCCCATTTTTCACTTTTAAAAAGTTCAGAGTATGTGCGCAGTGATTAGAGAGTAAAACCTAGTTGCTTCCAGAAATGTGGAGGGGGTGGGGAACGACAATGGGAGTTTGCAAAATAAAAATAAAAATAAAAATGGGTGGGAGTGCATTCAGCCAATGAGCAATGTGTTGCTTCTCCTTCCACTCTCAATTGTTAGCAACTGCTTATTTCAGAGGTGTGCAACAGTTTGTTTATTTATTAATGAAAATATTAACATTCTGTCCTATGTACCAAGATCTCAGGGTGGTCTACAATAAAGTCAATATTAACAGTTTAAATAATTTAATACAGTAAGAGTAATTTAAACAGAAAAAAACATACTAAAACTTCTGGGAAGTTAAAGGAAAACAGTTTAAGGCCAGTAAAAACAGCTTAAGACAATTTAAAACCATGCAGTTATGCAGATTTGAATGTAATCAATGGTGCCAAAGGCTCTAGTTTTTGCTTGGCACTGGATCACCAGAACTGGCACAAATTGGACCCCCAAGGGAAGGTATTACATAATTGAGATGCCACAGCAAAGATGTTCCTTCTCACCCCCCCCAACAGTGTACTGCCACAGGGTTAAAAACAGAAGAAGATCCTTCCAAAAGACCTCAGTTGTCAGGCAGACATTTATAGGGAGAGAGGTGTCTTCAGGTATCACGTTTCCTAACCATTTATCTACTTCATATCCTGACATGATCAGGTTAAGCCTATACTGAACATCCTAATAAGCCTACTAGTGATGGGACAACATGCTCTTCTCCAGTATCTGGGTGCTGCCTTCCAACTTCTGTTGCTTGAAGCAACTGCCTCACTCTAGATTAGCCTTACAATGGGCCTGGTAAACTTCAGCTGTACATTAACCCTAAGTTGCACAGCTGCCTTATGAAATAGTAATAAAATATTTAATAAATAAACAACAGATTTTTAATAGGGTATTTTTCACATATGGCCAGGGTATGTGTAATATGCTGGAGAGATGATATTTCTTGTGGCAAATATACCTTCTATATCAGCTGTAAGATAAAATATGTGTATCTTCTGAACATAATGAAAGGTGCTATGTGCATATTTAACTTTTATCCTCTATTACTGGAAGCCTTTGAATATTTGTTGCAGAACCAAATACTTTTTAAATGAATTATCAACTTAGTACAGATTTAAATATCAAGCTTATTTGCAAAGTGCGATGTTAACATCTTTTTAGTTCTGGTTGGCTGCAAGAAAAAACTCTTAAATTACAGAACAATCCTTATGTACAACAAATGAAGAACAGATAACGAGGGGTGATGTATTAAAATTACTTGTGCAACTATAGGACCTTTGATAGAATTACATTTAAAATTATGAATGTGAATGTCATAGAATTTGGAATCGGGGCACATGCACAGGCTCTTAAAAAATCATCACAGCTTAGAATTCAAATCCTTCATAAAAATTCAGTCCTTGAAAAGATATATCTTCCTCAGTTCTCATCATTCCTTTTTCTTTTTGTATCCTGTCTGTTATAACTCAAGTCATTATTATGAATGCTTTGAATGCTTTAGCAGAAGGTAGCACTGTATATAAATAAAATCTGGGCCAATTTTAAGTGAGAAAGTTGATGGCTAGTCCAAACAGACTGGCTAAAATCAGACTCTAGAACAATAATTCCAATTTGATCTGAATTCTAAGGTTTTAATAGTATGCCTTCTGCATTGCCTACTGGATAGGATTAATACATTTGAATATATGAAACAACCAAATCACTGCTGACAATTTCTTTGGTTTCAACAAAGTTTCACAACTTATATTTTCCAATACTGTAAATTCAGCACAACCCAAAGAAAGAACAAAATGATAAAACATGTGCAAAACCATTGCCTCAGTTCCAGATAGATTCTGTACTTCTAGCATAAACTGATCCACCAGCTGTAGTTCTGAAGAACATCCAATGAATGACAGGTACATTTCTATATCTTTTGCTATGGCCTGGTATCTGTAGGAAACCAGTACAAAAGAGAATTCCTGATTCTAGCAGCCAATGACCAATGAGGTGTTTTGTTGACAAAGGAGATTTTCAGACAGGCAAAAATCGCCCCTTGCCGCGCGAGCAGCCTCCCGAAACTGCTGCGCGGCAAGGGTCTTTTTCGGACGACGCTGTGCCTCTAGCGAAGCCGTCCGTGTCACTTCCGTGAAGCTTGGGACGGCTCCGCGTCATATTTCAATCACGGGCAGCCTCCGTGCTTGAAATATGGCGCGGAGCCGTCCCAAGCTTCACGGAAGTGACACGGACGGCTTCGCTAGAGGCACAGCGTCATCCGAAAAAGACCCTTGCCGCGCAGCAGTTTTGGGAGGCTGCTCGCGCGGCAAGGGGCGATTTTTGCCTGTCTGAAAATCTCCAATGACATGATAATACCAAGTTGCTTTTAAAAGATGAATTCATTGGCGGGCTTTGCTCAGCATAATTTTAGAAAAATCAAGAAAGAAAAAGAAAGAATTCAATAAACACTTTAAAAACTATAACCTCTGTTTCACATCAATTTACTACTGCAGTCTTTAATAATGAAGTACCTGGGCTATTGGTCCTCTTGCCCATATTCAGACTGGAGGGAAAAAGTTTATTTCGGCCCTCATACAGGCAGGTGAGGTATGATACACCACCCAGTGTTTCTTTGTTTATTTAATACAACATGCTTTACCAACTACTGATCTGAAGTCGTCAAAATTAACAACAATATCATACAAGTACTTAAAGTGATAGGTAAATATTAAAATATAGAGAATCAAAATTAGCACCAACATTAGTGCCA
This sequence comes from Gambelia wislizenii, assembly GCA_030847615.1. Classification (NCBI taxonomy): domain Eukaryota; kingdom Metazoa; phylum Chordata; class Lepidosauria; order Squamata; family Crotaphytidae; genus Gambelia; species Gambelia wislizenii. The sequence goes on from JAUMIR010000004.1 coordinate 25,883,138, forward strand.
TTCTAGCTACAAATAATAGCATGGCTTTTTTTACTAAAATTATTGGGGACTAACTGACTCCATCTAAATCTGCACTTGGACAAAGTTCTAAATTGGCTTCAACAGTTCTAAATGGTTTTAAACTGTTTTGTTTTCAACATGTCAAATTGTTTAATAAGATTTTCATCTGCTGAAATCATTTTTAACTGTTTAAAAAGGATTTATATTGTTTAAATTATTTTGTTGAGATACACAATCATCAAAATGCTTAAAACGACTGGTTAACTAAAAGATCTCTCCTCATGTCTAAACATCAGGGGTTGTGAAAATACCCCCCATGGAATTCGGTAATGGGATCCCGCATCAATCCACTGTATTTGGAAGGAGGGCAAAGATACTGCAGAAAAACCCTTTACAGCTTTCCCCATAGGTTTAAAAAAAAACACAGTGAGGGGTACATGCATTCCTGTTCATTGGGACAAGCAATTCAATATGACTCACTTTCCCATAGGAGAGGAAGCACAAAGCTGATTGGATGGGTGAACACAGGGGGCGTGGCTTGCTAACAGGGCAAGCGCCTGCTGCTGCCATGTTGGATTTTCACCTTAGTGAGCGATTGCTAAGGTGATAAAACAGAGTGGGATTTTTTTTTTTTGTTTTGCTGTCCTGTTAAATCGAAAAATCACCCTATCGCTCTAGCACACCTTAGACATTTTTTTTTTAAAAAAAAAGAGTTTGGTGACGGCTAAGTACAAATGCAAGTAAATCACTTGCATCTTGCAAGTGAAGTTTATGGGGGCAAAAACACCACTGAGACAAATCACTGCTTCTGCAAAATGCCATTACTGCAAGGTACTCCATTTTCTTTCCTCATTTAGACGGGGCCACAGAAAGTTGACACAAGTTAAAACTCATTAGGAAGGGCATCCCCTACAGGTTCCTTTTTTCTTATTAGAATAAAACTCTTCTGTGACAATGGTGATATGCGTAGCCTCTAACATTTCACAGATGAAAATCAGGACATGTGCTGCCAAGCAGTGTCAGAGTATGGTCAAGATCATAAAAGTTATTTATTTTATTTTATTTTATTTTATTTTATTTTATTTTATTTTATTTTATTTTATTTTATTTTAAAAGATATTTTAAAAGATAGATTATTTTAATTAAGGAAGCTTTTTGTTTTTAATGTATGTGGCAGATAAAGCTTTTAATGTGGGCATAGTGTTTTATTTTATTATGTTTTAAAAAATCTTTTAACACTGTTTTTTAACTTGTTCTTAATGCTGCTTTAACTGTTTTTAACTTGTGTTTTGTAAATAGAAATTTTGTTTAATTGTTTCTGAACTTTTGTATTAAAGTATTAACAGTTTTTAAAAATTGTACAGACGGCCCTCTGTATCCATGGATTCTTCATCCATGGACTCAACCAACCATGGTTTGAAAATATTTTTTAAGAAGATTCCAAAAAGCAAACTTTGATTTTACTGTTGTATATAAGGGATGCCATTTTACTACACCATTGTATATAATGAGACTTGAGCATCCATGGGTTTTGGTATCCACGGGGGTTCCTCAAATCAAATCCCAGTGGATACCAAAGGCCCACTATATTGTGCTTTTGAAATGTTGTACTAATGAGGAAGAACACAAGCTAGCAGAGGTTGTAGTAGTTTGTTTTTGCCTGCATCTACAGGGAAGGGCAAGATTCCAGACCCTATTCTCTTCTACCCCCACTGAGTTAATTGAGTGCAACCTACTTTAGCACTTTAAGCTCAGTTTGTAAGAATGGAAGTAAGCTGAAGATAATGGGGGAAGTGGGAGGCTGGGAGAGAAACTGGGAGAATATAATAGCAGCTGGAAAAAAAATGGGATGACTAATTTAATATGCACGATTCCTGCCCAATTGGGACAGTTTGAGAGTATGGACATTATCAGACAAGGCAAATAAAGCATTATAAGGATGCCTAATGATTGCAAAAGGGCACGTGTACCACTCGGCATCACACTTTAGCAATCATGTCCTGTTACAAAAGTTGTTTTTTATTGATCCCTCAAGCCATCACTTGCTCTTCATGGCACTTCTCTACCTGCATGTGAATGCAGCATCAATGGTGGGCCTGGTGAGAGTACCTCCAGGTGAGATTTTGATATCCTGGTACGTGACACACTTTTTATGACCCTCCCAAGTTTACTTGGGACTTTTTTTAGTGTGTTTAAGTGCTTTTTGTAACTTTTACTGTCTTGTTTTTGTTTTTGAATTTCCCATGCTATGTATTCTCATGAGAATACACAGGATTTCAAACAAGGAAGTGAACTGAGCTCTGTTCACTCCTTGTTTGTTGCCAGGAAGCCTTTTGCCGGGATTACAGGTAAGTGTGGCATGGGAAGTTCTTTTGCCAGCATAAAAGCAGCAAAGTTATGCTGGCAAAAGAACAGGGTTTAGGGAAGTGGTTTGATAAAGTCCTATGTGTATGTTGAGCAGGGCTTAGGTTAAAGATTTTATTGCTATAGTGGATTGGTCTTGGGTGGGGACCTTCCCTTAGATACTGAGAACTTACACTCTGAAGAGAGCAAGCTGCCATTGATGTTGTCTCAAAACTGGTGAAGGGTGATCTGAATGAGCCATGTCTGTCAAGGGCAGGATTCAATGGAAGTGTTCAACCAACAGAACGGTGTGGAGAATAGGGGAGCCCCATCACCACCTGTCAGCCTGCTGTGCATACTGAAATGCTGCTCTGGAGGGCTGGCAAAACTGGACCACAAGGTGAACATGAGTCATAGTGTGATATGGCAGTTAAAAAAGCAACAGCAATTTTAGGCAGCATCAATAGGAGTATAGTATCTAGATTGAGGGAAGTAATAGAGCCACTGTATTCTACTTTGGTCAGACCTCACCTGGAATACTGTGTCCGGTTCTGGGCACCACTATTCAGGAAGGATACTGAGAAGCTGGAATGTGTCCAGAGGAGGGCATCCAGGATGGTAGGAGGTCTGGAGGCCATGCCGTATGAGGAGTGGCTTAGGGAGCTGGGCATGTTTAGCCTGGAGAAGAGAAGGTTGAGAGGGGACATGATAGCCATGTTTAAATGTTTGAAGGGATGTCATACTGAAGATGGAGCAAGATTGTTTTCTGCTGCTCAAGAGACTAGGACACGGAGCAATGGGTTCAAACTACAGGAAAAGAGATTTCACCTAAACATTAGGAAGAACTTCCTGGCAGTAAGAGCTGTTCAGCAGTGGAATGCATTGCCTGGGAGTGTGGTGGAATTTCCTGTGGAGCTTTTTAAACAGAGGCTGGATGGCCACCTGTCAGGAATTATTTGATTGTGTATTCCTGCAAGGCAGGGGGTTGGACTAGATGGCCCTTGTGGTCTCTTCCAACTCTTTGATTCTATGATTAGGGAGTGTGGTAGGCTGTGGCAAGGAGGGGAACGAAATCCTATCCACTGGCATGCTCTTGGATTTAGGCTAAAACTCTCACCATAACAGATGATATCAAATCTTTTTTTCAGTGTCAGCCCCCTATTTAACACATTACAGTATTCCAGATGGAAAATTACCCAAATATGGGTAAATATGAGCAAATAGTTTTATGTTCCTGTCTCTTTTCCTTCATTTGCTAGATTTATTCAATATGACATAATTAATGACATTTAACACAGTATGATAATAATACAATCATGTACTTAAAAATCCAAAATAAGAGATGATGCAGTCAGAACAGTAGCGAAAACTGATGAAAAGTGCTCCATGAAATAGAGGTCACTGAAGATAAAGCTGGATCCAGGAGCGTGCCCAGACTGTATACCTGATCCTTCAGGAAAATATATCTCCAGCAGAACTAGTAATACCATCTTCCTAGACCAGGGAAACATCCACCCCCAAGAACTCCATCTTGTCAGAACTGACCTTCAGTTTATTGGCGCTCGATCAAAATGCCTCACCTTATTCAGATGACAAAGAGAAACTAAGCTGTCATCAGCGTATTGATGACAATCCACTCCCTTATCCCTGGATGACCTGAAGTACTTGCCATATCATCAACACTCCAGACATTATTGTTCACTGTCAGGTGACAGACTGTTCAGATAAAAGGAGGGGGAAGACCATTGTGTAATATCAAAGAATTCCATGGGTGTGCTGCCCAGGGGGTTTGTACCCAAAGTAAGCAGCTCCCTCTTTGTGCTGTAAAATATAGCCTAGCAGATGAATTGCAATCCAAATAAATGGCTAGGAAGTATGATACCTGAAGAAGTCTCTCTCCCTTTAAATGTCTGCCCAGCAGCTGAGATCTTTTGGAAGGATCTTCCTCTGTTTCTCACCACTGTTGGAGGGTGTAGGAAGGAGCATCTTGTATGTTATTTGTATTTATTTATTTATTTATACCCTGCTCTTCAGTCACAAGACTATCAGAGTGGCTTACAAATTGTTTTAAGCAATAACAATTTACACATCTACACTGCATTAAGCAGTTTCCAATGTGTGTTAGCTAATTGCCCCCACAAGCTGGGTACTCATTTTACGAAAGGATGGAAGGCTGAGTGAACCTTGGAGTCTGCTGGAATCGAACTTGCAACGTGGTGACTTGCAGTACTGGCATTTAACCAGTGTGCCACCAGGGCTCTTTGCTGTGGCATCCCAATTATGTAATACATTCCCACCCCCCCTTTTTTTTTTTTTGGCAAACTCACATTGTTCCCCCCCCCCCATTTCTGGAAGCAACTAGGTTTTACCCTCTATTCACTGGGCACATACTCTGAACTTTTTAAAAGTAAAAAATGGGGAGTGGTAAAACCTGAAGTGGATTTCCATCCACTTCTAGTTTTGTTGGGAAGGTGTTGTTGTCTGCTCTCCAGTGGATCCTGGGAGATTAAATTGGCCCCAGAACCTCCAAAGCTGACCATCTCTAGTTTATAGCTTGTGTTGATCCATCACTATGATGCTTTAGAACATGAAAGCCACTTTACAGTCTTGTTTTGCTGGGGGACAACATCTGTTCAGCATATCCAAATCAACAACCTGGTTCGACACAAGCCATGCCAAGATGTGGCATGATGGCTGTATGTCTGGGGAAGAGTTACTACTCACTGGAAGAGCACATCTTTCTTTCTTTGCCATGGTTCATATGATCAATCCCTGGGAAAGAGACATTGTGGAGAGTCACTGCCAGTTAGAAGAGACAATGCTGGACAAATAGTCTGATCTGGTACAAGGCAGCTTCTTGCATCTTATTTCCAACTAATGATGTAATTCTTCACTAATTTTCTACTTTAAGGAATCAACAAGTAATTTTAGCAATTTTCTTCCCATTGTGAGAATGTCTTCAAAAACCCTGTGGTTTTCAAAACTTATTCACAGTTCAGGAGTTAGGACATTATCAGACACACCAAATACTTAAAAGCAAAGGGGTGAACATATGAGATGACGTTGCCCTTTTGCATTTATGCCCGGTCAAAAACCCATCACATTTTATTGACATCTCAAGCTGTCAATAGATCTCTCCTAGCGCTTTAGTGCTGGCATTGCCAGCATTTGAATTCTCATGCCATTGAACTCCCATGAATGCAGCGTCAATGGCTGGTCTGGCCAGAACACTTCTGGGTGAGATAATAATAATAATAATAATAATAATAATAATATATTTTTAACCTGCCCCTCTGCTCGGCAACCGGGGTGGTGTACAACAGGATTAAAACAGCAGCAAATTAAAACAATCCTTCCCAATCCTAATCCCCCCACCCCTTAAAACTAAATTAAACTAGTAGAGAATCAAAACAATGATACAATACAATACAATACAATATAAAAAAATGGCAATAGTGGCAGGGGGCAGGGTAAGCAATCAACTCCACTTGAGCCAGGAAGTTATTCCAGGAAGGCCTGCACTTTCTTGAAGCTATCAAGAGTAGTGATAATACGGATCTCATCTGGCAGGCCATTCCAAAGTCTGAGATCTGTAGAAGAGAAGGTTCTCTGGGAGGTCTGTGACAGCCTAGTTTTCATAGGCTGCAGCAGGTTCCTCCCAGAGGACCGAAGTGCGCGGGGGGAATCATATGGGATGAGGCGGTCCTGGAGATAAGATTGACCCAAGCCATGTAGGGCTTTAAAGGTTAAAACCAACACCTTGTACTGTGCCTGGAAACTGATCAGCAGCCAGTGGAGAAATTTAAGCACAGGTGTTATATGCTCTCTTCTAGATGTACCCGTAATTAACCTGGCTGCCATATTTTGTACCAGTTGAAGTTTTCGGGTTAGGCATAAGGGTAGCCCCATGTAGATTGCATTGCAGTAATCCAAACGTGAGGTTACTAAAGCTTCTACCACAGTTTCCAGATCCCTTGTATCCAGGTAAGGGCACAGCTGGCGTATCAGCCGAAGCTGATAACAGGCACTCCTGACTGTCACATTCACCAATTGTGGATTGTGTCACCAATTGTGACATCCAGGTAGGTGACACACGTTTTATGACCCTCCCCAGTTTACTTGGGACTTTTTAAATGAGTGCAGGCAAGAATGAATAATTTTATCATTTTCCTTGTTGCTTTGAAAAAGTTGTAGAAAACTGCTCAGAATATTATTTGCAGTTGGGGTTTTATTTTGGGAGAAATGCATTTTTTGTGTGTGTACAGAAAATAAATTCCCTGCACAGAAAATAGCATTCTGTGCAGAAAATGGTATTTTTTGCACACACACACACAAACTGGATAATAGTGAACACCATTGAAAATAATGGGACTTCCGGTTTATAATACCATAGAGTTGCTTTGGAGGAATTAGAAAATGGCTTAGAGATGACACATTTTCTAGGAAGGCTCTATGGTAGGTGTGCTGCTTTGTGTCCCATGGATAATTGAATCAGTGGATAATGAATCAGTGGATACGGGGGGCCTACTGTACCATGAATGGAGTAGGAAAAGTTTAATTCTTCACTACCTAGACACAGTGAGCCTGATCCAGATCTGGTCTGTACATAGTTACTATGGAGTGAAAAAAGGCATTGAAGCTTGGTGGTCTACTATGCATTTATAGTAATGTAGTTTTACCTAAAGTGTTATATACAGTTACTTGGGAGTAAGGTCACAACTTCCAACATTTCACAGATGAAAATTGGGATAAAGGGGGAAAGTGGGAGGTAGAGAGACAAACTGGAACATTTAAAGGCATCTGAAAAAAGTGGGATGACAGAAGATTAATGAGGACTCTCCCTTCCAAATTGGGCTAGTTGCTGGGTATGCAAGTTCCATGGAACACAGTGGACTGGTAAGTGTGTTAGAATTCACTATAAAGTGCCAGATCTCCTCAATATCTTTTTAAAATGCCTATGTATATGTGTGTAAGAGAGAGTGGGGAGAGACAGGTTTTCCTAGGAAAAAATAACTCACTACTCATGTTGTTGACATTCATATTGTAATAATGCAGGCAGCCTGATGTATAAGTTGTCATTTCACTGCATTATTCAAAAGAAATGTGGGGAAAGGTTTTGATGATCTATGTTGCTCCTGAATTTTATAGCCAAGAGAGTCATAACTAGCATGAAAGTAAATTTGAGATAGTCTAGATTAGAAATACAATATGTTCTACCTGCTGGGGTGTCTAAAACAGCCTTGGGCAAGCCAAAACCTGAGAGAGTTCATTAGTGGAAATAGCACCTTCAGAAAGTAATACTTCATGAATGATGACACAGTCTGCGCCAATCAGCATAGCTGATACCTTGTAGACATTGTCTGAAATTTAATTTTGGAGATATCTGTAATACCAGTTTACTTACTAAAACATTGGCCAAGCGATGCCTCCAAACTCAACTGTTCTCTTTAACATAATAATGAAAATATAGTTCCAGGCCTGAGGAGTTCATGGTCAGAATCGGTACCAGAAGATTGAGTCTGAAGGCGATTCAAACAGGGCTTTGAACTGAAGCTAAAGCTGAACTCAACAAACAGTTTCAGGGAGCAATCTCCCTGTCTGCTGCTCAGTAAATGGAAAATAAATGTAATGTAAACATCTCTCAGTAATCTTGCACCTGAACTTGAACTAATGTTTGCACGTGCACTCCACTAGCCTTATGATGGGAGTCATTTTGCCCTCCCCAAGCCATTGGCCAAATGCCATGCCAGGTTGCATTGTGGTACTGGCATCAGGCGAGGCTACGCTAGGTGATCTAAGATGGAAGTGCCCTGACTCAAGCCTCTTCATCATGGCTGCTACCCACCCACCCACCTCTATGTAGCACAGGAATCTTCAGTTGTCTTTTTGGAACTGAGGTAATTTTTTTTTGTTGCATCTTATTTGGCTGTTGACATTATTTTTTGCCTACACCATGCTATATATTGTTGAGCTTGTTGGCTTACAGTTTATATTTGGCTAATTGACTGAGTGTTGTTTATTTGTCACGTTTGGTAGAGTATGGGCATTTAGTTTCAATTAGTTCTCTTTGAAGGCTTTCAATGGAACTGCAAGGTGAAAGAATTTATCCACTGTTGACTAGCCTATCATTGGCCTAAGGGGAGATGTGAGGTGGGTTCTTATCCCAACATGACTTCCTCAGGAAAGAGTGCTAACCCGCACCACCTGGAAGAATACCAGGGGACCGTCTCAAGGGATCAGGCTAGGATGAACCACAACATCTATACCCTTGGTTTAGAGCCAGGAAGTCACTGGTTGGTAGATATAGGAGGTTCTCAGAAGTGGAATGTGTCAAAAAATGCATTCCAAACTGCATCAGAAGAACACCACTGGAATGGAAAGGACAACATTATCAGACGCCCGCATCCTTCAGCCGTTCTGGGGTGTAGCACTGCCATGGATGAAGCTTCCCTTTTGTATTGAAAGAGGCAAGCTACTAATGAAAAGGGATGCCTTACTCACAGCCTCGCTACATCCCTGAGACACTGAAGGACATCGTTGTCTGATAATCTCACTGGTTCCTGTTCTCATCGTGATCTTTTGGCATGGTTTTTGCTGCATCTGATAATCTCCGTAGATTAACTGGGTACCCACATGTAAATTCCTGCCTGCATATCCCGTTGGCTGATTTTATTTTGGTAAGGCCAGTTTAGACTGAGGCCACATAATGGAGAGGGAGAGAGTATAGCACTTCTTCCCATATCAGATTCCTGATACTGATCAACCCTAGCTCATTGGAGATACTTTAAAGATGTAAGATTAAGAACATATGAAGAACCATGATGGATTGCACCAAGGGTCTATCTCATCTAACCTTCTGTTGTTCCTACTAATGGTTTATAGAAGAGAACAAATGTGCAGGCCTCCAGATGTGGTTCAACAGTAGTTCCCAGTAGGATTAGTCAATGTGGCTAATGTTGAGAGATACTATGAGTTGCAGTCCAATAATATCTAGAAGCCACAAAGTTCCAACTCCTGGCCTAATGGAAGCAAGCTGACATGAGTGCAGCTGCTTCTTCTGTCTTACTGATATACAGTGTGTATCAGCCCCAGCAACTGATAAAAAGAAATACATTGTCTTTAACACTGGAGGTCGTATGTAGCCATCCTGATTAGTGGACATTAATAGCCCAGTCCTCCATCCAACGTTAGCCAATTATATTGGTCATAACAAAATCTTGTGCCAGTGAGTTCTACAGTTAAAAATGGGCTATGTGAGGAAGTACTTCATTTCATTTGCTGCGAACAACCCACTCTAAAATTTAAAATTTTATAACTTCAAGCTTTAAATTTTAGACCTTCAATTGTCTCTCACTCTCTGCTAATAGCAGTTTGGGTAGATGGTTAGATGGGAACCTTTTTTAAGTCATTGCACTTCCTTTCAAACACCATTAAATATTCTTCAGTATTAACAGAGCCTTCATCTTTCACCACCTTGAAACAGGCTTGACCAAAAAGAGTGAGGTACCTTCTAAGTACCATTTTTTGATAAATTTGTTGTAGGGTGGATTTGTTGTAGGTCCCTTTGCCCACCCCAGTTGAAAGGGACAACAAACAAGGATCAGATCAGATGGCATTCCAATGAACTTATATCTATCACTATCTAGCTATCACTGGATATTGTGAAGGTGCCAATGGGTTGGAGAACAGAAAGTCAAGACAGTCTGTGCCCCCTGGAAAGTAGTGCCATTTCTTCTCCAAAATCTTTCCTATAAAATTTCAGTTTGAAGTCCTGGATCCTCTGAGAAATAGGTGCACCCAGATTGGCTGTAGATTTCAGGGAGCACTTTGGTAGACAGTCACAGTATCATGGATCAGAGACAGATGAGGGAGATGAAGATCATTGGAAGTCTGGCCTTTGAGCATTGCAAGCGACTTATACTTTCAAAAGCACAATATTTCTACCAGGGCTAAATACTGTCCCGGGCAAGAAGTGGCCTTATCTTCCCCACTCTACTTAGCTTACAGCTTTTAAAACAATGGTGCCTTTGTGAAAGATGGAGTGAGTTTGTTTCTTGCTGCTCTAGTGGGTAGTGTCTGCACCAATGGAAAGTACTGTAGATTCTGACTAAGCATTAAAAAAACCTTGCTGATAATAAGAGCTGTATATCAGTGGAATGGATTACCTAGGAAGATGGTGGATTCTCCTTCAGTATGACTGTTTAAATAGAGGTTGGGTAGTGATCTGTAAAGGTTATTTTATCTATGGATACCTCCAGTGGCAGAGACTTAGATTTCATGACCTTTGGGATCCCTTCTGACTCTACAGTTAGATCAATCAGTCAGTCAGTCAGTTAGTCAATACCTATATCCAGCTTTTTGCTCATAGGACTCAAGGCAGTTTGCAGAGTAACCTGAGACTCCGCCAATAACTGGAGGATTATCTGTACCTGCAGTTGAGAAGAGTAAGGCAGCTACTTCAGATGACAGATACAGAGGGAGAGCAGCAGCAACTTCTTCATCATTCCACCTGAGCATCCCCCATTTCCCCTCTCTAGCTGGTCAGGCAGGGGGGTCTGAATAGATTTGTGTGTACCTCAAGGCTCATCCTCCAAACACTTCAGAGCTAGACTCCTGCCCTTGAGAATGGTGCAGGACCCTATGCTATTTTCAGTACTGAAGTAAGAGTCACCTGTCAGGGAAGTTAGTTTCTGCACATAGAATAGAGGGCACCCCCATCTTGTCCTTTGCTGCAGATGGCAAAATGTGATGACTTATGGTGACCCACTCATAGGGTTTTCTTGGCAAGATTTTTTTCATAGGAGATTTACCATTGCCTTCCTCTTAAACTGAGAGAGTGCAGCATGCCAATGGTCACCCAATCAGTTTCTACAGCTGAGCGGGATTAGAACCCTGGCCTCCTGGAGTCCTAGTCTAACATTCAAACCACAACTACACTGGATCTTAAAGTCCTGTAATAATAAAAATGGCTTTTGACAATTCTGTAACAGAACCGTTGCCACTAGCAAATGTCTTATAGGGCACCACAGCTCCCAAATTCCTCCCCCTAGTTACCATTCCCTTCACCTCTCTTGTGGGACATTAAGAATTGCATCAGCAGACAACCATACTATCTGAGAAGAAAAACACCTGGGAAGCAAGCTTGTTTAGGACAACATCCTGAGCTGTGCTTAGAAATCCTCAAGCACACTATCAAAATGTGATGAAATTACGGGACAAACAACAGTATGTTCTGTAGCCATGTGTAATAATGTCCTCATGTCACCTTCTCTGTTGCAAACGTGTTGTTAAACAATGGATGGACAGAGGATGGTTAACCTGAAACTCTGCCAGTAACTTACTGGAGAGTTATCTCTACCTGCAGTTGTGAAGAATAAGGCAGGCTAACTCATATGATAGATAACAAATACATAAACATACGAAAAATATACAAAAAGTTAAGATTAAAAAAAATCAAACTATCTACAGAAGTCTGTGATATTATGATCTTTTTAAAATTTGCTTTTGAAGCGTTTTGAAAATTATTCCTGTAGAGGCTATTAATACAACACATCTACACTCTGAGCCACTTTGTGAAACATCCTATATCTAGCCAAAAGAATCTTTGATGTCATTGAGTGGGGGCGCTTTGTGGACCCCACCATTTATTTATTTGTTTTTGTGAAGTCGAAGGCTTTCACAGTTGGCATCCATAGTTTTTTTTGTGGGTTTTTTTTGGGGGGGGGTGTGAGGCTGTGTTCTGGAAGAGTAAACTTCTGACATTTTGCCTGCAACTGTGGCTGCCATCTTCAGAGAATGGTTGGGTAGGAGTATGTGTGGAGTTTATATACTGTGAAGCCCTGTTGGGGAGGATATGTAAATTTGTATATTTGAATGTTTCTGGGTAGAGATATGCAAGGAGGATTAGGAGATTTTCACACGCCTAAAATATCCCTCGGAGAAATCGGGACAGAAATATTTCTGTCCCAGAAGCAGCGCCACAGTTCGCACGCCCAGTTCCCTCTCCCGATATGCCCTCGTTGTCACGCTGGGTTATTTCTTCCCTCTTCCGGAATATTTTACTAACGGGAGTTCGCCGTTAATAAAATATTCTGGAAGAGGGAAGAAATAACTCAGCGTGACGATGAGGGCATATCGGGAGAGGGAACTGGGCATGCGAACCGCGGTGCTGCTTCTGGGACAGAAATATTTCTGTCCCGATTTCTCCGAGGGATATTTTAGGCGTGTGAAAATCTCCTCAGTGTCTGTTTGGCTAATGGTTGGCTAATGGTCTATTATCTGCTGGAAATGCCCCTGTCCCTGGGTGGAGTTCATTTGCATGTGTTGAGTTTTGATCTTAGTGTTTTTTAGGATTGGAAGCCAGATTTTGTTTACTTTTAGGGTTTCTACTTTCCTGTTGAAGTTGTCCAGGTGTTTGTGGATTTCAATAGCTTCTCTGTACATTCTGACATGATAGTTGTTGGCCTGGTCCAGAATGTTGGTGTTTTTAAATAACATTTGGTGTCCAGGTTGGTTTATAACATGTTCTGCTACTGCTGATTTTTCTGGCTGGCCCAGAGTGCAGTATCTCTCCAGCAGACAATGGACAATTAGCTTTCTGCCTCTCTTTTCAACCCTGAAAAGATTTCCGTTGCTTGCATTTCTCCTCCTTTCTTCATTTTCCTTCTTCTTCTGTGATGCTATGGTGAGGGAGAATAATCACACAGTCTGCTGCACTAATAAGCCACTAGAGTTGCTGCTGACTTTTGGTAGCAAGTGATTAACTGTACTGAGCCAGTATGGTTTGTGGTATAAGTGCTGGAATATAACTCAGGGAGATTAGGGTTTGAATCCCCTTGGGTAAGTCACATACTCTCAGCCTCAGAGGAAAGCAATGCTAAAATAATCCCATGATAGGTTCACTTTGGGGTCACCATAATTCAGAATTTACTTGAAGGCAAACTGCAACAGTAAATAACTGTACCGTGACAGATTTAATCACAGTAGTAGAGGCCATGGCAGGAGGAAGGATGTCAGACTTGAACCAAAGATGTTGCTCACCCCTGTTATAAACAGAAGACTGAAATACAGGATTTTACTATGTGTGTGAGAGAGATTCTTCCATTTTTACAGTGGGGACTAACTGAAGTCCAGTGTTAAACTTAGAAATTGTCCTTTATAACCTCAAGGTCCCTTGAAACTCAGTATGGAAAACCAGCAAGGTCGATGTCAGGAATAAGATTATATACTTTATATGGTCTTCAAAAGATGTTATCCTGACATCAGAATTGGAGCTCAATGCACTTTACACTCTTCTCTATATGCAGTGCATGAGAATTGTGCAATCTTAATTACTATGGCATCTTCATTGGGGCTCACCTTACGGCTTGAAATCCTATGCTTCTTGATTCAATCTTGACAGACAAAAAACAAAACAAAATGGAGAGTCCAATTTAGGCGCTCTTGACAATTTAATTCCGCAAAGTGATTTTTGTCTTTCAGCTCATAAACCAAAAGATCCAGGCATGCAAACAGTTACAGGACAACCCTAGATTTGTTACTGTGCTGGAGTATATCTTAGGCATTGGGAATTACTTAAGCGGGGAAAGAAAAGCCAAAAGGTTTCAACCATCTTCTCTGGCTAAAGTAAGTGGTTTTGTGGTGGAATGGTTTGGTTTTAAAATGTGTTTAATTCCTTTTTTCCAAATGTGGATAAATACAGCCATATGTAGCTGTGTCATTCCCTTGAGGCAAATTTGTCCAAGCCTTCAGAAAAGAAACCTTATGTTAATGAATCCTGATGCAAACTTCACTGCTAAATTTTAGTTCAATTGGTATGTGTGCATGTGAGTGTTTGCCCTTCAGATGGTTTGAACTACAGCTCCCACAATACATTATTAGTAGCAATGGGGGGGGATGGGCAGGTTGATGGGAATTGTAAGCCAAAAGTGCTCTTTGTTTGCAAAAGGTTTCCCTCCCTTATTTTAAATCATGACCTGCATTGGACAGAGATGGGTGTTTTGCTGTTTGTTTTGTTTTGTTTTCACTTGTTTAGAGAGCAGAGGCCTTGATGGCATCACTCCCTGTGTCTGCAGCATTCAGGCCATGAATGCGCTTTGTTTACTTAGCCCAAATAAGGAGAATAGACAGTACAATGGCTCTATACACACTGATTTTTGTGCTTTGCCTCAGGTGTTTATTATTCCAGACTCTTTTGTAAAGTCTTCCAAATGTGCTATATGCCCTTGCTAATCTGTGATCGATCTCTTTGTCAATCTTGGCATCTGAGGAGATGATGCTTCCCAGGTAGATGAACTGCTGAATGGACTGAAGTACAGATTTGCCAATGCCAATGTGGGGATGGTGGTGTTCGTTCTGTGGTGCAGGCTGGTAAAAAACTTCCATTTTCTTAAGGTTGACTTCCAGCCCAAACAGCTCTGCTGCTGCTGAGCAGCAGGATGTTAGGCACTGCAGAGCTGCTTCTGTGTGGGCAACAAGGGCAGCATAATCAGTGAAGAGCAGCTCACGGACTAGATGGTTTAGATTCTTAGTGTGAGCCCTCAAATGGCTTAAGTTAAACAAGCTACCATCAGTACAGTAACGTATATAGATGCTGTCTTCTTCTTCAAGCTCTATCGTCAGCACTTACTACTCCTCAAATGCTTTCATCAGCGCTGTATACACACAATCCTAAATATACACTGGACTGACTATGTGACGAATGTTGCTGTCCTTGAGCAAGCAGGGATCACCAGCATTGAGGCCATTATATTGGGAACACACCTGTGCTGGGCAGGGCACGTTTCTAGGATGGAGGACCATCGCCTCCCAAAAAATAGTACTCTACGGTGAACTCGCCATGAGTCAGCGTAAGAGGGGTGCTCCAAAAAAAGCGATACAAGGACTCCCTGAAACATCTCAGGCTCGGCCAAATTGATCACCAACAACGGTCCACCCTGGCCTCACATTGGGAGGCATGGAAACACACTATCCACAATGCTACAGCCTTATTTGGGAACTCACACCGAATAAGTCTTGGAGAGAAACGACAATGCAGAAAGAGTCACAACCCAGAAACATCACCCAAGGAGACCTTCTGCTGTGCTTTCTGCAACCAGACTTGTTTAGCTCTGGTTGACTAGATTGGCCTTTTAAGTCATCAGTGTGCTTGCAGAAAGTGCAGGATGAGTCCTTCCTGAATCTTCGTTTGTGAAGAAAAGCCAGAAAGAGAGAGAGAGAGACTTAGCCCAAATGGCATCGTCCATGGAGAAGTGAGAGGTGTCAGCAGGCTTGGAGGTTTCCCATGGTTTGCAGAAGTTAAAAGAGTTGTGGGGTCTCAAAGGGAAGTGGAAAAAACCCACAAGGCAGCCCAGTTTTTATTTGGGATGTTGAGTAGCCATGGAGTGGCGAATGGCTGCTCTCTTTAAGAAAAAAGAAGGAGGAGGAAAGATGGGGTTACAGCTGTAATCCTAAAGACCAGCATTATACACTGCAAAATTTTATTGCTGTCTCCACTTCTTGTAGTAAAACACAGTTATAGCCTCTGTTTAAAAAATCCTGGAAATCCACTCAACATTTTTCTACAGAATAATTTGAAACAGAATCCAAGGACAAGACCTACCTGCAGTAATAACATCACACTTTGGTGTGGGGAAAATATTCCTCACTCCACAAGATAGAAATATTGTGTGGGGATTTGGGGCTACGCTTACCAGCATGGGCTGTGATTTACCCCAGTGACCTGCATATGCTTCTGCTTGAGAGGCAAATGTACTTTTCAGTAATTGGGATGGTCATGGTGAGCTGCATATGGTGTTACTGACATGATCAAACTCAAACTGTGTTTCCTTGATGTGCTGCAAAAAGAAATAATTTGACTGCTAAGCAAGGCATATGGTATGGTCCTAACAAGATATATGTCCACATGCTGAAACTACAAAGCAAGGAGGATTCTGGGTTGGTGTTTCATCATAAACCATTAAAAAAAACCCACCTAGAATTTGACTGTGTACATGCAAAATCAGATAAGTAAACCTGATTAAGCTTAGTGAGACTTACTGTCAAGTATGTTTCTATAGGACTGTAGCATTTTTACTATGGATATCTTATATAATGAGTAATTTATTTGCATTTAGCCTCATGTGTAATTTATCAGGACTGAATACTTGGAGCTGATTCAGATATTATGAAGAGGACGTTTATTCTGCTGAGAATCTGGAAACTTTTTTAAAAAAAATTACAATTCTGAGAATCCCCTTGGGCGTTATAGTCCAGAAAAGTCACTTTCCCAACATTTGGTATTACCTTAGATGCGAGATTTCTGTGAATGTATATCTTCCCATATCAAAATCCTCTTATAGCAAGGATTCAACTGGACTGGCTATAATCCAAGGAATTCAGTGACATACATGGATACTCTGCTCTCTTTATCCTGACAACAGCCCTGTAAAATAGATGAGACTGATAACATAAAATCACCCAAGGAGTACCATGGTTTGGAGGGATATGAATCTGGATCTGAGTCCATGAGTTTATCCATGACACCATGTTTCCCCTCATCTATTGGATCCCAGCCCCACCCACCCCAGTATTGCCAAGTTTCAAAATAGTAAAAAGGGGCAGCCAAAATTCATGACAGGCAGGTTGACAATTAAGAAATAGCAAATAAGAAATTGTGTTCTACCTAAGTAATGGCTGAAAGTATTGATTTCAGTTAACCTAGCCGAGTACTTCTCTGCAAAATTAGCATATTGTCCACATTCATGAATTACATGAATTTCTGTCTTTATGAAAGGCCCACACCCACAAATATGATATTTTTGGTGTCTCAGTAAGTCTATATAAAAGAAAAATCTGTACAATCTCAAAATAGGGGACATCCCTTATAACAAGGGGCACCTGCCTGCCCTGTAAGGGACAAACTTTTTGACCTTCAAATAAGTGTCATCCCTTATAATAAGGGGCACCTGGCAACTGTACCCGGATCTCATTTCCATGTATGTACAGCATACTGAGAAGAAAGGTGTGCTTTTGCTAGGTATTTCTGGTCGTGGTACCCTCCTAGGAGGACTAAAACTTCAAAAAGTCCTGTGGCATCTTTAAAACTAATAGATTTATTATAATATGAGCTTTTGGAGACAACAGCCCACTTCTTCAGTGCTAGGAGGAGTGTACCATATGCTTGTTCTCAATGTTCAAATTGTCTGTTAAGTGAATTTTTGATTGCATTTTCTATAGCCCATTTTTAGTACTTATAATTTTCCTGTGATAATGTTGACAAGAATAGCTTTCTCAGCCTTGAACTCAGTGATCAGGCTGCTCCAATCACTGAGTACATATTCTCTGGGCAACCTTGAACTTTTAAGAATAAGAATTCTGTCACAGCCCTAAATAGAAGAGGAAGTTATCTTTTGCCTTCTTTCCCACTGATTTCAATATATTGAGTTAATGATTTATGATGCAAGCAACAATTCTGGGGCCCAATTTGGATGTTTTCCTATTTTATAACTGCCAAAATACCGCATTGATTGTTATGAAAAATGCCAACAAAACTCTTCTGTGCCAAACATCTTCCTCGATCCCACTAAGGTACCATAAAAGATTATTTTATATGAACTGTCTTTAATGTTTTACATGAGGATGGGAAACCTTAGTCTTTGTCAGGGAAATGACATTTTCAGTGTTAAATTGGCTAATGGGTTGCTCATAGTGGCATATATATATTTCCTCTATTTTTATGTATTTTCCAGTCACTCTAGCCCTTATCCAAAGTTATTCCAGTAGACATTCAAAGAAAGAGTGGTGGGGAGGAAGGCCACATTCATGGAGCTGTCTCCAGTACCCCACCACTACGGACTTTACCTTGCAGCTTTGTAGGTTGAGTGAAAGGCCTGAGAGGAAACCTACTTGTTTTTAGCTGAACATACTGTGGCTCCTTTCAGACTCCTTACACAGAGTTAGTCCTGGGTTCCTGTCACCCATCTTACCCCTTTTCTTACAGGCTTATTGCACGCTAAAGTAAAGTGGCAGGGCATCCAGAAAGTTCTGTCGTCTGTGCTGCCTTACTGCATGATATTGTCATTCTTCCATTCTAGTGCCATTGGAGACAGAGGTAAAACCATGTCTTTTTGCTAATGGGAAAAATCCGTTAGCAAATAGATGCTGTTTTACCTCTGTCTCCCATGGGACCCGAATGGCAGAACACCGGAAGAACAAAGACATCATACAGTAGGGCAACCTAGAGAAAACCTTCCAGCTGCCCTGCTGCTTTAATTCAGTGAGTAATAAGTCTCTTAAACCCTTCCTTGGGCTTATTCTAAATGGGTCCTACAATGATTCCAAGTAGTAAAAGGCTTCTTTATAACCATAAGCAGAAATGCCTGACCATTCCTCCTGTCAAGATTACAATTTGTATCACATTCCAGTCCTCCTTAACTCTCACCTCCTCTTTCAGACATTCCAGGCACAGCAGCCACCAAGTCCAAACTTGTTCTAACTCAACTCGACTCAACTCGACTCAACCGTCAGTTAAAACTATCTTTTCATCCCCCCCCGAGCCCTTCTTTTCATCATCCTGAGGGCTGTGATTGGTTGATTTCACAAGGTGGACAGGCCCTCGTGCTCTGCTGTCAACTGTACATACTTAGGTTCTTCCCTTTGATTTGGAATCTTGCATGATCACAATGACTCCTCCATGCAAACAGAGATCATGTGTTCACTTGTCTGGCACCCCAACATGCATGCATTTGTAGATACATTGGATTTCTTCACATTATATGACAGATAGGGGCAATATGGCTGCCATACATGCCAGTGAGCAATGGGGTGTCTATCACAGGTTGGGACAATTTTGGGGGTCTGGAAGGAAGGCTCTGCTACCTCCCTAATCTATCAGGGGTCACACCTTCAGTGTTGTGATTGCATCTGAAAAAAAAGAGACACTTCTATTTCAAAACTAGGTGTAGAGGGAGCACACACATTTTTATGAAGGCCATTGGCTCTTTTGTAGGGCTTTGATGAACATTAATTAATTTTGTTATAAGGTGTATGTTTCCTTAGAACATAGTTTTAAATCAGAAATGCTTGTTCTGAAAAGTTTTTTGTCATGCTGCCAAATTTTGATGGCATGGCAGCAAAGAAATTACCAAATTACAAAGGAAGTGTCAGGGTATTTTTTCTGCCCTGACACCTCTTGGGATCTCTTGGTGAGGCTATAAAAACAGCTGGATATCTCATACATAGTGCACAGGCCACAGGTGACTCTCTCCAATCTAGCAAGTTTGCTTTAAAATGCTGATTTGCTTAAAATGATGGGCCAAACAAACACTTCCAAGATCTCTAGTTGGAAAATGCTTGAGAGGGCATCTAGTTCAACACCTTGCACAATAGAGGATCTGCAGTGCCAATGGAAGAAATCAAATACTATAGCATGCTGGCAGATAACTCTCTAGTCTGAGCTTAAATACCCCCATCAAGGAAGACCCACTACTTCTCAAGGCAGTTTCTTTTCCACTGTTAATGAGTTCTTGATGTTATGGAGATTCTCTGAATGTTTAGACAGTCTTGGAACAAGATTGGAACATTCAAATGGCTTCAGGAATTGGAAGGTGTGCTTTTTTGGAATATAATCCCCAGAATCTGCTATCTAGCATAGCCACTAGCCATGCTGGCTGTGGGATTCTAGGAGCTGTAGTTCAAACAAATTTTCTAAGCTCTTGGCTGTGGGATGGGGTGAGGGCAAAGCAATATTATTCAATATTGCAATATTGCAAGGTATTGCAATATTATTCATATCTGTTCAGAAGTAGGTTCTACTGAGTTCAGTGGGATCTGCTTATACAAGGTAAGACTGTGCAGGTTTGCAGCCTTCATTCTCAATCTGTAAGGAAAGATTAGAGCTAGCATGATGTAGTGGTCTGAGTGTTGGACTACAAATGTGAGGGACCAGAATTCAAATCTCCACTCAGTCACTGAAACCCACTGGGTGGCCTTGAACAAGTAACACTCTCTTAGCCTTAGAGAAATACAATGGCAAACCCCCTATGAAGAAACCTTGCCAAAAATTTCCTGTAATAAACCTGTGATGGGTTTGCCTTAGGCTTTCCATAAGTCAGAAGGCACACAGCAACAACAAGGCAAGATTAATGGTGTCCTCCTTTATGAGGACACTGTGTGAAAGCTATGGTAAGGTACTTTGCCCAAAGACCTCACTGAACTCTTTTAAGCACAACAGAAGGTTAGAAAGAGATGTCCACTTCTATCAAACTTATTTTAGAGCTATTACATCCTTGCTGTCCTTTTGTCTAGACATAAGAAAATCCACTCATGTCCTACAATTACATTGCTGTATTCTGTTCCTAGTTGTCATTGTTGTGAGGTAAGGAGAGGAGCTTCACCTTGCTACATGCCCTTGTTGAATGGATCTTCTTATGTGAACCTGATTTGGCTACATCTTCCCAGGAGTTGACAGAATTTAAAGCTGTTTCTGGTGGTAAGAGGAGTATGCCTTTCTTTCTTTCTTTTTAAAAACCACTTTTCTAAAAATAATACTTATTTCAACATTATGTGTGCGCCTCTTATCTACCCTTATAATCTGTTATTTTTTAAATGTCCTGCCCCCCACCTACCTTGTGCTACCATTTCTAATTTGTTGCAGCTTCCATCAAAAGTCTTGGTGTTGACTTTGAAAGTATGTAAATGCATGTTTAAGAGACTCCAAAAGAATATCCAAACATTGTGGGAGACTAACTGGAACTGAATTTCATCATGTTGAGTTTACAGTTTTCAGAGAGAAGTTTAAAAGTAAGATTCAAACTACTGAGAGAAGTGGTTGCCATGGCAATATTCTTAACCTGTCCTGTCGCTGCAAGGGGATTTGAGAAGAAATATTTAAGTAATGTCCATGAGGTTCCTATATATCTATATATCAGTTAAATAGATAATTCAGTTTCATTTTGCCTTAAACCAGTTGCTCTACTGACCTCAGAAGAGGAGGTGTGGAATGCCCAGGGAAGCTCTGTGTAGCTGTGAAAAAAACATTCAAGCGGTAATTCGAATGAAAACTTTGACTTAGGAACTAAGGGAAATATGGTGCTCATCAGCCTAGAGCTCTCTGTGGAGTGGGCTGATAGGTCATGTGTACATGTCTTGGGCCAAAAGACAGTTATCATCATCCAGGGAATACTTCTGGGGAAAGTTAACAACACTTTCCAGGTCTGGTAGGGAAGTAATGTCAGTGTTGGAGAGAGATGCACAGAAAAGTCTGAGAGTAATCAGTATTCTTGAAACTCTTAAAAAAAAAACTTTTCTCAATAAAGTTTTCAGATGCTTCTCCTGCACTTCCAAAAGTCTAAATCCAATTATTAGTCCCATCGACTTTGATAGGTATTGAATTTCCACGTTGCTATTGATTCTGTGAGTAGTTGGGACTGACAACTGGATTTAGGGCATTTTTCTTCTTCTTCAAAATTTCACTTTAGGCAAATATGGTAACCGCTTTAATATTGGTATAGGTTTTCAGAAAAGGTGATTGTGAAGGCTATAAAAACCCAGAAACTGTCTAAACAACCCAACTGGTTAAATCTGACCTTGAATAGTCCAGGCATGATGGACTTCACTTACTGCTATCTAAATGCAAGATAGAACACAAAGAGCTATGGAAAAGAATGTTTACCAAATTGAGCAGCCATAAGATTGATAGAAAGAGCCCCACTGACTGATTTCACTGAGACTTTGTTCAGTTACTTTCAGATTAGGGATGTATTTGTATCACACAGTAATGTATATAGTAGTTTGATATCACTTTCAACTGTCACGTCTTCCTCCTACACTATCTTGGAATCTGTAGATTTCTGAGGGACTCAGACTTCTTTGCTAGACAGCTCCAGTGCTGTAATTCAAACTGCAAATCCCAGGATTATGTAGGATGAAACCGTGCTGGTTAAGATGAAGTGGGATGGGGAGGAGAAGATCTAAAGCAGCAACAGTAATTGGGCAAAAAGCCAGTAGTCTTTTTGACCGTGGCGTACACTTTTATAACCCTGGTGGCGCAGTGGTTAAATGCCAGTACTGCAAGCCACCACGTTGCAAGTTTGATTCCAACAGGCTCCAAGGTTCACACAGCCTTCCATCCTTTCATAGGTTGGTAAACTGAGTACCCAGCTTGTGGGGGCAATTAGTGAACACACATTGGAAACTGTTTAATGCAGTGTAGATGTGTAAATAGCTATTGCTTAAAACAATTTGTAAGCTGCTCTGATAGCCTTGTGGCTGAAGAGCAGGGTATAACTAACTAACTAACTAACTAGCTAACTAACTAACTAACTAAATAAAATATATTGCAATATATACTGCAAATATATTCCCACCACTGGGAAGCCTTTTTCTTATATGGTGTGTGTCTTGAGTATTCTGTGCACTGGTAGAACAAAACCATGCTCGAAGCTTCACATGACCAGCTGCCATTTGAAATCTGCTATAGCAAATTTGCTTGTGTGATTTACCCTTATGACATACTCTGATCGAATATCATATAATATGTGCATTTGTGATGGCTAGTGTATGTGTATGAGTGATTGAGAACAACAGAATGGATGAAATTAGAGTCACAATAGCAAGATACATACAGGTCATGTATGGAGGCCCACCAGGTACTCAATGAACCACCTGGATTTCCTGCTTACCTAGCACTGCTGTAAGAGAGGATATTGTTGAGAAACTGGAATCTCACCATAATCCATATCTCACTGGTACCTTTCAGCTTGTCAGATCAAAAGTTTCAGAGGCTTGTTCTAAGGGGTAGTCATGTTTCTTCCTGGGGACAAAGGACACAAGAAGACAAAGATCTGCAATAGCCAAACACATTTATATTCGTAGCATGGAAGCCAACAGAAAATGAGTAGAGGTCCATTTATGATACAGGACTTTCTCTTCCATTTTGTTATATGTGACCCTGAAAATCTGCTCTGGATGTTCCCCAGCTGTTGAAAGCACATCAGCCTCTGGATTCCATGGACAGAAGCAGTTTTATCAGCAGAAAAACAGCATAACCTTCCCCCCATATCATAATGTTGTGTAAGACAGCAATGTAAAAAATGTCCACAGAAAACAGAGAGACTTTTCCGTGCAGTCTTTGTCAGATTCTTCCACCTCTATAACCTCCTTTCCAGGATATGGAAGATGCTGGTGTATCCCAAGGCTTAGCTACATTAGTCAGGATATGCTGGCTCCCCACTGGCATACCCTGGCTCTGAATCTGGCCTGTCCTGCCCACATTACCTGGAGAAAATGGGTGTACATCCAAACAGAATGCTGGCCTGTCATTGCAGCCACCGCCACTACCACCACCACCATTTTCTCTGCTGATGTAGAAGCCAGGAAGAGGCACTGCAACATGTGACTGCAGACCCCATGCATGTGACCAGCCTTGGTCACATGCTGAGGGAAGCCTGCCTGGCTTCCATGAGAGCCAGGGAGCCTGATCCACTGGTACCAGATTAAACAGTGTATTTTCTTATAGTGCTGTAAAGGGGCCTATCCTGGTTTGCCCCCATTCCAGCCCCATATCTGCCACGAGGGTCATAAGGACTGCCCAGGGGCAGATCGGGGTAAATGCCCTGCATCATCTGAACTGCAGGTCTCTGGAATGGGGGCAAGACAGGGTATGTGGCCTGGATAGATAAGCCCATAGTCTCAATTACTATTGATTATATGGCAAAGCAGGACTAGAAAAATAGGTAGCTAGTTGGCATGTGTGGACCAGCCAGAAGAAAATCATGTTCATTCTAAAAAAGATGGATTATAAAATTAATATGGAATGGGGATAAAGCACACAGCTTAATGAAGAATTAAAATCAAAATCCCAGATAAAACCTATTCTCATCACATCAGAATATAAGAAGCTGCCTTATAGCAAATCAGACCATTGGTTCATCTTGCCCACTATTGTCAAGGGGGACTGAGAGCAGGTTTCAATTAGGAGCTTGTCCAGATTTCCTGCTGATATCAGGAACTGAAACTGGGACTTTCTGGGCAACACTCCCATAGGGCAAAACCAGACTGATAAAAAAGTCCCTGTATTTGTTCCTGTTCTTTCTGATTTTATAGTGGTGTTAGCATACTCTACTACCCCTCTTTATAATATCTCATAATTGCCAATATTGGACACTTCAAGGGGTCTAGTAGACCAGGGTGATCCAAAGTGAGGTCAGATGGAGGTTACAAGGACCTGGAAAAGTGTCTTAGAAATGTTTTAGCATACATGCCCAAGCTAGGATTAAGCAAACCCCCTAGTGAACAACACCATTAAGGAGGTATGTGCTAATTCCTTTGTGGGCCCCTTGGTGGTGAGTCACACATCCTAAACAATCAAATGACCTACACAACCCAAATTCCCTCAGAACCCCCTCCTGTCCTACAATGCAAGGTTGTCATAAACCCATCAACTTCTATCTCCCCGCCATAAGAAGCAATCAGCTAAGTTTCGGTTTCCTTTATTTAAATGGTGGGAAACCCAGATCTAAGCCTTGTTCTAGCCAAAATACCCCTTAGGACATGAAATATAGCATAAATATTAGCCCCTAACAATAGCAAGGTGTGCCACTGTGGACGAAACCCAGCCACTGTCTGTCAGTGCACCGATGGATGGAAACTTCTCAGTGCCACCTTTAGACTTCTGTCTGAGAACTTCACTCCTCTTCACACTGGGTAACTATAGCCCTATTTTCTGAATCTGTTCCTCTATCCAACCTTTCTACCTGAAAGTCTTCAATAACCTTGTGTGGTTCTTGTGAGTGTGTGTTGCATGTGTGAATGCTTCTTATGTTATTTCCAATAAAAAACATTTATTTCACTTTAACCAGGGGTTCTCTGCAGTTAGTACAGTTGTCCCTTCATATTCGCTGGGGTTTGGTTCCAGGACCCTCCATGCATACCAAAATCCTTGAATACTCAAGTGCCATTATATGCAATGGGATAGCAAAATGGTGTCCCTTATATAAGATGGCAAAATCAAGGTTTGTTTTTTTGGATTACAGTTGCCCCTCCACATTCGCGAATTTAACATTCGCGGTTTTGAGTATTCGTGGTTTTGGGAGGGCCTCCCCACACCCTCCCAAAAGCAGCAACAGGGCTTTAGAAGCCCTGTGGCTGCTTTTTTTTGGGGGGGGAGAGAAGCAGGCCGGAGGGCGGGAGAGGTGGGGAGGGGGCCTTTGGAGGCCCTCTCACCACCTAAGGAGGCTGGGCGGGGGGTGGAAGAGGTGGTGAGGGGTCCTTGGGAGGGAGGGGGAGGTCTGGGGAGGCCCCGTGAAGTCCTGGGGAGGGAGAGGGGAGGCGGGGAGAAGTGACTATGGGGCCTCCAGAGGCCCTGTGGTCGCTTTGGCGGGGGAGGGGGTGGGCAGTCGTTATTCGCGGAATTTTCACATTCGCAGTGGTCTGTGGAACCCAACCCCCGCGAATGTGAAGGGACGGTTGTATTATTTTTTAAAGAATATTTTCAAGCCATGAATACTTAAATCAGTGGATACCAAATCCATTGATACAGAGGGACAACTGTACTGATATACATAGGTGAAAATGTCCTGAAGTTACCTGCCTCTTAAAGCGTTCCAGTTAAGCGAATAATAATCCCCCAAAATATTAATATAGTTTTGGCATCATAAGTGGGGCTCTAGAACACCCCCACCTCTTCAGGTAATACTGGTTAAAATGAAAATGTTCTGGGATTACCAAAAGGTATATGGATAAAACTGGAAAGAACAGGAATAAAATCTGAGACTTGCTGGTCTTTTTAGTCAGTCTGGATGCACTCTCAGGCAGCAATTTAAGGTCAAAAATAAAATAAAAGAAATTGTATTTGAAGGAAAGAAAAGTAATTTTTTGTTGAATCCTAACTACCACCAAACCCAGGTATCATTTCCATAATCAGGGATGATGGGAGTTAGAGTCCTCCAACACATGGAGGGCTAAACATTTCTTGCCTATATTTAAGGTCCTATATGAGAGGGTGAGAGAGCCAGCATGGTGCAGTGGACTATGACTGTGAAGACCAAGGTTCAAATCACTGCTCCATATGAAACCCACTGGGTTACCTTGGGCAAGTCACATTCTCTCAGCCTCAGAGGAAGGCAAAGGCAAGCCCCCTCTGAACACATCTTGCCAAGAAAGTCTTTGACCTTAGGGTCACCAGAAGTTGCAAAAGATTTGAAGGCACAGAACAACAATGAGAAGGGGAGAGATCTTTCTTTTGCAAATAGTTTGTCACTTTGGGGAGCAGGGCCCTGTATAGGTAACAGGAAGAAATTAAACTCATGTGGCTTTTTGCGAAATGGAGATGCATTGAAAGGGATGTTTCACATTTTGAATTTTTGTTTTCAGACACAAAACTGTAGAGCTGCTATCACCAAATAGTCCTTTAGTGTCCTTTCAGTAATTCCAGATTCTTTTTTTTTAAAGTGGCTGCATTAACTTGTTTCAGACTCAGTCTGTCACAATATATGCCACCTGAGGCTAACTCAGCATGCTTCTGTTGAAATGGGTTCTTCTACTCTGTGAGCATTCATTCCAGAATAAATCTGTTAAGACTTTAAAGGGACACAAAACTGTCTATAGTGTGTAATTCCAGACTGTGCTTTTTCCCTAGGATGTGATTCAGACTTATGAAAGAGACCTTTCTTGACTTTCTAGAAGCTGTGAAGAAATGAAAAGGCCTATCATGTCATACTGGTACATTTTACTTTTAAAAGGAGATGATTTCTTTGAAATACCTACCTCATACAGAACTCTGGAAACATAGGAAAATATCAAAAGAGAGACAGTGGGAAAGAAAGAAATTGAGAAAGAGAAGGAACCTTACCTTATTCCAATTTTTAGTGCAGCTTTTGGGCTGGAAGCATTAAAGATGTACACTTAGGGAATAAGCACCACTACATTTATACCCAAAAGTGAATTAACAAATATTGTGGTAGGCAGTCTGGTGCCCTCCAGTTTTGGACTGTAATTCCCATAATCCTTCACTCTAGTCATGTTGGTTGGAGCGGTTGTGTAAATTGTAGCCCCAAATATCTCCAGGGCACCAGATTATTTCCCCCTGTTTATACATAAGAAAATCCTTTCTGAAGATGATGGGATTTGCTTCTCTGTTTGCATACTTTGAATTGTGCTACAGTTATTTAAAATCAGTTTCATACCTTGCTTTTAACCAATTTATGCAGTTAATATTATTAAGTAGCTCAATATTTTGTGAAGATGATTAAATAAAGTAGCAGGGTGTTTTTTTTTTTTTTAAAGCCCTAAGTAATGCAGACAAATCTTCATTGTGTTGAAATTCTTAATGCATTTCCTGAACCAAGTGACTCTTTGCATCAACACCATTATCTATGAATTCTCTTTCATGGGGGAATGGCTCCAATTAAAAATGTGATGAATGCACAGCTAAGGCAAAGCAGGGTGTAAGAGGAAGATGAGATGCAGTTCTGCATAATTTCCTGGCTGCTGTACATTTCAATGCATTGTGCTGTCTGCACACCTTTACCCAACATTCCCTATCTAGTTTCCCTCAAGGACTCATGTTCTGACTATCACACTGTGGAAATGGCCACCACAGGGAGGTGGGATAGGTGCATGTTAGTTTCACATGTGCTCATTTATAGGACTGTTCCATCTTGTTTCTGCGTTACTCTTCTTTTATGAGATGTGGGGGGAGGGAAAGGTGAAATCTAGCACAAACATTCAAATGCATTTTAGTGTAAAATAAGAGATTTTATATGCACTTAAGCATCAAATAGACATTTCATACACATTTTAGCATAGAATGTACATTTTTATATGCATTTTAGCACAAAGCATCCATTTTTATGCACACTTTAGCATAAAATACACATTTTTATAAGGATCTCAATATACTTTAAAACAGAAAACTGTACTGCAAAATTGGGAATAGTGCAATGTTGGAAGGAATCAGTATGTTTTGTGCTATATGTTTATTTGTGAGACACAAATCAATTTAATTCACATCAAAATGCAGACTGAACAAAATTCTAAGCATCCCAAGGGGGAGACCCACTTTTAAGATTACTAGTCTGAGAGCTTTTGGAGGTATACTGCTTCTCTGATTTGCTGGCTAATCTGGGAAGTTTGAATGTCAAGTGTACAGATGCTAGTTATCCAGTAAAGAGGAAAAGGTGCTCTGAACATGTTTAGGGGCATGCTTTTCTTTATTACTGCTCAAGATCTTCCAAATATGAATGGGAAATCCCTAAATTCTTGTGATCCCAGACACAGATTAAACCCTGTCACAAATCTTTGTGGCTATCATATTCTGCAATAGAACTACTAATCTGAGTTGGCTAGTTGGTTGGTCATTCATTGAGTTAATGATAGTTATCATAGTGGTTGGTCATTCAGGCTATGGGCTAAGTTGACATTTCTAGGCACAATTCATGAGATTGGTTATTACTTATAAAGCCCTAAGGGCTTGGGAGCAGTCAACTTCTGGGTCACTTCATCTTGGGAAAAAAGCCAGTCTTAAAATAGTCCAGAGAGAGCCAAAAATGTGGCAAAATTGCCTCCACAACCCCCAGAGGACATTTGGGGACAAAATCATATTAGGGATGTGTGGCAGGGAGTTATGGCCATCCAGGGACCCCGGATACAGCCTCCTATTCCCCAGTAGTAGTCTATCCCTGGATTAGGCTATTGGAATACCCATCTTCTCTATCTTCCTGCCCAGAATGTTCATCTTCAGAATCGTTACTACCTGCCTTTAGAGGTGTGGCTAGTTGGGATACATAACAAGATCTTCTTGATATGGGCACCAAGATAACAGAATTCCCTAATTTGACTGAATTTCTTCAGGTGAGCAGTGAAGGTATTCCTGTTTCATGTGCCTTTTCAAGTCATCTCTGACTTCTGTAAACCCTTGCTTTCTTGGCAAGATCTCTCTATATAATTCTCTTGGGTATGTTGCCATTCCCAGTGTCCTGATTGGCTGCTTAGGAAACATACCAAACCAATCGTAGTGCTCTGTTGGCTGGCCAGTCAGCAGCTTGAGGGCATTTTTCAGCACCACCTCCTTGGCCTACAACCACATCTTTGCCTGTTGAGCTGCAATAACTTAATACTCAGCCACCTCCCCTTACTGTCTTAATAAACATGCATGGAGAAAAATAATGTTGATTTCTGTCTATCCCCCACCCTCTTCTTTCCTCTTTTTCCTCCTGTACTACCTTGCAGGGTAGGTTTTTTCACCCTTCCTCCACTCCTCATCCCTTTTGCACCCAAACCTTGAGCTCTTTCCCTCCTCCTCTGTCAAGGTAATATTGCTTTTAAGTACAAAAGGAAAAATGTTGGAGCAACAGACCACAGACTAGCACAGCTGAAGTGGATTTGTTCACATCTGTGGCTAGGCAGAGGGATGACTAGCAAACACTCCTATATAGTAAAAGCACATGATGCATTGTGTGTGGGTTGTTGTTGTGGAGAAAGAGGAGTGTTGCTGTTGATCTTGTCACTGAAGTTTGTTGTGTATATATTATGTTTGTTTACACTGAAACTGAAGATAAAGACATCCAGATATTTTTGGATGAACTTACACTGTCTGTAAGTCTTTTTGTGTGTGAAAGTGGGTCAGAGCTGTGGAACAGCTGCTAGCTGAAGCCTTTGGTATTTTTGTGCCCTTTCTGCTGTGCAGTTCTGTTGTTTTGGCTATTCCTGGGTTAGTTTGCCCCAGGTTGTACCAGGGGCCTCTCAGTGAGCCTATACTGAGTGGACACCTTCTGTCCTGAGGAACTTACAGGCTGAAAAAAACTGGAAAGAGGTGGGAAGCCACCCTAGGGTTCGAGATCCTCTTTTTCCTCCTTGGGGGATCTCTTGAGACCTTCTGGCCACCCCTGGCACTGCTTCCTGTGGGGAGAACAGGTTTCTTTGCAAATGCTGCACCACACAGGCTGCTGCCTGCTAAAAAAAACCACAACCCTCCAGCCAGTGGGAGGAGCCAAAGCCAGTGAGGAAGGGGGAATAGAATGGAGCAAAGTTGGCCCTCATTGGCCACCAGCCTCATCCCAATGGGAATCCAGCATGCTGCCCTCAAAGGGCAGCTGGTATTGGAGTGGAAGGCTGAGGCTCTGCAGTCTGTGGGTGGGACAAATGCGAGCCCAAAGACTCACAAAAAAGTTAGAGGTGACCATTCCACCCCTTGCTGGAGAGACTCTTTTGCTCATAGATTTTCCTTGGTTTTTTTTCCAGGCTGTGAGGCCGTGTTCTGGAATAGTTTCTTTCTGACGTTTCACCAGCATCTGTGGCTGGCATCTTCAGACAATGGTTGGGTAGGAGTGTACGTGTATATGCTGTGAACCCCTGTTGGTGAGTATATGTAAATTTGTGTAATTGAATTTCTGTGTTTTTAAATAGCATTTTGTGTCCAGGTTGGTTTATAATGTTCTGCTACTGCTGATTTTTCTGGCTGGCTCAGTCTGCAGTGTCTCTCATGTTCCTTGATTCGTGTTTGCACACTGTGTTTACTGGTCCCTATGTAAACTTGTCCACAGGTGCATGGTATGTGGTAAACTCCTGCAGCTGTGAGAGGGTCACAAAATGGACACAAAATGCTATTTAAAAACACAGAAATTCTAGACTAGGCCAACAACTATCATGTCAGAATGCACAGAGAAGCTATTGAAATCTACAAACACCTGGACAACTTCAACAAGAAAGAAGAAACCTTAAAAGTAAACAAAATCTGGCTCCCAGTTTTGAAGAACAATAGAATCAAAACTCAACAATTACAAAGGAATTCCACCCAGGGACAGGGGGATTCCCAGCAGATAATGGCCCATCAACCAACCATTAGCCAAACAGACACTAACGAGCCTTGCATTTCTATACCCAGAAACTAACCATTAAATTACACAAATTTACATATACTCCCCCAACAGGGGTTCACAGCACATAAACTCCACATACTCTCCTACCCAACCATTCTCTGAGGATGCCAGCCACAGATGCAGGCGAAACCTCAGAAAGAAACTATTCCAGAATACGGCCTCACAGCCCAGAAGAAACCTAAGGAAAATCTATGGATGCCGGCTGTGAAAGCCTTCACTCCTTTGCTCCCTTTTCTATTCATTTCTGTTTTAACAAGTGGTAGACAAAGGTCCCTGGACCTCATCTTCTCTAAAAGAAGCAGAGCTTTTGCATGCTACTTTTGTTAAGTATCTAAACCAGTGGTTCTTAACCTGGGGTCTGGGGACCCCCAAAGGTCCTCAATGTCCTCACAGGGGGTCCATGAAGGCATGAAGGCGGGAGGCTCAGACCACCTCCTGCTTGCAGTGGAGTGGGCATGTGACGGGAGCCAAGGCAAAGGCTGGCTGGCTTTGCCTGTGCCACAAACTTGCAGGAAGAAGCAGGAGAAAAGTCTTCCCTCCCACTCCAGTGCCTCTGAGGGATGATTTCATGGATGGTGTAACAGTGTTGTTGTTGTTGTTGTTGTTGTTGGGGTTTTAAATCTAAAGTCTTGGGGGACCATGGCAACAAAAGATATTTAAAGGAGTCACTGGAAAGAAAAGGTTAAGAGGCATTGTAACTGTATTATTATTGTTATCAGGTATTATTGTTATTATTGTTAGGGTTTTAAATCTTGAGTTAAGTCTTGGGGGTCCATGGGAACAAACATTCTTTAAAGGGGGTCCCTGGTAAAGAAAAAAATTAACAGCCACTGGTGTAATTGTATTAGTATTAGTATAGGTGTGCCCGGCGTAACATACACCATTATGGGCCCTGCTGGGGGTTTCAAGCGGTGGTTTCAGCATGGAGCTTTGATTGGCAGTGTTCCTTTCACACAGTTCAGCTACATGGTATTATTTTAGGAAAAAATATTGATTTTTTTTTTTTACATGTGGGTGGTGATTGGCTGAGGGGATGAGACGCGGGAGGAGCCCTTGTGAAGCTGGGGGTATAGATGCAGACTGAGCGGCAGGAGTGGATTGTGAGTTGGAGAGGGAATTTGCATGTGGTTGGTGATTGATTGAGAGAGTGAAGGGACTGGTTGGGTATGTTTCCTAAGCCACCAATGAGCACACTGGGAAAGGAAACATATGGTTTGATGTGACGTCGAAGGCTTTCATGGCCGGCATCCATGGGTTTTCCGTGGGTTTTTTTCCCAGGCTGTGAGGCCATGTTCTGGAAGAGTTTATTCCTGTCATTTCACCTGCATCTGTGGCTGGCATCTTCAGTGAATGGTTGGGTAGGGGTGTGGGGAGTTTGTATACTGTGAGTTCCTCAAGGGTTGGTAGTTAAATTGTTTCATGCTCCTGCCATGGCATTTTCACCATAGCCAAGGTCCTGCTGTCATTCTATCCTCACAGCACATGCCCTCACAGCCCAGAAAACCCCGCACAGAAAACCTATTATATGGTTCATTTTATAAGAATTGAGCGAGTGAAAATGGACCTCCCAGCTAATTAATTGGATTTTTGGAATAGTAGACATTATTTATTCTATTATAGAACTAGACCAACTTTTGATATGGGTTTTGATATCTCTCAAGGGGTCACATCACTGCCCCTGCTGCCGCTGTGACAGGACACAGGCAGTTAACTGTCACCCTTAATTCACCACCGGTGTATGTTACGTAGTATTTTTTTTGGGAGGCGATGGTCCTCCATCCTAGAAACGTGCCCTGCCCAGCGCAGCTGTGTTCTCAATATCATGGCCTCAATACTGGTGATTCCTGCTTGCTCAAGGACAGCAAGATTCGTCACATAGTCAGTCCAGTGTATATTTAGGACTGTGCATAGACCGCGCTGATGAAAGCGCTCTAGGAGTCGTAGGTGGTGGCGATAGGTGACCCATGTTTCAGATCCATAAAGGAGGATAGACAGTACAATGGCTCTATACACACTGATTTTTGTGCTTTGCCACATCGGGAGGCATGGAGACGCACTATCCACAATGCTGCAGCCTTATTTGAGAACTCACGCCGAAGAAGTCTTGAAGAGAAATGACAACGCAGAAAGAATCACAACCCAAAAACATCACCCAAGGAGACCTTCTGCTGTGCTTTTTGCAACCGGACTTGTTTATCTCGGATTGGCCTTTTTAGTCATCAGCGCGCTTGCAGAAAGCGCGGGATGTGTCCTTCCTGAATCTTCGTTTGCGAAGAAAAGCCAGAGAGAGAGTATGTTACGTCAGGTACAGCTAGTTTGTTCATAATGGGTTTGCCTTTGTCTTCCTCTAAGGCTGAGTGTGATTCGTCCAAGGTCATCCAGTGGGTTTCCTTGGCTGAATAAGGAATCAAACCCTGGTCTCTCAGAGTCCAAGTCTAACTCTCAAATTACTATATCACACTGGCTCTCTTGTCATAATTATTGATGATGAACACATGAAATAATGAGGCCAGACACAAAACTTGGCTTAAAATAGGGGTCACTTTATTTATACTATCACCTATTTAATCTTTATTCCTTGGGATAGGAAGACTGGGGGGGGGGGTGGAGGCTCAATGTGGGAAAAGCTGGACCTGATGGTCTCATTCAGACCTACCTCCCAGCTTCCCTGGGTAAAACACCTGAGCCCTGGGGGGTTTCCCATCAGTTGGGCTACCCCCTGGGCACCATCTGTCACTGTAGTGTACTGGTACCTCTGAGCATATCAAGAGGACCAGGCAGCAAAACTTGTTGTAGCAGATTTGCAATCATCAGGAGAAGAAATGAGCACACAGTCACAGACTTGTGTCTAAACTATTTCTCTTTACTAGAGCTTATTATAGTAACATTTACAATGAGTCTGAGACTCCTATCATATAGACTACATATCACAGCACAATGTACAGTGCAGTCCAGTCACTCTACAGCCCAGACAGGATGCACATAGTCTGTGAGGAAAATCTAAGTCAAGAGCACAGAGATAGTGGTTCTCACATGTATTTCCTCACAAAACTAAGGCTCTGGCCTTTTTTCCTTCCCACACTTGTCTCCCAGGCATAATCTAGATAATCTAGACCAGCTTTATTTAGCCTTCTCATTACTGGCCCCTGCAGGCTGTAGCATACCATACTACCTCTTTATAGTATACATTTCAGGTGATTGTATATCCCAGCTCCCTGGCACAATCTGCTGGAAGGCTGAACCCCAGGACGAGACACCTCAAGTCACATGATTTCTGGTGAGGGTTCAACCCTCAGGCCGGCCTCAAGGATAGTCTACTTCCCATCCTCCAGTCACATGATCTGCAAGGGTAGTTTGATAGAGCCATCCTTCACTCAAAACGGGTGCTATAGGTGTACACCAAACTAATCCCCTCTCCCCCACAACCTGCCAGTTGACCACCTATTTATGGCACCACCCTAAGGCCAATTCTCCAAGTCTCTTGTAACAATGTGGGGTAGGCAAACAAACAAACAAACAAACATGGAAAAGGGGGAAAAATTCCTACCTGGCCCATAAGCGACCAGAAAACTCACTATGAGAGAGGCAGGAGGGTGGGTCAAATTCAACCAGAAGAGGAGGAGGGAAGATATACTATTTAACCTTGTTTAAATAGCCTCTGCTCCATCCTGAACCTCCTACATCACAGCATGAGATGCCGTAACACCATTAAAGGTGTCTCATCATGTTAAGCCATCAAAGCACCTCCCTGCACGCAATGCTACGCTGTGCTGGGGGGGTTGTTCATTGTCTTGGTATAGCAGCTCTGCATCTCAAATCAGTTATTGTATTAAATGTAATTTAATTAATGTGATTTTGTGTGAATTCTTTTAAAACCTAAATGCCCTAAAGGTACAAGATCCCACCTGATCTTGGAAACTAAGCTGGCTCCCTGGTTAGGGCTTGGATCAGAGACCACCAATGAATACCAGGTGCTGTAGGCTGTGGAATTTATCAGATGCACTAAATATGGCATCATAACGACACCACATAAACACAAAAGGGCACCCATACCAGATGACGTCATCCTTTTGCATTTATGTCTTGCCCAAAAGCCATTATATTTTATTGATGGGACAAGCTGTCAGTAGATCAGCTGTGGTGCTCTTTTGTCAGCATTGCTGGCATTTGAAACCTTACATCTTTTCCCCCTCATGAATACAGCATCAATGGCCAGTCTGGCCAGAACACTTCTGGTGAGATCATGACATCCAGGTAGGTGACACTCTTTTCATGAACTTCCCTGTTTACTTGTACTTTTGGAAGTGTGTTTATGTTTTTATGTGTAACTTTTTGTTTTGTTATTTTTGTGTGTTATTTTTGAATTTCCCACACTCGCATCTTCTTGTGAGAATCCATAAGATTTAATTCGAGGAAGTGAATGGAACTCTGTTCACTCCTTGTTCGTTGCTGATGGCTGCCTTTGGATGGGATGGAAGGTACGTGTGGTAAAGGGGGTTCCTTTGCTGGCATAAAAAAATCACAAATTATTCTGGCAAAAGAACAGAAAAGGAGGGTGGTCCTATATTTCAACAGAAAGAACTGGCAAAACTACCTGCAAGTATCCTTGGTTAAGAAAACCCTGTGCAATTCATGAGGTCATGATAAGTTGACAGGTGACTTGAAGGCGTTCACAGACAGACAGACACACACACACAAACCAGAGGGGGGTCTTGTTATTGATTGGTGGGGTTGGAAATTATAAAATAAATATTTTTTCATTCTTAAATAATTCAGGTAGCTATCCATTGGCTAGGAAATAACCAATATTTTCTAGAGATATGCACAGAATGAACATAGGCACTTTGCTCCTGCTAAAGACCTTCTGGTGCAATTCTCAAAAATGCTTTGCACCTTCAGTTTCCACTTATGTCCAATGGAGTAGCTAATAGCTTGGCTTTTTCTTTTCTTTGATGTTCAGAACCATGCTGAATACTAAAATGTACAGACGATACACAGAACCAAAGGATATAAACAAGGTCTTAGACACTTTGTCATTCTTTCTCACAAATATTAACGAACAATTGTAATGCCTAAGTAAAGCAAATCAGATTACAGTCCTAGAAATGTAAACAGAAGATTTTAGCAATTGTTTTTCCTCTACAAAACATTGATATTTTGGCACAATTGCCTTCTCACAACCTGCTGCAGAAATAACACAAATACTGCTAATAATTCTAGTTATTACCAGTACTGTTCAACTCATAAAAAGTCAATTGTGCATTAATATGTATGCATGAAGAGATGTTTCTTTAAAAATTGCCTAGGATCTAAAGGCTGTGGATGGTGCTTGCATGTATGCCAAGGTATTTCAGGTCAGTTTTTGATATGGGATAAGATAGTGAATCTAGGATGGAATGCAATATAGGATTCTTCCTTTCAAGCATGATCATTTATGTGGACATGTGAACTTTTTTGAACATGGTGATGATGATAGCTCCAGCCCATGAAAGTGTATGCCAAATAAAACTTCACAGGCTGGCACTTACATCTTCATAAACTGTCTTGTGCACAAAATTGAATTGAGTATAGTTTTGCAACATTCATATTCATCTAGGGACTGCCATGATATTGCAATGTATGGGAAAAGCCTAGCAAAACCAAAGTAACCATATCATGCTTCTTTAGACTAATCTAGTAGCGCCCTGTGATACAGCCTGCCTTTGAACAATATCAAGCATTCATGGACTCACCAGTAAATTCTCATCTGATTACCTTTGGTACATGATGCTGTTTGTGGAAGGCAGACTCTAGAAAAGTTACATTTTAGATTGCAACTCCTAGAATCCCCCAGAGAGCCTGGTCACCCAGGGTAGGGCATCTTGGGAGCTATAGTCCCCCCCCCCAAAATTTTTTTTTCAGATTCTGATGCTAGATAGCTTGTGAGATTGCTGTCTGGATCATGTAACTCAGAAATCTGGTTGCAACCTAAAAGAAGCTTTTTTCTGGAAAAAAACCTTGCTTCACAAATGATAACTCTCAGACCTAATTTACTGTGCTGCGTGTGGCTATATTGTTTTTAAAAGCCTCTGAGAGACTTTGGGAGAGACCTTGGTACATTATTATGAAAAGGTTATTTTCAGTAAAACCTCACTAATTACATTTTCCTGGCCCGGTGATGCTTTAAGCTTTTGCTTCTTTTCAGATAGTGTTCACAAGGTTGTAGGGTTCTGAACATCCTTTTGAGTTATGTTTTCTGGGAAACTAAGTAAAAATCGAAAAGGCAATGATTTCCAGGCTTGTTGCTGGCCTAACTTTGGAGCTCTTGAATAAACTCATTTTATCCATTAAAGGTAGTCTAGGCATTCCGCTCTGTTAACATGGTGGTCAACAGGTTGTCCATGGGAAGCTCACAAACAAAATATAAGTACATCAACACCATCCCATTTGTGTGTTCCCACAACTTATATAAAGAGGCATAGTGATAAGGGAGTGAAATATCATAGGGATGTAGAGAGTTGTCTTATACTTAATCAGACCATTGAGCCCTCTAAACCAATATTATCAACTCTATGAAAGTGAGGCTTTTCAGTAGGATTCTTACCTAAGCCTATCATGAGCCCTATCTGCAAATGTTGGAGGTTGACCTGGGACTATCTGCATGCAAAGCATGTGCTCTGCTACTGAGCCATGGTTCCATCCCAGTACACCACCCAGTATTCCCTGTTGTTCTCTCATCTAAGCACTAAAAAGTCTCAGCATGGTGGTGTTTAACATTATTCATATCTACTGATAGCCCCAATTTCTACGAGGAATGAGCATGTCCCATGCAATTTCTTTAAAAAACAAACAAACCTGGAGGTCTTTATTTCCACCAAACCATTGTTGCCATGAAGTCAACTTTGACTTATTGGGATCCTACAAATAATGACACCTCCAAGAGCCTCCAAGAGTCATCAACAGCCCTGTTCAGGTCTTACAAACTCAGGGCCGTGGCTTCCTTGACTGAATTAATCTACCTGTGGTGTGGCCTCCCTTTTTTCACATTTTCTTCCACTTTACCAAGCATTACCATCATAGTGATGTCAACTCATGGTATGTCCAAAGTAGGATAGCCTCAGTTTAGTCATCTTTGCTTTTGCTGAGAGTTTGGGCTTGATTTGCTCAAAGGGCTTATCTACACCAGGCAAGATATGCCTGGTCCCTGCCAAAGTATCCTGCTTCCAAAACTGGCCAGTCCCCCTCCATTACCTGCAGAAAATGGGCTGGAGTCCAAACAGGACACTGAAGCCACCTCTGCCATTTTCTCACTAATGTGGAAGCCAGAGAGGGTCTCGCAACATGTGACTGCAGACTCTCTGGATGTGACCAGCCTCAGTCGCATGCTTCAGGACCCCTGCTTGGCTTTTGGAAGAGCCATGGAGCTGGTGGCAGCAGTGGGGAACAGCATTCTGGGATGGGCTCCTGCAGACACACGGGGCCTGATCTGGAATAAACAGAGTAAACTGGGTATTTTCTTAAGACACGGTAAAGGGCCCTGTCCTGGCTTGCCCCCATTCCAGCCCCATATCTGCCCAGGGGTTGTTTGAACTGTCCGGTGGCAGATTGGCTTAAATGCCCTGCATTATTTGGACTGCAGGGCTCTGGAACTGGGGCAAGCCTGGGTATTTGGCCAGTGTTGACAAGCCCTAAGATCCATTTATTTGTCTTTTTAGCAGTCCATGGTACCTTGAGAACTTCCTTCCAGCACCACATCTTTTCCTATTAGGTTTCTTCACAGTCTAGCTTTCACAACCATACATAGAAACCCGAAATATGATGGCAACACATTGGTTTGTCTAATAAATAGAGACTAACTTTTATTTAATGCTTGGTGAATTATACAATTATTATCCAAAATCCAAAGTAGCTACTGTTGTAGTTACATTTTTTAAAACAAAAAACCCTCTCCTAACTTTCCTGTTTGTCAAAAGTAACAACTAGCTACAATTTTAGTTCCTTGTAAAAACAACAACCCCTCCCCATGCTATAAGCTGCTGCCCTGTAGCAAACCCCCCCCCCACATTCTCCTCCCATCCACCTCATCGGCACTTCAACATATACAGCAAAGCATGAGGCAGCAGCACAAGACACAGCATGTTAAACTCTTTTAATTGGTTTTATCTGGGTTTTTAAACTTGTGAAACTGTTTAATATGCTTTTAGTCTTTTAGTATTTACACTGTTTCAAATTTGTCAAATTGGTTTTATTTGTAAGCTACCCTGAGAGCTGTAAAGAGAGGACATGATATTTAAATCCAAATAAATAAATAAATAAATAAGCCAGTACTTAAACCATGTAATATTCCTCTTCTACCAACTGTAAAAATAATTTTAAAAGTTTTAATTATAGTGCAATCATTCATTGAGTTAATCTTAATGTAATTTATCAGGGAAAAAAATGAATACATTACATGTTCTGCCTTTATTAGCTTCTGCCCAATGTCTATCATGAATTTCTATCAGTTACAAATGTGTGGTAAGAATCAGTTACAGAATATTCATAGAGCAGCTGTTCAGAGACAATTAAACTTAAAGCCATGTGGTTAGTACAGAATGTGAATTTATACTGAACAACAGGGGGGTAATTTAGGGACAGGGTGTTCATAAAGGACAGTTTATAGTCCAAGGAAGCATGTTTTAAACACTGTTATTCAGCACTTAACATGCATAGGCTGCAATCCTGTATTCTGCATGCGGACCTATGCTAGGCTAAGCCATATGCCACACCCTCCAGATTTACCATCTAACCTCTGAATCCCCCCCCCACCTGTTCTGTGCCTCATGGGAAATTGGCAGGATCATAGAATCATAGAATTGCAGAGTTGGAAGAGACCACGAGGGCCATCCAGTCCAACCCCCTGCCATGCAGGAAATCACAATCAAAGCATCCCCGACAGATGGCCATCTAGCGTCTGTTTAAAGACCTCCAAGGAAGGAGACCCCACCATGCTCCGAGGGAGTGCGTTCCACTGCCGAACAGCTCTTACTGTCAAAAAGTTCCTCCTAATGTTGAGGTGGAATCTCTGTTCCTGGAGCTTGCATCAATTGCTCCGTGTTCCAATCTTTGGAGCAGCAGAAAACAAGCTCGCTCCATCCTCAACGTGACACCCCTTCAAATACTTAAACAGGGCTATCATATCACCTCTTAACCGTTTTTTTTCCAGGCTAAACATACCCAGCTCCCTAAGTCTCTCCTCATAAGGCATGGTTTCCAGACCTTTCACCATTTTAGTTGCCCTCCTCTGGACACGCTCCAATTTGTCAATATCCTTTTTGAATTGTGGTGCCCAGAACTGGACACAGTATTCTAGGTGAGGTCTGACCAAGGCAGAATAGAGCGGCACTATTACTTCCCTTGATCTGGACACTATACAGTACTTCTATTGATGCAGCCCAAAATCGCATTGGCCTTTTTAGCTGCCGCATTACACTGTTGACTCATGTTCAACTTGTGGTCTACTAGGACTCCTAGATCCCATTTGGCCATGTGTCTGTAGCCAGATGCAAAATGATTACATTGGAACTGAGATCTACTGGGGTCCTCTGGTGATCTCAGTGCTGCTGTTAATAATTTCTTATCTGGCTTTGAGGACATAGCCAGAAATTTCTCTAAACCTGCCCTCTGCCTATAAGGCACAGAATGGCCATATGGTGGTAGTGATGGTTTTGGAGGCTGGTATGGTAAGTTGGGGGGGGGGGCTTTGGGTGATGAGGAGGGAGGGAAGGAATAATGACCTCTGCAGTGCCCCCCCCCCAAGGACATACACAGGCAGAATGGAAAATTAGGTGTGTATGCCAGTAACAGGTTGCCAGCCATAGCAAGCAATAGACTTTCTAAGCACATCAATATTTTAAGAGTATCGTGCAGCTATCGGAGGAAACTGCCTACTCAATAATGCAGATCTCTGCACTTGTTATTCTTAAATTCTTTTACCTCTGCACAAGGAAATACGGTGGAATTATCAATGGATTTAAAGGGGATCACCTGGAATACACCCTGTTAGAATTCATTTGTTACCATATGTTTGGCCATTAGCCATAAAAATGGCCTCCCCACAACCCTCTGCAAATAGATGTTGCTTTAATTATCCGCAGATCTCATGCAGGAGAGAGATGATGTTAAAATCTACAGGCTTCCATCACCCCAGAGGTGTAATTAGGATCTCAGCGTGAGAACTATTGATTGGTTACCAATTGATGCAGTTAAGTTGATTGGTAAGTGAATTAGATTTGGAACGATTTGTGACTCTTCGCCTTGGGACCCCATAGGGATATTGTGTTTACACATTACACATTTTATTGATATGGGAAAATAAAGAGAAACAGAGCAAATGAATAATCAATGATGACTGGAAGACATAAGATGGCTAGTCAAACCATTCTTCAGTCTATGTGGGGAAAGTGTGGCTCTTCAGATGTTGTTGGATGACATCTTCTAGTATCGCTCACATTGCTTGTTCTGACTAGGGCTGATGGTGTTTGCAAATATCTGGAGGGCTACAAGTTGCCCACGGTAGAGGTAACTGTTTGAGGAGAACTATTTGCATTTACAATATTTGCTTATGTACAAATAGATGTGAGAAGAGTCCTGGTGGACTGAGTCCAAAGTCCAATTCACCACATAGCAGCAGTCCTTAAAGTAGAAGTAGTGGTAGCACTAGCAGCTGTCTGAACCTGTTGGATTTCCTTTTTGCTAGTCTGCTGCAAGACCAAAGCATGAAAGTAAGTAACTATAAATGAGTAGTTATTTGCAATCAATTCTCTTTTGTTCTGGCTTGTGCTATGCCTTATGATGCTTACTTATGCTCTGTTGTGGGTACTGAGGCTGTTGTAAGGTGGAGAGAAGACTATGACCATGTTGGTGACTTGCACTGGCATTACTGTTCATTACCCTAATGTAAACACTTTCTCAAGACATGCATAGGAGCAGTAATAGTGGTGTTGGTAACGATGAAAGCTATTTCTGGCCAACAGGATTGTGGCCAAAATGTTGAACCTTTGACCAGTGTTATATGACATTTATGTGATTCTGGGGATCAACAAAGTAAAGCATTGGTCGAGATCCTAAATCAGGAGACATACATGTCTCACATAGCTATATCTCGTATGCAGTCTACAAATCCACTCTGTAATCCACACAGCCCCCCCCCAACAATACAGTTATTTCTGGGTACTCAGTGAGTGGGAGGTGGTGGATCAGCAGTAATGTGTCCAGCTATTTCCAGTTATTTTCCTCTAGCAGGACACACTGGACTTTATCAGACAAGCCCCTTTAAATGTTCTTTTGTTTAATAAAAAATCCATTTTTATGTCAGGAAAAGAATGTCCCCACCATACTTACCTTCTCTCCCAGCAAAGGCTTCCCAGCAATGAAAGAGAAAGTGAGCAGAGCTCCATTCACTTCCTCATTCAAAATCCAATGGATTCTTAAAACAAAACAAACACAGGAAACGTTTCTTTTAAAGCACAGGAACACACTTTAAAGTCCCATATAACCCAGGGAGGGCCATAAAAAGTGTGTCACTTACCTGGATGTTGCAATCTCACCTGGAAGTGTTCACATCAGACCAGCCATTCACACTGCATTCAGATGAGTACAGTGGCACAAGATTTTACACGCTGGTAATGCCAGCACAAAAGTGCCATGGGGCTCAATAAACAGGATATAAACATGAAAGGGTGATATCATGTGGTACACGTACCCTTTCATATTTATGTGGCATTGTTATGATGCCATATTTAGTGCGTCTG
This sequence comes from Gambelia wislizenii, assembly GCA_030847615.1. Taxonomy (NCBI): domain Eukaryota; kingdom Metazoa; phylum Chordata; class Lepidosauria; order Squamata; family Crotaphytidae; genus Gambelia; species Gambelia wislizenii. The sequence goes on from JAUMIR010000004.1 coordinate 25,926,108, forward strand.
ATAAAGTCCACTATGACAGGCACCTGCAGGATCTCCAGGGGGGTGTCCCTGCAGATGGTGTCCTTGCAGCATGTCCAACTAAATGAAAATAGCCAGATGCATTGCCACTGATCCCCTCAATCTCTGACAATTTGGAAATGGCCATTTTGTAGGGAGTTGAGTGGCTTACATGGGGTTTTTTGGTGGTGGTGGGAAGCTTTTGATCATTGCATGGTTGGAACAGAATTCTGGTCTTTGTAACAACCAAAAGACAAGGTTTTTTAAATGTTCAAATGTCATGATAAAAGATGATTTATTGTAATAGTAGTAAGCCACAGTAAACTTTAGGTTAATGTGTGAATGAAGCCAGGTTCAGAACTACTGATGGCTTGAAGCTGGCTTCTTTCCAACAAGCCATAGTTAAGTTTACTCAGAGTTTGTCTGGTTTAGGTGAAATGACAAGGTGCAGTGAATTGAAAATAGAAGCAAAGGTTTTGAAACTCTTGAGTTGCAGCCATGCCAGAATAGTTGGGGTGGGGGAATAAAAGCATGCAAGCTTAATTCTCATTCCAAAAGTATAAACGTGAGTTATTATGTCATTTTTCATGTAGTTTCATATTATTATGAGAAGTGATATAACAACATTTCTAAGCAGGGGTGAGTAGAAGGTTGATCAGGATCTCTTGGTAGATCTCTGAATGATTATAGTAGATGGCTCTGGGTTTCTTTACCCCAATTGTTTCACATAAATGAATAGCAACAACAATAACAAAAAGTCTGCCATCCTATGCACCTTCTTGTTTGATTGATCAGTGCATATTACACCTGAGCCTCAGCCCTCTTATTTTTATAAAATGAGACTTGATCCATATCCAACTGCCTGTTGCTTAAAATTGCAAGTTAAAAAAATCTGCCATCATTTGCCTTATGCTAGCACCTCATCTTTCACCTTTGTGTTTCTCCTCACATGTAAAATAAATCAGATGATGAAGATGCAACAAGTCTGGTTTCCAAAAGGAAGAAAAAGAAGGGATCACGCCATTTGTAAGTGCACCTTGATTTCTTCCATCCTCTGAAACCAGACTAGCCACATCTTTGTCAACTAAATTCCCTCCCCTGTTCACCCCTCCAAATCAGCAAGTAGCAGCATCTGTGGCTCCTCCCGGGGCCCAATAGGTGTGAGGGCAGGTGGAGAAGGTGGAACTGTTCAGGTAGTGTTATGAAGCATCTTGTGACTAGTCTAGAAAGCTATATGTCCTCTGGTCTCAGGTGTAGAAAAGAATCACAATACAACATCCGTCCATGTCTGACACCCTCCTTGGGTTTTCCCTGCTCCTTCTGAGCTTAGTTGCAGTCCTCATAGTAGTTGGGAGATTGCAGAATCCATGTGTATGCATGTATGGATTGTCCCAGCAACAATATATGGTAGTGAGGTCTCCCTGTTGTAATGTATTTTGTAGAGATTTAGTTTTGAATGGGTGATCAAGACCTATTAGTTTTACAAAATATCTGCTCATGGTGGACATGAAAACTCTTAGGAGTGGTTTGGTGATATAGATCAGGACAATTGCTTTAATTTGTCATCCTGAGTACCACTTGCACCTCAAAATTTACTACTACACTACTGTCTTACACCACTGCCTTAGCTTACATTGTTGAGTGTACACACTTTTAAGTGTGAATTTGGAATTTGTATAGACCTAACAATTCTCCTGCCTACAACTTAATAGTAATTTATTAAAATCAGTTTGTTGTCCCTCATTTGTTTTACATTTTCATCAACAACTTAAAGTTTTGTGGGTTTTATTATTAAACATTGAACACTAAAGATTTTTTTTGGAGTGACAATTAACATTTCTCCTTAGTTAAATGTATTGCTGGTCAACTTAGAAACAATTAATTAACAAATTAATTGTAAGGGTTTTTCCTAAGATTTAAATGCCAATGAATTAATTTTCCATTAATGATCTCATGTGCCTGGGTTAACAGTAATGTTTGTAAGCTGTGCTCCTTTGGAACCAGAGTAGCTTCTCCACACTTTTCTTGAAGTAATCTCTGGGGAGGGAGAGAAGAACAGGCAAGCACAAATCCAACAAGGCTAGGACCAGTAGCTGAGGAAAGGCCCTCCATCCATCCCAGCTGCCACTGCTGTGGCCTCAGAGGGAGAGAAGAAAAGGCAGGCACAGATCCATTGTGCCTATGCCCATCCACTGGTGAGAGGCCCTTCCTTGATTCCAACTGCCCTGTTTTAGCCTATGAGGGAGAGAAGAGCAGCCAGGATCTGCTGGGAGTTGTGTAAATGGTCAAAATAACCTTCATGGAATTTGCTGGGAATCCTACCTGTCTAAATTGGATTCTGCACCAATCCATGCTATTCAGAAGGAGGGGGCCCCAAACAGCAAAAACAATGCAGGAAAAGCCTTGGCAGCTCTTCCCATAGTTTTTAAAAAAACAGCAAGGGAGGGGGTGCACATTTCTGCTCATTAGGACAAGCGATTCAAAGGGAAGTGCAAAGCTGATCGGCTGGGTGAGCATGGGGGTGGGGCTTGCTAACAGGGCAAGCACCTGCTACTGCCCATGTTGGATATTCACCTTAGTGAGCAATCACTAAGGTGATAAAATGGGGTTGGGTTCCCCCCCCCCCCGCTTTCCTGTTAAATTGAAAAATCGCTATGTTGCTCCAGTGCACCTTAGATGACGTTTTAAAAAAAGTTCATCGGCAGTGAAAAACTAATGCAAGTAAAACACTTGTGACCACCATCTGGCATGCGAAAATTCTGGGGCCAAAAACACCATTAAGACATGGCACTGCTGCTGTGAAATGTCATTATTGCAAGGTATTCCGTTTCCCTCCCCCTCATGTAAATGGGCTCCTGGACTTAATCTCCTCCCTTACTGCCATGCCCTTTACCTTGTGTCTTTTTAAACAGTAAGCCTGAGGGAAGATAACTGTTTTGTTGTTCTTTTACTTGTAAAGTGTCATGTACACCAATGGTGCTATATAAACAACAACAAGAACACAGCATATATTGCATTATATTACAAAGCAGGATAGTCCTCAGCTACCGGGTTGCTATCTGTGAAGAATTTGTTTATTAGAATCATATTGATCTTATTCTCAGGATCTTTCCTGGTGAATTGCAAAAGCAGTTTTATCAACCTGCATCCATACCATAACAGTTACATTGAGGAAATGTCCTTGAAGATGGTGACATGTCTCCTTAATTAACCCCTTGGGAAGTAATTTAAAACTAAGAGCTTGCTTATGCAATATACCTACAAATACTTACATGAAGGAAGTTTAGACTTTATATAGCTGATTAAAGGTGTATCTTAAAGTAAATGATGACTGATTCAGCAGAGATAGTTGGGATATGTATCCTGGGGTGTGTTGCAGTGAACACTGCGAAGTGTGTAGGAAGAGAAGTCTGTCTTTATAAATACAGGGATAAGCAGAGGGAATTTGCCAGACAGGATAACTGACCATTGTTTACCTCTCTATGTCTGCCATATACCGACAGAAACATGTTTCTTCTTATACTACTTATCATGGAACATACTTGGTATATTGGCCCTATAATTAAAACATCACATTTTTTGAGCCTTAACAGTAACGTTCTATTCATTTTGCTCAGTCCCACTGTGTTCAATGGATCTTACTCCCAAATAAACGTGCACTGGATTACATCCTGAGAATTGTTTTGCTGTGTGTCCTCCAAAGTTTGGAGTGGGGATGGGCAAAACATGCCCCCACAAGGCTGTTTATGTGGCCTTCCAGTCCTTCCCCAACTCCTGCACACTCTGTCTTTCCCGGAAAAAGGTGAAATGGGTACCAAGCACTGTAGGCTATATTTCAGAGGAAGGAACTGTCAAAATCACCACTGAGTATTGCTTGCTTAAGAAAACCCTAAAAAATTCATGAGGTCACCATCAGTTGACATGCAACTTGAAGGCACATACACACACAGTTCATGGTAGTGCACTAGAGAATTCTACGTAGTCCTCCAGACTATGAATCTCAGGATTCCAATGGATGGAACCATGGCAGTTAAAGAAATATTGATCTGTTATAATCTTAAAGTGTCAATACACCTCTTACCCTCCATACTTTAAGATGTGTGTGGGTAGAGGGAGAAGAGAGAATAGACTTGTGAGGTGGTCTGCTATACCTTAATTCTGTGCCATCGGCTGCTATTGTTATGCCATTTGTATTCATGGCCCTTCCAACAGTAAACTGTGAAATGTAAGCCACATAGAAAAGATGCCATTCTGCTTCAGGATTTTGCAAGGCAATATTCCAAAAGAGTTTACTAACTGGAAAGTTGCAGTTTGCTTCTTGGTCCTTAATTATGGTTGGGAAATGTTGTCAGTCATTAATAGAAAATTCTATAATCACATGTAAGGAACACCCTAAGTTTCTACCTGTTTGTTATACACTTTCCACCCCATAAAATCTTTATCATGGTGAATACTATAGCATTAAACACCTGGTGATTTATCCTCCCCCCACCCCTGACGATGGAATTTGGAGAAGCAGATGATTGAGACTCAGTGATGCTTTTTGGCTGGATTTCTACATTTATCAGTGAATTTGGGAGGAGCTCGGCTGAGATTATATCATGAGTGCAGCAATCAAATCTGAAAGAAATGGCACATTGTTGTCCTGATGGTGTCAGTGACAATTAAATGAACTGCGGGTCATTGTGTTAGTGTTTTGCACATGAATGAATTTCTGTTTGAATGTAATTTTTAAATAACCTTGCAGACCCTGTGCATCAGCTGGAAAACCACTACTGCCAGGAAGGCTCAAATTGGATCCAACATAGTTCTTATAGTTTATTTTTCAAAGACTTTTCAGCATCTTTTCAAGACTAAAAGAGTTTATAAAGGCTTTTCGAAGGGAGATGCAAAAAAAGGGGAAAATGGGATGTCTATTTATGTTTGCAGGGAACCTGGGCTTGAACCAGGGTCCTCAGTAGACCAGTTGTGGTTGGTGATGTCCATGTCACTGGGGCAGTGAGTCTTTAAGGGAGCTGTCCAATGTGCTGAATCCTATCTCCCACAAATATTCATCACCTTGCACAGTTCTTTTGAAGTTATAAAACCCAGAGAAGATTCATGGCACTGTCATGACAAGAAGAAATAATGCACATACCTGCACTTTATAGGCAATTAGCAGCAGCATTCCTTTGTTTCCATGACATTTTGGCAAAAATGATAGTATGTGGAGCTCTCCTCTGTGATGCTCAATGGCCATGAATCAAGTTGGCAGCCAGGTCAGTTTTGCGAGAGAGGGGAGGAAGGTGAAGGGGATCCATCAGCAGAGCGCCCGGAGACAACAAAGGGGGCAGCCACCATGAGTAAGAGGAGGAGAGCCACCTGCTCTTCACCCATCCTCATGGTGGTGGCGGCGGCCTCCAATTCTGGCTGCAAAGGGATGCTAAGAACTGCCTGGCCAGCCACTCAGAGAAGGAAAATGGGGTGGTTCTTCATGGTTTCATCTCACCTTCCATGGAAATGGCAAAGAACTGCCCCAAGCAGGTGGCCAGGCAGCTCCAACCATCCCTTTGCAGCCTGAATCAGAGACCACCCCCACTACGATGGGTGAAGGGCAGGCAGTTCTCCTACTCTGTGCTGGCTGCCCTTCTCATCATTTCCAGGCACTGCACGCTTCACCTTCCTCATGGCCAAGTTCACTTTTGACAATACAATTTTAAAAATAAAAAAATACAAAAGCACATGATCGCTAATGTTTAAGGGTGCTTGACAGCAAGCCTCCACATGTGCACATCTGACCAATTAGATGGAAAGTTCTGCCTCCTTGGTACTGCACAACGAATTGCATTGGGGTTTAAATGAGCAGGAATGCACATTTCCTGTGGAGCTTTAAAAAAAAAATGGGAAAAGCCACGAAGGCTTTTCCTGCAGAGTATTTTGAGTTTTTGGCTCCCCTCTTTCACAATATGTCAAACTGCTATGGGATCGCATTGGGACAATCGGTATTCTCCTTGCATTCTATGGTGAGTTTTTTCACAATCTAGACAACCCCATGGAAGACATAAAAACAAAATCCAAAATTAAAAAAAAAGAGAGAGATACCCTTATCAGCCAACCAAATGCAAAACACATGAAAGAAAAATAACAACGTTGGAGTCACAGGCCTACATGTTACTTGTGGTGTTCAGGTGAGAGAACTCATGCAGGCAGAGGCCACGCCTATGTACTAGTCATGTGGAGCTGAGACAAAAGACAGTAATTTTGTCTCAACTCCACATGGCCAGGACATAGGAGTGGCTTCTGCCTGTATGAGTTCCCTCACTTGAACAACAACACAAGTAACTTCTGTAACAGCATGTAGGCCTGTGACTCCAACATTGTCACTTTTCTTTCTTTCTAACTTCTTTTGACTGATGAAGAAATCAATGAGCTTTGAAATCTTGCATCATGTTTTTTTTTGCATTTGGTTTGCTGATAAAAGTATCATTTCTTGTGTGGATTTTGTTTTACTGCATGCTCAACACATCTACCCTTGAATGGTGTTTCCAAGATATGGAAGGCATCAGTGGCCACTGAATGTATTTATGAAGGGATCTAACTACTTTCATGAGGATGGGCATGTGAACAGGTATGCAAGTCCTACCGCCAACATCTTCAACTTTTCAATGTTGAGTTGGCATGTTTGCAGAGGGCTTTGATTCATATTCAACTGTCTGAACTGAATGTTAGTAGTAGGCTGATCCAGCACAGTGCAGACTGGTGTCTCCAATAGCAGAGAGGCAGTGATCTATTCTGGGTTTTAGCCTGAATTTCAAAAGAACTATTTAGGATGTAACATAGACATTATTGTCTCCCAAATAGGTTCAGCACCTTGGATCACTCCTTCAAAGTTCAGACTAAAACCTGGTTGGGATCCCCTGACTTAATGGTAGCAGAACCATCAGGCACTTTATCAGGGAAGCTGACCTTCTCCTTTACAAATGCACAGTGAGTGGGGATTGGCCGCACATCCGCATTCCCTTCCCACTTTTAGCCATCACACCATTAATTGAAGGCTTGCATAGGGCTAGTGTCCCAATATTCAAATCTCAACCACCTGAAATACCACAGACTGTATGTTCTTTTGGGTACAGAAGGGAACAGAGATATTTCATGTGAGCCAGTCTGATTAGCAGGCAGAATAAAGCCTCTGAATAATCAAAATCTTTCTAAAACTTGCTGTTTGCCTTTTTATTTTCTGGTCAATGGAACAGTTCTTCCTTTCTGCACCCTAGAATTCATCTTAAGCACCTGAGCAGTTGCAAATTTGACCTCCCAGTTGCAAATATGGGAATTGATGGTAGCTCTACCCAGGCTGTGAAACTCTCTATAAAAGGAGGCTGGTTTGGCCCTCTCTGTCTTGTTTATATACCAATAGGCAAAGTCCTGTTTGTGTAGGTAGGTGTTTGGCAATTAACTAATGGGTAGGCAATTTTTAAAATGATCCATTATTAAATTGATTTTGATTCAGCTGTGCTTTAATATTTGTTTAATTGTATCTTTATTTCTTTTTTTTTCAAAAAATTCTTGTGAATCATCTTGAATTCCAGCATTCAGAGAAAATCAGGATATAAGCCAAATAATTAATAAACTAGCAGGCACCATCTGATTTGAGAAGTGTCATTTGTGGCCTTTCACTTAACTGTTGAAAACTCAAGGTTTTTCAAAAGCTTCATTTATAGATAATTTCAGTGTTTGATACAGAATTTTCAGAGAAGATTTATTCATCTTATATAGCAATATCATCTTCTATACACTCAGTGATCATGTTTATATTGGGAGCAGAAGGAAATTGTTTGGAGTATGGAATATTGATTTTAAGGAGAAGGAGAGAGCACACTGATTTATCATTAGCATGGTGGCTGGAATTTGATTTGTTTTACAGTTGAAAGTGGGTGGAGAGTAGAAGAGATGAGTATATAATTTAATTCTGAATAACTGTCAGCAAACCATACATTTAAAGGATTTAAGGACCTGCCTTAACCTATGCATTGCTTTTAGTAGCATTAGACTATGAAACATCCATTTTTATATCTGTTCACAAAAAATACTCATATATAAACCTGTAACTGAAAGGACACTGATGTACATTTTCATTGGTATCACAGCAGTTAACAAAGATGGACAATAATACAGCTCTGAAAATGGAAGTCAGAACTGTGGGGTAATTAGAGTTGCCCTGTGTTGGGAATTCTAAAAGTTAAATTCTTTGAACTTCCCTCCAGCAGAGTGCTAGCTTAGAAGCATGGCTCAAATGTATTGCTTTGCCCTATGCTATGTATGACAAAAAGGAGGCATGCAAATAAGTTATTATAATGGTGTAGGAGAAAGAGTCATCCTGACTCACCAGACTGAAAAGGAGAAGAAGATGGCTGCCCAAGAAAAAGGGGGTGGGACAGACAGAAGTAAACCAATATACACACTAAGTCCAACAGGTTGCTCTATAGTATGAGAGTGTGGGGAAAAGAGAATGCTTCAATCTTTTCCAACAAGTACTACCTTCCTACTAAGTAAATATTCACTGTTTACATTATTGTTGCTTCAACTGTTGAGAGGATAATTGAATAGATAGCCCACGGTTGGTGTCTAATTTAGGTCCACCAATTTAAATTTGGTGTTATGTTTCAGAGCCCTTTCTAATAACTAATGGAGTGAAGCAAGGTTGTGTTCTTGCACCAACTTTATTTACAATCTTCTTTAGCACGATGCTCCAAAGGGCTATGGCAGAGCTTGAAGAAGACGACGGCATCTATATACGCTACCGTACTGATGGTAGCTTGTTTAACTTAAGCCGTCTGAGGGCTCACACTAAGACTCTAAACTATCTAGTCCGTGAGCTGCTCTTCGCCGATGATGCTGCCCTTGTTGCCCACACAGAAGCAGCTCTGCAGCGCCTAACGTCCTGCTTTGCAACAGCTGCAGAGCTGTTTGGGCTAGAAGTCAACCTGAAGAAAACAGAAGTTCTTTACCAGCCTGCACCACAGGACGAACACCACCATCCCCACATTGCCGTCGGCAAATCAGTGCTCAAGTCCGTTCAGCAGTTCACCTACCTGGGAAGCATCATCTCCTCAGATGCCAAGATTGACAAAGAGATCGATCACAGATTAGCAAAGGCATATAGTGCATTTGGAAGACTTCACAAAAGAGTCTGGAGCAATAAACACCTGAGGCAAAGCACAAAAATCAGTGTGTATAGAGCCATCGTACTGTCTATCCTCCTTTATGGATCTGAAACATGGGTCACCTATCGCCACCACCTACAACTCCTCGAGCGCTTTCATCAGCGCTGTCTACGCACAATCCTAAATATACACTGGACTGACTATGTGACAAATGTTGCTGTCCTTGAACAAGCAGGGATCACCAGCATTGAGGCCATGATATTGAGAACACAGCTGCGCTGGGCAGGGCACGTTTCTAGGATGGAGGACCATCGCCTCCCAAAAATACTACTCTACGGTGAACTCGCCACGGGTCAGCGTAAGAGGGGCGCTCCAAAAAAGCGATACAAAGACTCCCTGAAACAACATCTCAGGCTTGGCCAAATTGATCACCAACAGTGGTCCGCCCTAGCCTCACATCGGGAGGCATGGAGACGCAATATCCACAATGCTGCAGCCTTATTTGAGAACTCACGACGAACAAGTCTTGAAGAGAAACGACAACGCAGAAAGAATCACAACCCAAAAACATCACCCAAGGAGTCCTTCTGCTGTGCTTTTTGCAACCGGACTTGTTTATCTCGGATTGGCCTTTTTAGTCATCAGCGCGCTTGCAGAAGGCGCGGGATGAGTCCTTCCTGAATCTTCGTTTGCGAAGAAAAGCCAGAGAGATGTGCTAAATCTAGTGTTGATAACCAGCTATTATTTATTGCACTTATACCCTGCCTTGCTCCCAAAAATGGGATCCAGGGTGACTTAACATACTAAAAAAGCTAAAACAATTGCAGTGGGCCCTTGGTATCCACAGGGGTTTGGTTCCAGCACCCTCCCCCTGTGAATACCAAAATCCGTGGATGCTCAAGTCCCATTACCGGTATATACAATGGCAAAGTAAAATGGTGTCCCTTATATGAAGTTGCAAAGTTAAGATTTGCTTTTTGGAATTTTTTAGAGGAATATTTTCAAGCTGTGGATGGTGGAATCAATGGATGCAGAATCCATGGATATGTAGGGCTGACAGTGATTAAAGTTAAAAGAGAATTAAATATCAGTATTATTTTTTTTAAATATTAAAAACAGGTAAAAAAACCCCTAATAACGTATTTACAACTTAATTTCACTAAAAGACTAAAAAATTAAATAAAATACAGCACACCACATAACACACACACACACACAGAGTACAGCTATATAATTCAAATTCAAAAAGCCTGCCTAAATAAAAATGTCTTCACCTGTTGGCAGAAAGAGAAGAGAGAGAGGGAACCAACCAGACCTCCCATGGAAAGGAGTTCCACAGTCTGGGAGCAGCCATGGAGAAAGCTTTCTTCTGAGTCTTCATCAAACATGCCTGTGAAGGTGGTGAGACTGAGAGATAGCTCTCCCTTGCAGATCTTAAATCACACACTGGCTTATATAAGGAGATGCTTTTCAGATAGTCTGGACTCAAATCCTGTAGGTCTCTAAAGGTCAAAACCAGCACTTAAAATTCTGTCCAGAAATGGACCAGAAGTCAATGCAGCTGTTTCAACAGGGCAGTAACATGATCCCTGGTCAACAGCTTGGTTGCAGGATATTGGACCCACTGAAATTTCCAAAGGCAGCCCACATAGAACGCATTATGGTAGTTGAAATGGGATGTAATCAAGGCTTGTGTCACCATAGCCAGATCTGACTTCTCAAAGAATGGACATGGCTGGCACACTAGTTTTAACTGTGCAAATGTACTTCTGGCCACAGCCCAAACCTGGCATCCAGGCTCAGATCTGAGTCTAGGAACATACCCAAGCTGAGAACCCGAGATTTCAGGTAGAATGTAACCCCATCCAGCACAGGCTGAATCCGTATTCCCTGATCTGCCTTTCAGTTGTCCAAGAGTACTTTTGTCTTGTCTGGATTAAATTTCAATTTGTTCATCTACAGTCAATTTGTTCACCCACGTCCATCTGAAGGTGGACACTCTTTTAGTACAGAAACAGCTTCTTTGGAACTGGATAGAAGGAGTTTTGAACCCCATAACTCCAGATTACCTCTCCCAATAGTTTCATGTAAATATTAAACAGCCTGGAGAACAGACGTGAGCCCTGAGAGACACCACAGGATAGTGGCCAGGGTGTTGAATAGGCATCCTCCAGCACCACCTTCTGAGTCTGTCCCTGCAAGAAAGAACTGAGCCACTGTAAAACAGTGTCCCCAGGCCCCTCCCAGAGAGGTGACCCAGAAGGATACTATGGTCAATTGTATCGAAAGCTGCTAAGAGGTCTCGCAGAACCAACAGGGACACACTCCCTGTGTCTAGTTCCCTGCATAGGTCATCTACCAAGGCAACCAAAGCTCTGTCCTATAGCCAGGCCTGAAGCCAGATTGATGTGGATCTAGATAATGTGTTTCATCCAGGAATCCCTAGAGCTGAGAGGCTACCACATGCTCCAATACCTTGCTCCAAAAGGGGATATTGGAGACTGGCTGATAGTTCTCCAGTATGGTGGGATCCAGAGAGGATTTTTTCAATAATGGTTTCACCACAACTTCTTTTAGACAAGACGGAAACCTGCCTTGTTGTAGTGCAGCACTCACTACTCTTACCCAATTTGTAAATCTCCCTCGGACTGCTTTTAACAGCCAGGAAGGGCATGAATCCAGTATGATGGTGTGGCTCAGCTAGTTAAACTTCCTCCCAATAACCCTTTTTTTTGGTCTCAGGTGAGTGTAGGGAAACGAGGTAGAAGAAAGGCATAAGATGTATACCTTTAAGAAGATCAAAATGGTTCCTGGTTTGAAGAGTGCCATTGTTATGCAAGAGAAGGAAACTATGTGAAGGCCCTGGGTGAAATAAAACACAAAGAAAGTAGTTGAATGAAACTTGAGGGCTTCTGTCCATTGAATCTGGATGAACTCCTTACCCCAGTGGTTCTTAACCTGTGTCTGCGACCCCCAGGAGGCTGCAGTGGGGGGGTCTGTGAAGGCTTGAAGGCTGCTCAGTCCAGGTGAAAGGAAACAAGGCAAAAGCTGGCTGGCTTGGCCTGCACATTGCTGTTCAATCCGCTCTAGCAAACATGCAGGAAGAAGCAGGAGAAAATCTTCCCTCCCCCTCCAGTGCCTTTGAAGGAAGGTTTAATGGATGTTGTAATTGTGTTGTAATTGTTTGTTGTTAGGGTTTTAAATTTTAAGTTAAGCCTTGAGGTCCACAGCAACAAAAGATATTTAAAGGGTGTCTCTGGTAAAGAAGACATTAAGAGCCCTTTCCTTCCTTATTCATACATTCTTCCTTTATGCAACGACTATTCAGGCAATTATCATGGGGTGAGGACAACAGTTAAGATATTCTTGTTGGTCTCATGTCAGGTTCAGCAATTGCAACCCCAGTGTCCATTGGCAAAAAGATAATTGTGGGAGGGAAGAATGCATCATTGTTTATTAACTCTATTATATTTAATATATTTTTAATGATAGAGAGAGTTTGAGGTAACTAAGAAGTAAAAAGAACTTAACATTAAGCTGTAAAAAGCTGAAGAAGACAGTCTGGAAAAGCAAAGAGAGATGAATAGTAAATTCCAAGGGCAGACTAACTATTACAAACTCCGAAGAGCAGTATTTTCTGAAGATAATAGAAAGGAGGCTACCTAAATTTTCTGGGGAGGCAGTTCCACAACTGGTGCTGCATAAAAATCCTCATTGATACTACTCACCACTCTCAACTTGATAGGTGTTAGGATTAGAGCTTGGAAAGTTGCATTTAAGAAGAATGAATATGGTGACATGCGGAAGCTACCCACTACTGATCATTGGAAGAATGATGCTCTGGGACATACAGCAACTTTAAATGATGAATGAAAATGTCAGGCAGGTTTCTACGGGAGAATGTGGTCTTTCAGCTAAAATCATAGAGGTGGAAAAGACCCAAAGAGACCCAGTCCAGCCATCTACCATGCAGGAACACACAATCAAAGCACTTCCAACAGATGGCCATCCAGCCTTTGTTTAAAAACTACAAAAGAAAGAAACACTGCCAAACTCTGAGGCAGTGTATTCCACTGTTGAACAGTTCTTACTGTCAGGAAGTTTTTCCTAAAATTTAGGTGGAATCTTTTTTCCTGTAATTTGAATCCATTGCTCCGTGTTTTAGGAGATTATCAGACAGGAACGAAAAAAGTGTTACTGTCCCAGAATCTCTGCACCCACCCCACCCAATCCCAGTCCCACTACAATCACCTTCCCCACTGCACTTACCTCCTCTTCTGTCCACAGGGCAGCCCAGGAGTGAGAGGAGCTTCTATGGAGCTCTGTTCACTTTCTGGATCATAATCCCGCAGATTCTCGTGAGAAGACATGAGGGTGAGAAATTCAAAAATAAAAATAAAGGTAACAGGAAAAAAGTGACAGCAAGCACACAAACACACTTTAAAATTAACAAGTAACCCAGGGAGGGTCATACAAATTGTGTCACTTACCTGGATGTCACAATCTCACCCTGAAGTGTTCTGGTAGGGACCTCCTATTGATGCTGGGACCTCACCAGCATAATGGGGCACCTTGTTGCACACAGGCAACTCTGGAACACAAATGGAATGGGGGATCTATTGACGGCTTCTCGTGTCAATAGAAAGCAGCGCTGGTAGAATGTGTGCATAACGAGGAGGGATAATGTCTTCTGATAAGGGAGACCTTTTGTGATCTCCTGGCATTGCTGGAAAGCCACTTTTGACACATCTGATAATCTCCTTAGTCTCTGGAGCAGCAGAAAACAAGCTTGCTTCTTCTTCAATATGACATCCATTCAAATATTTAAGCCATGGCTATCATGTCATCTCTTAACCTTCTCTTCTCTAGGCTAAACATACTCAGCTTCCTAAGCCACTCCTCATAGGTAATGGCTTCTAGACCTTTTACCATTTTGGTTGTCCATCTCTGGACACATTCAAGCTCATCAATACCCTTCTGGATTTGTGGTGCCCAGAACTGGACACAGTATTCCAGGTGAGATCCGACCAAAGCATAATAGAAGCCTGGTGTCAAACTATTTAGGGCTTTAGATGTAAGAAGCAGCACCTGGAAGCTGTTTCCATTCCCAAACTAGATGGTGAAAAGAACCACACAGTCATTTCCATTTAAGAAAACCTGGAGTGATAAAGCCATCATTATCCCTAGAAATTGGAGTGATGAGTCACAAAGGATGGGTCACAAAGGGTGATAAGTGACGCCCCCAATCCTCAGAAGCTGGAGCATGGTGCTCTTTCATCAAGGAGGCATTAATACTCTTCATCACTTAATCACCCACCTGTTTCTCTGGAAGCTTTTAAATACCAGCATGGATAGGTATCCCCCTCTATTGATGTCGTTGGACTACAGCTCCCACCAACCTTAGTGATAATAGCCAATGTTGAGAGTTGCAGTGTAACAAAATCTGGAGGGAAGCACAATTCCCACCTCTGGTCTAAAGAGTTTGTGTACAGTTTTATCCCTTCAAGTAACATGTCCACCTCCACAGGCTGAACTCATCCATCAAAACTGGACATGTGGCTGCCTCAATGAGACCTTATCAGAGTCTTTATTCAGTAGGAAGTCCAAATCAGAGAGTGGCGATAATTTGTATCAGTATAGTGTTTTGGAGACTTGCCACAGCAGGCTTCACATTTGTTTTCTCCTGCAGATAAGAAATCTGGGCCATCTCTTGGTTTGTTTGTTTGTTTGTTTGTTTGTTTGTTTACAGAAAACACAACATGTGAACCAGGTGGGCAGAAATGCACCTTGGCAGCCACTGTGACAGCTGGAACAAGTGTCATAGCAAACATGGAGCATTGTTAAAAGATATAGATCCAAAAGAGTGAAGCAAAGATACCGGCAGACAAAAGAAAGTAGATTCTATTTGATAATATCTGAGATATAACATGCAGTGACCAAGATGGTTGAGTGTAGCATAGGGGGGCATTGTAATATGACATCCCCCCACAACCATTCCATGGCTTATGGAAAGTGGAAGGGATAGGAGAAGTGTTTGTCTATATTTCCATAGCCA
This sequence comes from Gambelia wislizenii, assembly GCA_030847615.1. NCBI lineage: Eukaryota > Metazoa > Chordata > Lepidosauria > Squamata > Crotaphytidae > Gambelia > Gambelia wislizenii. The sequence continues at coordinate 25,941,303 of JAUMIR010000004.1, forward strand.
GATACTCATCAACCACTGAGGGCTGTGAGGGTCCTCTGAACGTCTCCTTGGATGATGGAGACCCAGTCTGCATCTGGCTATGTGAAGACCCCACCTGCATGGTCTCTAGGCACCTTATGGAGCAGCAGTTGCCACATCAAGAGTAGTTCTTACAACTGGAATTAGTCCAGATGGAAGTTCAAGGTCTAGGTTTCATAGAACTCACAGCTGAATGGTTCTCAGGCACTTTCTGGAGCAGCAGTAGACTTTATTTTTCATTATCATGTGTCTTTGAGTTGATTCTGACTTATGGAGATGCTATCCTAAGGTTTTCATGGCAAGATTTATTCATTGGAGGTTTGACCTTGCTTTCTTCTTAGGCTGAAAGAGTGTGACTTGCCCAGGGAACCCGATAGGTTTCCATGGCTGAGTAGGGAATCATACCCTGCTTTCTCAGAGTCCAGTCCTCAAATCACATATCACACTGGCTCTCTTGTTCTAATTCTTGTCTTGCTATAGTGGCTTCTATTCTATTGCTGTGCCTCTCAAATCAGTGAGTACATTAAACATAATTAATGTCATTTTGTGTGAATCATCTTTTTATACCTAAAGGCACTAGATCCCATCTGATCTAGGAATCTAACCCTGATCTCCCAGAATGCTAGTCCAACGCTCCCTGAGTGCTAGTTCAGACCACTACCCCACACTGATAGTTGGCATCATATCCAACTTACACAATGGGAACAATCAGAGTAACCTAACCTTTGAGTTCAATGGGGATTATTCCTGTGTAAGTGAATCTACATTGCAGCCTAAAAGACAAAGTGACCTTTACCTTCACTCCATTCCATTTCCATTTCTCACACCCTCATCCCATATCTCGTTATCTCTCTCTTTGTCTTATATACGCAGAGACACGTGTTGACCTCCCCTTCTCAGTAAGACATAAAATACAGTTACAAAATGCAGAAATAAATAAATAAATAAATTGCACAGAAAACACTGCTATCCAGCCAAGGATGAGAAGACAGAAGCCCATACTAAGCTTCACAGATTCTCACTCTGCCTCTTTGCATATATTTACAAATGTGTAAACATAGACATGCATACATGTATTTGCACACATGTGTACGCACATTCGAAGTGAGGAGGACCAGAAATGCTAGGTTACCCAACAGTAGGACCTTTGTCATTCCAACCATGGAAAGACCAGAAATAAGGTTTTATAATTTGGTCCTCTGTAGACCCACTTCAAACCATTGCAAGCATTTGGACCAAACCCAAGGTTTCCTGCCCTTAGTGTGGAGTAGACCTCTTACTTCCAAGGAGCTCTCTTACTCAAGAAGAGTCTGGTATTTGCTGCCAAGTGACTCTGGGACCCAGTGGCATCTAATTAATCACTGTGATACAATAGGCTACAAGACAGTTTTAATTGATTAAAAATCATCTATTTTTTTTATAACAAAAGACATCTGAGATTACATATCCCTGGTGACCCCTTACTATGTGCACCAAATTTCTGGGGTCTAGTTTTCATGATTTTGGAGCTATAGTATAGACATACTCTCCCTCCCTGCCTTCTTCCCTCTCCTCCTGCTGCTGATGATTACAGTGTTATTATTATTAATAATCTGTGATGCTCTTTTGTGGCTGACAACTGTTTTAGAGTGAAAAACTCTTGGATTAATCTGTTGCAACAGTTGTGTTGACGGGGAGGGCAAAATGTCAAAAGAAGCAAAAGAGGGAGGGAGAGCAATTAGGTGCATAGAATCTTAACAATGCACTTCACGTCTAACTAGTTGAGTCTGCCTAAAGCAATTGTATTCCATGCCCCCCATCCACTTGCTGGTTTGGGTGTTAGTTTTAATAATGATATAATTAATGGAAAGATACCAGATTGCCTGTGAGACTTGCAAATGAAAACAGAAGTTATTTTGCATTGAATGACCTTGGAAGTGGTAAGTGGTGTTACTCATTATTATTATCAGGTAATAATGTTACTCATTATTAACTGAGAAAGCATAACACATAAATGTTTATCTCTCTCTTCTTTCCTTACCATTCGAGTTCAACATCAGGAAGCTGCTAAGGCATGGATACTGACAGAGAATAGAACTTACTGAAGCCAATAATTTGGGGGCTTTGGGGATATCTGGTCAAGGGAAAAGAACCTCCAGACAGACATGTTATGTACCCTGATAGTCCTAATCTTGGAATATCAAATAATTGGCTGTACAGTAGGACCCCCTGTACCCACGGGGGATTGGTTCCAGTGGGTCCCATGTATAATGAAATCTGCAGATAATAGTGAATACCCCCATTGCCATTGTTGTCACTGGGAGCCATCTGGGGGGGGGGTGAAGGGAGAAGGGAGGTATGAATTCTCCTCCCCTCCCTTTACCCCCCTTCACCATTGCCACCACTGGGACCCATCATGGGGGGTGAAGGGAGAAGGGAGGTGAGAAATCTCCTCCCCTCCCTTCACCCCCTTCATCATTGTTGCCACTGGGAGCCATCTGACAGTGAAGGGAGAAGGGAGGTGAGAATTCTCCTCCCCTCCCTTTGCCCATTCACCCTCCTGCTGTTGCCAACTATGGATAATTGAATCAGTGGATGGCGAATCAGTGGATACAGGTGTGCTACTGTATTTAATAATTTGGCTAAGATGGTCATCCATGTGGTTACAGGTAAACCAGAGACCCCCTAACACCAAGGTGGGATTCATGCAAGACCAAGGGAAGGGCCTTTAGAAATTTCCAAAAGCAAATACTATCAAGTGAGACTCAAAACCTAGAGGTGAGTCTCAATCACTAATCTACTCAGCTGTTGCAGGAAACCTTATTGCTTGTAAAACAAGATTTCCTTCTGCTGCTCCCTCCAGCAATAGACCTTGATATTTCTTATTCAGTTCCAAAAAATCATTAATGATTGTTAACTCTTCTGGAGTGACCTTTGTTCTGGTCTGGGAACCTCTGAGAACCATTGTATTTCACTCATAACTCCATATAAATACCACAGCAAACACCACCAAATTGCACACAGTTCCTCTTGACTCCACATCACACTGTGTAGCTAGGTCTGCAGCCCCTCTTCCTACATCTGTGCTGCTGGTTTGCTGCTAGATCCTCAGAACGCAACTTTGAGACCCCATTGCTGCAGGAATCTCTGCTCTACATGATAGGTGTAGTATCACCCACCACCCCCTTACTCTACTCCCCTATCCAAATCCTCCCTACTTTATTTGTTAGCCTTATGTAAGTGTTTGAATCCTGAGTGTTAGCATGAGTGCTGTGATATTAATTTTCCAATAAAGATCAATTAATTGTACTTTTTGACTTAGAGTCTCCTCCTTAGTACTGGTATACATATGTTAAAAGATCTGCTGTTGCCTGTTCTCTTGCTGCCATAATTGAGCAAATCAAATATTCCCCATTTTAATATTTGGACATTCCCCACCCATGGACCCCACACAAATTGGGTAACAGGTAAGCAGGAAGGACATCTCCTGGGTTAGACCAATCAAATACATCCAGTTCAGGATTCTGTTCCATGCAGTGATCAATCAGAGGCTTCTGAGAAACCCAAAAGCTGAGCAGGAAGGCAACAGATCTTGCCTGCTGTTAACACCAGGAACTGATATTCTGGCTACTGGTTCTGAACATGCAAGCTTCCTGTACTTGTTGCTATTATATGACTTCATAGGTGGCTGATACTCCATTATACTCCACTACTTTAACTAATTTTGTTTGAAAGATATCTGTTTAGCTTAAATCTAGTGTTGGGCATGCTAAGGTTGAATGAGCAAAACTGCTGGGTGGGGCATGGAAAGGAGATTACCTTCACAGCTTGAGTCTAATAGAATTCCAATTCAAAAGTTTTATCTACAGAGTTCAAAACGTATGTGTTATTTGTTAATTTTTAAAATAACATTTTAAATGGCCTTCTCTGCAAAGAGATAAGGAGAAGTATATACAGGTTGCGCCACTCTCCTCAGAGTTACATTCCTAGACTTACCATATGTAATGAAACCATGGATAATAGCAAACTCTATAAAGGATTCTCTGTACAAACATAGAGTTGTGGTGGAAGACCTAGAACAGTTTTTCTTAACCAGGGTTCCCTGGAACCCTAGGGTTCCCCAAGAGGTTGCTAGAGGTTCCTCAAGAGATTGTGATTGTGGGGGGAAAGCAACAGCAGTATACAGAGTAATGTTTGTGCAGGGGTTCCCTGAGACCTGAACATTATTTCAAGGGTTCCTCCAGCATAAAAAGGTTGAGAAAGGCTGACCTAGAAGGTACCTAGAAAGGATGCATCTAGGTATTTTCCAGGATGACTCTATGGTATGTGTCCCTATTTTTTGTCCTACAGATAAATGAAACTGTGGATATTGGTTCTGTGGACATGATGGGGGGAGGGGCAGCAACCTATATTTACACTTACTCTGAAGGAAGAGACAGACATATAAAATGGGTTAGCTGTGCCCACACTTTTTAAACTATTTATGCTGATACGCATACCAGTAGTGTGCAGAAAGGGAAGCTGGGGTCCTCTGTAGGCATAAACGCTCACCCTGTCATGAAAAAGCAATCCCTGGCCCCAGAGCTGAGCCTTTCATCCTAACTTACCCCTAACTTACCAACTTCATAAAAAGACCATCTAGAGGTTACCCCCTCCCTCAAACACCATGACAGGGACGTAAGTGGAGATTGTGGGACAGAAACACTTTTTGCGTTCCTGTCTGATAATCCCCTTAGACTGAAGTTGTATGCCCCCTGGTATACCAGCTCCAAGATCATAGGAAAGACTGGATTTCCCCTTTGAAAGTCAGATAAAGCCCTATCTTAGATTTTCTCCTACGTCCCTCATGGATCTTTCTATAGTTATTTCTACTCTAATAGGAGAGGTCCTACATTAAAAAAGAGGAAAAGGGGTTAGATTAGGGATAGAGTATGGGTAGAGTAGGCATAGCTCTGGATACCTAATATCCAAAATCCTTCTACCCCCACACCATGCCCTCATCATAGGGAGAAGTTTTAAACCCCCTGAGAACTAGTAAAAATATCTTTATTTTATTGCTCATGATGGGAGAAAAATTGTTTCATGAAGCAAAACAAGGAGGAAAGGAGCAGTTCTATATTTGAAAAGATGTACCAGTTAAAAAAACAAACAAGGAACAATACAGCTAATTATATATATATATATATATATATATATATGCTCTAGACTGTTTTTTCCCATTACATTTGAATACTGCAGTAAACATGGACAAAGTAGTGGGCATAGATCTTTAAATATATATCTATATCTATATATGTATGTTTGTGTGTGTAAGTTGTAACTACATGGACTATGAACACTCCAGCAAATAGTATCTGATTTGTGGAGGGATGTGAATAATATCTCTTCTGCTATGTTGCTGAATGAATATGTGGAAACCTTGGATTTCAGTACTTTAGATGTCAAAATGCTCCAGCCCTGGAGCCCTCTGACTTTACAACAGGATTGACCTATTCAAAATAATATTAACCTAGACACTCTCCACATCTTGGGTGGAAGCTGAAATATGTTTTGGTAGTCTGAATGTGATTAGGTATAGAGCTAACCCATCTCTCTCTCTCTCTGTGTCAGTCTCTATCTATCTATCTGTGGGAAAGGGGACCGGCATTTCTTTAAGGGTGTAATCTTGTGGTCCTTGGAAGGGATGTTGCAGACACTACAGAGTAATGTGGATCTCCCTTTCTGTGAGTGCTGATGAGGTTATGTGCTCAGGAAGAGGTCTACCTTTGAAAGTCTCCTTGTATGGATTGTGAAGAGCTCCACCGTCATTGCTTCTCCACTGCTAATGGTCCAAAGCTGTTAGGAAAGGAGGTAGAAAAAAAATGACTTCATTGGAGACAGATTGGAGAGACCTTGGATCTACTGGATCCAAAGTGCTTTCATTTCCCCAACATGTTCCAACAAGTGAGGAAAAAAACCATGTCAGTCTGACTTAATTATTTTCACTTCTAGTGAAAGACATGTGAAGGAAAATGAAAAAAAGATCAAGGTTAACAACAACAAAAAACTAACAAGAGGAAAGATCTCCCCCATGTACATTTATACATTCTGCCCAGGCCAACACAATCTCAGCAGAGCTGAAAGGAAACAGTGACACATCACCCTGTGGAGCACATGGAAGATACAAAGACACTGTAAAGTGTCATAAATAAAAATGCTGGCAGCAAAAGGTCAGGAAATGCCCTGCTCCTTTTTAAATGGAAGATGTTGAGCTAAAGAGGCCAACTGGGCTGATTTACTGCTAGCTATAAATTAGCTCAACTAAGGCAACTTTGCTGCAGACAAATAGCTCTAACACTGTCTGGCAATGTTGGCTGATATTCCTGGCTTTCTGGATCTCTGATCCTCAGCATGTACCTCACACTAATCTTTCTGGAAATTTCCTTATCGGTTTTGGACAGTGCTCTAGACTGTTTTTTCCCATTTGGACCTCAGACTGCCTGGACCATGTTTCTGCTTCTGACTGAACCCCTGTGTGATCCCTGGTGCATGTCTGGTTTTCCCCATCATTTCCTGCAGACTGTAGGTATACTTACCAAGACACTTACTGGGCTTAAACAGGACAGCTTAGCTCCTTCTCTTCATCCCCATATGTCCTGAGTGGATCTTTGTAAGTGAACAGATTTTGTAAAACAATGTAACTGCAATTCTATGGGGATTACTTCTGAGTAGAGTGAATAATTTTTATATAAGAGAAGGTTAATTTTTGGTTCTGCTATTGATAAACAATTGGCACTAATTGGAAATCATCCAAAGATCTGCCAGTAGATCTAGATTTATCTTCTGCCCATATCTCAGATATGTCTTAGGCTCACCTCTACTATCACACATAGATAAATGCGTGTAAACCTAATGAACAAAATGAATAAGAAAGTGACCATGAGAGTTCATTTCTGGTGTCAGTCATATACAAAAAAGAGTAATGGGTAGTTCAACCTATATATTTCCTATCACTCAAAGAAGCAGAAGCAATATTTAAGTAGAAAGGTCTGCATTTTGGAGGGCACTGAAGTCAATAGAAAATAAGCATATATTTAAATGTTTGCTTTGTGTGAAGTCACAGCATTAAAGTCTTGACCAAAGGCCTTTTAACTTTCCTACATCCTCTCCCACTTTTTTTTGCTGCCACTCATGGCTAGATATCACTCATGATCAAATTTAAGCTGATTTCAATGTGCCCACAATTTTCTGTGGCTTGTTAAGTGCTAGAATGCTCTTCATTTATATGTGAATCATGTAAAACTACAGTGAACACAATTGCTATTTCCATGGTATCCAGATTCCCATGTCCCTAAACAGCACAAGTTATGGCCATGATCATTTTCTTTCTCACTGCCCCCCTTCTTCTTCTGGGTTAGACAAAGACAGCCAGGAGATCTCTTTTAACAGAATAGCTTTTCTCCTGTTTTTATAACAGCTTTCCCTTACTGCACAACCAGTTTTTATATTTGCTGCTTTATAACAATAAGAACCTGTGAAAAGGCATCGAGGAAACAGAGAGCATGGGGGATATAGAAATTCCTTTCTGTGGTCTGCCAATGAAATTCACAACAGCCTCTTCATACATTCAAAGCAATGCAGATCACGCAGCATCAGGTCACTGAGTTGACTCAAAGTCCCCAAGAAAGCCACATGTTGTGAACATCAACACCTTGCGCAAGATTTCCTTCAGTTTAAGGTGTGTTACTGAAGAGATGACATAACAACTATTTCTTCCCCTTGGGAGGCAGGCAAGGGTCAACAGAAGCTTCCTGGTGGTGCTTGCAAATTAAAAATGGATACCAATGGCAGCAATTATGCAGCACTGAGAGAGGAAAATGGGGGTGGTTGGGAATGTGAGGAATGCAACAATATGTTGCCTGATGGACCCACTCTGATAAATGTGAAAAAAGGAATTTGCTGTTCATTGTTAGGCTCACTTTCTTCTGGCATGAAGGCAAGGGAATAGAGATGCCTTTTATCTTAAAACTGAAAGCACTTCCTTGATATAAAGTCAAGGCTGTACATTATGAAGCTTAGAGACTGCAAAAATAATGCAGTCATATTTTTAATAATAATAATAATAATAATAATGAGAATGCAAACTTCGAGCTCCCCCTACTGTTTTTCTTGAGCTTGTGAAAGGGATTCCTCAAATGCTTTCATCAGCATTATATACGTACAATTCTAAATATACACTGGACTGACTATGTGATGAATGTTGCTGTCCTTGAGCAAGCAGGGATCACCAGCATTGAGGCCATGATATTGAGAACGCAGCTGCTCTGGGCAGGGCACGTTTGTAGGATGGAGGACCATCGTCTCCCCAAAATAGTACTCTACGGTGAACTCACCACAGGTCAGCATAAGAGGGGTGCTCCAAAAAAGTGATACAAGGATTCCCTGAAACAACATCTCAGGCTTGGCTAAATTGATCACCAACAATGGTCCACCCTGGCTTCACATCGGGAGGCATGGAGACGCACTATCCACAATGCTGCAGCTTTATTTGAGAACTTACGCCGAACAAGTCTTGAAGAGAAATAATCACAACCCAGAAACATCACCCAAGGAGACCCTCTGCTGTGCTTTCTGCAACCGGACTTGTTTTTATCTTGGATTGGCGTTTTAGTCATCAGCGCACTTGCAGAAAGCATGGGGTGAGCCCTTCCTGAATCTTCATTTGTGAAGAAAAGCCAGAGAGAAAGGGAAGCGGTGCTGAACTCACTGGCCATGCCTAATGTATAGAGTTGCCAATTGTCTGGAGCATTCCATGCCCTGAGATTTCCTAGACAAAACCTGAGACCTAGGGATAATCCCATCTGATGTCCCAGGGGATGGGCCTTGGTGATACCATTAAACACATTCATGAAGTATTAGAATTGCTGAAATCATGTCATTCCAATATAAAACAAACAAACAAACAAATAAACCATAAAGTCTAACAAATGAAATAAAGGATGGAAGAGGGGAGATTTTTGGAGAGTCTATAGCAGTTTCTCCAAAACAGACTGCAACAGTGACAGCCAGCAACACAAATATTTTCTTTTCCTTTCAGGGCAAAGCTTTTGTCCTGAGATTCCTTCCCTCATTCTGGAGAATAGGAGCCAGACCATGAGATCTGGGGAATTTACTACTATGTCTCAAAGGAAAAGCATAGCCCTGCTATTATTCTCTTTCAGCTCCTTGTGTCTGAAAATGTGTGTATATGTTGACTGGTGTTGGTTACAGGGATCATGTGACACCCCCCCCCCCCATTGAAACAGCTGCATTGGCTACCAGTCTGTTTCCAGGCAGAATTCAAAGTGCTGGTTTTGACATTTAAAGCCCTAAATGGTTTGGGTCCAGACTATCTGAAAGAATGTATCTCCCAATACAAAGCAGCCCAAGTTTAAGATCGGCAGGGGAGGGCTTTCTCTCAGTCCCAACACCTTCACAGGTGCGGTTGGTGAGGACTCGGAAGAGACCCTTCTCCGTGGCTGCTTCCAGACTGTGGAACTCTCTTCCATGGGAAGTCCAGCTGGCCCCCTCCCTGCTCTCTTTTTGTCAGCAGTTGAAGACATTTTTATTTAGGCAGGCATTTGAGAAATGAATTTTAATTGGCGTACTGTTTTTTAATTGTTTTTAATGTTGTATTTCATTGATTTTATGTTTTAAATTCATGTTGTGTCAAAACCTACTCCTGACCAATAAAGGGGGGTGCTTAAGGGATGCAGCTTATGTTTAAGGGACTACATGTTCAACCGTGTTAGTGCTGTATTAGCGTTGCCACTTTCTTACCTGTAATAGCTTGGGAAAATCTATACAAGAACTGTGTCCTAGCTCCACTGTGGAGTATCCTTGCCCTGCTTTGACTCATTTACTGCTATGCACAGAGAGCTTAATCCAAACTGAAATTGGGGGGGAAAGACACACAAGACCCCTTCCCCCCAATCAGGCATCCACACTGGTACATGTATCTACTATGCCCACGTGTTGGTTGTGTTGAATTATGTCTGCCCACATGACTTAGGTGCTCCCACCGCACATGCAGATATTTGCCTTTGTTTTGTTTTCTCACCTTGCATGTGCATAATTCTGCTGCTTACCTGCACTCTGAGGGATGGGTTGAGTGCAAGATAGCAGGCAAGTACAACATGATCCTTCCCATGTTGTCAATGCCTGTAGCTACAGAAGTTGGTTGATGTAAGTATATGAGAATTTTGTTTTTCTCCTTCCGTACAACCCTCCTCCTTCTGTACAACCCTCCCTGCACACTTCGGTCCTCTGGGAGGAATCTGTTACAGCCTATGAAAACAAGGCTGTCGGTGACCCTCTCTGCTGGCCCTCCCAGATTATGGAATGGCCTGCCAGACGAGATCCGTCTTATTACCACCTTAGACAGCTTTAAAAAAGCTGTCAAGACGGATCTTTTCCGGCAGGCCTTTCCTGAATAATTATCCCGGCCCAAGACTCAGCTGTCCTTTCTAGGCTGTGATTGTATGTTGTAATTTTTTTTCTTCTAATTTATATATATTTTTAATTATTGTCTTTTTTTAATCCATCATAATTTAATATTATTTTAAGGGGTGGGTGGGCTAGGGTATTGTGATTATGGAGTTTTTATATTGTAAGCCGCCCCGATTGCATTGCAGAGGGGCGGGATATAAATAAAATTTTATTATTATTTTATTATTTATTATATTATTATTATTTTCATTTGCCTTTGAGGAATTTACTAAATTTTGAACATTTTTTTTCATATTTGGGATGGAAGGAATGTGTGGTTCTTTTAAAAAAAAACAAATGCAAGAGAAAGAAAAACAAAGATTTCTTCGTGCCTAGTGTAAACACACCTACATTGTTGTAAAATCACCAAACCCCTCTGTTTTCCTTACTTCTGTACTTTGCATGATCCAAGCCAAGTTAAGCATTGCTATGACCTATTGATTTAAGCACACACTCAAATCTTTCTCCCTGAAATCAATGGAACTTAAAATTGCTTTAGCTCTGTCTATGCATATGGATGTCTATTATTTGTTTAGACACTAAATGCCTCCATTACAGAAAGTTCTGCCAATTTATTAGTACTCAGCAACAGAAATATGCAGCCTTGTCTGTCTTTAAGGGTTGCCAAGGGCTAGTAAATGTTGGAAAGTCTTGCATAGCTTTGCTTTTTTAAAAAAATGATCATAGTTTTTCATAAGGCGAATCATTTTCTTCTTGGTATAAAGTGCCAGCCATTCTTTCTACATAAATAATAGTATTAATAACAAATATGCTAACATTACCTGGAAATGATCACTGCAATGAGAAGTGAGTATAGATGTGACAGTGTGAATGTTAAAAGCTAGTTTCTGAGTCAACATGATATCTGTTGTGGCTCTTAACCTTTTTCTTTACCAAGGGCCCCCTTTAAATATCTTTTGTTGCTACAGACTCCCAAGACATAACTGAAGATTTAAAACAAGAACAACAACAACGATACAATTACACCATCCATTAAACCTTCCCTCAGAGGCACTGGAGGGGAAAGACTTTTCTCTTGCTTCTTCCTGCAAGTTTGTGGCTGGAATAGATTGAACTGCACTGTGTGGCCAAGCCACCCAGCCAGCCTTCACCTTGGCTCCTCAAACCTTCATTGGACCCCCTGTGAGGACATTGTGGCTCCCTGGGGGTCTGAAGACCCCAGGTTAAGACCACTGTGCTAGACAAAATTTATACACATCTGAGGGGAAAATGGCTAGCCTGCATGCATATGGTTGATGATGGCACTGTCTTATGCTCCAGTCAGCAAGTGGCCAAGGAACCAGGTTGTTGGAGTGTAAGAGTTGTCAAGGAGTTAATTCAGTCCAGGTCAGTCACAGGGTATCCAGCAGGGTGAAGGAAGAAGGAATAAAGTGGTCATCAATTGGTCCAGAAGTCATCAAGTCAGTAGTCCAGGTAAACAAAGCCAGCAAGCAATAAATCAGTCTTGTAAATCCCAGCCAGTCCAAGGTCAGGAAAAGATGAACACTGAAAAGTACTTCCAGTTGCTGAGAAGGAGAGTTGTAGACAACTCAGATGCTGGTAAGCTGCTGGAAGATTTATGGGCAGCTGTCTCAAAAATACCAGATGCCTAATTAATCAGTGTCTCCTATTTAACAGCCACTGGGACAGGCATTTATCTCTTTGTTGCTCAGTGAAGGATGGAGGTGGATCTTCAGCCTCTCAGCCTCTTTCATCTCCTGCCAGGGAGCAGTCCCACCCTGCCTCAGCCCCCAGGTTGTAGGACTCAGAGGTACTTTCATTATCAGGAGATGCAAATTCCTGGCAATTCCATCCCTCTCCTCTTTATGTGAATTGTCCTGAGAGTGAATTATAACAGGCACAAAGGAATGAGCAATCCTGTTTGTATTCCTTTAGGCCAAACGCATAAGTCCCAATCCATCTCCAGTTGCACATAGCCCAGTTGGTGACCCAGGATGTGTGCAAGGATTCTCATCTGAACCAAAATGTCCATCAAACTGGTAAGCACTGATGTGAATAATGATGTGCTCCACAAAATGTCCAGTTACAACTGTAATAGGTGCACAAATGGAAACATCTTGTGCACATGGATCTGATGGTGGAATGGTGTCATGGCACTCCTGAACTCAAAATCTACATTTCTCAGAACAGATCCCATACCAAAGTGGTAATATGGGAATCACATGGGATCAGGGAATAACTAACAGCATTAAGATTTAATGGAAAATCATCAGAGAGAGAAAGGGAGGGAGAGAAGGCACATGTCATTTAACCACAGAAGCAATCATAACATTATCAGATATAGGCAGTAGTGACTGATGGTCTCCATGTCAGTGGACAGAGGACATTTTCAGATGTGACTTACAGCGCAACAATTGAGCGGGAGAGCTTCACTGCTGCAGCGTGGCAGGGAGTCCATTTCGGATGCCGCCGTTCCTGTGGCAAAATAATCTGTGTCACTTCCGTTTAGGATTGGAGCCAGCCACGCCATATTCCACCAGATTTTATTAACGGACAACTTCCGTGATCTGGAGGAATATGGCACTGCCGGCTCCAATCCTAAACAGAAGTGACATGGACAATTTCGCCACAGGAATGGCGTCGTCCAAAATGGACCCCCTGCCACGCTGCAGCGGCGAAGCTCTCCTGCTCGATTGTGCATGGCAGGAGGTTGGACTGGATGGCCCTTGTGGTCTCTTCCAACTCTACAATTCTGTGATTCTGTGATTCTGTTGCACTGTAAGTCGAGTCTGAAAATGTCCAGAGACTCTGATTTGGGTTTTAGGCTCAATTTTTAAGGAGGTAGCCAGGGCATTGAACCCAAGCTGCCAGACCAATTCAGCACTTTGGATAGCTTCTTTAAAATTCAGAAATTCGCTGTTCCACTGGCACAGAAACCACTAACACCTTAAATTTAAAAGGTATTGTGAGTTATAAAATTGTATTGTGCCATGTCTGGTGAAGAAGGTGGATACCTCTCTATATTTTTGTAGAACTTGATGGCTTGCTTAGTGTCTATGATGGGTCATGGCTATCAGATACACTCAAATTCCTTGGGTACTGAAAGAAATAATTTTCAATACAGCCATTCATGGAGGCAGAAGCCTAAGGGGCCGTTTACACAATGAAAATGTCCTGGGAAGAATTCGTGTCGATCCCTGGCAGTTTACACATACATCGGGTCGGGTACGTGATTTTCGGAAGGGGGGGCACCTTTTATCCCTCAACCTGCGGGACTTCCAGTCCCGCGGTTTGTGCCAGTTTTTAAAAAAGTCATGGGAGGATTCGGAAAATCGGAAATGTAAACAGCGTGGGACAAAAAGTCTCGGTACTGGGATGACCGGAAATGGTGACTGGGGGCGGGCTTAGAGCTCAAGGACCAGAAAAGGAGGGGTCAGTCACCCGTTCAACAGATCCAGCCTCACCAGCCAAAAACAAAGGCATCCGTTCCAGCTGTACGAAGGTTGATGTGTGTGTGCGCGCGCGTGTACTCAATTACCTTTTTAAATGGATTTCTACACTGCAAATCCTTCAGCTTTTCCTTTTCCTCAACTGCATGTTACAGAGAGATCGTAGTAGCTTGGTCACCTCCCTGGCACATTAAAATATTCAAGCCTCTGAGCGAATTAGCACCCTTTAATTCCCCCTCTCTGTGTTTGTGTCTTTCAAAACGCCTGCCTATAGCCATCTCTGCAGCCAGCTGTAGGGGTTAATATTTTAAAGAGGCAAGAGGAAATCCAAGCAGCTTGATTTCAAAAGGAAAGTACTCAGCTTGCTTTCAAAGCACTCAGCTTGATTTCAAAAGGAAAGCCCTGCGTCTGAGCGAAAGATCTGTCTGGATCTTTCAAAATGCTTTCTGCCTCTTCTGAAAGGGTTAAAATGTTCAAGAAGCAAGGGGGAATAACAAACCTCTGCCCCCCCCCTCTCTCCCCCCCCAGCCAGCCAATAGCATCGCTCGTGGCACGGAACTCTAAAGGAAGTGCGTCACCGAGGTTGTGAAAATACGAGTAATCGCATCTTTGATTGACAGCCAAAAAAAATATTTTTTTTTTAAACCTAAACAAAACTGGAACTATGGATGTGTAAATATCAGTCACGGGACCACCCGGGATATCCAGATCAGAGACATAAATTGTATAAACAGCGAGGGACGGATTCGTGATCACTATGTCACGGTAGGCAACGCGACAATTTCTGTCGTGTAACTGGCACCCAGGTCTTTTCAGAAAACTAATATAATGGAGGTTTGTGGGTTTCAAGGTCACCCTATTTGCTTTTGGGAAACTGATGCTTCTTTAAAGTGTAGAAAATTTCTCCAGTTTATCATCTTCTCCCATATCCAAAACATATTTTTCTAAATAAATTCAGTCACTAGTGCTGTCTGTTCATATAGTAATTCCTACTGTAAAAGCCAGTCCCAAAAACTCCTTGTCATGAGCTCAAAAAAACTGGTGCTGGAAAACAAGTTTTCTTAGAATGGCTGGAGGATTCTGGGAGTTGGAGTCTATAACAGGAAATGTCTCAAGTCCTTCTTACTAATTATATTACTTCTGAATTCTTCTCACAATAAAGATAGATAAATTACACTATGACTGTCACTTAGGGTGCATCTACACTGTAGAAATAAGGCAGTTTGTTACCACTTTAAGTGCTGTAGCTTGATCCTATGGAATCCTGGGATTTGGTAGCCTTCGCTGCCAAAGAGTACTGGCACTTCACAAAACTACAAATCCCACAGTTCTGTAGGATGGAACCATGGCAGTTAAAGTGGTGTCAAACTGAATTATTTCTACAGTGTAGATGCACCCTAATGAAAGATTACCACTCCTTTTGCAGGTGCAATTATAACTTTTTAGTTACTTTTGCAGTTTAGGAGAGGTGGCCTTACTAGATGGTGGGGAAGGAGCGCCACATGGTTCAAGTGCTGGCTCGTGCATACTTTGGGATGTTGAAGTGATGCTAAAGTAGATGGCTCATAAAAGGATAATGTATCCTGTAGTTTGTAGCACTGATTTTTTTTTTAAAAAAAGCAGCAACCTCAAGTAGTTTTTTTAAACTATTGAGATCTGAGAAAATAGTTATTTTTCAGCAGTTATAATGGCAACTAACTGTGGGAGCCTTGGTGCTATAACTGTGATAAAGTAAACAAGCTGTTACTTCACAAACAGAAAACAGAAACAGAAAACAGAAATGAAGTTCTGCAAAGGTGATTTTTAGTTGGTCAGAATGGTGTGAAATGAACCCCTGGTGGTTTCAGTTTGTCCTTGCTGGGCTGAAGTTCTAGGCATCATCTCCTTTCAAAAATCAAATGAGGTCCTGTCCTCAGAAAGGAGAGCTGTCTGTAGCAGGAAAGAACTGACAGGGAAACGTGAGAATTTTAAATGAAACTCAATTTCGCAAGTTTTGTTTATGGGTGAGTTGATCCATTGACATAACTCACTGTGGGCCATTTTGGCACCTGAGGCAAATATCTCTCCTCCTATCCCCCCCCCCCCATGTGTTCCCTTTTAAATATCAGACCTGCAGTTGATTCTACTTCCAAAATAATTTCTTTTCTGCTGCTGGGGTTTTAAATTCTTCAGAACAACTGGGAATGTGTAAATATACATTTAGGCACATAACCATCTTTTATTTGTAGTTTTAACTTGCATTGTGACTCATTTTTCTTCCAGTGAGGTAGGCTAGGCTAAAAGAACCACCCAGTGAATTTCATGGCTGAGTGGTGACTTGAAGCCATCTCTCTCAAATCCCAGTACTCTAGTCACTACCTGACGCTTGTACCTTATTTGTTCAAATACTTACATCCCACCTATATCATGAGATCTCTGAGTAGAATACAAGTTAAAAAAATTAGGCAGCTGAAAACCATTGGAAATGTAAAAGAATAAAAATAATTTAAAATGTGTGTGTACCTTCACCTGCTGACTTCAGGTGGCCCCATGAATTCCATAGGGTTTTCTTAGGCAAGGAACACTCAGAGGTGGTTTGCCATTGGCTTCTTCTGAAATGTAGCCTACAGCACCTGGTGTTCATTGGTGGTCTTCCATCCAAGTATTAACTAGGAGCAACCCTGCTTAGCTTCAAATATCAGATGGAATCTGGTGCCTTTACGGTATTTAGGCCCTAATTTAAACTGAATAAAAGCATATTAGAAAATTCAACAAGTTAAAACAGCTTAAAAAGCTGTTCAAAACCATGTGCACATACATTTTGGAAGAAATCAATTAGGCTCCACAGGGTTACATAAAAAGACAGGTTTTAACTTGGCACTGGAAGAAAGCCAATGTTGGCATCCATCAGACCTCAAAGCGGAGGGCATTCAACACCACAACAGGACACCACAACAGAAAAGGCCTTTCCCATGACCTTCCACACTGTGTTCAACTTTCATAGACATGTTTGGTGAGGACAGAGGAGGGAGCCTTCTCTGTGGCTCCTCCCAGGCTTTGGAACTCCCTTCCACAGGAAGTCCAGTTGGCCCTCTCCCTATTCTCTTTCCACCAGCAGGTGAAGACCTTTTTATTTAGCAGGCCTTTGATATTTATGTTATGTAGCAATAGTGTTTGTGAAGTGGAGTGCTGTGTTTTATTTTTAAAATCTTTTATTGGTAATGACATTTTAAATGTGTTTTTAACTGTTTTAGTGTTGTTGAAAAAATGCCATAATGTAATCCTTTTGTAACTTTTATAAAATAAGATTTTAATTAAATCTTGTTTTAAGTTCCAGTAAGTCTCCTTGGAACCCATCCTGGGAGAAAGGTTGGGTATACATTCAATAAATAAATAATAATTTAAAAATGTGTTGCTCCTATTGTGTATTTTACCACAGTGAACATGTAACCACTTGGCTGGTTTTCTGTAGTTCCCTGCTGAATGAAAAGAATAATTTTATTAAACCTCTGCTTTTTCTTATTTTTCAGCTGTGGCAGAATTTTGGTAAAATCCTCCTTTCTGATTTGGCAAGAAAAATATGAAAAGCTGGGTTCCTAAGGGTTACATACACAATTTTCTCCATCCTTCTTGAGGCAGCATGTCTGCAAGAACCTCCCCACGAGCTGTGCCCACAGTGACTGGTCTCTTTGTCTCTCTCTGTCATTATGAATTGCATTCAGAATCCTCTGGCTGCGACCGTGCCATTTAGCCTCATGGGACAGTCCAGGGCCACATATAAGGAAAACAGCAGTGGACTTTGCCTGTAGGACTCAAAGCTCTGGAGACCTGGCTGGCACCCTGGACAGAGATGAATAATCCATGAAGCTCTTTCAGTCTTAGTAAAACATGGCTCAGTGTCTAGTGACTCTCTGGTCTCACATAATTCTGCTTCAGGCAAGTCTGGGTCCAGATGCCATATAAATATAGAATTGTTATATTTCTCAGTTTGCATGTTATATATTGTCAGGGCAAGAGCAGATGCTTGGACTTCATCTGGATTAAAAGACTTGAAGATGATTGGATGGCGTTAGAGTCTAACAGAAAACTTGATTTTTTTTTCTATAAATAGATTTCTGTGATTTGCAAGTAGCACTTCACACAAAACATGCAAAATTTATCAGGTGACTCATTTGCAAACACCTATAGATGTAGGACAAATTACAAAAATTAAAAGCATGATGCCAAAAGCAATCCTGTTTTCTTTCTTTTTTTAAAAAAGTATATATCCAACATCACACTCTCTAGTTTATTAGAAGTGATTCAACTGAAGCATATTTACATTAAGTGGCTACCAATAAATCTTGGGACTCATCTATATGAACCAGGATATGCTAGCTCCCCACCAGCATATCCTGGCTATGGATCAGGCCAGTTGTTCCCGTTACTGACTTCAAACAGGCAGGAGTCCAGACAGGCAGTACAGCTTATTGCTGCAGCCGCTGCCACCTCCCTTGCTGTCTCAGAAAGCAGGAAGTCAGCCCACAACATATGACCAAGACCCCCTACATGTGACTAGCCTTGGTCATATGCTGTGGGACTCCTTCCTGCCTTCTGAGAGAGCAAGGCATACTGGCAGCAGCAGTGAGGGCTGGCCTGACAGGATAGGCTCCTGTGATCTTGAAGGGCCTGGTTTGTTCCTTCCTGGAGGGAACAGATAAAAGAGATATTTTTTTAATGTGATTTTGGGCCATACCCCACCTTCCCCCTGTCTCAGCCCTGTACCTACCCTGGGGATGGTGAAAATGCCCAGGGGCAGAAGGGGGCAAATGTCCTGTGTCATCAGCATTGCAGGGCTCTAAGACGAGGGCAACATGGGGTGTATTGTCTGTGTAGACAAGCCCTTGCTCATCAACACTCACAGTATCTTGCAGTCTTTGGACAACTGCTTCTGGATCATGTAACCTGCCAAGTCACTCCACCAGTCAAGCAGAATCACTGCACTGCTCTCCCATCTTTCTTCCATGATGGAACTTCCTATAGTGATGTATTCCATCCAGGCACTGATGAGCTTCTCCTTTGTGTACCTTCATACCAGAGTTTGGAAATGTTACTCCCCCCCACCCAAAAAAGCTCTGTTTCAACCCATGTCCATTTGGCTTCCTTATTTGGAGTTTTTTAAACAGAGGCTGGATGGCCATTTGTCTGGAGTGCTTTGATTGTGTATTCCTGCATGGCAGGAGGTTGAACTAGATGGCCTTTGTGGTCTCTTCCAACTCTATGATTCTATGACATTAGTATATAATTTGTTGTATTGTTTTTAAAAAAAAACCCTCAAATTTTGAATGTGTTTGAAATATTCATTTGCAACTGGTCTCACGTAACCCAGAAACAGGTACATTAACATCTCTCCCCACCCTCCATGCCCACCCTTCTCATCTTTAACACTTAGTGTATATGGCAGACAGTACAACATGGCCCTATGTTGAGAACAGCTGCATCTTTTGAATTTGGCCAGTATAAAAGGGGAGAATTTTCTTTCTGTTTATTTCCGAAGATTTCCTAGATATGAAGAATTTTGATTTCTTCCCATCTGGGATGGAAATGACTTGAGATCATAAAAAAACTTCAAGTTCAGGAAACAGTGAAGCTGGCAGCTTTTCCCACCCTTGCCAGTGTGATGGATAGAGTACAGAGCTTGGCAAAGGTTGAGGGTTTTTTTTGGGGGGGGGGGGGAATACAGCTCTCAGAACATGGGCAGGCTGGCTGTTGGTTTCCAAAAAGTAACTTTTCCAAGCTGTCATAGAATATTCTACTTCTCTTAGGGAACTTAGAGTGGAAAACTTGGTTCCAAATTCTTCCTGGGTGACTTCAGGCTAGTCACTGTCTTTCAAACGGATCTGCATCACAGACTCATTGTGAGTGTAAAAGGAACAAAGATAATCCATGAGTGGTTACTGCCCTAAATGTCTTTGAATGCAAGGTAAAACTAAAATAAACATGATACTTATGTTAAGTGGGTTCAGGATTATTTCCTAAGGGCACCTTTACAGTGCAGGTTAAAATGAATATTCAGATAACTTCAACTCCCCTCAATTAGTTTCTTCCACCCCTCAAAACTTAGGAATGGCTGCTTTCCAAGCACTGTCATATTGTTTATTATTACCAGATGTGCCCTCATGGGAATCATGCAACCTGTTGTTAGCCTGCAAGTCCCAGCAGCCCTAGACAGAATAGCCAGTTGTAAGGAATGCTGGATGTTGCAGTTCAATCTAGAGGGCCACATAATTCTGACCCCTGCTCTAAGGGATCTTTATTAACTTTGCCAGTAGTCCATCTTAGGACTTTATCAGACTCACCAAATATGGTGCCATAACGATGCCTAATGAATGCTAAAGGGCGTGCGTACGAAACGATGTGATTTCGTGATTATGTCTTGAAAATAAGGCATTCTTTTTTATTGAGGGGCCAAGCTGTCAGTAGTTTGGCCATGGTGATTTTTTGTCAGTATTGAGAGCGTTTGAACCCTTGTTACATTTTGATCTCGTGAATACAGCGTCAATGGGCAGAAGACTTCCAGTTGAGAATGAAAAAGCCAGATAGGAACCGCTTGTTTTATGAACCTCCCAAGTTTATTTTGAACTTTTTTGGTGTGTTTCTGTGCTTGTGTGTACTTTTTGTGTGTTTCTTTTGCTGTATTTTTAATTTTTACCACACTTGTATCTTCTTGCGAGAATCTCTGAGATCACAAACATGGAAGTAAACAGAGCTCCTTTTGTGCTCCGGTAATGCTGGGGCTGCCTTTTCATGCTATTGAAAGTTGGTCCGATAAAAAGGGTTCTTTTGCCAGCAGAAATACACTGCAAAATATGGTGCTAAAGTGACATTTTGAGAGGTTCGCCTGATAAAGGTCTTAGATAGATTGGACCTAAAAGCCACATCCAATGGAGGAAATTTATTGAAATGATGAGAATCAAAACTTATAAAAGAATTAATCTGAGGAATAGCAAATGCTATAGGAGAGCTCAATAACAGCAAATGATAAATATGTGACACAAATAACTAGCTAACGAGCATAATTGCTTCAGAATGAGGAAATATTAGCCAAAATGATCAAACTCACAAGGCTGAGAAGGCTGTCACTGCAAGGCTTGGGGCTGGACTCAGATTGCAGGAGGTGGCAGGGTGAGGACAAATTAATTTTCTATTTAAGGGTTGCTAAGAGGAGATGTGGTAAACAGGGGGAGAGAGGTAGAGGATTTAAAAGTGGAAGAGGGGAAGGTTGGTAAGCTAGTTTCCCAACTAATACACACACAAAGATCATATGGAGATGGAGAGCTGAAAAGTTAGTCCTTGAAAAAATAGATTTAGAGGTGAAAGAGACTACCTTTCCTGAAGAGGGTCTGGGGTGCAATATCATTTTTGCAGGAGCAGTGTGAAGAAAGAGAGATCTTGGCAGAAATCTCTGAACAGGACAAGCTAGCCAAATTCCTCTGGGCCAGAACCAGGAGTTTAAGAGGGGAAAGATAAGCAATTGAGATATCCCTTGGATTCTGGGTGATGAGAGTGAGACTTAGGCCTTGTCTAGATGGGTATTTACCACGTCTTGCCTGGCATCTTAGAACCTTGCAGTCCTAATGACACAGGGCTTTTGCCCCATTTTGCCCCTGGGCAGTCCTCATGGTGCCCAGGGCAAAAATGGCGCTAAGACAGGGCTAAGATGGGGTAATGCCCAATAAAACATTTCAGCAAAATACCCTGGAAAAACTGTTTCTTTTAGGAAGAACCAGATCAGGTCCCATGGGACCACAGGAGCTGGCCAGTTGCTGCAACTGCTTCTGTGCCACTCTCTCTGAAGCCAGGAAGGAGGCCCACAGCATGTGACCAAGGCTGGTCACATGCAAGGGGCCTTGCTCATATGTTGTGGGCCAGCTTCCTGGTTCAGAGAGTGGGACACAGGTGGCAACTGGAGGGATGGGCCAGCATGGTGGTTTGGATTTCATTCCATTTCATACCAATAACAGGGGAGCAACAGGCTGGGAACCAGTGTATTCTGGCCCATGCAGATGAGGCCTTAGGCTGTGCCACACTGCAGAAATAATGCAGTCTGATATCACTTTAACTATCATGGCTCCATCTCATGGAATCCTGGCATTTGGAGTTTGTTGTGGCACCAGAGCTCTCTGACAGAGAAGGCTAAATATCTCACAAAACTACAGGGCAGTTAAAGCTGTGTCAAACTGCATTATTTCTGCAGTGTGGCCGCAGTGTTAGACTGAGAAAGAGAATGACAGTAACAACAATTTCAGTGGTTTCAGCTTGACATGAGCTAGACAAAACTTAGCCAGATATTTAAGCAATATTTAATCATTGGACCTCTAAGACTAGAAGGCAGGAAGCTTCTTCCCAGGAATTAGAGCTCATTTGCCAAAGATGGAAGCAGCAAGCAGACCCTCTACCACAGAATGAAATTAGCTTTGTGTTTAGGGTCATTTGTGGGCAAAAATACTCCTTTAAGCTTCATTCATCCCCCTCTTGCATATTGAGTTGATCAGCCAGCCCCAAAGGTGACCTTTCCTATCAGCTTGATCTCCACTGTCTATAAGGTATTGTTTGCCAGCTGTAGGATGTCAGACTGGAACACAGTTTGCCCCAGAGTATTCATGCTCAGTGCCTGATTGCTTAGAATCATAGAATCATAGAATTGTAGAGTTGGAAGAGACCACGAGGGCCATCCAGTCCAACCCCCTGCCATGCAGGAAATCACGATCAAAGCATCCCCGACAGATGGCCATCCAGCCTCTGTTTAAAGACCTCCAAGGAAGGAGACCCCACCACGCTCCGAGGGAGTGTGTTCCACTGCCGAACAGCTCTTACTGTCAAAAAGTTCCTCCTAATGTTGAGGTGGAATCTCTGTTCCTGGAGCTTGCATCCATTGCTCCATGTTCCAGTCTCTGCAGCAGAAAACAAGCCTGCTCCATCCTCAGCATGACATCCCTTCAAATACTTTAACAGGGCTATCATATCACCTCTTAACCATCTTTTTTCCAGGCTAAACATACCCAGCTCCCTAAGTCTCTCCTCATAAGGCATGGTTTCCAGACCTTTCACCATTTTAGTTGCCCTTCTCTGGACATTGCTCCCTATATTGTGGAAGTATTCAAGACTGAATAGTTAGTATGATTTAGTAATTGGATTGCTGTAATTGTCCTTGGAGGTTGACTTGAGGATTAAATAGAGATTCCCTTTTAGACTATGGTCTAACCCAGTATTTCTCAACCAGAGTTCCCTGGAACCCTAGGTTTCCCCAAGAGGTTGCTAGGGGTTCCTCAAGAGATTGTGATTATGGGGGGGGGGGAAGCAATAGCAGTATATAGAATAATGTTTATGCAGGGGTTTCCTGGGACCTGAAAATTATTTCAAGGGTTCCTCCAGAATAAAGAGGTTGAGAAAGGCAGGTCTAACCTTTCTCTTTATTGGGCCAGACAGGTTTAAGCAGCAATCTAATGCTGGACATATATATACAATCTTAGCAAGGATGCTGTACAACTACAGGCAGCTTGGCAACATAATCTGGTACCAAGGTTTCCTGTTTGGGATCCAATCCAATTAAACACATTTGTCTCTATTTCACAAACATTCTATGTTGACATTGCCCATTAGTGCGTCATATTTACAAAGTAAACTACATATATACAAGCATTCAAAAATGAAGTCTAATGAACAATGTTTGCTTTGACAATATCACCATCTGTCCAGTGATATTAGCCACTAATCACTTTGGCTTGGGGAAATGAAATTCTCCTTGAAGTTGAAGTCAAAGTGGAAAAAGTGCTGAATTTCAGCTTTGACAGATATATATTTGTTTGAAGTCAACTGTCAGCCAGAGCAGAGAGACTCTCCTGTAAATACATGGCACATACAACTGCCAAAATTCTGTGTTTCTACCTCTTTTTTGTGATGATATATGATATAACACAATACATGACATGGCGTCACCACACTGTATACCATGGGCTGTTTGATCATACAAGTAGCTGTCCTTGATGAGGGTAGGGGAATACATTGAATAATGATGTGTCATCATTCAAGAGGTTTTATCAGGAGTGGGCACAATGAGCCCTTGGGACCATTGCCCCAAGGGTAGTTTTTGAAGCCACAATCCCACCCTTTTACCTGGCAAAGAAAATGATGACTTATAGCTCTGCAAGTCTTGTAGAACATTAATTTCCCTTTTAAATAGGTTGTAGCCCTCCCTCTCCATACTGTTTACCTGTGTTTCAAAGCTAGAACAGACTTACCACTACTTCCAGTTTTGTTGGATTTTTTTTTTCATGGGGGCAGGGGCACTGGCAGGAACAGAAAATTGGCTTATAGGCCCAGTAAAGTTGCCTGCCCCTTGGTTATATTATGGTTTACTGGTAAAGTGAAGAACTTTTCCAGCTCAAGTGCTGAATTCCAGTTTGGAAAGGGTCATGAGCAGTACATTCTAGCATTGAGGTTTGGCCAAAACATTTGGCCAAGTGTCCAGCATTTGATGTTTGGCCCAAACAAAGGTGGCTAGACTAGATATAATTCTTCAGTTTTATATTTTCCCATCAAGCCTGCAAAACACAGTCCAGTTCTAGGTATATCTATTGACAAGCTCCAGGATAACCACCTAATATCTTAACTGAAGTTATGCTAACCATTTTTTTAAGCTATAATAAGATATGAAGTTGGACTCACAGCACACATTGTACAATTCCACTCAGTGCCTATTTATTGGAGGGGGGTGTCCCTTGGAGTCCACTAGGGTTTACTCTGAAATAAGTATGCACAAGGGTGGTGCATTACATGAGAGTTGTTCTCAGTTCTGTATATCCCTCCTAAGGATTGGTCTACACCTTTCCACATGCACTTTAAAAATGAAGACAACTCCTTAAAAAGCCCAGTCATTCATCCCACAGACACATTGAGCAGATGTGTAGTTTCCTACTAAAGATTGTTTTTTAAAAAAATCAGCTGATTTTTAAAAAATCAGCAAGTCTAGAAACTTTCAACTTATGATGAGAGAAATACAATGAAATGAAAGGAAGTGGTTCCTTGGGAAAGGGAATATGACTAAGGTTTGTGTTACCCCCAAATAAGCAGAATTGTTCAGACCCCTAAGGAACAAATTAGGAGGGCAAGTTGGGAAATTTTACTTTAACAGAAGACACGCAGGCTGCAAGCTTTAAGCCTTTTACTCCAGAATCATCCATGGAAGCCAACAGAATTTTTCCAAAGAAAGGGAGTTTGTAGATTCCAATCTTTGTGATTAATTTTTTTCAAATTATTACCCAGTGGCTTGTAAAATATCCTGAATACTGTTGACATGAAGCTATAGTTTATTGTAAAGTCATAGGAGAAAATAGGATAATTTCTTGGGGAGAATTTAAAGTGAAAGGCACCATTCTTCTCTTTGATTGCTGCAGAGTGTAAGCAGTAACATTCCTGCTATGTAATGGATAAAAAGCATTGATCTTGTATCTCTGGAACACAAAGCCTAGTGCCTCTAGTCAAAATTACAGTGATCATGGATTTTATTGTTTTATTTATTCAATGACTTTTTATTTTATTTACTTTATTTATTCAACAACTATGTCATTTGCTTCCCATTGATCAACTGTTTTAACAGCTCTCATCAGGATACAGAGTATATGTATACTGCACTGTTTAATACCATTTTAACAGTCATGTCTCTAACATGTGGAATCCTCTAATTCATAATTTGATGAGGTACTTAGAGTTCTCTGTTAGTGAGCTCTTGTGCTGTGCCTCAGTGAACTAGAGCTCATCTAGCAGCCAAACTGCAATTCCCAGAATTCTGCAGGATTGCTGTTAAAGTGGTATCAAACTGCTCTCTCTCTCTCTTTCTCTCTCTGGCTTTTCTTTGCAAACAAAGATTCAGGAAGGACTCATCCCACGCTTTCTGCAAGTGCGCTGATGACTAAAAAGGCCAATCCGAGATAAACAAGTCCAGTTGCAGAAAGCACAGCAGAAGGTCTCCTTGGGTGATGTTTCCGGGTTGTGATTCTTTCTGCATTATTTCTCTTCAACACTTGTTCAGCGTGAGTTCTCAAATAAGGCTGCAGCATTGTGGATAGTGCATCTCCATGCCTCCTGATGTGAGGCCAGGGCGGACCATTGTTCGTGATCAATTTGGCTGAGCCTGAGACTCTTAGAGAAATTTACTTTGCCATACCACAAAATGACATGAATATGACTATTCATCCAGCATTGCTGATCAACCCACAACAGTAATTGGCCCAGAATCATGCATGCCTTGATCTATCTGTGGAAACAATCTGTGGATTGTTGCCCCATGTGGTCAGCCACTGAATTGCAGGTAGCGGCTTCTCAGTGAAGTATCCTAAGGCCCTGTTCTGAGTCTCCCAGGATGGTCCTCAGATCCAAGTTCTGTTGTGACTGCTGCCCTTGGCCCAGGTCTCTTGAGGTTTAGATGAAGAGATTCAAGCTGAGCCTGAAAGTGAATGGATAGTGGCTGATCAACCACAGGGTAGAAATTTATAAAAAGAAGAATAAAAGGCTAAGAAGTTAGTGGCATCCAGCCAGAAAGTACTGTAATCTGTTTCCTTGATTCTTGCTGTAAAATTTTCCTTGCTGTAAAATGTTCATCCTTTCTTCAAAGACCATGAGAAGAAGACACAAACACTGGAATTCGGGTCAGACCTGGAGATGTGATAGCCCCAGCTAGGAGCCACTTGAAGAATATCATCAGCAGGTGGGGAAATGCACTTATACTTCTTAGATACCTCACTACTTAGGAGACCATAGTGTTGTTTATCTGCATTGCGGTGGGCAAAGTGTTACCTATAGGCTACTAGCGGACCTTGAAGCCACTTTTACACAGTCTGACAAACCCTACCAACTCCCCTCACATTTATTTTTATAAAAACAACCTTTGGTGCAATTTTTGCATAACCTCCCAAACACATGATAACATGTGAAAATGCCTCCACTCCACCTCATCCCAGAAACACCTCAGAACCTTATACTACCATCTTTGTTTTCCTCTACAGCACCTCTCAAAATGATGGCAGGAAGTGACATAAAAGGAAGTGGGTTTGCCTACGGGGCAGGGGGGGGGAATTGGCTCTGGCCCTCATGCAGTTGGCCACCCCAACTGCAATGGGATGTTATGAGAAAGTTTTAGATTACTCCTTTTTCTAAAAAACAACAACATGTGCCAACCATGGTCTGCTTGCCTGCAGATCTTCATTTGATCTCTCATCACTTCATTATTCAATGTATCAGCTCTTTTCAGGTGTTCTTCCATTTAATGAGTGTGTGTTCTGGCATGTTTTCATGAACAGTGGGCTCCCTCTATGCATGCTGACTGCAATATCTGAATTGATTTCTGTGTATGCATGAACTTGTTTCAGATCTGTGTGGAATAGTTGGATCCATAGTCACCTTCCCCAACAGTCATGTCCCACCACCTATCATGCCCCCACTGAACTAGACCTGCCTTTGGAGGAGCCACAGCAGAAGTCTGATAGCCATCCAAGTCCTCCTTCTATTAAACAGGTCAGGTTGGGTACAGAGCAGGAAGGGGAGCTGGAGGAGAGCCCTTCCCCCAGTCCCAGAGAATAGTAGAGGCTCAGGTGTCTGGCTCAGACCATCCCCACTCGGATGAAATGAGTGGTTGCAGGCAAGGCACTGAGCAGTGGAACGCTCTCCCTAAATTCTGCTTGGGATCTGGGCATTGGTTGGATATGCTGCTGATATAAGGAAGTTGCAAACACCCATTACCTTGCTGAGTACACCTTCAGTTTGCCTCTCAACAGCTTGGTTTGTCCAAGTGTCTTCCATGGTTATATGACCCTTGGCTATCATGAGTCTCTGGAACTTGGACTCTGATTTATGACCACTGGACTGTTTAAGGACTTGAGTACTGTGACTTCCTGGAAACATGGCTCTGATTATGGCTTTCTTGACTCTGAACTGTTTGACATTATATACCTCTTGCATCCATGGCTTCCTGACTTTGAAACACTAAACCTTGTTTGAGGTTGAGAGCAGGACACCAACAGGTGAATCAGCTAGATGCAATCATTTCAGCCCTTGAGCTAAATCTGTCCACTTATTATGGCCATTGAGGACATTTTCAGATGAGGCCAAATACCCCATTCCTGCCCCACCACATCCATTCCTGTTCCTGCCGCAGAATAAAAGAAAAATGTTTGCACATTTACCTTCATTCCATGGAAGGAATGTCCTCCCCCTCCCCTTGCTGGCCAGTCATAAATGCAGCCATCGTAAAGCTGCATTTATGACTGGCAAATGAAATCTCTCCCATTCTCGGGAGAGAACAGGTGTGTGGCAAATTTAAAAATACCCCCCCCATGTCATAACAATACACCAAGCACAAAAACACAGGAAAAAAAAATACAAGTAACCCGGGGAGAGGGGGGAAGGGTGCCATTTATCCGGATGTCCTGATCGTACCTGGAAGTGCTGGGAACGGACCTCACCCCACCCCCACAGCTGGCAGGGCTCCTTTCCCCACACCCCTGATTCTGTGACAGACACAGAACAGGTGTTCTATTCACAATGTTTCATCGTGAATGGAATACTCTGAGAGCAGCACGGGGGCAGGACAGGAGCAGGATGGAATGGGTTGACGTCATTCGAAAGGGAGACCCTTTCTCAACCCTGTTCTGTGCCTGCCACGGAATATTGAGCCCATCTGAAAATCTCCTGAGTTGGATAGGAAGGAGGTCTAAGAGGATTTCCTGCTACAGCTGAGCAAGAAGGACCTCCTGGGCTGTGTTCTCATCATGTATTTTTGAATATTCTTTGGCCCTGTCTCCTTACATTTGACTACAAGAGTCTTTGTTTCAAGTTACTTTTTGATACAGACTGCCCCTGGTTGTAAACCACTGCACAGTTGTACGAGAAGTTGGGGATAGTTGACGCTTGCACACAACATCCTTCCACTGGCCAGATCTATAGATTCCTTTCTATGCATACCATATTAAAAAAGGTTTTGAGGACTAATAGCTGAATGTTGGATTTGATTAAGGGTGTCTCTATACTGGATGCTTAAGCCAGGACCATTTGGGAGCATTATAGTCCAGACTGGCCCTGGATTGACCCCAATGGTGGCCACATGCACTAGGATGAATCCATTGTGACAGTGCCTCATTGTCCACATGGGCCAGCTGGACCGACACCGCATTGGGCCCTGCTAACCAGTCCCCTGTTTTCAGAGCCACTGCCACCACTTCCTTGCTAGCCTAGAAGCTCCATGGAAAGCCCGCTGGGTGGGCTATCACTTCTATCGCTAGCCATCACTTCTGCTTGGGTCAGAAATGGGCACCCATACATATGAGCAACAAGGATATGATCCCTCTACTGAGCAGGCTGCTCAGTGCAGGGAAGGGGGATGGCACAGCTTCTGCCATGTGGACAACTGGATCAGTTTGAATCAAACCTAATCCAGCTGTCCACACAGCAAAAGAACCTAGGGTCACTCCAGAGTTTCCAGGAAACACTGGGGGTTTCCCTGATCTTGCTTAGTTCAGAGCAAAGTCAGGTTAAGGGAAAAAATAAAATAAAATAAAATAAAATAAAATAAAAAATGCAGGTCCTCCCCAGAAGTAACCACAGATCCTCTGGACTGTCAGCACCAGATTTGGAGTGAGTTTGCTTCTTTTTTTTTTTTTTTTTTGTGCTGGTGTAGACAAGCCCTATATTGAAAGGTATTGTAGCTGAGGTTAATGGCAGTGCAAGTTCACCCTGTGGTTTTATCTGTGATGGAGCATTAGTGGATGCGGGAGCTGCTGCTTGGTATTTGTCTTACAAAATGGGCATGACTCAGCTCTGTTTTATGAAACATGCCACCTTTTATTGAAATTGTTTGTTTGTTTGTTTGTTTGTTTGAATCATTGATTCCTAGAGTTCTTACAGCAGCTTTCCCTAACTGGGTGCCCCGTAGGCGTGTTGACCATGCCAGGATTATGATTTATGAAGCTGGATGGGATTAGTGGGAGTTACAGTCCAACACATCTGGAGGGAACCAACTCAAGAGAAGCTGCACTAGGGCAGCTGTGAGTTACCCCAAATTAACTAATTTATCAGAAATAATTTAACAGTAGCCTCAAGAGTACTTATTTAGATGATTCCCTATTGAAGGTTTACAGCAGTAGAGCAAATGTAATTTATTAAATTTTCCACCTTCATTGTTCCTGCACTCTCAACCCATTTCCTTACTCCTGCCAATTCTTTTTTAAATTAGGCTTTTGCTAATTTACTAAGTCTTTATTTTTTTGGTGACACACAATCTATATATCTATATACAAACACTACATCATATATTGTCCTCAGTCCCCTCTGCAGCAATTATAACTGAAATATAATTAAGAAGATATGAAACAGTGTTACTCAGCTCTTGGTTTTGAATGTCATTATCTTGGGCATCAGTTTTACAGGTGGTAGGCTTTCCCCTTCCACACACACTCAAAAACCCCCAAGCAGAACCGATCTCTTTCTGAAAACCTATTAAGTTCTTCTCTTGATAGGGATCTCAACCTCTGGCTGTGAATTCATTAGATTTTCATGAGCCACTTATCAAGACAGGTAATTTCACAGTTACTTGTCTTGATAAGTAGACTGAGCTGCTGCTGCCCTTCTGGAATAGAAGACCCCAAAGGGAAGCAAATGTGTTGCATGTCTGGCAGTTGTTAACAGCAAGGGATTATCCAAGCCAGGAAATCACAAAGTATGGAAATACAGGAGGATTCTATCCAGTTCTCCAATGTGGTGCCATAGACATATTAGTCTGTGTATACCATGCTCTGAAGCTGCAACATATCTGATTAATCTCCTCCAGGTCCCTTCCTTCTGGCACTTTATGACAGAAACTCCTTCCCTTAATCTCTTTCTCCTTCTCTTTCTTCAGCTCCCTACTCAAACTCTGATTTCTTTCATTCCTTTCTTGTGAAACCCTCACAATTTTCACTGAGAGCACCACAAGGTTAAGTATGTGTTATCATACAGGTATCTGTCAAAGCATGCACACAAGTCCCTCCTGGTCATGGGCAGAGGGCCAAGCTGCACTATAGGTATAGGCACATGTGGCCTGCATAAGACTGCTAATAAAGCATCCCTACACAGTGTGTGTCTAAACTACAAGTCTTTACTAGAGTATAACAGAGTATATACAATGTAGACCCATGAGGAGTCATACCAGCATACATGATGCATGTCAGCAAGACAAAGATTCAAGGGGAATGGGACAAAGGCCTGCACTGCTATTTATGTACAACATGATGGGTTATATGTTCATACCCACAGAGCTGTTCCCAAGCTCACAATTTGTACAATCCTTTCCCATGAAGGTATGTGTGGACAGACAGTACTGCAGCAACTCCCACACATTAGGCCTTGAGCAGTAAACACCAGCTGTGCTTATAGCCCTCTCTATTGGCCCTTCCTTGCCACTGCTCCTTTTCTTGGAAAATTTTCACACCTGGTTTCTATAATCCCTGACAGTATCTACTTCCCATTCCTCACTTTTAATCCTTCTCTTGCCCTCCCTCCATGCTATAGATGTTAAACTGTAAATGCCTTGGGGCAGAGACTTATCTTCCTTATCTGCATATGTTGTAAAGTACCATACATAATGGCGGCGTTCTTTTGCTATTGCTATCACACTAACCAGAGGAAAAGCTAGGATTTTTTTAACTAGTCCTATCATAAGCAAGTAAATGCTTTTTTTTTAAAGGAGCAATTTCTGTAGCAAATTATGGATGATGCAGACTATGGCAGTGAATACAATGAAACCACTGCTTACTGTGCTGCTGCTGTGGGCCAGTTTCTACATATCATAACACAGGTTTCGTCTTGCATGTTAACGTATTTATTATTACATTTTTCTTCAAAAGGTCATGCTGTCATGCCCCATGAGCCTGATTAGGCTGTAGAGTCAGAGGAAGAGGAGGACATGGCAGGGAATGGCCCTAGGGACCCTGGCACAGGTTTATCTACACCTGTGCCAGCAGGGAACCCTGCCAACCTGGAGGCTCAAGCAGAAGAAGAGCCTGGTCCGAGTGGGTTGGCATCAGTTCCAGCAGAGTCCTGCCCACTCAGATAAGGAAGAAAAAGAGGAGAGGGACTTACCTCCACCATCGTATACCAGCAGCTCCTTGTGAATTGCTGGGAAAAGGGGGAACTGCCATTAGATCTCCGAGATGCAGTCATCATCACCCTGTACAAGAAAAAAAGGAGCAAAACCCAATTGCTCAAACTATCGAGGCATAACACTGCTCTCTATTGCTGGAAAAATCCTTGCAAGGATACTCCTGAACAGATTAGTTCCTGCCATTGCAGAAGAACTTCTTCCTGAAAGCCAATGTGGCTTCAGAGCCAATAGGAGTACTACAGATATGGTATTTGCCCTTAGACAACTGCAAGAGAAATGTAGAGAGCAGAATAAGGGTCTCTATGTAACATTTGTTGACCTCATCAAAGCCTTCAACACCGTGAGTAGAAAAGGTCTGTGGCAGATCCTGGAAAGACTAGGATGTCCCCCCAAATTCCATAAAATGATTATCATGCTACATGAGGGCCAGCATGGTCAAGTCAGATATGGCGATGCTCTTTCAGAGCCCTTTCTAATAACTTATAGAGTGAAGCAAGGTTGTGTTCTTGCTCCAACTTTATTTACAATCTTCTTCAGCGTGATGCTCCAAAGGGCTACGGCAGAGCTTGAAGAAGACGACGGCATCTATATACGTTACCGTACTGATGGTAGCTTGTTTAACTTAAGCCGGCTGAGGGCTTGCACCAAGACTCTAAACTATCTAGTCCGTGAGCTGCTCTTCACTGATGATGCTGCCCTTGTTGCCCACACAGAAGCAGCTCTGCAGCGCCTAACATCCTGCTTCGCAACAGCTGCAGAGTTGTTTGGGCTGGAAGTCAACCTGAAGAAAACGGAAGTTCTTTACCAGCCTGCACCACAGGACGAACACCATCATCCCCACATTGCCATCGACAACTCTGTGCTTAAGCAGTTCACCTACCTGGGAAGCATCATCTCCTCAGATGCCAAGATTGACAAAGAGATCGATCACAGATTAGCAAAGGCATATAGCGCATTTGGAAGACTTTAGAAAAGAGTCTGGAGTAATAAACACCTGAGGCGAAGCACAAAAATCAGTGTGTATAGAGCCATTGTACTGTCTATTCTCCTTTATGGATCTGAAACATGGGTCACCTATCGCCACCACTTATGCCTCCTTGAACGCTTTCATCAGCACTGTTTATGCACATTGTTCTGTTATAATAACAGAACAGGCCTCTTATTCATGGATTTTTCTGTGAATAAGAGAAAGTGGAGGAGAAACAGGAGCAGAACGGGAGCATCCCAGGACAGGGAAGATGTCTAAAAGGTAAGCCTTTTAGCAATCTCCTGTCATCCCTGTCCTGGGATATTTTTACCATCTGATAATCTCCAATGAGACAGTGAGAAAATTATTGTGATTTCTGTGATATTGATAATCAGGCTATGCAAGAAATCCATTCTGTGCACTTGCAGGAATACTTGTATCTACATGCATGGCATAATCCAACCTTCCCTAAATTGGCATCCTCCAAATGTATTGGACTGTGATCCCCATCATCCCAAGATCGCATGACCAATTCCAGAACTGCCTGGCTCTTATGGAGAGTTGAACTCTGCCACACCTCAAGGATGCAGGCTTGTAAAAGGCTGTTGCTACCACTATTGTGAATAGTGGCAGTTGGTGGGGGGATGAATTCACTCTAAGTTCTAGTCCAAATATTAAAGGAGCTAGCCCCACAAATAGATTTGGCACCTTGAATAGCTCCTTTAATATTCAGACTAAACCCCAGAGTACATCCATCAATCCATTCACATGAATGCCACCAACTAGCACAGATAACACACATATTTTAGTAACAAAACATGTATTTTCCCCCAAATCTTGGTTAATATTTTTTTTTAAGTAGTACAGTGACTACCAACTTGTTTTGAGGCACTGTTCAAAGTGAAGTTGTTGATCTATGAATCTCTAAACTGCCTAAGGCTTGTTCCTGCATGATCTTTTCTCCCATATGAATCTGCCTCATTACTAAGATCTTGCCTGGAAGTCGTACTGAGCTATACTTGATAGCAAAAAGAAGCAGGACCTTTTCAGGTGTGATACCTCAGCAAAGCCTTTGACTGCATAGATCACAAAAAGCTATGGCTTGCTCTCAAAGAAATGGGTGTACCATTACATTTAATTGTCCTGATATGTAACTTGTACTCAGAACAAGAGGCTCCCATTAGAATATGGAGAAACAGAATGGTTCCCAATCGGAAATGGGGGGGGGAGATAAGGATGCATCTTATCATGCTATTTGTTCTACTTGTATGCAGAAAATATCATACACAGAGCAGGTTTTGACTCAGAGAAAGGAGTGAAGATCCAAGGAAGGAATATCAACAATCAAAGATACACAGAGGACACTATATTACTAGCACAACACAACAAAGACTTAAAATAATTACTAAAGAAATGAAAAGAAGAAAGGCTTACTGTTAAACATTAAGAAAAAAAAAAGAATGACCATGGATAATTTACATAAACTCAGTCTAGACAACAAGGAAGTTGAAATGGTGAATGATTTCCCATACCTTGGATCAATCATTGATCAGAATGATTGCTGTCAAATCAAAAGAAGACTAGGACTGGGAAAGGCAGCTATGAAAGAACTCCACAAGATCCTAAAGTGCAAAGATATAAAACTCCACTTTAAAGTTAGGATTGCCCAAGCCATCATATTTCCCATCATGATGTACGGAGGTGAGAGCTAGAAATAAAAAAAGCTGATAGAAAATCAACTTATATGAGATGTGGTGGTGGAGAAGAGTGCTGAGGAGACCACTGATGGCCAGAAAGAAAAACAAATGGGTCCTCGAACAGATCAAGCCTGAACTCGCCTTGGTAGCAAAGATGACTAAATTGAGGCTGTGCTATTTTGGACACATTATGAGACTGTCCTGTTTTGGACACAGTATGAGAAGGGCACATTATGAGAAGGCATGGTTCACTAGAAAAGACAATGATGCTAGGAAAGGAGGAGAGCACTAGAAAGAGAGGGAGGTCACATACCAGATGGATAGACTCAACCAAGGGGGTCATGGCCCTGAGTCTACAGAGTGGTTGAGGACAGGGAATCTTGGAAATGTCTCATTCACACAGTTGCCATGAGTCAAGGTCAACTCCCCTACTCATTTGTTGTGTCCTTATTGGTAGCTGCTTAGGTAGCAGACAAAGATGTCATTGTTTTCATTCTTGTTCCCACTCATTTGATCTAGAATCTACTGCTGCTGAGCTGATTTGAATTTGGCTCATTTAAAGTGTTACTGTTGATTTTATTTCATCAGCGCTGTCTACGCACAATCCTAAATATACACTGGACTGACTATGTGACGAATGTTGCTGTCCTTGAGCAAGCAGGGATCACCAGCATTGAGGCCATGATATTGAGAACACAGCTGCGCTGGGCAGGGCATGTTTCTAGGATGGAGGACCATCGCCTCCCAAAAATACTACTCTACGGTGAACTCGCCATGGGTCAGCGTAAGAGGGGCGCTCCAAAAAAACGATACAAAGACTCCCTGAAACAACATCTCAGGCTTGGCCAAATTGATCACCAACAGTGGTCCGCCCTGGCCTCACATCGGGAGGCATGGAGACGCACTATCCACAATGCTGCAGCCTTATTTGAGAACTCACGACGAACAAGTCTTGAAGAGAAACGACAACGCAGAAAGAATCACAACCCAAAAACATCACCCAAGGAGACCTTCTGCTGTGCTTTTTGCAACCGGACTTGTTTATCTCGGATTGGCCTTTTTAGTCATCAGCGCGCTTGCAGAAAGCGCGGGATGAGTCCTTCCTGAATCTTCGTTTGCGAAGAAAAGCCAGAGAGATTTTTGATATATATTGTTAGCCACGGGGAGAATCTTTGGTATGAATACCTGAATACAAGAACACTCCCTGTTGCCTCTTTCAAAGACTTAAACAGATGTTAACCTTATTTATGTCAGTGGCTGGAAGGATCTTGCACAGAAAGAATGAATAACCCAGACAGGGGTGGGTGGGGAACAGCCTTGAAATGCAAGTGTAAGCACTTATATTGCCATTGTCAGATTTCTTCAGCATCTCTCGCCTTCCTCTTACACAGCATGAATTAAAGAAATGAACTGGTGCAATCCCTTGGTAACATTTTCAAAGCGAACCACTAGACAGTGCCATAGAGTCCATGATCAAGTCCACGAAAAAAGTGGGAGAAAACTGGGGAACTACCTTCCTGTTACTTTTCTTTCAATCTGAAGAGCTCGGTGTTGCTTCATCAAGAGAATCTAAATGCAGTCTTTCTTCTCCTTCCTAAAGGAGGGCGGTGGGGATGTGCGTGTCTCTATGTATTACAGAGCACTTCTGCTTGCAAGTTTCCTACAGTGCCCATTATTCCACCATACTGGAAGGGTTAATAGGGGGCCCTGCTGTTGTGTGCTTTCCTAACGATCTCATGGACCTATTGGGTTAGGATTTAAGAACCCAAACCTCCCAAGAGACACACAGGCAACCAAAACAAACCCCTGCTCTCCAAGTCCGAGAACTAGCTTCCTTAAGGCAAAACAGTTCTTATTTTCCAGTCTTTAAAATAATTTGGGAAAAAAGTTACGCTTGGGAAAGATCGCGTAGGAGTTCCTAATACCCAGATGAACTTCTAAGAGGCGGTTGTGCAAAGCGGGCGAGTGTGTGTGTGTGTGTGTATAGTTGTAGAGAGAAAGATGGGCTGGGCGTGCTTCTGTGTGGCATGACGCTGGAGAGGGTGGGGAGACTGTGGCAAAGCGCGAGGGCACTCCTGGTTTGCAAAGCCCCCTGGCCACGGAAGCGGAGCAAGCCCGCCTGCTGCTGAGCCAGTCCGGAGAGCGCGATCGCGCAGCCAAGCCAACGATCCCTGCAGGACAAGCGACGCCCGGAGCGCGCCACGGAGCGAACGATGGCGAGGTCACGCGTGTGGGTTGCTTCCTGAGCCTGCCTTTCCTTGCCGTCTCTCCACGTCTCGCTTTCATCCATCATTCACCTGGACGACGTGTCCCCCATTCTGGGCTTCCTGGATGTGGAGGGGGGTTTGTTGTTGGACGGCGAAGATCGGGGCCCTGGGAAGTCCTGCGTTGGGCTGGGAGGGCTCGGCAAGCGCTGGTTGGCTCCAAGGACCCGCACACCCGCGCCCGCAAACACAAGCCAGGCGGGAGACGGACTTTTCGTCCCGCGTCTTCCTCCTCTGGAAATGCGGGAAGGGGGCCGGAGAAGCAGCCGCGGCTCCCTGCTGATGCGCTGGTAGCCAGGGGTGTGTTTGTGTGTCTGTGTGTTGGTGGGAGAGAGTGGGTTTCGTCGCTTCTGCCGCGGCCGGGGCTGCTCTTGCTAGCTGGAGGGTGTGTGTGTGTGTTGGTGTGTCGGCAAAGCAAGTGGGAAGGGAGGGCGGCGTCGGGGCGCTGTCCGGCTCCTTGGGTGCTGAACCATGGGCGCTCCGAGCAGGGCGCTGTCCATGGTCCCCACCGTCCTCCTGGCTTTGGCGCTGCCCACCTTTCCCGCCTGGGCGCAAAACGACACGGAGCCCATCGTCTTAGAAGGCAAATGCTTAGTGGTCTGCGATTCCAACCCCACCACCGATGCCAAAGGCTCGTCCTCTTCTCCTCTGGGGATCTCCGTACGGGCAGCTAATTCCAAGGTTGCTTTCTCGGCGGTCAGGAGTACCAACCATGAACCTTCCGAGATGAGTAACAAAACCCGGATAATCTACTTCGATCAGGTAAAGAAAAGAAGAGAGTCTCCCCCCCCCTTTATTTTTTATTTTGTCTTAAAAGGAAGGGCGGTTTAATCATTTTCTAGTTTTTAAAAAAGAGAATTTGGCTTGCATTCTTTCATTAAGGAATGATGGTGGTGTTGGTGATGATGATGGTAGTCATTCTAGATTTCCTACAAGAGTCGAAGTGACAGGTTAGGAGGAAGCTGGTGGGAACGAGTTCTGGGGAGTAGGAGGTGGATTCAACAAGTGGGAGCTGATCTTTGAACTCTTTCACGCTGCTTCGAAAGCAATGGGCTGAAGCTTACAAAACGGTCGTGGAAACCCTTGTGGACTCCTTTTATTTTAAGCCAAGCACTCTCTTGCCTTTTTAAGTGAAGTTTTGAGACCCATCTATACTTTTCTGCATTTGCACATGGGAAATCTTGGGGCTGAATGCACCATAGGCTTGAAATCAGAAGCGGGGCAGATGGCTTTGCTCTGAGAGCCCCACAACCTGTTTTATAACTTACTGATTTTGATTTCTGCCATTCCAATTAATATTAAAGGCTCACGGTGGGTTATGTGTTTCCACAGTTAGACATTTACAAATGAAGTATGCCCAACTCCATTCCAGTTAGTCCACTTTCTAATGATTTTTAATCAAGTTCTCAGTATCTGAGATTAATGAAGGAGGATGCAGCTCATTTATGAGACTGGACATTAATGGAGTCTGTGGTAGTGGAAGAATATAGAAGTTGCATTGTTTCTTTAGCCTGCTCTTTTGAATTAGTTACCCAGAGGTAGGTCCCTTGAGTTCAAGTGGGTGTTACTTACAAAATGAGTGTGCAAAGGATTGCAGTCTTTCAGAGATGATTTCATATCTCCCTGGGGAAATAGTTTAACATTCCAAGCTGTGCTGGGGATGAGGAGACAGTGTCTAATAATAATTTCTAATTCCCTGGTAGATTTCTGTTTGGTTTGCATTCATCTTTCCCCATCACTTTAAACCTTTTATCCCTCTAAAAGATGCCCACATTCCTAAATGGGATTCAGATGCATCTCACAACTCACAATTTATCTATTCTGGTGCAGTCACAATGGCCAAAATAAGACATGAATGTGGTAAGCAAACAAAGCCAGGTTAAAACCAGGTGAGGGATAAGGAGGCAGATTCTTGTGAAAGATACATCACACCTTGCATCACTGCAGAATTTTTCAGTATAGGAAAGACTTCCCACATCCCGGTCCTTTTAACCTAATGTTTAGAAACAGACATAAAAAATGATTTTATCCAAACGTATGCTAAATGTATGGACAAAAAAAAAAATGTTGATTCATTTTCTCTCCAAACCAAGGCCTTTCACTGTCATTTTAAATAAGTCTTTTGTAAATATGAATGATCTCTTTCACAGCAGAGGAAACAAAATATACTCCATCTAGTGTACAAGCCTGTCACTTTCTTCAAAGTCAATTTACTTCAATAGGAATTTTAAGCATGTGTATCAGTTTTCCCACTGAAAAATAAGAAATTTGTAAGGATATAGTTTTGTCTGCATTAGACCTATATGTAGCAGCATGGGGTGAGTGGAAAGAGTGGTGCTGCAATTATGTTGTGTCAGCTCCTGTTTGCAATGGATGTGTCTTCTTGGGAACTGTGCATTACTCTACCATCAGCTATTTTTTCTTATCACCCCTCCTTCTCATTACACATGAGAGCAGGTGGAAAAGCCTGCCTTTGCAAATATTAGCCCAATGGTTTAATTAAACTCCATAAGTTACTCTTTAGTCTTTCAAAGCATATTCTCAGAGGGAATGGTGGATCTTGAACCTCCCTTGTGACTACAAAGGGTTCTGGGAATCTTGTAGCTCACTCAGTCATACTACCATTAACCTTTTCAAGAGGCCAGGAGACAGGTGGATGTGGAAATGGTTGAGACATCAGACAGCTGCCTGTACCTATGGGGAAAGAGTGCAAGACATAATGCAAGCCTACCCCCTTCAGGCAAAGATTACAAGTCCTTAATTTTAAAAATATGTGCTTCCCCCCACCAGCTGTGCATCACCAAAACCAACATGTAACTAATTGCTTCTCTTCCTATTCTTTAATGTCCTTTGTTGCTGTGAGAGACTACCCACTCATCTGTATTCACATTTCTTGTCTTCACACTCATTCCACTCTGAACAAAGCAAGTCAACATACATTTCTTTCTTCAGGTAAAAGATACTCCTTTTTTCCCACGACATAAGAACATAGCAATCTCCACATGAACAGATCTGAAAAACACATGCCTTTGGAGCTGAAGTCCTATCAGTTTCCTTACTTAGCTTGCAGTAGTAACTATGCCTTACAGTGCAACCTTATGCATGCCTATTCAGAAGTAAAATCTACTCAGAAGTAAGATCCATTGATCAGGTGAGTGTATATAGGATTGCTGTCTAAAGTAACTTGCCAGTGAAAACATGCAAATGAGATTAGGACTGCCACACAATGGAGTTGAGATAAATCACTGATCACTCTCACCAGTACAGTGTGTGCTGACAGCAGTGTTGTGTATTTGAAATGTGAGCTGGCTCTCAGGAATGATCAAGGTAGAACTTTTGTGAGTATTTCCTCTGGAGTTCTGCAGATTACAAGATATGAAGTTGCCCTGTATTGATTAGGTCATATTAAGGATCTTCCAGCACAGCATGTTCTCTGGAGAATATAGGCAGCTTTCAAGGCACAACACCTTTATAGTCTTCTTCATAAACAGTGGGCCTCAGACCCAGGTGCAAATAATGTACATTATTGTTGTTGTTGCATCAATGTATACTGGACACTTTGCTGGTTAGCATGCAACCAGCACTGCCCCATAGGAAAATTATAGTATTGCAGATTAAACATTACTTTAATTAACTTATCAATTAAAGGATTTTGCATTTACTAGTGGATTTTTGTGAAAATACAAGAGGCAGTGCATAGAATGAAAACCTGCTTTCAGGGCAGGTTGATATTATCAGCTCCATATTGCAGATGGGAAGGAACAGTTTGCCTGGGCTTACCTGGTGAGTTTGTAACAGCGGTGAACCAAGCACTGGCTCATCCATAGCTTAGTTCCTTAGCAATTATATGTTGCTGTTCTGAAATATTACACTGCTATATCATATTGACAAGACAATTCTATACATGTCTACTTGGAAGTAAATCCCAATGAGTTCAATGGGGCTCGCTTCTAGGTAAATGGGACTAGGATTGCATTTTTGACCAAAGGAGACAAGACAAGGCAGCCAGAGGAGAGGTAGAGACAGAGATAGTAAGGAAGAGACGTGAGCAAATCCAGCTATATGTACTTAGCCATGATTTAAGAACTCAATGAGGGGTAAGTGGTTAAGCCATAAGAATCATGGGAAATATTAAAAACAAAACAAAAAGAAAAAACAAGACAGGAGTGAAGGAACAGAGAGAGGTGACATAACTTAGGAATCCAAGGAGAGGATTTCAATCATTGTGATCATTTTATTTGGTTCTTTTTTGGAAGAACTTACCAAAATTCACAAACCATCCACCCACAAGTATCCACTGTCTGGGATGGGTGGTGGCAACACTAGATGTATATAGAGGCTCTCCAAATAAACTTATTAAAGAATAAATAGACCAAAGTCTGCAGGTTGGCAACTGGCAGCTAGGTGTGATAGGAACAATGTTTTCTGATCACTGTGGAAAACAAAAACAGGGTGTTTGATCCAACTGGGAACAGGTGAGAATATTGTTTTGTTGATGTTTTGATAAGAGCTTTCAAAAATTTTCAGCTTTGTTCATAAATTCACTATAAAGAACTTGAGAATTTTAAAAGAAAAGTCCAATATGGATCAAAGCATCACTGGCAGATCTGTTCATTGAGGCAGAAGTCCTTGATCACTTATGTCTTGTATGTCTCAGTTAGAATCCATGTATACATTAAGACATTTTTCTAGTGCTGAATTGGGGTTGCCATGTCTTTTTTCCAGACAGGCTCTTCAGCTTCAACATTTACATGGCAGGCAAGTACAACATTGTCCTCTTCATGATGAAAATACATGTTCCCATTGTGTTTGGCCAGTGCAAAGTGGTGAGAATTTTGTTCATCCTGATGAGTACTTACCACAACTCACTAATTTCTTCACAAAAGGGATAAAATAATTTGAGATTAAAGAAAATTGAATGTCAGAGAGAGGAAAACTGACATGTTTTCCCATTTGTACTCCCCATAAAGAATGTAGCAGACACTGTCCTAGCATATTCACTGGGAGCAATTTTTACTGCTTCTTTTGTTCTGAATTGAGAGAAATCATTAGCAACCTATTGTAAAAGAAAGTTCTCTTCACAAAAGAAGATATGTAAGAGACAAACATGCCATTAATGTCTTAACTTTACTCCTGTGGCTTTTATCTTTAGGAAACTCCAGGGCTGTTGGTGGTGCAGAGATTTTAAACAAAGACTTAGGGTTTAGCTACTCTGTGGAAATAATGCAGTTTGACACCATTTTGTGTGTTGTAGCTCTATCCTGTGGGATTTGAAGTTTTACAAGGTCTTTATCCTCTGCCAAAGTGTGCTGGTGCCTCACAAAACTAGAAAAACCAGGATTTTGTAGAATGGAGCCATTGATGTGGTATCAAGCTGCATTATCGCTACACTGTAAATGCACCCTTAGGCTGCTAAAACACAGTGCAGACATAATGCAGTTTGACCCCACTTTGACTGACATGGCTCAGTGCTATGGAATTCTGGGATTTGTAGTTTTGTGAGCTTTGTCAGAGAGCCCTGGTGCCACAACAAATTACAAATCCCAGGATTCCATAAGGTGGAGCCATCATAGTTAAAGCAGTGACAAACTGCATTGTTTCTGCAATGTGGCAGCAGCTTTAGTTATCAGAAATTTTAAAAAGCAGAGAGAATAAGACAGGTCCTAAGATTCTAATGTAGGTGTGAAAGAGGGCACGGCAGGCCATTGGTTCTGCTGGAAACTCTAGTGCTGCAGCATGGTAACTTCAGGTAGGACATGAATTTACACTGGCGCTCAAGTACATCTTCATTTAGGAATTAATATTTTAGGATCTGCAGTTTAAAACAATCCAGTTTCATCCTAATATCCTAAATTTTATGCTTTACACACAAACACTCTCACCATTGGGATAAAACAGGATGGCGTTTTTCCATGATGTCATTTCGGTGTGAATAATCGCTATTCAAAAGTAAGGCAACATAAGATACCAGATTCCAAATGCTGATGGGGTGAATCGAAACATTGAAAAGAATCACTCAAAATTGGACCTTGTTTAGGATCATTTTGTCCCAGCCAGGTGAGTAAGTATTATGCAGTATTAGGATTACAAGAGTCAGAGGAGAGCTTTTCCTGCTCGTCCCTGCAAGACCCCTACTTTTCATTAAAGGCCCATAAGCTCCTCTACTTTTCATTAAGGGCCCCCCCCTTTCCTTCCTAGGTTGAGTCCCAAATCATCTTATCAAAACCACATTGAAGATCCCAAAGCTAGCCAGGGTTTAATGCATTTTACTTATACCACCCTAAACATATTGAACACATTCAGCCATGAGTCAGTAAAATTAATTTGACAAAGAAGGATACATTGATTTGGAAAAGCCTAGTCAGAAAAAGCTACCAGATAGCTGTGGGAGTCATCTCTCCTTCTCTGTGTCAGTCTGGGCACAGTTAAAATGAAGTCCTTTCCAATCCTAATTGCCAATCAACAGGAACTTGAAAGAACAATGCACATAACATGATGATAAGCATAATAATACCCAACCAAATCCACAATAAAAATGAAATAAAACACTACAAAGCATCTTTTCACGAGAATGTCAGTCACAAGATCTACAAAATCCATTGAAGAAAACAAAACATTAGCTGATGGTTAAATGTAGAGTGAGGAAAGAAGTTATTTTAGGCATCTGTATGAAGTGCACTCTTAGAAGACTGGGTCTAATACCTCAAAGGACCCTGCTGTGTGCCTTGTGTGATTTTGTGTGTATTCACACTACATAATTATAGCACTGGCACAATTTCATTGCCCATGCTCCCATCCTATGGAATGTTGTGATTTGTAGTCTTCTGATGTACTAAGATTCTATGCCCAGAGAAATCTAATGCTGTTATCTCAGGGGACTGCACTGGAGAATTCGAAGTGTCTCACAAAACTGCAGATCCCAACCTTCCATAGGAGGGAGTCATGCCTGTTAAAGTTGTATCAAACTGCTAGAATTATACAGTGTGGATACACTCCATGTCTGAATAAAAGCAGGGTTTCATCTGTGGGTATAAGGGCATGGGAAGGCACTGAAGGAAAAAAAATATTCTTTATGTTCTTTATGTTAATCAGGACCCAGGCATTAAGGGAGTTAAAGATGAAAAGCAATTCCTATGTGCTTGAGACCCATAGAAATCAATAGACTTGATTATCCAGTTAAAGAATGCAGCCACAAGCCATTTGTTTGGAAGTATACTTCCTCTTGAAATCAATGAGGCTAATTTTTAAGGGCTGTGTTTAGGACTGAGGAATAGACTGCATTAAAATCAATAGTGCTTAAACAAGCCTGACCTTCTGTGGGTTGTACCTATTTGTTATAACAAACAAGACTAGTGTATGGGATTCCCAAGTCAGCTACAAAAAAGACAGGATACATGTCTGAAGATACAGAAGGACCATGCGTTCCTCTTTCTGGTTACACAGACACCCCACTAAATAATAATTTTTCACCTTGATTGAGAAGATTATTTTGCTTGTTCTTATGGAGATGTCACATGGTTGTACAAATAGATTTTCCCATCCACTTTAATATAAAGGAGAGCTCCCTTCATAAATACAGAGCCACCCTATTTGTTTCTAAGCCTAAATACCCTAAAGGCATCAGAACCCATCTGATCTTGGAAGCTACGCAGGGTCACCCCTGCTTAATACTTGGATGGGAGACCACAACCAAACACCAGGTGCTATAGGCTACATTACAGAGGAAGGCGATGGAAACCACCTCTGAGTATTCCTTGCCTAAGAAAACCTTATTTATTTATTTATTTATTCCCTGCTTTTCAGCCAGAAGGCTATCAGAGCGGCTTACAAATTGTTTTAAGCAATAGCTATTTACACATCTACATTGCATTAAGCAGTTTCCAAT
Source organism: Gambelia wislizenii (assembly GCA_030847615.1). Taxonomy (NCBI): domain Eukaryota; kingdom Metazoa; phylum Chordata; class Lepidosauria; order Squamata; family Crotaphytidae; genus Gambelia; species Gambelia wislizenii. The sequence continues at coordinate 25,986,177 of JAUMIR010000004.1, forward strand.
GTGTGTTAGCTAATTGCCCCCACAAGCTGGGTACTCATATTACCGACCTACGAAAGGATGGAAGGCTGAGTGAACCTTGGAGCCCTCTGGAATTGAACTTGCAATGTGGTAACTAGCAGTCCTGGCATTTAACCACTGCACCACCAGGGCTCCTTGAATGAAATTGAATGAAATTCTATGAAATTCATGGGGTCACCATAAGTCAACAGGTGTCTTAAAGGCATGTACACACATGCATAAGTTCACAGGAAACCACATGATCAGAGCAATGGTAGGAAAATATGACTCACATGTAGCAATACCATACACAGAGTGGGAAATGATCATACAGTCAGTGTGGTATGGTGATTAGAATGCTGGACTAGGATTTGGGAAATCTAGGTTCAAATTATCACTTGGCCATGGAGCTCCCTCAGTGACTTTGGACCAGTCACTATCTCTCACAGGGTTGTTGTGAGGATGGAAGAAGATCACATACACTGCCTTGGGCTTGTTAGAGGGCATAAATAAAACAAATTGCAACAACAATAATATGTGTACACCTGGAATCATGCCTCTGTGGCTGTAGTCTTATGTCCTTACAGATGTTTATGAGCAAAGAAACTAGGGTTGCCAGGTGAAGTAGGAATTAAGGCTCCTGTGCCTTTAATGCCTGTGTAAAAGAAGGGATTTCAGCAGGTGTTCCTTGTTATGCAAGCCACACCTACTGAAATTCCCTCTTCTTGTTATGTGCCTTCAGGTCACACTCTGACTTACAACAACTCTGTCATAGTGATTTGTTTTTGTTTTTTGGCAAGATTTATTCAGAGAAGGTTTGCCATTGCCATTTTCTAAGGTTACACAACTATTACAGGTACAAGGGTCCTGTTCCTTATTTCACTTGTTTACCCTAGAACAGTGTTCCCAAACTCTGGTCTTCCAGGTTTTTAGGACTTCAGCTCCCAGAATCCCTAAACATTGGCCAACGTGGCTGAGGTTTCTGGGAACTGAAGTCCAAAACATCTGGAGGACTAGAGTTTGGGAATCACTGCCCTAGAAGAAGTACACATACAGAATCCCAAAAGGGTGTGAAAGGATTGCAGGACTTACAGATATAACTGTATTGGTCAGATACACCTGTGATGTTGGCATATGTATATATTTAGCAGTGAGTATGCAGACAGGGTAGTGCTCTTTTTCATTTTGGGATCCATCTGATTTATATCTGTAGTCCATGGACAACAATACATCTTCCTGTCTAGCAAATGTGCCATGTTTGGAAGTCTATGCTTTGGGATGTTTCAGTTGTGTGCCTTAACCCAGCCTGCATATTTGCACTAGATCTGTCATATGATCCTGCATTGTCAGAGGCATTGCATTGCATCACTGCAGTGCTGGTGTAACATCACACCTTTGTGCTGCTGACATATTTGCTGATGCGGTGCTCAGCATTCTCTCTTTGTGCCTCCTTGGTTAGTTTGGTGAGGCTTGTGTCACCAGAGTGCTTTGAGAACTGTGGGACAAATGGGTTTTGAAATACACAAGCAACTCCACTCATTGTGAAAAAATGATTTAAGTGCTTCGTATTCAGCATGATCTTTGGGAAAAAGCAAGGAACATAGAATAGGAAGTCCATGCAGTGTGCTTGTAATCAGGCATACTCAGAAGTAAGCCCTAACAATTCCAATGAGGCTTCCTCTGTATTGAGAATGCATAAAACTTCAGTATTAGAAAGACATTTCAAGGCCAGTTTAATATTGCTAAAAGTAAATATTTTCTTCATCAGCAAATAATCACTTTGTGTTCCATATATTAGTACCAACAAATTTGGAGTAATTTTTTAAAGCACACACTTCAACTTTAGATGTGAAAAAAAACTGGTAATATATCTTGTGTCTATTGAAAATTAATGCTATTCTTTTCCAGAATACTAACTCTTCTTTTTCCCCCCTTTAATTTGTAGATCCTAGTAAATGTGGGAAATTTCTTTACACTGGAGTCTGTCTTTGTAGCACCGAGGAAAGGAATTTACAGTTTTAATTTTCATGTAATTAAAGTCTATCAGAGCCAAACAATCCAGGTAAGTTGATTAAAAAATCTTTGAGAACACTTTTTTAAAAAGTATTTCCTTCCTTCTTTGTTTGGATAGTTGACTAGTGGTAGAAAAATAAATATTGTAAACAGAAGTGGCTTGAATGGAACAATGTTGATGAGTTGGGAAACATATCAAATTTATTAAAAACACAGTATTAAAATGTAGCTATAAGAAACTGCAAAAGTAGCCAAAGCTCATTGTAATAAATTCAGATGGATTTCAGAGAGGTTCTTCAATCACAGTGTTACACACCATATCTCAATATGGCCTGGAATAAACAATTCTTACCTTCTAATTATATAATACAACTTTTTTGCAAATCTTTCCTGAAAGGCTGTTTATGTATGAGCACAATCCACCGGAAAAAAAATCAATGAGATTAGAATGATTTAATCACAGAATCTTAGAGCTGGAAGGAAGTGCAAGATCCAACCCACAGCCATGCAGGAATACACAACTAAAGCGCTCCTGAAAGATACCCATTCAACTTCTGTTTAAAGATCTCCAAAGAGTGCAAGTTGTCTGAGGTAGTGTGTGTGACAAAGGCCATTTTCATCTGATCTTTGGGACACATTGGTACCAGCCAATAACCTTTTGTCAAATCCTACCAAGTGCAATACTACTAAAATTGGGAATAAATTTCTGGTAATACCCCGCTAAACCCAGAAATGATCTTACTTCTTTCTTAGATGTAGGCCTTGGCCAGTTAACTATGGCATCTATCTTGGAAGTTTCTGCCTTGATGTTTCCACTTCTTACCAGATATCCCAAATATCGGCTTTCTCTTTTGTCTAGGTGACACTTGGAGCTTTTAACTGTCACCGCACTCCTTTTAATCCTTTTTAGTACTTCAATTAAATGGTACAGATCTTCGTCCCATGAATTACTAAAAATACCGATATCATCAATATAAGCCACATAACAATGCTTTAGCCCTGCTAACATGTCATCTACCAATCTCTGAAATGTTGATGGAGCATTCTTTAGACCAAAGGGCATCACAGTCTGTTCTACTATTGAACAGCTTGTACAGTAAAGACATTCTTCCTAACATTTAAGCAGAGACTCTAGTAATTTGACTCCACTAGTTAGTGTCCTTTTCTGAAGCAGCAGAAAACAGCTTGCTCCATTTTCTACCTGACATTCCTTTATTAAAAATGCCTATCATGCCACCTCTTGGTCTCCAAGTTGAACATACCCAGTGCCCTAACTCATTCCCCACAAGTCTTGTTTTCTAGACCTTTGAACATTTTGGTCACCCTTCTCTGGACATGTTCTAGCTTGTCAGTATCATTTATCATAGGCTTTTATCCCATACTTCCATGACACATAAAGAAAATAAAGAAAAAGTATTATTCTGATATTGATTAAAAATGGTAGAGTCACACATGCTAAGGGAAATGAGTAGGAGGGTGTTACTGTTGGCTTCCCGAAGGCACATGGCTGGCCACTGTGGGCACAGAATATTGGACTAGGCTAGGTGTTAGTCCTTTGGTCTGACCCACCGGATCCTTAAACACAACAGCCCTGTTCTAAGACTATGTTGGCATGATAACTTCCAGGGGTGAACAAAGTATGGCCATGAGGCCAAATGAAGCCCTACTAAGGCTGTTTTTGTGGCCTTCAACCCCACCCCTATCCCTTAAACCATCCTTTTCCTGGTGAAATTTAAAGGGTGAATTGCTTCTCCAGGACTCTTGTGCTTTTTAACAAAACAAAATAACAGTCTTTCAAAGCCAGAAGTGCACTTTCTGACATGTCTGGTTTTCTTTTTCTTTTTTGAGAGGGATTTGCGGGCTCCAAAGGGTCTTAGTGTTGTGGAGGAATGATTCTGTGTAGAAAAACACATTTTTGATGTGTCTGCAAAAACCTGTTTCCTGCACAGAAAATATTTTTTCTGTACAGAAAACCAGGGGCTTGGCTAGACCAGAGGATTTAATGCTGATTCCAGTGCATTATTACAAATTCATGGCAGCGTTCATTTTTCTCCATGGTCTTTTGGCAAAATCAATAGTATGCAAAGCTATCCATGTTTGAACGGCACATGCCTGTGAATCAAGATGGTGGCCAAGTAATTAGTGTGTTATTTTTCTGCATGCATTGTCACCGCTGCACAGTTTGTTTTTTTACTTTAAAGACATGTGACCTTTTGCCTTTAAAAAGGTATTTGATTGCCTTGGAGGAAAAAAAAAAGCATGATCAGCAACGCAAAATTCAAAATGGTGCTTCTGGCCACTTCCTTGCTGGCAAGCCAATCCCCTGCACATGTCTGACCAATCCACTCTCCACTTATGCTCCTCTCTGAGAATGTGCAGCGTCCTGACTCAATTGTCCAAAGAAATGGTTATGTGCATTCCCATACATTATTTTCAAAAATATTTTCACCATTTAGACAATCCCAATGGGTTTTTTTGTGTGAAAATAGGTTTTCTTTGAGCAAAAAGTGACATGTTTTTCTATGCAGAATAATTTCTCTTGAACCACTTTCGCATGTTCAAATCCAGGGAGAATACTTTGGAGGAATGTTTTTTTCCTCCCCAGGTAGGGAGAAAACTACTGTGATTATTCATCCCCTTATGCAAGGATGGAACTGTTGAAGATTTATATGTCTATTTTGGATTGACTCATAACCACTCAATGGAGTTAAGAGTGAAATTCATCATAGTTTTACCCATCACCCACAGAAATTGACTGGTAAGAAACTCAGAACTGATAAAAGGACATTATTGTTCTATGTAGAACATAGAGTTGTCTCACAAAATGTCTTCCATGACATGCAATGATGGCTGAAGGACTGGATGGACTTTAAAAAACAGTTTGACAAATTCATAGTAGATAGGTCATGACAGGTAAATTGAAATTTCATGCTCAGAATCAGTATACACCGGAGTTTGAAAGTAATGCATTAAAAGTAGTAATGTTACTTGATCACATTACTCAGGGGGAAGTAACAAGGGTTTAGGCAAATTTCCTTTGCAAATGTTGAATAACATTATTACATTTTTGTATAAGAAGCAGCATCTTCTTAGCTTTGTAGTCTAAAATGATTTCTTGAAACATTTAGTAGGGATTCCCTCCTAATTTCATAAGTTATTCTTCATTTTTAAAAATGGAATTAAAATGCAACGAAAAGGAACAAGTATCAACAAGTCACTGATTTTTATATCAAGGTTTTTGTGCTTTCCAGTGAGATATATTATGAATTACTTTTTAAAAGTAACTTTCTACACCCTTTAAATAAAACATTTAGAGCCTGGTACCCTCCTGCCCTCTTTAATTATTTATTTCTATGTTTAATAAGCTCTTTTCCGAAATACAACTATTTAACTGAAACGGGGGGAGTACAGAAATATAACAAAACACTTTTTTTTTTTTTAAAAAAAGAGGCAGATATGGTCACAATGGTTCATGCCTTAGTTACATTCTGATTAGATTACTGCAATGTGCTCTACGTGGGGCTGCCCCTTGAAAAGTATTCAGAAGGTGTAGCTAGTGCACAATGCAGCAGCCGGACAGGTGTGCATTTCAGAGACAATATAACACTGGTCTTGCAAGAACTACATTGGCTTCCAGTTCACTTCCAAGCTCAATTCAAGGTGTTGGTTTTTACCTTCAAAGCCCTATAACAGCTTGGGACCAGGATATCTGAAAGACCTCCTCTTCCCATATGAGCCTGCCCTAATTTTGAGATCTTCAGACGAGGCTCTGTTGTGTGTCCTGACACTTGGTGAAGTTAGGTTGGTGGGTGAATGTAACAGGGCTTTCTCTGTAGCAGCACTCAAACTGTGAAACTCCCTACCCAAGGAAGTTAGGCTGGCCCTAGCCCTTTTAAGCTTCCAGTGGGTAGCCAAAACAGTGCTGTTCCACTTGGCATTTAATATTTGAAAATGTTGTTTTTACTGTTTTAAAACTGGACTTTAGGATTGCTTTTAGGAGTTTTTAAAGATCATTTTAAAAGATGTATCTTTTAAATATGTTTTTAAATCTCTGTATTGTTTTAATTTTATTTTATTTTTTGTTCATCACTCCAGGAGCCCTTGTGTTCTGGGAAGTAGTACAGAAATACTTCAAATAAAAACCAACAAATAAACAAATAATATTGTGTCAGCACTGAAAAGGCTTTGCTTCTTGTACTCACCAGCTTAACACCCTTGTTGGTGGCACACTAACAGCGTCTTTGGAGCTGAGCTTAATGTTCAGGTTAATATGGATGCAGGTGGTCCTATAAGTAACCATTAAGGACTTTATAACCCTAGAGCAACACTTCAAGTTGAGTTTGGAAGCAAAGAGACTGACAGTGCATTTGATGCAAAATGTAATACAGTCTGAATACTTGGTCACCACCAGTATTCATACTACTGAATTCTGTAAAGACAGTCCCACATAGACCTCTGGGGTATATTTAGCTGGCCATAGGTAAGACACAGGTTATAGATCAGGAGCTGGCCCTAGGTCCAATTACAAATACAGCATTATCTTCTGGGTTTTGGAGGGTCATGTCCCTTTCCCATAATACCAACATTCAGTTTTCTAGTTTTTGTATAGCCTTTTCCCATTCTAAAAGACTGAACTGCCTCTTCTGAGGCTTAGTTCCTGACAGTAAAAGCTTTACGCTAAAATATGTCCTATTTTGCCTTTGAGGCTACACATGACTGGAATGCAGACAAAGAATTGATCTGAAATTGAATTTGACCCCCATACTGAATGAAGCTCCCCATCCTGGATGGACTGTTGGCCTGAATGCCCTTAAGTTCTAAAAATGCAGAGCAGCTTTCAAATCCCTTTTCCTTTAAATGGAGATTGTGATGGTTGGGGTCTAACTGTATCCACTTCTACAATACAGATAATATAATTTAGTTTGGAACATCCAGATAGCACAAAATGGCAGCAACAGCTTTGGTTTGTTTTGGCCCATGACAATGAACAGTGACCTCTCAGCTTTGCTGGTGTTGCAAGAGATGATAAGTTGGAAAGCTTTCTTGGCTGCTAAAATGTCATTGTGTTCTATGGCACAAGATAAAAATGCCCTTTTGCTTCTACTTCAGTGTCATCACAGACTATGTAATATACTAACTACATGGTCAAAGGCATAATTAATGCTAGCTGTGGGATGCTCACACTGCACTCATGCAATGGCTTCTTTCAAAGAAAATAGCCAGATTAACTTAGATAAGGATGTGGGAATGTCTGGAGAAATGAATGGTTATGAACAGCATATACATTTCTTGCTCTATTAAACTGACAGTCTTTGTTGAACTGACATATTTGCATAGGAGGGTGAGAGCTACTTTCCTATGACAAGGTTTTTGGCTGCTCCTGCAATTCCTGTTTCAAGGGTTGGGAAATGTTTGGCTCTCCCCACATTTTGGACTACACTATAACTCTTGCTATTGGCTGGAAATTCTGGGGTTTGGAGTCCAAAATAGCTGGACAACCAAAGGTTCTCCACCTGTGGTTTCAATGGAGGAACTGCATCAATTACTGTAATGATATTGGACTGAATCACAGCCTCTAAAGACTAAGAGTATCTTCTAAATACACCTTGAAGTTCACTGATGCTAGTGCCAAGCTAGATGTGATACAGAGTTTTGCCTCCTTCTGATTAGTGTTTTGAAATATTTGCAAAGCAACATGTGGAGGCTGGGAAAGAGAGCAAAATAATATGTGTAGTAGGGTGGGAGGTGGAGAAGGAGTTTCCAAACCTGGCATTTTTTCTTCTGAGAACTGTATACCGAAGAAGGCAGAATTCAAAGACGTAGCCATGTTAGTCCAGAATATCAGTAATCAATGGAATCTTGTTTGAGAACTTTGAGACAAAGATGCTACAAGATCCCCTTGCTTTATGGCCAGGCTATACTTTCCTACCCATTGCAAGAGAGATAAGGGAGAAAATATATTTAAGGAGGGAGTTTTGAACTGAAAATGACAGGAGGTGAAATGGTTAAGCGACTTCCACCCACTATTTTCCTGGTTTGGGCTTAAAAACAGGGCTGGAGAATCTTAGCTGCTGGAGCCAAATCTGGCCCTCCAGGGATCTCAATACAGCCCTTTCAGGTTCCCCAGATGACACACACCTTTCCCTCTGGTACCGCTGTTTGTAGTTTCCTTTCATTTTTGCAAGTTATTTCCCCTTCTAAAAGATTGAAATCTCTCTCCTAACTCAACTGAGGGTGAGTTTAAGCATTTGAAGACATTGCTACTAAACATAGTTCAAATGCACACCCTGACAGCACTTTGATTGTTTGTATTCAGCTGCCTCTGGGAGTAGACATTTCTTTGTAAAGTTCCCTTTACACAATGGCAGGTATCCTCTGTCTCCTGGGCTTCCATGTTTGTTGAGAGGCGTGCTCTTGTGTCACCAACCTGGAAAGGTTTCTTTCTGCCTTTTTCAGTGAATACATGGGAGACTGGCTATTTTCAAGGGTAATTGCTTTTGCTAGTTTCATGAGAAATTGACTATAAATTGTCAACAGGTACTGCTATTATACTGTTAGTTGCACAAACACCAGGCATTAGTAGTGAAATTCAGAGCAAGGATTTTTTTTTTGGAGGGGGGCAGGAACTTCTGTCTATCCTAGCTAGCATAGAGAATATTGAAGGATAATGGGAACTGTAGTCCAAAACTTCAGAAGGGCTACAAGTTGCCTACCCCTGAAGTAGTAAGAACACATTTAAATCCACATGTGAAATAGTGGATGGCTTTTCAGTCCTCCATTTCTTTCAAATCAGTGCTTGGCTACCTTTCCCTAAACATAGAATTTTGGCATGAAAAATGGTGTGTGTGCGTGTGTGTATGTGCAATTAATCTCCCCCAGTCCTCCCAGAACATCCCTCCTTAATGCTATTTTGCTCTTATTTGGAGCCCAGTCAGCTAGTGCTTTGGTCCTATTTGATTTCCTTCTACTTCTAGAAACAGTGATATCACATTGACAATCTGATTTGACTGGGTGATGACATTGCTGAGTACAAAGATAGCTATTTAAGAGTGCATTGCTCACACCCTTTGCACACCCTCAGGGGACAAAGATCAAGATCCCAAAGTGATGTTGGTAGCACATACATCTCTGCCAGAAGAAATCAGTTTCTTCTCCACCACTGGGTGAACCATAAAAACTGGATGTTGAAGGTCCCAGGTTCATCACCACTCTGGGCTACTGAATAGCTGCAGGGATGTGCCTAGCAGCCATCTGAAAGAAGAGGGGAGAGGAAGAGGGGAGGGAGGAGGAGGAGGAGGAGGAGGAGGAGCTGCAGCTACCATTGCCACCACTCCCCATACAAGGGTAGAAGCTGCATCTTCATTCCTAGGAATGAAGATGCAGCTTCTACCCTTGTATGGGGAGTCCATAGAATCATAGAATCATAGAATTGCAGAGTTGGAAGAGACCACAAGGGCCATCCAGTCCAACCCCCCTGCCACGCAGGAAATCACAATCAAAGCATCCCTGACAGATGGCCATCCAGCCTCTGTTTAAAGACCTCCAAGGAAGGAGACCCCACCACGCTCCGAGGGAGTGTGTTCCACTGCCGAACAGCTCTTACTGTCAAAAAGTTCCTCCTCATGTTGAGGTGGAATCTCTGTTCCTGGAGCTTGCACCCATTGCTCCGTGTTCCAGTCTCTGGAGCAGCAGAAAACAAGCCTGCTCCATCCTCAGCGTGACATTCCTTCAAATACTTAAACAGGGCTATCATATCACCTCTTAACCGTCTTTTTTCCAGGCTAAACATACCCAGCTCCCTAAGTCTCTCCTCATAAGGCATCGTTTCCAGACCTTTCACCATTTTAGTTGCCCTTCTCTGGACACGCTCCAATTTGTCAATATCCTTTCTGAATTGTGGTGCCCAGAACTGGACACAGTATTCTAAGTGAGGTCTGACCAAGGCAGAATAGAGTGGCACTATTACTTCCCTTGATCTAGACACTATACTTCTATTGATACAGCCCAAAATCGCATTGGCCTTTTTAGCTGCCGCATCACACTGTTGGCTCATGTTCAACTTGTGGTCTACTAGGACTCCTAGATCCCTTTCGCACGTAGTCTCATTCAGCCAGGTCTCTCCCATCCTATATTTATGCATTTCATTTTTCCGCCCTAAATGCAGTACTTTACATTTCTCCGTATTGAATTTCATTTTGTTAGCTTTGGCCCAGCTCTCCAGTCTATCCAGGTCATTCTGAATTTTGATCCTGTCCTCTAGGGTATTAGTTACTCCTCCCAATTTGGTGTCATCTGCAAATTTGATAAGTATGCCCCTAATTCCCTCATCTAAGTCATTGATAAAGATGTTCAATAGCACTGGGCCTAGGACAGAACCCTGTGGCACCCCACTGGTCACATCTTTCCAAGACGAAGAGGAGCCACTGCTGAGCACCCTTTGGGTTCGGCCGGTCAACCAATTACAAATCCATTGAACAGTTAACTTGTCTAGCCCACATTTTACAAGCTTGTTTGCAAGAATGTCATGGGGAACCTTGTCAAAGGCCTTACTGAAATCAAGGTATGTAATGTCCACAGCATTCCCTTCATCTACCAAGCTGGTAACTTTATCAAAAAAAGAGATCAGATTAGTCTGGCATGACTTGTTTCTCTGAAACCCATCCTATCATCTCCTTCTGCTCTATTGTTGACCAAGCTTTTAACTTACTTTAATTCAACTATCTTTCACTGCCAGTTGTTATTACAGTCGTCCCTTCACATTCGCGGGGGTTCCGTTCCGCGGACCCCCGCGAATGTGAAAAAACCGCGAATAGCGACACCCCTCCCCCCTCCCTCCCCAGGCCTTCGCGGGGCCTTCCTAGGCCCCTGAAGGTCTCCCCGGCCCTCCCTCCCTCCCTCCCCAGGCCTTCACGGGGCCTTGCTAGGCCCCGCGGAGGTCTCCAAGGCCCTCCCTCCCTCCCTCCCCAGGCCTTTGCGGGGCCGTGCTAGGCCCCGCGGAGGTCTCCCCGGCCCTTCCTCCCGCCCTCCCCAGGCCTTCGCGGGGCCTTGCTAGGCCCCGCGGAGGTCTCCCCGGCCCTTCCTCCCGCCCTCCCCAGGCTTTCGCGGGGCCTTCCTAGGCCCCGCGGAGGTCTCCAATGACCTCCCTCCCTCCCTCCCCAGGCCTTCGCGGGGCCTTCCTAGGCCCCGCCGAGGTCTCCCCGGCCCTTCCTCCCGCCCTCCCCAGGCCTTCGCGTCTCCGGAGGCCCCAGGATCGCCTCCCCAGCCCTCCCCAGGCCTTCCTGGGGCCTCCGGAGCGTCTCCGGAGGCCCCAGGATCGCCTCCCCAGCCCTCCCCACCCCGTCCCCAGGCCTTTCTGGGGCCTCCAGAGACGCTCCGGAGGCCCCAGGATAGCCTCCCCAGCCCTCCCCAGGCCTTCCTGGGGCGTCCGGAGACGCTCCGGAGGCCCCAGGATCGCCTCCCCAGCCCTCCCCACCGCGTCCCCAGGCCTTCCTGGGGCCTCCGGAGCGTCTCCGGAGGCCCCAGGATCGCCTCCCCAGCCCTCCCCACCCCGTCCCCAAGCCTTCCTGGGGCCTCCGGAGCGTCTCCGGAGGCCCCAGGATCACCTCCCCAGCCCTCCCCACCCCGTCCCCGGGCCTTCATGGGGCCTCCGGAGTGCCTCTGGGGGCCCCGTGGACGCCTCCCTGGGCCTCCCCGCTCCCTCTATGTCTTTCACGGGGCCTCTGGAGGCCCCGTGTCGCGGTTTTGGGGGGGCCCCGGGGGGGCCCTCCCAAAACCGCGAATAACCGAAACCGCGAATGTCAAGTTCGCGAATGTGGAGGGACAACTGTACTTCAGTCCCCCCTCCTGTCTCATTCTAGCTCAGAAACATAAAAGTACAAGGGAAAGCATCGCTTTGGATAAGGCCATCCTTTTGATGGTATCCTAACATTCAATCTGATCTAGCCATTAAGAGACCACTCATCCAGAAGGGGCTGGTGACTCCCATAACAGTGGGGCAGTGAATCCACTGGACGTTTTAGTTTGAATGTCAAAGGAGTTAACCAAGGTGCTGAGCCAACATTGGAGATAGGGTTCAGCACAGTGGATAGGTCTTTTAAAGTTCAGAAGATTACAGTCTGAAGCAGATCCACCACTCTACTGAAATGGAAGCCACTAGTCACCACTGCACTGCACCCTTGGTGTCAGAGACTTATCCCTTGATGTCAGTGAGGTTCCCCTCACCACCCCCAATGAATGGCTTTGTTTGGGGATGATGATTTGGTTTAGAATTACAGCTGGTGAAGAAAAGGTTAAACCTTCTCTTCCCATACACTGTAGTGAAAACTGCAGTGTATTCTGGTGAGAATCCCTCTACCTGCTATTAATTTCATTAAAAAAACTTTTTATTAACATGTGGGCTATCTATTATCCATGCACTGAGTATTAAATGTGATAATAATAGAGGGGGAGAAGAACAGGGATGTGGCCCTCTGATCTCCCCTGATTGGTTGACCAACCGAACCCAAAGAGTAGTCACCAATGGCTTCTCTTTATCATGGAGAGAAGTGACCAGTGGGGTGCCACAGGGTTTTGTCCTGGTCCCAGTGCTATTCAACATCTTTACCAATGACCTGGATGAGGGAATAGAAGACATGCTTATCAAGTTTGCAGACAACACCAAATTAGGAGGGGTAGTGAATACCCACAGGATCAGAATTCAAAATGACCTTAACAGATTAGAAAGCTGGATCAAAACCAACAAAATGAATTTCAACAGGGGAAAATTTAGGATACTACACTTGGGCAGTAAAAATGAAATGCACAGATATAGGATAGATGACACCTGGTTTTATGCCACTACATGTGAAAGGGATCTAGGAGTCTTAGTGGACCAGAAGCTTAACATGAGTCAGCAGTGTGATGCAGCAGCTAAAAAGCCAATGTAACTCTAGGCTGCATCCGTAGGAGTATAGTGTCTAGATCAAGGGAAGTAATAGTGCTACTCTTTTCTGCTTTGGTCAGACCTCACCTGGAATACTGTGTCTAGTTCTGGGCACCTCAATTCAATAAAAAAATATATGGACAAACTGGAAGGTCCAGATGAGGGCAACAATAATGATGGGAGTTCTGGAAGCCATGATCTATGAGGAGTGGCTTAGGGAGTTGGGTATGTTTAGCCTGGAGAAGAGAAGGTTAAGAGGTGACATGATAGTCATGTTTAAAAATTTGAAGGGGTGTCATATTGAGGATGGAGCAAGCTTGTTTTCTGCTGCTCCAGAGACTAGGATGTGGAGCGATGGGTTCAAACTACAAGAAAAGAAATTCCACCTAAACATTAGTAGGAACTTCCTGACAGTAAGATCTGTTTGGAAGTGGAATGCACTGCCTTGGAGTGTGGTGGTATCTCCTTCTTTTGAGCTTTTCAAACAGAGGCTGAATGGCTATCTGTCAGGAATGCTTTGATTGTGTATTCCTGCAGGGCAGGGGGTTGGAGTAGATGGTCCTTGTCCTCCCTTCCAACTCTGTGCTTCTATGATTTCCTCTGACCTCTAAACATTTATTACTCTTTGTTGCTATGCTTACTTGTATTTTGAAACTCTACATGCATTTTATGTGTGCAACCTTAAAGAGGACAGTTTTCACTTTGCAAACATCTTCTGTTTCAGGGGCTACCAATTCCCAAATCCAGTTTAAAGATAAAATACTGTAAGAAGCGTCTTGGAATTGCCCATTAAGAGTTAGTACTGGGACCGTGCAAAGTCACCCAGATCTCCCGGGGCCCTTTCATACTACATAATTATGGCACTATGATTCCACTTTAATGGACATAGAAGCATCCTACAGAATCCTCAAATTTGTTGTTTAGGGATGGGAAGGAGGGAAAAGGAAAACACAGAAACCCAGGCACCAATATTTCCATGTTGCATAAAATGGCCAGTTGTAATGGAAACAGGTCTCATCAGGCCTTTGAGAAATAAGCTGGTGACACAGCTTTCCCTGAAGAGCAGTAATGAAGCTGAAGTTGTTAGTCTTGTGAAGTGGAGCACCAGCTTTACGGGGTCTTTCTGGTAAGCATCAACTTCTTATAACTTCTTACACTTCAGGCAAGGCATAGGGCATGTCATATGACACTTTCACACCTCTAGAGAAGTTGCAGCTCTTCATCATAGGGAAATGGACCACTTTGAAGGGGAAGGAGGGTCCAAGCCCAGGTGGAAAAGCAACACCAAAAAGTGATGGCAGATACTTGCTGTTGGATGTGCCTTGGTTATGACAGTGTTTCTTATCCTTTGGTCCTCTGGATCTCTTTGCCTTCAGTTCCCAGAATCCTTGACCGTTGGCCATGATGGCTGGAGCTTCTGGGAGCTGGAAATCAGAACATCTGGGGTGCCAAAGTTTGAGAACAAAACCCCATCACAGGGCTGTAAGAACTTCTCAGTGAAGGCTTTTATTCATTCACAGCTAGTCCAGGTGTGGTCATGTGCCCCATCATCTTCTTCAGTCAAGAGAGGTACACAGAATTCATCAAATTATAGGGTTGGGAGGGACCCAGGAGGACTTCTAATCCAGCGTTCTGCCAGGTTCTGCAATGCAGGAGGCAACAATAGCATCTGTGCCAAATGGTAGCTTATTTTGCCCCATTTATTGTCATCTAACAGACCTATCACTTATCTGCCTGGTTTCCGATTTCTGATGCATTTAGATTCTGTTTTGACATTTGTTGATATACCTTAGGCATTTGTTCTTCAGACTCCTTCTTGATATCTGTACTTTTTACATTTGGCTTCCTTAACTTGTGCTTTCTTTTTTATTGCCTCCATCAACATTCTTGCCTTTTATAGCTGACTGTTATATGCAACTACAGTCCATCAACTTCTTTTGGACTTTGTGTCTCTTTTCTAATCTGTGGTGTACATTTTATTTGAACACCTGTTATATTGCTTTTTGAAAAAGTCATGCTCCCTAAAGGGATATTACCCTTTTGACAATACGCTTTATTTTCCTTCTAGTTAAATTTCTTATCTAAATAAATAAATAAATAAGTGCCATTTTGAAATTAAATGTGACTCTGTTAGACCTTCTGGGCAATTTTCCAATCCTGTAATATGCTGGCATTGTTAGCATTGCTGTTATCACAGTTTACAGGAAGTTCAACAAAGTTTGCACCTTTTATGAGATCTGGAAATAATTCAAGTTTAAATCACTAGTCAATTCCTTGCTACCATCTTCCTAACTTTTAATGTTATCTTAGAAATGTCTAATCAGTTATAAATTTCATTGAGTTCAATGGGACTTGTTCCCTAGTAAATAAGGGCAGGATGTAGCCTAAGCAGGCTATCCTATGGATCCAGTGACTCATCCCTGGGGTCATAGGACTAAATGGAAATCTCTCCTGACCCAAGTCCAGTCTCAGAGAGGAAGATCCAATCTCCTGGCCATTTCAAATCTTCTTGAAATCATGGGCGGAGTGGGCAGGAAAGCTGTGAGTGGAGACAATGAGGCCGTTGGATTCCCTGAATCTACATGGATCAGCTGAGTCTGTAACCTTTTCAGTCCTTAGCCATGCCCACAATAAGGAGCAACATTAAGAACAGCGAAGGGGAAAGTACAGGCCACGGGTCATATGTGGTCTCTGAACCCCATTGTTGTAGCACTCAGAGCTCCCAAAGAGCTCAAAACTTTACCTTTTTTTAAAGGACTTTGGAGGTAATTTTTTACCTGAACATGGCCCCAAACTAACAACCCCCCCCCCAAAACCCATTCACCAATTCAGCAGTTTCACTCCTCTGTCTGCAAGAACACTCAACCCCTCCTCAGCTTAAAATGGTAAACAGAAGTGGTGTAGTGTCACTTCCATTGCACCAGAAATTGTCAGTGTGGCCCATATGGACCTGTTTGGATACAAATTGCTTCGTGCACACCCCTGCTTTAGATCATTGCCAGAGCAAGTCTAAATGAATTCCCTCCCATTTTTGCTTCCATTTTCAAAAGGAGAGCCCCCTTAAAAGTCAGGAAAAACACAGATGTGAAGGATGAAAAATTAATTTGTCCACATTTCCACCTGCTAGCAAGAGCTCAGAAGGTTATTGATTAGCTTAGATGTTTTGATATTGGAATCCTCTGTTGGATTCTGTACCCACAACATTGCTGTTCTAAGCATGTTAAGATTCTACTGTAACTCAAAGAAGGTTTCCCAAATGTTTTGGACTTCAGCTCTCAGAAGCCCCACCCAACATTGTCAAAGGTAAAGAATAATCAGAGTTTGATTATAAAATATCTGTAAGGTTAAAGGTTCTCCTTCCTGGATCTCAAACACTAGTACAGTGAGAGTGGACTGTTTATTTGCCTGCATGTCATGATGCAGATTTTCATTTAGTGACTCATGCTAAGAATAGCTGAAGCCTTCATTTAGTATCACTCATTCTACTTTTTCTTCTTTCCTGATTTCAAAACACAGGAAGCTGCTTTATGGGTCATATATTCCAATAATGTCAACTTATAGCAGTTTTCTAGAGTCTGAAGCCAGGGTCTTTCCATTATCCGTTAGCTGATTCTTTTAAATGGGGATGCAAGAGATGAAACTGTAGACTTCCTTTGAGGGTGAGGTTTTTAAAGAGAGGTTGAATGTCAATCGATCAGGGATGCTTTAGTGGTGGATTTCATGCATTGGTGGTCTGGTCTAGATGACTCTTGGGATCCCTTCCAATTCTATAGTTCATTGATATTATGAGCAAATCAAACCTGAACTCTCACTAAAAGGAATGCTGACTAAATCAAAGTATAGATCCCAAGATTCCATAGGAGGAAGCCATGATTGTTAAAATGGTATTATGCTGATATACTTGTGCTGTGTGGATACACTCCATGACTGTAAAGGATCCAAAAACCAAAGCCTATGATGAATCTTTGCATGCTCTAGGTATGTTTAGATTGGGAAAGGGAAAACGGAGATAATGTTATGATGAGCTATCTCTAAATATTTTAAGATCTTTCATGTGGGAGACAGAGCAAGCTTGTTTTCTGCTGTTATAGAGAGTAGGCCTCAAACCAAAGGATTTTGTTACAAGAAAGGAGATTTCAACAAAAAATTAGGAAGAACTTTCTTATGATAAGAGCCATTCAAAAGTGGAAGGGTTAAACACTTATCCCAGAAGGTGATGGTGGATCTCCTCCTTGGAGGTTTTCAAACAGAGGCTGGATGGCCGTTTGTGTCAGGGATTCTTTAGATGTGGACTTACTGCATTAGAAGGAAGTTGGACTAGGTGACCCCAGGATGTTCCTTCCAATGCTACAATGGTATGATTCAGATGTAATAGGACTGAAGAGGGTTAAATGAGGCCTGCAGTTGTGACTGAATCTTATCATATGAAACACAAGAGACAGAGCACAGGACTTCTCATTACCTCAATGTATTTTATTCATACATGAAAGTAGACTCTGTCACTGTAATTTACAAGGCAGCTCATATAAATTAAATCACAATATAAAATATAACAACAATCTTATCCATATACCAGTCACACAAATCAAAGTATTAATAACAAGATCTGCAAACTGGGCGAGGGCAGGTTATGCTGATAAAGAAAAAATCCCACTAAAAAGAACTCAGCCTGACAAACTGAAAATCAGACAGGAAAAACAGAAGTCTTTGCAAACTAATAAAAGACAATCTGAGATGATGTGTTGCTCACCCAGTCACCTGTGAGTCATTACATTATGCTTTCATCCATACTCAAATGATGAAAAACAATATGATATATGCACACCGAAGACTTAAAAGCACACACACAGAAACATTCATGATATTGCGTGGGTCACCTATTCAGGCTGCTCAAACATAATTCTAGCAGAGTCAACACTAATCAATTTTGTGTGGATTAGAAAGGTTTTTGGATTCTATCATTACCTGGAAGAGCCTCACCTATTGTTATGGAAGATTTTTTTTTAAAAGGCTGCTGCAAACTTTAGTCCTTAACTAAGTTTTGTGACCTGCCAGGGGCCTTCTACACACTTATTTGCCCATTTTCCCCCCAGGTACAGGACTAAAGGGGGGCAGGATATTTTCGAAGCTACAGACAGATTTCCACATATGATTTGGCTGTGCTAGGCTTGATGAATCACAAGTCATGCAAGCTACAGGCACTTTCAACATTTTCCCCATCCAAATCTCTCAGAAATTTGGATCTTCCAGACTTCCTAAATTGTTTGCAGAAAAGTACTACTAAATTAGTAATCTGTGATTCATTTTTTTAAAATCACAGTCCTAGGAGAGACTATTAAGTTGGTGGCACTGATAGTGATTTTGAACTTCTCCTTTCCTTGCCCACACTCACTAGTTAACCCTTGTTTTTAACTGAACATACACATAGGAGATTTTCACATGGGCTATATATCCCGTGGATATATAGAATAGGGTCGGGAAAGGTTTTCCCTTTCGGACGACGTTGACCCTGTTCTGTCCTGCATCCATCCTACTCCCGTGACTGTTCCAGAACAATGTAATCACGATTTTTCATTGTGAATAGACCTCCCGTTCCGTCACTATCATGCAATCACGGGTGTGCGAACAGGAGCCCCGTTTCTGTTCCGAAATGACAGCCGTGGAGGGGAGGTCCGTTCTGAGCACTTCCTGGTACGATCTGGACATCCAGGTAAGTGGCCGCCTTTATTTTACCCTCCCTGTTTTGATTATGTGATTTAAAGAGTGTTTTTGTGCTTGGTGAACTGATTTTATGTTTGGGGGAGTTTTATTTTTTAAATTTACTGTCCGGCGTTATCATGTGATAACGTGATAATGTTTCAGATGGCTGGTCATAAAAGCAGCCTTACGACGGCTGCATTTACAGCCAGCCAGCAAGGGGAGGGGGAGCCCGTTCCTGCTGCGGAATTAAGGTGAGTGTGTGAAAGATTTATGTTATTCCATGGCAGGAACGGGAGAGGAGGTAGCAGGACAGTAACGGGGCATTTTGGCCCCGTGTGAAAATCTCCATAATCAAAAACATCAAACAAAAATGGGATCTTGGCACTCAGATGTATCAGCTTGCATTCTTGTGCTATGCTGTTGGGCAAGCAGATCTATAAGAGGCTTCCACTTGTGTCCACTTGAACATGAGTAGAACCGTTGATGTACTTAGGAACCTTAATAAAACAGAACATCTAGGTGTTCGCTTTCTGAGTGCAACTGAATGCAATGTGAAGCACCTTGCCTGCTTCCCTGTTTAACACAGGAAAGGTGGTAGTATGAGATGAAGGGATCTGAAAGAATTACTCCACCACTTTGAAATATATTCATCTCTGCTGACCTAACACCTTAATAGGGCATTAAACATTACACATAAACTGTGCATCAGTAACTTGTAAAGTGTGTGCCATGTGTGTATGGGGTGGGGGGAGGAAGGACAGATAAACTCCGGCAAACTGTGGAAGTACTGTTTCTCCAGTAAATCTTAGAAATTCTCCAAATTAAACTGGAACAATCCAGGGCAGGGCAACCCATGCATGTTACAAAAATGAAGTGAGTGGTGCCCCTCCATTCATAGTGAAAGCCTATTGATACAGAGCTTAGAAAATTTCCTTTCTTAGGAGATTTTCACATGGGCAATTTGTCCTGTTACAGGCACAGAACAGGGTGGCTGAAAGATATTTCTTTCAGATGACGTTCTCCTTGTCCCATGCCCTAAGTGTAACTGTTCGTTTTCTCCCCGTGATATAGTATTCACGGGGAGAAGTCATTATTAAACACCCGGTTCTGTTTCTGTAACCAATCCTGGTGGTGTGAATAGGAGCCCCGTCCCTGTTTTGGAATGACAGGGATGGGGGAGGAGCTCCATGGTGTGCACTTCCTGTCACCAACGGGACAGCCAGGTAAGTGCCCCCCTCCCCCTGGGTTCCTTGGTTGTTTTTTTTAATAGGTTTTTTTGCTCTTACTTTCTTGATTTGACAGCTTTTTTTTTAATTTTGAATTTTCCTGCCGCTTGTTCTCTCGCGAGAATGAGCAGGATTTCAGCCAGCCAGTCGTAAAGGAAGCCTTATGGTGGCTGCATTTATGGCCGGCTGGGCAAGGAGACGGGGAGCCCGTTCCTGCAGCGGAATGGAGGTAAGAGTGCGAACATTTACCTCCATTCCATTGCAGGAATGGGAGAGGGGCTTGCAAGACAGAAACGGGGCTTTTGGCCCCAGTGTGAAAATCTCCTTAGACTAAAGCTTCAAGAATCCCCCAGGCAACATGGCTAATGGTCATGAGCACTGGGAAATTCTGGGAGCTCTCATCAAATCCAGTAAATTTTCTAAGTTGTGGGTAGATCTGTAGACTAATACATTTTCTGTGCTGTCTCTCTTTGTCCCCCATAGAAACAACCATATTTTTTAAATTACTACTATTTTTTTTAAAAGGGTTATTGAAAGAATGGCAAACAGTCTGCAGTCCCAAGGCACCATGAGAATTCTAATGGACCTAAATTCATTCATGTTGTATGGTTCCTTGTTAATTTGAGTTCTTTCAGTGCTTTTCTTCTTGTAGGTTAACTTGATGCTAAATGGAAAACCAGTCATTTCTGCTTTTGCTGGGGACAAAGATGTCACGCGTGAAGCCGCCACAAATGGAGTCCTACTCTATCTAGACAAGGAAGATAAGGTTTACCTGAAACTGGAGAAAGGTAATCTGGTTGGTGGATGGCAGTACTCTACTTTTTCTGGCTTCCTGGTCTTCCCCCTGTAAGGTCAGTTTCCCTGTGACATTCACCCAGATGTGGACCAGTCATTACTCCTGTTTTTTTGAAGATCATCTACTCATCCTTTGGATTGATGTTTTCTTTCTTGGTTTCTCATGGGTGAATATGGATTCTATTGTCTGACGTTTGATCCTATCCGAACTCCTCTAGGACTGCACCGAAGTTTGTGTGTTTAAATACAGTACATTTGGATTAAGACTTAAAGCAGACAATAAATATCTATGCTTGATGTTACAGAATAAAGCTGCCTGCAAAATTTATTCCGAATTCCTTTACTGGACTTGTTGGATTTTTTGGGGGAGATGTGGATAAATAGTATCTCCCCCTACCCTGATTATATTTTTTAAAAGACTGGCAACCAGGTCTGTAGTTTAAGAATTGTTGAGTTCTGTCTTCAATCAAGATTAATACATAGCTGCCAAAGAACTATTCATTGATCTATTAGTTATATGACATCTTTGTTTCCTTCACTCTAAAAAAATTAACATAAATCCATTCCACTCAGTTGGGAAGGAATAGATAATGATTATTGATAAAGGATTGAGTTCATTACTCCTCTTTCTTAAGTCTATTGGATGAATCACTGAGTTTTCCTTCAACTAGCTAATCTCAAAGGAGGACCACCCTACTGAAAGTCTGTGGGCCATGGCTGGATGTTATTTGCACACTGAACAAATTTATATTCTACAGAAAGTATTTTCTAGTAACAAGAGGAGATTATCATGGTAAGAAAAGTTGCTTACCAGGGTTAAATGGGATCATTTTGGCAAACCTCACTGGAATGGCTTTGCTCGATAGGAAAATTACACTTGTTCTTCACCTTTAATTAACATCATTGATAATAACCACTTTGTTAAAAAATGGAAGGGATTCATTCCTTAGACATAGCAAATTCATTAGTCAGAGATGGAAATTCTGCCCTCCTGTTCTTAGTTATGTCTGTTTCTCAAGCCTTCTGTTGTGTGTGAGGTGTCATCTGGTTTTGCCTTAACTCCACAAATGTATATATAAAGGTCAATATTGTGGACTTTGTCTAGACCAAGTAAAGCACTATACAGTGCAATCCTATGCATGTCTACTCAGAAGCAAGTCCTTCTGAGTTCAATGGGTCTTTCTTCCAGGTATTGTGTGTATAGGATTGCAATCTAAATTCCTACTGATTGCAGTGGAAAAGACTTAAACATAGGCTTAACTCTTCCACTGAAACCAGTTGGACTTAGGTGTGGTAACTTTCGACAGATCAGCGCCTCATCTGTTTAGCAAATATTCAGTCCAAATAGCCAGTACCTAAAGTTGGTGCAATATCTTTTCTGTCTTTTTGTAAAGGCCATATGAATTCATAAATTTATTTATTATGTTGCTGTTACAGAATAAAAGTTAATATATGTTAGTGTATTTCTTAACCTTTGGGCTCTGGAAAAATATCAAGTCACCCCCCCCCTGCCTTATAAGATGCTATCAAGCTAGCAACTTACTATTTTATGCAAGGTTAAAGAAAGCTTCTAGGAAACAGTCTGCAGTTTCTCTGTTCTTCTCTTTCGAAGTCCAGAAAGCAACTACCAGAAAGCACCACTAGTTTCTCTGTGTGTTTTAATGGAATATTAAAATCCCTCACATATTTTCAGAATTTCCCTATCCCTGAGCTATTTCACATGGTTGCTGTGATAATAAATGACAGGGTGTGTATGCTGCTGTAAGATGCTGGGAAGAAGGATACAAAATTAACAACAGAAATGTACCTGCAGACAGATCCCACACACATCTAGTTTCACAATTTTTTCAACATTTTTTAGGGCAAAGAACAACATTTTATCCCCTCCCTATTCCAGGTACAGAAACTAGCATTTGAATGCAGTGGTAGCGGGTGGTTTCCATGCCAGTGTGCCAGTGAATTCACTCTAGGTTTTCATTTGAACATTAAATGAGCTACCAGAGATGCTGGATCTATTTGGGGGATACATTTCAGCACTTTGGATTGCTACTTTCAAATTTGAACTAAAACATGGAGTAAATTCACCATCTCACTGACACAGGAACTACCCATGACCACTGGTTGACTGTTACTTTAGACAATGGCACATGAGCCTACACATTGCTTTAGGTAGCCCATGATAGGATGATGTTGCATAATGCACAGTTCTCTCCAGCAACAGAGGATAATGGCTGAGACTGGAAGATAATTAATCAGTTGGAAGAGTTGGAGAGATGCTCCTAGCATCTGCTTCCTGAGGCTATTGCCTCAATCTGTCTATTTAGCCGGGCAGCCCATAGAAGGCAGTAAGTACCCACAACTCCACAAAGATTACTGTCCATTTGAAGGGCTGAAGAAGAGAGAAGGGAGCTGGATTACCAAATGGGTGATTCATGAATTATGAATGGGAGTAGCCTGTTTGCTGGAGGCATTTTTTGAATGATGGGAATTGACTATGTACTGACCCTTGAGATGATATTGGCCTAAGTTGTTATGCACTGGATCAAACATGAGTAGATATTGATGTGAGCACCATGAGGAATCGATTAGCCCCTTATCCTAAGCTGTGTTTAATGTTTTCCACAAAGGTACAACTGTGACACAAGTTAATGAATAGGACATCAGCATGTAATGATGTATTGTACCAAGCAGGAACTGTGTGCTAGAGGTCAACGTGGCTACCATACACCTGCACACAATGAGGCTTCAGATACTGTCTGCTGTACAGTGGAAGATGCAATGATATTGGAACAATGTGGAGCAGATTCACCCACCCACTGACATGGAAGCTACGAAACTCCCCTGCTCAGATCTGCTTACCTCCTGAGTCCAGTGATGCTAAGAACAGAGTGCTCCCTCCCAAACCCCCATGCCATTCTTAATCTTCTGCAACAAAGAATCTCTTAGCATCATAAAGACTAAGCGATTTAGCATGGAATAAGCTTCAGGGCAATGGAATCCACTGTATCATATGTATGCCTGTTCCACAGATACACATTGCAGCCTCTCTCTCACAAATGCACACACATTTAGAAGGTCATGAAATGAAAGGGGTCCATTTGTGTGGACATTTATATGAAAAATATACAAGATAAATACTACAGGGGTACACACAAGGTTCAATCTGGACCCTGTGCTGAAAATTTGGAAAAGGCCTTGATTCATCTCAGGACATTTCAGTACAAATTTGGACCTTGACTTTGGGTCTGAATCAGACTCTTGCTTTGAAAAATTATAGCTCTGTGCCTCTATTGGGAAATCAACAAACATGTATAACTTCTCCCCCCCCCCCTCTTTATTTCTTTCTTTGCTTTCTGACAGAATTGGTTGAAATTTGCAGGTATATCAGATCCTTCTGAGGGGATGAAAATTTCAGATAGGGAGGTACAGGTGCAGCATTAAGTGATTTTTTTTGAAAAAAATAAAAATAAAACCTTTTGCTGCTCTTTCCATTTTGTGGTGTTTTGTCTCTCTCTTTCTGTGTGGATAAGCAGTATGAAAGTGCTTCACAGAGTGGTTCTGGGGAAGAGGAAGCGTGCAATAGTTTGGAAGAAAATGCTTGGATGGTTTGTGCTAGATACCACTGAAGTTAGTTTCAGAGAGGAACTAAAATGTTTGCTTCCAACCTATTGTATTTTATTGGTATCCCATTCCTTTACATGTCAGATCTGGCCATGGTGATGCATGCCTTGATTACATCCCATTTGGACTACTGTAACACATTCTACATGGGGCTGCTTTTGGAAGCTCTTTAGAAACTTCAGCAGGTCCAGAATGCTATGGACAGAATGCTGACTGGGGCCAGTTATAGGGAGCATATAACTCCCTTGTTAAAATAGCTTCACTGGCTGCTGGTTCATTTCCAGCACAATTCAGAGTGCTGGTAATGACCTATAAAGCCCTATATGGCTTTGGTCCAGACCATTTGAAAGACCATACCTACTGATATGAACCTGTTAGGATTTTAAGATCTTCAGGGGAAGGCTCTCTCTCGGTCCTGCCATCATTATAGGCTCATTTGGTGAGGACACATGAGAGAGAGCCTTCACAGTGGCTGCTCGCACCCTCTGGATCTCACTTTGACTGGAGGCTAGGTTGCCCCCCTCCTTGCTATCCTTTTGTCAGCAGGCAAAAACCTTTTTGTTTAAGTAAGCTTTCAATATGTAACTGTGCCCACCGATGCTTTTTTTATTAGGGTGCATGTTTTATTTATTAAAATGTATTTTAACTTTTGTATATTTTGAATAATTTTAAATTGTTTAAATTGTGATGATTTTAATTGTTTTTAAAACTGGGTTAGATATTAATTGTTATTGTTTTTGTGAGCCACCTTGGGTCCCACTCTGGGAGAAAGGCGGCATATAAATTAAATTAATAAAGTGTCAGCTGGAGGTCTTTAAACAGCCATGTTTGCTTTAGCTATGTATTCCTGGATGTTAGAGTTAGGGAATTAGACTAGGTAACTTTTGTGGTCTTTTCCAGCTCTTTGTTTCTATGATTCTAAAATCCAGCCAGCATGGTGTAGTGGTTTGAGTGTTAGACTAGGACACTGAGAGACCAGGGGTTGAATCCCCACTCAGCCATGGAAACCCAATTGATGACTTTGGCACTCTCTCAGCCTCAGAGGAAGGCAAGGGCAAACCACCTCTGAACAAATTCTGCCAAGAAAAACCCATGATAGATTCATCTTAGGGTTGTTGTAAGTCAGAAATGAATTGAAGGCACACAACAACAATGAAAGGCAGTGAATCAGTTCTGGGTTCTAGTCCAAAGTTTAATGGTTCAGTGCCTGGAATAAATCCTTTAAGGTTCAGACTTTAAGGTTCAGACTAAAACCTGGAGTGGTTTCAACATCCCATTGACATAGGCATCATCAGCCCCCACTGAATCTGTATGCATGCACCATGGAGGTGCCCCTAAGTAAGTAAATGTAACATTTCACATTTGTAAGTGTAGGGAGTGAAAAATAAATATTTAGGGTGTTCTGTTTGCTGGTCAAATGATGTCATGAATGTCCCAGAAACTTTAAATGATTCATCCTTGACTGAAAATATATGGATGGCACATTACTGGGAAAATATCTGAAAGTACAGTTGTCCCTTCACATTCACTGTGGTTTGGTTCCAGGACCCCCTGTGAATACCCAAATCCATGAATACTCAAGTCCCATTATATGCAATGGCATAGCAAAATGGTGTCCCTTATATAAGATAGCAAAATCAAGGTTTGCTTTTCGTATTATTATTTTTTAAAGAATATTTTCAAGCCATGAATACTTAAAACCGTGAATGCCAAATCCGTGAATGTGGAGGGACAACTATATTCCATGCAGAGCGTCTAAACACTGTATTATGCAAGCAGGGTATTTCGAGATGTTATTTTTTAAAAAGGATTTTCTTCTCATTTAGGGTTTGGAACAATTTTCCTGGTTCTTTATGTGTGACTGCTACAAATTTTTAACACAGAGAGACTATTAGAATTGTGGTGTGTTCACCTATAAAACACCACTTTTAGGACATAAGATTATGTACCTATTTAGGTGTATTGTTATAGCTATAACATTATTGTACAGTACTTATATTATTATAATATATACATGTAGTTTACATACATGCACATATTGTGATCCTGATGTCTGTATCAGATGCCATCTATATAATCTCTATAGCAAAGGAGCATCAGTCCTGGTTATTACTTGGTTGGATGACTGCCAAGGAATACCAGGTGCTGTAGGCTATGTAAAGACAATGGCAAATTCACCTCTGAGTATTCCTTGCTTAAGGGGAAAAAAACCCCAAATTCATACGGTTGCCATAGGTCAAAGACAACTTGAAGCCACACACACACATACCCCTATCTCTGCTTTTTCTGTGCATATTCAATTGGGGAGTTTAATTGTTGCCTTGAAATATTGCTTCTCCCAACCAAAACACCGTAGAGGTGGTATTTCAGTAGGGCTTGTAGGACAGTAGTGCACTCATGCAGTGAAACTAAAATGAGACAGGGTGATGACAGATGTGACATTTATAGAGTGTTAGGTTGGCTTAGAAAAGGTATCAAAATTGTATTCATAGGTTTCCCCTTTCCCATGGTAAGCACTGTTCTGCAACATTTTCCAGATTGTAAACTCAATCAGTGGTCAGTTATGGATTGGCTAGTGCCTATGATATCCTCATTTGCCTCCTCCAGCCCTTGGGATTTTACAATTCCTTTAAAACTGTGAGTTGTGAGTTGTTATATTAATACAAAAATGGACAAACTGTGGTTTACCAGAAGTTTTTTGAATGCAACTTCCTTAGAAAGAAAGTATAGAAGAATATTACAATATATGATCATGGCTACAAGACTTTTATACACTCAGAAATGGACAGATGTATCAATTCCATCACAAGAAGATTGGCTGACGAAGACATGTGAATTGGCTGAAATGGATAAATTGACGATGCTGGTTAAGAAGAAATCTTTGGTTAACTTAAAAAAAAAGATTGCAGTTTGTTTCTTACTTTGTTGGAACAAAGTAAAGGAGATGTATCAATTTTGGGCTTTTTAAAATGGTAGAATTTTGATTAAAATTAGAAGTTGGAATTTATTATCGCTTAATGGAAGTATTGTATTAGTAGAATATACTCATCAGTTAGAGGGGGGAAGTAATTAGTAGTTTTGTTTGTATTCGTTTATTAATTTTATGTTTTTAGTTCTTTATTAGTATTAGTTTGTATCTTTTATGTATTTTATGCATTTAAAATAAGTTTGTGTTTTTTTTGTGTTAATATTTTTTTTTTTAAAAAGAATACAACTTCCAGCAACTCTAAGGAACAAAACCAATAGTGAGGAATACTGGGAACTCAGATCCAATGATGTGATGTCTGAAGGGTAGCATTTTGCCCATCCTTGTTTTAAAAGAATGACACATGAAGATAAGCAGATTAATAGACACATTACACTGGTAGAAATCTGTTTGAAACACTGTGGAGCTAAACTTGTATTTCATTCATTGTTGTGTATGCTTATAACCTGAATTTTTAATGGAGTACTTTAAATGAACCCAGCAGGTAAACCTTCCTGGGCCACATTTCCGACGGTTGAGCAGGCCCTCAGCAAAGTACCTTTTTGTAGTTCCCTTCCTACTAATGTGGCCATTTTCCCCAACTTTACAGAGGAAAATATTTGATAATATTCTCTGTGGTCCTCCAGACACTTTTGGACTACAACTCTACCACTAGGCACTGTAGCAGAATTCAAGACATAGCAATGTTAGCCTGGATGCAGAGGGGTATTGTAGTATGCAGAGGGGTATTGTAACACCTTTGAGACTGGGAGAAAGAAATTTGTAGCATAGGCTTTTGTGGACTGAGTCTCTTCAACTCCGGTGTTGTCTATATGAGGGGGAAATGTGGATTGATATGCACAATCATCAATTTGAAGCAGTTTTGATTTGTCTTAATGGGTTGTTGTTTTTTTGCAAGATTGCAGACATGCAAAGCTATCTGCTTTCACTATTGCATGCCTGCAAATCAAGATGGTGGGCAGGAGTAATTACTCACGTTTTTATTGTCACCAGTTGCTGCTACCAAACAGTTTTTTTTTTAAAGCACATCTAAGGTGTGAAAGTGTGATATTCTGTCTAAATAAATAGAAAAAAAGGCTGTTTCGTCACCTCAGCACATGATTGTTACGGCGAAAATCCAACATGTCAGTTCTGGGTACTTGCCTTGTTAGCAAGTTAACCCCCTGCACACGACCGACCAATCAGCTTTCCACTTTTGCTCTTATTGGGAATGCAAATGCATCGGTTGTTCCAACAAACAGGAATGCACATTCCCCATGGAGCTTTTTAAAAACTTCAGGAAAAGCTGTGCAGGCTTTTCCTTCAGAGTTTTTGGTGGGTTTGGCCTTCCTCCTGAATATGGC
This sequence comes from Gambelia wislizenii, assembly GCA_030847615.1. Classification (NCBI taxonomy): domain Eukaryota; kingdom Metazoa; phylum Chordata; class Lepidosauria; order Squamata; family Crotaphytidae; genus Gambelia; species Gambelia wislizenii. The sequence continues at coordinate 26,014,779 of JAUMIR010000004.1, forward strand.
ATATTGATGTGGCATGCCATTTAGACAAATCACATTCCACTCAAATTCTATGAGGAGTATTTTCGCCATTTAGACAGCATCATAGTTTATGCTACAATCTTCTTTCTCTCAGTTTCAAAGGTGCTATCATAGCCCTTTGCACAGTAGCCACTGGGTTGGACTTGTGGGAACTGTAAGCCAAAAGCACCTGAAAGACCACAATTGCCCACCCTGCTCTATTGGAAAGGATGTCTGATTCAACTTTAGGTTAAATATATGAACTACTACCATACACTTCAACTGTCCCAATTTGGCAGGAGCAATCTTGATTAATATTCTGTCATCCACTTTTTTTCAGCTGCTTGTAAAACATTCTGGTTTCTCTCTCTTCCCCCAAGTTTCCTTCTTCATCTGCAGCTTCCTTTAGCTCCTGCAAACCGAATTCAAATTGCAAAAGTAGTTTGCACTTTGTTAACTCAGCAAGGGGAAGATTGTTGGAATGCAGCTCCCAGCAGCACTAAGGATAAAAGCTCTTCCTGCTATTAGAGGAGAGAAAGGGACAAATTCTTGCCCTTCCCAATAGGCTCAGGCAAAAGCAAACTGCTGCAGCCTCTCCTAGCTTGTGTGTTGTTCCACATTGGTAACATTTGCCATCTTGACCACACTCTTATGTTGCTTGGCCACATATGCTCCTGTTTTCATCTGTGAATGTGTGAACAGTTGGAGGGTGCATACTAAACACAGGGCAACCATGGGCCTTCAAGTTGCCCCCCCACAATTGGCCCAAAGTTGAATCAGACAGCCTTTCCAATAGAGCAGGGTGTGCAATTGTGGTCTTTCAGGTGCTTTTGGCTTAGTGGTCACTTCTTCACAGTCTTCCCTCGTTATGTTGAAATGTACTGAATTTCCACCAGTAGGGTGGTAATTATTTCTGCATGGATGTATAGATCAGCATATGCCCATTTCATGAATATAAGTCTCCTGCTTTGTCCCTTTGTTGGCAGGGGAGATCCAGTTTTTTGTTGATGCCTAACTGGTCAGTCTACTCCTACTGCAGTGGGATCTTGGCGGCTTACTTGCCGACAACAGTAGGTAGAAGTAGTGCTCTGAAACAGCAGTTCTCCACAGTGTGATGCACCATTGGTGTGGAATATTGTAACCAACAACAACAATAATAATAGAATCATAGAATCATAGAGTTGGAAGAGACCAGAAGGGCCATCTGGTCCAACCCCCTGCCATGCAGAAATACACAGTCAGATCATTCCTGACAGATGGCCATCCAGCCTCTGTTTAAAAACCTCTAAAGAAGGAGACTCCTCCACACTACGAGGCAGTGTATTCCAGTTCCGGACAGCTCTTACTGTCAGGAAGTTCTTCCTAATGTTTAGATGGAATCTCTTTTCCTGTAGTTTGAACCCATTGCCCTGTGTCCTAGTCTCTGGAGTAGCAGAAATCAAGCTTGCTCCATCCTCAATAATTATAATAATCATGACTTGTAAACCCAGGGGATTTTTAAGCCCTCCCAGGCACTGGAATGTTAGTAGCTGACCAAAGACAGTACAGGCTGAAATTTATTTATTTATTTATTTATTTATTTATTTGCTACCTTTCTCCCTAAGTGGGACCCATGAAAGTGGGGCTCAGCTCACAAAAATATTTGAAAAATCAATACAGTTTTAAAACAAACTCACCATCATTAAAACAATTTAAAATTATTCAAATATACAAACGTTAAAAAACAAAAGATTAAAAAAAAATCACAATTTTAAAAAATCCTCCTTGGGCACAGTTACACATTAAAAGTCTGCTCACAAAGGGTTTTGCCTGCTGGCAAAAGGAAAAGAGGGAGGGGGGACAGCCTAGCCTCCCATGCAAGGGAGTTCTAGAGGGTGGGAGCAGCTACTGAGAAGGCTCTCTCTCGTGTGTCCTCACCAAGCAAGCCTGTGATGGTGGCGGGACTGAGAGAAAGCCTTCCCCTGAATATCTTAGGACCCTTGCAGGTTGATATAGGGAGATAAGGTCTTTCAAATAGTTTGTACCCAAGCTGCATAGGGCTTTACAGTTCATGGTCAGCACTTTGAATTGTGCCCAGAAACAAACGGGTAGCCAGTGAAGCTGTTTTAACAAGGGAGTTACATGCTCCCTATTGTTAGATCTGGCTCACATTTATTTGATGAAAATGACCCCACTGCAATAATTGCTTTAATACTCGTTTCTTAATTTCGGCTTCAATCCACATATGCTCCATGTTAAATGCTTTGATGATCAGGGTGATTAATGTTCCTAAATGAATAGTATTTTTCAAAATAAAGACATACTCGCCTGTTGTTAGTTGAAACTAAAATAAGACCCATTCACTCAATTGCTGAATGGTGAATCAACACATAGGTAAATCCTATTGATTCAATGGCTCTACTCTTGTCAGGGCTAAACAAGGATTTAGGCCATAGAATGCCTGGTCACTACACTGAGTTGAATATCTAAAATATTCAATTATGTTTTTAGTTACCTGTACAGGTTAGAGCCTGGGATGCCAAATTTCTGATATGTTTATTGTTTTGGGGAATAATATATATATTATTACTTTCCAGCAAAGTTTTGAGGGTGGAAAGGTAATGCATAGGCTGAATGTTAAGTGATTTACATATTGCTTCACAAAACTGACACTTTTGTAATTATATCTGATCAAAGTTTATCTCCAAGTTCTAAAAGGATATACGTTAATTAAAACAGGATTGCAACAGGTAATTGAATGAGGTATGAAGCATAGTACTTTTTGACTCCTGCAAGAATTGGTATACGAGAACCTCATATCCACAGAAAGGGAGAAAGAAAATAATAAATGGATTTTGTATCAGAGCTGAAAATAATTTGGGGGGAAAAACTATCTCAAAGAAATATTCAGTTCAGCAAGGAACAATCTAATTTCATTCTCCCCTAACCTGAATTTATTAAACAGATGTCCCTCTAAATGTATTGTACCCCCTTTTGTGAGTCCTGGCAAAACATGAAGTCTCTTGCATTAATTCCAAGGTATGGGTGCTATCAGAAACTTCAGCTGAAAAAGTTTAGCATGTTAAGGATATGTGTTAAACATAACCACCACCCCAGCCCCAAATTCTCTGATTCTCATTATATTTCTATTAAGATTGCAAAAAAGGATTGTACGAAATGTTCTCCAGTTTTGGTTTTTCAGACTGTAAATAAACAGCTGCATAAAGTGGGGGAGAGATGTTGGTTACTTTTTAAGGATAATTGAGGCAGCATTGATTACAATGGTGTACTTAGTGTATTTGACATCCAGAGCAGATAACTGTGTAACACCCTCCTCCTCCTCTATCCAACACATTTTTTTAAAAAAAGTAATAATTATGAATGTAAAATAATCCTCAAACACAAATAAAAACTCCAATTGGTCACATAGAATGATAGAATTGAAAGAACCCAACTCGTGTTTCTTCATTTTCTTCACAATCATTGTGCTATCATGTTTTTTTAATCTACTGTATAAATGCTTCTGCTGTTATTATTTTCAAGCAACAGACTTTGCTGTTCTGAAAATGCTGCCATACTTTCACTTTGCAGTTATGCTTTGAATATATAGGATTACAAGAACTGAATGAGTCAGAGAGCAAAGAAGCTGAATATGCACCCCCCATGAACTGGAAGAGCTACCCCCCCCCATGCACCTGAGGAAAAATAAAACACTGCTAGCTGTGAAGTCTCCCACTGTAGACCATCTTACTTCTCTCTCCCCGCCACAATCTTTTCTAGCTTCCTGTTCAATTAGTCCATGTCTGAGTTTCCTCCCAACAAGGGGTGATGACATTGCTGCTATTTGGGTATGTTATAATGGTTCTACAGATTATACTAATGTCCCCTCACACAACAGCAGCAGCAGCAGCAGTGGTGGCCCTCACTTGCAAGTGAGTGTGTGCTCCCAGGCCCCATTCCTAATCAAAGAAAGGTTCAGGCTCACTTGAAAGCACGTGCACCAGTGTACCTTCCATCCCATGCAAAGGTCCTCTTATTCTCAGTCTCTCAGAAGTGGGGGAGGAATAGTTGGCTGAGTGGAACACATGTAAGAGTAGAAGGGAGTGGGAGGGAAGTGTTTCCCATTTTGGACAACAGTACAAACAAAATGGTGGCATAATAGAAAGCAGAAGGAATGCTATAGTATTGGAAATGCTGAATGATAGTTACCATTCCACCCATTATTCCCATGCCATCCTTCATCCCCTCCCCCCCGTGTCCAAAAACTATGCCTCCTGTGACCTCAGCAGGCACATTACTTAAAACTCATAAAAAAACAAGTAACTGAAGGAAAGGGTAGATTGGAGGAAGAGAAGAGTGGGGTGAATTTGTTGCTGGTACTGCATGGTCTCAGTTTAAGCAAAGGAGGGGAGACTTTACTTAAATTGGAATGGGGAGAGCTTGGGAAGGATCTTTTCCACTCCAAGCTCTGTCAGGACATGGCATTGCTCAGGATATCCTGGGGGGCAATGCACCCCCTCAATATCGGCACCTGGAATGGACTGCACCGACCACACCACCATTGGTACACCACTGATTGTTTCCTTTACATTGCCTAGTTACAGTGTGTTTCTGTTTTCTGGATCAGTCACATGGATGGCTCTAGAAAATCCAAGAGCACACCATGAGCAGGATAGTTTCTTATGTACTTATGCAACAAGTAAGAATTAGTTATGAGAGGAAGTCTCTTCAGCATTGGAGCAATACATCTTTTATTGGTTGCATGGGAAAAGCCATCAAAAAGAAGTCCCTCAAAATGGAAAAAGGGTTTAGCTATATTAGCCTTTTCCTTTGGGTGACGATGATGGGATTTTTGTCCAGTATGTTCAGAGGGCACCACTGGGCTACATGATGATGTGAAAGATAGGGAGGCAATGTGTCCTATTTTACAGAGATCCTCTTTTTGAAAGGCTTTCAGAAGACAATCTTTGAACATGTCTGCTATTTGAAGCATTGTCCAGTCTGAGACTGTTTTGAAGTCAAAGAATTATCAGACAGAAGAGCAGTAGCTCTTGAAGTTGTTCATTAAGAGGTAACATTTGGACAGCAGACTGATCTGTTAGCATTCTTCTCTTCTGTGATGAGATGTATTGCATTTCTATTTAAATTACAATAATTCACCAGAATCCTATATCACCGTTTACTTAAAGTAACTTTACAAATACTTAGCTACATAGCAGAAGCACTAAGAAATCCTGTTAGTGAATTGTGAAGATGTATAGCAGAACACCAGCAGGAGTGCCCGATGATCATCAGGACAGATGCTCATGGGTGTGCAATTCACATCAAGCACTTTGCAGGCTCTGCTATATAGCAACATAACAGCAGCTCTCTACAGGATACAGATGTTACGAAACACACCAATTCGGATTTCCAGATACATGAGTCCACTTACAATGATGTAACTCCCATAAAAGATTCCAGCCTTTATTTTAAATTTCACAACTGCACATATAGCATAGGCAAATGCTATGCAAACATATGTCCTTTCCCTCCTCTCTTTTGGATAATTCATTTTTCGATAATTCCTTGGGGAGGCAGCTATGTATAAGTGGTCACTCTGATCATGGAGGGCAAGTGAAATCAACTGAGGGTGAAGGCAAATTAGGTCAAAATAAGTGAACCTGAAAGGCACCAGATCCCATCTGATCTTGGAAGCTAAGCAGGGTCAGCTCTGGTTAGTACCTGTGATGGACTCAGTCAAACTTCAATAACTCGAACAACAGACATTAGTTCAAATGCTTTATTGCAAGGAATCCAAGTGCACTGCATCAGGTAATTGACTGTTCTGAGATTTGCCCACCAAAAGCACAGCAATAATACCACAATTAGGTTTCATTTCCTCTCACACACCTGGCTAATTGGGGCTTGACTGTATAAAGCATTGCCTCCCTAATTCCATTCCCAAGCACAATGTCCTTGAGTGGTCTGCAGATAGTACCAATGCATTCCAACCCAGTACCAGTCATTCCCATCATGCTTTCTGCACAAGTCAGACTCTGGCTAACAAGAACTGTCAGGAGTTAGAGACTGAACTCCATTGAAAATGGCCCAATAACTGCACAGGAATGCGGAGTCATGATGGCTGAAGCCAAGGAACTGCCAAGTCATGCTAGCTTTGGTCCACAGCTGCAGAAGGAGGGTTACTAGAGGGCATAGCATCTGGAGTGCAAGATCTGACGTAATGCAGCCATATGGTTGAGTAAGCCAATGCCCTGTAACTGTGTATATAAAAATGCTCAGTCCAGAGCTCTTTCTCTTTTTGTGAATGCTGATGTCTTGCGAAGCAGTTTGTCTGTTGATTGTAGATATTTGTACATATTGCAACTGCTTGACTTTGAAGATAAAAGTGCCTCCTGTTTATTTGGATGCCAAACACTCTGTGTGTGAGTATTCTAGGGAATGGGTTGCTACTAAGTCTGCTGAGATACTTCTTGGCTTCTGCCAGAGATTGAGTGTCCTATCATCCCCTTACAGTGGTTATGGGCCCAGTGATTGATCTCAGATTAGATAAGATGCACCCAGAAAAGTTCCCAGAAGCTCTTTTGTTTTGAGTGTTTTTGGCTAGTTGACTGGGAAACAGTTAAGTTTCAGCCAGGTCTCTGTAGTAGAGCTATCTTCAAGTAACCTCTAAGAGCTGCCAGCTGTTTGTGTTTCACAGCTGGAGAATTTTTATTCAAGCAGCACAATGTCAGATACTAAACTTGTCCGCTTTGAGAAATTGTCTGATGGCAATTATCCAGCCTGGAACTTGTATATGGAAGCTTTATTAATTAAGGACAATTTGTGGCACGGTTTGGAGAATGCGAGTGTGATTTCAGAGGGATCAGAAAGTGAGATTGCAGCATTCCATCTAGCAGATCAGAAATCTAGAGCTGCCTTGCTCTTATCACTAAGACCCTCCCATTTGATACATGCAGCCCAAACATGGACAGCTTTTCAGTTTGGGGCAGCTTTGAAAACAGTTCATCAAAATTCATCTTGCCTCTCAAAGATGATAGGGACTACAGACTATATTACACAAAGCTGTGTCCTGGAGGCTGTGTGAAAACCCATTTGGAGGTGATGAGACAGCTGTTCCAGGAGGTGGCTAACAGAGGGGTGGACATTCCAGAAGCCCATAAGTGTTTTATTTTATTGGGCAGTCTACCTAAAGAATGGGATTTCCTCATGTACAGTCTGCAGACTACCAGGGAATGTGATTTGTCTGTGGACCTGGTAGCTGGACGTATTCTGGAAGAGGCCCAATGCCAGCAATTTGACTCCCAGACGGAAGGGAGTAAACAGCCACAAATTACCAGACGGAATCAGGAGAGCACAGAAACACATCCAGAGGCATCTGAAGTGGAGGAGGGACCCTGAAGCTATGTGAAACACTGCTTCAGATGCAAGAAGCCTGGGCACTCTTAGAGGGACTGTAAGATGCCTGCACCGGGCAGGAGGGGAGGCACAACTACAAGGCAACGGAGGGGTGCACCCTCTCAGGCTGCTAGCCATGCTTCCGTAGCAAAGCACCATCCTGAAGGTGCTGAGGGAATTATATGGTTGCTTGACAGTTGGGCCACACGCAACATGGTTAATGATTTAAAACTGTTAAGGAATGTAAAAAAAAATGCTTCCATAACCAATATTACCCTTGCAGATGGTGCTCTCAGCAAGGTGCCAAGAATGGGCACTGCATATGTGCCATCTTTTGGTAAAGGGTTTGAAAATGTGTTATGCGTTAGCAAACTGGAGAACTGTATATTAAGTGTGTCCCAAATTACTACTGAGGATTATAAATTGTTATTTGAGGGGGAACACTCTACAATAATAGACAAGCATAATGTCTGTGCAAAAGGCTTAAAGAAACATGGGTTGTATTCCATGTTGCCTAAAGGGAAGGTAGCAAATATAAACCCAGAAGATAATATGGCCCTCCATGATAAGTGTGTCCATTATTATCACAGGGTAATGGGTCATGCAAGCTAAAAAGGGTTAAAAGAGCTAGCAAAAGTCTGCCCTGGTTTAAGCATGAAAAGCTGCCCAAGATTTTTAGAATGCGCAATGTGCAGGAAAGTAAAGGTGAAAGCTTTCCCAATTGCCAAAAAGACCCAGTGTGTCACCGAGAGACCCTTTGAAGTTGTTCACGCTGATTTAGCAGGCCACTACAAGCCCACCGTAGGGGGGGGGAACCAGTATTTCCTTGTGATAGTGGACAGACACACTAGGTACACCTACGTATACTTACTGAAGGAGAAAAGTCAGGCTGCAGAAAGGTTCCATGAGTGGGTGAACGTGGTGGAATGCGAATTTCCTTCTCATAAGGTTTCCAGTCTAGTGACGGATAGGGGAGGGGAATTCTTATCCAACAGTCTGCAGACCTGGATGCGTAGGAGGGGCATTAGACACAAGACCACAAACCCAGGATCTCCAGGGGAGGATGGGCTTGCAGAAAGGAAAATTGGGATGTTGAAGTGCATGATGGAGTACATGATGGAAGATGCTGGGCTATGGGGAGAGGCAGTGGTGACTGCTGCTTACCATATAAATAGATTGTGGATGTCTAGTGTCAATGAGACCCCATATTATCTATTATATGGTAGAGCACCAAACCTCAAGCACCTGAGGATATTTGGCCAGTATGCAAATGTACTGATACCCCCATGGTTAAGGAAACCTGGGCAGTCTAAGACCAGGAGGCTGTGTTTCCTTGGCAATGAGAGCAATAAGTACAGGTTTTCTCTTCATCCTAGAAAGGTGGTGTTCTCCAGGAGTGCAAATTTTGAAATGCACACAAGATGGGATAGATTGCATTGCAATCAGGAGGCATTTGTTCCCTTGGAGAGGAATTTGCAAGCAATTCCCCAAAGTCCCACAAATGAAGGGGTGGTTAAGCCTGATGATGATGAAGGCAAGGCACAGGAAGAAAAAGATGGATACTTCACATGCCACTCCAACACACACACCACCACAAACAGACATTGAGCCTGACATGTGCTCATCCCCAGAAGGTCAAGGAGGATCAGAAAGGCTCCTGACAGATTTGTTGTTCAGGAGGCCAGGTTGTGCAGTCATGGCAGAGGAGCCTGCATGTTTTCAGGATCTCCTAAAACTTGCCCAAGAAGAGCAGGAGAAGTGGAACTCTGCCATGGACTCTGAGTTTGAATCACTGGTGGAAAGGAAAGTGTTCCAAGTAGTAGAGAGGCCCAAAGACCAAAAGTTGTTGGTTGCAGGTGGGTGTACAAGCTGAAGGGCATGCCTGATGGGACACAAAAGTGTAAGGCCCGCTTGGTTGTGAAAGGCTTTTCTCAGGAGCGCTACATCAATTTTGACAAAACTTTTTCACCCACAGCAAAGCCAGAAAGTCTTAGGTTAGTGTTAGCTGTAGCAGCCAAGAGGCAGATGGCTGTGCAACACTTTGACTTTGAAACAGCATACCTGAATGCTGATCTTGAAGAGACAGTGTTCATGGAACAGGCCCTAGGATATGACAGTGTAGGTGAGAGCAAGGTGTACTTGTTGCGCAAAGTACTCTATGGCTTAAAGTAAAGTGCATGTAGCTGGAACAAATGCATACACCAGGTTTTGGTGTCACTAGGTCACACAAGGAGTATTGCTGATGCCTGTGTGTACACCAAGGGGGCAGGTTATATTGCTGTCATGCTAGTTATCTATGTGGACAACCTTTGTGTGTCAGCAGAGTGCCAGTGATGTCAAGAAAGTGCAGGTGGAGTTAGAAAGCCAGTTCAAAAGGACTTAGGCAACCCGAAGTGTTATCTAGGCGTAGAAGTAGAAAGAACCAGTCTTGGAGAATTTTTCCTAAGCCAGAAAAAGAAGATTGATAGTCTTGTGGCCAAGTGTGGGCTAAGTGAGGCCAAGGTAGTCAGAACACTAATGACTACAGATTTTGTGAACTTGGAGGCAGGAAAGTGTTTTGAAAGGCTTGATCTATACCACTCAGTGATTGGCAGTCTGCTGTTCATTGCCAACAGCATCAGGTCTGACATAAGTTTTGCTGTTGGGGTACTTAGTAGGAGGGTCACCAAACCTAGGAGGCAGGATTAGAAAGCCATGAAGAAAGTAATTAGATATCTCAAGGGGACCAGGGATGTGTGTTTGAAGCTGGCAGGAAGTCAGGTGATCCTTGAGTACTATGTGAAGAGCTCTTTTGCTGCAGAGACTTCAGACAGGAAGTCAGTGACTGGGTTGGTGGTCAGATATGCAGAGAGACCCATAGTGTGGAGATCCAGAAAGCAGAACTGTGTAGCCATAAGTAAAACTGAAGCTGAATTCGCAGCCTTGACTGAGATGGCAAGTGAGATACAGTGGGTAAGGTAAATGCTTGCAGATCTTGCAGAGCTGTGCCACATGCCTGTTGAGGTGCACGAGGACTCCCAAACCTGCATAGCTATGGCAGAGGCAGAGAACTTGAAGTGTAGGACAAAATACATTGTGGTACGCTACCAAAACTTGAGGCAGTTAATACAAGAAGGTGTCTTGTGTCTGCATTACTGTCCATCTGAGGACAAATTGCAGACCTCCTCACAAAAGCCCTTCCAGCAGGAAGCCATGATGAGTTGCAAAGAGGCTTGGTTTTGTTACTAGTGTGTAAAGTGAAAGGTGTCAAAAGGGAAGGTCAACCTACAGACAAATGTTGTCTAACAATGTATGTAAATGATGTTATGTTGTGATGATAACATGTGTCCTGCACAGTAGTTTGACCATTTTGGAGAGGATTGTCAGGAGTTAGAGACTGAACTCCATTGAAAATGGCCAAACAACTGCACAGGAATGCTGAGTCATGATGGCTGAAGCCAAGGAACTGCCAAGTCATGCTAGCCTTGGTCCACAGCTGCAGAAGGAGGGTTACTAGAGGGCATAGCATCTGGAGTGCAAGATCTGATGTAATGCACCCATGTGGCTGAGTAAGCTAATGCTCTGTAACTGTGTATATAAAAAAGCTCAGTCCAGAGCTCTTTCTCTTTTTGTGAATGCTGATGTCTTGCGAAGCAGTTTGTCTGTTGATTGTAGATATTTGTACATATTGCAACTGCTTGACTTTGAAGATAAAAGTGCCTCCTGTTTATTTGGATGCCAAACACTCTGTGTGTGAGTATTCTTGGGAACAGGTTGCTACTAAGTCTGCTGAGATACTTCTTGGCTTCTGCCAGGGATTGAATGTCCTATCATCCCCTGACAAGAACAGCATCTATTTATATAGCTAATAGCCAGAGTCATGACAGTACCTGGATGGGAGACCACCAATGAATGCCAGGTTCTTTAGGCTATATTTCAGAGAAAGGAACTGGCAAAACCACCTGTGAATATTCCTTGCCTAAGAAAACCCTGTGAAATTCATGGTGTCACCATAAGTTGACAGGTGACTTTAAGACAGGCACCCACAAGTGACCAGCTCTAAATATAATGAGAATCTCATAGCACCTGTTTATTTTATTTTATTTGCCAGTCTTATTGTTAAAGAGAGGTATTTTTCAATGCAGCCAAACACTTTTGCACTTTTGAAAGTAGTTTTAATGAAGACCCCAGATGACTGGAGGAGGGGAAATGTTGTCCCCATCTTTTAAAAGGGGGGCAAAGAGGATCCAAATAATCATCACCCAGTCAGCTTGACATCAATACTAGGAAAGGTTCTAAAGTAGATAATTAAACCGTCTGTAACCACTTAAAAAGAAATGCCCTGATCACTAAAAGTCAACACGTGTTTCTCAAAAACAAGTCTTGCTACACTAATCTTATCTCTTTTTTGACAGAGTTACAAACTTGGTAAATGAAGAGAATGTTGTGGATGTACTGCATCTGATTTCAGTAAGGCTTTTGACAAGGTCCCTCATAATATCCTTGTAAAAAAGTTAGATTTGCAATTGGTTGACCGACCGAACCCAAAGGGTAGCCACCACTTCTCCTGCAGAGAACTGACTAGTGGGGTGCCACAGGGTTCTGTCCTGGGCCCAGTGCTATTCAACATCTTTACCAATGACCTGGATGAGAGAATAGAGGGCATTATTATCAAGTTTGCAGATGACACCAAATTAGGAGGGGTAGCTAATACCCGAGAGGACAGGACCAGAATTCAAAATGACCTTAAAAGATTAGAAAGCTGGGCCAAAACTAACAAAATGAATTTCAACAGGAAGCAATGTAGGATACTACACTTGGGCAGTAAAAATGAAATGCACAGTTATAGGATGGGTGACACCTGGCTTGATGGCAGTACATGCGAAAGGGATCTAAGAGTCTTAGTGGACCACAAGCTGAACATGAGTCAGTAGTGTGATGCAGCAGCTAAAAAAGCCATGCAATTCTAGGCTGCATTAATAGGAGTATAGTGTCTAGATCAAGGGAAGTCATAGTGCCACTTTATTCTGCTTTGGTCAGACATCACCTGGAATACTGTGTCCAGTTCTGGACACCACAATTTAGGAAGGATGTTGAGAAGCTGGAACATGTCCAGAGGATAGTGACCAAAATGGTTGGAGTTCTAAAAGCTATGCCCTATGAGGAGTGGCTTAGGGAGTTGGGTGTGTTTAGCCTGGGGAAGAGAAGGTAAAGAGGTGACATGATAGCCATGTTTAAATACTTGAAGGGATGTCATATTGAGGATGGAGCAAGCTTGTTTTCTGCTGCTCCAGAGATTAGGACATGGAGCAATGGACTCAAACTCAGAAAAGAGATTCAACCTAAACATTAGGAGGAACTTCCTGAAAGTAAGAGCTGTTTGACAGTTGAAATGCATTGCCTCGTAGTGTGGAGGTTTTTAAACAGAGGCTGGATGGCCATCTGTCGGGAATGCTTTGATTGGGTATTCCTGAATGGCAGGGGGTTGGACTAGATGGCCCTTGTGGTCTCTTCTGACTCTATGACTCTATGACTCTAAGGCCTAGTTTCTAGATCATTTTTTTTGTAAAAATTTTACAGTTTAATTCACAAACAACTTGAGCTGGCCTGCAGCTTCTGTTACAGTCTCCTACCTTCCCCCACCCGATACACAAGCACCATTGTGCCTGTTCTATGTTATTAGCAATTCATTATAGCCCCCGTCTTTTTGCAACAGTTCTTTATCACACTGAAATATTTGGCTTCAAAGATAAGTTTTCAACAAAAAAGGTGTATTCTGTGTAAATATGATTCCTGGTAGAGATGAGACAGAATCCATGGCACAACTGAAGCTGCAATTGTCTACTTCCACACAACATCAAAGAGTTCCTCAGAGGAAATATATTGTCTCAGACACGGAGCTAAGATGTTATTTATCTATTATCCCTTAAGCACTAAGGGAAAAGGATACAAAGTGAGATGATAAAATCAGATGCTCTTATATAAGTGATGATGAGAATAAAGGGACAAGTAGCCTGACCAGCCTGCTTTAACAAAAGCTGTGATCTATGGCATTTGATGAAAGCAATCTCTATCTTCACAATTTGGGGGAGGAAAAAACAAGTTGCATTGTTTTCCTTTAGACTCTTTTTATTTTCCTTTGTGGTTCAGCTGAGCTATAAAATAAAAGAAAAAAAGACCCATAGATCAAACTAACTCTTCAGGAAAAAAAATGTTTTCTTTCAAAAGCACATGAAGTGGAAATCTTGCTCTTTTTATTCAATGTGGAAGGAAATAACTTTTTTTTTGCAGCAGCAGCAGCAGCAGCAGAGAAAAAATGTTTAGGATTTTCCTGAAAAGTGTATTAATTATGGGCTCATTTTTAAGTAGGTCAGGATTAGAGCCATTCTTTTGTTTCTACACTCAATGCACCTAATGTTGCTATGCGGATGATTGGCTGGTTCACATCTCTGGGTACATCACTGGTTTTCTTGATACTCAGCAATTGTCTAAATGGCAAAAATACTCTCACAGAATGCGAGGAGAATACGATCCATCTCAATGTGATTCCACATCATTTCAACATATTGGGAAGGAGGGGGACCAAATCCATTATATAATGTGTGGGAAAAACCTCTGTGGCCTTTCCTGATTTTTTTTTTAAATAGCGGGGGAATGTGCATTCCTGCTTGTCCGGGAGAAGCAGTTTGATTTGATTTGATTTGATTTCCCTGTATAAGTGGAAGTTGAAAGCTGATTGGTCGGACGTGTGCGGGGGTGTAGCTTGCTAACAAGGAAAGCACCCATAGCCACCATGTTGGATTTTTGCCTTAGCAAGCAAGAACTAAGGTGATAAAATTGTGGGGGGGGGGTTGTTATAGTGAAAGGTAGATCTTTCACATCTTGCTTATTTTTTTAAAAAAAATACTGTCTGGCGGTGGCAAATTGACGTAAGTAAAAGATGCAAGTAATCCACTCTCTGCTGCCATCTTGATTTGCAGGCATGCCCATTTGCACAACAAACATTGATAGCATTGTATGCTTGCAATCTACTAAAAAACAACCATTAAGATAAATAGCAGCTGCTGCAGATTGCCATTACTGCGGAGCAATCCACATTTTTTTTTACCTCATATAGACAACCCCTCATATAGACTCATTTGACAGCTGAATGTTGGCTGTGCATACTGACTCCACTGTTTTTGAGGTGATCCAGTGTGGTGTTGTGGTTTTGGCATTGAACTAGGCCTTGGGAGACCAGAGGCTTGTCTGCACTGTAGAAATACAGCTGATACCACTTTATCCACCATAGTTCTGTCCTATGGAATCCTGAGATTTGTAGTTTTACAAGGTCTTTAGCCTTCTTTGCCAAAGAGTGCTTGTGCCTCACCAAATTACAAATGCCAGGATTCCATAGGACAGAACTATGGTGGATAAAGCAGTGTCAAACTGCATTACTTCTACAGTGTATGGTAGATGCCCCCTACATTTTGAATCTCTGCCCAGACATGGAAACTCACTGGGTGACCCTGGACAAGTCACACTTTTTCACTCTTGGAGGAAGACAAGGACTAATCTCCTTTGCCAAGAAAATCCTATGATAGGATATTCTATACTTTGGACTCAGCTTGAAGGAATATGAAAACAATACCCCCCCCCCCCGGCAAAAAAAATCTCCATTTGTGGACCAACAAAAATCTCCATCCACGGTCAATGTTTGGGATGGGATGTTTCATGTTCAATATGCAAGTCATCAAATCATGGCTAGAAGGGACCCTAAAGGCCATCTACTCCAATTGCTTGCCATGCAGGTACCCACAGCTAACACACTCCTGAGATATAACCATCCAACCTCTGCTTAAAAAACCTCCAGTGAGGGAGAGTCCCCTTGATATTGTAGACATCAAAGAAAGAATTCACCAGCAAAATTTTTTCTCAAATGTGATGATGTACCATGGTACAATCGTAAATTTTGCTCTGTGGGTGCTCATCATGACAACATCCATGGCTTTGGTCCCCATCAGAACATGGGGATGGTGAGAAGGAAAAAAATGGCTCCCTGACTGAAATACTGCCCAGAAAAACTCCTGCTCCTGCTTTTGCTGGGAAGCCAGTGACACCTCCCTCCCAATACTAAGGTAATCCCAGTTGTCAAGAAAGAGTGTAGTCTACCTCTCCATGTATAGTTGAAGGACTCTTGCTGCCAGAAGCAGAACACCTGGATACCTGATCTGAGTAGTGGCTCCTTGCTCAGTGTACTAAAGAGAAAAGACAGTCGGACAGTCCCTATGCACTTCAGCCAGGGAAGAATGACTTAAACAGGTCTAAGGACCAATTACCTCCTCCCAACATCCCTCTGTGCTTTATTCCATCCCACTTCTATACTACTGAATTCAGTGGAAAACCACACAACTGGCATTCAGTAGCAAACCACAGAAATTTCATTTGGGTAAGACCCTTTTGCTTTTGATAGCAGTTTTTGGGGCACACAAGGGGCATTAAAACAGCTCAGGGACCAAGTACACACCCTCAAACTGTGCTGGTTACCAATGACAGTCCCAGTTAATCCTCTGCTGTCCCACTTTCTTAGCTGTTTTTAAAATGTCCCAGTTTCTTTGTTCTCCCACCATTTTTCTCAGCTTACTTCAATTGCTGCAAATTGCAAAAGTGAAAAAGTAGTTACCACTTCCAGAGTAGTTGACTCTGCCAGAGGGAGAGGAGGGGACAGTGCTGTCCTCATTTGTCCCCCACTTTTCTTCAGGCTTTCCTAAAATTAGTACATAAATCCCAGGGTTTCTCTGCTTAAGATAGTAGCTTGTATGTTTTTCCTCTTTAAGAACTTTAGCCCTCTTGTTGTCTGGCCACACCCTTTTGACTACACTCTGACGTTGCTCAGCCACTCCTGTCCAGATTTTAATCTATGGAATGTTGAAGGATATGCAAGTGTCTTCTGGGCAGCATGCTGTCTAGCCTTGTAACACTTAGTGACACCTTGCAGTATGCCTTGTAATAAAAGCTGTATGCCTCCTTACTCTGCAAGTTGGGAGCTCCCCTCACCCAAATCAGCTTATCTCCATAAGACTCAATAAACAAACATTCACTTTGGGTGAGTTAAATTATTGAGATCACTTGGTAACCTGATTGGGACGGGTGGCCATAGCTGCTCCCTGTTCATTGTCAGCCTTCTTATCCTCAGTCATTCAACATTTTAGCCCCATCGTCAATTATCTTTCTTTGGTCATGGTAGCATATGAGGCAATCAGGGGAACTGACTTCTTATATGAATGTCAAGAGAGTTTGTGGTTTGTAATCCTAATGCCTTTAGAAAAATATTGACTCTGCAAACACAGCATGGATGCTACCTGTTTATATGATAATGTTCTAGCATTATGCTTAAAAATGGTTTTTTTTATTTATCTGCTTTTTGGCAAATGGTCATCTATTGATTATAAGCTTGTAGAACATTAATTCCAAGGTATTACATACATGATAATACGATATATATTATGCATATATAATGTAGAATTTCCTAAAATAAATTTGAGAGAATTATATTTTCTATAAACAACAAGGCTACATTTCTTTCCCCTTGGGAATGTGCAATTAAACAGCAAGTGGACTGCACGGAAAAAGAACAAAACCAACAATCACAAGAGAAAACAAAAATGGAAAATGCACCTGTGCTTTTCTGTATAGTTAAACATAAGGCAGTTAATTTGATTCTGGCCTGCTTCCCACATCTCTCAGAGTGTTAGTGTAAAACGATACGCCACGCCACAGATGATTCCCCCCCCCCCATGGTGCAAGCATAGGCTTCAGAAAGATATTGTGGAACACCTATTCAATTAAATAATGCTGGTTTCAAAAGAAGGATTGACTACCAGAGTTAGAATTTGATTCTGACCTCAAGGGCAGGTCTTCATTTCTTCATTTCTTAAGGTGCAGTGCAGTAGCTCAAAACCCATCTTTACAGAGAAAGATCTCATGCTGATAAAACACAGAGCACTCAGTCCAGATTTTGGATTACTGCCCATCTAGTACTTGGACTTGCATGACAGCTGTACAGGTTCATGTGTGTAGGTAGAGATGTTAGCATGCCCTACTACTCCTCCCCACAAGATTCCATAACTGGACATTTTAGACACTTCTGGGAGTCATATTGGCTTAGGCAGACTGGAGGTCAGTCAATGGTCATAATGACCTGAGATGTATCTAGAAATATTATAGTGGGAAAGCCCAAGTAGGGATTATGTGGAAAGCCCCCATAATGGGTTTGTGCTAACAACCTGGTTGCTAAGAGGTATGTGCTAACCTTTCTTCCAGGCTTGAGCATTTCAAGCAATAACTCAATCAACCAATCAAGTGACCAGCCCACAATCCATACCCTACTGGAATCTCCCCTCACTCCCCTTCCTGTCCAACCTTATGAGGTTGTCACAAGCACATCAAGAAATGAGATATAGGTTCTTTAAAGTTCAGATTAAACCTGAGATTCAGGGCTTGTCTAGAGGCAATGGTTTACTGCGAGTGGGTGCATATTTTCACCCATTAGCAGTAACCTTGATTTGTCTTCACATATTTGCACCTATTCACATCCACTCACATTCATTTGGATTGAGTAGGCACACACATTTATAAGGGGCAATTGAGCAAAAATGCACAATAATGAGAATTTGGACAATCATATGTCTGAAAATGTGCATCTATGTGCATTTTCCAGGAAGCTTTGGGGAAAACCATGAATCCTTTTACTGCACGGTTTGTGGAGTTTTTACCCCCCCCCTCTCTAAATGCTGCAAATCATGTTCAGGCAGATCATATTCTCTGCAAATTCTATAAGGAGTATTTTCATTGTGTAGACAAGCCCTCAGTGCCCCATTGATGCAGTAGCCATCAGCTCCCACTGCATATTGGGCAACTTTATGAGTATCATCTTCTGTTTGATTTGGACCCAATAGGCAACTCAGAATATTCCAAGGCATATAAGGTCCTGCCCCTTGTCTGTTCTTTCTCCATCTGCCTCAGGGAATCCTGCCTGTGCTGCACTTGGGCAATCAGGATACATGTGCAAAATGGTTTCCTGAAATACACTAGTCTCTTTAGTTGCCTAATTGGTCTGCTGCCTTCTTCCATCTTGCAGTGACATATCTATTTTCCTTCTGTTAGCTGTTAAGACCAGGTTTCATACTTCATTCACAATGATGACCCCTCTTTGTCCTAACCAAGTTTCTCCTGCTTCATCACTTTGCAGGGACACCTTCTGGAGCTTAAGTAACAGTGATCTGGTTTGGGGATGGCATCATTATTCACAATAAAGCTCAAAGGTCTGATCTAATATGTATTCTGTATTAACTTTCTGGGAAGCAGGGCATTTATGAATATTGAGCATGGCATTTTTATTAGTTTCACCCAGGGATGGGGAAATATGTCCATTTCATGTCTTTCTCACAATCAATTGCAAAAAAATAACCCTCATGTACTGTCTGTGTAAATATGAAGAAATTCTACAGTAAAGTTGTAAACTCTTCAAAATTAACTGAAATGAATTCCTCTGTAGCACAAGCCAAATTCAATAGGTGCAGGTTTTCCCTGCATGGAGAGGCCAATGTCTACCTAACTGCCATACAGCATATCCTCCAATACTTCAAAGATGAAAACCAAGGCATGTGTGGTCAAGCAACTTCAGACTGTGGTAAAGATAGCAAATGTTATTAATAAGGAGGAATGCACATGCTAAGAGAGGCTGCAGCAGTTTGCTTTTGCCTGAACCTACAGTGAAGGGCAAGTGCTTGTCCCCTCATCCCTCCATTAAGTTTGTACTTTGAACTCAGTTTACAGCTATTAAAGTAAGCTGAGTACAAAAGGGGGACTGTGGGAAGAGGAAAAAAAACCAGGACAACTGAAAAAGTGGGGTGACAGTGAATTAATTGGGACTGTCCCTGCCAAACTGGAACAGGTGGAGAGTATTTTATAGCTATGAAAGATACAAAGCCTCACAAATAAAAATAAGCAGCAACCCTAATCCAGCTCTTAAATTATTGAATGCACAGGGATACACACCCAAATTTTTATTGGGCTGATCAGTCACAGCACTAAGCCTGGGTAGACACACATTCTGTCTGAGCTTTTCCCTTAATTATTAAAAAAAATTCTTTCTAGCCAGAATATGAAGACATGTTAGACATTTGCTACAGTCCCATAAAAAACAAAAGAAATGAAACTCTCACCCATCCTTTCTTTCTACACAGCAGCCATTATTACTGCCAATAATGCTGCTGTAATGTCCTTGACTGTCTGTACAGGAACCCTGGGTTTAGTCTTCTCTATCATTAAGTAACATGGAGGAACATGAAGTGAGCATCTAAGTCATTGTAACAGCTCTGCAGTTTGAAAAGTCTGATCAGTTTGTGGGACAGATATTTATAGCTAGTGAGGGAAAGAGTGTCACTCTCTAAATCCTGTTAAATAGACCCAAAGGACTTGTAATGCACAAGGCATTTTGTAGGACCAAGATAAAAATAAAAATAAAAATCCAGTTAGTTCTTAGACAGGGAAGGAAAAGCCCAATGAACAGCAAAAACAAAGCAAAAAAAACCCCAGAAAGTGTTTTGATTAATGGAGTCTCTAAAACATAGGAAGATGAGGGCAGTTTATGGCTGTAGAACAAAAATAAACTCCATGTTGCCATCATGCTCTTTCCCCCGTTTTTCTTGGATGTCCTGTTGAAATGGATTTCTTTAAAATCATCAGCATCAGCATCATAATAAAAGCTTCCAAAGACGGTAACTCACAGTTCATCTATCTTACTTGTCTGAAATTCAATACAGCTTAAGGAAGATAGTGGAGCTTACTTTCTTATAAACAATGATCCATCAAGCTTGATTTGGCTGTCAATTTTGGGTGTGTATACAAATTATTTTACCGAATGATATGGAAAATGAATTTTTTTCCAGGTCACTGAGAGATTGCACTGTAGCCATTTAATTATGTTGGTCTGACAGGATAAGGAAAGAACTGAAATATCAGCCTTGGAGGTTGTCAGAAATTCAGGATCTCAGCTCACTAGGTTATGTGCAGAACAATACATATGACCTGCCGATATAATCTGAGGAATTGCCTTATGACCAGTAGATGTATGATGGCTCATCAAATTGGGGATTATGGGAGGCTTTTGAGTACAGTGCTGTTGCTCAACAGCAATCAATGCCATTTTCCATAATAGATTTACTATAACCAAGGATGTTATCAGACAGAGCAAATAAGGCATCATAAAGACGCCTAATGAGTGCAAAAGGGCACACATACCACATGACATCACACTTTAATAGGATCATGTCCTATTAAAAAAAATCATACTTTTTTATTGATGGCTCAAGCTGTCAATTGATCCCTGTGGTGCTTTTGTGTCGGCATCGCCAGCATTTGACACTTCACACCATTGTACTCATGTGAATGCAGCATCAACAGCTGGTCCGATGAGAACACTTCTGGGCGAGATTGCAACATCCAGGTAGGTAACACACTTTTTATGACCCTTCCCAGTTTAATTGGGACTTTTTTTAGTGTGTTTAGGTGCTTTTTGTAATGTTAACTTTGATATTTTTGTTTTTATTTTTGAATTTCCCGTGCTATATATTCTCACGAGAATACATGAGATTTCAAATGAGGAAGTGAACAGAGCTCTTTCATTGCTGGGCAAGACTTTTTGCAGATAGGAGGTAAGTGTGGTATGGGGAATTCTTTTGCCAGCATAAAAACTGTAAATTTATGCCAGCAAAATAATGGGTTTAAGGGTGGCGGTCTGAGAAAGTCCTTAGTTACATTGGCTGGAATTCTCTATGCATGACATCTATATATATATATATACAATTCTCTTGGGTATGTTGCCATTTCCAGTGTGCTGATTGGCTGCTTAGCAAACTGACCAATCAATCACAACTTGGTTGGGCAGTCAATCAGCATACTGAAGGCAGGAACATGTGGAATTTTACCTCCAGTGTAAACATGGCTGCCAACAAGGAGTGAGTAGGGGGGGGTGGCATGCTGTGTGTGCGCGGGGCTCAGGGAGGGTGGCAGAGGGTGGCAAGGGCTGCGGTGGGGGAGGGTGGGGGAGCAGTGTGTGTGTGTGCGTGCATGGGTGGGGAGGGTGGCAGGGAACAGGAGGGCTGTGGTGGGGTGGGCAGGTGCTGCATGGGGGGAGGCAGCATGGGGGGAGGGAGGTGATGGGGTAGGGGAATGGGTCGGCATGTATGTGTGCACACAGGGGGTCAGGGACTTTTCCCAGAGCTCAGAGGGGCATTTGTGCACCAGAAAAGCAATGCCCTAGTGGTAGCCACTCTCTCTGAAGCCAGAATGGGTGGCTAGCCTCACAAATAGGATGTATCTAGTTTAAAAAACTGTTTAAATCATTTAAATATGTCTTTAACTTATTGCTAAGTTTTATATGTTTCCAGTTTATTTAGTTATTTGTGTAACTTGTTTTAATGCTTTTTGTAAGCCATCCTGAGATCTTTGATGTAGGGCGGGGTGTAAATATTTTAATTAATAAATATAAATAAATATTTACACTGTGCTGAAGGGATGTTGGAAGCCAATGAATGATAGCTTCACTCCTTTCATGCTGTAACTGCAACTCTTCAGTTACTTTGATTATCACAGGGTGACCTCACTAAATGGTGGAGAAGGAATATCGCATGGTTCAACCTCTCTCTTGCGCTGTGTCTCATGCCGCTAATTTATGCTCAGTGGTAGGTACTGAGCTGAGGACAGAGTGGACAAGTAAGTAAAATGGGTTTCTGCTACAGTACATATAAAAAAAAAATACTTTGAATCTGCCAAAATACCCCCAATTTAGCTCAGCATAAAAGAGTAGATGATGGTCCAGTTTGTTTACAAGGTAAAACTCCTTCTACAGCTGCTGCTTCTGGATAGCCTGCAAGGAAACTTGTGTTTAGCTTCATTTAATTGGAGGTATTAAAGAAAAGATGAAGGGCTGGCTGCCTTCCTATTTATAGGGTTTACTTAACGGTGGAAAGACTCCTCTAATGTATTGTTAGAAGTAAATGGCAATGAGATGTCTGGGGGGAAAAAAGAACAGTTGCTAACTGTTCAAACACTGGAGGCTACATTTATTTGTGGCTCACAAATTGCCATAAGCTTTCTCCATGCAATAAATTTCAGTTTTCCATTACATTAAGACATTCTTGTGTTTAGACCTCATTGCAATGAGCAGGTACAGCACAAGATACCTATTGCAGAAAAAAAAAAAGGTCTTTAACAATTCACTTGGGATGGAAATCTTCATTTGTTTCATTCTTGTAGGCGAGGACGAAAAACATCAGAAGTTGCCCTCCTGCTGGATACGATTGATTATGAGACTTCCCCCCCACACACACATCCAACAAAGTTGGATGACCATCTCTCAGAAGTGCTTTAACTGGTGCACCCACACCATACAAATAATGCAGTTTGAAACTGGATTATTACCAATAGCATCTTCCTATGGGATCCTGGGATCTGTAGTTTGGTGAGGCGCCAGCACTGTTTGGCAGAGAAAGCTAAAGACCCTCTAAAACTACTAATCCTAGGATTCCATAGGAAGGAGCCATGGCAAATAATCTAGTTTCAAACTGCATTATTTGTGTAGTGAGGATTATTCTTGCATAGCTGCAGGTTGTATTAGATGGCTCTTGGAGCTCCTTCCAATTTTATGATTCTACAGTATTATCTCCACATGGTGCATCATTTTATAAAATGGTGTCATGTCCACACTCACTAACTTTTTCTCTGAAGAACCCTTAGCTGTTGTAGTTTCCCCTCTCAATATACTTGCTCTGGTTATTTGGACATTTTGGCTTACCTTTTCTTCACATTTTTCAGTTCTACAATGATCTCTTTCAGATGCAGTAGCCAGAGTGGTATACTCTATTCTAGGTATAGTCTTAGTACATATTTGTGTAAAGGTGTTACAGTATTAGCCATTTATTTTTGGTTCCTTTTCCTGATGAACCTCTAGATGAAACACAACATTTCCATAGCTGTCACAACACTAGGTTAATATTTTGATGGACCTATGCATGTGAGCCCAAGATCTCCTGCTTGGTCAGTTACCATCAACTAACATCTCATCAGTGAACATGTCAAACTATGATTAACTGCTAATTTTTAGTGGGAGAAAAGTTGTTGTTTTGAGCCTTCAAGGCGATTCCAATTTATCATATATATTTTTTCTTGGCAAGATTCATTCAGAGGTGGTTTGCCATTGCGTTCCTCTTAGGCTCAGAGTGTGAATTCCCCAAGGTCACCTAGTCACTTTCAATGGCTGAATGGGGATTTGACTCCTGGTGTCCAGGAGTCCTAGTCCAACAGAAAACCACTGTACCACACTAGCTTTCATATAAGTGACATAGCATAGAACAAAGCAGCCATCATTGGCACATAGTCATGTGTGATCAACAAGGCTCTATAAAGCTTTATTCCATTAATGATGAGAATGTGTCATCACAAGGCAGACTGAAATCAGTGGGCTACCCAAAGAGATGTCACCTCCTTCCATTGCATGTACAAAAGCCAACTGAACAAGCACCTGAATCTGACTTCTACACTTCCAATGGGACAACATCTTATATCACCTCTAAATAAAGCTCCCAGATTGCAAGGCTTGGCCATTCTTTTCTGGTCCTCAAGATGAGGAAGAATCTCAGGGTGAGTACATTGCCTTGAAAGGCAGGTGTGCATGTGGGTTTTCTCTTTGGTTAGTTTCCTCCCCTTTATTTGAATGACATACTCAGAGCAACTATGGTTGATTTTTAATGAATTATGCTTAATGATATCACCATGGCCTGCAGCCTGTGAAATCAGCTGGGTCCATACCCTTTGACATTAACAGGGACCATCCCTTGGTTTTGGCCCTAGAATCTCAAGGCCTGAGGTGATTCTAAGATGGCAACCCCACCTCTGAATATACCAAGCTAGCTTTGGAGTTGATAACACAAGCCAACTGGGTGTCTTTATTTTACACCTTTGTCACCCATCAGCATCTGCTTCACCCTGCCCAATGGTGTGTGTGTGTGTTGTGTGCCTCCATGTGATTTCTAACTAATAGTGACCCGAAGGGGCTGTCTAAATGATGAAAATACTCCTCCTGGAATGTGAGGAGAATTCTACCTATCTTAATGTCATCCCACATTGTATCACCCAGTGGCAGGGCTGGCCTTATGCTAATGTCATGAACGAACAACTTCGAATTAGCCAGAGGTGAGGAAATCTCAGAATACTGATACATGCAATAAAATGAGCAGAAAAACTCTGTTTGTGCATGCATTTAGGTGTACATGTACATTTCTTTTCTCTGGAAGGCTCTGCTCACAAATTTGTTTTTCATGATGTCCCTTAGGGTGCTCACAAAGTAATAAGTCAGCATCATTTTCTAGCTGCGCTTGATAACATTTATTGCTAATTCTTTAAGGCCATCTTAAAAAGAAAGCAAGTCAGGGACCTACACAACACCCCCAGGAATAATTGTTCTTTCCCTCAGTTTGGCAATTCAATTATGATTTGTAAACTTGTAGAGTTCTAGCATAATAATAATAATAAAAAACCCAACACAGAGTATGAAGTCAACTCTAATCTGTCTTTAGAAAAGTGAAAAGTGCTTACTGCTACAGGTAGAGTAAATTCAGACTGTTTCTATTAAATTAATGTAATACTTCACTCAAAGGTCTTGGAAAAGTAAGAGTTTAAATAACTGAACAATTTAGCACATTTGCAAGGAGAATTAAGATTGATTCAATGTAGGTGTGAAGGAGATTATCAGATGGGGACCATATATAGCATCAATGTCTTGCCATCTATTTTCCGCCCTACTCCCGTCCCTGTTACACTTTAAAAAAATGTTCAGACCTATCTTTATAGTGTGACAGAAACTGCTCCCTTCCCCTCTGGCAGTCCAAGAATTGAATTGAGCTCTCACCGAGCCCCATTCACTTCCTGCAAAGCAAATCCCAGCCATTCTCATGAGAGAACAATCGCACGGGAAATTTAAAAATAAAAGTCAAAATAAAAAGTTAAAAATACACCAAGTACAAAAACACATTTTAAAAAACCAACCCCAAGTAGCCTGGGGAGGGGGGAAAAGTGTGTCACTTACCTTGATGTCCTGATCTCGACCAGAAGTATTCAGCACGAACCTCCCTGTTATGCTGGCATCACGGCAATATAATGGGGCACCTTTTCACACACCCATCATTCTGTTACAGAAATGGAACGATGGGTCAATTCACAGCTTTAGTCATAACTAAAAAGAAGCGCGGGAGGGAGGAGGGGGCATAATGCCACAGGGATGACGTTGTGTAATATTAAAATCCTTTGGTGATGTCCTGCCATCCCTGTGCTGGTATATTTGGTGTGTCTCATAATCTCCTTAAATTCAAACCACATCCAGATTCAACTGACTTGATGAAAAGAACGTTTATATTTTCTGGTGTCTGTATGGGTTTTTTACCCAGCTTTGAACTCTTTTGGAACACAAAACTACTTTTTTCCTGTTTGGGAAATCATTACCACAAATTTCTATGAGACTAAGGAAGCATCTACACTAGCAGCAGAATAAGATGGACTGTACCATTATTAACTGGATTGTACTATCTTGGTGTATAGGTGAAAGATGCCACATTTGAATACTTCCCACAGTTGAAGAAAACAATGCTATACTGTTCCTGAGAAAAGCTCCTGCTGTGAGTTTTTGGCAGTCATGCCATGTGTACATTGATTCTAACATCTCAGTTTTGATTTGAGAAATGTCAGTTCCAAAATCTCAGGTTTTTAAAACTCTGTGTGAGCATTGCAGGGCTTTGGATCTGGGAGCTCTCCTGCCTGGAATTCTTCTTCTCCTTTCCTGTCCACACCATAAAAATAACCTGTGACTGGTTTTCCATGATGTCAGTCAGCAGATCTGTCCCACCTCTGCTGCTTGAAATCATTGAGCTGGAGGTGGAAGTGAAGACGAGGCTTTCAGCATACAAAGCACATGATCTTTGTGCTACAGCCCTTCTCTTGATGGCAGAAATGTGGGTGTATATGTTTACTCAGAGGAAAAAAAGAGGAGCTACATCTCCAAGTGCTCAGTGATTGTTTTTATTTTTATTTTTATTTTTTCATTTTTGAACAAGTCCAACACATTTTGGCCTATGTATAAACGTCAATGGCCTTCTACAGGCACTACATAAAAACACACACACACACATAGAAATGTCAAATTAAATATCAAAAATTTTGGCTCTTGTAGGACTAAACAAAGAACCTGAGCCCCTCCCACTTTTGTAAATCCACTCTTTTTCCTAGCCCAGTTGCATGATAACTCCTTGAAGGCCATCTCACTCTCCCTTCTCTTACTCCCCTTTTTCCCTGACCATCTGTTTAAAAAAGCCCCACAAAAAACAAAACAAAACAAAACACCTTGAGCTTCATTCTCTAGTTTCTTGTTGGTCCAATAAATGGAATGAGAATTTTTAGCTCCAGAAATTTCTGCTGCTAGATTGCATATTGATATGTATAAGCTGTAAACAATATACAAAAATTAAAATGTAATTATGTTTTATGCAGATACTATTATATAGTTATGTGCTGTCCTTTTAATTTTAATTTGACATTTCTATTTGTATTTGTTTTTATGTTGCCCCTAAAGAAGACCATTGAAATGTATACATAGTCCGAAACGTGCTGGGCTTGTTCAAAAATGTAAAAACATTAAAAAATTAAAAACCATCGCTGAGTAATTAGAGACATATCCCCCCTACCACTTTTCCACTGGATTCTGCTGGGTGCTCTCCGGGATTTGCCTCTTTGTTGTATATTTTTCCAACTGGGAGGAGCATGGAGAACTAGCATGGTGTAGTGTTTTGAGTGGTGGATAAACAGTATGGGAGACCAGTGTTTGAATCCTCACTCAGCCATGGAAACCACTGGGTGATCTTGAGTAAGTCGCAAACTCTCAATGTAAGAAGGCGGCAATGGTAAATCTCCTCTGAATAAATCTTGCCAAGAAAACCCCTTGATAGGTTTGCCTTAAGGTTGCCATAAGTCAGAAACAACTTGAAGTCACACAACAAGAAGACAACAATAGGCATGAATTGAATCAAAAATTTCTGGGGCTGTTCCCAAGGAAGAACGGAATACACTGAAGGGAACTACAGGAATTCAAAATGATCTACAGAACGTTAGCTATTTAGGTATATCATGTGCAGAATTTTTTTAATGTGCTCTGGTTTTGTAGCAATGATTGTGGCCTGGAGCTTAACACTTCATAGGTATGTTTGATTAATTCTGCATGGCTACAGCTCCTCAAGTTTATCCAAAGGTAAATTGGAAGAATTGTACAGGAGAAATGTGGTATTTTTCACACACACCCAGAGGTTAAGATAAGTTTAATCTCAGAGGGCCTAGCTGAGAACATCAGTAACATAAATCATTTTAGGTGTTATTTTGACATTTTAAGAAACAGTAATAAACCATATGGACAGACACGTGTATTTTGTACTAACAAGGAGAACAGCATTACACTTAAAGAGGAGATAGGCCAAAGAGATTGCTCAGATGAAAATGACAAATGAAGTTCTAGGGAAGCAAGTGTAAAATGATGCACACTGAGGAATATATATATATATATATATATATATATATACCAAACTTAATATGCAGGCTGATAGGATCTGAGCTGTTGGTACCAGACCAAGAAAGAATTCTTGAGGCTTTGGTGATGGATATTTTAATGCAAACAACAACCAGTGTACAGCTGCTCTGAAAAAGGCAAATTTCATACAGATTATCTTTAGAAGTTGAATTAAAAACTATCAGTATTATCATATTGTCCTGTGAACTTCTACTGCATTAGATCATTGGTTCCTCAAGCCACGTACTCTCAATTCTGACTTGCTGTAGTTCTTTACGGTTTCAGATACAATTGTTCGCTAGCCCTACCTAGCAATCCTTCGTATTCCTTGGTCATCACCCATTTCAATACTAACCAGACCTGACCCTTCTTATTGTGTGTGTTCAGGGTGGTATCTCCCACCCAACCACAGTTTCCATACCTCCCATCTAACTCTCACTATTTTTTATAACAGATTGGCTTCATCTTCTAATTCCTATACCTGGAGAGAAGTGCCTCACATTCTAGCCTCTAGAATTCTGGACCAAGCCAACTATCATGTCAGAATGCACAGAGAAGCTATTGAAATACACAAACACCTGGAGAACGACAACAGGAAAGAAGAAACCCTAAAAGTAAACAAAATCTGGCTTCCAATTTGAAAAACAAATAGAATCAATACTCAACACTTACAAAGGAATTCCACCCAGGGACAGGGGGATATCCAGAAGATAATGGACCATCAAACAACCATTAGCCAAACAGACACTAATCCTCCTAGCATATCTAAACCCAGAAACTAACCATTCAAATACAAAAAATTACATATTCTTCCCAAGAGGGGTTCCCAATATATAAACTCCATACACACTCCTACCCAACCATTCTCTGAAGATGCCAGTCACAGATGCAGGCGAAACATCAGTAGTAAACTCTTCCAGAACACGGCCTCACAGCCTGGAAAAAAAACACAATGAAAACCTATGGATGCTGACCGTGAAAGCCTTCGACTTCACACTGCAACAGTTTGTTTTTGCCTGAGTCTACTGGGAAGGAAAAGCTTCTACTCTTTCTTCTCATCTCCCCCCTGCAAATCAGTTTGGAGCATTTGAAGTAAGCTGAAAACAAAGGAGAAGTGTGAGGGGGGAGATAAACATGATATATTTTAAAAACAGTTGAAAAAATGGGAACACAGAAAATTAATGTCCTGGCAAAGTAGGACAGTTGGAGGGTATGGAGTTAGCGCTTGAAGAGTAAGAAGCACAGAGCACTGAAGGAACTGTCTAGCATACAAAAAGTCATAGAATTGATAGAAGAATCACCACAGAGCTGGGACTTCTAACCACATGATAAATTGTGGCATTCCTCTGGCACTGAAACCCTTGTGCCTGATGTTATATGCTCCAAGAATCCCTACATCTGATGATTTTAAAAGGAAAATAGATTACAATGTTTTTAGGCAAGAAAACAAACAAATCCAACCTGCTTTGATGCATCATAGGGGAACCGAGTCCTCTGATCTACAGTGCTTATCCAGGCTCTTGAAAGCCAGGAGAGCAGTCAGGACAGTGCTGTTGACCTATTCAGACTAGGCCAGACTTCAAAAGAGTGTTTGGAAAGCCTTCCTGCTCATTCATTTCTCTTCCAAGCCTCCTGCCACAATCACTGCCCTATTTCAGACCATTGGGAGTTTTCCATTCTGGAGACATGCCTTGTTCACTAGCATTGATTGCTCTGCAATTATTCCTGATGATTGGGGATTAGCAATCATCATTCTGGAGACTGTCCACTGAGCACAGAAGCACATGACCAGTAGCTGGCAATTAGGGGGAGAGGATAAGACTGCAAGGAATTGAGGATGAAAGACCGTCTTGCCCCAGACAGAGGATCTGTTAGGCCCTTGGGAAGGGTGAGTCAGCTGGTTGCAATAAGCTAAAGAGCATAATAGGACAGTTCCTGACTGTTGCTGTAAGCTTAAAACATAGCTGCCGGATGATCCCCAATAAAGATGGAAATATCTGTCAGTTTTACCTTCTCCAGGGATGTAGCTATGGCATTGTCACACCCAAATAAGAATTCTGCCCCCCAAATGAATTTTTCCTTTGTTCCCCAAATTTCTAGCACTGCAGAGAGTGAGTGTGAAAGGGTATTAGGGACTGCCATGCTACCTCCTTCTCGGCTGTTTCTCCCAAACTGAGGAAACTCCCAGATGCAACAGGAGTAATGAAGAGAAGGCAAACAGATGCTCTGAAGAGCAATTAACAAGCACCAGTGAGACAGGAGACCCTCTACTGCCCTGACCACAGAGGGAGAGAAGAGGCAGGCACAGCTCCATCATGCCTAGGCCCAGAAGAAGATGAAAGGCCCTCCCTCCATCCCAGCCACCACTGCCCTGGCCCCAAAGGGAGAGATGATCCAGGAGAATCTGCTAGACTTAATTCTCTCTCCTACTCTCATTCCCTTTTCTTTGTGTGTCTTGTCTTATTTAGATTGTAAGCCTGAGGGTAGGGGCTTGTCAAATTAACAATTTGTAAACCACCTGGAGAGTGTTAGGCAGCAGAAGCCACTGGCCTGTGGAAGGGGTACTGGATTTATCTGTGGAGGACAGTCCTAGAAGAAGACCCAAGCAGGGGTAGGAGGAACAACCCACCATCCCTCCAGGAGATCTTGTCCAAGGAGAGGGGGAAAAAGACCCAGGAGAGATGTTGGACTAACTTACTCTGTAACCACAAATGGGGACCCAAACAACCAAAAGCATGTTGGTCTATCTGAATGCTTTGGGAGTCCAATTCTGAGGGCCTCTGGTGACACTAACCCTTGGTGGTACTGCTGGAGGGGCTTATGTTTATTGTTAAGCACCAGAGCAAATAAAATTGTTTTACTTGATCTTTTGGCTTGGCACCTTCTTGAGAGTTGATGGAATCAAAGGCCCATGGTGTGCCACTTTCCATGGAGGGAGTAGACAGAGTCAAAGTGAGATACTGAAAATCATTCACATCTGAAACTCATTTGCTGAGTTCACATTTCTTTGGTAGGTTTGCCTATCCTTTTTCTGCCTTAATTGTAATTGTAAATGCTCAACTTAAGATACTATCAAAAACCTAGAAACCAATCATATCAGGAATGACTTAGGGTATGTTTAGCATGGAGAAGAGACAGCCAAGAGGTGCCATGATAGCTATCTTTAAATAGCTGAAGGAATGTCATATAGAAGATGGAGCAAGCTTGGCTTCTGCTGCTCCAAAGACTAGAGCAAGTACCAATGAATTCAAATTACAAGAAAAAAGATTCCACTGAAACAAGAGGAAGAACTTCTTTACTATAAGAACTGTTTGTGCAGTAGACTGCCTTGGAGGGTGGTGGACTCTCCTTCTTTGGAGATTTTGGCTAGGCATCTTTCTGGAATACTTTAGCAGTGTATTCTTGTATGGCAAGGGGTTGGAGTAGTTGGCCCTTATGGCCCCTTCCAGCTTTAAGTTTCTATTATTTTTTTTGGTGATTTTCAGTTCTGAAAAAAAGGTGCCTTCTGGACCTAACCTAGCTCACCCATTTCCTCAAATGTAGTGAAGTTGTCCTCATGCCCCAGAGGGCACATTGGGCCTCTTTTGGTAAGTTTTGGGTATGCTTGTATTGCAGCAGTGCTGGGGATGCATCCCCCAAAGGTTTATGGTATGTGTGTGGCCCCTGGACTTCAAAAATGCCAACACCTACATTAGCATGAACTACTAATTAGTCCCCTTCACATGAGGTTCTTTGATCTGCTGCTCTTTAAATAGAGTTACTCTGTCTCTTGGAATATGTGAGGATCCTGATGCTATGTCTTGATTGTCACTTCCTATCAACCTACCAACACATCTGGTGTAGTATATTATTGGTATTTACATTAAGCAGAATGAAGTGTAGCCCCAGTGCACTATGCAGGATGCACAAGTAATGTTAAAAAGCAAAACTTACATTTATTGTGGCAGGCAATACATCTGAGATAGGAAAGTAGGTAGATCAATAGAAGAGAGTTGTCTAATATGGGTACAAGAGTCCCTAAAACTGGCTCTCATGGCATCTTGAGATTGGATCAGCTCCATGTTTCTGGCTTCTCAGTTGTAAAGCACCAAAATTTCTTGGAGGAAGGGGGGAAGTGACCTCTACATGCAAGTAGGAAGTAAAAACTTTGAGTAGACAGATCAATGAAATACAAAGATGAATCAAAGAGATAGGCATGCGACTCTAGACTTTCTCTCTGTCTCCAACTACCCTAAACAAGCATTGATGCTTTTTCACTTTCAACACCCAGTTTACGTTCTGATGCTCTTACCATTTATAGTAGGGGTGGGCAATGGTGGCCCTCCAGATGTTTTTTGCCCTATAACTCCCACAACCAGGATAATGTTCCAGCAAAAGAACATCTTAGGTCAACAGAACTTTGCCCCGTCCCCCCCCCTTGGCTTTTAAGGTCCTGAAGAAGAACATGCAGTCTTATTCCCCCTCCAAAACACCCAGAAGTAGGAATGCTGTTAGAGACTGGTGTATACTGAAGCGAAGCTCATTTTGTTAAAGATGTTTTGTCAAAATTCATACTACTTTCAGGAAAACTCATATTCCCCTTAGCATTCCATCTGATGTTGTCTCAGTGAATTGAGGTTAGCAGCTGATATTTATCTTTGAAATAGTTAGGGAATGGATTATTTATGTATTTATGCGCCATGTTTTTGAGAAGCTCATTTTCTCTCAGCAGATAAGAGAAACCAGTTTAGCCTTCTAAAAATCTATGTAAGTGAAACAGCATTATTTCAGTTTTGCAACAATACTGTGGGGAGGATGGTTTTATAGACAAGGTGCAATCTATGTGCCAATAGCTTGTTGGTATATTACTAATGACAGCTGCTATCCCTGGAATAAAAAAAATGAAATCCAGAATATAACACAAAGACAAAACAAAACATGTTTTCATGTAAGTGTGGTCAGCAGTGATACTTGATGCCCATGTTAATTCTACAGTGGTCTCTAACTTGCACAAAAATTAATACATGATTATGTTTCGAATGGCTCCAGTACCATTATAAGAATGGTGATATAGTAGATAATGTTGATGGACAGGGGCTCATCATGAAAGCTTCCCTGGTTGTGTCAACAAAGACAGTCTAAAAATGGAGACTCTGGTGTTAATCTATACTTCTGTGTGTGAGTAGAGGAGTGGAAAGGAATACACACACACACACACAGAGAGAGAGACTGGATTCAGTTCTGTAAGCCCTTCTCCCCTTCAGTAAACTCTGACAGAACTGGGCACAGATTGGACATGGGGATGGGAAAGGGAGGAGCTTCATATCCCTAAACAAAACCCTGATAAGTGCTTCCAATCTTGAAGTTCTCACCCCTCAAAAACAAAAACAAAACAAAACCCTGGAAGCACTGATATTTGAATTCTGTACATAGAACATAACAACTTTTTTTTCTTCCTTTCAGGTTATCGGGGTCAGTACTATCAGACCCAGTATAGCTTTCTATATTTTTGCCAGTTTTTTTTATCATCACAAATCCTGAGATAATGCAATCAGTTATAAATAAAAGAAACACATTGATTTAGACTGCAATCTTACCCCTTGTTACTCATGCATAAGGCCTGTTGAAGTAGCAAACCTTGCTCATGCATAGCTGATGTCAGGATTGCCCTCCAGATCCCCTTTCACTCACATTTTTAAATGATTCGTAGAGATATTTTGAGGCTAGCACACAATCGTTAGTTTCACAGCAAAATCGGTTTCAACATATTGCTGAATCAAGTGAGAAATCCCCAAAAGCTATTAGTGGAAGGGTTACTTGGACTGCTTAGGAGAAAGGGGTGTTTTCAACAACACATCAGAAGGGAATCAGGTATTTCTGCTTCAAATGCTGATAGGAAGCAGAAATGAGGTAAGGGTGACTTAGGAGGTTGCTTATCATGATGGTTTCTGTTCTTCTGTGAGAAACTATTAGCTATTAATTAATTCCTTCAAAGGATGAACAGTCTATGTGAAAAGTTATGGGGAAAGTAATAGCCAGAAGTAGCATAGTGGTTTGAGTGTTGGACTACAACTCTAGAGACCAGGGTTTGAATCCTGGTTGGCCATGAAAACCCACTGGGTGATCTTGCGGAAGTCATGTACTCTCAGCCTCATAAACGCCTATAATAGGGTTATGCCTTTGCATCACCATAAGTCAGAAACGAAGGCACACCACACCATACCACACCAATAGCTTTCATCGAATACTTTGAATTGCAAGGAAAGACCAAATCCCCTAGTTCCTGTATATATTTTTGGATTAGATACCAAGAGTCTACTTCAGATTTGCCTGCATTATTTTGACTTGTATTTTGGCTGGGATCCAACAGGCTGGTTCCATGGGCACAACTACTTTCATCAGCAGAAGCATGAATACAATTTTTGTTGGATTAGAAGTAGATTCCTGGGATGTTAGCCTCTGTTTTGGAAAAGATGAGGGCTAGTTCAATTAAGACTTGGCCTCCTTTAGCAGAGTTCACAAGTGTAAGTGCTGAGTCTCTTGGGACTAATTTTAGCAAAGTAAGACAAATGAGCAGTATGCAAGTTTCATAGCTAAAAATTTGACTGATTACATTTAAACATACATTCAGATGTATACATTCGGTGCCTGAGCCTGGCTAACTACAGGAAAGTTTCAAGAAGACAAGCAGCTCAGCAGATCCTACACTCATCATCTTGAGGGAGAAGGAAGAGACAGAGGCAAGAAGAGAGGAAGAAGTTTTATTTGCTTGCAAACACACCTGGAAGGTTTTCTGGTCACATAGTGTGGTTGCTTAGATACATTCCCACAATGGGTGACTGAGCAAATGGGAAAAGCTCTAGAGACAGCATGTATAGGTCCTGAAGAAGAACATGCAGTCTTATTCCCCCTCCAAAACACCCAGAAGTAGAGGCATGCAGGAAACTCTTACTGTCTAAAGCCTCATTGCACTAATAGCAAATGGGGAAGGGGATTAAAGAGAATACTTGGTTGGGAAGCATTTTCCAACAACTCCCCCACCTCCACTTTCTGTATTCCCTAAAACCCTCTTCCAGACTGTGTGATACACAAAGTTCTCTCTTCCAGCAGAGGGCAATGGCCCTGGTTGGGAGGAGATGCCAATGTTGTCCCTCAGCATCTGTTGGCCTGAGGAGACTGCCTCGCTTTGTCTTATAATTTTTTTTTTTAATGGTGGGCATCCTGTTCAGTGGTTTTGATATCATAAGCTGAACTTACAATATCCTAACTGCTGGAGATTCACATTTTGGTCATGAACCACCAAATGAAAAATCTTACCTGCACAGTCTAGCAACACCCTGATAGAAACATTTTGGAGGCTATGGAGATCGGAGTGCTGGGAAATGATGTCTGCAGCATGCTCCTGTTTGCAGGGTTCCTTGATGCAGTGGTGGCAGGACTTCAAGGGCTCTCTCTAGCTGCCTGTTCTTAAGGCACCCTGCATCTTAAGGCATTGTGGATGTCATTTTTATGTGCTCTGATCTCCAGAACCTCTCAGAAACATGCTGATTAAGGTGTTGCTAGGCTGCAAAGGTTGGTTCAGGTTCATCAGTCATAATGATGATGGAGATCTGTCACCACAGTTACGATGATGATGATGCAGGGTCTTAGCTCTCTCATCCAGCCCACCTGGGCCTTCTAAGGCAATGTACAATAGATTAAAAACATAGTTAATTTGAAACATGGGACTTTTTCAGACATTAAAAAAAAAAACAGCACAAGCAGCCTCGCTACATTGCGAGGCTGCAGCGCTGCAGGGCGTCCCTTTCGGATGACACCCATCCCTGCCGGTACTGTTGCGGTACCGCAGGGACATTCCAGCATTATATTTCACCAATTTTTACTCACAAAAGTTGATCGTGAGTAAAAATTGGCGAAATATAATGCTGGAATGTCCCTGCGGTACCGCAACAGTACCGGCAGGGACGGGCGTCATCCGAAAGGGACACCCTGCAGCGCTGCAGCCTCGCAACGTGGCGAGGCTGCTTGCGTTGTTTTTTTAATGTCCGAAAAAGTCCATGAACAAGGCTTCCTAGAGAGGTTAAGAACAATAAAAAAAGGGTTGTTGTTTTCTTGGGTATGTCCACAGCAAAAGGAAGAAGAAGGAAATGGTAGGGCCAGTACATGGAGAAGATGGCAAAATGCTAACGGGACAGAGAAAAGGCAGAATTATTCAACACCTTCTTGTTCTAGCACAACAAAGCAAATATGATATAATAGGCATGACTTAAACCTGGTGGGATGAGTCTCATTATTGGAATGTAGGAATAGAGGGGTATAACCTTTTAAAGAGAAACAGGCCAAACAGGAAAGGAGGAGGAATAGCATTATATGTCAGGGATATTTACACCAGTGAAGAGATCCATAATATCAATACTGGAAGCCAGGTGGAGAGCATCTGGATAAAAATTAAAGGGGAGGGAAACAATAGGAATGTTATTGTGGGACTCTACTACAGATACCCAAATCAGACGGAGGAATTGGATGATGCCTTTCTAGAACAGATAACCACACGCAGAAAGGAGAGATGTAGTAGTGATGGGGGACTTCAACTATCCTGATATTTGCTGGAAATCTAACTCAATCAAAACTTCAAGGTCTAGCAAATTCCTTATTTGCCTGGAAGACAATTTCATTGTCCAAAAGGTGGAAGAGGCAACAAGGGGGTCAGCTATTTTAGATCTGACCCTAACCAACAGGGATGACCTGGTTAATGGGGTGCAAGGGGTGGGATCCTTAGGTGAGAGTGATCATGTTTTCCTGGAGATTGTTATACAAAGGAAAGGAGAAGCCAGGCATAGTAGACATGCATTCTAGACTTTAGGAGAGCTAATTTCAATAAACTCAGGGAAATACTGGGGGTGATCCCATGGTCAGGAATACTAAAAGAAAAGGGACTTCAAGATGGTTGGGACTTTCTCAAAACGGAGATACTGAAGGCATAATTTCAAACAGTACCAATGAGGAAGAAAAATGGGAAGAGTCTCAAGAAACCAGGATGGATGACTAAAGAACTTTCAACAGAGCTAGGTTTTGAACAGAACATGTATAGGAAATGGAAAAGAGGGGAAATCACCAAAGAATTCAAACAGATAGTGAACACGTGTAGGAGTAAAGTCAGAAAAGCTAAAGCACAGAATGAGCTCAGGCTCACTAGAGAGATTAAGAACAATAAAGAGGGTTTTGGGGGGTATGTCCGCAGCAAAAGGAGGAAGAAGGAAATGGTAGGGCCACTACGTGGAGAAGATGGCAAAATGCTAACGGGGACAGAGAAAAGGCAGAATTACTCAACACCTTCTTTGCCTCAGTGTTTTCAGAAAAGGAAAAGGGTGACCAACTTGAGGATAATGGAACAGAGGACACAATAGGGGAAATCCAACACAGAATAAGGAAAGAGGTAGTTGAAGAATACCTTCTTAATCTAAATGAATTTAAATCTCCAGGACCAGATGAACTACATCCAAGGGTATTAAAAGAGCTAGGAAATGTAATCTCAGAGCCATTGGCAATAATCTTTGAGAACTCCTGGAGAACAGGAGAAGTCCCAGCAGATTGGAGGAAGGCAAACGTTCCCATCTTC
The DNA here is from genome assembly GCA_030847615.1 of Gambelia wislizenii. Taxonomy (NCBI): domain Eukaryota; kingdom Metazoa; phylum Chordata; class Lepidosauria; order Squamata; family Crotaphytidae; genus Gambelia; species Gambelia wislizenii. The sequence goes on from JAUMIR010000004.1 coordinate 26,052,377, forward strand.
AAAAAGGGGAAAAAAAGAGGATCCCAACAATTATCATCTAGTTACTCTGACATCAATACCAGGGAACATTCTAGATCAGATCATTAAAGAAAGATTCTGTGAATATTTAGAAGGCAATGCCATAATCACGAAAAGTCAACATGGGTTTCAGAGAAGCAAGTCATGCCAGACTAATCTGATCTCTTCATTTTGATAAAATTACCAGCTTGGTAGATGAAGGGAACACAATGGATTTGCAGTTTGTCACAAAAAATTGCCTAGTTTACATCACCTGTTTTTGCCTAACAAATTTATTCAAGATTGAAGGCCTGCAATGAATTGGAAAGGAGAGGAAACAGTTTTTAAAAATGATGGCTTCACCTGTCTGTTTCCATGCTATTGTTCAGCGCATCACTGTAGCCAATTGGATCTAGACCCACTGAAATCATTGGGGATCAACTTTGTCACAACTTAAGTGCCATTGATTTCAGTGAACGTGCTCTAAGCATGTAGAAGCCTGGACCCAACCTAATATATCTGGGTAACTCAGTGAGATGTCACTTCTATTCAAAATTGTCTACTAAAATGAAAGATAAAAATCAAAAGCACAGAACACAGTGATAGTTTTCTGGTAATTAATCACATAATAAAAGTCACAGGTAGTATTGCAATAAATAATGTTTAACAGCCATCCAAATCAATTGGATGTATGAGATTTCATGGTCGGCTGAATAAGAATTGAAGGGATAAATTAGCTCCTACCTAGCTCATACAAAAGTGTGAATTAGTCTGTTAGATGAAAATTCCACAGCAAGTAGAAGGAGGATTTTCATACTTATTATTAAATTATTACATTTTTATCCTGCTAATCCCTCAGGCTCTAGGCAGCTTACATCCTAAACTTTCAATATGAAATACAACAAATGCAATAATGGCAAAGATGTATAACAAAATGTATAAATCTATGGCACAATGCTGCAGAGAGAAACAAGGGAATACATATTCACAGAAGAATTCTCAAAGTAAGCAGGAACAACAGTTTTAGTTCTCCAAAAACTAGGAGGATCAGTCTAAAGGGACTGTCTGAGCAAAATGTTTCAAAAAAGAAAACAAAATCGAGGCTACTAATCTCACCTGAAGAAAATGCTGGCAAAGTTGGCCAACTGTATTCATATTTTAGAATGGAGTGGGCAACTTCACATGCTTGGAAAGCAATTTTGCAGCAGTGCTCTGTGGTACATTAATGACTTATGGTCATTTCAGGGTGAGGTCCTCTTCCTGGCTTATATTGTAGATTTACTTTGTACAGGAGGATACTAGATTGCTTTCCTGTATCATAGTGTTGAGAGTGTGCAGGACACAGCATCTCCTTCCCTTCTGGAAGGGAAGGGAAGAAAATGGTTTTGGCATGCCTTGCATGGAGGAAACCTCCTCAGATGAAGGAGAAGAGGAGTGCCAGGAGGATGAACCCTGACTGGAGAAAGAGGAGACTGGAAGCCCTGTTGTGATGGAAGTGAAGCGTGATCCATCCCAAACAGCACTTGGAGGAGGAAATGGATTATTTCTGAGCCCTCTCACATATCTACAGCTCATAGTCAAGGAACAGAAATACCAGAACTATGTTGGGTTAATGAAGCCAGTTGTGCTAATTTTCTACAGACTATATGTTAACTCAAGCCAAGACCATTCTGGTGCTGCAGACAATAGATCCACTGTGATATTAATGACTTGGATGAGGGAATAGAGATTATGCTTATCAAGTTTGCAGATGACACCAAAATAGGAGGGGCAACTAATACCCCAGAGTACAGGATCAGAATCCAAAATGACCTGAACAGATTAGAAAGCTGAGCCAAAACTTACAAAATGAATTTCATCATGGAGAAACATAGGGTACTACACTTGGGAAGTAAAAAATGAAAAGCACAGATATAGGATGGGTGACACCTGGCTTGATGGCAGTACATGTGAAAGGGATCTAGGAGTCTTAGTGGACCATAAACTGGACATGAGTCAGCAGTGTGATGCAGCAGCTAAAAAAGCCAATGTGATTCTAGGCTCATTAATAGGAGTAGAGTATCTAGATCAAAGGAAGTAATAGTGCCACTGTATTCTGCTTTGGTCAGAGCTCACCTGGAATACTGTGTCTAGTTCTGGGCACCACAATTCAGGAAGGATATTGGGAAGCTGGAATGTGTCCAGAGAAGGGTGACCAGGATGGTGGGAGATCTGGAAGACATGCCCTATCAGGAGTGGCTTAGGGAGCTGGGTATGTTTAGTCTTGAGAAGAGAAGGTTGAGAGGTGACATGATAGTCATGTTTAAATATTTGAAGGGATGTCATACTGAGGATGGAGCATGCTTGTTTTCTGCTGCTCCAGAGACTAGAACAAAGAGCAACGGACTCAAAACTACAGGAAAAGAGATTCCACCTACACATTAGGAAGAACTTCCTGACAGTAAGAGCTGTTTGGAAGTGGAATACACTGCCTTGTAGTGTGGTGGAGTATCCTTCTTTGGAGGTATTTAAACGGAGGCTGGATGGCCATCTGTCGGGAATGATTTGATTGTTTATTCCTGCATGGCAGGGGGTTGGACTGGATGGCCCTTGTGGTGTCTTCCAATTCTATGATTCTTTGATTCTACCTCTGACCTTCTGCTTGCATTTGGACTAATCTCTCTGTCAACCCCCTTCTTGGTTTTGGAGTCAATTCCAAACTTTTATTGTTTGGTTTTCCTGACTACCAATCTGTTTGGATTATGCTTCTATAGACAGAAGTATCATCCTGAGACTGGCCTGGCTTTTCCCTTTTCAGGATGGGCTGGAGGTACATAACAGATGCATGGAAGTGTTACTTTATACTTAGTATAGCTGGGAGTTTAGTCAAGCCTGGCAATCTATGAAATAAGAACATGGGATGTCTGCTTCCTCAGATCTCACAGGTCTCTGATTTTGACCTAGGCAGGAGTGTGGAAGGTGGGGGGGGGCAGTTAATTTTCTATTGACTGCATGATTTTTGTTGTACCCACAATTTCTGGAATATAGAGACAGGCTATGTCTGTCATATATATATATATATATATATATATATTAGATCCCCACAGGGTTTCAGAATGGAAACTGCAGTCAAGAAATCAAAAGAAGACCAGCACTTGGAAGGGCAGATATAGAGGAATTTGGCAAGATCTTCAAGTATAAAGATATATAATTGAATACCATAATCAGGAATGTTCATGCCATATTTTTGATTTCTGTGTATGATGTGAAAATGAAGCTGGGAAGTGAAAAAAACTGATAGGAAGAAAATCAACTCATTTGAACTGTGGTGCTGGAGGAGAATTCAGTGGTTGGCATGTGCCAAAAAAGACAAACAATTGGGTCCCAGAGCAAATCAAGCTTGAGCTCTCTCTAGAAGCCAAGATGACTAAACTGAGACTCTTCTACTTTGGACAGGCCATGAGAAGACATGACTTATCAGGAAAGACAATAATGCTTGGTAAGGTAGAAGGCAGTAGGAAAAGAGGAAGACTGCATTACAGATGGATAGACTCAGACTGCTGACAGACTGAAGAAGTAATGCAGTTTAACACCACTTTAACTATCATGGCTCTATCCTATCCTGGGGTTTCTAGTTTGTTGTGGCACCAGAGCTCTCTGACAGAGAAGGCTAAATTTCTCACAAAACTACACATCCTGGAATTCCATACCAATGACCCATGGCAATTAAAGCAGTGTCAAACTTTAGGAGCCCTGGTGGTGCAGTGGTTAAATGCCAGTACTGCAACTCACCACATTGCCAGTTCGATTCCAGTGGGCTCCAAGGTTCACTCAGCCTTCCATCCTTTCGTAGTTCGGTAAACTGAGTACCCAGCTTGTGGGGACAATTAGCTAACACACATTGGAAACTGTTTAACGCAGTGTAGATGTGTAAATAGCTATTGCTTAAAACAATTTGTAAGCCGCTCTGATAGCCTTGTGGCTAAGAGCGGGGTATAACTAACTAACTAACTAACTAAATAAATATTTCTGTAGTATGTCAGCAGCCTCAGTCAAGGAATCTGTGGCCTGAAGTTTGCAAGACCCAAATAGGACTGTTGATGAAAGAGTGACTTGGAGGTCTTTCATTCATATGGTTGTTATAAGTCAATGTCAACCTGATCACATTTAACATAAACCTAAGACTTTGATCTAGGTCTAGGGAATAAAGGCATTCTTTTCCAGCCTAGACAAACTGTTGGCCATGGAGGCAAGGACATGGAGCAGTGGACTCCAACTAAAGGAAAAGAGATTCCACCTAAACATTAGGAGGAACTTCCTGACTGTAAGAGCTGTTCGACAGTGGAATGCACTGCCTCAGAGTGTGGTGGAGTTTCCTTCTTTGGAGATTTTTAAACAGAGGTTGGGATGACCATCTATCAGGAATGTTTTGATTGTGTATTCCTGCATGGCAGGGGGTTGGACTGGATGGCCCTTGTGGTCTCTTCCAACTCTGTGATTCTATGATTGTATGATTCTATGAAGGCAACTTCTTTGCTTGAGAGGGCCCTACCTTCTAAAACTGCTCTCCATCACAGGAAGTATAAAGTAAGTGGCTCCATCCCAGGGCTTATCTCCACCACCTTTCATGTGGAGCCAGGTTTGGGAGAGGTAGTCAGGCTCAGAAGCATGGCTGGCATCCAGAACATATTGAAATAGGTCTTCTGTTGGATGTATCCATACTGAAGGACCCATTTTAGACTACTCTTCTTTACCACTCTAGTGTCACTGTGCACTGTGCCATTGGCTCTGGCAAGAGACAGCTTCTTTTGGCTCTTTGCCTTTAGTGGTTTCCATCCCTGTCTTTTCAAGATCTCCATGACTTTTAAATGTGCTGCTGGAGTTAGATTCTTTCTTTCTCTCTCCTCCTTCCTTGACTCGTTTACTTTTGTTCCATGCTTTTTTGATGGAAAGCTTGAAAGCAGGACCTTCTTTTAAACTGATCTGAACCCCCCACCCAAAAAAAAGCCCTTCCAACCCTTTCTCTCATGCTCATGAATCCTGGGTATGAAAATTTCAAGGATTGCAGATTCACTCAGGTAATAAGTACTGGGGTTGGATCTTTGATGTGTGGTGGCATCATAAAAGTGGTGGCAGTGGTGGGATTTGAAAGCCTCCTCACTGGATCCACATGTAAATATGCGTATCCAAGCTGGTAGAAGTGAACTTCCCTGCTTCCTCCTTCTCACGTTAGTCCTTCCAGCTATGTAGAAAGCCAGAGTCCCTGCTAAATGTGATGAGTTGTGGTGTGGATGAGAGGTGAGAATCTCCTAAATTGAACAGAAGGACCTTAACATGAGTGGACAGCTTATGCTAACACAATGTTGCCCAAATAAGCAGATTTCCTGCTGTATTTCTTTAATTCTTTTCTTTGGCTCCCTTCCTCCCTCACATGCAACACACAGACACACACATGCTGCTTGTGCAACAGGTGGAACAGTCAGGAATATATGCTTTGTAATTTGTTTTTTGTGATTTTTGAGGGATATGTGAAGCTAGATAACATAGAAAACATTTTAGGCATTTTGGAGGGCAAGCAATGCAGGAGTTGTTATCATATGCACATCACCTTTGAAATTCTGCTGTAGGTCTGAGAAGTCATGTTTTATGAATTCATGGACATGATAAAGAAAGAACACATGTCCTGAGGGGAAGAGCCAAAGAGAGAAAGAGACAACAATATGACCAGAAGGAGAAGAAAGGTGAACACTTCAAAAGATATGGATGAATAGGGGATCCCTTGATGCAATCTTTGCCCCAGCTCTGAAACAACTGTCTCAAGCACTCTGGGAGAGGGTGCTACAGAACAGCATCTTTAGACTCATGTAGGCATCTGAGACTTCTGATCAGAGAAACCAGAACAACCTAGCTCAAAATGATGAATTACCAAGATGCAGATGTCAAAGGAGCTTGAGAGGATGAAAGATGTTCCTTGGAAAAACTAGAAGACCACACTATCAGAAGCAAGCTATGGGAGAGTACACTGATCTTCTCCTCTCGTGTAGGCACACTTTCTCTTGGGTTGTCTTCCAGGTTTGAGGGAGCTAAGCATGTTGCTGGGTAGGTGGGTAAATGTATGGTTAGAGATCTGTTTTTCTATGCTATTTACTATCCTGGGCTAAAGCTCGCCCTCTTTGGTTTCTCCTTCTCCCTTTCCTCTTCTTACAGTTTCTATTCTTTCCGACAACTCTGCTCCTTTCTTCAGCTCAGACTCCAACTCTCCTCTAACATTTCTCCTCTTATCTTACCCTTCCCTGGTAAACAACCTGCTGCACCACCTTGTCTTGATCTAACATGCTCCCCATCCCCCATAAATTTCTACATATATACTGTCTTCTTTCTTCCTCCTCTCAAATATATGAGTTTAATCCTCAGAATAAGCTGCTCTCTGATTATTGATTTACCCATTTATGCCCTATTACATTGTTTGTAAAAGAATGTGTAATTACTACAATTTAACTGGTGCATTAGTCTCTGAGAGGGGGTGGGTCACACACCACTTAAACACAAGCAAAAAAAATAAAAAATAAAAATCCCATGCCTGTGAATAGGGAGTAAAATTGCATACCTGAGTCTGGAACTCTTTCTCCCCAAAACCTTCATAGCAGGTAACAGAAGCTGGATCGAACTCCAGATTTTGAATCTAGAGAACATTGTCAATTCCACTCTGGGCAATGTTTTGTTTCTGCATCAATTAGCTAGATTAAGACAATGATAAAAAACGCAAAAAACTTGAGGGCATCAACCTGCGCAGCTTGTTCTAACTTCTAATTACAACAGAATATATCTTGCATTTCTTGTGGAAAAGCAGCAGCAGCAATGACAACAATGGCAACATGAGCATCTGGTGAAGAAGAACGGTGGGGGGGCAATGCAGTATAACAGCTCAAGCACGTGGTGCTGTTTTTATTCTTTTGTGGAATCTTCAGGCAATGGCTCATTAACAAGTATGTGCCCACCTGATAATTTGGCAAGATCATTCAGCACCTGTCAGCCACATTAGAAGCACTTCTAGTCTTGTCTGCTTTCATTCTTTCCTTTTATGAAAGTAAAACAAAAATGAAACTGTACTGTTAAACTGCTAGGCAGTTCAACAAAAGTCTGACTGTGTCCCTTTTCCAGGAAAAGCAAGGTACTGTGATTAATGCTGCGATTGAATCCTGGGGTGCATGGCTACATGAGTGGGGAGATCAACATTTAATGGTTCATTTTTAATCCAGTCAGGTAGAAAAACCACTTCATAGTTTATGTCTTGAATTTTGCACCCATTTGTTTTGTTTGGTTCAGATATGGGGCCTCTGTTCTCCTGGATGTACTACGTGTGGATTAAGCCCTTCCTATTGTCTGCATAGAGCATCAAGTGACACCAAGCATCTAATACCTTCCTCACAGGCAGAGCCCAGAAAGTTCATTTTGAGAAGACTTAAAACAATGTAATGCTGAAGTCATTGTACCATCCATACTAATGTGAATGCAGTTGCTGTCATCTGATCTCAGAAGCCAGTCAAGGTCAAGCCTGGTTAGTATTTAGGTGGGAGACCACCATGGGATACCACTGATTTCTAGGTTCAATATTTGACCAGATGGGTCAGTAGTTTGATTACCTTATAGTATTCTCTTGTTCCTGTCATCAATGGTAGCATGACAATATTGGTAACCACTGGATGGCTTTGGCAGGACATTGTAAACATTCTTCTCAGAAGTAGTAGTCTAAGCTCTAGCAGATGACACCAAAAGTTGGCTATGGGTACTGACAACAAGCAGCTTGCAGCAAGCTCAGTGATCTCCAGTCCTTATTGGAGAAATAGGTAGTTCCAGCTGTTTTGGACTACAACTTCTATAATTACTGACTACTGGCTGCTTGGGAACTGTAGCCTATAAGATCAATGAAGAATAATTTGAATAGTTTTAATATATATTTAATAATAATAATTTAACATAGCAAACAATTTAATAAATTAAAATAGATTTAAACTGTTTCAAATCTGTACAGATTTGGGCAAAATTGTTAGATCACAAGGGCTTTGATATCCTTTGCACTGGAAAGAACCCAGCTCTTGTGTTAATTGAGCTGCCGGACTCACTGCTGCCCAGTGGCTCCTTTGCAACCTGACTGGCTCCCTCCGGCCCATTCACACACCCCGACCCATGTGGTTGCCAGCATGGGGGCTGCCATTTTTTCTTCCCCTTCCCAGCCTGCTCCGCGGGCCAGAAAGGGGTGCGAAAACCAGGCACCAATCAGGGTGGGCCATCCCTGCCCTGATTGGTTGCTTTGGAAGGAGGCGGAACACTGCTGCCTTTTGCAGCAGTTCTTTATGATGTTTTACAACATTTTGCAAGTCATTTACGACTGTTGCTTCACGGCACTGAGGTTGGGTATATAACCTGGCCTCAGTGCTAAATTGTTCAGTGGGTCTTTGGGAGCCGAAACCCACCCTCCCTCCCATTAATTCTTGTTGTAATAAGATTGTAGGTAATTGTTGCATGTATTCTTTCTCTATCACAACTTTAGGGGTGGTTGGCATGGGTCCTGATATGAGGACATTGGTGACGGGGGGAGTTTTTGCCAAGTTCAAGTTCACAGAGACCCCCTTTTCAAGTGGTGGTGAAGGAGGGCGAAGGGTCGTCAGGCATGTGGAGCATGGCAAGGATTCCTTCCCCTTCCTCAGTGGTGGTGTCGGTACATAACTGAAAGTGATATAATTGACCAGTATTTCGGTGGGTACTCCCAAGCTATGCAATATTCATTTCTGAGGCATATTTCAGCAAAGAAAAAAAATGAACACAAACCTATGCCTTTGAAAGATGCACAGAACTAAAAATGTACATATTGGGAAAAATACATATAAAAATACTTTAGTCAGTGGGGGAAATGTCTAAAAAATATAGGTTAGTATACATTAGTAAAATTACATACAAATGCATACATTTTGAGGGAAATGCATCTGCAAAAGTATGCACACATTTCTAAAAACAAAAAGAGTATTTCAAAAAGACTTATTACAAGGGTGGAATACATTTTAACCCCCACCCCAATTACAATTTTGTGAGCAAAAATAAATGTATAATAAATTAATACAAAGTTACTTTAACAGATGGAGGTTCTCTCCCCCCACCTCAAACATTTAATCTCATGAAACAATTTCATACAGCTGCAGCTTGGCTTGGTATAAATGTTTTGTTTTTATGCCAGGCAAGGGCACAATTTAGCTCATTAGATGCCTTTAACTATCCCATTGCATATTCACTTTGCACATGCAGATGCCAATTTGAGTGTCTCATATCTATTTCCATAAGGCTGATAAATCCATTAACACTGAAATTCAATGCAAGCACCAAAAAAATATTAAGTCCCTCTTTGTTTTTGTAGGTACAGTCTCCCCTTGTGTCTATGGTGGGAAGCAAGGCAGGGTTCCCATAATCAACGCAATGACTCACAGTGAAAAATGCTCACTGCTTTATTCAATAATCATGTTCCAATAGTTTATGGGGATGGCCAATCAGGCATTGAAAAAGAAAAGAAAATACATCACCCTTAAGGAAGTCACAAATTTGTATTGCATGTGCATATTAGTAGATACATATTTAGGAATGATTACTATAATTGAAGTAGAAACACAAGATGTCTTACCATAGTTGGGTAGAGTGTGGCCAGTGAGCTTCTTCATTCTGCTGTCCAGGTGCTATAGCTATTGGCAGGGGACATAAAGGTCTCAGTTCTCTGTTCTTATTATTCTCTGTGTTTAAAATGGACTTGGACCTGAATGTACAAATTTGGTTTTACATTTTTTAGGAGCTTGTCTCATGTAGTAGCCAAGACTGTGAACCAGGAAGGCTTTAGTTCAAGCCCAATTCAACTTGAATTTCAATAGGAACATTTTAGGTATTGCATAATTCACCATCTCACTTCTGTAGCAACCTTACTGGAACAGAGTAACTATTGCTGAGCCAATACAGGTGAAGCTCTCTGAATGCTTGTGTTTGAGGCCAGGAAGGACTGCCTCTTCCTGGATAAGCCTGTCTGTACTTTGTGATATTCCTCAGAGACGATTGTGTCTGCTGGTACTAAAAGAGGCTAGGATTGTAGATACACAGGGCAGGGCCTTTTTTGTAGTAGCAGAATTGTGGAGTCTCCCCAAGAGAAAGGATGTTGCCTTCATTGCTACTGAGGTGGGAAAACTATATTCCTATATCATGCCTGGGGCTTAGTGGCCTATAGAGGGTACGGAGTATCCAGACACCATCTATCTGTGTTGCTATAGCTAGATTCAAAAAGATGACATCATTCTCCCAGACATTCTTTACACATCTGGTGACAGGAACACAGCCAGACACGGTCTAACCACTCAATTCAACCCCTCTCCAGTCACTGAATAAAAGACACCATGTACTGCTTACAGACCTTGGATGGTATTCAGTATTGGAGTTATGACACCAAACGTCGGCCATGCAGCTTGCATCAAGCTCAGTGATCTCCAGTCGTTATTGGAGAAATAGGTAGTTTGGTCATCTTTCAGCTGTTTTGGACTACAACTTCTATAATTACTGACAACAGGCTGCTTGGGAACTGTAGCCTATAAGATCAATGAAGAATAATTTGAATAGTTTCAATATATATTTAATAATAATAATTTAACATAGCAAACAATTTAATAATTAAAATAGATTTAAACAGTTTCAAATCTGTACAGATTTGGGCAAAATTGTTAGACTATAAGGGCTTTGATATCCTTTGCACTGGAAAGAAACCAGCTCTTGTGTTAATTGAGCTGCTGGACTCACTGCTGCCCAGTGGCTCCTTTGCGGCCTGACTGGCTCCCCCCAGCCCTTTCACACACACCCGGCCCATGTGGTGGCTGGCATGGAGGCTGCCGTTGTTGCTGCCTCTTCCCTAACTGCTCTGTATTCAGTAACACCATATAGTCTTACTGTAAACCTACATAAATGCCACCCCAGCCTACCTTAAGAGCCAGCTGCCCAACTGGGCCAAGGAGGTCTATTAAGCTTCCAATTGGGGTACCAGGAGAATGACATTTCCACTCCCCTCCTGCCAGCAAGCAAGGCTACAACAATCAGAGGCAGGTCCGTGTCGCAAGTCCTTGTTGCAGCTTTGCTGTCTGGTTGGATGGGAGTAGAATTGTTACCCTCTTTGTGCCCCAGTCAGAAGCTGAATGTATCTCCTTTGCCTGATCCAGCAGCTGGCTCTTAAGGTAGGCTAGTTAGGCTAGTTACATAGATATAACTAAGTAGTCAATGTAAAATATCACTACTTGTGTTTTTATGCAAAAACAGATTTTTTAACAATAAAGCCCTGAAATAATAATTTTAAAAAATCACGGTGGTTGACCATTTCCCTAGTGGATTGCCTTCATGTGTTAAAACATCACATGTCATCAACCACTAGATAATTTGTGAATTCTTTATATCCTTTACATCCTGCCCGCCCCTGCCTTCCTAAGCGGGCTCCGGGCTTCAAAGCCCCAGAGTCCCCTCAGGAAGGCCAGGGAGAGGCAGGGCAGCCTCCTGCCCACCCGCCCACTGCCTCCCCTGGCCTTCCTAAGCAGGCTCTGGGCCTCAAAGCCCCGGAGTCACCTCAGGAAGGCCAGGGAGAGGCAGGGCAGCTTCACTCCTGCCCACCCACTGCCTTCCCCAGCCTTCCTAAGCGGGCTCCAGGCTTCAAAGCCCCGGAGTCCACTCAGGAAGGCCAGAGAGAGGCAGGGCAGATTCCCTCCCGCCCACCTGCTGCCTTCCCCAGCCTTCCTAAGTGGGCTCCAGGCTTCAAAGCCCCGGAGTCCGCTCAGGAAGGCCAGAGAGAGGCAGGGCAGATTCCCTCCCACCCACCTGCTGCCTTACCCAGCCTTCCTAAGCGGGCTCCAGGCTTCAGAGCCCTGGAGTCCCCTCAGGAAGGCCAGGGAGAGGCAGGGCAGCCTCCCACCCACCCGCCCGCTGCCTTCTCTGGCCTTCCTAAGCGGGCTCTGGGCTTCAAAGCCCCGGAGTCCCCTCAGGAAGGCCAGGGAGAGGCAGGGCAGCTTCCCTCCTGCCCACCCGCTGCCTTCCCCGGCCTTCTTAAGAAGGCTTAGGAACCTAATTCAATTGAACCTAATTCAATTGAACCTAATTCAATTAGGTTGAATTTTGGAGTATTTGAGAACAAAACACTAATGTGTCTTATCTGTGGTAGATATGTATGTATTTTTGGTTTATGGCTGTATGTTTCCTCTCAGTTTGGAAGATAATATGTACAGTTGTCCCTCCACATTTGCAGGTTAAGCATTTGCAGATTTGATTACTTGTAAATTACTGTATTTTTCGCTGCCGCCCTATGCCATTTTTAACAGGGGTTTGATAAAGCCAGTGTCATTGGGAGGAAATCAAACTGAAAGGGTGGCTGGGCCCAGCTGCATGTGTGTTCCTTCACTCATCTGTGTGGACAGACAGGGGGAATGTGAGGAGGGAGGGCGCATCTTCACTCACTTGCTCAGGCAGGTGGACAGGTGGGAAATGGGATGGGATGGGATGGGGGACCATGAGGAGGTTGGGTGTGTGCATTCCCATGCTCACTTGGTTATTTTTAAAGTTTTAAGTTTTAAGTTACAAGCTTAAAGTGTCTTAAAACTTTGCATTGCTGTCTATCCTTACAGTGACAATTTTGATGCTTCTTTGATGGATAGTTGTATTCAGTCCTTAGGAAGGATTGTGTGCACCGGGAGGGGGGTTCTTTAAATGCTGCAGTTCTGAGTCTCCAGAAAACTGTTCATGTAGAGAGGCTGGGATCAAAAAAGAAGATAGTACAGGAGGAGCTCTTTCAAACTACTGGCACACATTTCCTTGGCAAAACACTCAAATTAATAATCTCAAATTTTCATGATTGTGTTTTCCATGAGAAATTTACACTGGTTCTTACAAATTTAAAATAATTAAAAATGCTTTGAAGGTATTGGGTTTCATAATGGCTTTTTACCATGATCATTTATTTCTTAGAATCAATAATATTGATTTTCAATTAAATATAAACCTTGCACAGTTCAGCTCAGATTGTCACAGCTGTATCTTGGAGGGAAAGCTATTGTCAGGATCCTTTAAAAGAAAACATTCTCAGTGTGATAAGCACTTAGGAACAAATCTTTATCAATTAAGGCATGGTATAGTGGTTTGGACATTGGGTTATCAGTCTGGAGACCAGGGTTCAAATCCACGCTCTGCCATGGAAACAAACTGGGTGACAATTGCACACACATTTAATGAACATAATTGCATGGCTGAACTGTATGAAAATCAGTCGATTTATTTCATCTAATCTACATCCTATGGAGCAGTACAAGACTATGCAGTTTTATAAGCTCTACCCATTTGTGCCTCTAAGATGCCTCTGAAGACTGAATTAGGTCCTTAATAGTATATTCCATCAGTGATTTCCAGATGCTCATTTAATTAACAGCTACTGGATACCATTGAAGAAATTCTTATCTACCCTTTTCTTTTCCTCTCTTCCCACTCTTTATATATTTAGGCAATATGAAGTATGACTCAATGCACATTACTTTCTAGATCTGCCTATAAAACAGGATTTCCATAATGCGCTATTACATTCAGGCAATTCCAATCATCTTGGCCTTATTTCTTTCCAATCTTTGTTTCTAGAGGCTTATACTATGGGGAAAGCAAAGCAAAATGAAGCAGGAGGTAAGATCCACGTCAAAGATATACCTCTATGATAATGGACAATGCTACATTAGTGAAATTTACTTCACCATTAAGTTCTTAAGGAGCCAGTGTAGTGTAGTGGTTTGAGTGTTGGACGAAGACCCTGGAGACCAGCATTCAAATCCCTGTTGTGCCAAGGTCACCCCCAGGTGACCTTGGACAAGTCATACTCTCTCAGCCTCAGGGGAAGGCACTGGCAAACCCCTTCTGAACAAATTTTGCCAAGAAAACTACATGATCTGGTTGTCATAAGTCAGAAACAACTTTAAGGTACACAATGGCAACAACAACAACAACAACAACCAAATATTTTTAATAAAGATACTTCCATTTCTGCTTAAAGATGGGACTGATCACTTTGTAACTTTAATATATATCCAGTCTGTAACATATTCCTCTTTACTGATTTTTTTATGTATATATTTTAGAAGTCTGTTTTATTACTACCTAATTCTGAGCCATCCTATTGCAGTTAGTGTATGTGTGTGAAATAATTGGGTTATATCCATAGTGAGTTTTGCTGAAAGCAGGTCCATGGATAATAACAACTAACTTAAGTCTTATCTATTTCAAGAGTGGTCTTTTCCCCCCCAGTGTAATGAAATCCTAATCCAATAGAAACCAAAACTGTCTCAACATAATGGGTCTGTGCTATAAGACTTCATTTGGACCCGGATTTGGTGATTCAAAATAACAGCACAATTTGAAGCAATTGTGAGGCTTCCTGATTTAAATGGGTTAAAATCTGAATTTCACTACAGAAATCAAAATATTTCTGCTTCCCAGTAACTAATATAGGGAACCAACTTTTGGGTGTGTGAGAATTTACAGACAGAGTCACATGCTGAATAAAAACAGCAGGGCAGCTGCAAGATTCCACTTTCTATGCTGCCCTACCACATGACGCAGTCATTTTTCTGGTGTTCTGGCATTTGGGTCCCATGGGAGACTGAGGTAAAACCACATCTTTTTGCTAATGGATTTTTCCAGTTAGCAAAAAGACATGGTTTTACCTCGGTCTCCCATGGGACCCAAACAGAAGAATGACGTCATGTGGTAAGGCAGCATGGAAGACAGAATCTTTCTGGCTGCCGTACCACTTTAATTTGGGATGTCATAAACTTCATAGTTATGCAGAAGATTGGGGAGGGAGTGTGATGACAGTCTCTTGATGCTCTTTGAACAATCAATGGCCATTTAGGTTGGGGAGGGATGGAACTATACCCAGTGCCCTCTAGCTGCCATTGCATTGCTGTTGTTGTGTGCCTTCAAGTTGTTTCCAACTTACAGTGACCCTAAGGTGACCCTATCATGGGGTTTTCCTGGCAAGGTTTGCTCAGAGGGGGGGTTGCCTTTGCCTTCCTTTGAGGCTGAGAGAATGTGACTTGCCCAAGATCATCCAATGGGTTTTCATGGCTGAGTGGGAATTCAAACCCCAGTCTTTAGAGTCATAGCCCCATACCCAAGCCAGTATACCACATTGGTTCTGCATGGAGAAAAAGGTAGCACAAGGAGGTACTAGATGCTCCTGGCACAGCACACACAAAAGTACTTTCACAGGCATAACACACAGTTACACAAACATAAATCACCCAGAAGATTCCAGCCAAAGCTCGCCAAATTTCAGACTGTTACGTAAGTTTTGGTTGTTTGTTTGCTACACATATTTTCCCATAAGGAAATGGGTGATATCTTTAAATAATAATAATAATAATAATAATAAAATAAAAATCTTATCACATTTGGCTAAAACATGCAGGGATAGATGTTTCTTCTGTGTAGATGGGAGTCTGCCAAGTTTCAGAAGAAAAAAAATGCAGAGAGAAACAATCAGAGTTTGTTTTTAAAGACATCACCTTTCCCTTAAATTCTTGTCCGTCATTTACAAAAAGGAGACAGCACAATATTATAATACGATGCATTTTCATTTGCAATAATGGAATTGACTGATTAAATGAAGGCCATTGCAAAGTTAGATTTTACAATGTGAGGAAAATATCCTCTAAGCTCAGATGAACGGAATGAAAGTCAGTTAGAAATGAAGATTCAGTAAATGAGAGAGGGTTGTCTAGACAGTGAAAATACCCCTCATAGAATTCACAGAGATTATCTTTTGTCCCAATGAGCTGTGCAGGAAATTTGCTGTATTTGAAAGGAGGGGGCAAAAACCCAATTTAGCATGTGTTGGAGGACTTTGTGGTTTTCCATGAAGTTTTTTTATACTGTGCAGCGCTGTGCATTATCAGTCATTTGAACGACTGATTCTCAGTGCTACACATTCTGGGACAGGAGGAAGCTGACAGCTCGTTGGCCCATTGTGCAAGGGGGGGGGACTGTTCTGTAACTCAGGAGATTATCAGACAGAAACAAAAAAAGCATTTTTGTCCCACAATCTCCACTCCTGCCCCTGTCCCATCCCTGTCATGCCACAAACACCCTCCCCATCACACTTACCTCCTCTTCCATTGTTCTGGCAGCCCAGGAGTAAACAGAGCTCTAATGGACCTCCCTTCACTTCCTGGATCAAAATCCCACAGATTCTAGTGAGAAGATGTGAGTGCAGGAAATTCAAAAAGAAAAAGAATACACAAAAAATTTACAGCAAGCACAAAATCACATTTTAAAAGGTAGAAGTAATCCAGGGAGGGTCATAAAAAGCATGTCACTTACCTGGATGTCCCAATCTCACCCAGAAGTGTTCTGGCAGGGACCTCCCATTGACTCTAGGATCTCGCCAGCATAACAGGGCACTTTGTCACACGCACAAACATCCATGACAGGAACAGAACGGGGGATCTATTGACGGCTTCTCCCCCATTAATAAAAAGCAGTGCCAGCAGAACAGCAGCAGAACAAGTGCATAACAAGGGGGGGGGGAATGACGTCATCTGAAAAGGGAGTCCTTTTGCAATCTCCTGGCATTCCTGTAACACCACTTTTAACATGTCTGATAATCTCCTCAGTCTGGAAGTGCCATTTTAGCCCTCCAGAGGACTGAGTTTTCTTTGCAGCACAGAGGTGAAAAAAAAAGGGGGGGGGTTACAAGTGGAAGGTGTTCCTTCTACCCATTTAAAGATAAAATTATTTTTTAAAAAAATCTACAGCTGTGATGAGAATGTGGGGAATAATAGCACCCCATACCCATGGCTACCATTTTGGTTCTCAAGATGGCTTTGTGTGAATGTGAATGCACATATTTGCAAAGACATTTTTAAAAAAAATTGTGAAGACAACCCAGTTGCTGCAAAGTTGAGCTAATACTTCAAATTTTGATTTTATATTAATAAAAATAAAGTAAAAAACAATCTTGTTCTTCTTTTGTGGGCAATAGGTAAGAAAGTGAAAAAGAATTGACATGGCCTTAGTAGAAATCTCATACAATTTCAAAAGAATAGAAGTGTTTGTGGTAGAAAGGGAGTATACAGTGTTTAGGTTGGTGAAAATCATTTACTTTTTACACATACCCCTTTCCTCATGTCAGTTTGGAGGTATTTTTTTTCCCTTTGAAAATGGTGCATGTCCCAGAGGTTTTCCCAAGTAAAAAAATCTGCAGACATGAGGATAGGTGTAGGGGTTAGGGACTGTGATTAAGAACAGCTGTAATGTTTTGTTTTCTGTACACCACGTTCCACAGAAAGTGGAATAACATAGGGCAGATGTTGGGTGGGGAGCACACAGTGGCAGGGGTAGCTGTACTGTACTGGAAGCCTGTCATCTCTCTCTCTCTCTCTCTCTCTCTCTGTGTGTGTGTGTGTAGGGTTGTCTTATTCTGCCATTGTAAGATGAATCTCCTTACTGCTTGGACTGTGTGTGTGCTGCTATTAGGCAGAAGGACTTGGCTATCCAGCCTGCTCCAATATGATACCCCCTCAGCACAGACTCCACTGAATCAGTTTTAATATTTCTTCATTTGGGAGAAAGAACTAGCAAAAACCACTCAACGTTATCCTGTGTAATACACTACTTCAGGCACAGAGCTGGACAATTCAGGTAAAAGTGATCAGAAGCTACAGTTGACAGGGACAAAACTATCCTGCTTCCACTCTGATACCTGTCTTCTTACCCTAATTATTTATATGGAGAATGTGGGAGATTTTGCATCAGTTTCTGGAGTACATAATGTTTGTGTCTCCATGTTCCTCTGAATCGAATTTGCTGACAAATCATCAAGAATATTTGGATTTGGACTGTATGTTTCAAAGAGTCCCATTCAGTGTCAATGTTTCCTGAATTTATCCAAATCAATCCAGTTCAATTTCCTGCTAGCTCCAAATTATTTTTTCTTCCATCATCCCAGACTTTTTTTATTTATTTAAAAGGGTTGTGTGTGTGTGTGTGTGTGTTTGTGGGATTTATTTATTTATTTTTAGCTTTGTAGATGGAAAAGTAGTTTGTGAAGAAACATTTTAAGTGGGAAGATGTCTGGAGGCTGTCCTCTACTGTCCTTCCATTCACAGCTGCAGTTTTTCACAGCTGCATTTTATTAAGGGGAAGAAAGCTTTCAGAAAATGGTTTCATCTTCTTCTCATGTAGTTTCTAACATCTAGTTTGGCCCTAAGAGGACTGAGAAAGACACACTCTGCAAAATCCAGAGAGAAATCTTTAGGCTTTCCATGGTTCCTATATTTTAGCTGACATGTTGATGAAGTTCAACTGATTTGAAAAGACAGAGGTTTTTTTTTAAAAGAATGGATATTTATTAGGGGGTAATTAATAATTTCAGTCTCAATGCACACCTATAGCAAAATGACCTTGTTTGTGTAGATTTCTCCAGCAACAATGACAACAGCAAAAGACAGAAAAAGCACGAATTAAGCTATATACTGTCAGAGTATGATGGGATATGCAGTCTGATAAATTCATGCTGTAAAGAGATCTCTCTGTTTCTCTGGCTTTTCTTCGCAAACGAAGATTCAGGAAGGACTCATCCTGTGCTTTCTGCAAGCGTGCTGATGACTGAAAAGGCCAATCCGTGATAAACAAGTCCGGTTGCAGAAAGCACAGCAGAAGGTCTCCTTGGGTGATATTTTTGGGTTGTGATTCTTTCTGCGTTGTCGTTTCTCTTCAAGACTTGTTCGGCATGAGTTCTCAAATAAGGCTGCAGCATCGTGGATAGTGCGTCTCCATGCCTCCCAATGTGAGGCAAGGGTGGACCACTGTTGGTGATCAATTTGGCCAAGCCTGAGATGTTGTTTCAGAGAGTCCTTGTATCGCTTTTTTGGAGCGCCCCTCTTATGCTGACCTGTGGCGAGTTCACCATAGAGTAGTATTTTTGGGAGGCGATGGTCCTCCATCCTAGAAATGTGTCCTGCCCAGCGCAGCTGTGTTCTCAATATCATGGCCTCAATGCTGGTGATCCTTGCTTGCTCAAGGACAGCAACAGAGATACAGAGCAAGCAAACCAACATGCTTGCCTACAGGGCACATACTGGTGTAAACAAGGCTGCAGCCAGCTGGCTTATGTTATGGGAACATAGCCTTGCAGGCTCGTAATCTGCATGGGAACTGTATGTATGTCTCACTGAGGCAGGACATTTACTGTATGTGTTTTGAAGCTCTGTAACCAGTTCTAAGCTGTCTGTTGAACAATGCAGTGGCTGAAGCTGCTAAGTCCTGATTATTGCCACAGAGAGGATTCTCTGTTGTATCTGTATATAGTTTAAAAGTTTCAGCAAAGTTTAGTAGTTTAGACACCACCAGAGTTTCTGTATGCTCTATTGGACGTCTTATAGCTAATGCTAGTGTAAATGGTTTTTTTTTTTCTCTGCCACTGTACTACAATTTTTGGTTCCTTGGATCTCGCTGAACATGTACAGAGTGTCCAGTGCACTATTTCATGTCATATACCTCTTGGGAAGAAAACTCCCTATTTATTCTGCTTCTTCCTAATGTGGAACAAGCAGTTCCAAGCGTGAAACTGTCATATTTTTACAGGTAACATCCAATTTCTCTAAATATACATTGCACAGATCTGGAGAGCAATAAAATAAGAAGAGGCCAGTTCAGTGAGAGCAAAGGAGTATCTCGTCCAGGATGTCATTTGCAGTTTTAGGAAAGATTCCTTTTTGGAATGGCAACTTTCACAGTTGTTCTGCCAGCAGGACAGCTGACCATGCTGGATAGAGGATCCTGAGAACAATAATCTAATACCAAGTTCTATTCCAAGTAACCAATCAGATGTTCATGGAAAGACCATAAGCAAGACATGAGTGCAATACCCCTCTCCAGTTTGTGTACCAAAAGCTGGTCTAGAGAGATGGAAAGAATATTTGAGAATATTTGGAAAATGGTAAACAACACCAACAACACCAAACACCACATACTTTTCAAGTGTTGAGAAACGCTGATGAGAAGAATCCTGGGTCTTGTCTACATGAAGGGGGGAAAAAAAAAACTGGATTGCTCCACAGAAAAACCAAGGACTTTAACACACTATACTTTTATAAGCGCTATTATTCCACTTTAACTGCTATGTCTGCCTCCTAGGGAATTCTGGGGTTTGTAGTTTAGTGAGACCCAAGAGCTCTCTGGTTGAGAGATCTAAATACTGGTCCCTAAACTGCAAATCCCAGGATTCCACAGGAGGCAGCCAGAGCAGTTAAAGAGGAATAATAGTGCTATAACACTGTAGTGTGATAATCTCCATCTCAGCAACTGCGACCTGTCTTAACGTTTTTACAGCCCCCATAAACTTCACATGCCTGCAGTCAAGATGGTGTCCACAAGTGAATTACTTGCGTTTTTAAATCTGCTGCTGTGAAACTTTTTTTAAAAAAACCCTATTTCTATGGTGTGCACAAACAATATTTCACCTTTCTGAAAGAGAGAGAGACAGAAAGATAACACAAATCCTCATTTTATCGCCTTAGTGATCACTCACTAAGGCAAAAATCCAACCTAGCGGCAGAGGGTACTTGTCCTGTAACCTAGCCCTGCTCCCTGTGCTTATCTGGTCAATCAAGTTCGCACTTCCTCTTGTATGGGGAGGCGATACATGTTGAATTGCTTGTCTTAATGAGTGAGAATGCGCATACCACATGGGGCTTTTTTTTTAAGTTGGGAAAGGCCGCAAATGCTTTTCTCATGTACTTTTTGCTCTTTCGGACCCCCTTCTTCACAATACGGTGAGACAATGCAGGATCCCATTAAGACAGCTCGTATTCCAAGAGAATTCTGTGAGGAGCATTTTCACTGTATAGACAACCCCATGGATTGATGAGAATCAGGACTGATAAATTCAGCAGTTATTCTGTGCAAAATTAGCACATGCTTGTTTCATGCATAAAGCAGCATTTTCTGCACAGGAAGCAGCATTTTCTACAAAAAATATGCAGAAATGTTATTTTCTGCACAGAAAAAAACCCCACCTGATACCTGTAGAAAAACATGTTGTAATGGGGGTTTTATCTGTACAAAATGTGCATGTTGCATAGAAAAGAGCATTTTTAGCACAGAAAATAATACTTAAGCTATAATTCTTACAGAAGGGGTGGGGACCATGTCGATTCCAAGAGGCTGTTAGACACAAACCTCCACAATCCTTCAGCTCTGGTTATGTTGACCAAGGATGATGGGAGAAAAAAATCAACAACTTCTGGAGTATCCATGCTCCCCACACTCATCTTAGATGATGCCCTCTGAATATCACTACAAGGAAAAGCAAAAACAGGCTTACACCATTTTTCGCTAAAGGTTTTCTTGCCACACTTCTGAAACTTTGTTTGTTTGTTTACTTTGTTTAGTGTCACAATTAGTTGAAATCAAAATATCTGCCGAAGCAGTTTGTGCTAAAGTTATGGTAAAGTTCATTAGGAAGAGATTACATACCCACCAATATTTCACATATGAAAACCAGAACATGTGTGGCCAAGCAACATCAAAATGTGGTCAAGATGGCAAAAGTCATTGATGAGGAAGAACACATACGCTATGAGAGGATGCAGAAGTTTGCTTTTGCCTGAGCCTACTGGGAAGGGCAAGATTCTGTCCCCTCCTCTCCTATGGCTGAGTTAATAGAGTGCAAATTACTTTTGCATGTTGAACTCTGTTTGTAGCAACAGAAGTACATTGAGGATGAAGGGGGAAAGTTGGGATAGGAGGGAGAAAGTGGAACATTTAAAAAAGCAGCTGAAAAAGTCAGACAACAGAGGATTGATTGGGACTGCCTCTGCTAAATTGGGATGGTTGGAGGGTATGAGACTGGGAGGGAAGCATATGTTGATGATTGAGTAAAAGCCCAGAGTGCTGAATATTTTGATGGAAATGCATAGGAATGTTAAAGAGTGATGGGGTAAAGTTGGGATGAGAAATAGTAAAGCAGGTCTAGGCTTCATTCAACCACATGTAAAACGGTCAACTATTTTGACTATTCATCATAGTCACTCATGTGTTTGTTACATTTGGTGAGTTTCTGGGCCTAACAGGATTGCATTAACACAGGACGAGTTTCTGGGCCTTACAGGGTCTAACTGCTTGAGTTGAAGAAGACAACAGTAACCCCTTCCCATTCTGGGAACTAGAGCCTCAGTTAGGTCTTTCTTCAACACTAACCATCAGGGAGAATCCTCCACTACTCCTGAAGGCAATATGGTAGTTTAAGGCATAAGGGATAGATTGCACAGCATACTTGTCTTTCATCCAATATTTTGCTGTCTGCTGCCAGCACTTCCCACCTCCCACCTAATTTTGCCTCATGGCAGGGCTAGACCTGAAAGACTGGAGCAGGTGTTTGGGCAAAATGGAAAGCTGAAGTGAAATTTACATCTTCTTGATCACTAGAAAGGAGAATTGCATCTAAGTTCCTAGCTAGTGGGTTGAAAATCTGGAACATGGAGATCAACCTGCACAGGAGGTATAGAGTAGGGATGCAAATCCTTGATTCTTTTGTCCTCACATGCAAGGTTGAATAATTACAGTAGTTTCTCCCCAACTCTGAGAGAAAACAAATATTTCTCCCCATATTTAAATGTCCCAAAGTGTGGAGAATTTTTATGTGGGGAAAAATGCACACTTCTAATGCAAGAAAGAAAAACTGTTTCCTGTGCAGAAAACAGGCCTTTTCCAGGCAGAAAACCAGTTTTTTTCCCTTGGGCAGAAAACAACCCACACATTTTTCTGCATAGTAAAATTCCTCTGAAACACTTCAGGGCATTTGAATACTAGGAGGAAAAGGTACAAAATTCTTGAGGGTCTGTTATTCTTCCTGAGTTTCTTGACTATTGGGAAATCTGTTTTTTGACCTGGGAATGAAAAATTACAAATGTTCTTTTCATTCCCAGTGTAGAACATACTGAAAAGAAATAGAGACACAGGTGAAAATGAAAAATTTGATAGATATTACATATTATTATTATTATTATTTATACCCCGCTCTTCAGCCACAAGGCTATCAGAGCAGCTTACAATTTGTTTTAAGCAATAGCAATTTACACATCTACACTGCATTAAGCAGTTTCCAATGTGTGTTAGCTAATTGCCCCCACAAGCCGGGTACTCATTTTACCGACCTATGAAAGGATGGAAGGCTGAGTGAACCTTGGAGCCCGCTGGAATTGAACTTGCAATGTGGTGACTTGCAGTACTGGCATTTAACCACTGTGCCACTAGTGGTAAGTGGACTCATCTGTAATTTTTCATAGCCCTCACTTATATGGTAGTGACCAAATACTTGCACAGGTGAACTCTTCTAAATAGCCCATTCATAGTTGCATAAGGAGCCTTTCTGCTTCAGACTAAATTTATTCATTATCCTACTCATTTGTGGGTTTGCCCATGAGCCCATTTGATGAAAACCATACAATGTTATTAGGGAATGACAGCCTGATTGCTATGTGCATTCATGAATGCAGGGAATTGTGCTCACTCATTACCAAATTAATATAAAGGTCATTGTTTGCTTCCTTCACCTTCTCTGGCTTTTCTTCCTCATCTTCATTGCTTTCATAATGCTTACTTTTTTCCCTCATAGCATGGCTGGACCATTGTGCAGTGCTTAGTCGCAAATAAATTTAATCACATACACAGACCACAAAATTTGTTTGTCTTTTGTGACTAGTCCTGAGGACTTTATGAGCTTCTGATATTTGCCAAGTCCAGTTGACAAGAATGAGAGCTGTCATTAAATCCCAGCATTCTGATCATTCTGATTTCTTTGTGCATGAAAAGAACTCAGGGGCAAAAAAAAAAAAGAATCTGTCCCCCTGTCCATGTCCCCCTATCCATGGGTGTGAATAACTCTTATTGACATTAATGTGATGGGTTCTGAGTAATGCTGCGCACAGCTTGAGGGTTAAGGTTCATTCAGCCTGAGTAATAGTAGAGACGAGGAGAATATGAAGAAAGGCAGTCTGTGAAACTTTTCAAAGTTGAGAAAAGTTTTCTTTTTCAATCTATTTCTCTTGAGTTTATGTTAGCGGTCTTTTACAATATTGAGTACAACCTTGAGGATTTTTTTTTATTTTTTTTTGGACTATTCACCCCAGTCCCTCAGCCTGGTAGCCACAAGTTAAGATTTTGCAGAATGTGAGAAAGCTATTTTTTTTACAACTCCCAGAATGAAGACAAAGATTTTTTTTTAAAAAAACCCAATGAATAGAACAAAAGTACACTGATTAGTACCAAAACAAAGGCAGTGTTTACAGAGATTAATATTTGTGTCATCTATTTTGTTTCCAATGTCATACTTTCAAAGCAAATACCAAAACTTGGCTGAGGTTTATTTCTTTCATATGAGAAATATCAAGTGTTCACTATCCAAAGCACCATGCAATGAATGGAATATATTTCATCCCTAGGATGATGGTTATCTCTGCAAGATGATGGTCCAAGATATTATTGATATAAAGTTGAATATCTCTGGAAAAATTGACTTAATCTGCCATATTGGGTCAGAGTCAGCGATACATACAATTGGGGAAGGAAAAGGAGACTGATGAAAAATGCAAGAAATGTCTACAAACTTTTCTGTGAATGCTGTTCTCTGTAACAAGAAGCAGGAACACAAACAGATTTTTCAAGCAGATTGATGTTTATCCATAAGAACTTTAAAGGCTGATTGGAAATGGGAAGCAGGCAGTTCCACATAATAACAGTCTTATCTCTACCATGAATTTGAAGGAAGTGATTACCTACAAATGTGATAACCACTTGGAAAATTGCTGATGAAAAGGAACTTTTTTTTTCAAAAGAGGCTGGGTCCAAGAACAAGAGATCCACTCCTTTTCTAACCATACTGACAATATAGGTGGGGAAAGCCAATAGGGTTCCTCAGAAGGGATAGAAAAAGCTATAAACCAAGGTGGTAATCAGAGAATGCACAATTGGTTTCTGCTGTCTGAAATCTCTATCCAGATGAGTTGGGTAATGGCAGGACCACTTGATTACTGCTATCCTTTCTGTAAGAGTGCAATCCTACACTGTCTGTTGGGAATTAACTCTTGCTTATTTCAGTGTTGCTTGGCGCTCAGGTACCAGGAATTAATCCTGAATAATTACTGTTTTGGCTAGCTAAACACTATTCCTCATCAAAGTTTATAGCTGAGACCTTAGATATGCATACTGGGAAGGAAATCCATTCAACTAAGTAGAATTAACTTCTAATAAATATACAGAAAAGTGGCATGGCATTTCTTGGAGGCCTACTTTGTGAATGCTGCAGGACTGGACTCAACTCCTATCTGGAGCAACCTTGTGTTCTGCTGCTCCAGAGACTAGAACACAAACCAATGAATTCAAATTAAAAGAACAGATATTCCACCTGCACATTAAGAAGTTTCATACTCTAAGAGCTATTTGACAGCGGAACAGATTACCTCAGAGGGTGGTGGATTCTCCATCTGTGGAGGTCTTGAAACAGAGGTTGGATGGGCATCTTTCGGGAGTGCTTTAGGGCTTATCTGTACAAGAAGAAATAATGTACATACCTGCACATTATAGGCAAGTCTCAGCAGTGTTCTTTTGCCTCCACAGCATTTTAGCAAAAATGATAGTATGCAAGGCTCTCTGCTGTGATGGTCTTTCCTCTTTGTCTTGGTGGCCACCTTCCTCATCATCTCCTTTTGACAATTTTTTTTTAAAAAATAAAATAAAAGTTTTACAAAGCGTAAAATTGCTAGTGCTTCTGGGCATTTGACAGCAAGCCCACACCTGGGCACATCATACCTATCAGATGAAGAGTTCTGCCCTCTCCGGACTGCACAACAAATCACATCAATATCCAAATGAGCAGGAATGCACATTTCCTTTAGAGCTTTTTTAAAAAATACAGGAAAAGTCACAAAGGCTTTTTCTGTGGGGTTTTTGGAGTTTTTGCCCCTCTCCTTCACAATACTTTGAATCGCCCTGGGATCCCATTGGAACAAAAGTTATTATCCTTACATTCCATGAGGAGTTTTTTCACTATCTAGACAACCCCTTAGTTGTGTATTTCTTCATGGTAGTGGGTTGGACTGGATGGCCCTTATGGTCCATTCCAGCTCTAATATATGATTCTATCTTCCAGAATAGTATGCTAGCAAATCCTATTGTAATAGTTATCATAGAATCATAGAATCATAGAATCACAGAATTGGAAGAGAGCTCAAGGGCCATCCAGTCCAACCCCCTCCCATGCAGGCATACACAATCAAATCATTCACGACAGATGGGCATCCAGCCTCTGTTTAAAAACCTCCAAAGGAGACTCCACCACACCACAAGGCAGTATATTCCACTTCCAAACAGCTCTAACTGTCAGGAATGTTTAGGTGGAATCTCTTTTCCTGTAGTTTGAACCCATTTCTCCATGTCCTAGTCTCTGGGGCAGCAGAAAACAAGCCTGCTCCATCCTCAGTATGACATTCCTTCAAATATTTAAACATGACTATCATGTCCCCTCTCAACCTTCTCTGTAAACATGCCCAGTTCCCTAAGCCACTCCACATAGGGCATGTCCTCCAGACCTCCCACCATCCTGGTCACCCTCCTCTGGACACGTTCCAGCTTCTCAATATCCTTCCTGAATTGTGGTGCCCAGAACGGGACACAGTATTCCAGGTGACCAAAGCAGAAAACGGTGGCACTATTACTTCCCTTGATCTTGACACTATACTCCTATTAATGCAGCCTAGAATTGCATTGGCTTTTTTAGCTGGTGCATTACACTGCTGACTCATGTTCAGCTTGTGGTCCACTAAGACTCCAAGAGCCTTTTCGCATGTACTGCTCTCAAGCCATGTGTCACCCATCCTACATCTGTGCATTTCATTTTTACCACCCAAGTTTAGTATCCTACATTTCTCCCTGTTGACATTCCTTTTGTTACTTTTGGCTCAGCTTTCTAATCTGTTGAGGTCATTTTGGATCCTGATCCTGTCCTCTGGGGTATTAACTACCCCTCCTAATTTGGTGTCATCTGTAAACTTGATAAGCATACTCTCTATTCCCTCATCGAAGTCATTGATAAAGATGTTAAATAGCACTGGGCCCAGGACAGAACCCTGTGGCACCCCATTGGTCACTTCTCTCCAGGATGAAGAGAAGCCATTGGTGACTACCTTTTGGGTTCAGTCAGTCAACCAATTACAAATCTACCTGTTGCATCGTCTACCCACAGGTTACTAACATTTTGCAAGAGGGACCTTGTCAAAAGGGACCTTGTCAAAAGCCTTACTGAAATCAAGATACACTAGGGCGCTCCAAAAAAGTGATACAAGGACTCCCTGAAAGAGCATCTTAGGCTCTGCCAAATTGATCACCAACAATGGTTCGCCCTGGCCTCAAATCGGGAGGCATGGAGACGCACTATCCACAATGCAGCAGCCTTATTTGAGAACTCACGCCAAACAAGTCTTGAAGAGAAATGACAACGCAGAAAGAATCACAACCCGGAAACATCACTCAAGGAGACCTTCTGCTGTGCTTTCTGCAACCAGACTTGTTTATCTCAGATTGGCCTTTTTAGTCATCAGTGCGCTTGCAGAAAGCACGGGATGAGTCCTTCCCGAATCTTCGTTTGAGAAGAAAAGCCAGAGAGAGAGAGAGAGAGATCCACTGCATTCCCTTCATCTATTAAGTTTGTAACTCTATATATATAAAAAAAGAGATGAGATTAGTCTGGCATGACTTGTTTTTGAGAAATCCATGTTGACTTTTTGTGATCACGGCATTCCTCTCTAAGTGGTTACAGACTGTCTGTTTAATGATCTGCTCTAGAATCTTTCCTAGTATTGATGTCAGGCTTACTGGGTGGTAATTATTTGGGTCTTCTTTTACCCCCTTTTTAAAGATGGGGACAACATTTGCCCTCCTCAAGTCTGCTGGGACCTCTCCTGTTCTCCAGGAATTATCAAAGATTATTGACAGTGGTTCTGAGATTACTTCTGCCAGTCTTTTTAATACCCTTGGATGAAATTCATCTGGCCCTGGAGACTTGAACTCATTTATACTGGCTTCTTCCTCTTTTTGTTTCTGGATTACTTTTTAAGTACTATTCACTACCCATGAATAACAAGGAACATACCATATTATTACTGTTCTGTCACCTTTAATATTTCCAAAGAAAAACAAATAAAAATGGTTCTAAAATGGCATCAACATACCCTGAATCCCCTTAAAAGTAACACCTTGCAATAGGAAGTAAACATTACCCATGATGCAAAAACTAGATGTTGTTGTTGAAATGTTAGAAAAACATATTGAAATGGAGCCATGTCACTCAACATAATAATGCTATTTACTCAGAAAAGTAATCATTACTTTTAATGTATCCAAGTTCTGCTTCTGGGCCACAGCAGATCCCTGAAGAAGCCTCCCTTTCTACTCCTTTCATTTTGCATTGGGCAATTTCTATGCTCCAGTCTCTTTTCCTGTCTAATTTTGCTTTTCTTCTGTCTCTGAAACAGCTGCTGATATTTCTGTGGAAGAAGCTGTTTACATTCTGGTTTCCACCTCAAACACAGTAAAGTGCTTCATGTGTTCCTCTGTCTTCTATACCTCCCTATCTTCTTACTATCAGCCTTTCTTCCTTTTACTTTGCTTCATCTCTATCATTTTCTCTTTCCTTTCCTTTCTCTATTGATTTAACCAACTAATGGCTGTTCCTGTCTGAATACCACCTATGTAACTCTTCCTGTTTCTGTAATAAACTACATACTTGACCATTCTAAATTCTGCCTAGGGCTTGGCATGGTTAGCCCAATAGGGTTTGCCTTGCTTTCTCTTTACATTTCCCTGGCTGAGTACTCCAGAAACAGGTGTAGAGCATCTTAACATTTGGATAAGGGTCATTCGGTTACACGGGAATGAGATTCTATCTGTGCTCGTGGGCATACATATAACAACACAGCCTTAAAGTACATGTTTGTTCCATTGGTGCCTCTTTTGAACTTATAATTAGAAGTTGGAGACTAGATGTTCTCAATTAACTTCCAGTAACAATATTAGCTGATAGGACAATTAGCTGAAGAATAACAACTGAAATATGGTACAGTAAGACCCCCTGTATCTGCTTTATTTTTGCTCTGAGGATGAAAATAGAATGTTCCCTGTTTCCTGTGGTTTCATGTATTCACAGGAAGTCCTTGAATGTATCCCTGTTTCAGGAATGTAATGATGATGATGATGATGATGATGATGTTAACAACAACAACAACTTGGATCCCAAAACTGGGACTCAAGACAGCTTAAAAAAAATAAAAGAAATACTGGAAAAAACATAGAAGACATAAATAAAAATATACAAAAAGTTATTATTAAATTGGAATTAAACTTTGAAGTCAAAGGGTTTCATGGCTGGCATCCATAGATTTTCCTTGGTTTTTTCTGGGCTGTGAGGCCATGTTCTGGAAGAGTTTACTTCTGATGTTTCGCCTGCATCTGTGGCTGGCATCCTCAGAGAATGGTTGGGTAGAAGTGTGTGTGGAGTTTATATGCTGTGAACCCCTGTTGGGAAGTATATGTAAATTTGTGTAATTGAATGGTTAGTTTCTGGGTATAGAAATGCAAGGCTCGTTAGTGTCTGTTTGGCTAATGGTTGGTTAATGGTCGATTATCTGCTGGAAATCCCCCTGTCCCTGGGTGGAGTTCATTTGCAAGTGTTGAATTTTGATTTTAGTGTTTTTCAGGACTGGCAGCCAGATTTTGTTTACTTTTTTAGGGTTTCTTCTTTCCTATTGAAGTTGTCCAGGTGTTTGTGGATTTCAATAGCTTCTCTGTGCATTCTGATGTGATAGTTGTTGGCCTGGTCCAGAATTCCTGTGTTTTCAAATAGCATTTTGTGTCCTGGTTGGTGTATAACATGTTCTGCTACTGCTGATTTTTCTGGCTGGCCCAGTCTGCAGTGTCTCTCATGTTCCTCGATTCCTGTTTGTACACTGTGTTTAGTGGTCCCTATGTAAACTTGTCCACAGCTGCAGACACTAATCCTCCTTGCATTTCTATACCCAGAAACTAAACATTCAAATACACAAATATACATATACTCCCCAACAGGGGTTCACAATATATAAACTTCAGACACACTCCTACCCAACCTTTCTCTGAAGATGCCAGCCACAGATGCAGGTGAAACATCAGAAATAAACTCTTCCAGAACATGGGCTCCCATCCTGGAAAAAAACCAAGGAAAATCTATGGAATTAAACTACCCATAGAATTGGCTGACCAACCAAACTCAAAGGTGCTCACCAATGGCTCCTCTTCATTCTGGAGAGAAGTGACTAGTGGGGTGTCACAGGGTTCTGTCCTGGGCCCAGTGCTTTCAACATCTTTATCAGTGACTTGGATGATGGAATAGAGGGTATGCTTATCAAGTTTGCAGATGACACCAAACTAGGAGGGGTAGATAATACCCCAGGGGACAAGGATCAGAATTCAAAATGACCTTCACAGATTAAAAAGCTGGGCTAATATTAACAAAATGAATTTCAACAGGGAGAAATGTAGGATACTACACTTGGGCAGTAAAAATGAAATGCACAGATATAGGATGGGTGACACCTGGCTTGATGGCTGTACAGTAGCACCCCCCATATCTGCTGATTCACCATCCTCTGATTCAATTATCCATGGCTGGTGACAGCAGGGGGGTGGATGGGGGAGGGAAGGAGGAGGGATCTTACCTCCCTTCTCCCTTCATCCCCAGGATTGCCCCTCATTATTGCTCCTGTGATGGGACCGCTGGGACTCCAGGATCTCCCCCCGGGATCGCTCCCATGGTGGGTATGGTGACGGGGGGGGGGTGAATGGAGGGAAGAAGGAGATCTCACCTCCCTTCTCCCTTCATCCCTGGGATTGCCCCCGGGATCTCTCCCGTGGCAGGAATGGTGACGGCAGCATTTACTATTATATGCAGGGGGCTCTAGACCAATCCTCCATGGATATAAAGGGATCTAGGAGTCTTCGAAGATTATCAGGCACATCCAAAAAACACAAGAGGAGCACATGAGGATGTGGTTACTGTCCTGTGAACGGGTCCCGGTTTCAGATGTCATCGTCATCCTCACATGTTGACTCCATGATACAGCTGTGAGTAAGGTGTCACTTTTAATTGACGAGGAGGTGCAATGCAGTTCTAGGCTGCATCAATAGGAATATAGTGTCTCGATCAAGGGAAGTAATAGTGCCACTTTATTTTGCTTTGGTCAGACATCACCTGGAATACTGTGGTCACTTCTGGGCACCCAAATTCAAGAAGGATATTGACAAGCTGGAGTGTGTCCAGAGGAGGGTGACCAGAATGGTGGCAGGTCTGGAAGCCATGCCCTATGAGGAGTGGCTTAGGGAGCTGGGTATGTTTAGCCTGGAGAAGAGAAGGTTAAGAGGTGACTTGATAGCCATGTTTAAATACTAGAAGGATGGAACAAGCTTGTTTTCTGCTGCTTAAGAGACTAGGGACTTTATCAGATATGGCAAATATGGCATCATAAGGATGCCTAATGTTTGGGAAAGGGTGTGCATACGAGACAATGTCATCCTTTCGCAATCATGTGTAGGGAATAAGGCGTACTTTTTTATTGATGTCCCAAGCCATCAATACATCTCCCATTCCACTTTGTTGCCAGCATTTCCGGCATTTGAACCCTCGTGCCATTGGGCTCATGTGAATGCAGCGTCAATGGGCATACAGTTAGATCACGACAGCCAGGTAGGGGACACTCTTTTTATGACTCCCCCTGTGTACTTGAGACTTCTAAAGTGTGTTTTTGTGCTTGTGTGATCTTTTGTATCTTTGTTTTGTCTTTATTTTCAAATTTGCTGTGCTAGTGTCTTCTCACAAGAATCACCAAGATCAGGAACCTGGAAGTAAAAGGAGCTCCGTTACTGCTGGGGAAGCCTAATTGATGATGGTTAAGGTAGGCCTGGTGTGTGTGTGAGGGTGTCTTTTGCCGGCATGAAAACACAGCAAAAAAATGCTGACAAAAGAACTTTTACATAAGGTTGTCTAATAAAGTCCCAAAACATGGAGTAATGGATTCAAACTACAGGAAAAGAGATTCCATCTAAACATCAGGTAGAACTTCCTGACTGTAAGAGCTGTTTGGCAGTGGAATACACTGCCTTGGAGTGTGGTGGAGTCTCCTTCTTTGGAGGTTTCTAAACAGAGGCTGGATGGCCATCTGTCAGGAGTGCTTAAATTGTTTAGTCCTGCAGGAGAGGTTGTGGTCTCTTCCAACTCTATAATTCTATGATTCTAATTAAGACCATTTAAAAAAATACATTGAAAGACAAAAGACAAACACCAGTGAAACAGCTCACTATTAACATTCCTTGAAGTCAGTTCTAAAAGCATATCAATGGGTTTCCATTTGTCAATGGAAGGACAGCAATAAGGAAGCTGTCCTAACCTCCCCAGGGAGGGAGTTCCAAAGCCACAAGGTAGCCACTGAGAAGGCCCTCCCCTGTGTTGCCACAAAATGTCACTGTGAAAGTGGTGGGACTGAGAGAAGAGCCTTCCCCAAAGATCTTAGAGCCCAGGAAGGTCCTTTAGGTAGCCTGAATCCAAGCTGTTTAGGGCTTGTTAAGCCATAACCAGCATTTTGTCATTCACTGGGTCCACATTTCCCTACCATTACATTGATTCCAAACCTCCCAAGATTGACAAAAGAATAAAAAGCATTTCATCCATTTGTGAGACTTAAGGTGTGTTTTGGCAGATAAGAAATGCACACATTTGAATAATGTGCATGACTTTAAAATGTGTATATTTGAAAAAAATGTACAAACACATTCTGATAATTCTTAAAAATCACATTTTAGGAAAAATGTGTGCAACACACAGAAATTGCTGGGCAAAAATAAGAAAAGAAATCTTGCACTGTGATACAGAACAGGACAAGGATGTTGGTGGGATTGTGAGAAATGAAATGCAAATGAAACTGATAGGCTTTCACATTCCTCCTGAGGAATATATTAATTTGAAATATGATACATACTTAGCTTCATTGCAAGAATCCAGATATTCACCTGCCACTCTGAACATGATTGACATTCATTTTCCTACTCACAGTTGTGAGACCCTGTTCTCCTCCCAAACCTGGAATGAAGAGAGAGACAGGAAGTTGTCCTTGTAGTTCTGCTGTTTATTCAGAGTTGCCTCCAAAGCACAGCTTGACTATGCTTATTTCCTAGTTTCAAGTTCAGGAGGAGGGATGGGGCTTGTTCATGTCATGTTGTTCTTTGGAGGCAGTCAAAGCATGGCAGAAGCATACCACAGCGAGGAATGGGAGAGAAATTTGTTTGTTTTACACTTTAACGTCAACCTACTTAATTCACACTTCTTAAACGAATGTGCAAAGCAATTGCAGGTATTCTTTTTTATTCACACTTTCCTGAGCTTTGTGATGCACTTTTCTTGTCAGGTGTAGAAAAATCCATATATTAGAGAAAGGTACAGGCAAAAGTGCATTATGTAAAGGGAAAATTGTGTACAAAAATGTGTATACTCTGAGAAATTTACACAAAAATGTGTACATTATTATTATACCCCACTATTCCTCATCAGAAGTCAGGCAGTTCAGAATCTATATAAAACACACACATTGCACATATTTTAAATAAAAAATCATGAATATCTAAATGAATAAATTGTACATCCGCTAAAAGGCAATAGAAACAATACAAGCAAACAATGGTCGATGAGAAATCAAACACTTGCAATTAAAGCCAATGTGTGTATTTTTAGTTAGAATGTTTTTTTCCTGGATTAAGAACACAATGAATTTTACAAATTAAAATACAAAGTAAATAAATTATGCTATGAAAACACCAATTAAAATAAATTTTGAAACACTATACCAACACTAAATCATCAATAACATATTTTTAAAAACTGACCAAGGACAGTCAACATTTGAAGATCCTTCTTCTGTTCTCCACTCTAACCAAAGCAAGGCTCTACACTTGAAAGTGTGTCTGACTTTTCACTTTTATGACTTCAGCTCAATGAAATACCTCTTTCTACAGTTTGGTGAGCTGACCACATAGGAAATAGTCTTCATAGTATTAGCTTCTTAAAAGGATCACTTATCAGCACAACAGGCTTCTTAGAAATCAATAGGGTTTGTTGATCTTCTGCACTAGCAATTAAATAGCGCTTCCTTCTTGTGGCCAGCAAAGATCAGACTTTGATGCTTGGAAGAGAGACCATTAAACTTTTCTAATTCACAGTAGCAGCAGCTGTTGAAATAAAATAAAACAACAAATGGTGCTTCCTCAGTGGTTCTCTGTTCAATACTAGTAGAAAGACCTCAGGAGCGGAGCCAGAAAAAAAAAAGGAAGAGAATGGTCCTAAAATTAACCCACAGTTACTGACCTGTTTGGCTCAGATGTAGGTAACATGGCTTTAATTTGTTAACTTATCATGCAATGCATCTTTATCTTGAGTATAAGATCCTCTGGGTCTTATACTCAGATTGGAATGTATTGGGTAGAACATGGAGTCAAGGTGTTAGGAGATTATCAGACACATCAAAAATGGTGTTATGACAATGTCATGAGATTGCAAAAGGGCCTCCTTATCAGACGACACCGTCCCCCCATCGTCTCCCAAGGGGTCGTTTACACAGGCAAATATCCCTCTAAATATACCGCTAAGATAACTCATAGTTCCCACGGATCACAGCACAGCATCGCCTCATTCAGAAGGGGGGAAGGTAAAACACCCAAATATAGTGTGCCAGGGGATGTCGCTACTTTTGCCGGTATATTTGCAATGTAGCGCTTTATTGGCAGTGTAAACTACCATTCTGTTAAGAGCTTCCGCAGATCTTTACTGTGATTGGTTGCTATATGATGTAAGGGGCGGGCTTAAAAGAGAGGGAGTGCGTTCAGTAGCATCAGGAAACTTTGAAAAATCCTCTCTGCTATTTTGTAGGTCTGCCAAGAAAAAGGATTCCCAAGACCTTTCAGTCATAAAGTTCTCATCTGTCAGCTCTGCTTGGGGGAGGGAGAGAGAGAAGGGGGGGAAGGGGGGACTGAGGGAGGGAGAGTCAAAAATCCTCTGCTATTTTGCAAGTCTGTGAACCCTGACTAAACAAATCGTGCTGGAAAAACTTGTGATAGGTTCACCTTAGGATCCACGGCATGGCAGCAAGGTCTTTCAGCAAAGAAATTACTATCCCTCTGCTTCAGGGGGTGAGTTTATGTACAGGCAGATTTAGAGAGAGACAGAACCACTTCTTTGATCTCCCCCTCCCCGACTATTTTGGCAGTCTGTGAGTCTTTAGCTCGGAAATGCAAGGCTTCAAAGGAGTGTCTATGCCCTTCCCCATACAGCCTTTGTCTGCTTGGGAGGCCACACCCCCACATTTTTTCAAGTCTGAACGAAAAAGCGGCATAATTAGAAAAAAAAACCTGACTGGCACAGATGCGGAAAAGAATTAAAGCACAAGTTGCCGCAATAAATCAGCTGTGTAAACCAGCCCCAAGTGTTCTACTTCTGTTATGGGGGCATTCCTTTTATTGGCATGAAGAAGCCAGCAATTGATCTCCTGTGGCATTTCTGTCCCGGAGTGGCTTAGGGAGCTGGGCATGTTTAGTCTGGAGAAGAGAAGGTTAAGAGGTGACATGATAGTCATGTTTCAATATTTGAAGGAATGTCATACTGAGGATGGGGCAAGCTTGTTTTCTGCTGCTCCAGAGACTAGGACAAGGAGCAATGGGTTCAAACTACAGGAAAAGAGATTCTACCTAAACATTAGGAAGAACTTCCTGACAGTAGGAGCTGTTCAGCAGTGGAATACACCACCTTGTAGTGTGGTGGAGTCTCCTTCTTTCGAGGTTTTTAAACAGAGGCTGGATGGCCATCTGTCGGGAATGATTTGATTGTGTATTTCTGCATGGCAGGGGGTTGGACTAGATGGCCCTTGTGGGATCTTCCAACTCTATGATTCTATGATTCTATGTGTGGGGCAATGTGTCCCATTTTGCTGGCCAGATTCCAGCATCAATGGGCAGTCCTGCCAGAACATTTCCAGGTGAGATTCAGACATCCAGGTATACTACCCTCTTTTTTGTACCCTCCCCAGGCTACTTGTAATGTTTTTAGTGTATGTAGGTGTTTGGTGTCACTATTTTTTATTTTACTTTTTATTTTTGAATTTCACATGCTCATGTCTTCTCATGTGAATGGGCGGGATTTCACTCCAGGAAGTGAATGGAGCTCCGTTAGAGCTCTTTTCACTCCTGGGCTGCCTGAACGATGGGAGAGAAAGTAAATGTGGTGGGGAAGGTTATTGTTTCAGGACGGGGTGAAGTTGGAGATTGTGAGACAGAAATGGTTTTGTGTTCCTGTCTGATAATCTCCTATGTCTCTTTCCCTCTTCTTTACTGTCTCTAACACTGGTATATGCCTTCCTAAAATCATGCAGCTTAGCTCTTTGTAGCACATGAGTCTTTGGACTTTTTCACACAAAACAGTAAACCACAGTTGGAGCTGGATAATCATGTCTTTGGCTGGGGCTTATTGAATGACGTCGCATCCCTGCTGTTGCTGATTTGCATTGGAATCATTGGTGGACTGCAGTTTTTCACTGATGGGGAAATTCCATCAATTGCTGCCAATATCACTTCTTTTTCAGCTCTCTTCTCATGTGATTGGTCCCTTTCACTATAGTTCGGAAACTGGCAGTCATAGGAGTGGCCATGATTCTCTCCCTCTTCCCCTCACTCCCCCTCCTCGCTATTCCCAAGCAGGCAGAGGTAACTTTTATTTTTTTTCTTTGCTATTTTTCCTTTTATTTTTAAAAATTGTTTTGCCCTGTGCCAGGGAGAGAGACAAGGCTAGAGAGGGAGAGAGACAGGGAGAGAGACAGGGCTATGCCAGGGAGAGAGAGGCAATGCAGATGAGTGAGTGTGGGACCAATGATCACCAAAGGAGAATAATCATAGAATTACAGAGGAAGTGTGATAGGGAGTGTTTACCAAAGTGGTATGTTCCTGTTTGCTTCCAGTACGCAATTACTCCGATATCACATACTGGTGTGATAAAGTCCTTTGTTGGGTGGAGAGTGTCAAATATTTTGAGTGTTCCATGGTGTAAAATATTCCCTACATCTGAGATTCTATCCATTTTGTGGCCAGAACATCACCTTTTAAATTTCCGAATATTCGGTTCTGTTGATGAAATGGAAAGTAGTGTATTAAAAAAGCTGACCATTTGGAAGCCTGTTTTTGAACCACATACGTTCAAAAGCAGCAACAAAGATGTGCTTCAGCCTGGTTGACTCCTCATGAGTGTAATGGAGACCTGGGCAGTCAGACAGGAGGGCATTAATCTCTCACAGGTGCATAATTCAACATTGGAAAAGACTAAAGGGCCAAAGAGTGGCTTTGGGAGTCTCTGTACTGTAGGAAATCTATTCCTCCAGGTTCCTTGTTCACTCAAGTGCTAATCTAGAGTGTTTGCATACTGTGTTGGGCAAAATAACAGATTTATTTGTTTGTTTGTTAAATTCTGCGAAGCTGAATTCAAATAGGAAATTAACTGAGATGGGAATTTCAGATGGAAAAGTTTGCTGGTGTACTGACTCCCCCACTGCAAAGTAATATGCCCACTGAAGCTGGTTAAAGTGGCCTTGGATGTAGTGTTGAGCACCCCCATTTTGTTACCACTGAGGGATATCAACATTCTAGGGAAATGGGGGGAAAGGTCTTGTTCTTGAGATTTTGTTTAAGACAGGCTGACAGCTTGCTCATAAGATCTTAAGTCTAGCATGAGATGAAAACACCAAGCATTGTTGTCATGGTTGTTGAGTTTTTGCATTTTGAGCATGTCTCTGCATAAAACTGTTGCCTTTTCCCTGTGTGCAGTTAAGCATACATACACACAAAACAGAGCAAGCACAAAAGGCCCATATTATTGATCACAAAGACACAAACAACCCCCTCCACTGTTCCTTCTTTTACTTTGCCATGCAGCAGGACAACAGTTGCTGCACTCTTCAGTGTTGCTCATTTTTACAGAACTACACAGGAATAATTGCTCCAGGATTTATTGATATACATAAACAAAAAATCAATCAATCAAACCAACAAGTTTCTTGGTGTTCTCAAATTTACCAGGTGAAGACACACCCAGACAAAATGTCCACTCCCTACACCCTTCGTACATAGGTATTATTGTCAGGGGAAGCTCAGGATTACAAAATTGTCGTGATGACCACATAGGTGTCCCAAAATGACCGAAGTCTACTGTGAACACAGTGGGCCCATCCTTTTCCTGACATGGAGTTTGGTTTTCTCACCTTTCAACTCCATTCCTGTTGGGATGCAGCATGTTGTTATTGTTCCATCACCTCTAGCCTGGTTTTGTCTGGCAGGGTGAGAGTCAGGCCAACTGTACCATGAAACTACTACAGTACTGCTGCTACTATTACTACAACAACAATTATTATTAATATAGTGCCATATCTGTACATGGTGCTTTACAAGCAAAAGAACCTCAAAACAGATTCCAACTCTCAGCCTTACCATCTAATTAAGACAGAAAGAAAAGGGGATAGCAGTGTGGGAGAGGTATATTCAGTGCATATAGAGTCAATCTATAGAGAGAGGCAAGAGGGTTTCAATTTTTCAACCAACTGGACTGTTTATGGGTCTGGATAGGGGAGGATTTTATTTGGTCCATATTTTTCAGGAAACCAACTTCTGAGAGAAAGAAACTTTCAGCATAAGCAGTCACAGACTCAGTCTACTTCTGATGTATCTGATGAAGCAAGACTGAGTACAAAAGCTTATTTTTCAAATCTTCTTTTTCCCAGTTAATCTCAAAGGTGCTACAAGATTCCTTTGTAGACTGGAACATAGTTATCCTTCAGTCTGCACATTTCTTAGTGTTTTGTAATGCAGTTCTTGACTCAAAAAGTGTATGTAAAAATGCATATGTTCAGGAAACATACATATCATATGTGTAGGAGAGATGGGTGTGATAAAAAGCAGTTTGGCGCACACACCTGTCAAATAGGTATACATTGGTCTGTAACACTGTAATACTGTAATAGTACACTGGACTGACTATGTGATGAATGTTGCTGTCCTTGAGCAAGCAGGGATCACCAGCATTGAGGCCATGATATTGAGAACACATCTGCGCTGGGCCAGGCATATTTAGGATGGAGGACCATCATCTCCCCAAAATAGTACTCTACGGTGAACTTGCCATGGGTCAGCATAAGAGGGGTGTTCCAAAAAAGCGATAAAGGACTCCCTGAAACAACATCTCAGGCTCGGCCAAATTGATCACCAACAATGGTCCGCCCTGGCCTCACATCGGGAAGCATGGAGATGCACTATCCACAATTCTGCAGCCATATTTGAGACCTCACGCCGAACAAGTCTTGAAGAGAAACGATGACGCAGGAAGAATCACAACCCTGAAACATCACCCAAGGAGACCTTCTGCTGTGCTTTCTGCAACCGGACTTGTTTATCTCGGATTGGCCTTTTTAGTCATCAGCAAGCTTGCAGAAAGCGCGGGATGAGTCCTTCCTGAATCTTCATTTACGAAGAAAAGCCAGAGAGAGAGGTCTGTAACAAACAGTCATTCCATGTTATAAACTGGTGAAGTGGGGGGGAGGAAGCACAGATGTACCTGTTGGAATATTTATATGTTGACCTAAAATATCCCTGTCTTCCCACAGTCATCCCTACAAAGAAGCCATTGTTTGGTTTGAGCTGAAAGTCAAGAAAATGTCTGCATCCTTAACACATGAGATGGACAGCAGCCATTGTCTATGTATTGCAGCAAATAGCTCTGGATGTGACTTGCATCCAAATCCCCCTCACTCGGTCTGCAATCTTCAGTTTGGGAGTAAGTCCAGTATCAGAGGTAATGGCCACAGATTTATTATTTTATTTATTATTTTATATGCTTTCCTCTTCATCTTCTCATTTTAATGCCATCCAGCCTACTGAAGAATTCTGGAGAGTTGAAAGTTCACATATTTTTGTGACAGTTTAACTGATCCTAATAAAGATATTACTATATTCTGGCTATGGTTTTCACTTATGGAGCATACAGCTACCTACCTCTGTTTATCATTTTTAACTTTAAGTACTTAATTGCTGCTGTTGTTGCGTGCCCTCAAGTTTTTTCCATCTCATGGCAACCCTAAGGCAAACCTATCATGGGGTTTTCTTGGCAGGATTTGTTCAGAGGGGTTTTTGCTGGTGCCTTTATCTAAGGCTGAGATAATCTGATTTGCCCAATGGATTTACATGGCAGAGTGATGATTTTAACCCTAGTCTCTATAGTCCTAGTCTGATACTCAAACCACTACATTGCACTGGCTCCTTGTGAACTTAATGGTGAAGTAAATTTCACCAGTGTTGTGTTGCCCAGTATCACAGTGGGATATCTTTAGCCTGGATCTTACCTCATTTTGCTTCATTTTGCCTTCTTTTCCAAATGGTACAAATGTTTAGAAACAATGATTGGAAAAAAATAAGGTCAAGATTATTGGAACTGCCTAAATGTGATAGCACATTATGGCAATCCTGTATTGCAGCCAGATCTAGAAAGTAATGTGCATTGTGTCATATGTTGTAATGCCTAAGTGAGTGGGATTTATATATAAAGGGTGGGGAGGGAAAAAGAAAGAAAGGGGTAGATAAGAATTTCTTCAATAGTATCCAGTAGCTGTTAATTAAATGAACATCTGGGAACCACTGATGGAATATACTATTGAGGATATAATTCAGTCTTTAGAGGCATCTTAGAGGCACAAACAGGTATAGCTTATACAACTGAATAGTCCTGTACCGGTCCATAGGGTGTAGATTAGATGAATTAAATGGACTGATTTTCATACAGTTCAGCCATGCAATTATGTTCATTAAATGTGTGTGTAATTGCATTCCTAATCTGAATGAACAATTCCCATGACTGTGCATCCCAATCAGGCAATTGCAAACATAAATAACAATTTGCATATTTCAGTTACCAATTTACATGCACAATTACTATAACTGTGCATGCAAATAAGACGTGCAGCTTCACACTTGGAACTTCATTTGAACATCACCCTGAAGCCTATTTCCATCTCTTATATGGGCGAGTTGTTCTATCCATTATTCATGTGGTGTGCATAACACCTGATGAAAGTTTGCCACCCTTATACCTAACTCATCAATCAACTCTTATCATGCCTCAAATGCAGGATATATGTAATTTACAAAATCAACACAAATCCTCCGCTTTTCTAAGGCTAGTGAAACTGCACTTACTACTATCTCCCATTAATGTCTCACCTGATAGAACAAGGAGGGAGAATCCAGTTTCATTTCAGAATCATTCTGAAATGTAAATATGCCAACATCAGGCTCATCTCTAAATGTTCTGTAATTGTCTTCCTTATCTTACCTCCTTTTGCCTTCTCAGCTGTTTGTTGGGAATTGATATGTTGATACTTGAAACCTGCACAGCTGCCAAGAAAACAGTGAATTGGGAGGCTTCAATTTACTTTCTTATATTCTTCACACTATATCCCACGGCTAACCAGAATAATCATTTTTGTGTATGCTTGCTGTCACCCATTTCATAACTTCCTCCTCTTTTCCCCCCTGCTGGTTGCCACATACTGGATATGCATTATCTTTACAATAACATTCTAGATGTCTCTGAGTGCACATTTCTGTCTGCCTCCTCAGGCCTAAATCCAATTGTTAATCACAATTAGAATAGGTCCGTTGACTCTGTGGGGAATTTGTACGTATACTCTTATGTAAGCTCCATTGATTCAATGGGTCTACTTGAGTTGGGGCTAACAATTGGATTTCAGATGGCCTCAGAGTGGTCAAACTGGTTAAGGAATTCTGGGAATTATAGTCCAAATGTTTCCAAGCTCTAGAATCCTGACCTTGAAAACAGGGAAGTTTAAACTCTATGAACAGAGTCATAGAATCATACAGTCAGAACATTTATTGATAGTCGTATACTCCAGAATTATATACTCCAGAATTACCAGGCAGCAAGCATCCTCTCCCCCCACGTGCATATATTATGCACAGACCCGCCCGGCTAGGCTTGCTAAGAGTGAAAACTGGAGAATAACTGGCTCTCATGCCTATAATGGATATGTAGAAGATGGGATTTCAGCAGATGTTGCTTGTTCTCTGGTTTCATGACAAGTGACACTTGGTGAAATTTCTTAAAAATACTGTAACCCTCTCCAGTTTTTAATCTGGCAACCCTAACTACATTTCATATACAGTAGCACCCCGTATCCACTGATTCAGTATCCACTGATTCATTTATCAGTGATTGGTGTCCAGGGGTGTCCAGAGGCCTGGGAGGTGGTGGTGGTGGCAGCAGTGGCAGCGGCAGTGGTGGTGGTGGTGGAGGCCTGGGAGGCAGTGGCCTAGGCAGGCTGGGTTGTGGCAGAGGCAGCCTGGGCCACGAGCCTCCCTTCCTCCCTCCCTTCCTCCTCCTCCAGGGCATTTGCTATTATCCGTGGATTTCTGTATCCTGAGGGCCCTCCAGAACCCATCCCCCATGGATATCGGGGGTGTGTGTGCTACTGTACATTCCATACATTTTGTTGGCATCCCATCAGTAGTAAACTATTTAATTGTTTGTTTAAGAGCATTTCTCTACTGCTTTTCATTTTTAAAATCTTATAGCGGATTACAATAAAAACAAATACTGCCATACTTCAGTTAACAAAGCTTCTGACAAAAAACAAATACTGGCATACTTCAGTTAACAAAGCTTCTGACAAAAAACAAATACTGGCATACTTCAGTTAACAAAGCTTCTGACAAAAAAGAGCTCCTTTTTCTACAGTCTTTGTGCACCCACCCAATCCACTTTTCCTCCCAGTCCTCTGTCTAGCTGGAAGTTGTTGTTGTTGCTTTTGTTTTTAGCAGCATCAGCATTGATAGGATAGTGAAGAAGGGTTAAAGAAACACAGGCTTTCAGTTTGGGGTTGCAACACTGCATTTGCAGTAAACAATGCAATAAGCTTTTAGGCAGGGAAAAATGAGATTCTAGCCAATTCTAAAATAGCTGAGTGTGCCTGACTACAAGAGGCTAGGCATATAGCAGCTGTCACCAAAATCACTCACTGAGCATATGTGAACAGCAAAACAGAAGGAAAGGAGAAAAGCAAACAGACATGCTTCACCAGCTACTCCCAATATAGCAACTTTCGTGCTTAAAAATCGACGAAATATGACGCTCAAATCTCCTCGCGGTACCGCAACAGTACTGGCAGGGGAGAGCGTCATCCGAAACCGACGCTCTGAAGTGCAGCAGCCTCGCAACGCGACGAGGCTGCTTGCATTATATTTCACACATCCGAAAAAGTCCCTGGTTGTTTCCTTTCATATGTCCATGTTATTATCAGTTTTGAATTTTAAAAAAATTACTGAAACATGTTGAACTGCTCTACTTTTTTTGTGAGGTAGGGGCTTATGCCTATTCTTTCATTGCTATTTCTGCCTCGAGTACTACATTTTCTGTTAAAGAAGTAATACCCAGAAATGCATCTACTTTGTTAACTGAGACATAGCTGCACAATAATAGGGATAATTAGGAATATGATTGAGAAACAGAATAAACAGATACGAATTCCACTGATGGTAGAAATATCCAACACCTCCAGTCAACCTTTTTATTTATTTATTTATTTTTCACATTTCAATTTTTTATTTAAATTCATATTACAATTCAACCATACACAGCAAATAAACATATGCAACATATAGTCACATATAATATAAAACACAT
This sequence comes from Gambelia wislizenii, assembly GCA_030847615.1. Lineage (NCBI taxonomy): Eukaryota > Metazoa > Chordata > Lepidosauria > Squamata > Crotaphytidae > Gambelia > Gambelia wislizenii. The sequence continues at coordinate 26,096,298 of JAUMIR010000004.1, forward strand.
CATATACTATATTGAACATAACTAAAACCTACACTTAACATTAAAATTGACTTCCTACCATTCGAATGTTGGTTGTAGTCTTCAATATCATGATTTATTCTCCTTTTCTTTTCTTTTTTTTGTCTATTAGTTTCTCTCTGTCTGGCTTTTTCTTCGCAAACGAAGATTCAGGAAGGACTCATCCCGCGCTTTCTGCAAGCGCGCTGATGACTAAAAAGGCCAATCCGAGATAAACAAGTCCGGTTGCAAAAAGCACAGCAGAAGGTCTCCTTGGGTGATGTTTTTGGGTTGTGATTCTTTCTGCGTTGTCGTTTCTCTTCAAGACTTGTTCATCGTGAGTTCTCAAATAAGGCTGCAGCATTGTGGATAGTGCGTCTCCATGCCTCCCGATGTGAGGCCAGGGCGGACCACTGTTGGTGATCAATTTGGCCGAGCCTGAGATGTTGTTTTAGGGAGTCCTTGTATCGCTTTTTTGGAGCACCCCTCTTACGCTGACCCATGGTGAGTTCACTGTAGAGTAGTATTTTTGGGAGGCGATGGTCCTCCATCCTAGAAACGTGCCCTGCCCAGCGTAGCTGTGTTCTCAATATCATGGCCTCAATGCTGGTGATCCCTGCTTGCTCAAGGACAGCAACATTCGTCACATAGTCAGTCCAGTGTATATTTAGGATTGTGCGTAGACAGCGCTGATGAAAGCGCTCGAGGAGTCGTAGGTGGTGGCGATAGGTGACCCATGTTTCAGATCCATAAAGGAGGATAGACAGTACGATGGCTCTATACACACTGATTTTTGTGCTTTGCCTCAGGTGTTTATTGCTCCAGACTCTTTCTACTGTTCTTCAAACCCTACTTCTTAAAAAATATTCATTGTCTATTTTAATCTATTTTACTTACACCCCATTTCTCATCTCTCTCTCTCTCTCTGTCTCTCACTAATATGTCCCATTCTTTTTCAAAACTCTTTGAGGTCTTCTCTTTCAATAATGCTATTAATTTATCCATTTCGACTAAGGACTTTATCAGACATGCCCTTGAAACCCATTCCTCTTCCATTACCCACCCACCCTCCTCCCGTCCCTGTAACTGAATAAAAAAAAAATGTTCACACACTTACCTTAATCCTGGGATAGAAACTGCTCCTCCCTCCTCCGGCCATCCAGGAAGTGAATGGAGCTCTCACACAGCCCCTTCCCTTCCTGGAGACCAAATCTTGTGGGGAATTTAAAAATAAATATCCCCCAAACCTCAAAGAAGTGCACCAAGCACCAAAACACCCTTAAAAAAAACCAAGTAACCAGGGAGGGAACAAAAAAGGCTGTCACTGACCTCTTTGTCCCAATCAAAGCAGGAAGTGTTTTGCAGGGACCTCCCAGGACCTTGCAGGGAGCCCTGCATTGTGCAGGGAATTAAAAAAAAAACCACCAGACATCAAAAAATTAAATCAAGCACCTAAACAGCATTTAAAAGAAACAAGTAAATAGGGGAGGGTACAAAAAAGTCTGTCACTTACCTGGATGTCCAGATTGTCACCAGAAGTGTTCTCTACTTACCTTCTAGGATCTTACAGAGGCAGGCAGCCAGTGGAAAATTTAAAAATAAAAATACAAGCAGACGTCTAAAAATTAAAACAAGCACCAGAACATTTTTAAAGCTTTAAAAGCAGCATGGGGAGGGTACAGAAAAGGCTGTCATTCACCTGGCTGTCCAGATCGTACCCGGAAGTGTTTTAACATTGCACCAGCATAACGGCAAACCAGTTCACACACCTGTGATTCCATTAAAGAAATAGAACGGGAGATCTATTCATAGAATCATAGAATTGCAGAGTTGGAAGAGACCACGAGGGCCATCCAGTCCAACCCCCCTGCCACGCAGGAAATCTTGATCAAAGCATCCCCGACAGATGGCCATCCAGCCTCTGTTTAAAGACCTCCAAGGAAGGAGACCCCACCACGCTCCGAGGGAGTGTGTTCCACTGCCGAACAGCTCTTACTGTCAAAAAGTTCCTCCTCATGTTGAGGTGGAATCTCTGTTCCTGGAGCTTGCACCCATTGCTCCGTGTTCCAGTCTCTGGAGCAGCAGAAAACAAGCTTGCTCCATCCTCAGTGTGACATCCCTTCAAATACTTAAACAGGGCTATCATATCGCCTCTTAACCGTCTTTTTTCCAGGCTAAACATACCCAGCTCCCTAAGTCTCTCCTCATAAGGCATCGTTTCCAGACCTTTCACCATTTTAGTTGCCCTTCTCTGGACACGCTCCAATTTGTCAATATCCTTTCTGAATTCTGGTGCCCAGAACTGGACACAGTATTCTAAGTGAGGTCTGACCAAGGCAGAATAGAGTGGCACTATTACTTCCCTTGATCTAGACACTATACTTCTATTGATACAGCCCAAAATCGCATTGGCCTTTTTAGCTGCCGTATCACACTGTTGGCTCATGTTCAACTTGTGGTCTACTAGGACTCCTAGATCCCTTTCGCACGTAGTCTCATTCAGCCAGGTCTCTCCCATCCTATATTTATGCATTTCATTTTTCCACCCTAAATGCAGTACTTTACATTTCTCCGTATTGAATTTCATTTTGTTAGCTTTGGCCCAGCTCTCCAGTCTATCCAGGTCATTCTGAATTTTGATCTTGTCCTCTAGGGTATTAGCTACTCCTCCCAATTTGGTGTCATCTGCAAATTTAATAAGTATGCCCCTAATTCCCTCATCCAAGTCATTGATAAAGATGTTGAATAGCACTGGGCCCAGGACAGAACCCTGTGGCACCCCACTGGTCACATCTTTCCAAGACGAAAAGGAGCCACTGCTGAGCACCCTTTGGGTTTGGCCGGTCAACCAATTACAAATCCATTGAACAGTTAACTTGTCTAGCCCACATTTTACAAGCTTGTTTGCAAGAATGTCATGGGGAACCTTGTCAAAGGCCTTACTGAAATCAAGGTATGCGATGTCCACAGCATTCCCTTCATCTACCAAGCTGGTAACTTTATCAAAAAAAAAGAGATCAGATTAGTCTGGCATGACTTGTTTCTCTGAAACCCATGTTGACTTTTTGTGATTATGGCATTGCCTTCTAAATGTTGATGACTTTTCCCTGTGAATAAAACAAAACGGAAAGCACACGGGGTAAGAATGGGGTCAGAAGGGGAGAGGGGAACGTCGTCTGAAAAAAAACCCCTCTTTTGCAATCCTGTTCCATTTCTGTTCTGGTTTATTAAGCCTGTGTAATAAAGTCCTATGTCTGAAAGTTTCAGCATCCATTCTTCTTGTGTCAGTATTTTCACTTCATGTGCATATTTCAGTCTTGCTGCAGTTATCATATACAAGACTAGACTATTTTTATGTTCTTTTCTAACTGCTTCATCAGCTATATTTAATAAATAATGTTCTGAGTTCATTTGAAATTTTATTCCCAACATTTCTTGTATTATGCTATGTATTCGACTCCAGTAATCTTTTGCCTTTTTACACAACCACCACGTGTTGTAAAAGGAACCCGCTGCTTCTTCACACTTCTAACACTTGTTGGAGTTTCCTCCACATATTTTTGATATCTTTACTGGGGTCAAGTATCACCGATAATACATTTTATAGTAAATTTCTCTCAAAGCAGCCCACCTAATTCTATCTATCTATCTAGTAATGAATAAAAACAACAACAACCAGGAGTGGTTTTTAAAAGTCATTTAGGAGATTTTCAGACACAATTTTCAGCAGGATATATTCCAAAACAGCTCCATTGCTGCCGTGCAGCAGGGGAGCAGTTTTGGACGACGCTGTCCCTCTGCCGAACCCCTCTGTGTCACTTCCGTGACAGAATGGAGGAAACTGCATCATATTTCATTCGCGATTGTTGCCCCTGAGTGAAATACAACGCGGTTTCCTCCATTCTGTCATGGAAGTGACACGGAGGGGTTCAGCAGAGGGACAGTGTCGTCCAAAACTGCTCCTCTGCCATGCGGCAGCAACAGAGCTGTTTTGGAATATATCCTGCCGAAAATCGCGTCTGAGAATCTCCTTAGTTTAGTCAAGGTTTAAACCAGCCAACCCTGGGTCTAACTAAAGGAAAATGACAAGTCAGGAAATGCTCTCCCTGGATACTAATACAGGGCAGTAGCTGCTAGAACCAGTACTGCCATTAGGCAGAGTGAGGCAACTACCTCAGGAAGCAGATACTTGGGGGGGCACTCCCACAGCTGTTTCTTCTGAATTATGGAAATGTTTCTCACTTGGAGAGAAAAATGTGTCATACATATATGTTAGCCTGCTAGCCTCAGGTGCGGTGAAGAACACTAAGGGCTGGTTTACACAGCAGATTTATTGCGGCAACTTGCGGTTTAATTATTTTCCGCAGCTGTGCCGGTCAGGTTTTTTTTTCTAATTATGTCACTTTGAAGTTCAGACTTGAATAAGTGTGGGGGGTGTGGCTCTGTGTGTCTCTGTAAATCTGCCTGTAAATGAACTCACTCCATAAAGCAGAGGGAGAGTAATCTCTCTGCTAAAAGACCGTGCTGCCATGCCGTGGATCGCAAGTTTTTCCAGCTGCTCTCTCTCTCTCTCTATTTCCCCTTCCCTCCTTCCCCCAAGCAGAGAGAGAGAGAGGGAAAATAGCAGTTCAGCTTGCTACAGCCCTTTGTGAAATGGTTTCTCTCCCTTCCCCGTGCACAGGATAAAAGTGACGAATGAGCTTTTACATACTTTCCAAACAGCAGAGAGGATGAGAGGGAATGCTCCCTGAATGAAAGTTGTTGGGAATCCTTTTTTTTTTTTGGCAAACTGGCTCGCAAAATAGCAGACAGGATTTTTGCAAGTTTCTTCTCTAATGGCTACTGTCTTTGCCTCCTCCCTTCCCCTCTTTTAAGCCCACCCCTGCATCATCAACCAATCACAATACAGCTGTGCTTTAACCCTTAGTGGAATGCTAGTTTACATTGCCAATAATGCACTACATTGCAAATATACCGGCAAAAGTAGCGACATCCCTTGGCACGCTATATTTGGGTGTTTTACCTTCCCCCCTTCTGAATGAGGCAATGCTGTGCTGCGATCTGTGGGAACTATGAGCTATCTTAGCGGTATATTTAGGGGAATATTTGCCCGTGTAAATGACCCCTAAGATTCACATGCAATTCCAGTTGGCTTCTGAATGAGGAATGGAAGTCACCATTTTGCCCTTTGCCTCAGACAGAAAAATGTCTTGGGCTGTCAACTGTTAGATAAGAAATTCAAAACCTGCTGTTTCTGATACAGGTCAGAGTGTCAAACATGCAGAGATTTTAGAATGAGACACTTCCGTCTTGCAGTTTTGAGGTTCTACTATGATTCAATGTAATCCAATGCAGCTAGTCCAATTTATACTAATTATCTGATTTCTTCAATATGCTAATTAAGATGAAGCATACTTACAGATTCTCTCATTAACATTTAAGAATCAAATCCTTACTTAAACCTAGTCAGAAAGAATGCCTTTTTTAAGGAGACTTTTATTGATGAAATGCATCAGTTTACATAAAAATAATGTTTCCTTCTTCCAGCTCATTTCTCATTAATAACATTTTGAAGATATTGTATATTGGAGAATACAAAAAAGGAGTTTTAGGCTTTTTTGAAATGCCAGTCACTGTCGATATCCCTGGTCTCCAAGCTGGTAATATTTTCAACTTTTAAAGTTTCATTTCACTGAAAATAGTCTATTAAAAATGGAGGGGCCCAAAAATGAATGGGCAGGGAATTTTGCTTGGCATTTATGGAAGATAATTATATGCCTCCAGAAATCTGATATGGGGATGGGGAAAGTAAAATATGGTAAATTCTTCAGGCTCTGAAATGTGTCATAACCATTGATATGGGATCTGAAATGTGGAATTGTCTCACATTCTGCCAAGATGTATTGTTGTTAACTGCCATCAAGTTGACTTTGACTTATAGCAACCTTATAAATGAAAGACCTCCAAGTAACCCTATCCCCACAAGCCCTGCTCAGGTTTTGCAGACTCAGGAACATGACTTCCTTGATTGAATCTACCCACATGTAGGCTTCCTCTTTTCCTATTACCTTTGATGTTACCAAGCATTATTGTCTTTTCTAGTGAGTCATGTCTTCTTGTGATATGACCAAAGTACAACAGTCTCAGTTTAGTCATTTTGGCTTCTAGGGAGAGTTCAAGCTTGATTTGCTCCAGGACCCACTTATTTGTCTTTTTTAGCAGTCCGCAGTATCTGTAGAAATATTCTCCAGCACCACATTTCAAATTAGTTGATTTAGAATTCAATGATATATCTTTACACACCAGGATCTTGTCTAGTTCCTTCATCGCTGCCTTCCAAGGTCTAGTCTCCTTCTGATTTTTTGACTGCAGGCTCCATTCTGATTAATGACTAGCCTAGTTATGGAAAATCTTGAACTATTTCAAGGTCTTCATCATCTACTTTAAAGTTATGTAAACCTTCTGTGGCTATTATTTTTGTTTTCTGAATGATCAGCCTTTGCACTTTCTTCCTTGACTCTCTTCAGTCATTGTTCCAACTGTTTGCTACTTTTTGCTAGTAGTATGGTATCATCTGCATATCTTAAATTATTGATTCTCTATCCTCCAGTTTTCATGTATCATTCCTCTGCATCTAATCCTGCTTTACATCTGATGTGTTCAGTTTACAAGTTAAATAGATAGGGTGATAAAATACAGCCTTGCATGGACACCTTGCCAATTACAAATCATTCAATTTTTCCATATTCTGTCCTGATGGTAGGTAGCCCCTTCTCCTGAGTAGCAGTAATGCACCAGGACAAGCAAATGTTGTGGCACACATATTTCTTTTAAGAACAATCCATAGTTTTTTTGTGATCTGCACAATCAAAAGGTTTGTTATAATCTATAATGTATAAAACACAGGCTGGTTTTCTTTTGTAAAATTCCTTGGTGCACTCCATTATCCAATGTATGTTTGCAATATTATCCCAAGTACATCTTCCTTTCCTGAACCCATCTTGGACATCTGGCATTTCTCACTCTATATATGGTAAAAGTCTTTGTTGTAGAATTTTGAGCATCACTTTGCATTCATGGGAAATTAATGAAATGGTCTGGTAGACTGCAATCCCTGGGATCCAATTTCTTGGGGATTGGAATGTATTTTGATTGTTTCCAGTCTGTGGGCCATTGTTTTGTTTTCCAGATTTGTTGACAAAGTTACAAATCCCAGAATTCCATAGCACTGAGGCGTGGAAGTTAAGGTGGTGTCAAACTGCATTATTTCTGCAGTGTGTCAGCAGCGTCAGTGTGAGAGCACGGCCTTGAAAAGTATGTGTATACTTTCCCCTCTTGTTAGATTTTTTTAATTTGAATGACACTCTGTGTACCTGTGGTTGATGCTTAATGTATCATGCTCAATTACATCCCCAGGGACTGCTTCTTGAAACATCATCCTTGTAACATCTCCTGAGATGTTAGATGTATAAACTTAACATGCCTACACTCAGTCATCTGTATGTCTCTCTACCAGTTTAGGCCTAACAAGCATTTATGCTATTTCCTGTTAGTCTTAGGACATTTTCACATGCCTAAAATACCCCCCCCCCCGAAGAAATCGGGACAGAAATATTTCTGTCCCGGAAGCAACGCCGCGGTTCGCACGCCCAGTCCCCTCTCCCGATATGCCGTCGTCGTCACACTGGGTTATTTCTTCCCTCTTCCAGAATATTTTATTAACGGCGAACTCCCGTTAGTAAAATATTCCGGAAGAGGGAAGAAAAAACCCAGCGTGATGACGATGGCATATCGGGAGAGGGGACTGGGCGTGTGAACCACGGCGCTGCTTCCGGGACAGAAATATTTCTGTCCCGATTTCTTCGGGGGGGGGGTATTTTAGGTGTGTGAAAATCTCCTTAGATGCACCATTTCTCTTCCTGCCTCAGTTAGCCTGAAGTTAGTCAAAGTTGCTTCATCCTCCATTTTGAAGCATGCTGTTATCACTCTCTCCTCCATGTCTGAAGATCACATGTTACAGAGCCTCTCACTATGAGAGGCTGTGAAACCTTTTATGCTTGTGAGTAGACCTACTTTACTCCTCCTCTTTTTCATTTATACCCTGCCTTTCTCTCAATAAAGGTAGCTAACAACATATTTAAAACAATAAAAATAAAAACTATGCAAGAGGATTAATAAAAGTATAAATATAAGATTTTAAAACAAACCATTCATAAAGTTAAAACATTAAACATTAAAATATTAAAATTCATTAAAAGACTATATACAATCCTTAAAAACAGATTTATCGTCTTTCACAATACAAATTCCATATTTATATGGTATTTTTGGGAATGTGGCACAGCCATTTCAGTTTCCATTACTGACCATGAATACTTACATACAGACACAGACATTAGGTCCAGAAGAGGGACTTAGAGATGGAAACTTTCTGGAAATTTTGAAGCCAATGGGGGGTGGGAGGGGGTGCAGGAACCCCCCTCCCCATACATTCAGAAAACATGGAAAAAAGTGATATTTCCATTCTTTACTGACTGAAAACCACCTTGTTATTTCAGGAACACAAAACAATGTGATACAATTATACAATTTTGTTTACCATAAAATTATCTCATCTGGTATATTTTTAAAAAATTGAGCCAGCATGGTATAGTGGTTTGAGCATTTGACTACAACTCTGGAGACCAGCATTCAAATCCCTGTTTGGCCATGGAAACCCACTAGGCACTGTTGAGCAAGTCACATTCTCTCAGCCTCAAAGGAAGGCAACTCCCCTCTGCGCAAATCATGCCAGGAATACCCCGTGATAGGTTCAGCCTTAGGGATGCCATAGGGATAGGTTCAGCCTTAGGGATGACTTGAAGGCACACAACAAAAGGATATTTTTTTAAAAAAATTACCATTACATTCAGACAATAGTTACAAACTGATTTCTCTTTTAAAAGCAGTTTTTTTTCTCTCTCTCTCTCTCCTTCCTTCCTTCCTTCCTTTTTCATTATCTCCTCCTCCTCCTTCTCCCCCTCTGTTTGTTACAAATAGAGTTCCTGAACAGTAAGGAACCACTTTGGCTTACCCACTTGATTAGGAACAGGCAAGTAAACCCAATAAAAACAAAATAAGCCATTGACTTTAGTAAAACGAAGATTATTTTTTTAATTTATTTTTTATAATAATTTTTTTTAAACTTGAAAAACAGAGTCTCATGACTGTTTGTCCAGTACAAAGGAGATAACAGAGTTAATATAATTAAACAGTATGAGAAGACATACATACACAAATCAAAAGAAAACAGTGCAGTGCAGCTCAGAAAACTGAACAAGCCGGGGAGGGCTTGGTTACATATGGGGAGAGTCACATAATACAAGAAATCTGTACCCATCCATGATTTCAAGCAGACATAAAGCCTTCACTCCCATAAAAAAGAACTGAGAAAAGGAAATCAAGGTTACATCTACACTGCAGAAATAATCCAGTTTGACACTGCTTTAACTGTCATGGCTCAATGCTATAGATTTCTGGGATTTGTAGTTTGTTGTGGCACCAGAGCTCGCTGACGCAGAAGGCTAAATATCTCACAAAACTATATATCCCAGAATCAGCCCAAGACCAGGAATTAGAATGCTGTGCAATATTTAATAAAGTCCCATCTATACAAGGGAAAAAAAATACGAACAGGTCCGATAAAGCAGGCATTTACAATGATGCAACCTGTCTTCACTGTCAAATGAGCCCTCCTAAACTCCACATGACCCCCTAGCCAGGATGGCAACTGTGAGTGATTTAGTCAGAATTTTAAATCTGCCACCACCATTTTTTTAAAAAAAGTTTCCCATGATGCGCACATGCGATATTTCGTACTTTTTTTAAAAAAAAAAGAGAGAGAAAAGGATAAAGAGAGAGGGTATAAGATCATCATTTGATTTACTTTCCGGACCCTCGCATAGCTGAAAATCCAACATGGTAGCAGCAGGCACTTTCCCTGTTTGCTAGCCCTGCCCCCATGCTAGTCCAGCCAATTGGATTGTGCTGCCTGTTCGTATCTGTGAGAATGTGAGTGTTCAAATGATCGTATATTATCATGTCGTACAGAACTTTTTTAAAAATCCAGACAAAACCCCAACGCTACACACATGGACTTTGCAGTGAACCTGGCTGCCCCCCTTCTGAATGACACGTATTTATGCACATGTCCGTATGAACAGATCGTCGTACGTTTGCATCCCGTTTTTATTATTTTCACTGTTTAGACAAGACCATAGTCTTAGGTCTTGTCTATATGAGTGGGGAACTATGAACATATTCAGAAAGGCAGATGTTCACAATGATGTGACCTGTCTACATGGCCAAAAGAGATGCCCTAAACGCTGCATGACCCCCTAGTGAGATGGCTGCTGCAAGTGACTTACTTGTGATTTTAAATCTGCCGCCACCATTAAAAAAACAACACACAGTTTCCCAGGGTACGCACAAGCAACACTTCGTATTTACAAATAAAGAATTTTTTAAAAAGAATATGAGATTGCCGTTTGATCAACTTACCGGACCCTTGCTTAGCATAAAATCTCACATGGTGGCCATAGCCGCTTTTCCTCTATGCTAGCCCCACCCCCTGTGCTTATCCAGACCATATAAACAGGACCTTACATAATAGTCTTCCTGATACAGAGTTTTTAGAAATATTTTTGGGAAATAAATATATGGGCACCTTTTCTTAAACATTTTATTCCTCATTCTAAAGAAAAGTAATCCAAACTCATTCTTTTTTTTTAATCTTCAAGTTTTCAGAGAAAAAAGGATTCAGAAAAAAATTGTTCTTTTTTTCCTTTTTGAGGGGAGAAGTCTTCATATCTCTGAGAGAGAGAGAGAAAGAGTGAACTGCCAGTCCTAGAAGTTTCAAGGAGCAGCCATTCACCATATAAACAGGTGGCAGCCCCTCCTCTGCTTTCTTTAACATAAAATTCATAGTTTTTCAAAGCTAGAAGTAGACATCAGGGCATTTCTGATTTTGTTTTGGCAGGGAGGGGCATTTTAGGCAATCCACAAAAGCAGAAAATTCCTGCCTGGACCCACTATGCTTGTGTGTGTGTGTGTGCTTTCAAGTCGCCTGCCAACATATGGCAACCCCATGAATTTCATAGGGTTTCTTAGGCAAGGAATACCCAGAGGTGTTTTTATAAGGATGTTCTGTGTCAAATGGGACACCATTTTAAGGGCATGGTAGGATCAAGGGGGAGTGAGTGATAGGAAGAATGTAAAGTTGGCTAAAACCAAGAACTGGAATATGATGTCTTGTACAACCACTCTCATTCTTTATTCTGAATTTGAGATGTTTCCAAAGGATTAATATTTTACAAACCACAATCAGTATCTTATTGCACTTTCATCATTTATTTAATATACTAAATCAATTGCTTTACTGTATTGCTTTATGAGAATTATGCAAAACATAGAACTTCTGTGAGCATCAATAGGAATATGCTACCCATCTTATTTCTTTCCTATTACAACGAATCCTTACTTTCTAGCATCATTAGAAAAAAATTGAACTGTTCCATATATTTTTTTTTGAAATATCGGAAACCATTTTTAAAAAAAACAGTTTCCCTTTTTATTTTTTTTCTTGCTTCTTTTTATAGTTAACTCTGCTATTTTGATGTTGAGATGAACCAGCAATGTTCATCATATAATTTTTATAAGGTTCTTTCATTTGTTGTTATTAACATGCTTACCCTTCCACCATTTCAAAGGAAGCCTACCAATAATGCCAAAGGAGGAGACAGGCTGATGAATCTCAGAAGTTTTGGAGATCACAGAAAGAGTCATCATATTGCCTGAATTCTTCATGAAGTTCACAGAGAATTTGGCAGGAGAAACTACAAACAAAACTACAAACTACAAACAAAACCAAAAGCCACAATATTTTATGCTAGTCATAAAGTCACTAAATGGCTTGATTTGGGGGGTCAGGTTCTTCTGCTTTGCTAAATGATGCTTCCATTTTACTGTGCTAGATCCCTCCGCTTAATGGGCTGAATCTTCTTCATTAAAATAAAATAAACCAACTAAAATAGACCCACTGAAATAAATCACTTAATGGTGGTGAGTCAGCTCATAAGTTAGGACTTGTCTAGATGAAAAGAAATAATGTTCATACCTGTGCATTATAGCAAATTTGCAGCAGCATCCTTTTCTCTCCATGGTCTTTCACAAAAACTATAGGCTGTAAAGCTCTCTGTGCTTGATGTTCACACAGCCACAAATCAAGATGGTGGCTGTGTTATATGCTCCTGCTGCTGTAGAATATTTTTCTTTGCCATCAGGACTATCGGGGGGGGGGGGAGACACTTGGAGTGGGAAAATGAAGGGAACCCAGCAGCATCTGGAGATGACGAGGAGGGTGGCCACCATGAGGAACAGGAGAAACCAAGCCACCAGCACTTCACCCATCCTGGTGGTGGCAGTGGCCAAATCTGGCAGCAATTGAAGGGATGGGAGAAGCCACCTGGCCAGCCACTAATTGTGGGGAAGGAGGAAGAGGGCAGTACTTCAACACTCCAGCTTCATCTCGCCTTCTCAGGCTGGGCTCCTCCTTCTCTCACTCGTGTCCCATGCCTGCCAAGCTCAATGTTTCCATGCTTTACACTTGTATAGAGGCCTTAAAGCCAGGGCTTGGGGTTAATGAGTTACAGCAACCTGTAATGCATTATTTTCTTGGGATAATGGGAGGAAATTTCATTGGTTTGTAAGAATAAATAAGTAAATCTAAATGTGGTTGAGTTTGTGAGCTATCAAGTAATATTTCTCCCTGTTATTCAATGCTCTCCTACTGTCCTAATTTGGTAGGGACTGTCCCATTTAATCCACTGTCATTTTTAAGCTCCTTTTATATTGTCCCAGTTTTTCTCCTCCTCCTCCCCCTTTACCTGTTGTCTTAAGCTTACTTCATTTGTACCAAACTGAGTTCCAAGGGAAAAACTAGTCTGTAATCAGTTAATTCAGTACAGGGAAGAAGACAGGAAGTGGTGAAATCTTTCCCATAGACCCAGACAAAATAAAACTGCTGCAACCTCTCCTAGGTTCTCTGTACTTTCTCATTAGTACTTTTGCCATCTTAACCACACTCTGATGTTGCTTGGCCATGCATGTCTTAGGACTTTATCAGATGCCCTAAATACGGTGTCATAAAGACGCCACATAAATGCAAAAGTGCACACATATCAGATGAAGTTGCCCTTTCGTGTTTATGTACTGGCCACAACCTGCACTTTTTAATGGATGACTGAAGCCATCAATTCATCCCCTGTGGTACTTTAGTGCCAGCATTGCTGGCCTGTAAAACCTCATGCCATTGTTCCCACATGTCTCTCTCTGGCTTTTCTTCGCAAACGAAGATTCAGGAAGGACTCATCCCGCGCTTTCTGCAAGCGCGCTGATGACTAAAAAGGCCAATCCGAGATAAACAAGTCCGGTTGCAAACAGCACAGCAGAAGGTCTCCTTGGGTGATGTTTTTGGGTTGTGATTCTTTCTGCGTTGTCGTTTCTCTTCAAGACTTGTTCGTCGTGAGTTCTCAAATAAGCCTGCAGCATTGTGGATAGTGCGTCTCCATGCCTCCCGATGCGAGGCCAGGGCGGACCACTGTTGGTGATCAATTTGGCCAAGCCTGAGATGTTGTTTCAGGGAGTCTTTGTATCGCTTTTTTGGAGCGCCCCTCTTACGCTGACCCGTGGCGAGTTCACCGTAGAGTAGTATTTTTGGGAGGCGATGGTCCTCCATCCTAGAAACGTGCCCTGCCCAGCGCAGCTGTGTTCTCAATATCATGGCCTCAATGCTGGTGATCCCTGCTTGCTCAAGGACAGCAACATTCGTCACATAGTCAGTCCAGTGTATATTTAGGATTGTGCGTAGACAGCGCTGATGAAAGCGCTCGAGGAGTTGTAGGTGGTGGTGATAGGTGACCCATGTTTCAGATCCATAAAGGAGGATAGACATGAATGCAGCATGAATGGCCAGTCTGGCATGAAAACGTCTGGGTGAGATCACGACATTAAGGTAAGTGACACAGTTTTTATGACCCTCCCCGGTTTTATGACCCACAGTTTTTAAGAGTGTGTATGTGGTTTTTAAAACTTTTTCTGTGTTCTTTTTGTTGTTGTTTTTGAATTTCCTGCCCAAGTGTCTTCTCATTGCCTCTTTCATTGCCCAGAAGGCTTTGGATGGGAGGCAAGGTAGGTGCAGCATAGGGAGTTCTTCTGCTGCCATAAAAATGGAAAAGTTATGCTGGCAAAAGAATGGGCTTTTGGGGGGTGGTGTGATAAAGGCGTTAGTTTTCAGCTCTGAAATGTGATTGAGTATGGTATTCATGAGTGTAGATGGGGTGGAGGATGGTCAATCCTCCAATTTCTGGAACTTTCAAACAAGGTTGTTGTGTCATATAAGAGTACAAAATCATGTTCCCTGCTCTCATGCAGCAGCCACATGTAGGTAGCTGTCCTTCCTACCCCACCCCTGAGGGTTTTAAAAAATCAATTGTTGCCAATGAGTATTTAAAAGCTCACATATGAGAAGAAGTTGATGATTAAAAATAGCAGAGGAGGGGAAGATTAAAGCTTTGGTTACTCACATGTAGTGGACCTGATAAGGCTTGCAGTTTGCTTACTCTGGAGCGAGGGGGAAAAGAGGAAGCTCAGTGGCATGGTACTTATTTAATGAAGCATGCAGTTCAGACCCCTCTCTCTTTTGGCTCTGTGTTGAAGATGTTCATGGCACAGCTGTGTTGTTCTTATGTGCCTTCAAACTGAGTCTGACTCATGGCAACCCTTGGGATTTTCTTCCAAGATTTATTCTGAGGATGTTAGCCATTGCATTCCTCTTAGTCTGACAGAGTGTAACTTGGTTTCCATGGCTGAGATGGGATTCAAACCCTTCTCTCTCAGAGTATATTCCAACACACAAACTACTGCATCATGTTGGCTTCCTCATGGCACAGTACAAGGGGATGCATTCCCACCTCTCTTTGTCCCACAGGAGGCTAGGTTGGCCCTTTTGTTCTCTTTTCACTGACAAGGGCCATTTTATTTAGAAAGGCTATGTTGGTCTATGTTGTGAGCTGTCTTGGGACCCATATAGAGAGAAAGGCAGGATATTAAATAAATAACTACATCTTTGCTGTGAACTGCTGGAATATACAGTCACCTGGTTGCCTTCTCTCCTTTTACTATGTTGTGACCTTGCTTCTTTTTTTTAGCCATGAGCCACCATAGACCCCACTGTCAGACCCCACTGGAATATTGTGCCCTGCCCTGGGCACCGCAGTTCAAGAGAAATGTTGACAAACTAGAACATATCTAACAGAGGGTGACCCAAACTGTAATATGGTCTGGAAATCAAGCCTGGTGAGGAATGACTTAGGGAGATGGGTATGTTTAGTTTGGAGAAGAGGAGATTGAGAGGTGACATGATATCCATCTTTCAAATTTCTGAAGGAATATCATGTAGATGATGGGGTGAGCTTTTGTTGTTGTTGTTGTGACTGACTGACTTGGCCTGGTTATTTGTTTTCACATGTGTATATTGTTAGCTGGGGGAGGGGGAGCTTGCTGAAACATGTTGAACTGCATTTCCTTTTTGTGGTGTAGTAACCCATCTGTATTTTTTCCTGTTATCTCTGTTTCTGGTACCAAATTACTTGTTAAGGAAGTAATGCCCAAGAATGTATCTACTTTGTTAACTGAGATATAACTGTATTCCAAAATCATACCACACAGCAAGGAAGGCCTTATCCCACAGTGTATTGACCCCAATGGTGGGATGCAGTGGAAGACATCTCTAGAAGACCTCAGTCTTCAAACAGGGATAAATAGGGAGAGGCGTATAAACCATATTATTCAGTTTTTTGTTCCTTTGTATGAGAATGGGTCAAGTAAGGATTTTCATAGAATCATACAGTTGGAAGAGACCACAAGAGCCATCCAGTCCAACCCCCTGCCATGCAGGATTACACAATCAAATTATTCCTGACAGATAGCCATCCAGCCTCTGTTTAAAAACCTCCAAAGAAGGAGACTCCACCACATTCCTTGGCAGTGTATTCCACTTCCGAACAGCTCTTACTGTCAGAAAGTTCTTCCTAATGTTTAGGTGGAATCTCTTTTCCTGTAGTTTGAACCCATTGCTCTGTGTCCGAGCAGCAGAAAACAAGCTTGCCCCATCCTCAGTATGACATCCCTTCAAATATTTAAACATGGCTATCATGTCCCCTCTCAACCTTTTCTTCTCCAGACTAAACATGCCCAGCTCCCTAAGCCACTCCTCATAGGGCATGGCTTCCAGACCTCCCACCATCCTGGTTGCCCTTCTTTGGACACGTTCCAGCTTCTCAATATCCTTCCTGAATTGTGTTGCCCAGAACTGGACACTGTATTCCAGTTGAAGTCTGACCAAAGCAGAATAGAGTGGCACTATTACTTCCCTTGATCTACACACTATACTCCTATTAATGCAGCCTAGAATCACATTGGCTTTTGTAGCATCTTTAATACAAAGTAGGAATATGTGATGGATGTGACTTCTACCACCAGGGTTCTAGAATCTTTGTCAGTATAATAGCCAAATTTTAACAGCTGACCAGTGTCATAAGAAGGTTTTTTGTATGCATGCAGTAGGACCTAAAAGATCATTTATGCTGACAGTTCAAGAATATAGAAGTGGCTGGGAACAGACTGTGGAATAAAGCTTTTTGTTAGCAATTTGCTTACTCTCTTATCTATTAAGCTGGAAGATGGGTCACATCTACACAATTCAATTTCCTTTGTTTGGTTTTTGCCCTTCATAATCTCATTCATCCATCTTCTACTTACCACATCTATGTGTTTGTGTGTGTGTGTGTGTATGGGGGGGGGGGGTGATGTCATCCAGCCATAAGGATCTGCAATGCTGGCCCTGGATTGGTATGGGTAGGATTCATTGTTTAGGTGCCCATTTTTACGACCTCCAGTGAATGCTGGAACTCAGGTGGGTTGCTGGGCAGCTAACAGACTGTGAAACTCCTGTGCTGTAGACTACCTGCTGCATCAATCCACTGACAAAAAAGCTTATCTTACAACAATGATGTGTTTCAGGTTTTGGTATCAAATGAAATCTTGTGGCGGTTCAGAATTTCATCTCAGAACAGAGTAGGAGGGGTGACTTCAGAGAGATTTCATGTTTCAAATTGACTGCAAGAGCTTTTATTGGTGTGATCTTCTGCTGATTTTGATCTTAATTGTCTTTTAATGGATTTCTTCTAAAGGGATTTAATTCTATCTACTATTCAATTGTATTTGAATAACTATTTATATTTTTCCTTCTCTCTTTGTAAATGTTTTAACTGTATTTGTTATAAAGGAACAAGATTTTATGTTATTTCATGCTATTTTATTTTTATGATGCTTTCTTCCAACCTGGGACCCAAGGCAGCTTAAAAAGGCTAAAAACAAGATGAGCTAAAAACCTGATGATATAGAAGTTTAAACATAATTAAATGTAATGATGATGGTTATGATGATGGTCCCACAGTTTTCCACATTTTCTCTACATTTGTTCAGGTCTATTTTTCACCTTCTCCTCTTTTTGTGTACTTCTGTACTGAATACTTTAAAAGAACCAGCCACAGACTCAAATGTAAGAGTTTAATAAACATCTCTTTTTGGCTCCAGTCTTCTCACTGTACCTGTTTTCTCAGATAGTTACCAACACTGCCATACAGGCCATCTTTAAGAACCTTATTACAGGCAAAATCCAAAAAGCAGGAAGACCTCCATCTCCGCAACACATTTTAAAGTTTTAAATGTTAAATTATCAAAAGGTCAAGTCTCCCTGGACCTTGAAGAATAATTTTAGGAAACTTGAAACTTACATCTTGTTAAGAAGACAAGGATGTTCAATGTACTTTTACATCTTAAGACGTGTGTTTTATAACTTCCACCCCACATCCAAATGTTACAGGAAGGTATGATTAGTTCCAAAATTGCTGATTTGAACTTTGCAAGCATATATGAATGGGGGAAATTGCTTGAGAATGTATTTCTAATGTTAATTATAGGTCTAATTAGAAGTCAGCCTTCTACTCACATAAACTTTTTGTCACATTTGGCCTCTCAACAAAATGAGGTAGATTAGTTCCCACTGGTCCATCCCAAGCTGCCCAATGAGTTGGGTGAACATGCCAACCTGGTCTGTATTATTTTTTTTAAGTATTTATACCCCACTCTTCAGCCACAGAGGCTCTCCAAGCAGCTTCCAGTAGCACCTATACATCTACACCACTTTTTATAGCCTACTAGGCACTCTCCAAGTGGTTTCCAATGTGTGTTAGCTAATTGCCCCCAAGAAGCCAGAAACACATTTTACCGACCTACAAAAGGATGGAAGGCTGAGTCAACCTTGGAGCCCTGTAGGATTGAACTTGCAACATTGTGGCTGTAGTACCAGCATTTAACCACTGCACCACCAGGGCTCCTTTGTTTTCTTTTTTTTAACACACTATTACAGAGACTGGTTGGATGAGGCTGTGGGTTTGTGTCACTCTCTCCCAGCTTAGCCCACCATGTTTCTCTGGGCAGCAGTGATGAAGATCTAGGGAGCTGCAGTGGTCTGTCATGATCCATGCAAATTCAAGTAATAAGGTGCCCTATCCCACAGACTGCAGGGTCTGAGTGTGTGCACTTAAAGGTGGGTGACTGGGACAGAACGGGGATTCTGTAGGTGTACTGTCCACCCTGCTGCTCGTCTCTCTTCATGAACTGGTCTAACAGTTGGTGCTGGAGTCCTCTTAGCTTGTGGTGCTGGGGAACTTCAACATCCATGCCAGAGTGCCTTGGGACTTCATGTCCTCATTGACCACTATGGGCTGTCCCAAGTGATTTCT
The DNA here is from genome assembly GCA_030847615.1 of Gambelia wislizenii. Classification (NCBI taxonomy): domain Eukaryota; kingdom Metazoa; phylum Chordata; class Lepidosauria; order Squamata; family Crotaphytidae; genus Gambelia; species Gambelia wislizenii. The sequence goes on from JAUMIR010000004.1 coordinate 26,115,200, forward strand.
GGCCCCACTCACAATGCTGGGGACAGTCTGGACCTTTTCTTCTGTGCTGGGTAGGATGATGGTGACTTGGGAGTTGGGGAACATTCTATAGTTTTGTTTTCATGTACAGATCACAGCCTTCTTGGTAGCTGTTCCCAAACTTTGAGATACCCTCCCTAGACTTTTGAAAACTGATTGGGGTGGGCTTTTAATGATGTGTGGTGCTGTTTTAAGGTTTCTGTGTTGTCTTTTAATTACTTTTAATATTTAATGTTATTGAAGATTTTTATAGTGTTAAACTGTATTGTTTTTATATATGTTGTGAGCTGCCTTGAGTTTCATTATTGAGACAAAGGTGGGATATATATGAACACTTACTCATATGTATAGATATGCAAAGGGATCTTGTAGCAACTTTGAGACTAGAACTTTATCAGATATGGCAAATATAGTTATCATAACAATGCCCAGTGAATGCGAAAGGGCGCCTGTTTCCACAACAGCATGCTTTCACAATTTTATATTGTCCATAAGGCATTCTTTTTTATTAACAGGCCAAGCCGTCAATTGATCGGCTATGGCTTTTTTCATGTAATTGTGAGCATGTGAAACCACACCCTGTTCTGCTGGTGCAATTTCAGCATTAATGGGCAGCCCCTGCAAGAACACTTCTGGGTGACAATGTGAAAACTAGGTATGGGATGCTCTTTTTATGAACCTCCCCATTTTGCAGGCAAGTTTTAAAATGTGTTTCAATGCTTGTATGTCCATTTTGTTTTTTAATTTAGCTGTTTTTAAACTTTTAAGCACATTCATGTCTTCCCACGAGAACCGCTGAATTCACATACACACACCAATGCGGGAGTCTCTCTGGCTTTTCTTTGCAAACGAATATTCAGGAAGGACTCATACTGCGCTTTCTGCAAGTGCGCTAATGACTAAAAAGGCCAATCTGAGATAAACAAGCCCGGTTGCACAAAGCACAGCAGAAGGTCTCCTTGGGTGATGTTTCTGGGTTGAAATTCTTTCTGTGTTGTCATTTCTCTTCAAGACTTGTTCGGCGTGAGTTCTCAAATAAGGCTGCAGCATTGTGGATAGTGCATCCCCATGCCTCCCGATGTGAGCCCAGGGCGGACCATTGTTGGTGATCAATTTGGCCAAGCCTGAGATGTTGTTTCAGGGAGTCCTTGTATCGCTTTTTTGGAGCACCCCTCTTACGCTGACCCGTGGTGAGTTCACTGTAGAGTACTATTTTTGGGAGGCGATGGTCCTCCATCCTAGAAACGTGCCCTGCCCAGCGCAGCTGTGTTCTCAATATCATGGCCTCAATGTTGATGATCCCTGCTTGCTCAAGGACAGCAACATTCATCACATAGTCAGTCCAGTGTATATTTAAGATTGTGTGTATACAGCGCTGATGAAAGTATTCAAGGAGTTGTAGGTTGTGGTGATAGGTGACCCACGTTTCAGATCCATAAAAGAGAATAGACAGTACAATGGCTCTATACACACTGATTTTTGTGCTTCGCCTCAGGTGTTTATTACTCCAGACTCTTATGTGAAGTCTTCCAAATGTGCTATATGCCTTTGCTAATCTGTGATTGATCTCTTTGTCAATCTTGGCATCTCAGGAGATGATGCTTCCCAGGTAGGTGAACTGCTGAATGGATTTGAGCATAGATTTGCTGACGGCAATGTGGGGATGGTGGTGTTCGTCCTGTGGTGCAGGCTGGTAAAGAACTTCTGTTTTCTTCAGGTTGACTTCTAGCCCAAACAGCTCTGCAGCTGTTGCAAAGCAGGATGTTAGACACTGCAGAGCTGCTTCTGAGTGGGCAACAAGGGCAGCATCATCAGCGAAGAGCAGCTCACGGACTAGATAGTTTAGAGTCTTAGTGTGAGCCCTCAGACGGCTTAAGTTAAACAAGCTACCATCAGTACGGTAACGTAACTAGATGCCGTCTTCTTCTTCAAACTCTGTTGTAGCCCTTTAGAGCATCATGCTGAAGAAGATTGTAAATAAAATTGGAGCAAGAACACAACCTTGCTTCACTCCATTATTTATTAGAAAGGGCTCTGAAAGAGCATCACCATATCTGACTTGACCGTGCTGGCCCTCGTGTAGCAAGATAATCATTTTAAGGAATTTGAGGGGACATCCTAGTCTTTCTAGGATCTGCCACAGATCTTTTCTACTCACAGTGTTTAAGGCTTTGGTGAGGTCGACAAATGTTACATAGAGACCCTTGTTCTTCTCCCTACATTTTTCTTGCAGTTGTCTAAGGGAAATACCATATCTGTAGTACTCCTATTGGCTCTGAAGTCACATTGGCTTTCAGGGAGAAGTTCTTCTGCAATAGTAGGAACTAATCAGTTTAGGAGTATCCTTGCAAGGATTTTTCCAGCAATAGAGAGCAGTGTTATGCCTCGATAGTTTGAATAATCGGATTTTGCTCCTTTTTTTCTTGTATAGGGTGATGATGACTGCATCTTGGAGATCTGAGGCAGTTCCTCTTTTCTCCAGCAATTCACAAGGAGTTTGTGGAAATTATCGTGAAGTGCATGACCTCCGTGTTTCCAAACGTCAGGTAGGATTCCATCAATCCCAGATGCCTTGCTGTTTTTCAGCAGTGGTATGGTCTTAAGGATCTCTTCCAAAGTGGGAGCTATGTCCAATTCATTTTTCATTGGTTTTTGTATCATATGTTGGATAGCTGAGCCTTGGCCTACTCGGTTGGCACTAAAGAGACTTTGAAAATGTTCAGCCCATCGATCCAGGATGGAGGCTTTATCAGTAATTAATGTTTGACCATCTGTACTGTATAAGGAGCTTTGGACCTGATAAGTAGATCCAAATATTGCTTTAAGAGCTTCATAAAATCCTCTAAGATCACCCAGATCTGCACAGCGTTGTGGCTTTTCTGCTATATTGATCCACCACTTGTTCTGCATGTCTCAGAGTTTTTGTTGAAGTTTACTACATGTGAGGCAGAAAGCTGCTTTTCTTACATGGCAAGTTGGCTGGGTGAGGTATGCCTGGTGAACAGTTATCTTCTTTGCCAACAGCTCCTGTATCTCTTGGTTGTTTTCTACAAACCAGTCTTGATTTTTCTTGTGGGAGAACCCGAGGGATTCTTCCGCAGACTGAAGGATACTGTTTTTGATATGTTGCCAAAGCACTGTAGGAGAAGGATCTGTAAGATGGTCTTCAAGTTTCATTTGTAGATTTGCCTGGAAGTTGTCTCTCATGGTAGCTTGTTGAAGATTGTTGACTTGGAGTCTCCTCTTTAAGATGCCACCCCTCTTAGGTTTGAACTTAAGATGAAGATTTAGTTTACATCTTACGAGGCGATGATCTGTTTGGCATTCTGCACTTGGCATCACTCGGGTATGATGGACATCACAAATGTTTCTCTGGCGGACTAGAACATAGTCAATGAAGTGCCAATGTTTGGATCGGGGATGCATCCAGGTTGTCTTCAAGCTATCTTTCTGCTGAAAGATTGTGTTTGTAATAGTCAGCTGTTGTTCTGCACAGAACTCTAGCAGGAGACGTCCATTATCATTGCAATTTCCAACACCCATGCTTGCCTAAGACACCTTTCCAGGCTTTGGAGTTCTTTCCTACTCTGGCATTGAAGTCACCAAGGATAATAATTTTATCTTCTATAGGGAGTTTTTGTATGAGTTGGCGTAGGTCTGTGTAGAATTTGTCTTTCTCTACAGGGTCAGCTTGCATAGTTGGGGCATATATACTAAAGATAACAACATGTGGGAGGCGTAAGGAAATGATGCGATCAGAGTGTCCTGTTGGGGAAGTTTCGAGTTTGGAGGCAATGGAGTTTTTAATCATAAAGCCTACTCCTGAAAGATGTTTTTTGGTTTTGGGTTTGCCAGACTAGTAAAGTGTATAGCCAGCGTCGTGTTCTTTAAGGTTGCCTTCCTCATGGAGATGAACTTCACTAAGAGCATGATGTCAATATTAAGTCGTGATAGTTCATGGGCTATTAGAGCAGAACGACATTCAGGCCCTCCACTGTCTTCAGAGTCTCGCATGGTTCTGATGTTCCAGCATGCAAGCATCAGTTTATTTACACCTTTGGAGGCCAGTGTGTGCCTTTGTTTCTTTGCATTGGTTTGACCGCATCAGAAGATTCCCGTTGGCCGCGGCTAGCCAACCAGGTAGATGGGGATGAGCTTTCGTTAGGCCACCGTTTCTAGGCCCCTCTCCATATGGAGCAAGCAGTGCTCTCCTTAAAAAAGGCTGCTTGGTTGTTCAGGATGCTGCCAAACAAGACTGTCATCTCCCGAGTCAGCCTCGAGCGACCAAATTCCTGAACCACCTGCATGCAGGGTTGGGTCTGCATCTTCCAGTGCATCTTTACACCTGCCATTTCATCCCTTGTCTATCGCTACAAGGCTTTTTCGGAACTGGATTTGTCCTTTGAGCCTGTGCAATGGATTTTTCTTGTGGAGCACAGCGTGCACAGAACTGGCCTCACCCTTTAAGCCAAAGGTTCATCTGCTGTGGCCTTGGAAGCATGGACGGTAGCAGCGAGGTCCTCGGGTTGTAGGTTTGATTAGAGTTTCCTTCTCTTGGATGGTTGACCTTACAGGGTTGAAAATGTTATCTGTAATTTTACTTCCTCTTTTGTTCCTATCTTGAACTTCAAAGAGAAAGAACCTGCTTCATTATTTCTCCCAGTTCTCATCTACCCTACCAAAAAAATGTCATGCTTTCCATTTTTTCTTCCCTTATATGAGAATCTTATCTCCTTTTCTTTCTCTTTCTTTATTTTGCTAATTACTGTGTACATCTCAGCAGATGTTCCAGGGTTAAGAGCTTCACCATTCAGTTTCCTGGGATCATTGAATAATGTTTATGAAGTCTCCAGTGATAATGGAGGAGGACCATCTGGGTGCAAAACAGATCATACCCATCCAATCTCCTCTTAGTTCATTGAAGTTCGTTGGCCGTGAGCCAATAAAAGAAAAGAGGTTTTCCCATCCTTCTTGTGTTGCATCTCTCTCTCTCTCTCTCTCTCTCTCTCTGGCTTTTCTTTGCAAACAAAGATTCAGGAAGGACTCATCCTGCGCTTTCTGTAAGTGCGCTGATGACTAAAAAGGCCAATCCGCAGTGGGTCTTTCTTTCTGCTGAATGGAGGACACAGAGTTAAGAGCACCAAAGTCTAATAATAGTGCTTTTAAAATATATTGAGCCGTGGAAGCAGGGCAGGATTTTAGTACAGCAGGGAAAACTGCTATCAATAAAATATTATTTCTCTAGTTCAGAAATGAAAACTGAAATGAAAACAACTCTGATATTAAGAACAGGGAAGTGAAGTCTCATCCTATCCAGATTGACTCAGAGGTAAATACTGTTGATTTCAGTGGGTGTTATGCTGAAGAAATTTTGCATAGGATGATTATTGAGGGCAACCCCAGTACCTGCTGGGACTGGCAGGAGTTTTCCCCACTGTGATAAATTGGAGCTGATGAGATTATTATTCTCTGTGTTGCTTTGTTCATTAGCTAATCCAGAAAACATCATTTAGGACTTGTCTACACAGGCCAAATAAAATGATCTCACGTTGTTTTCATAGCAAGCCGTGCAGGTGACAGTACAGCTCAAATCCAGGTCTTTCCGTACCTTAGGGCTTTAATCCGGACCAAAAAAGAGTTGGGATTTACTCTGGATTTGAGTAGAAAATCCAGGTATTTGCATGCATCTGTGGACTGCAGTCCATAGCGATGTTGGTGTGGGACCAGCATGGGAAAAGATTCAGCAGATGGGCAGAAGAGATCGGGAGGAAGCTCCCTGGGCCAGGTGATTAGCTGAGCTTTCCCATCAGGAAATGCCTCTTCCCCTGTTCCATTTTCACTTTTTAGTGGTTCCTTCATCACCATTTATCTTGCATACGTGGCAGTTGTTTGGAGAAGTGCATGCCAGCATACCCATATCATTAGTTGTGAGTACTTCTGCTGAATAGGATATCCAAAGCCCCTCTGAGCTGTGGGAAAAGGCAAAGGCAATGCAGACATGCGTGCATTTGCGTGCATGGGGGGAGGCGAAAAAATGGAGCAGCCATGGCCGTGAGGCTGTGCATATTGCAATTTAATGGACTGGGGTGAGTTCAGAAAGCAGAACTGTATGGACAGTGCTCCTGAACTTGTCTCGGTGTGTGTGGCAATTGCGCGGAGAAGCCTGTAGTCACTGCAGATCAGGGAAACCAGAAGGTAAGCTAGATTTTCCTGTTAGTGGAGACGAGCCCTTAAACTGAGGACCACAATTATTAAAATTATATATTTAGCCTTTATATGTCAAGTTATAATTGCACATTCTTTTTGTAGCATTCCCAGTCTTCCATAACTTTCACTAAGCTCTGTGTTGGAGGAGGTAAAAGGGGGTTGATTGGGGTCCAGCGCTGGCTATGTCCAGGTTGTTCATGCCACATTACTGCAATAGGTCAAAGAGCAAACAGTTCACATTACACAACTGCAGTACCAAGTACAGAAAAAGAGAAAGCTAGGAAGTGTGGAGAAAAACACAGGCCTCCATTTTGTATCATTGTGTGGATAGAGGGATACTTTAAATTTTCCTGTTGCCTCAGTATCAATCCTGATTGGCTCCCCCACAGGTATAAATTGCCCCTGCAAGGGAGTGTGTCCATGTGTTCCACTTTAGAAAGGATAATCCTCTCTTTGAAGACATTCTCTGTTATAGGTTGGGTGACAATGACTTTCAAGTTTAGACTATTGTATAATAACACCCACCCGTGGGTTTCCCAATAGCCAGGAAACCCTGTTGGGAAGAATAATATTTCAGATAAACTTTCATGCAGTTTTCTCCCAGTAATCAGACACCCCAAAGTGCTCCGCAGGAGTTTTCTATGCAGAAAGCCATGTAGGGATTTTATGATTTTTTAAAAAGTTTCCTGCACAGAAAACGTAAGGGTCCCCCACCCCCGAGATATATATATATATGCATGCAGAAAACACTTCAGGATGCTTGAATGTGGGGAGAATACTGTGCATGATTTTTTTTTCTTGTGGGAAATGGGAAGAAAGCTACAGTAATGATCCATCTTTGTATTCCAGCATGAATCTTTGCAGTCAAGGATTTACATCCTAAATTTATTTGAAATAGCAAAAAAGTAAATAAAAAAGTATTGATGCTAAAATTTCTCAGGGCCCTTTCACACTGCACAATTATAGTGGTACTAGCTGTACATGGCATAACATATGCTGTAAAAAACACTCCCCAAACAATGCCCGGTAGACCTCACAATAGCCCTGTAAGTTAGGCTGGTGGGTTTTTAAATTCCTCCTCCCCCTTCTCAGTGTTCCATACTTTTCCTGGAATTGCTGAGGGTAATTTGCTCTGTTGTCCTGCCACTGCTGTGGCTGCTGTGGTGGCTAATTGACTGCCTTGGTCCTGTTGCAGGTGGCCACTGCCACCACCATTTAACTGTCTGGGTCCTGTCACAGGTGGCTCATCGCTGCCATCACCACCGTCACCAGTTGACTGTCTCGGCCCCAATCTGGGCCACAAATTGAATGGCAGAAGTGGATTGTGAGGTGGAGAAGAAATCTGCATGTGGGTGATGATTGGTTGGGTGTGTTTCCTGAGCAGCCAATCAGCATACTGGGAAAGGCAACATACCCAAATGAATTAAATATATAGATAGATGATTCCAGTTTAACTGCCATGACTGTATCTTATTGAATCCAAGGATTTGTAGTTTGGTGAAGCATTAGGTATCCCCTGCTGATACTTCTAAATTGCTCTCCCTAAACTGCAGATCCCACAATTCCACAAGATGAAGCCATGACATTTAAAATGGAATCATAGTGCTATAATTAGGTAGTGTGGAAGGGCCCTCAGTGTCCATTTCATTGAATTTCTCCCAATCCTGCCTACAGCCTCATTTCAAAAATGAAAAGTTTCTGCATGTGATTTCTTCTCAGTAGTGGGAAACCAAAAGATACATGTACACTTTTGCTAACACTCTATACCCTCTAATTGTCATGATCTGGCAGGGACAGTCCCAGTCAATGCTCTGTTCCAATTTTTCAGCTCCTTTTAAAATGCCCCAGTGTTCCCTTCTTTCTTTAGTTTATTTCCACTGGTGCAAACTGAGTTTAGAATTCAAAAGAAGTTTGCACTCAATTAATTCGGGGGCTGGGGGGAAAGGGAGGGAGAGGGGGGAATCTTGCCCTTCCCAGTAGGCTGAGGCAAAAACAAACTGATGGAGCCTCTCCTAGCTTGTCAGTTCTTCCGGATGAATAACCTTTGCCATCTTGACCATTCTCTGATGTTGCTTGTCCATATGTTTTCCGTTTCTGATCTGTGAAATGTTGGGAGGTCTTGCAGACAATAAATTCGATTTTCCCCACATACCTAATTTGTAGGCATGTGCAGTAGAGATGCAGTGCATTCTACTCTCCCTCAACCTCTGGATATTATGGTGAAAGAATTAATTTCTGAAGAATGGCTAAACCAGTAAGGTATGTTCACAACATTTTAAGAAAGTAGAGTGAGGAGGATGGTAAGGAAACAATGTTGGAAGGGGGCAAGGAAACAAGAGCGCAGTTGTGACAGTGATTTACTAGGGGCCTGGTAACCAAACAGGAGTTGCCCCTGATAAATACGACAAGTCAGAACATATGAAGATGCTATTCAATACTTTGGCACATTTCCCCATCTTTCCTTAGGATAAGACAGAAACACCACTGTTTCTGCTTCTATTCACATATATTATCACAAGTCCTTTGATTTTAACCATCCGCATGAGCCATGGCACTGCTCCAGTGGAAGCCAGAGTTGAAAAAACACATCTTGCATTTACTCATGCTGAAAAGCCTATTGTGATAAGAGGTTTTGGCAAAGACTTTGCAAAGACTGCTGTGAATGAAGCTTAATAATTTGATTTGCTGGTGTTCCTCTTGCCTTGTTTACACACAGTTCAGCAAGCTTGCTGTCATTCAGCAGGCACCTTGGAAAAACGAGAAAGCAAACAGATTACAAAGATGAATGCAAATGGATGGGATTATTTGTGCTGGTTTTTTTCTCAGACATACCCAACAGCTATGAATATCAGATAAGAATTCACAAACACAAACAAGTAATGGCTGCTTCTTACACTTTTCAAAGGAACTCCCTCTCCCTGGACTTATTTATCCAGGATTTATTTGACCCATTGTATCTAAGCAGCTTCCAGGGGATAAAAAAAATGTAAAACATTGTTTGCCTAAACTATATTGGCCTGCAGCCTAGGTAATTCCTGACTCCAGATTAGAAAATCCCCCTAACTGTTCCAGTTTCGCAGGAATAGTCCCAATTAATCTTCTGCTGTCCCACCTTTTTTAGCTGCTTTTAAAATGACCCAGTTTCTCTCTGCTTCTCCCACTTTCCCCCTTCAGCTTACTTACATTACTGCAAACTGAGTTAAAAAGTGGTTGACATTCAGTTAATTTAACAGGGGGATAAGGATGGGAAGAGGCAGAATCTTGCCCTTCCCAGTGGGCTCAGACAAAGGTGAATTGCTGTAGCCTCTCCTAGCATGTGTTGTGGTCTCTCTCATTAATAACTTTTGCCATCTTTGGTCCCAGTCTGATGTTTCTTGGCCACACAGGTCCCAGTTTTCATCTGTGAAAGGTTGGAGAGTATGAAGTAGACCCACTGAATTTATGGGATTTAAATATGTGTTGATTTATCATCATTCAATGGGGGTTCTATAGTTGGCCCTACCTAAAAGAATACAGCCCATTAAGTAAAATGTAGGCATCATGTAGCCAAAGCAGAACTAGCCCCAGTTTTCATTTGTTAAATGTTGGAAGGTATATTAGAGAAAATCCAAATGAACATTTTAATTTACCTACGGTTGACACACTATTCAATGATTGATAGGTCTACTCTAACTTGGAGTAACCAACATGATTTTGAATATGATTTCCCACTCACAACCCATTATCAGGATCCTAAAAATCAAGCCTTGCTTTATTAGCTAGGCCACCATGTGTGTTCTTTACTGACTTCTGAAGGGGAAAGTGAGAGGTTGTCCATGAAATGCACAGCTATAAATGGGTGACACCTGGCTTGAAGGCAGGACATGTGAAAGGGATCTAGGAATCTTAATGGACCACAAACTGAACATGAGTCAGCATTGTCATGTGGCAGCTAAAAAAAAAAACAGTGGGATTCTAGGATGCATCAATAGGACTATAGTGTCTAGGTCAACGGAAGTAATAGTGCCACTCTGTGCTTTGATCAGAACTCACCTGGAATACTGTACCCAGTTCTGGGCATCACAGTTCAAGAAAGATATTGACAAGTTGGACTGTGTCCAGAGGACAGTGACCAAAACGGTGGCAGGTCTGGAAGCCATGCCATATGAGAAGTGGCTTAGGGAGCTGGGTATGTTTAGCCTGGAGAAGAGAAGGTTAAGAGGTGACATGATAGCCATGTTTAAATATTTGAAGGGATGTCATACTGAGGATGGAGCAAGCTTGTTTTCTGCTACTCCAGAAACAGAACAATGGACTCAAGCTATAGGAAAAAAGATTCCACCTAAACATTAGGTAGAACTTCCTAACAGTAAGAGCTGTTCGACAGAGGACTGCAATGCCTCGTAGTGTGGTGGAGTCTCCTTCTTTGGAGTTTTTTTAAACAGAGGCTAGATGACCATCTGTCGGGAGTGCTTTGATTGAGTATTCCTGCATGGCAGGGGGTTAGACTAGATGGCCCTTGAGGTCTCTTCCAACCCTATGATTCTATGACACCAAAATAAGGTAGAACTATTCTAAATGAAAAGTATTCTGAATCAACAAAAACTTTAGAAGCTGCAGAGTTATTAACCCCTTAGGAATTTCAAGAAAAAGCAGATTAAGCATTGTCAGAGCATTCTGAACCCATCATCATCTAACTGGAACTTTCTACTAACAACAATAACAATTAAAATGTAAAGAAAAGGTTCATCGCAAATAGTTTTTCTTTGGTGCTCGCTTGATAATTTTTCCATTATGTCTCAAGGACTGCTTTCTTGATTGGTTAATATATCTCCAGCATCCTCCTATGATCCACTATATGTTGTTATATGCTGCTCTTAAGTAGATTTTCCAAAACTGCTATAAATGCTAAGATGTATACTTGCTTCAGTGCCAGACTGCTCAAGGCTAACATCTGAACCAGCACTATGTCATTAAATAAAGTGCTATCTTCAATGCACTGTGCCTCCATCCTTGAACTCCAAATTGGACAAGTTTCCCCTTCAATACTCCCCTCCCCTTTGGTTGTTTTAAAGGACTTGCTGGAAGTGTGTGTGTGCACGCACACACACACGCATACACACACACACATATATCCCAAAGTACTGAATTACATCCATATTCAAGTGCATGCAATTGGTAGTACTATCCTTACTGTTAGGAATAGTAAGGAAACTGCTTCAATCAGCAACTTCCAGGGGAGGGGAAGAGCCCCACAACCCTATTATTTGGGTGTTTTTCACACTGCACAATTATGACAGTTGGATACCACTATACATAACTGTCATACCTGCATCTCATGGAATTCTGGGATATTTAGTGTGAAAGGCACTAGTGTTGCCCTAAATGCTCAGGGGTCTTAAGGACCCTCTAAATATTGATGTTCATTTGGGGAATTAATATACTTGGCTATGCAAGAGGGGACATCAGATAACAGGACCTTTTGACATATGTATACCGGTAATAAGAAGGAGATGTTAAGCTAGATAGTACAATTATTTGGCCTTTATTTGAAAAAAACAATAATGATAACATTCACACACACACTCGGGCTTCAAGCATTCATGAAAGGCTAGTGAATAAAGTATAAAGTATTGGGATAGAGGAATAGAGAAGTGAGGTTGTTTTTTTGGTGATACGACACCTGTCCTGTAGAGCAGAGGTTCCTGCAGCAATAGACTCCAGAGTTGTGCTCTGAGGGTCTGTCAGCAAACTGGCAGTATGGATGTAGGAGGAGGAGCTGTAGAGGAGCTGGTGTTGTTTTGAAAGGGCTTTTATAGCCAATAATTCCCTTCAGGGGATGGGATTTAGAGTGAAAGTCAGTGCTTCTCAGAAATTCCCAAGGTAAGACAATGAACACTCCAGATATGGTAATGACTCTTAATGTGTGGACACTTTGTAATTGAATAGAGAAAGCAACCATGATTGTTTGGGGGAAAGTAGAGGTATGAGGGCTCTTTACAGACTTGAGTATCTCAGTTTAGGCTGATGGGATTAGCCAGATATTCAGGCAAGAAGTTGCCCTATGTTAACCTTTCTTTGGAATTTGGGCTGGCCTCTCCTTGGTGCATACCTGACTTGAGTCTCAGTGCTTGTCTTTTGGGATTCCTGGTTCTTGGGAGTTCCCAGTTTACTGGCCACACTGTGCGGAAGGCCACATTTGGCCAAATTATTAAATATTGCCAGTTATTACAGATATGGGGCAGGGGGTGTCAGGGTAGGTAACACTAGAAAAGAGAATTCCAAACACTATTGATCTGGAAGGTCTGATCCACTCAAATGCTGTTCAGTTTTGGTCCAAAGGATACATTCAAGTAATACTAAGTTACTGAGAGCACAACATATCACTTTATTGGTGGCAAATAGTTGGGGAAAAGATTCAAAATGAGAAATAATCAAAGAAAATTATCTCCTGTCTCTTTGGCTTAATGCTGACACAGCCTCAAGTACGGATGATCCGTGGGTCTGCCCTGCTGGATGTTATCTTGTTATCTTAGCTCCAGATGTGTCTTTAAGTTATTTAAGGCACCAGCATTTCCCTTTCCAAAGACTGGTACAAAAGAACTGTCTTCCAGGTAGGCTTTATATAGGGGCTTATCTGCATGAGAAGAAATAATGCAGATTGAGGCTCATTCTCGCAAACTCGCAGCAGTGCTAATTTGTCTCCATGGTTTTTTGGCAACATCAAGTGTATGAGAAGCTATCCACATTTGAAGTGGACATGGAGCCTGTGAATCAAGATGGTGTCTGAGAGTGAATTACTCACATTATTATTCTCCACAGGTGTTATTGCTGCTTAAAAAGTATACTTTTTAAACTTGTAATTCAAAGGTGTGTAAGTGCAATCTTCTGCTTATAAAAAGCTCTTTGGTCATCTCAGTGCAACAAAAAAGCACACACTTGATAATATGAAATGTGAAATGGTGCTTCTGGCCCCTTCCTTGCCGGAAAGCCAACTCCCTGCCTGCACGTCCAACCAATCCACTGTTGACTTCTGCCTTCGTTAAGAATGCACAGCATTCCTAATTGGATGTCCAAATGAGCAATAATGTGCATATGCGTATATTATTTTTAAAACTTCATGAAAATCTACAAAGGCTCTTCTCACACAATATATGGGACTTTTGGCCCCACGCCTTCTGAATACCACAAATCTCATTTGGATCTTGTTGGGACAAAAGATATTGTCTGCAAATTCTGTGAGGAGTATTTTCACCATCTAGACAACCCCATAAATTGTAAAGGTTGGCTTTTTAGAAGCTTTGACATAATGCTGGTTTACCCATCTGCAAGCCTGAGTCCCATGGAAAACCTTGCCAACCTGCAAACAAGAATTCCTAGTCCATGCAAAACCTTTCCAGTGTGCAAATGAGAGTTCCTGTTCTATGAAAATCCTTGTCATAGGATCAATTTGGCAGATGAACAACAACAAAAAAGCAAATCAGAGCAACCTACATGGATCTCTCACCACCCCACCTATCCTCACAACTCCTCAGTAAGAACAAAGAGAAAGTGACCAGCTGCCCTTCCACCTTCAAAAGGGATACAACCCAATTAAATTGGATTGATTGGAGGTTCTTTTACAACTTTAGCCAGACAAAGTTGCCTCCCATTATCTCAAGGAAGGGTTTAGGAAAGGCTTTTAGATTCCATTTCAGGGAATTCAGTGCCCTTTCCAAACTAAGAATTTATGTTCAGTACTTGGGCTTGAATCTGTTATTGTTTTATTTATTTATTATCTACATTTCTATACCACTTATCAGTGTCAAAGCTCTCCCTAAGAAGTGTTAGGGATAAGATCCATAAAGCAACTCAGATCAGCCTACATGGATCTCTCACCACCCCTCCTTTTATCCTCCCAGCTCCTCAGTAAGAGCAAGGAGAAAGTGATCAGCCCTTGGGCTTTGCAGCTAAACTTGGATTTGAACCCAGAGCTCTCTCATCCTAGCTCAACACTGTATCTGCAGTTTTATTATTTATTTTTTGTATTTATACCCCACTCTTGAGCCACAAAGGCTCTCAGAGCAGCTTACAAATTGTTAAGCAATAGCAATTTATACACCTACACCACATTAAGCAGTTTCCAATGTGTGTTAGCTAATTACCCCCACAAGCCAGGTACTCATTTTACCAACCTATGAAAGGATGGAAGGCTGAGTGAAACTTGGAGCCCTTGGAATTGAACTTGCAATGTTGTGGCTGCAGTACTGGCATTTAACCACTGCACCACCAGGGTTCCACTGCTAGAGCAGTGGTTCTTAACATGTGGTCTGCAGACCCCAATATCCTCACAGGGGGTCTGCAAAGGCTTGAAAACTGTACAGCCCACATGACAAGAGCCAAGGCAAAGGCTGGCCCCCTTTTGGTGATGGGGAGGGCTCTGGAACTGCCTCTTTATGTCCTGAGACCAGGGGGTGGGGAAGGAGACTACCCCACCCCCTTTGAGGCTGGCCTGGGAACTTCACCCTCACTTTAAGTCCTGCAACTTGGTGGGGTTCCTTGGGTCTACCTTTCAGTAGATGGCCAGACAGAGAGCAACCCAGCTACTGGGTTGTTCTTGGGGCTCAGGTGGTTCACCCAGGGGGAGGCTGAAGAGGAAGTCAAGTAGTGACACCTGCCTTGGGTAATTCAACATTGGTTGTGCCCCCTCCCATTGCCCCTTTCCAGATTCAACACAGTTTAAATAGGTTTCAGCTTAAATAAAGTGGCCCTTGTTCAACCCAATTCTCTATATCTAGTCTCATTCCATGGTTGGTCAGCAAAACTGTGCTTCAATTTGCATGATAGTTCAAAATGTACAAATTACTTAGGTTTCCACTAAAATAGGAAGAAAGAATTTCTCCACTAACACTAACACTGTTACTCTGAGTAACAATGTTTCTTTAAGATCTCAGACTAGTGTCTTTTGTAGCCCAGACCCTCAGCTTCAGAGCTTTTTAAAATTGAGCTACCAACAGTGGCCTTGCAGATGTTTTTGGATTGTGACTCCCATAATCCCTCACCATTGACTAATTGCAGGCCAAAACCACCTGGAGGGTTACAATTGTCCACCCCTGTTCAGATTTTAGGGATTGAACATGAGGCCTTGTAGTTAGAGTTAACAAAGGGAATAAACAACAAATCATGTGTGATACAATAACAGTGACAGCCTAGAGAAGTGAAAAACATCATGTCTACTTTTAAACTCTCTGCTTTCAGACATTTTGTCCAGCAAGATATTGAGAACTTCAGGCACAATATCTACAACTTCAGGCACAGATCTTTACAGAACATGATACGGGGTGGTCTCATTAGTTTAAAGATGACAACGGCACATGATTTAACAGCTCCATAGCACAACAATGAACACATAATTGATGAGGATTTTTGTTTAACAGTTTACTTGTAAGACTTAATTACTGATGTATTCCAAAGAAGGATAAACAGAAAGGAGGGGAAACTACTCAGAAAGAGAAAAAGAGAGAATGAAAGAAAAGTCTTGGCACACCAGGGGGAAAAATTAACATGAAAATACTGTAATCAGATTTGAGTACATTTTTAATTTTGCTGGATTTCTCTGATCTCGCTCTTTTATTCCTTGTCTTTCATGGACCATAAAGGAAAGTACATGGTATCAAGATATCAACCCGGACTTTTTGTTTTGTTTTGTTTTGAAGTTGAAGTCAGAGAGATTGTGCATGTGTGTGTGTTTGCTTGTGGGCGTGGGGAGGAATCTACAGCTATTAAAGGATCTTCTTGCAGTTTGGACAGGGAAAAAAGGAAAGAAGAACTAGCAAAAATAGTGAGCAAAATAGTGAACATTTAGGGACCAAAAAGGGAAGAATATTGCAAATGTATTTAGGTACAAGTATAGACACAGTTCACTGAAACCCATGCCCTGGGGAATGATCATACAATCTTAATTTCTAAATAAGTTGTTTCAACACAGAAGGAGGAAGAAAAGTTGGGCTAGTGGTAGTAGCATGATAATATAAAAGTGCAGCTGCATGCACTAAAATTTAGTTGTATTAACTGTTAGATCCCTACAATGATAATTACCAGGAACCAGTAGGAGCTACAACAAAATGTTGCAGCATGGTCCATGCTCAAACCACTCAGGAACCAGTAGGAGCTACAATAAAACGTTGCAGCATGGTCCATGCTCAAAACACTACTGCCTCCCAAATACTCTTTCCCCATTGTTCCATTCCTGTACCCAATTAAGTTAGCATTCTAGCACCACTGAGTATGTGTAGTCCTCATTTGACCTGTTTGGGTCCCCCTCCCCATCTGGAATGCACTGCCTTGGAGTATGGGGGAGTCTCCTTCTTTGGAGGTTTTTAAACAGAAGCTGGATGGCCATCTGTCAGGAATGCTTTGATTGGGTATTCCTGCATGGCAGGGGCTTGAACTAGATTGCCCTTATAGTCTCTTCCAACTCTATGTTTCTGTCTCTTTAGGGCAGGGATTGGGTAGATAGAGCTCTCCTACTTGCCCCATTTTCAGGCCTCCTGAACCCACAGACTATACTGACCCATTTCTTTTTCATAACCGGAAGCAAACCCCAACCCACAAGTGACTCAAAACGGGACAGAGTCTTGAAATAGCCTTAAAATTAAAATTAAGAATCACTTCCCCTGGAGTCTTCTTTGGAGTGCAATTCTTCATTTTCAGCTGTGTTAGGGTTCTGGGAAGGTCCCAGGGTGGTGGGGGTTAGGGGCTGCAGTGAGGGTCTTGCCTGGCCATACAATTCCTACTGTTTTGAGGAACACAAACACACACAGAGACACACACAGAGACAGACACACATATATCTTTTGGCTATAAAAGCAAAGGTTTTCGCATTTATCCCATAATTTGTATTATTTTAGTATTATATAGTCTGTTGGTAGACCTCTTGTTAATGAGTGGACTAAATATAAAATAAAGCTAACTAAATGTAGGCCTGTTTGATTCTTAGCCACTTCGTAGACTTTCCGAGGCCTTTCCCCAATCAGAAAGCACTGTAGTTTGCAAAATGTAATTTTAAAAAAAGTATTTCAAAATTGGCCTGCAATTCTTCACACCAGGTTTAATATAAAAACACTGCTGATTCTGCCTGAATTTTTCTCAGATTGCATTTCACAATATAAGTTGGGCATTTAACTTCTTCTGGGAAGCATGACATTTGAAAACATGGCATGTCATTGGATTGGAAGAGCATATGGTTTACTAATCCTGCAGAACATAATTTGAGGCTACATTCACTGTAGCAAATGTGAATACCTTTTGGAACATCTGTAGGGACTATTTTCGAGTAGGGATGAGCTGATATACTTGGTTCCACTCCAAAAAAAAAATTAGCTGATGTTGGAATACATGTATTCCATTCTACATTAATGCAACAGTGAACTGTGGTATCCAGGTATCCATCTGAGGCACGCATGAAGAAGTCTTGTGAATGGACTTCTTTGTTGTTCCCTGAGTCATTTCATGAAGGAAACAGCTGGAGCATCACTGAGCCCTTATAGCACCTAGGTCTCTAAGCATTTGAGGCATTTCTTAAATACCCCCAAAGTGGGTTTTATTGGCCCATTCCCAAAATACAGATAGACCCCTGCATTCACAAGGGATACATTCCTGGACTTACTGTGGATACTGGAAACCACAGACAATAGTGAAACCTATTAAAATGAATGACTTCTGGCCCAAGTATACCATAGAGTCATTCTGGAGGACCTAGAGGATGCCTAGAAAGAACACATCTCTAGGCATCTTCTAGGTCGTCCAGGGCAACTCTATGGTCAGCTTCTGGAGGAAGCTGGAAGACCCAGAAGATGCCTAGAGAGCCCTTTTTTATTAATGTGGGTAAGTGATTCAGCAGATACAGGTCCAACACAAGGGTCTATCTATATTTACATTGTAATTGGAACATGTTTTTTTTTTTTTGCAGTTATTGAAGAATATGTACTATTTCTAGATTAATGTGCTAGGTTCCCCCCCCCCCAAAAAAAGCCTGGGCAAAATACTATTTCTATATGTATTTTAAACACATACAGGCCAGGATCCTCTTTGCTATTCCCAATTAGAGTAAACTCATTGACTTAATTGTTCAATGGTAAGTCAACACATGGGTAAATCTCACTGGATCAATGGGTTGACTCTAGTTGGGAATGACAGTAGTAGGACTGAGACCTTTTTCTGAATGTGAACAGTTCGAAACTTTATCTCAAGTTATACATTTTCAGTGGCATTGTATGCCTATCTTAAGTCAAGAATTGTGTTGTGCCTTGAAGAGAATTGTGAGATTCAATGTATACTTGTGCTCCAATTTGCTAAATTGTGAGGGTGTGGCTTTTAGATTAGATATTAGATTAGATTACAATAGAGAATTAAACTGCATTTTATGCATTTAATCAGTTGAGAATTGTGCTGCAACTTGAGAAAAATTGTGAGATTCAGTGGGTAGTTGTGTTCTAATGCAGATTACCCTGAGGTGGTTTGGATGCTACATTAGAAATTAGATTCAATTGTAATGGATATTGGATATTAGAATTTGCAAAATCAAACCCCCTAAGAATTCCTTGACAGAATCATGCTCCATATTCTTATTTAGAAGTTCACAGTTGATTTCCTTTACCATAAGAAAGTGACTCTTCTGATATGGTTTGCCTTCCCAAAAATTTCTTTCACCACTCATATCACTTCCTGTTGCTTCTGGTCTCCTCTTCTCTCATCTAAGTGAGTGCTGTATGCAAAACCAGCCAGTGCAACTGTTGCTACAGGAGGAAAAACAAATCAACAACAACACTAGAGCAATAGATCACCTGGCTGCCACCAAATGCATATACACAACAATGGTAATGCATATATTCTATGGCAGGAGTAGACAAATTCAGCAGATCCAAGGGACAATTTTTACCTTCCTCCCCTGGATCAGTTCTGGGATGCACCATACTAGAAACATGGTTCTATGCCCTGCACCGCCCCCCCCCAAAATTCATTTCCAGTATTGAGACATTCCCCCACCCTTTGTTTTAAAGAAAAATGACCACACTTTAGACTCCCAAGTATGTTGGGAAAGTCCATGGACTCCTACCTTTCTCCTGGGTACTGCTTTTGCTAATTGTTATTATTCAGGTTATTCCTGTGAATGACACAGAAAAGGCTATCAAGCAAAGATTGGACTCTTTTTTTTTACCACTGAGCGAAAATGTGTGGAAACATTTCTCACCCTACTATTTCCCACTACATTCCTAAAAACGTTCCCCTTTACATGTTTTTGCAAGGTGATGTTTGTCCCCAAAAGATGTGAAAATGTCTGCAGTGATGTTCCTTTCCTCACATCCATTCAGAGTAAGGCGAGGCTTTGCACCTTCTCTCTGAATGGACTTTGTCATATTGTCACATAGCAAAATCTGATTGTTTACATAGTGACACTGTGCTGCAATCATGCTAGATAAATGATTCCTTATTGGTTGGGATCACACAACCCGGAAACAGAAAACTGTTTAAATAGTAGGAACAACAACATATTGAAGAAGGAGCTGTTGAGTGGACAATGGCACTGAAGAGTCCACATTTCCACAAATGCTGCTGGAAAATGATGCTGTTATAGTCAGAGCAAAATGTTTGAGTGGGAATATTTGGCACAGTTCTAGTTCTGTTGACTGCTGTCTGAAACATTTAATCTGTCACAAGAGGATGGAAACAATAGTGTAGATGATAGACAAGCCTGCTTTCCTGATGGAAAACAACTCTTCACCAGAGACCTACAGTAATTCACTCTTCACAAGACAGTTTGTTTAACCTTGAAATGCTTCTCTAAAATACAGTCTCCAACTTTTGACACTGTGCTGTTCTTGTATTCAAAGGCCGGCCCAAACATTTATGAGTATTGTGTTTGTTCCTAAGCTTAAAAGCTTGGAACTCTAGCACACTCTATACCTGGGAGATTTAGCAGAGCAAATCTTACTGACAATGGCTCTTGACTTCAGACTGTCAGTAAATAATTTGTTTGTCTACATTCTAACACTATGTGAATCTGCTATCACCAGATTTCCTCCACATTGTTCGCTCTGGCAATTATTTCTTTGCTAACACATTTGCTTTTCCATATTGATTCTATTCATTTTTATTCACTGCCCAGTTTATGAACAGAACTTTTGAAGCTGACTCTCAGGCTGATTGCTAATTTCAACATAGCTCAGTGATGATGAAATCAATAATGATGGTGGTGGTGGTAACAAGCAAGGGAATGTGGAAAACTGCTTTGTATTGAACAAGCTGTACCCAGCGTAACATATACCATTATAGTAGATTTGAAAGGTTCACATGGTTCAGTTGCACACTATTATTGTGGGTAAAAATACCACCAAAAACTATACAACCACCGAGTGACCACCTAGCTGGCTGGCTCTCCCACCCTGGACTCGCAGGCCTCTGTGGCATGGTGGCTTTTCCCCTTGCACTCCCACAGTGAGGTTTATAGTGGAGGTTGAGGGGCACTCCGTTTAGGCTCCCAGAGTCCTTGCCATGGCCGGCAACGAGCCCTCATGAGGCTGGGGGTGTAGATGTAGATTGAGTGGTAGGAGTGGATTGTGAGGTGGTTGAGGGAATTTGCATGTGGGTGGTCACTGGCTGAGAGATATTTCCTAACCAGCCAATCAGCACACTGAGAAAGGCAACATACCCAGAGTTTTATAGAAGATAGATAGAGAGAGAGATAGACAGACAGACAGACAGACAGACACAATTGGTCCATCTACACTAGTATTGTTAATTCTGACTGGCAGCCGCTTTCTACAATTTCAGAAAGCATTCATTCCGAATCCTAAATGGAGATGCTTGGATCATTTACACACAAAGTGTGTGCTCTACCAATATAGCACTTGGTATTCCCTAAGGATCACTTATCTAAGTGTTAACCAGTTAACCTGACCCTCATTAGCTCCCCAAATCAGATGAAATCCAGACATGTTCAGGGTGGTATGGTATACTCATAATGTGCCTCCTTCTCAAAATCTAAACGCCTCCTTTGGAGATGATTAAAAGGGCATTTTTGATTAAGAATATCTTTTTTTGGAGTGTTGATGGATATGAGGAGTGTTACCCAAAATGCTCCTTGGAAAATTCCAAGAAAATATTGTGTTTCTAATATGTTGGGGAAATTAGCAGCAACTTGACTTTTAGCTATGTGAAGAGGGGGTAACCAGGGAATCTTTTAAACCTTTGTATACCGGTAATAGTCTGGATGGAATACATACACATTTTAAAATTAAGTATGGTTTTTATTAAAGAGTTCAAAAGTAACACCAAACACACACACATTCACCCAGAAGAAGCATTCACACAAGGCTATAGAAAGAAACAGTAGGAAAGCTTGGGATAGAGGGTTGCAAGAAGGTTTTGCTGAGGTAATACAACCTGTCCTGTAGTCCGTCTGGCAGAGTGGATGGAGAAGCTGGATGTGGGTAACACAGAGTAACAGAGTTCCCCCCCCCCATTACAACTGTGCACAATGAGGCATATTTTGGGGGTGATATTTATACCTCCAAATACACCTGAGGGGATTGGTTGCTTCATGGGTTGAAACAATGAATTCCATGAGCCTTCATGGATTGCACAATGAGTTTACTGTCCAGGGATTGAATTTTAACAGCTTTGAGTAGCTTCTTTCAAGGTTGGGAGCTGAGGAGAGGAAATTTCACAATCAGCAAATACAAAAGGGTTTCTCCATCCATTAACCTCCCATTTATGTGGAATGTGTCTTCTTTTGGCCTTACAGCCCCAGGTTTTAAGCTTTCCAGGGAAAAACATAAATAACCTTTTGAGACCATCCTGTCCTTTTCCCTTTGTAAAATGCCACATTAATGAACCAAACTTGGCCAGTTTCTGAGGCCTGTAGCCAATGCTAACATTCCAGGAGTGGGGCGCCTTGGAAGTGGGGTGCAAGCTTGTGCTTACAGGAGGAAAAAATGAATCCTTATATCAGGTGAAAATAGAACGTTCATGTGATGATGTGTGCAAATGGGATTTCCTTATGGTGAACTGGAGAAGTTTTGTATGTTGACTGTAGAAGGAGTGTCATAAAATGCATGGTGGGCACAGTAGTACAAGAAACTGAAGGGACTTGATTGTATTTCTGCATGCTGTTTGTCCTAGCGAGTGGAGAGGACCATGGGATGGTCCGCAAGAGAATGATGGCTCCATAATGGCTCATATCTAGTTGATATATGAGTGTTATATACTCATTAAACCTATTTAGGACAGTGATCTCTAACAAACAATATCTAAAAAGACACTGCTGTACAGTGGGCCCTCTGGATCCATGAGGGTTCAGTTTTGGGACACACACACACACACACACACACATGTGGATGACAAAAACACAGATAATCATGTCCCATGTTATTAAACGGTGGTGACGTGCATGTGGATACATCAGTGGCAATCTACGGTCACTTGAAATTGCAGATCCAAAGCCTATGGATCAGGAGAGCCCACTGTATATGAAAACCTATACATTTTTATGCAGAAATAGGCCCCACTGAGGTCAGGTCTTCTTAGTGTAAAAAGAACAATTAAAAAAATAGTTTTAATGGGAAAGGTAGAATAGTTCCACAAGCCCATTTGATTAGTTTAATTCTAGGAGCTGTCCACTTCAAAGCATCCCAATCTTTAAATAAGAAAGCCTCCAGTCTGAATTTACTCTCTGCCGTGAGCTCACTATATCAACAGCATGGATTAAGAAAAATACTGACAATCTTGAATGTCTCCTAAGTACCCTAAAGGCACTAGAGCCTATCTGATCTTGGAAGCTAAGCAGGGTCAGCCTTGTTAGTACTTGGATGGGTGACTGCCAATGGATACCAGATAGTGTAGGTTATATTTCAGAGGAAGGAACTGGCAAAACCACCACTGTATATTCCTTGCCTAAAAAAACCCTACTGAATTCGTGGGGTTGCTATAAGTCAAAATATGACTTGAAGGCAGACACACACAAACAATGTATCTGGAAGAGGGTGACTAAGATGATAAAAATTCTAAAGACTAAAGAGATTATCAGACATGAATGCAAACATTGTTCCTGTCCCACAATCTCCACTCCTGCCCCTGTCCTGTCCCTGTTCTGGAACAATCACCCTCCCCACTGTGCTTATCTCCTTTCCCTTCGTTCTGACGGCCCAGGAGTAAACGGAGCTCTAACAGAGCTCTGTTCACTTCCTGGATCGAAATCCTATGGATTCTTGCAAGAAGACATTGGTGTGGGAAATTCAGAAATAAAAACAAAAATACACATAAAAAAAGTTACAAAAAGCACATCTCTGGCTTTTTCTTCGCAAACGAAGATTTAGGAAGGACTCATCCCACGCTTTCTGCAAGCGTGCTGATGACTATAAAGGCCAATCCGAGATAAACAAGTCCGGTTGCAGAAAGCACAGCAGAAGGCCTCCTTGGGTGATGTTTCCTGGTTGTGATTCTTTCTGCGTTGTAGTTTCTCTTCAAGACGTCTTCAGCATGAGTTCTCAAATAAGGCTGCAGCATTGTGGATAGTGCGTCTCCATGCCTCCCGATGTGAGGCCAGGGTGGACCATTGTTGGTGATCAATTTGGCCGAGCCTGAAATGTTGTTTCAGGGAGGCCTTGTATCGTTTTTTTGGAGTGCCCCTCTTACGCTGACCTGTGATCACATGTGGCAAGTTCACCATAGAGTACTATTTAAAGCACATACACATACTTTAAAACTTCCAGGTAAACCAGAGAAGTTGTAAGCCGCTCTGATAGCCTTGTGGCTGAAGAGTGGGGTATAAATAAATAAATAAATAAATAAATAAACAAATAAAATATAACAAACTCTATCACTTACCTGGATGTCCCAATCTCACTCCAAAGTGTTCTGGCAGGGCCCGCCCACTGATGCTGGCAAAACGGGGTGCTTTGTTGCACACAGGCAAATCCATGACAGGAACAGAACAGAGGATCTACTGATGGCTTTTCCCATTAATAAAAAGCAGCACTGGTGGAATGGCAGCAGAATGGGTGCATAACAATTGGGGAACGACACCATCTGGTAAGGGAGCTCTTTTACAATCTCCTGGCATTGCTGTAATGCCACTTTTAATGTGTCTGATAATTTCCTAATTCCTATGAGCTAGGTATGTTTATTTTGAAGAAGGAGAGTCTGGGAAGTGATAACATAGCTATCTTTTAATATCTGAAAGGCTGTCATGGAGATCTCTCTCTCTCTCTCTCTCTCTCTCTCTCTCTGGCTTTTCTTCGCAAATGAAGATTCAGGAAGGACTCATCCCATGCTTACTGCAAGTGCGCTGATGACTAAAAAGCCCAATCCGAGATAAACAGAAAGAACAGCAGAAGGTCTCCTTGGGTGATGTTTCTGGGTTGCGATTCTTTCTGCGTTGTCGTTTCTCTTCAAGACTTGTTCAGCGTGAGTTCTCAAATAAGGCTCCATGTTGATAGTGCGTCTCCATGCCTCCCGATGTGAGGCGAGGGCGGACCATTGTTGGTGATCAATTTGGCCGAGCCTGAGATGTTGTTTCAGGGAGTCCTTGTATCGCTTTTTTGGAGCGCCCCTCTTACGCTGACCCGTGGTGAGTTCACCATAGAGTACTATTTGGGGGAGGGAATGGTCTCCAGCGCAGCTGTGTTCTCAATATCATGGCCTCAATGCTGGTGATCCCTGCTTGCTCAAGGACAGCAACATTCATCACATAGTTAGTCCAGTGTATATTTAGGATTGTGCGTAAACAGTGCTGATGAAAGCGTTCGAGGAGTTGTAAGTGGTGGCGATAGGTGACCCATGTTTTAGACCCATAAAGGAGAATAGACAGTAAAATGGCTCTATACACACTGATTTTTGTGCTTTGCCTCAGGTGTTTATTACTCCAGACTCTTTTGTAAAGTCTTCCAAATTCGATATATGCCTTTGCTAATCTGTGATCGATCTCTTTGTCAATCTTGGCATCTGAGGACATGATGCTTCTCAGGTAGGTAAACTGCTGAATGGACTTAAGCATTGAGTTGCCGATGGCAATGTTGGGATGATGTTGTTCGTCCTGTGCTGTAGGCTGGTACAGAATTTCCGGAGATGATGGAGACAGAATTCAAAGTCATAGCAGTGTTAGTCTGCATCAGTATGCAAAGGGATCTTATAGAACCTTTGAGATTAACTGAAAAAAAGAGAATGGTTGCATAACTTTTTGTAGACCTAAGTCTACGTCATCAGATCGACAGGAATGGGACATTTTATGTCAGATGACTGTACAATATTTTACTGAGGAGGATTTCAGCAGACAATGTAAATAAGGCATCATTAGGATCAGGGCCGGTTTAAGGAATTTTGGGCCCCCCTGCAATGCTTTACTTTGGGGCCCCCATATGACTTGAAGGCACATGGGCAAGAAAGAAAGAAAGAAAGAAAGAAAGAAAGAAAGAAAGAAAGAAGTCCTTTCTGAGGGAGACAACCCTCAAATTCCCTGTCTCTCTCTCTCACACACACACTCACCCTCTCCGATGTGCCTCTCCCTCCAACTTCTGCCACGGAGGGCTGCTGTTTCTTTCTCTTTCTCTTTAGTTTTGGAGAGGCTGTTTTGTTTGTTTGTTTGTTTTTAAAAAAAGCCAGCAGGAGGTTTTGGGAGGAGGAGGGTAAGAGGGGGCTCCTCCCGGCTGTCTCCTGGCTGTTCCTTCATCAGATTAAGGAGGCCAACACGGGGCCCTCTCTTGACCTCAGGGCCCCTCTTGACCTCAGGGCCCCCTGCCAATGCTGATTTGGCAGACAGGTTAAACCGGCTCTGATTAGGATAGGGCTAGTTTAAGGAATTTTGAGGCCCCTGAAATGCTTTATTTTGGGGGGCCCATTTCTTTATCGCAGGTCAATGTAACCTAACCTATCCTAACCTATTCACAGTACAGAATATTCAGGTTATTACCAATAATGTTTTTGCAGGAGGAGGGTTATGATGCTCCCCCACCCCAATGACTGGTGCCCCTGTGGCTGCAGGTGCTGCAGCTGCAGGGCTCTTAAACCGGCCCTGCATTAGGATACCTAATGATCTCTAAACGGCGCACATACCAGACAATGTTGTCCTTTCATGATCATGTACTACTAAAACCCCGTCCAATTTTATTGATAGCTCAAGCCATCAATTGATCACCTGTGGTGCTTTTGTGCCAGCATTGCCAGGTTTGAATCCGTGTGCCATTGTACTCACATGAATGCAGGGCCAATGGCCAGAATACTTCTGGGTGCGATCATGACCTCCAGGTAGGTGACACACTTTTTATGACCTTCCCCGGTTTACTTGGAAGTTTTTAAGGTGTGTTTGTGTGCTTTTTGAAACATTTTGAGTGCTCTTTTTGTTTTTTTAATTTCCCACCATAGGTATTGTCACAAGAATCTGTGGGATTTCGGGCGAGAAAGTGAATGGTGCTCTGTTCACACTTCGTTCATTGCCAGGGAAGCCTTTTGCCAGGATGCAAGTTAAGTGTGCCATGGGGAGTTTTTTTCCCCCTGGCATAAAAACAGCAGAAGTTATGTCAGCAAAAGAACAGGTTAAGGGGGGTTGTATGATAAAGTCCTAAGTGAAAATCTAAGAAGAAATGGGGTAGCATTAATAGTGAGGAGAATTGTAGCAAAAGCTTTCAAAGTATATAATGTAAAGTCTGGCTGAATAATATCAATAAGACTTCGGGAAAAACCCATCAATATAACCATAATCCAAATTTATGTTCAAACTACAGAGACAGAAAGAGAAGAAATTGAAAGATACTGTGCTAGAGTCCATGAGGAAATTGATCACATACAAGACTTCTTGTTAATAAAAGACAATTGGAATGAAAAAATAGGAAACAGAGCAGAATCAAAGATCGTAGGAAAATTTGGCTTAGGATCAAGAAATGAAACCAGAGAGCAATTGATTGAATTTTGCAAGAACAACAATATGTTCATCAGAAACACATTCTACAAGCAACCAAAGAGGTGATTGCATACATGGCCATCACCCAATGGCCAATATAGAAATCAAATAGACTACATAATTTGAAGCAGAATATGGAGAAGCTCCATTCCCTCTGCAAAAACAAGAACTGAAACGCATTGTGGCACAGACAATGAAGTACTAATATCAAAAATTAGAGTAACATGAAAGAAGAACACTACCCCAACCATTGTGCCAAAATACAACCTGAAGAACAGCCCTATAAAATGTTAAGATAATGTAAAAAAACAAAACAAAAACTTACACTATTAAGCCTAGTTGAGTGGGAGCCAGAAGAACTCTTGACTGAAACCAGGAATATTGTCAGAGAGGAATGCAAAAAGACTATCTGCAGCCAAAAAGAAAAAAAGAAAGCTCAATGGATGACAGACAAGAAGAAAAAGAAAAAAAGGACAGAAATAGAATTAGAATGTGAATACGGCTATTCAATGATTTGTGCACTGTGACAAGGAGAATTGCTATAACAATGCAGAGAAATAGATGATGACAACAAAAAAGGAAGAACAAGAGACTTCTTCTACAAGATCCAAAAAATCAAAGGAAATTTTAAACCGAGAGTGCGGATGCTCTACAACCAGCGGGGGAACACACTACATGACCAAATAGAAATACAGTAGCACCCCCATATCTGTGGAGGGTTGTTTCTGGGAGTCCCTGCAGATAGTGAATTATGTGGATAATAGTAAACACCATCCCGGAGGGCAACCCTGGTGGAAAGGGGGGGTGAGTTCACTCCTCCATACCCTTCACCTTTCACCCCCTCCATGGCCCTGCCATGGTAGCAATAGGGGGGGGTGAAGGGGAGGAAGCAAGTTTGCTCCTCTGCCCCTTCTCCCTTTGACCATGGCCCTGCCACAGCAGCGATTGTGGGGGCAAAGGTGGAAGGGGAGGAGGCTAGATCTCTCCTTCCCCTCCCTTCACCCCTGCAATCACCACTGCAGAGACCGGAGTCCTCTCAGGGGATGGGATGGGGGAGATGAGATCCCTCATCCCTCCCTTCCCCCTGCCGACCATGGATAATTGAATCTGTGGTTGGTGAATCAGTGGATACAGGGGTGCTACTGTAAAAAGACAATGGAAACAGTACATGGAAGAACTATATCAAAATGATGAAAGGATGACATTCAAGGAAGAACCAATTTGAAGATGAACCTCTAATTTTAGAAAGTTAAGTGGAAGCTGCAATTAAAGCATTTGGGAGAAATAAATCACCAGGAAGCATAAAAGTTGGAGGAAGGAATATCAACAATTTAAAGTATGTAGATGACACTATACTACCAGCAGAAAAGAGACAAGACTTCGGACTTTAGCAGATGTCCCACTATAAAATGTTATTTTGCTGGCATAAACCCCCCCCCCCAGTTTTTATGCTGGCAATAGTATGTTCTGTCCTGCACTTGCTTTCTAATCCTGGCAAAGGCTCCCAGCAATAAAGAGGAAGTGAATGGAGCCCTGTTCACTTCCTTATTTGAAATCTCATGAGATTTTGTCGCATGGCAAATGCAAAGATAAAACAAAACAAAACAAAATTTAAAGTTGCACCAAGCACCTTAACACAATTTAAAGCTACCAAGTAACCCAGGGAGGGTAATAAAAAGAGTGAAACTTACCTGGATGTCCCGATCTCACCCAGAAGTGTTCGTGTTGAAGCAGCCATTTTCAGGGTAAGTTCAAGGTTGAAAGGGACTGAGGTTTTGCATGCTGACAATGCCAGCAAAAAAGTGGCAGAGGGATCTATTGACGGCTTAGGCTGTCAATTAAAAACCCAGGTTTTGGCTAGGACATAACCACGAAAGGTTATTGTCTGATATGCACGCCCTTTCTCAGTTATGTGGTGTTGTGATGATGCCATATTTTGTCCATCTGAGAAAGTTCTTGGAACAATTACTGAGGAAAGGTCAAAGGCAGGTTTCCAGCTAAACATTAAGACAATGCATGCAAAGCATTTTGAACATTAGAAAACTATCTAACTGAGAAGTATTATTATTTCATTCAGAACACTATTTTTGCCTCTATCACAAATCTGTCTCTGAGGCACCCTATTAACATTGTATACCATTTTCTCTTTGCCCTTGTAGACAAGCTTTAATATCACTCTGAACCTTATGTCTCTTCCAAGAATTCCCATTTTCCCTTGACCAACTCTAGTAGCTCATGAAGGAATTATTATGTGCATTACAGGGCACTGTTTATTTCATCAAATCCTCTTTTTCTCATGGCCCTAACAGAGGGTTGGCATAAAATAGCCAACTTGTCAATGTTTCATGGTTGAAATTCAGCCCAAAGTAATGGGATATAGAAAGCGAGATTATAGATAGTTAGTCCAAACCTGTGCTTGCAATAATAATCACTTGCACAGGTTCAGCCCATCCCTTGAGGTATGTGTGTATGCATCCACACCAACTTTTCCAATGACAGCAATTTTGATCCCAACAGGGACAGTTGGCAACAGATTGCAAGCCTGGTCTTTGCCAAACTGTCAGTGAAACAGGAAAGGGGGGGGGACTTTACTCTCCTGAGAAACTAGCAAAAGCTAAAAGAAAGCTGAGAGTTCACTAGCTCTGCACAGATGGAGAGACTGCGGTCCAGTCCAAGTTCTCAACAGAGAACTCATTTCCCAGTCCTTATGTGCCCAAAATGGCACCATCTACAAACAAGGCTCCAACATGATGGGCTTAGATTTTTCATCTTGACTTTTTAGTAATCAGCGCGCTTGCAGAAAGTGCGGGTTGACTCCTTCCTGAATCTTCATTTGCGAAGAAAAGCCAGAGAGAGAGAGAAGAGAGAGAGAGAGAGAGAGAGAGAGAGAGAGAGAGAGAGAGATATTAAAGTAGTTGTGAACTTTTCATAGCCAAAGAGAAAAAACACGTTTCTGCTAAATACACAAGTAATCTAAATTGTTGTCCTGTCTCACTCTGCATGTGTGTGTGTGTATTTGTGTGTCTTTGATGTTTGCTCAAATTATCTAGCACAGAATTGTTGTAAAGCTTAGTATTTCCCCCCCTGTATAAGCTTAACTTCTGTGACTGCACACAAATTGAACAATTTCACATGCGAGCACATCTGCTAAGGCATATAATATGTACCTACTGCAAATGCATAATGCTCTGGAGGTAGTTCAAATGAATCACTTAATGATCCACTCCATTTATCCAAATGGCTTGAACAAAATTGGCGGGGTAGTGGTGATAGAGGAAGAGGAAAGATTTAAATGCATTTGGCTAATCAGATCTTCAGCTGAATGAGATTACACATCCTACACCAGACATTCCTAAACTGACACCCTCCAGATGTGTCAGACTACAGCCCCTATCGTTCCCATCATGAAGGGAGCTATAATCTAGCAAATTTGAAAAAAACATCTGATTGGGTTAGGTTGAGCTACACTATGCTCAAATGTGTCATTGAATATTCCCAGAGTTTAGAAAAGTTATTTTTGGCTACAGCTCCCAGATTCCCCCAGCCAGCATGCTACTGGTCAGATTTAGATTTAGAGTTTTGTTTTCACAAAGTCACTGTTCTGAATTCACAGTGGTAAGTGCTTGAGGAGCAACAGGGAAGGGTGCAGGTCTAGCCTGTTGTCAATTGTCCATAACAGAAGCAAGAGAAGTCAAGAGCAAGTCCAGAAGTCAGTCACCAATTGTCCATACAAGATGCAAGAATAATCAATAGTCAGTCCTGAGTTCAATACCAAAAGTCCATACCAGCTGCCAGGGAAACCAATAGCCAGTCCAGAGTTCAGTAGAGTCAGGTCCAAGGTCTAAATTGGTAGTCAGCAAGGGATGACTGCAATAGTCCAGAAGTCCATCCAATGTCAAGTCAAGCAGAAACACAGGAGGAGTGCAGCAGCTAAGAATAAAACTCTAAAACTCCAAGAAAAACTGTTTCCAGATTTATAGCCAAAGTTTCCAGACCAGGTGGAGCTCAGCAGTGAGGAAGTAGGTTAGTGTCTGGTATTTAAACTGTGGCATTGAGTGTGGCATTTCTCCTTCCTGCATTCAGAGGAGGGAGGCGGCATGTCATCTGGATCATCCATCAGTGGCTAGCAGACTGTTTGTTCTTCAGAATGAGATATGTTTTCCTTATCTGTTTTGGCTGCCCTCTTGGAGGATACCTGGACAGTCTCTGCAGGCTGAGCCACACTTTCCCTTTCTGTTTCTTCAGGCTGAGCCAAGCTTTCCCTCCCTACCGCCTCCTCCTCCTCCTCCTCCTCCTCCTCCTCCTCCTCAGCAAGGGGGCTCATGACAGTCACAAGAAGTGCTACCTTCTCATTATCCTTTATCCTTCTTTCTTTTTGTTTCAGGGAGCTGAAAAGCCCAGATTAACAATCTTGTTTTAATCATGATTGGGGACAATTTCAGGCTGAAGAGCATATTGAGCCTGGGCCGGGAGGTTGGGGATCATATGATAGCAGTGGGTGGGGTCAGCACCCAAAAGAATTGGAGTCACAGCAGGTATAAAGCTCCACCACATTATGCAGATTCCCACCCATCATCAGCCTCTCAAACACTTCATTGTGCGTTCTGTATCACATAATACCCTATTCATATAAAGAGAGAGCTGGCTGGAGGCTTCAATGTCAAGGGTGCAATGAAGCCACTCTGAATTTAATTCCAAGCTTTAAAGGAGCTATCCAAGGTGCTGAACCTAATTGGGAGATAAATCTCAAGACATTTCTGACATGAAAACCACTGGATGCTCCTGACAAACACAAATACCATCCACACAATGTCCTTTTTAGTCAAGAGTATGGAAATTTAGAAGTATTCTTTATATCTATGCTCCATAGAGTTGTAGAATCATAGGGGTCGTTTACATGGCAGATTTATTGCGGCAACTTGCGCTTTAATTCTTTTCTGCAGCTGTGCCAGTCAGGTTTTTTTTCTAATTATGCCGCTTTTTCGTTCAGACTTGAAAAAGTGTGGGGGGTGTGGCCTCCCAAGCAGTCGAAGGCTTTATGAGAAAGAGGCTAGATCATGAATGAAAGAATTTGAAGCCGTGCATTTTCGAGCTAAAGAAAGACTCAAAGACTGCCCAAATTAGCAGGGGTGGGGGAATCAAAGAAGTGGCTCTGTCTCTGTCTCTCTTTAAATCTGCCAGTAAATGGACTCAGTCAGTCCCCGAAGCAATCTGTTGAAAGACTTTGCTGCCATGCCGTGGATCCTAGGGTAAACGTATAACAAGTTTTTCAGCATGATTTGTTTAGTCAGGGTTCACAGACTTGCAAAATAGCAGAGGATTTTTGACTCCCTCAGTCCCCCTCCCTCCCCCAATCACAATGCAGCCCTAGTTGAAATGGTTTCTCTCTCACTCACTCTCGCTCTCGCTCTCTCTCTCGATCGCTGTCTCCCTCCCCCAAGCAGAGCTGACCAGATGGGAACTTTATGACTGAAAGGTCTTGGGAATCCTTTTTCTTGGCAGACTTGCAAAATAGCAGAGAGGATTTTTCAAAGTTTCCTGAAAGCTACTGAACTCAGTCCCCCTGTTTTAAGCCCGCCCCTGCATCAGAGCAACCAATCACAATGCAGATCTGCTGTAGCCCTTAGTGGAATTGTAGTATACACTGCCAATAATGTGCTACATTGCAAATATACTGGCAAAAGTAGTGACATCCCTTGCCACGCTATATTTGGGTGTTTTACCTTCCCCCCTTCTGAATGAGGCGATGCTGTGCCTTGATCAATGTGAACTATGAGCTATCTTAGCAGTATATTTAGAGGAATATTTGCCTGTGTAAACCACCCCATAGAGTTGGAAAAGACCACAAGAGCCATCCAGTCCAACATCCTGCCATGCAGGAATATACAATCAAAATACTTGAGACAGTTGACCATCCAGCCTCTGTTTATACTGGCTGAAATCCAATAAGTATGCTGGTAGGGTGCAACAAGGGTGCATCCCTAAACAAGAAAAACACCAACATAAAACCCGGGGGGGGGTGGTGTGGACTCTGAACAGATAATCAAAAAGTTTAAGAAAAGTTAACAATATTATATGAAACAAGGGGGAAATAAAACAACAGAAGCCTATAGGCAACACGTATAACACAACTTATAAGGCCATGTGTAAGGAAATGACAATTATATAGATATTAAAATGGTAAATACACAAATGACAACTACAATTTGTTTCAACAAAGTGTTAGTATGTGATACAGCCTGTATGTGATACATAACACCAATAACCTATAGGAAGTACAATAAGACAATGGATAGGACTTCTAAGGATATATACAGCCAGATAACAGTTATAAAACAATGGCAGCTTCAATATTGATGAATAGTCCTAGAACCAGATATGCCATTCCGCAATGAAAGCTGAAGCCATATAAATATCTAATTCTATTCAAACATCCATGTAAATAAGACAAATGAGCAAAACAGAATCCAAGATCTGTGTTCCACAGAGGATGTGAAATAAGACCAGTAATTTCAGTGACTCTTTGTTAGTGACTTGATGAGAATAAAGCTTTGTGGGGGTGTTGATGGACGCTTCTCTCCCACTTTCTCTGGTCAGGATGCTTGAGTGCACAGCTCCATCCCTCTGCTACTAATAAACTGTTTGGATCCCTCCAGCATAAGAGTGGTTCTTCTTCCCTGATTGTGAGAGAACAGCTAGCATCCACAGATTCAGTAGCCACTGTTTCAGTGATCCACATCTTTAAAAATATGTTCTCTCTAGGCATTTCTAGGTCCTCTAATGTGATTCTATGACCAACTTCTAGCATTCATCTCATTGAAAATAATAGGATTCCCTACTATCCACAGTTTCAGGTATCCATGGGGAATCTTGGGGTCAGCCTGTACACCCACAGCTGAGTGCTGGCTCAGAAGATGAATCTACACCTAGAAACTCCCAGGTTTGTGTTGCACACTGGGAGGGTGGTAGATAAGGAGGTGCAGGATATCTTCTGCCACAAAATCCAAAAAAGCCACAAAAAAGTTACCAAGAACGCCTTGTTAGAAAAATAGTAATTGTGCCTTCCACTATTTGGGAAGAAAGAGAACTGGATTTGCTCTTCTTCCCACCCCATCAGAAAGCTGATTTGACATGACAGCTGCTTTTAAAATATGGCTCAGTATGTGTAGATTAGAATGCCAGCAACTGCACAGTTGCAAAATACCATTGTATGGCAACCAGCTTTCCCCCAAAAGTGCTAAATGCCATTGTATGTTACCTTGTCAAGTACCAAATGCCATTAAATATCAAATACTTATTTTACTTATGAAAGATTCACTGAATATCCCTCCTCAATCCAAAGAATTTATGAAGACTATTTTACACAAGACAATTTTGAAAGGGATTTTGGAGAGGAAATCAACAAATGTTTGCACTGATGGGCTTAAAACTGTGCATTGTTTGAAAATAATGGTACATTTGATACATGTTGCATAGCCTTATTAGAAAGGCTGGAAGTATTAACAGGATATATGCACAATGATAGTCCAATCCTGCTGTGCTGAGTAAAATGTGAATATTTATTGTAATCGTATGGTGCCTACTGCTTAAACTGCATGTCTGCAAGGTACTTAGTCTGTGTGTGTGTGTGTGTGTGTGTGTGTTAACTGCCTTTTTCATATGTAGTTAATAGTTAGGTATCATTAGCACCACAAATTGGGGGGTTAATATTTTGCTAAAATTAACATGGCACTTTGTTCAAAACAATTCACAGATATTGTGCTTTGATACCTCTGGGCAAGAGTTCTTTTAGGTAACCATGGATCCTCATAGAATGCTTACCCATCTTTACAGCAGCATTAACCAACTAGTTTGACTGGTTGCTAGTCAAGGATCTAGGTTGAGATAACAGGACTATGTTCCTTCCCTCCCTCACCTTCCATCATTGTTTCCAATGCACACTTAGAGCTCTGGGAGAGAAATACCCCCAATCAGTACACTGTTCATCTTATAGGATGTAGCAACGTTGAAAAAAGTGGGCTCTGTGATTAATTTATTAGGTTTGTGTCTTGCTTTTTTCTCAAAAATCAGATTCAGTGAAGTTCACAAGACTAAATATATAGTTAAAACACAGAACCCAACTCTACAATTCTATGATTCTATATGTAAAGAACAAATTAGAAATACACTTGAAGCCATTAGTATGCATTACAAAAACAGCAAGACAGCACTCAGGATTCTGCCTCC
Source organism: Gambelia wislizenii (assembly GCA_030847615.1). NCBI lineage: Eukaryota > Metazoa > Chordata > Lepidosauria > Squamata > Crotaphytidae > Gambelia > Gambelia wislizenii. The sequence continues at coordinate 26,150,562 of JAUMIR010000004.1, forward strand.
TCCTTCCCTCCCCTGCTCTGGCTGAGTCAATTGAGTGGCTACTACTTTTGCACTTTGAACTCAGTTTGCAGCATCTGAAGTAAGGTAAGGATAAAGGGGAAGTGTGGGAGGAAAAGAGAGAAACTGGGACATTTCAAAGCAACTGAAAAAGTGGGATGATAGGGGATTAATTGGCACTGTCCTTGGCAAATATCAGAAAGGAATTCCAGAGCATGAGAGCCACTACTGAGAAAAACTTATCTTGTTTTCCTAACAGAAATGCCTTTGAAGGTGCTAGGATGAAGATAATCTCTGCCTTCAAGGATCTCAAAAGCTAGGCAGGCATGTATGGGAAAATCTGTTTCTTCACATAGCATATGACCCATGTCATATAGAGCATTGTAAGTCACAGGGCTTGTTTACACTGTGAAAAATCACAAATCACCATGTGAATGCCCCTGAATCTGTAGTGATTAGGTCACATGCAGCATGACCTTTACTCTGAATCTGGGGTGATCCAGCCACACAAATACGTTGCCCAGATTCACAGCTTTTCAGGGTATATTACCTAGATGCACAGTATGTGGGAATTTGAGTTTTCTGCATGTTTTCATTCACCACTGCAGCTGCTGCCACCGTTACAAACACCGCGACCATAATTTAAAACTCTGGAGGCAGTTCATGGCTGAAGAGAGAGATTTTTTTGTCAGGGTAATATTGCTTTAAGGGCAAAAGGAAAACTGTTGGAGCAACAGACCACTTACTAGCGCAGCTGAAGTAGGTTTGATCACAGCTGAGGCTAGGCAGAGGGTTGACTAACAAACACTCCTATACAGGCAAAGCACAAGATACATTGTGTGTGGGTTGGTGTCATGAAGAAAGAGCAGCGATGGTGGATGTTGGAGAAATTGCTGTTGAGTTTGTTAATGAGGTTTGCTGTGTATATAATGTGATTGTTTATACTGAAACTGAAGATAAAGACTTCCAAATATATTTGGGTGAACCTCGCTGCCTGTAAGTCTTGTTGTGAAAGTGGGTCAGAGCAGTGAAATGGCTGCTAGCTGAAGCCTTTGTTTTTGTACCCTTTCTGCTGCACAGTTCTGCTGTTTGGCTACTCCTGGGTTAGTTTGTCCCTAAGCTGTGCCAGGTGCCTCTCAGTGAGCCTATATTGAGTGGACATTTTCTTCCTTCCCTTAGCCCAGCAATGCTGCCTCCACCCACTCTCTGTTCACTCATTGATTCTTTCAAGTGCATCCATCACTTTCTTCAAGCACCTCTTCCTGCAACAGGTGAAGAGGAGAGCAGGCAGAGGCAGCACTGCCAAGCCAGGGGAAGGGAGAAAACCTCTCCCTTCGGCTGGGAATTGCCGAATTTGGAATTGCATTCAGAGTTTTAAATTATGGTCAAGGTGGTGGCAGTGATGGCAGTGGTGGTGGTGGACAAAACTCTGCAGGGACAGTGAAGACAAGGTACTCCACGCCCCTGCAGAGAATAATACTGTACAGGGTTTTAGGTGGAATGTGGAGGCATGAAGACAAAACTCCATTCAGAGTTTTGCCCCACATGTAGACAAGCCCATAAACAACACTTGGAATGGAAGAAGGTGGTAGTCCATGAATGGGTTGTTGCAACACAATTGCAGGCTCTCTATTACCAGCTAATGATGTTAAGTTCAAGTGTTCCTTTTTACTGTATAGGTAACAGAGCCCAGGCTCTTTTAACAGGAGGAGGTATAGTTTGGCACACCAAGCTAAGCATAGTGCAAAGTCCTCCAGTTCAGACTTCTGTTCCCCCTTTATTCCTCCAAGGGTGGCCAATTCTCTTTTAAAATAACTGGGCCAAATGTCATAGCATTAACCTTTCTATTTTTGTAGATGATTTCCTTACAGTTTCTGCTTGGTTTCATCTTCACAATGGCTATCACAATGATATCACTGTCAATTAAGGAGAGTGAAAGAGCTGAGCTTTTTAGATCAAACCTCTTCAATCAAAATGCAGCTCGGTTCCCATGCAAGTTCTGTAGCATCTGTAAGTTAATTAAGACCATCATCCCCAATTCAGTTTCCATAGCTGTGGAAGTAGCGAGTTATCTAGCTGCTCAGGTTTAGCAAAGTTACCCCCCCCCATGTTGCATTAGCAGTTTAATTAGTACTTTGGTATTCAACTAAATATGGATGCTGACATTTGGATTTTCAAACTGCAGAAGAATGTTTTTGAACTGAGATCCAGACTTCAAGTATGGCATCTTGCTATTTTAGGCTGCATTAACAGGAGTATAGTGTCTAGATCAAGGGAAGCAACAGAGCCACTGTATTCTGCTTTGGTCAGAACTCACCTGGAATATTGTGTCCAGTTCTGGGCACCACAATTAAAGAATGATGTTGACAAGCTGAAATGTGTCTAGAGGAGGGCAACTAAAATGGTGGGAGGTCTGGAAGCCATGCCCTATGAGGAATGGCTTAGGAGCCGGGCATGTTTAGTCTAGAGAAGAGAAGTCTAGAGGTGACATGATAGGATATCTTGTGTGTCCAAGCAGGATGGCCTTCCTCCCCCTCCCACATACACAATGACAGTCAGACACAAAATTACTTTGAAGAAAATATTGGCAATATTGCCCACAACTTTATTGATGACAAGCTACAGTTGGTTGGCTCAAACACATGGGTCCAGATCCAGATACTGACCAACACATGCTGGCCAAAGAATTCACTGTTGGCACATCTGCTGACAACTACACCCTGGAAGGGGGAGGAGTTCCTGCAGGCCCCTGGATGCCTGCCTACAAACCTCGAGTTCCTACTTCCCCACAACAGGGGAATGGGCATCTGGAAGATGCATACCCCAAGTTGGTACGTCCTTCTGACCCAGGCCTCCTCACTCCCTTCTTCCCTGGAGGTCTCTGTGACTTTGACCTTGTTGGAGCCCCCCCAATACCGATGACCTTGGATCCGGAATCCATGCCAACTGCCTCCCCAAAGTTGTAACAATGAGTAAATATGTTCCTTTAAAATTTACATGATTAAAGGGTGGGTGGGTGGGCTTGTTGGGAGCCACTGCCTGTTCTGGTGAGGTGACTGGGAATTTATACTCAACTGCCAGACAGGATTGATGCCTGCACATAGCCCAGGATTCCTACACCTCCCAGCCAATCAGATTTGAACCTGAGCCTTAGCATCTGATTGGCTGGGAGGTGAGCTCCCCCATCCAATCAAGGCAAAGCAAGCTTCCCCCGATAGGCTACTGCTCCATCATCCCCCCCAGCCACCCGTGAAGCTAACTGAGAAGAAGACAGAGCAAGCATGGTGGCGACCATGAGGATCAGTCCAGCATGGGGGGAGATGCACAGGGTCCCACTGGGACTGCAAACAGACTGTCAGGAAAGTCCAGCAGTCCTAATATTGAAGAGGGAATAAGCTTGTTTTCTGCTGCTTCAGTGACTAGGACATGGAGCAATGGACTCAAAGTACAGGAAAAGAGATTCCACCTAAACATTAGGAAGAACTTCCTGACAATAAGAGCTATTCAGCAGTGGAATGCAGTGCCTCAGAGTGTGGTGGAGTCCCCTTCTTTGTAGGCTCTTAAACAGAGGCTGGATGGCCATCTGTTGGGAATGCTTTGATTGTGTTTTTTTGCAGGGCAGGGGGCTGGACTAGATGGCCCTTGTGGTCTCTTCCAACTATGATCCTATGATCTTCAAAATTCTTGCTTGCTAACATGCATCCAGAAATACAAGCCAAACAATTTTTTGGCGATGCTATATAGTTTTACAGTTCTGTGTGTTCATATGTCAGTACACATAGGCTGCATCTGCACTGCAGAAATAATCCAGTTTGACACCACTTTAATAGCCATGGCTCAATGCTATAGAATTCTGGGATTTGTAGTTTTGTGAGATATTTAGCCTTATGTGTCAGAGAGCTGTTTACAACAAACTACAAACCCCAGAATTCCATAGCATGGAATCATGGCAGTCAAAGCTGTGTCAAACTGGATTATTTCTGCAGTGCAGATGCAGCCACAGACTGATCAAAACTGAGGTTCTTTTATATACAGCCCTTGGTGTATATCCAATGGATTCAACAAGCAAAAGGAGAGCAGTTCTTGAGCAAGCAGCCCACTCAAAAATAAAGCAAATTTAAAATATATTGAAATGGTGAAAAATAATAAATTGTTATGAAAAGAGTAAGCCATAACAATAAATTGTTATGAAAAGAGTAAAAATGAGGTAGTAGTAACAATAGTTATAGCATATAGTTATAGTAATAATGGTTATAGCATAACAACTTAAGCAAAAATAATGTGGCTACCAAAGAATAAAATGATTCAATGGCTAAAGTTTAACTACTGAAGCAATAAGTGTATGGACAACAAAATAACATAACTAAGCAAATTCAGAATAACTATAAAATTTAATTATACACCCTCCAGCCCTTCTACTTGTAAGAGAAAATGCTTTAGATGTAAAGGTTACCAAAGATTAAATGAAGAGTGCTAAGGCAACATATAATCCAAATGTGAAATGCATGAGCCAAAGTGAACACCACATAAAAAGTAACATTTATGGGGGAGGGGGAAGAACATTTACTAAAAATAAGCAGAACATCTGGAACATTTGGTTGGGGGATTTCTATGACTGCTAGCTGTTGTCCTGACTGTATCCTCTCTTCATCTACCCAAATACAATGGAGTGTGTCTTTTCTATGACTCTTCTTCATGGACTAGTAGTGCTCTTTTTCACTAGCCAAGGTCACTAAAAAGGCACCAGTGAGAGATTCTGACACCCATTGACCCCCAACACTGTGGTGGAGGTGACACAACCACACTGTAAAACATCTGAAATCAAGCATTCATAAAGCAGATACTGTAACTATTTGTTTCCATGGAAGACAGATCTATCCAGAGCTACCAACTAAGATATCTATATGGAACCCGTATGAAACCTCTGGGTTGACTATGCTGCTCACCATCAGTTGGATATGTGGCAGCCATAATGAATCATCAATCAGTCATGGCCTTCAATCAGACCTTCAAGGTTCCTATAAAAATTTATACTGTTTCCCCCCCACCCCCAACAGGACACTACCCTATTCAATGCTACCACCACAGATACCTTATTTGAAACCTAACGCTAATTGATCGAATATGTTTTTTAAACACACAAACACATGAAGCTTACAGAAAGTCTCTCCCCCCCCCACCCGAAAAAACCCAACAAGAAAAATAGGAATTTGTTTCCAGCCTTTCTTTGATCTGGCTGCATCTGCACTGCAGAAATAATACAATTTGATACAGCATTAACTGCCATGGCTCAATGCTATGGAATCCTGGGATTTGTAGTCTGTTGTGGCACCACAGATCTCTGACAGAGAAGGCTAATTATCTCACAAAACTACAGATCCCAGAATTCCATAGCATTGAGCCTGGCAATTAAAGCGGTAACAAACTGGATTATTTCTGTAGTGCAGATGCAGCCTCTGTTAATGGCACTAACATTAACTATACAGTACTTGTTTAACACTGTTTTAGATGGAGAACACTTTCTTTGATTATGTCCATTACTAGAGACATATTTGAAGATTTCAAGAACAGTGAGGAGTGCTTAAATATCTCTCTTTCAGAGTCCTGAGGGATGGCAGATGATCATCTGTGATGAATCCCCCCTCCAACCTGACCTCACAGTCCCAACACTTAGCGGTCGTTTACACGGGCAAATATTCCCCTAAATATACCGCTAAGATAGCTCATAGTTCCCATGGATTGCAGCACAGCATCGCCTCAGTCAGAAGGGGGGAAGGTAAAACACCCAAATATAGCGTGGCAGGGCATGTCGCTATTTTTGCAGGAATATTTGCAATGTAGTGCTTTATTGGCAGTGTAAACTAGCATTCCGCTAAGGGTTAAAGCACAGCATTGTGATTGGTTGATGATGCAGGGGTGGGCTTAAAAGAGGGGAAGGGAGGAGGCAAAGACAGTAGCCATTAGAGAAGAAACTTGCAAAAATCCTGTCTGCTATTTTGCGAGCCAGTTTGCCCCCCCCCCAAAAAAAAGGGATTCCCAACTTCTTTCATTCCTGGAGCATTCCTTCTCATCCTCTCTGCTGTTTTGAAAGTATGTAAAGCTCGTTCGTCACTTTTATCCTGTGCACGGGGGAGGGAGAGAAACCATTTCACAAAGGGCTGTAGCAAGCTGAACTGCTATTTCCCCCCCCTCTCTCTCTGATTGGGGGAAGGAGGGAGGGGGAGATAGAGAGACAGAGAGAGAGAGAGCAGCTGGAAAAACTTGCAATCCATGGCATGGTCTTTTAGCAGAGAGATTACTCTCCCTCTGCTTTATGGAGTGAGTTCATTTACAGGCAGATTTACAGAGCCACACAGAGCCACACAGAGCCACACCCCCCACACTTATTCAAGTCTGAACTTCAAAGCGACATAATTAGAAAAAAAACCTGACTGGCACAGGTGCGGAAAATAATTAAACCGCAAGTTGCCGCAATAAATCTGCTGTGTAAACTGGCCCTTAGGCTCCTGTCACTTAAGATCCCTGCCTGAATTGGGTACTTGGGTCTCATGGTGATCCCTATATGGATCAGTGGATGCGTTGTTCAGTGGTAAGTGTGACCAGACTCTCTATCAAAACTTAACAGGAACAGCTAAACACAGTTGTAAAAAAGAATAAAACAAGTAGAAGTTTATGTTGGAAAAGACAGCAGCATTCTCTTTTCCCCACACTCTCTTATTATAGAGCAACCTCTGTTGGACTTCTTATGTATATGGATTTGTCACCTCTCAGCCTCTGTAGTTAACATGCAGTAAAATGTCTTGAGTTATTTAATCTAAAGCTGCATGTCTCTTTTTGGTCATATATAGTTCAGGGGATGCAATACCTATGAGCCACGCCTCTAAATCTAAACTGACACTCTGCTGGAGGCAAGTTAAAAGAATTTAACTTTTAGAGTTCCCAGAACAGAGCAATTCTAATTGCCCCACAGTTTATTAAGGCACATTTAGATCACACATTGACCCCTGAACTATTTAATCATTCACAGCTCCCCAAACCCCTATTCAGTTCTTCCCTCTGGTTGACTGTCCTATCTCTATTACAGCTTTTCCCTATATCTCTGGGCTTGTCTACACAGGCAATGTACCCCATTTTGCCCCCATATTAGAGCCCTGCAATCCTGACAACACAGGGTTTTTGTTCCATTCTGCCCCTGGGCAATCCTCATGAGCAGCAAATATGGGGCTATAATGGAGTAAAGATGGAGTAGAGCCTGATAAATCAGTCTAAAATAATTGGAAAATCCATTCCTTCCAGGAAGAAATGGATCAGGCCCCACGTGTCCACAGGAGCCCATCCTGGCAGGCCAGCCCGTCACTGCAGCTGCCATTCTGCCTTGTCTTCTGCAGCAGGAAGCAGGTCTGCAGCATGTGACCAAGGCTGGTCACAGGTTGCGGGCCAGATTCCTGCCTTCAGAGAGAGAGGGGGAGAGGCAGCAGTGGCAGCTGCAGCGATGGGCCAGTGTGCCCATCTGGACTTCCTCCTGTTTTGTGGTGGGAACTGAGCTGGAAGGGGTCAGATCCATGGGCAGGATATACTGGCACAGAACTGGCATATCCTGTCTTGTGTAGATGAGTCCTCTGTCATCTTTCCTCTATCTCCCTGCAATCTTATTCCTATCTCTAGACCATCTTTCCCCATCTGCGTTCTGTCAGAGACAAGCCTCAGTTTTGTATCTTTTCTTCCCCATAGGCATTCCCCGAACTGTAATTGGCTTGCAGCAACCGGGCTTGCCCAACTCCTCCCTTCACAGCACCTATATTTTTAAATCCTGTTTGAAGCATCTGACTCTGTTAATGGCAGTAACAACACCTATAACTCTAATAACCTGTAGTAGCTCTCAAACTTTCTCCAGATTTGCATTCACCCTTTGTCTATATCTAGGATGAAAGAAAAGCAAAGTCATCATTTTGAAGGGATATGCAAATCCTTTCTTTCTTTCTTTTGTTTTGTTTTTTTCCAAGAGAAACTGTTTAATTGTCTATTTTTCATCTCTCCATTTTCCCCAGCAGTTTCATTAGCTGACAAAACAAAATGCCAACTCATCTCCTGTTTAAATATAAGGCCAATTTGAGATAAGATATCTTTACTCTGGGACCACATTCATCCTCTATTGTTTTATGAGTAACACCCACAGCAAATTGCCTAGCCCCCCTTGCTATAGTGTTAGGTAATTTGTAGCCAAGCAAGGTTTGCTAAATAATGTCCATGAGCTAACAATGTAAAATAGTGGACTACATATAGTACAGGTAAATTTCCTTCTCCAGCAAAAAAAGATATATGCATTCTGAATGTATTGCTTTGTCTGTGGAAAACAAGATTGTCTGAGGATGACATACAGAATTCAGCAATAATCCTGCATTCTGTTAGATTATAGTGAAATAAAGAGGTTGTCTGCAGCTCTGGAGCAAGAATACGAGTCAACTGCTCTCCAGCAAGATCAACAAACTCATACTCAAAGTTAAATACTTAGACCAAGGCTCAGTACTGTAAAGTATAAGAGCAGCATGACTTGATCTTGCTGAGAAGTTAAGATTCTGTTACATTGTTAATCCAGCTAACTGCAGAGAATTATATTGGCTTTGCCCTGAAGTCAAGCACATATTCACAGTATTTAGGCTCAGTGCTTTGAAGGATCAAACACCATGTTCTTTGCTTAATTTGCCCAAACGTCTCTGGTATTTTGATTTTACCCTTTCCGCCCTTTTCTTTCAAGTATTCATTTTTGTTTTCAGTTTTACAATGTTCTCACAAGCTTGGGTTTCACATTAAGTATATCACTTCATGTATTGCAAACTGTTCTTCCCCTCCCCTCTCTACCCTCCCCTCTCTAACCCCTGGACACAACCTCCATTATACAACATAGTCGATACAGCTTTTTGGTAGCGGAACTGGCTATTATGCAACCATAGCTTCTTTTTCCCTGCACTCCACAAAGAAGTATACAGTACCTCCTTCCACAATGTTTTTGCTTGGCTGTAAAATGGCTGCAGGACAGTGCTGGGTGCAGCTCTGCCCCTGACACAAACAGCCACTTGTGGACAATAGGGGTACAAGAGGGTGCATTGGAACGTTGTCTTGCAATCCTACCCAGATGGCCACCTTCATCCTCCTGGATCTCCATAGGACTAACATAGAATCATAGAATCATAGAATCATAGAATTGCAGAGTTGGAAGAGACCACGAGGGCCATCCAGTCCAACCCCCTGCCACGCAGGAAATCACAATCAAAGCATCCCCGACAGATGGCCATCCAGCCTCTGTTTAAAGACCTCCAAGGAAGGAGACCCCACCACGCTCCGAGGGAGTGTGTTCCACTGCCGAACAGCTCTGACTGTCAAAAAGTTCCTCCTCATGTTGAGGTGGAATCTCTGTTCCTGGAGCTTGCACCCATTGCTCCGTGTTCCAGTCTCTGGAGCAGCAGAAAACAAGCCTGCTCCATCCTCAGCGTGACATCCCTTCAAATACTTAAACAGGGCTATCATATCGCCTCTAAACCGTCTTTTTTCCAGGCTAAACATACCCAGCTCCCTAAGTCTCTCCTCATAAGGCATTGTTTCCAGACCTTTCACCATTTTAGTTGCCCTTCTCTGGACACGCTCCAATTTGTCAATATCCTTTCTGAATTGTGGTGCCCAGAACTGGACACAGTATTCTAAGTGAGGTCTGACCAAGGCAGAATAGAGTGGCACTATTACTTCCCTTGATCTAGACACTATACTTCTATTGATACAGCCCAAAATTGCATTGGCCTTTTTAGCTGCCGCATCACACTGTTGGCTCATGTTCAACTTGTGGTCTACTAGGACTCCTAGATCCCTTTCGCACATAGTCTCATTCAGCCAGGTCTCTCCCATCCTATATTTATGCATTTCATTTTTCCGCCCTAAATGCAGTACTTTACATTTCTCCGTATTGAATTTCATTTTGTTAGCTTTGGCCCAGCTCTCCAGTCTATCCAGGTCATTCTGAATTTTGATCCTGTCCTCTAGGGTATTGGCTACTCCTCCCAATTTGGTGTCATCTGCAAATTTGATAAGTATGCCCCTAATTCCCTCATCTAAGTCATTGATAAAGATGTTGAATAGCACTGGGCCCAGGACAGAACCCTGTGGCACCCCACTGGTCACATCTTTCCAAGACGAAGAGGAGCCACTGCTGAGCACCCTTTGGGTTCGGCCGGTCAACCAATTACAAATCCATTGAACAGTTAACTTGTCTAGCCCACATTCTACAAGCTTGTTTGCAAGAATGTCATGGGGAACCTTGTCAAAGGCCTTACTGAAATCAAGGTATGCAATGTCCACAGCATTCCCTTCATTATGCTCTACCAGCTCCAAATAGGATTGTGGCCAAAGATTACAATTAAAACACACCAATGAAAAGAAATGATAGCACCCAATCAGTGAAAACATTTTAAACAGCAATCCAGATTAGACACATTCTTGCCTGCCTGGAGAAGAACAATAGAGAGGGAACCAGGCTAGCCTTCCTTGGCAGACAATTTCAGAGTTTAAGAGAGGCCACTAAGAAATTGCCCACTGAGCCTCCCCTCCAGAGGTAGACTCTAGTCTGACAAGTAGGGATGTCTGATCCCAAATGGTAGGTGAGCCCACAACCTTGGCTCATGGCCCTCCTCCAAGGTTTCTGATTCTAGCAGGATTGAGAGAAGAGCCTTCCATGAAGCTGTTAAAAATGTAGACAGGCTTTTGTAGGAGAAAGCATGCTTTTAAACAACTTCACCCTCAGTTGTATGGTGCATTCCAACCATACAGTTGTATAGTGCACTTGTATAGAACACTTTCTGCACTGGAAAACCCAGGCAGATGTCTTGGCGCCTCTGAATATAGCAGCATATTATGGGATGCTGTAGGGAGCAGTCACAGGAATATATGAAGTATTTAATATTTGCCAGATCAGGCCCCCACAATCCATCTAGTTCAGAATCCTGTTTCCCAGAGTAAATTAATTGAAAAACCTTTGAACAATAGCCATGCTACACTGTTGCTCTCTCTCTCTCTCTCTCTGGCTTTTCTTCGCAAACGAAGATTCAGGAAGGACTCATCCCGCGCTTTCTGCAAGCGCGCTGATGACTAAAAAGGCCAATCCGAGATAAACAAGTCTGGTTACAGAAAGTACAGCAGAAGGTCTCCTTGGGTGAAGTTTCCGGGTTGCAATTCTTTCTGCGTTGTCGTTTCTCTTCAAGATTTGTTTGGCGTGAGTTCTCAAATAAGGCTGCAGCCTTGTGGATAGTGCATCTCCATGCCTCCCGATGTGAGGCCGGGGTGGACCATTGTTGGTGATCAATTTGGCCAAACCTGAGATGTTGTTTCAGGGAGTCCTTGTATCGTTTTTTTGGAGCACCCCTCTTACGCTGACCCATGGCGAGTTCACTGTAGAGTACTATTTTTGGGAAGCGATGGTCCTCCATATCATATCATGGCCTCAATGCTGGTGATCCCTGCTTGCTCAAGGACAGCAACATTCGTCACATAGTCAGTCCAGTGTATATTTAGTCCACTGTTGCTACACCAGCTGGTATTTAGTACCTTATCCAGAACTTTAAGACTAACTCACTGCTACTATTCATTAAAGTATTTGAAACCTAATCCATGGAAGTTACATCTTACATTGTTGAAAAGATAGCTGATTGCATTGCTGGTGCTGCTTATTATTTTTATATGAATACTTCATGTAGTTATTATTGTGGTTGTTAATGTTATTATCCTGCCTTTTCCCCATTTTGAAACTCCAGGCCACTTACAACAGTTAAAACAAATAGAGCTAAAAATTAACAACATACAAATGTTTTTTTATAAATGTAGCCATAAATACTTACAAGGAAAACAGCAAATAAAAAATCCAGCACATTATCCAAGGTCCTTTCCCCCTGAGCAATCAGTCTTCTAAGGCATACTAAACAAAAGTCTTTACCTGCCTGTGAGAAGATAGCAAAGATGGTACCAGTCTAGCCTCTATGGGCAGATAGTCAGGGGGCATCCAGCCCATGTTCCCACCAGATGTACCTATAAGGGTTTTAGGACAGAGAGTGGAAATCCCCAGAAGATCCCAACACTTAGGCAGGTACTTATGGGAGCATATGGTCCTTCAAATGAAATTAAGAGAAAAATTACTGTCAAAATTCCTCTACAAAAGCACTTTAAATGTAACTCTTGAAAGTAAGGGATTGTCTAAATGGTGAAAATAATATTAATAGAATTTGCAGAGAATACATTTTGTCCCAATGAGACCTGACCGAGATTCATAGTTTTCAGAAGGAATGGGGACAAAAACTCAATTTACTCCATGAGAAAAGCCTTTGTGGCTTTTCCTGAGGTTTTCAAAATAATATGAGAAAATGCACTCATTTGGACATTTGATTCTCATTGCAGCACATTCTTGGTGAGGGTGGAAGTGGAAAGCTGATTGGTCAGAGGTGCATGATGGGCAGGCTTGCCAGCAATGAAGTGGCTGGAGGTTTCATTCTGGAGTTTTGTATTATCGATTGTGTGCTTTTTTGCTATGCTGAGGTGACCAAACAGCTTTTAAATTAGAATGTCGCACTTGCGCACCGTTGATTTACAGTTTTAAAAAAACGTATTGTGCAACGGTGACAATTTGTGGAGAATAATAACATGAGTAATTCACTCTCGGCCACCATCTCGATTCATAGGCATGGCTGCATGTGCAAGCATGGATAGCTTTGCATACCAGCAATTTTGCCAAAGGACTGTTGAGACAAATGAATGCTGCTGAAAATTAGCATTTATGCACAGCAATCAGTATTATAACTTCTTGTCTAGACAAGCCCTAACTAATTAGTTATACTAGTAAACTTACTTCACTCTTACATTGTTTTGAAATTTAACTTTGTTAGATTCATGTTACTGAAAGTGTAACAAATTACATTTAACTAAGATACTTGTCACTCATTGCTTCCGAGCTTTGAGGTTAATATTTCTACATGTTGAAGCTCTACAGTCATCATACTTTACAACTGTTAACAGATCTCTCCATACCTTTAGGATGTAATTTATCAGTCTGCCTTAGAACATACCCAGTTCTGTTGCTTCCCTCTTCCCATCTAGCTGTACTGACTATATCCAACAAGTAGTATCATCTGGAGAGACATACCCCAGTTTTTATCAGAAAATTGGTCATGAGGCCTGTCAATGTACTTCTTCTCATTATCATCACATCATATGCTCTTGCTCTGAAAAAGACTGCCAGTTCAAAGTATGAAAACCTTGATTGTGTTCTTTGTTTTTGTTGTATCCCATCTTTTGCTTGTATGAAGTTAAAAAGATATAAAGGAATCCTGTAGGAGTAGCTGAGGACTTCTCTACACCAGCCAGGATACTCTAACTCCCCTCCAGCATCTCCTACCTGTTGAGGTGGCTCATTTTGCTCCTGTTATCTGGAGGAAACAGGCCAGAGTCCCTACAGGAATGCCAGCCCATGCTTACTGCCTCCACCACTACCGTTTTCTCAGGGAAGATTCTAGAGCAGATCATTAAACAGAGAGTCTGTGAACATTTAGAAGGCAATGCCATAATCACAAAAAGTCAACATGGGTTTCAGAGAAACAAGTCATGCCAAACTAATCTGATCTCTCTTTTTTGATAAAATTACCAGCTTGGTAGATGAAGGGAGCACTTTGGATATTGCATACCTTGATTTCAGTAAGGCATTTGATAAGGTTCCCCATGAAATTCTTGCAAACAAACTTGTAAAATGTGGGCTAGACAAGTTAACTGTTATGTGGATTTGTAATTGGTTGACCGGCCAAACCCAAAGGCTGAACCCTAAGCAGTGGCTCCTGTTCATCCTGGAAAGATATGACCAGTGGGGTGCCACAGGGTTCTGTCCTGGGCCCAGTGCTATTCAACATCTTTATCAATGACTTGGATGACATTGGATGACATTAGGGGCATGCTTATCAAATTTTCAGATGACAAATTAGGAGGAGTAGCTAATACTCTAGAGGATATGATCAAAATTCTAAATGATCTGGTTAGACTGGAGAGCTGGGCCAAAGCTAACAAAATGAAATTCAATACGGAAAAATGTAAGGTACTGCACTTAGGGCGGAAAAACGAAATGCATAGATATAGGATGTGGGAGACCTGGCTGAACAAGACTGCGTGCGAAAGGGATCTAGAGTCCTAGTAGACCACAAATTGAACATGAGTCAACAGTGTGATGCAGCAGCTAAAAAGGCCAATGTGATTTTGGGCTGTATCAATAGAAGGATAGTGTCTAGATCAAGGGAAGTCATAGTGCCACTCTATTCTGCCTTGGTCAGACCTCACCTAGAATACTGTGTCCAGTTCTGGGCACCACAATTCAAAAAGGATATTGACAAATTGGAGCGTGTCCAGAGAAGGGCGACTAAAATGGTGAAAGATATGGAAACCATGCCTTATGAGGAAAGACTTAGGGAGCCGGGTATGTTTAGCCTGAAAAAAAGATGGTTAAGGGGCGATATGATAGCCCTATTTAAGTATTTGAAGCGGTGTCACGTTGAGGATGGAGCAAGCTTGTTTTCTGCTGCTCCAGAGACTGGAACATGGAGCAATGGATGGAAGCTCCAGGAACAGAGATTCCACCTCAACATTAGAAGGAACTTTTTGATAGTAAGAGCTGTTTGGCAGTGGAACACACTCCCTTGGAGCATGGTGGGGTCTCCTTCCTTGGAGGTCTTTAAACAGAGGCTGGATGGCCATCTGTCAGGGATGCTTTGATCATGATTTCCTGTATGGCAGGGGGTTGGACTGGATGGCCCTCGTGGTCTCTTCCAACTCTGCAATTCTATGATTCTATGATGTCTCAGAAGATAGAAAGGGGCCCGCAACATGTGAGTAAAGGCCCCCATCTTGGTCACATGGCTACAGGACCCCAGTCTGGCTTCCAAGAGTGCCAGGCTGCGGGTGGAAGCAGTAAGGGCCAGCATGCACGTGGGGCCCTATCCAGATTTTGGCCTGTGGTAATGGATTTAATTAAATGGCTATTTTGCTATAATGCTTTATTGGGTCCTACTCCAACTTGCCTCTGTATCTTCCCTGGGGGTTCAGGGCATTTACCCAGAACTGGGTAAATGCCCTGCATTGTTTGGACTACAGGGCTCTGAAACAGGGCAAACTGGGATATTTAGCTCATGTAGATAAACCATGAGAAAAAGAAATTTCTACCATACACTTTTGGGGACTCCAGTCTAGCTCACCACATGCAAAGGTGCTAATTCCATTATAACCTTTTACACTGAAACAAGCTAACATGGCTACATTGTTGAATCATATCAGGTTATAAGCCTTCATTTTTCTTCCCATGTGGAAATTCATATGCATTTCCTCTAATGTATACAGAAATGAACCTTGCCATGCATGCTTCTTTCTTTGAGATGGTTACCCAGCACCCCTACACACCTGTACCTTATCTAGGGATGGTTTTGCCCTCCCCAGCCATTGGCTGGAAGGTTAATGCTGGGGGGGTTCTATGAGACTTTGTTCCCCATGTGCTCTTTGGCCTGCCTTGCCTATTTAAGGCGGAGCATGCCAGAAGTCAGCCTCTTTACCCATCAGCTGCTCCCTGTCCTCCCCAAAGCATGGGCTGCAGCTAGTTCTCTTCTTGGCTGAGTAAGGATTTTTTTTTTTTTACCATGTCCTCATTGGCTTTGGACATGGTTTTATTGTCCACTCCATACTATTTGTGGATTTAACCCCCAGATTTCTGTTATGTCACAGCTGGCAGGATGCCAGCACTTAGTTATTTAACAGCTACAGTTGAGGTGGTCCCAGAGGCACTGGAAGGTGTGGGGACCACACCCAAATGTCTATGAATGCCAAGGGTGAAGCTGGAGGTTCCTTGTTTCTGGCTTGAACCTATTTCAAGAGTGCTTCTGGTGCTGCTTGAGGGAATAGCCTCAGCCCTTAAGGGAGACAGGTGCTGATGAACTGAGAAGGTTTGCGTCCAGGAGGCTTACCACATGTCCTGTTTGCTGCTGTGTTGCAGATTCCTGATATGGAATAAAGTCATGGTCAGTTTTAACCCAAAACTGTTGTCTTGTGTCATCATGCTTTACGAGTTGGGGAATCCAGGTGAACTAATGGTCTTTTCTATCTTTAAATGTATGTAACTTCTACCAAGTGGGCTAGTACATCTGAAAAATATCATTTTGTTCAGCTTCTGTCAACACTGTCCGTCCCCTCCTCCCATTGTGTGCAACGACTCAGGTTTCATCAGAACTAATAGAGCTTCGATGTCCAACTAATTGATTTTTACTTGAGGCAACTGTGGCACATTATGTCACCCATACCACACTTATAATAAAAGATGGTACAGTATTCCAGGATTGAATTTACTGTAGCTTTCAGTTCTGACAACTCCTGTTTCATATATACAGTTGTTTTTAAAAATATTTATTGGTAAAGGCCCCCCTTCTCCAATACTCTGATCTGTTTTTAAAGAATGATGGAAGAATTTTTTAGATTTATTGCTGAAAATTTCCACTTTATTAAGCTGTCAGGTTTTGCTTGGTGGCATACTAGAGAGTGAAATACTAAATTTGATTTAAAGGTCAGAGGAGATGTGTGGCACCAACAATCTGCCTTTGAATTGTTTTTGTAACACTAAACAGACTTTACAAGGAGAGAAAATTGGAACCGGTCAGCATAAGTCATTCCAATTGCGGTGTCTTTTGGCACACAGTTTTGCTTTTTAGCATGACTCAGAAATAAAAGAAATTGATGCATTAGTAGGTTCTGCCAGGATTTATAAAGTCTGGAGCTGATCTTTGTATTTCTAATTAGATTGGAATTTTTTGGGGGGTGGGGGTAGTGGATTCAAAAGTGCAAAAATATGTTTAATACATTAATTATGATTACAAAAAGTATTAATTCTAAGAGATTGTTTAATTTGGCTTCAGCAAACATACAATACTAACCACTGGCCAGACTCCCCAAGGGGCTTATTACTTATCTGTACATATCTACATCTTTTAGTTCACCACCTTAATAAGACCCCAGAAGAAATAGCTTTCATTTAAAATAATTCTACATCTCTGCAGCAAAATATATTATCATTTTAATTAAATGTTGCAGCCCATGACATGGACTGAGTTATAAATTTCCATAAGTCTGAAGTCTAATTTAATTTCTCATACTGAATATATAAAACACTTGACACATGAAAATTTCCAAATACTCTCATTTGATTCCTAGTATGGCTTCTTATCAGGCTCATTTCATTAGCCACAGTGATAAAAGAAAACAATTACAAAACCATCAGTCGGGTCTTTGGTGGTAACAAATTCTGTATTATTAGAAGCAAGAAACCGTAATTTGGAGGTAAAGAGAATTAGGCAATTTTTCACAGGCTCATTCAAAAAATGGTAGTACATTCATTAACTTTCTATATTCCCAAGTAAAGTGGCTTTCATTTCCCCCCAGTAGTTCTGAATCAATTTCTGCTTCTTAATTAGAGAATTGGGGAGAAACCTCAACCTTTGGGGGTGGGGAATCTCTATTGTGTTCTCAACATATGAATTATGTGAAGCAGCTGATGATTTCAGGGGAAAAAATAGAATCTAAGCAAAAAGGACCTAAGTACATATCTGAATAAGCTAAACTTGCTCTTTTTTTTTTTTTTTTTTTTTACTGTCCGTTGCGAATCATCATAATAATAATCATCATCATGCAATACGTTTTGTGGAAGTGAGATGTGAGCACTGCTTTTCCTCTTCAGGGGCTTTTCTGGCTTTCTTTTTTCTATATCCTACATAAGGAGGGAAAGGGTTCCAGATGAAAATACTTTACAATCTGGGCATAGGCAGAATTGTGATAGTTTAGGAGGATTTTCTTGCTATGTTTGGAGCTCCAAGGAAGATCTGCCCCAAGAAGCCAATACTTTTTGCCCCAGGAAGAAATTCTATTTAGCAGGTTAAGACAGTCTGCATCCATCCACTAGATAACTTAATTACATAAATAATCAATTGACTATATAGTCAATTCAGATACTGACATTTAATACACAGACTCCTAACACTACAGTTGCTGTCTGTTATGATCCTTGTGTAAGTATCATGTATTCTTCCAAGATTTGGCATCATAATTTGGAGTGAACGTAGAATAAGAGCTATTGGCCCAGGTCTGACAAGGTGGATCACATGCTTTGCTGCCAAAGCACACTAGGGTCAACCCCTATTATCTCTAAACAGGACTTGGAAAGACTTCAGTTTTATTAACTTGCTTTTTTATCTCCTACCTTGAGTTGTTTTATACACCCATACACAGGCGAAAGTTTAAAGAAGTTGGACATTTTAAGACATAGGCTGCAGGCATAGTATATATATATATATATATATATATATATATATATTGCCCCCACCCACCCACCGAACCAACATCCACAGTTTCAGTTATCCATGGCTGAAAAAACAGGGACACATACCATAGAGTCATGGTAGAAAATCCTAGAGAGACATACTCTCTAAGAATCACTAGGTCCTCCAACACAACTCTACGGTATGTTTGTACAGGAAGTCCTCTATTTTAATAGGGTTTTGCTATTGTCCATGGTTTCATTTATAAATAGTAAGTCCAGGACTGTATCCCCTGCAGATACAGAGGGTGACCTGTAATTCCAAATTGGAAGAGAGCAGAAAAATTACTTTGCTGGATTACAACTTCCAGAATTCCACACTGAAGCATTCCAAGAATTTCCTTTCAAAAAACATAACTCAGAAAACTTTTCCAAAGGCAGAGAACCTGTACAAATATAGTCAAGAAAACAGGAACCTAAACCCAGGACTGAGGTACCTATTTGGGCAATTTTATAGCTCTGTGTAAGTAGAAAGAGAACTGAAACAGTGGCTGTGGGTTGAAACAGAAGCTCCTAAAACAAGAGTATAACATCTCTTACAATATGACATATCTAAAGGTCGATGGAAGTCACGTATACAACACATGTCCAGATGAGTGGTCAAATGGCATTTTCTAGGGTACAGTAGGGAAAGTGTAGATAAAATCAGTGTTATCTTTCATAATAAACAACTGTCATATTAGATTCCTAAAGAAAATAGTATATAAGATTATCAATCCTCAGTGAGGTTCCTTTCCTCTTGAACAATGGACACTGCTAGCAACCCACTGTACTATCTTGCTTGCTCTAAAGTGTCATGTTTAAAATTGTTATGTTTAATTATATTTTAATGTTGACTTTTTGTATATTTTGATTATATTATTATCATTTTAATTTGTAAGCTGCTTTCAGTTCCAATCTTTGGGGGTGGGATGTGGGGTATAAAGTTAATCGTAATAATCACTGGAATCCTATATCAACTACTTTGTTAAAAACATGTAACGAAGGAGATTTTCAGACGCCTCTTTCAGCGTCTTGCCATGCAAGCAGCCTCCAAAGCAGTAACGAGGCTGCCGCGTGGCAAGGGGTCCATTTTGGACAACGCCGTTTCTCTCTCGGCGTCATCCATGACTCTTGCAGCCAGCATTGGAGGCGGCCACGCTGTTTTTTATTCACGCACAATTTCCGTGAGTGAAAAACAGTGCGGCCGCCTCCAATGCTAGCCACAAGAGTCACGGACGACGCTGAGAAAGAAACGGCATCGTCCAAAATGGACCCCTTGCCACGTGGCAGCCTCGTTACTGCTCCGGAGGCTGCTTGTGTGGCAAGACACTGAAAGAAGCGCCTGAAAATCTCCTAAGTCTTTGTTACATGTAAGACACACTACACCCTTATAGTGCTATTATTCCACTTTAACTGCTATGGTTGCCTCCTATGGAATCCTGGGATTTACATGTGTAAATAGCTATTGCTTAAAACAATTTGTAAGCCGCTCTGATAGCCTTGGGGCTGAAGAGTGGGGTATAAATAAATAAATAAAATAAAATAAATTACAGTGTAGAAAGGGACATTTAGCATTCTCAGCCAGAGAGTTCTTAGGTCTCACAAAACTACAAACCCCAGAAATCCACAGGAGGCAGCCATAGCAGTTAAAGTGGAATAATAGCACTATAACAGTATAGTGTGATAAAGTCCTAACATATCTCCATTTTTAGATCCAACTGTTGGATTCGGTGAAGGGTGAACAATGGAGATTATCATGTGAGCATTAAAAATGTTTTTGTCGCACTATATTTTAAAGTGTAAGTATCCTGGCATAATAATACTTCTTATCACATGTTGCCGTAATCACAAGAAATTATTGCAACCCGACCACTAGCACTCTTTACTTCCATGCTTTTGCATGGGTGAGACTTTGGCAGTTCTTGCAAGAATATGAGAGCATGCTTAAAGGTCTAAAAAAAACCTAAATTAGCAAAATGAAAATGCGAACACTGAAACACACTTAAAACCTTGCAAGCAAAATGGGGAGGTTCATAAAGAGACCATCCCATACCTAGGTTTTGCATTCTCACCTGGAATTGTTCTGGTGGGGACTGCCCATTGAGACTGAAATCATGCCAGCAGAATGGGATGTGCTTTTGCACACAAGCAATACCACAAAAACAAAACAAACAAAAACAAAACAAGCAAAACAAAAAAACAATGCCATGGGCTATCAATTGGCAGCTTGGCCCACTTAAAAAAAGAAAAGAAAATCTTTTCCACAGCATGTGAGGAGGGCGATGCTGTGTGATGGGGAGCCCTTTTGTGGTATCCTGTCATTATTGTCATGCCATATTTGCCATGTCTGATAATCTTCAATGTTTTCACACACCTCTCTTCCCAGTGAGTAAAGCTGCAACAAGGAATTGCGACATGGGTTCTACTTCTGATGGTCACAGTCTCACTCACTGATGGGAGGAGGATGGAAACGTCATCTTTCTTGTGCCCCAACCACTGGCTAAATAAACCTCCTTTCACCTTGCCCAGCAGATGGCTCTTAAGGTGAACTGAGGTGTCATTTATGTTGGTTAACAGTAAGACTATGTGGTCTTACTGGATACTGATCAGTTTGCATTCAGAGTTAATCAGAATGCTACCCACTACAGGTAAAATATCATAAACACTGCTTCTGAATATCCCTACATTGTTGCTGTGGAAAAGGTCACAGTCTCCTCAAGGAGGAGATTCACGGTCAAACTTGCAACTTGGTCCTCAGGAATACCATTGGTGAGATCTGGCTGGCATCCCAAATATGCCACTTTCTTCTTTTTGGACATGGATTGTGGTGCCATTTTCCATGCTTTTGTAGCCTTCATCTTCCTTTTATTTACTTGTTTCTTCACTGTATTTATATAAGTTCCCCTATAACCTAGCATCACATAGTTCTCTGTGTGATTAGATACAAATAATCTAATATGGTGTTAAATGCATGCTAAAAAGTGATTGCAGCATTAAAAAAATCCAAAAAGAATGATGACAAACAATAGGTGCTGCATGGAGACACCTTTGAAAACACTCAGGAAACTGCAGCAGATGGAGATTTCTGCAGTTCATCTTCTGAAAACAATGAGACATGGTGTTAGGATCCGGGGTGTGGGTGGCAAGGTCTTTTAGCAGAGATGCCAGGACAGGCAGAGAGGTGGACAACTGAACTCCTGAGGGCCAGAGGCAAAGGCAGGTCCAGGAAGGGGGTGCCAGGTCAGGAACATGGGAGTCAGAGTCCAAGTAAAGCCAAAGACCAAAAACAAGCTGAGGTCAGAAGATGTACCAGGTATCCAGAGGACCAGAGGCAAAAGCAGGTCCAAGAAGCAAGCAAGGGTCCAAACACAATGGGTCAACAGATCAGGGCAATGGATCAAGGTCCAAGAGGCAGCACAGAAGACCATGTTGCTATGGCAAAAGCTGAGGGGAGAATGCTTCCAAGCTGTCCCCCTAGCTGCTCCAGGTATGCTGCCTGAGTGTAGCCAGCTGTGCCTGATAAGTCAGCCCTAGTCCTTTCAAGACTTCCACAATCAGGTTCTGCAAAGAGAGGCAGAGTCTGCCTTCACAGCCAGGGGCTTAGTCCTGCAAGGAGAGGCAGATCCTGACATGTACTTTAGAGCAGATGTGAGAAACAGGAGAGAGTCTGGGAGCAATTTTCTGCTCCAGGATCCTCTGGGGCCTATGTGGACTTCAAAAATGACAAGAGAGGATGAGGTCAAGGTCCACTTCTGATACTGAAAAACAGGTGTTGATAAACAATTGAGGCTGGATGCAACCTATTTAATAAGTGAATTGCTGCTCCTGGAGGCAATTCACCTTTTTTGTTCCAGAAAAAGAGCAATCTGGGAGAGCTGGAGGTATCAAGAGCTCCAAAAACACATGGTCCCATGGCCACACTTTCCCAGCTCATGCCTTAAAGGGTACCTTCTGATTATGCTTTCTAGAGCAAGGGCTTTTAATGTTCTGGAGCAGGGTCTATGTTACAAGGCCACTTTGACTGTGCATGAGTGTGTGTTTTAGGGCAGTTTTAATGTCTTTAAAATTTTAATATTTTTTTCTTTTATTTTATATATATGGATATGTTCCTCCATCCCCAGTCTTTCATCCCTCCTGTGGGTAGAAAGCTAATAAATGCAAAAGGCTGTTTAATCTTCTAAGCAGATGTTTCACTGTGATTTTCATTTGAGCTTTTATGTGTTATATGTTGCTGCTGTTCCTTAAATTGTTCTTGTTGATTGTGTTCAATACATTTTGTTTGTTTTGGGTTGTTGGCCCTTGAACACTGGTGTGCTGAGAATGTAGGGTGTACATTGTAGTGGCTTGTGACCAGAGCAGGGGGAGGGGTTCCAAAATTTGGGGATGTGTCCCCCCCTTAACTCGCGTCAGAAGCCATCACTGATATAAATCCTGAAACTAGAAATACTTGAATAGAAAGATAGCATAAACGTGGGCAAGACCTATTGGGAAAACAACAGAAATAGGTTAGCTGTTCAAGTGTCACTTCTAAAAATAATGGACATGAACCAGCCAAGGTTAAGACTTCTCACTGAAGACTTTTGACAGCTTTGAAAAATCACTTTTAGGACTGCAACGCCCCAGCTACAGAAACCCACCGCCAGCACAACCGCTGACTATTGCTGGCTGGGTAATATGGAAGTTTTACTCCAATAAAGAAATTTTTCCAAACTCTGATAAATCCAACTGGTTCCAAGGGAGAACACTGAGACAGTACAGCTCAAATAGAAGAACTGGGTGAATAGTAGAAGAATCCAACAGTGGGAATAAAAAAAAAACCCTTAACTAAGCAGCTAGGGAGAATGGTCCATTGTCTTAGATGTATCTACATTAATGCACAAAGCATGGGAAATAAGATGAACTTGAACTCTTAACACAGCAAAACAAGTGCAGTATGATATAAAAGGCATCACTGAAATTTGGTCAGATATAATCTATTTCAGAGACATAGATCAAACAGGAAAGGAGCAGTATATGCCAAGGATGTTTACACCTGTGAAGAGATCCATGACTTAAATCCTGGAAACCAGGTTGAGAGTATCTGGGTGAAAATTAAGGAGGAGAGAAACAACAGGGATGACATTGTGAGAGTCTACTACAGACCCGAAGCCAGACTTAGGATGTGGATGATGCCTTCCTGGAACAGATGACCACACATTCAGAAAGGAGTGTAATAGGAGATTTCAACTATTCTGATATTTGTTGGAAGTCAAACTCTGCCAAAAACATAAGGTCCAACAAATTTCTCACTTGCCTTGCATACACTTTCATTGTCCCAAAACTGGAAGAAGCAACAAGGGGATCAACTATTTTAGATCTGATCCTAACCAACAGTGATGACCTGGTTAATGGGGTGTAAGTGGCAGAATCCTTAGGGGGGAGTGACCATGTTCTCCTCGAGTTTATGATACAGCACAGAGGGGATGCCAAGCATTGTCAGAGACACATTCTAGACTTTAAGAAAGCTGATTTCGGTAAACTTGGGGAAATAATGAGTGTGGAATCAGGAATATTAACAGAGAAGGGAGTTCATGATGGATGGGCAATATCTAAAGAAACCAGGATGGGTGACTAAAGAACTTTTAACTGAGCTAAGATTTAAAAGGCACATGTACAAGAAATGGAAAAAGGGGACCTCACCAAAGGGCAATTCAAGTGAATAGCCAGCATGTGCAGGGAAAAAATCAGAAAAGCTAAAGTGCAGGACAACCTAAGTCTTGCTAGAGAAGTTAAAAACAATAAAAAGGGCTTTTTTATTACGTTCATAGCAAAAGTAAGAAAAGGGAACTGGTAAGGCACTGTGTGGAGAAGGTGCTAAAATGCTAACAGGGGACAGAGAAAAGGCAGAACTACTCAACATCTTCTTTGTCTCAGTCTTCTCCCAAAAGGAAAACAGTATTTAACCTGGGGGATATGGAGCAGATGCTGCAGTAGGGGAAATGCAGCACAGAATAGGTAAATAAGTAATACATGAATTCCTGGCTATGCTAAATGAATTCATATCTCCAGGACCAGATGAACTACATCAAAGGATATTCAAAGAACTGACAAAAGTACCAGGCTGACCAAACCCAAAGTCACTAATGGCTCCTCGTCATCCTGGAGGTAAGTGATTAGCGGGATGCCACAGCGTTCTGTCCTGGGCACAGTACTATTCAACATCTTGATGATGGAATAGAGGGCATGCTTAACAAGTTTGCAGATGACACCAAATTAGGAGGGGTAGCTAATATCGCAGAGGACAGGTTCAGAATCCAAAATGACTTCAACAGATTAAAAAGTTGGGCCAAAACTAACAAAATGAATTTCAACAGGGAGAAACATAGGATACTACACTTGGTCAGTCAAAATGCAATGCACAGATATAGGACGGGTGACACATGGCTTGATAACAGTACATGTGAAAGGGATCTAGGAGTCTTAGTAGATCACAAGCTGAACATGAGTCAGCAGTCTGATGTGTTAGCTAAAAAGCCAATACAATTCTAGGCTACATCAATAGGAGTATGATGTATAGATTGAGGGAAGTAATAGTGCCACTCTATTCTGCTTTGGTCAGATCTCACCTGGACTACTGTGTCCAGTTCTGGGCACCACAGTTGAAGAAAGATATTGACAATAATAAATATAATAATAAAATTTATTTATATCCCGCCCCTCTGCAAGCAATCGGGGCGGCTTACAACGATAAAATGGTAGACAGTATAAAACAACCCAAAATCCCTCCCTCCCCTTAAAACATTATTAAATTAATACAAGTTAAAATCACTATGTAATACAATATGTTAAAAACCCTTTTAAGCAGGCAGCATCTGTTTGGAGGTCCAAAAGCAACCTCCAGAGGGGGTTCCTGAGGCCGGGGTTAGCTATTCCGGAAAAGCCTGCCCGAAGAGAACCGTCTTGACAGCCTTTTTAAAGCTGTCTAATGATGTCAATAGGCGGATCTCGTCGGGCAGGCTGTTCCACAATTTGGGGGCGACAGCCGAGAAAGCCCTCTGGGAGGTAGTCGCCAGCCTAGGTCTTTGTGGCTGCAACAGATTCCTCCCAGAGGACCGGAGAGCGCGGGGAGGATTATAAGGGAGAAGGCGGTCCCTGAGATAGCTTGGACCCAAGCCATTTAGGGCTTTAAAGGTGATAACCAACACCTTGTACTGGGCCCGGAAGCTGATAGGCAGCCAGTGGAGGGACCTCAGAACCGGAGTAATGTGGTCCCTCCTAGATGTTCCAGAAACTAGCCTGGCTGCCATATTTTGTACCAGCTGTAATTTCCGAACTAGGCACAAGGGTAGCCCCATGTAGAGAGCATTACAGAAATCCAGACGTGAGGTTACCAGCGCATGCACAATGGTCTCAAGATCCCTTACTTCCAGAAAAGGGCGCAGCTGGCGTATCAGCCGAAGCTGATAACAAGCGCTCCTGACTGTCGCATTTACCTGATTTGTCATCAGGAGCGATGAGTCAAGGAGCACCCCTAGACTGCGAACACAGTCACTGGAGGAGAGTGTGACCCCATCCAGGACTGGAGATTGCAACTCGATTCTTGGTTTCGGGGCCGCTACCGTGAGCACCTCCGTCTTGTCAGGATTCAGTCTCAATCTGTTTTTCCTCATCCAGCCCATTACTGCCCGAAGACATTCATTGAGAGAAGAGATGCCATCAGAGTTTGAGACCGATGAACGAGATACGGAGAAATAGATCTGAGTGTCATCAGTGTACTGATAACACCCAGCTCTATAACTCCGGATAATCTTACCCAGCGGCTTCATATAGATGTTAAATAACATCGGGGACAGAATACCACCCTGTGGTACTCCACAGGTGAGCTCCCTTTTACTGGAGCTACTGTCCCCGAGCAGCACTCTCTGGGTCCTGCCTGAGAGGAAGGACCGGAACCACTGCAAAGCAGTGCCTCCGATGCCTAACTCCCCCAGGCGATCCAGAAGAATGCTGTGATCTATCGTATCAAAAGCCGCTGAGAGGTCTAAGAGCACCAACAGGGTCACAATACCCCTGTCGATGCTCAGACGCAGATCGTCGATCAAAGCAACCATGGCAGTCTCAACCCCAAAGCCTGTCCTGAAGCCAGTTTGAAATGGGTCTAGGTAATCGGTTTCATCCAAGACAGCTTGGAGTTGAAGAGCAACTGCCCTCTCGATCACCTTGCTCAAAAACGGTAATAAAGAGACTGGCCTATAATTATTCATAGCCAGGGGGTCCAGGGAAGGTTTTTTCAGAATAGGCTTAACAGCCGCCTCCTTTAAACATGATGGAATATATCCTTCCCTGAAGGATGCATTGATGATGCTCACCAGGAACTTCCGCAATGCATCCCCTCCCTGGACGGCCAGCCAAGACAGGCAAGGGTCGAGGGGGCAGGTTGTCTTCCTCACACTACCAAGGAGCTTGTCCACATCATCGGTACTCACAGATTGCAGCTGATCCAGTATAATTACATCGGCAGAGTTGCTGGACACCTCATCCATTGTTTCTGTTACAATAGTGGCATCTAGGTCGGCTCTTATCTGAGAGATTTTATCTGCAAAGAAGTTATTAAATGCATCACAGCAGGCAGTCGTCGGGTTAAGCAGGGGATTCGGCGCAGGGGTCACCTGCGCCAGCTCCCTCACCACCCTAAACAGCTCTGCTGGACAGGACTCTGCAGACACAATACGTGCAGAAGAGAAGGATCTTTGCGCTGCACGCACTGCCTCCCGATAGGACCAAAGAAAGTTCCTATGGCGAGTTCTGTCAGATAAGAGTCGAGTCTTCTGCCACCTGTGCTCTAGTCGTTGTCCAAACCGCTTCATTTCCCTAAGCTCAGGTGTATACCATGGCCTATGGTTAGAAGCGGGTTGGCAAGGACGCTTGGGAGCAATCGTGTCGATAGCTCTGGTAAGGTCGGTGTTCCACATATTAACCAGAGCATCGACAGGATCACCGGCATTTCCAACCATTAAGCCCTCTAAGGCTTTCTGGAAACCCATAGGTTCCATTAGCCTTCGAGGGCGGACCATTTTAATGGGTCCACCACCCCCGGTGGGGCAGATGTAGGCTCTAAGTTCCATCTTGACCAGGAAATGATCCGTCCATGACAAGGCAGAGGTACTGATTACCTCCGCCCACGGATATACCTGATCCGAACTAAAGACCGCATCGCGTGTATGACCTGCACAATGTGTGGGCCCGTTGACCAATTGGGATAGCTCCATGTTTGTCATGGTCACCATGAACTCCCGAGCCGCACCTGTTAAGCTGATCTCGAGCGGGATGTTGAAGTCCCCCAAAACCAGAAGTCTGGGGGACTCCAGCAGCAGCTCTGAGACCAGCTGTGTCAGCTCGGTTAGGGAGTCTGCTAGACAACGGGGTGGCCGATATACTAGCAGAATCCCCAAGCTATCCCTGGTCTTCAGGCTTAGGTATATACACTCGAAGTGGGCTGTGTTCCGGATAGGTATCCTGGTCAAGGTCAGGTGGTTCTTATGGACTAGAGCCACTCCACCCCCTCGCCCACTTCCTCTCACCTGCTCGCTAACAGAGTACCCAGCTGGGAGGGCCTGTGCCCATGTGACAGCGCTATCCTCTCCCAGCCAGGTCTCCGTGAAGCAAGCCAGGTCGGCGTCCTCATCCAAGAGAAGGTCCTGGATGATATGAGTCTTATTCCTCACCGACCTGGCATTGCAGAGGAGCAGAGTGAGGTTCTGTGGAATGGTTGGTCTGCTCTCCAAGCCATTCTGGGCAACAGAGGGAACTGAAGATGGGATAGCTTTCAAACAGCGATCCCGTCTTCTCTTGCAACATTTGTTCGCTCTGTTCCCACCATATCTCCCATTCCCAACACTACTCCGATGGCTGCCCCCACCTCCTTCCCGGTCTCAGGTAAGACAGAGGAGCACTCACTCTCCACCCCCAGCTTGAAGCCATGCTGCTGCTGCTGCTGCTGCTGCCGATGGTCTGGCTGGAGCTGGCTTTCAAGGCACCCAGAGGCCAGGTGTTCCTAGGGAGGAGGGAGAGGGCAAACACTCACTCCCTCTCCACCCCCAGCTTGAAGCCACGCTGCTGCTGCTACTGCTGCTGCTGCCGATGGTCTGGCTGGAGCTGGCTTTCAAGGCACTCAGAGGCCAGGTGTTCTCACTCTCCACCCCCAGCTTGAAGCCACGCTGCTGCTGCTACTGCTGCTGCTGCCGATGGTCTGGCTGGAGCTGGCTTTCAAGGCACTCAGAGGCCAGATGTTCTCTCCACCCCCAGCTTGAAGCCACGCTGCTGCTGCTACTGCTGCTGCTGCCGATGGTCTGGCTGGAGCTGGCTTTCAAGGCACTCAGAGGCCAGGTGTTCTTAGTGGCTCTTGGATGAATGGAGGTAAAGCCAAGCTTGAGAATGATAGAAGGCAGCCAATCCCAACACAGATAATCTCCAAAGGAGGAAGAATAATCTGTAGTCTTCTGTTGGATGCAGTTCATATCCACCTGGAATCAGGGGAGTTGTGAGTTAGGCCAGCTGGCCCTGCTCTAACAGCGATCCCTAACTCTTTGCTCTAAAACATGGTTTTCTGTCCAGAGACTCCTTTGTTTGACTCAAACCACATGGTCTTAACCACAAGCTAAAATGTGTCCAGAGGAGGGAGACCAAAATGGTGAAAGGTCTGGAAGCCATGCTCTATGAGGAGTGGCTTAGGGAGCTAAGTATGTTTAACTAGGAGAAGAGAAGGTTAAGAGGGGATATGATAGTCATGTTTAAATATTTGAAAGGATGTCATTGAAGATGGAACAAGCTTGTTTTTTGCTACTCCAGAGACTAGGGAGATTTTCACACGGGCTATATATCCCATGGCAGGAACAGAACAGGGTTGGGAAAGCTTTTCCCTTTTGGACAACGTTGACCCCATTCAGTCCCGCATCCATCCTGCTCCCATGATTGTTCCAGAACAATGTAATCATGATTTTTCATCGTGAATAGACTTCCTGTTCCATTGCTATCACGCAATCATGGGTGTGCGAACAGGAGCCCCGTTCCTCTTCCGAAATGACAGCCACAGAGGGAAGGTCCGTTCTGAGCACTTCTTGGTATGATCTGGACATCCAGGTGTCACCCTTTATTTTACCCTCCCTGTTTTGATTGTGTGATTTAAAGTGTGTTTTTGTGCTTGGTGAACTGATTTTATGTTTGGGGGAGTTTTATTTTTTAAATTTACTTCCTGGCCATTATCATGTGATAATGTGATAATGTTTCAGATGGCTGGTCATAAAAGCAACCTTACCATGGCTGCATTTATGGCCAGCCAGCGAGGGAAGGGGGAACCCAATCCTGCCACGGAATAAAGGTAAGTGTGTGAAAGATTTACGTTATTCTGTGGCAGGAACAGGAGAGGAGGTGGCGGGGCATTTTGGCCCCGTGTGAAAATTTCCTAGGGTACAAAGCAATGGATTCAGATTACAGGAAAAGAGATCCCACCTAAATATTATGAAGAAGAGTTCTTCAAGGGTGAGATATGCTGCCTCATAGTGCGGTGGCATCTCCTCTTGAGGTTTTTAAACATAGGCTGGATGACCATCTGTTGGGAATGCTTCGTTTATTCCTGCATGGCAGGGGGTTGGACTGGATGGCCCTTGTGGTCTCTTCCAGCTCTATGATTCTATGATGCTATGCTATGAATTACCAAGCCTCTGTCCACCCTATAATTCTGTTAAGTGGAAAATAATCTATAGTATAGCAAGTGCTTTTAAAAAGGCTTCAGCCCAGAAAGTTTGTGTGTAGATGCTGAGTTGCATTGATTTTTAGTCAATCTGAATTGACTTTCAGGACTGCAGGCTCACTCTGAAAGCTCAGTTGATTCACACGATAAATTAATGGTGGAAAGTCCCATTAATGACTATTACATAAGATAAATATGGCCTGTGACAAAATGTTTCAGTGTGAAGGGATCTCATGATTCTACTTCCAATTTCTCCTCTCTGTTTTTCCAATTCTGTATCCCTTTCCCCACATTAAATCAGCTTTCTGTGTTCAATGAAAACTGCCTAAATTCAGGACCCTTTCACACTACACAGTCGTATGTGATGATTCTATTTTAACTGCTGTGGCACCACCCTATGGAATCCTGAGGTTTGTAATTTACTGAGGCGCTTGAGATTTCTAGCTGACAACTCTAAAAAAAACCCTCCCTAAACTGCAAATCACAGGATTCCAGAAGATATGGAAAGGGTAGGTAAAGTGGAACACAGCACTACAAGTGGGCACTGTGAAAGGGCCCTCAGTCCTCATAGGGTTATCCCTCCCACAATCACACATGAATATCGTTTGGTACTTCAGAATTTCCAGAAGGTCCTTCAGACCTGCTAATAACGTGCTGATCTAAAGCATGTCTGCTGATTCTGTGTTGTTTGGTCTACAAAAGCACTGTCACTCTCTGCTTGAATATCATTGAATCATAGGACTTTATCAGACACTAAAAAAAAAGGCATCATAATGACACCACATAACCAGAAAATCAGATGACTTCACCCTTTTGAGGATGAAAACAGCACAAAACTTGTACCTTTTAATTGACACCTTAAGCCATCAATAGATCCCTCCTGCCGCTTTTGTGCTGGCATTGCCAATGTGTGAAACCTTTGGCCATTTAACTCTCGTGACTGCAGTGTCAATGGCTGGTCTGGTGCAAACACTTCTGGGTGAGATTGGAACATCCAGGTAAGATTTGCTCTTTTTATGACCCTCCCTGGGTAACCTGGGACTTTTAAAGTCTGTGGAGATTTTCAGACGATCCTTGCTGCGCAAGGATCGCCCAAGACAGTTTTGTTGCAGCAGCGTAGCAGGGGGTCAATTTCGGACGATGCCGTTGCTGCTGCGAGATCGTTGGTCCCTCTTGCGCTAAGGCTTGGGGCCTGCCGCACTATATTCGGCAAGATTTTATTCATGGACAACCTCTGTGAATAAAATCTTGCTGAATATAGCGTGGCAGGCTCCAAGCCTTAGCGCGAGAGGGACCGACGATCTCGCAGGAGCGACGTCGTCATCCGAAATCGGCCCCCTGCAGTGCTGCTGCGACTAAACTGTCCCAGGCAATCCTTGCACAGCAAGGATCGTCTAAAAAACTCCTCTGTGTGTGTGCACACTTTTCTTAAACCTTTAATGCATTATTTCTGTTTTTATTTTTCAATTTCCCATGCGATGAAGGCTCGTTGGATTTCAAATGAGGAAGTGAATGGAGCTCTGTTCACTTCCTCTTTATTGCTTGAGCTGCCTTTGCTGGGAGAGGAAGGTAAGTGCAGGGGGGGGGGGCGTTCTTTTGCCAGCATAAAAATGTTTCTTTTATGCTGGCAAAAGAATGTTTTCAGGGGCTAGTCTGATAAAGTCTATAGAATCTTGGAGTTGGATGAGACCACAAGGGCCACCTAGTTCAATGCCCTGCCATTCGGGAATACAGAACTAAAGCACTCCTGAAAGATGCCCATCCAACCTCTGTTTAAAGACCAAATAAAGACTTTTAAAATAGACAAGACCAGTTGCAGAAAGCACAGCAGAAGGTTTCCTTGGGTGATGTTTCTGGGTTGTGATTTTTTCTGCGTTGTCGTTTCTCTTCAAGACTTGTTCGGGGTGAGCTCTCAAATAAGGCTGCAGCCTTGTGGATACTGCATCTCCATGCCTCCCGATGTGAGGCCGGGGTGGACCATTGTTGGTGATCAATTTGGCCGAGCCTGAGGTGTTGTTTCAGGGAGTCACCATAGAATACTAATTTGGGGAGGTGATGGTCCTCCATCCCGCCCAGCGGAAACAGGCCCTGCCCAGTGGAGCTGTGTTCTCAATATCATGGCCTCAATGCTGGTGATCCCTGCTTGCTCAAGGACAGCAACATTTGTCACATAGTCAGTCCAGTGTATATAGTCATACAGTATATGGATTGTTCCTGAAAGTATGTTTTATCATATGTGAGAGTTTTTCCTCTATCAAATACAATTGAAGATGAATATTTAGTTGGCTAAAATGTTTATGATTGCATGCACATTAAAAAAAAAAGCCAAAATATTTATTTACATAGAATAGAAGCATTCAGTCCATTATGAAGTGGAATCCATTAATATCTTATATAATTGCCTTGTGTACAAAATATGTTACCATTGCCAACAAGAGGAAATGAAACTACAAAGAAAACTGTATTTAGAGAAGGATATTTAGGAGTGGTGGAATCTAAGTTTTCTCTTTGCTGTTGCTATTTTGGCTGCATCTGGGACAGGAACAATCTATATCTATAATTCTCTTGGGTATGTTGCTGTTCCCAGTGTGTTGATTGGCTGCTTAGGAACATACCCAACCAAGCATAGTGCTCTTTTGGCTGACCAATCAGCAGCTTGATGGCGTTTTTCAGCACCAACTCCTTGGTCTACAGCCACATCTTTGCCTGTTGAGCTGCAGTAACTAAATACTCATCTAGCTCCCCTTGCTGTCTTAATATGCATGCACGGGGAAAAATCGTCTTGCTTTCTATATGTCTCCCACCCTCTTCTTTCTTCTTTTTCCTCCTTCCCTACCTTGCAGGGTAGGTTTTTTCCCTTCCTCTGCTCTTCACCCCTTCTGTACCCAAAAACTTGAGCCCCTTTCCCCCTCCTTCTGTCAGGGTAATAGTGCTTTAAGTGGAAAAGGAAAAATGTTGGAAGAACAGACCACAGAGTAGCACAACTGAAGTGGGTTAGTTCACAGCTGTGGCTAGGCAGAGGGATGACTAGCAAACACTCCTATATAGCCAAAGCACATGATGCATTGTGTGTGGGTTGGTGTTGTGGAGAAAGAGGAGTGTTGCTGTTGAGTTCATTAATTAAGTTTGCTGTGTATATACTCTGTTTGTTTATACTGCAACTGAAGATAAAGACGTCCTCCAGATATTTTTTGATGAACCTCGCTGTCTGGAAATGTTTTTGCACCCTTGCTGCTGTGCAGTTCTGTTATTTGGCTACTCCTGGGTTAGTTTGTCCACAGGCTGTTCCAGGTGCCTCTCAGTGAGCCTATACTGGACACTTTCTGCCCCAAGGAACTTACCGCCTGAAAAAAAAAAACCTGGAAAGGGTTGGGAAGGAGATGGGAGGCTGCTCTGGGGTTCCAGACCCTCTTTTTCCTCATTAGGGGACGCCTTAGGATGCTCTGACCACCTCTGGCTCTGCTTGCTGTGGGGAGAAAGGCTTTCTTTGCAAATGCTGCACCGGATAGGCTGCTGTCTGTTAAAAAAGCCCTCCAGCCAGTAGGAGGAGCCAAAACCAGTGAGGGAGGGGGATAGAATGGAGCAAAGCAGGCTTTCATTGGCCCCAAGCCACCTCCCAATGGGAATCCAGCTTGCTGCCCTCGAAGGGCAGCTGGCGTTGGAGTGGAAGGCTGAGGCTCTGCAGTCTGTGAGTGATGCAAAGGCTTGGCCAAAGACTCATAAAAAAATTAGAGGTGACCATTCCGTCCCTTGTTGGAGAGACTCCTTCGCTCCATTTTCTATTCATTTCTGTTTTAACAAACGGTAGATAAGAGTCCCTGGATCCCCTCTTCTCTAAAAGAAGCAGAACTTTTGCATGATACTTATTTCTAAGTATCTAGACCAGTGGTTCTTAACCTGGGGTCTGGGGACCTCCAGGGGTCCTCGATGTCTTCACAGGGAGTCAGCAAAAGCTTGAAGTCTGCTCAGACCACCTCCTGCCTGCAGTGGAATGACCATGCGACAGGAGCCAAGGCAAAGGCTGGCTGGCTTAGCCTGCACATTGCCATCCAATCCATTCCGGCCACAAACTTGCAGGAAGAAGCAGGAGAAAAGTCTTCCCTCCCACTCCAGTGCCTCTGAGGAAAGATTTCATGGAAGGTGTAATTGTATTGTTGTTCTTATGGTTTGAAATATAAAGTCTTATCTTATATGTCAATTATATATATTTGTGAAAAATATATATAAAGGGGCCACTGGTAAAGAAAAGTTTAAGAGGCATTGCTGTAATTGTATTATTGTTGTTGTTATCAGGTATTATTGTTGTTAGAGTTTTAAATCTTGAGTTAAATCTTGGGGGGGGGCATGGCAAGAAAAGATATTTAAAGTGGGTTGCTGGTAAAGAAAAGGTTGAGCCACTGGCACAATTGTATTAGTATTAGTATAGGTGTGCCCAACATAACATATACCGTTATGTAGTTTCAAGCGGTGGTTGCAGTGTGGAGCTTGGGTGTGAATGTTCCTTTCACATGGTTCAGCTACATGGTATTATTTTAGGGAAAAATATTGCATTATTTTACATGTGCTTGGTGATTGGCTTAGGGAGTGTGAGGCTGGGGTGTAGATGGAGATTGAATGGCAGGAGTGGATTTTGAGATGGACAGGGAATTTGCTTGTGGGTGGTGATTGGCAGAGGGAGGGAGGAGATTGGTTGGGTATGTTCCCTAAGCTGCCAATCAGCACACTGGGAAAGGAAACATCTCTCTCTCTCTCTGGCTTTTCTTCGCAAACGAAGATTCAGGAAGGACGCATCCCGCGCTTTCTGCAAGCGCGCTGATGACTAAAAAGGCCAATCCGAGATAAACAAGTCTGATTGCAAAAAGCACAGCAGAAGGTCTCCTTGGGTGATGTTTTTGGGTTGTGATTCTTTCTGCGTTGTCGTTTCTCTTCAAGACTTGTTCGTCGTGAGTTCTCAAATAAGGCTGCAGCATTGTGGATAGTGCGTCTCCATGCCTCCCGATGTGAGGCCAGGCCGGACCACTGTTGGTGATCAATTTGGCCAAGCCTGAGATGTTGTTTCAGGGAGTCTTTGTATCGCTTTTTTGGAGCGCCCCTCTTACGCTGCCCCGTGGCGAGTTCACTGTAGAGTACTATTTTTGGGAGGTGATGGTCTTCCATCCTAGAAACGTGCCCTGCCCAGCGCAGCTGTGTTCTCAATATCATGGCCTCAATGCTAGTGATCCCTGCTTGCTCAAGGACAGCAACATTCGTCACATAGTCAGTCCAGTGTATATTTAGGATTGTGCGTAGACAGCGCTGATGAAAGCGCTCGAGGAATCGTAGGTGGTGGCGATAGGTGACCCATGTTTCAGATCCATAAAGGAGGATAGACAGTACGATGGCTCTATACACACTGATTTTTGTGCTTTGCCTCAGGTGTTTATTGCTCCAGACTCTTTTGTGAAGTCTTCCAAATGCACTATATGCCTTTGCTAATCTGTGATCGATCTCTTTGTCAATCTTGGCATCTGAGGAGATGATGCTTCCCAGGTAGGTGAACTGCTGAACGGACTTGAGCACAGAGTTGCCGACGGCAATGAGGGGATGGTGGTGTTCGTCCTGTGGTGCAGGCTGGTAAAGAACTTCTGTTTTCTTCAGGTTGACTTCTAGCCCAAACAGCTCTGCAGCTGTTGCAAAGCAGGATGTTAGGCGCTGCAGAGCTGCTTCTGTGTGGGCAACAAGGGCAGCATCATCGGCGAAGAGCAGCTCACGGACTAGATAGTTTAGAGTCTTAGTGTGGGCCCTCAGACGGCTTAAGTTAAACAACCTACCATCAGTACGGTAGTGTATATAGATGCCGTCGTCTTCTTCAAGCTCTGCCATAGCCCTTTGGAGCATCATGATGAAGAAGATTGTAAATAAAGTTGGTGCAAGAACACAATCTTGCTTCACTCCATTAGTTATTAGAAAGGGCTCTGAAGAAAGGAAACATACTCAAGCCATATATATGTGTGTGTGTGTGTGTATGGTTTATTTTGTAAGAACTGAAGTGAAGATGGACCTCCCAACTAATTAATTGGATTTTTGGAATAGTAGACATTATTTACTCTGTTATAGAACTAGACCAACCTTTGATATGGGTTTTGATATTGCCCAGGCAGGCACTGAGAGGGTCACATCATCACCCCACTACCCATGCTGCTGCAATGGGACCCAGGCAATCAACTGGCAGTAGCAGCGGGGGCAGGGCAACAGAGCGATTCACCCTTAATGCACCACCGGTGTATGTTACGTCAGGTACAGCTAGTATTTGAAAAAAAAAATGTAACATGGTTTTAAAAAAAAGTATTTCTCAAGTGCTGAGGAACCCTGGAAGTGTTAAACCTGGTCTGATGTGAATCTTTACAGTTTGAGAATTACCCTATACAAAATTTGCATGTGTTTGTTTTGTGTAGAAAATAGCATTTTTTTCTGCACAGAAAATGTGCAATTTTTGTTGTATTCCATTTTGTGAAGAATATAGATCCTATTTCTACACAGAATTTTTTGAGGGCACAGAATATACCTCAAACTGTGAAAAATTTTTGAAGGCTGCACAGTTTTTGAAGACTTTATCGCAGCTAGAAGAAAACTGCTAAAATACTTGTTGCTTCCTTTAAAAAAAGAAAATTAGTGAATAATTATATCCCTAACCACATTTTTCATCAACTTAGAAGCAAATTAAATGACTGGAAAAATAACAATGCACTGAACAGCTCCTGGGAAAGAATTGTTTTTGAGCCATATGACAGTGATGGGAGTGGTGAGGTAGGGATTCATTTCTCACAAGAGCTTTTGGTCATACCAAAGGGTTTAAGTACCTCAGACTTAAAAGTCATGGGCTAAAAGCAGATGTGGGGAAGTGCACCAAGGATGGGAGCCATTTTTCAATTCATCGCCACACTAGTGGCCACACCAATCAATCAAGATTCTATCTGTCTATCTATCTATCTATCTATCTATCTATCTATCTATCTCTGGTATTTATACCCCACTACTCAGCCATAAAGGCTCTCAGAGCTGCTTACAATTTTTTAAGCAATATCAATTTACACATCTATAACGCATTAAGCAGTTTCCAGTATGTATTAGCTAATTGCCCCCACAAGCCGGGTACTCATTTTACCAACCTACGAAAGGACGGAAGGCTGAGTGAACCCTGGAGCCTTTGGGATCGAACTTGCAACATGGTGGTTTGCAGTACTGGCACAGATCCTACATCAATGCCTTAGTATGCATAACTAAGTATAATCTCCTGGCCAAAGCCCCCAAAATGAGGGGGGTATCTTGTGCTGGCAATCAAGATACAGAAGGATGCTTCCAGCCCCCTCCCACCTGTGATTTCTAGTGCAAGGAGGAATTGTGACATAGTGGTAGCTGTTAAATTAAGGGGTGGTGGTGTGGGGAGGCATTTTCAATCATGACAATAATGCCATGATCATGAATATGTAGTATTACTAAATGCAGAGCAATTATGGATCTGTAACTCTAGATTACAAATCTGTAATTGCAACACAGGATGTCATCAGCTCCAGTTTTGATTTACGCCAAAAATCAGCCATTTGGCAGGGTTGGGCAATGTGGAGAGTTGAGGTGGTTGTGGTTTGCAAATCCATCCAAACCACAGTGTTTTTGAGATATTTTGCAGTGGCTTGAGCAACTGGAATGCAGAGTTTCACTCAGGAAGTTAGATTAGATGGGGGGTAATTTAGGGTGTTTAAACTATTAGTCACAAATCAGCAGTATTTAGGAAATGTCTTATGTGTACAGATGTTCAAATTTGTGTTGTATGCTTCAAGTTTATGTTAGAAGTATGTGTTATATGTTTATGTTTATGTATTTATGTGTTTTAGAGGTTTTTTGTTGTTTTTATTATGGAATTATTTACATGCTTAATAAAAATATTTAAAAAAAAATAATGGGGGGGGGCAAAGTCCAGGGGCTTTCAGAATGTCTGAAGGGATTTGAGAATATCTGAAGGGGTTTGATGTCATGTACAGAATTGTGGGGGCACATGCTGCCCATTGGCCACATTTTCCTCATCCCTTGTTTAAAGGAATGGATTTGATAAATGTCAGCTGTCTTAGAAAATTCATAGCTATGTATATTGCATTATATTGTTATCAGACAGAGTTGACTGACCACATTGTATTATGGTATATCTTCCTTTGTATCCTTGTTCAACAAATAGAATTTTGATAACTGTATTTTTATTTCATATATTTACTCATAGAATCATAGAATCATAGAATCATAGAACTGCAGAGTTGGAAGAGACCACGAGGGCCATCCAGTCCAACCCCCTGCCATGCAGGAAATCACGATCAAAGCATCCCCGACAGATGGCCATGTAGCCTCTGTTTAAAGACCTGCAAGGAAGGAGACCCCACCACACTCCGAGGGAGTGCGTTCCACTGCCGAACAGCTCTTACTGTCAAAAAGTTCCTCCTAATGTTGAGGTGGAATCTCTGTTCCTGGAGCTTGCACCCATTACTCTGTGTTCCAGTCTCTGGAGCAGCAGAAAACAAGCCTGCTCCATCCTCAGCGTGACATCCCTTCAAATACTTAAACAGGGCTATCATATCGCCTCTTAACCGTCTTTTTCCCAGGCTAAACATACCCAGCTCCCTAAGTCTCTCCTCATAAGACATCATTTCCAGACCTTTCACCATTTTTGTTGCCCTTCTCTGGACACGCTGCAATTTGTCAATATCCTTTTTGAATTGTGGTGCCCAGAACTGGACACAGTATTCTAAGTGAGGTCTGACCAAGGCAGAATAGAGTGGCACTATTACTTCCCTTGATCTAGACACTATACTTCTATTGATACAGCCCAAAATCACATTGGCCTTTTTAGCTGCCGCATCGCACTGTTGGCTCATGTTCAACTTGTGGTCTACTAGGACTCCTAGATCCCTTTCGCACGTTGTCTCATTCAGCCAGGTCTCTCCCATCCTATATTTATGCATTTCATTTTTCCGCCCTAAATGCAGTACTTTACATTTCTCCGTATTGAATTTCATTTTGTTAGCTTTGGCCCAGCTCTCCAGTCTATCCAGGTCATTCTGAATTTTGATCCTGTCCTCTAGGGTATTAGCTACTCCTCCCAATTTGGTGTCATCTGCAAATTTGATAAGTATGCCCCTAATTCCCTCATCTAAGTCATTGATAAAGATGTTGAATAGCACTGGGCCCAGGACAGAACCCTGTGGCACCCCACTGGTCACATCTTTCCAAGACGAAGAGGAGCCACTGCTGAGCACCCTTTGGGTTCAACTTGTGGTCTACTAGGACTCCTAGATCCCTTTCGCACGTTGTCTCATTCAGCCAGGTCTCTCCCATCCTATATTTATGCATTTCATTTTTCCGCCCTAAATGCAGTACTTTACATTTCTCCATATTGAATTTCATTTTGTTAGCTTTGGCCCAGCTCTCCAGTCTATCCAGGTCATTCTGAATTTTGATCCTGTCCTCTAGGGTATTGGCTACTCCTCCTAATTTGGTGTCATCTGCAAATTTGATAAGTATGCCCCTAATTCCCTCATCCAAGTCATTGATAAAGATGTTGAATAGCACTGGGCCCAGGACAGAACCCTGTGGCACCCCATTGGTGTATTTACTAAAAATATAGAGTTTAATTTTCAGTGTACACTTTTCATATACTTACCTTCATGTGAGAATTGTTTGAATATATTTTTTCCATTGTATATAATTGAGTTGGACATTGGTGATTTGTAAACATTTTTTTGAATAATTGGATATAGACAATATAATAATTTTGGATACTAGTTACATACATTTGGTGCTCCCCTTCTCAGTTTGCTACAGCATATAAGGAGAGGGAATGAGAGACAGACTCACAGAACATTGCATAGTAGCTTGGATCTGGAGCTGTATTACTGAAATGTACTGCAGAGGCTCAGCCCATATTCTTTAGTGGATGTGACAATGATGTCTCATTATTGTGATACATTGCATTAGTTTGGGATGTGTGTGAGTGTGTGCATGTGTGTGTTGAGTTTCTAGCACTAAATCACTTCATTTATTCATATTGGAGAGATCAGGAAACTGGCAAGGAGATAAATGTTGTTGATCATTGACTGATAATGGTGTGCCAACTGTTGGTAACATGTGTTGCTACTTTGGAAGAATCAAATTAATGTTATGAAGAGTGTCACATCATTAACATATTCCTTTAAAACTAAGTTAGCAAAACTGGTTAATGCTTCCACATCATAAGCTATGGACTATTAAATGCAAATCCTTTTCCCCTCAGTAGACCTCAAATAACCTGAATCTGAAATGAAAGGAAGCAAGGCAATAGTTCACTGATAACTAACCAGAAGCATTAGCTGTTTATGTATAAGGAATCTATTTAGTTGGGTAACAGTAAAATGCACAGTGTAAAGTATTCAGAAGTATGTCAACGTCAGTTTCGAAAGTTGCTCTGTGGATTGCTTTGACAGTAGGCTTAATTTAGATTAAAGATATAAGCATCCACTCAGACACCTGCTGATTAACAGAAAATTTACTTGCCTTTCAGACATAATTAATAATTATAAATTTCCAGCTGATCCACCATTTTTTAAAAAATTGAATATAACTACATTCTCCTGAAATGAAGTAAAGGTGTACCTACATTTTAATCATGCTTAAAAATGGGCCAGTCTAGATGAGGGAATAAAATGTGGATTGGTGCACACGTACATCAACCCATAACAGCTTTCATCTGTCTCAAAAATCTTTTTGCAAGGTTGCTGGTATGTGAAGCTATCTGTGTTTGCTGTTCACATGGAGGCATGCCAGTGAAATAAGATGGTGGTCGCAAGTGAATTACTCACAGTTCTATACTCCTCAACTTGCCCCTGCCAAACAGTATTTTTTAAAAACTAAATCCAGGGTGCAGAAGAGCAATCTCCTACTTACATAATGAAAAGAAAGAAAAGAAAGGCTGTTTTGGCACCTTAGTGCACAATCGCTATGCTGCTTACCCTTGTGTTGAATGGCAGTGTTGCATGACTGAATGCACCCCCAAAAGTGCAACTGAATACCTAACTAAATGTGCGGATCATGCATATGCACATTCACATCTCATAGACATGGGCATCTGCATGCATAATGGCACCCCATGAGCAACTCCACGTTCCACAACTTTGAACTGAATATGTACATTTTGCATCAGACAAAAATTTCCAGTTGCTTCCATAAAGGAAGTTATGTGTGTGTAAAACACCAAGAGGATTCTGGATATTAGCTATATTCAGGACTCTTAAGTGGTAGGCAAATTATTAGAAACTATTAAACCAGTTTACAGTGACTTCCATGTATGAGCTGTCTTGTGGCAGAAGCTTCTAGCTGACTGTAGATATTCTCCTTTCCTGTAGCTGTTACACCACTGCATAAATTGGGTTTTCTCCCATTCATTAAGTTAGAAGTGGAACAACGCTTAGCACTGAAGAATCAAGAATGCCTCGGAGTGGACTGTAGTATAAGGTTAGATAGTTTGAGTAAGCCACAGTTCTCTCTGCTTGTCTACCTATTCTGTTCCCTCTTTGATGTAAACTGATACTCTTAGGGATGTTTCCATCTCTTCTCCAAAACTCTCTCAGCTCTCCCTAGATATGTAGCTAGCTTAGTGATTGTATCCTGAATAACGTTCCTTTTTTAGGAGATTATCAGACGAGTGTTTAAAAATGTTCCTTTGGCACTATATTTTAGAGAGTAAGTCTCCTTGCATAATAAGAGTTCTTTTCGCATGCTGTCGTAATCATGAGACCTAGACGCCCCTTAATTATTGCAACATGACTGCTCGCTCTACTCACTTCTGCATTTTCACATGGGCAAGATTTCAGGGGTTCTCATGAGTAGATGTAAGCATGCTTAAAAGCCTAAAAACACCCAAATAACAAACAAGCAAACACTGAAACACACTTGGAAACTTGCCAGCAAAATGGGGAGGTTCATAAAAAGAGCATCCCATACCTACTTTTGCATTCTCACCCAGAAGTGTTCTGGTGGCGATTGCCCATTGATACTGGAATCACACCAGCAGAACAGGGCAATGTTTTTCACACAAGCAATGCCACCAAAAAAAAAACAACAAAAAACAAACAAAAAAAAACATGGGAGATCAATTGGTGGCTTCTGCCCACCAATACAAAAGAACACTTTCGTAACAGCAGCAGAATGCTTACAGAAGACTGAGGCACAATATCGTGCAATAGGGGAGCCCTTTTGCATTCTCATTTGAACATAATAATGCCAGATTTGCTGCATCTGATAATCTCCTTAGAATGGAGTTCTTATATGAAAGCTTTAGTTTGTTTTTCTAAAGTCATTGGTGTCTTTGCTCCTTAACTGACTGCTGTATGCATCCATTATCTATCTGGATAGAAAAATCTGGGATGATGGCAAAAAAAAATAAAAATTAGCAAAATTCTATAGTATATGTTTAACCAGAGAGTTGGAAACAGAAGCAGTTAGAGACACAATGACTAGATGAGCTAGAGACTTTGGAGAAATCATCACTATGGAGGGGTGGGAAAATGCTTGGATAAAAGCAAAATCCTTCTCTGCTTGTCAAGTGTTAAAACTACTTTAAGATTAGCAATAGATGGTATTTAACACCCTTAAAGTTAAATAAAATCTATGAAACAAAAAAGAAGGAATGTTGGAAATGTGATAAAGAGGCTGGTTCCTTAATGCATACGTGGTGGCACTGCCCGAATGTTAAGAAGTATTGGTTAAAAATACACAGTTTGATACAAAGAATATTTAACATCAACTTCCCTTTTTTTCTCAATATTTTTATTATAGTATAAACAAACACATCTAGTATTACATCTTCATCTTATCGCATACTTTATCACTTGCTTTTTTACCCAACACCAGATAAAACCTGACTTCTTTTGTGTGCTTACTCAATGAGTTTTTTATTCCCTTTGAGTGTATTTCGTCTTCATATTTCCTAGTATTATTTACTCTTTCTTGTATTTTGTTACTAGTATGTTTCTCTAACCGTAGACCATCTATATACTAAGACGCTCTCTCTTAGCTCACTCTCCTTTCCTGCTTTTCTGACTCTTATCTTATCAGGGCCGGTTTAACCAGTCTGCCAAATCAGCATTGGCAGGGGGCCCCAAGGTCAAGGGGGCCCCCCTGCTGACCTCCTTATCTGACAAAGGTTTTCTAGGAAGACTCTATGGTAGTTGTGCTGTTTTGTGTCCCATGGATAATGAATCCATGGATATGGGGGTCCTACTGTAATCTGAGCATCCTGTATTGTCAATAGGTTAGATTACATTGACCTGAGATAAACATATGGGGGCCCCAAAATAAAGCATTGCAGGGGGCCCCAAAATTCCTT
The DNA here is from genome assembly GCA_030847615.1 of Gambelia wislizenii. Classification (NCBI taxonomy): domain Eukaryota; kingdom Metazoa; phylum Chordata; class Lepidosauria; order Squamata; family Crotaphytidae; genus Gambelia; species Gambelia wislizenii. Next base: position 26,194,071 of record JAUMIR010000004.1, read on the forward strand.
AAACCAGCCCTGTATCTTATTATATCTCAATTGTTGTGTTCCATCTTTTTTTACAGATGTTTAGTATGTGTGTTAAAATATCGTTATCTTTAAATAATCCAACCAAGAAATAAGAATTTACTAACTAGGCTTTACCAACAACTATTAGAGTGGAATTCAGAAGAGGAAGTCATAAAGGAATGTATGGTAAAATGGGCGCAGAATATTGGTCATGAAATAAAATTAAATGAGTGGGAAAAATTTTGGATAACCAACATGAAACTAACATTATGTCAAAGTGTTCGAGAAAACTGTTACAAGATGTTGTTTAGGTGGTATCTTTCACCAGAGAAACTGTCTAAAATGTACAAAAATATAAAAAAACGAATGTTGGAAATGTTAACACAATCCGGGCACTTTTTTTCACTTATGGTGGAGTTGCCAATTTGCCCCCATCTTCCGATGAAGGCTTCAACTGGGGATATCCATTTTGGTATTTTCCCATAATATTGTTTTTGTAATTTGTTCCAGCTTAACATCAATGCTCTCCTTACTATATGATTGTTGAAATCTTTGTGTATTGCCGCCTTATTATATCCTAGGTAGGAATGCCATCCTAGTTGTAACCCTGCTCCTTCTAGAGTTAGAAGCTTTTGATCTTCGAGTTTAATCCATCCACTTGCCCATACTAGGATGCACGCCTTGTGATAAAATTGCAAGTCTGGCAGGTCTAGCCCTCCTCTTTCAGAGCTTTCTATTAGAGTTTGCCATTTTATCCTTGCTTTTCTGCCATTCCATATGAATTCGCTTAAATCCTTCTTCCAGTTTTTGAACGGCTTATCATTCGATATTATTGGCAATGTTTGAAATAAGAACATTATCTTCGGGAGGACTGACATTTTAATTGCTGCTGTTTTTCCCAGTAATGAAAGATTCAGTTTAGACCAAGTTTTTAAACTTTCCTTAATCGTTTTCCATGTTCTTTCGTAATTATTGACAAAAAGATCCAGATTTCTATTCGATATCCAAACTCCAAGATATTTCACTTTTTGTTCTAATTTACATTTGGATCTCTCTCCTAATATTTCCTGTTCTTTTTTTGATAGATTTTTGGTTAGAATTGTGGTTTTCTCCTTGTTCATCTTAAGATTAGCTATTTTCTTCTCATTATTATCATTCCAAATTATTTTATTTAGTTCTGTTTCATCATGGAAGAAGCCCATCTCTTTGTTGTCCTGTTTAAATCTGTTTTTAAGTTGTTGATATGAAAACTAGTTCAACCCCCATCCCTTATTGTTCAACATTTCTTGGGATTTAATAGTGTAGGTACCTGATGGGTCTCTTGTGCCCAAATCCTTGTATGTAATCCACTTTCCCATTCTTTACCATCTTCCAAAAAAAGCTTCCTGAGGGGAAATCCAGCTCGGTAGTTTTAAGTAATATTGTTCTTTGATTTTATTCTAATTTTTCATTAGTGGTTTCCTAATGCTATGGTCATTGAAGCCTTTATGTATTGTCCCCTTATTATACCCTATGTACACGTGCCAACCCCATCTTAAGTCAGCTCCTTCCAGGGTTAGTAATCTTGTGTCTTTTAATTTAATCCATTCGCTAACCCACAAGAGGGAGCAGGCTTTATAGTAAGTTTTTAAGTCTGGAAGAGCAGCTCCACCTCTTTCTGTTTGTTCAACTAGTGTCAGCCATTTTATTCTTGGTCTTCTGTTGTTCCAAATAAAATCCGTTAAGTATTTTTTCCAAATTTTAAAGGGTTTTTAGTTTGTCAAGATTTGCTGGCGGAAATCTCTCAGCTAACATAAGAGCAATTGTGAATGCATGGGAGTACTATGAAAAAAAACTACGATAAAAAGGTTGCAATAATTTACGCTGATGCAGAGAAGGCCTTCGATAACGTGAATTGGGCTTTCCTGTTAGGAGTATTGACTGAGGTGGAATTCGGGGACTTTATAGTAAGAAACATTAAGAAAGTCCAAACAGCGTATGTCATAATCAATGGCGAAAAAACATTACCGATAACAATTCAAAAGGGCACGCGTGAGGACATCATGGACCCCAGGTTAAGAACCACTGGGCTAGAGAATGCTGGAAAAGGAACAATGCAACCAGACCTTGAGAAGGGTGCTGGCAGGGGATTCTGGGAGGTGTAATCCAAGAGTAACTTTCCCAGGCTCTGAATGCAGCCTAGAATCATAGAATCATAGGGCTGGAAGGGATGCCAACAGCCATCCCATCCAATCAGCTTCGGAACACACAATCAAAGCTCTCCTGACAGATGGCCATCCAGCCTCTGTTTAAACCCCCCCAGAGAAGGAAACTCCACCACACCACAAGGCAGGGTATTTTTCTGCAACTGGACTTGTCTATCTTGGATTGGCCTTTTTAGTCATCAGTGCGCTTGCAGAAAATGCAGGATGAGTCCTTCCTGAATCTTCATTTGCGAAGAAAAGCCAGAGAGTATTTCACTTCTGAGCAACACTTACTGTCAGGAAGTTCTTCCTAATGTTTAGGTGGAATCTCTCTGTTCCTGTATTTTGAGTTCATTGTTCTGTGTCCTAGTCTCTGGAGCAGCAGAAAACAAGCTTGCTCCATCCTCAGTATTTAAACATGGCTATCATGTCACCTCTCAACCTTCTCTTCTCCAGGCTAAACATACCCAGCTCCCTAAGCCGCTCCTCATAGGGCATGGCTTCCAGACTTCCCACCATCCTTCTCGGTATCCTTCTTGACACAGTATTCCAGGCAGGGCCGGTTTAACCAGTTTGCCAAATCAGCATTGACTGGGGGCCCCAGATACAGTGGGGGCCCCATGAGTCCTCCTCCTCCATCCGCTCCCTCCAAACCCAAAGCCCATCCCCCCACCTCAGCTTGGCAGTGGTCCTGCCTCCTCCTCCTCCTCCCTCCGGCATCCTGGCTCCCTCCCACCAGGATCCGGTGCTGGGGTGTCCCTCCAGTCAGCCGCCTTCCCGCCAGCCGTCCGGCCATCCCTCCTTCCCCCCCCTCTCTCCGTCTCCTCGCCCTGCCTGGGCTCCAGCCTTGGGGAGAAGTCATGGAGGGCTATGGAGGGGGGAAGCGGCAGCGGCAGCTCGAGCCAGGGGCCCGCAAAGGAAGAGGAGGAAGAGGAGTAGTAGTGGGAGGTGGCCCCCCCACTGCCACTCCCAACCCTTTTGTCCTGTGGCTGAGCCTCTGCCTAAGGAGCATGGGGGGAGCTCTGGGGAGGCTTCTTTTGGGAATGTGGGGTGCCTCTGTGCAGACCAGGCAGGAAGTGGGAGAGTGTGTGTGGGGGAGAAGGGCATTTTATGTGGGCAGCTTGTGCGCTGGGTGGGGAGATGACTGATGGGTTGTAACCATATGGGGCCCCCAAAATCCCTTAAACTGGCCCATATGGTGCCCCCAAAATAAAGTGTTGCAGGGGGCCCCAAAATTCCTTAAACCGGCCCTGATTCCAGGTGAGGTCTGTCCAAAGCAGAATGGAGTGGCACTATTACTTCCCTTGAGCTAGACACTATACTACTATAAATGCAGCCTAGAATTGCATTGGCTTTTTTTTTTTTTTGGTTGCTGCATCACACTGCTAACTCATGTTTGACTTGTAGTCCCCACTCTTTCTTTTGTTTGAGGAAATCTACACCATTACGTTAATTGCTAATAAACAAAAAAATATTATGTTAGTGCCTATAATATAGTTTTTAAACTAAATTGTTGGTGGCAAATTATGTAATACAGTAGCCCCCTTTATCCACTGGGGATTGGTTCTTGGGGGGGCATGGATACTGAAAACCATGGATAATAGTGAACAGCATTGAAAATAATGGACTTCTGGTTTAAAATACCACAGAGTTGCCTTAGAGGACCTAGAAAATGGCTTGAGAGGACACATTTTTTAGGAAGACTTTATGATAGGTGTGCTGTTTTGTGTCCCATGGATAATGAATCTGTGGATATGGGGGTCCTCCTATAATCTGAACATCCTGTACTGTGAATAGGTTAGGTTACATTGACCTGAGATAAACATCTGGGCCCCGCAAAATAAAGCATAGCAGGGTCCCCCAAAATTCCTTAAACTGTCCCTGACCACCACCACAGATTTAATTGATATAATTCAGTTACAAAGCTTGAATAAAATCACAAAAAAATCCAGTAAGCCTTCTTTTTCAGAAAAGAAATTTCAAAATAAAAAGAAAAATTGCAAAAAATAAAATAAAAATAAAGGTGTAGTAGAATATAACTAATGCAGATTATGCAGAATGACAGCAGAAACTCAAGGGGAGGGGGAAATGAAACCAATTCATTGGCCCCAAGTTATCTAGGATTCTTCTCCAAATAAAATAAAGTTCAGTTGACAATACCAGTAAAAAGCAAAAAAGATGCCCTTCTTTCTCTATTTTTAGAGAAGTCCAGTACACCAAGTTTCCATAGCACAATGATGGGCAACTTGTAGTTATTTTTGGACTAAATTGGCCCTCTATGGGACCATGAAAAGCCACCCCTCCATACTCCATCATGCCCAATTTTTTAAAACTTTTTTTTTAATGGCCAATACTGTAAGGTTTATAGATTCAATGGGTTTACTCAAATTAAGATTAACAATTGGATTTGTTCCTGTTAGCTGCCATCAAGTCAGCTTTGAGTTATGGTGATCCTATGAATAACAGACCTTCAAGTCACTCTGTTATCAATAGCCCTGCTCAGCTCTTGCAAACTCAGGACAGTGGCTTCCTTGATTGGGTCTATCCACTTGTAAACAATTGGATCTAGGTCCATGGGATATAGGACTTCAATCTAAACCCTAGTCAATCCTGCAAATAGGAGGTACAAAATATGAGATGCTTCTTCATCTGTATACATAAAGCGAATATGTATAAATTCTGAATGGCAGGGAAAGGCTGAGATTCTATCTGATCAAGCATAGTGTAAGAGTTCTTCATGCAGAACTCCACTTGAGCTCCCCTTGTCACCAGCCCAAGGCTCATCTGTCACTGCAACATGACCCCATCAGCCATTCCATTTCTGGGGGAGAGCAAGGAGGAGAGGATTGGAGAAGGGTCTGGCTATATTTCTATAATCTGCCAGACTGAGGACATCTTCCACCAAGATCTACCGAGGTCTTCTGAAGGCCTTAGTTGGTGATGTCATTGGTCTGCATCTGGCTATGGGAACATAGCCAGATACTTCTCTGATCCTCTCCATTCTCCACCAGCAATGGAATGGCCATTATGGGTGACTATCACAGAACTCATATGTCCTGGGGAAGCTTTGAGTGCTTTGAGGGAATACTAATCTCCATAATGACCAAAACATCTATACATAAGCATAAGGTGGAATTACACTTGCATATGTCACTAACAGTATGCTGGCCAGGGATGGCACACCATCTTAGCTAACAAGACAACAGTCAGAGAAAAGGGGAAGATTCTCTGGGCTGGCCATGTTCTTCTGATTACATATGTAAACAACAAAGCTTGGGAAAGTTACTTTTTGGACTACAGCTCATAGAATCTACCAGTCAATTATGGTAAGTTATCATGGCTGCCTGAGGGATGCTAGGGGCTGTAGATCAAACAGGGACTTTCCCAACATCTAGTCAACATATGTCCCTTGGAGACAAAGAATAGGGGAGAGATTTTAAGATAGAGCTTATTTTCAGCACATCCCATACCTGTTTGTTTATTATTGATAAAACTTAATTCTTCCATTATCTAACTGCTGCAGCATCTGATCATTTCCATTCTTCATGCCTGATAAGACATTTAGAATTAATACCTACTTTTAAGTCCTCTGGATACAGATGATTTCATTTTCCACATATTTACTTCTGAAGAAGAATACCTCAAAGACATGGCAGGCAACCAGAAAGAAACAACGATTAGCACTACGATATCATATATATTTTATTTCAGTGACTATCTTTAGCAACAGGGCTTAAAAAAAGATGATCCAAAGAAGTCACATTCCAAATCCTGAAGCAAATTAACAGCTTTTAAATATGGTAGTATAGCCTGTTTAGTCTCTATTTTGATACATTTCTGCACACTACATTTTTCAGGAGATGACAGGCAGGATCCTGGGGCAGCTGCTGAGGATGGATGTCACTGCCTAGGCCCCCCATCTCTGTTAGTCTTCTGAAGTTTGCAGGGAATTGTAGCATTGCCATGGGACAGTGCTGTATCATTGTGGAACACTTGAGGTGATTGCTCCACAAGAAGTACTGTTCCTCCCCTAATTAATAAACCAGTGACTTCACCACTCCTTCGACTGGTGGTAATAGATACAAGATAAAGGGCCCATGTGGTGGTCACTCTGACCATATCTGTTGGAAGTATCATGGGGCATTGTGAGAAATGATATAACATAACATGGGTTGTATAATCATAAAGTACATTTATATGGGAGGTAGTTCCAGTGGTGTGTGTAGAATGATTTGCAAGCGTGGAATGACTAACATTTGCACAGGGGTGGAGACTGGCTGAAAGAAGATTTAGAATGATGACCTGTTAGTGAGGATGAAAGAAACAGTTAAGGACTCGGGGGCTGAAGATGACAATTAGGAAGAGACTGTTAAAAGAGACTATGCTCTGAGTTGAGGGCAAAGCGTATTCAAGAGTGAGAGCATTAAGAGTGAATACAAGAGATAGTATATGATTATTTAGTATATCTACATAGTAAACAATATTATACATCTGCAGAACCAGCATGCTGTAGTGGTTTGGGTGTTGGACTACAACTCTGGAGACCAGGGTTTCAATCCCCACTCAGCCATGGAACCCACTAGGTGACCTTGGGCAAGTCTCATTCTCTCAGAGGAAGGCAAAGGCACCTGCTCCCCCAAAAAACCAAATCTTGCCAAGAAAACCCCATGATAGGTTTGCGATAAGCTGGAAACAACCTGAAGGCGCACAACAGCAATACATCCTCAGTGGAATATTTTTGACGTGGAATAACCTACAACCAAATATATGTTTTGATTGATCGATTGATTGATTGAATATATTTAATTTATATCCTGCCATTCTCCCAATATGGGACCTATGTGCTGGAATGTGGACATCATTCAGAAAGAATTATATGACAGTACATTATATTATGGAGCCATCATGGTGCAGTGGTTTGAGTGTTGGACTAGGACTCTGGTAATCAGGGTTTGAATTCCCATTGAGCCATGGAAAACCCCTAGCTGACCTTGGGCAAGTCATACTCTCTCAGCCACAAAGGAGAGTATTAGCAACCCACCTCTGAAAAAATGTTGCCAACCCCCCCCCCCTCATGATATGGTGCCTTAGGGTCACCATAAGTCAGATATGACTTGAAGGCACAAAACAACAACAACATAACACTTTGGGCAGAAACTGTTGGTGTAAAACATGTGCATAAGTTCCCTTACACATGAGACTGTACTTTTCTGGTTGTTGTCAATAATTGTATTCAGATCATGGTTCCATAAACAGAGTTCCAGAAGTGTAAACATTTCACACTGACTTAAATCCTATTGTTAGTCCCAACTATAAAGGAGAGCCATGGAATCATTTGAATTTATCAGTTGTCACCACTCCACAATTGATTCGCTGGGTCTGCTGTAGTTTGACTAATCAAAGGCATGCAGGTGCACCTTCTTGGATGTTGCTTAATTTTTTGTCACTGCCTTCAAGACAACATTTTATTTAGAGTTTCAGAAACAGCCACTTGCACTCCCCATTGCACATTGGGACAATAAACAGGCATATTTGCAGATACACAGTTGGTTGCACAATGTTTATATTCAGAAAAAGATTAGTGTATGGCCACCACCATGTCAGTGCATGAGTATAGATTTATACCATGGAAACATGATGCAGGATCTTGGCTCTGATTTGTTTCCCTTGACAAACTCTGCCTATTGTTTGGTCATTGCCAGAGCCCAATAGTAGTGCCAGAATATACTTTATGCATCTTTGTCAGCTGTGGGAAGGAGATGTTTCCATTGGCACAGGTACCTCTGGGTCTCACACCTTGTAAAATTCAGTATAGTATGGTGAGACAAGTTTGTCACAAACGTGCACGTGATCTTCATGAAAAATATGACAACACAGTTCTACTTGGTGGACTGGCATTTTGTGTCCAAGTTGAGAACAATGTTGTAACACAAAGTAAGACTGAACGGACTTTGTCTCCTGTTGGCTGAATTACCCCAAACAAATGGAGAGAAGAGTAATGATGTTTTCCTAAACCTTCCTTAAAAAGTTGGGAACAACCATGAACTTGTCTAAACTTTCATTAGTGCATACTTCTGCCTGTGATGTCACAGTTCTCCTATCTGATCTGTGATGCAATAACTACATTATCTATTTATTTTTAAAATATATTTTTATGCATTTTTAATGCTGAGGGTGAATCTGGGTAAAATTCCTGGTGGCAAGCATAATCAAGTATGCCCACCATGGTATTTTTAAATCAGATAATTCTGAAATAAATGGAATAAATGAAGTGAGGCAGTGACTGGAGAAGGTCAAATGAACTTTATATATGGTACTAGAAGGCCTGTGTTCAGGATCCCTCATACATAGACCTTACGTACACTTTTAAAGAATGGAGAGGTAACAGCTAGTGTTCGTACTATAGGCTGGCATCCTGCTAGTAAGTTATGATGGTGTAGGTCAGACGTGAGCAATCGCACCTTACTTTTGCTCACTGCATAGGTTGGAATTCTTTTCTGACCATGCAATGACCAAAAACCTCCCAAATCCACCTTGTAAGCTGCGGAGTCCCCCCCACCCCACAACAAAGCCATTTCTGGGTTGTCAGACAGTGAGGGGAATGGTGGTGACATGTCCAGCAATTTTCCTTTAGCTGGATGTGCTGCAAGGATGTCACCTCCAGGGAGTCCCAAGTAGGGATGCAACTCATCACTAAGGGGTTGTCCAAATGGAGAAAAAACTCCTCACAAAATGCAAGGAGAATCCTACTGCCTTAATGGCAATCCATGTGATTTCACCATATTGTGAAGGAGGGGGGGGTCAAAACTGGCAAAAACCTTGCCAGAAAAGCCTTCGTGGGTTTTTCCGTCTTTAAAAAAAAACAAAAAGAGGGTGAGCATTTCTGCTCAAGTGAGTTGATCAGATTTGCTTGCCCAAATAAGAGGAAACACAAATATGATTGGCTGGATGAACACAGGGGGCTGGGCTTGCTAGCAAGGCAAGCACTCATTGCCACCATGTTGGATTTTCGCCTTAGCGGGCAAGTGCAGAGGCAAGAAAATTGGGTATTGGGTTTTTTTTTCTTTATTTCTCTGCTTTTGTGTTAAATTGAAAAAAAAAATCACTCAATCACACCTTGGATATCTATTTTTTTTTTAAAAAAAAGGGTGGCGGTGGCAAATTCAGGTAAGTGCAAACACAAGTAAATCACATGCAGCTGTCATGTTTCCTAGCGGGCATGCAGAGCTTAAGGGGGAAGAAAAACCATTAGGACAGGTTGCAGCTGATACAAAATGTCATTGCTATGAAGGACTCCATTTTTTAATGGGCTCATATAGACAAAGCCCTCAGTTTCTTCTCAAAGGTAGCAATGAGTAATTTCAGCAATTTTCTTCCTGCTGTGATAAAGTCTTTGAAAATCATGCTGATTTTGAAGGCTATCTGCAATTTGGAACGTATTCTCTGAATAAATTTGCATGTGGTTGATTTGCACAGAAAACAGTATTTTCTGCATGAAAAATAGTTCAGTGCAGAAAATGCTGTTTTCTATATAAATCACCTATACGCAATTTTTATGTAGAATAAATCCACAATAACAGCACTCTGCAATGAAAGCAGAATTTTCTGAGCAGGAATTTATAATTCTGCATTGAAGTATTATTTTCCATATAGAAAATGCTATTTTCTGCACAAAACCACTGCATGCAAATTTTACACAAAATAAGTCCCAAACTGTAAAGATTTTTATCAGTCCAGGATTTTTCTTTTCTTCTCATCAGGATTTCTCAACACCCAAAAAACATGCTGTTCAACCATTTTTAAATGTTTTTGAATATTCTTTTTATCCCTACTCCTAAGGACCCCTGGAGGTCCCTGCAGGTCCCTGTTGCAGCATGTCCAAGTAAAGGAAAATACAAAATGGACACATTGCCAGTGATCCCACCCTACTCTCTGACAACCCCAGAAATCATCATATTGGAGGGCTGAACAATGCTCAGGGTGGGTTTGAGGGGGGTAGCACAAGGAGACATAGCTTTGTGAGATACCTATTTCTCATGGTGCAGGATCTCAGCCCAAGTTCTCACATAGGACTGACAGCAGTACATTTTTCAGCCTACACTAGGTGGGAAACCCAGATTTATTCCAATGCAATTCTTGAGATGTTGTCTACAGGAAAGATGGCAATTTCCATTTTGGGATGCAGTAGTTTGTCTGTGAATCAGAAGTCTGTGAACCTTCAGAACCTCAGATAAAGACCAAAGTAAGTTCTAATTTCTTTGGCTTGGTCTTTTGCTACTTCAGATCATCACTGATCTTTCTACAAATGCCAGGGGACTAAAACTGCTTATTGCTTGAAGGTTTATAGAGATTGTAAACCAGCCCACAAGCAAAGTGTTTGGAGATGAGATCTTGTAGGATATTTTGTTATTTATATTGAGCAGATTGCAGCAGAGCCCCAGTGCAACATGAGCTTCTGGTACAAAACAGGACATAAAACATGCAGGATGCTCCAGTAAAGTTATAAAGAAGAACTTAATGTTTATTATGGCAGATAATACATCTTAGATAAAAAGTAGATAGATAGGAGATAGTTGTCTGACTTTGGGTAAAAGAGTTGCTAAGGCTGACTCTCATGCGTGCGTGATGGTTGCTAGCTTCTTGCATCTGAGACAAAGGGTTGTAAAACACTAAAATGTCTTGGAGTAAAGAGGAGGGAAATGACCTCTGCATGTAAGCAGGAAGTAAACACATATCAGAAACACACTCTGTTTACACACAGAGAGCTGTAAACAAGTGCTGATGCTTCTTCACTTCCAACACCCCTTCTCAGTGACACTTGTTTATGTCCGCAAGATTCATCTTCTTTCTCAGGAACTGGAAGTGATCTCTAGGAAGTGGCTTGGTGAGAATGTCTGCTATCATTTCTCTTGATGGACAATACTTCATCTCAATAAACTCCTTCTCTTGTAGATCTCTCAACAGGTGATGCTTCACATCAATGTGCTTCATGTGTGAACTGACTCTCCCAGTTCGTGAGAGTTTTATGCTGCTTTGGTTGTATTCATGGCACTCTACAGGCTTTGGCTCAATTATTCGAAGTTCCTCTAGCGTTGGCATAGTCACATAAGTTCCTGGCATGCTTGAGCAGCTGATGTATATTCTGCCTCAGTAGAGGAGAGTGCTATAGCATGTTGCTTCTTGCTTGTCCAGCTTACCACTCCACCTCCACAGAAGAACAGTTTTCCACTGGTGGATTTGTGATCTGTAAGGTTTTCAGACCAATCTGCATCTGTGTAAACTACTAGTCTGGGACTGCTAGTGGATTATAGCTTTAACTTTAAGTGTGCAGTGCCCTTTAAGTATCAGCCCACTCTCTATACTGCATATCAATCCTTTTTTCTTGGTGAGTTGGTTTTTCTACAAAGAATTCCAACTGCTGAAGCAATATCTGTTCTCGTGGTGGTGGCTAGGTACAGCAGCTTTCCTATAGCACTTCTGCATTTATTATTATTTGGTAGAGGCTTACTGTGCTCATCTATCTTAAAGCAGCCTGTTTCCATAGGTGTGGCCACAGGATTGGCTTCCTTGAGTCCTATGTATCCCATGAATTCACAAAATTTTGCTCTTGACTGAGGAGATAATTTCCATCTTCCCCTCTCTCTACTTGCATTCCCAAATAATAAGTGATGTCTCCTAGTCTTTTCACTTCAATCTCATTATTTAGATGGCTTAAGATTTCTTCACAATCAATCTCATCTTGGTAAGCCAAAATCAAAACATCAACATAAGTCAAAATGTAAGTCCATTTATCATCTTTGTATTGTGCGTAGAGACAGAGATCAGCTTTGCATTGTGTAGACTTCCTTGATTAGCATCTTGTTTAGTTTTTCATTCCAAGTTCTTGCATCTTGTTTTAGACCATAAATGCCTCTTTCAAATCCAGGAGGTTGTTTCATGTAGATGTCTTCCTTGAGTTGTCCATTTAAGAAAGCTGTTCGGACATCCAAGTGTTCAACATGCAGTTTTCTGGAAGCTGCCACACTCAAAAGTGTCCTTATTGTGGCCTCTCTCACCACAGGTGTAAAAATTTCATCACAGTCCTTGCCATATCCCTGTGAGTAGCCCTTGGCTACTAATCTGGCTTTGTATCTCTGGATTTCCCCTTCTGAATCTCATTTGATTTTAAAGACCCACTTACACCCCACAGACTTCCTGCCAATTGGCAGTTCTGTGAGTGTCCAGGTTTGATTCTTGTGCAGGGAATCTATTTCCTCCTATATTGCTTCTTTCCACTTACTTGCTTCTGCTGTGGGCAGCTTTCAATTTCCTCCCAAGTGGAAGGTTCATATGGCACCATTGTCCTTGCAAGGTAGGATAGGCATAGAGATGGCACTCCTCTGTTGATCAGATGAGTGTCTATGTTCTGGTTCCAGAGCCCCGTCTGCTTCTGTGGTGACTTCCAGCTCTGAACTTACTCCTGTTTGCTCTGCATCCCCTTCTGCTTGTATATTCACTTCCACTTCTTCATTTATGATGGGTGTTTGAGGCAGGCAGGCTTCATCTCAGCATTTAGGCCAGTAGGCTATTAGCTGGTTTGCATTGTGAGATTATTCTGTTGTGCAGTCTGTGTCTGTATGGTTCACATCTGTTCTCTCAGTCTCATCAAAGTACACAACACTTCCTCACTCTGATCCTTCCTGGTTTTGGATTGAGAATTCTTTAGCACCATCACACCTTCTACAGCTCTGTCATCTAGTTTGGACCTCTTCTACTTTGGGACATGAGTTTGGCTCTGGATCCAAACACTGTGATATGGTCCATGCTCAGTTTTCTGTTATGTCGAAGTTCAAATGGGGTTTTCTTGGTTGCTTTGGTTGGCAATCTATTCTGTAGGTATGTAGCTGTCATCACAGCCTCTTCCCAGTACTGGTTGGACAGCTTAGAGTCTAGAAACATGCATCTCACCATTTTCATTAGTGATCTGTTCTTCCTCTCTGCAGTTGCATCCTCTTCAGGAGTAACAGGAATTGTGTGCCTCTGTACAATGCCCTGCTCTTCCATGTATGCTTGGATGTGGTGTGAAATGTACTCACAACCAGTGTGAAGAGATTGAGGTCTTCTGACAAATTTATTCTCCACCATTCCAATGTATTCCTTTAGTAGCTGCAAGGTCTGGCTTTTCTCTTTGAGCAAATAAGTCACAGAGTACACGGAATAATCATCTACGAAGTTTAGTAAGTAACAATTCCCAGCTTTAGACAAAGTCTGAATTGGACCACAGAAGTCACTGTGGACTAATTCTAGTGGTTGCCTTGATTTGTTTTCACTCTTCCTGGGAATGGAAGGCCTAGTGTCTTTCCCTTTTATGCAGTTCATACATTTTGTGCTGCCATTGCTGCATATCTTTATCTTTATGCCTTTAGTCAAATTATTCCTCTTTAGATCTAATATGCCATTCATATAATGGTGGCCAAGCCATCAATGCCATAACTTCACACAATCTGCACTTGTGCAACATCTTATCATATTTGCTTGCTCTCTGGTACAGTCCAGTTGAAAGACACTATGTTTCTTAAATGCTCTGGCATAGGATTTCCCATCTTGGCTCACTGTGCATAAGTCTCCACTGAAATGCACTTCAAAGCCCTTGTCTGTTAGAACAGAAACACTTAGAACATTTCCATTCAAGTCTGGAGCATATAAGACACCTGTTGCTTTAACAGGGTTATTGCCATATTCTTTGTTACAGTGCAAGACACTACATCCTTGCCCCCTCATGGGCAAAATCCACCCATCAGCAACTTCAATATTTCCAGCTTCACAGGAATTCATATCACTGATGAAGCCTAATTATGACAAGATATTTGCTTGCCCCCTAGTTTATGATAATAATTTAATCACTAGACTGATTCTGGATTGCTGTAAAAGTCTTATACTTGTGAGGACCACATGAATTAGTGTGACTTGAATCATTTTCCATGGGTTCCTCTTCTGAGTGCCTTGTAAACTGCCTTTGTTTAAAGCAAGAGCTTCCATTGGCTGATTTTTGAAGTTTCCTATTGGCTACACAGTCACTCCAGAGATGCCCCCACCGGCCACAGTCATAACATCTAGCTGCATCTGTCATTGGCCACTGAGCTTTGGGTACTTGAGATGCAAATGTCCCTTTATTTTGTTGCTCTATGGCAGTGTAATTTGAGCTAGAAGGCTCAATTGTACTCTGGCAGTTAAGACCCGGTTTCACACACAGACATCTGTTGAGCTTCTCTTCTAAACTTAGCCATGCAGCTCCCACCACTGCCATCTGTCTCACACTCTCTGAAGCCAGGAAGGAGGCTTGCAGCATGTGATCAAGGCTGGTCACATGCAGGGGGCCTTGCTTACATGCCGTGGGCCTCCTTCCTGGCTTCAGTGGAGACAGCTGTAGATATGGGCCAGTGTGTCCATGTGGACTTCCTCCCATTTCATGCAGGTAACAGAGTGGGGGGCAAGCCTGATCTGGGCCAGAATATGCCAGTTGGAAGCTAGCATATTCTGGCCAATGTAGAGAAGCCCTAAATCTACTTCCTCAGATGCATGGATGCATGGTTATGCATCTGAGGAAGCAGGAAAAGTGGTCTCAAACTGCATTATTTCTACATGACACCACTTTGCCTACTAAGTAGATCCTAAGTCTATGAAAGTTTATGCTCCAACTTCTTTCTCTAAGCTAGTCTCAAAGGTGCTACAAGATCCCTTTGCATACCATTACATGCAATTTCATCATTGTCAGCAGGTGCTGTGGCTACAATTAGAAACACACACTTCTGAGTACATCTCTTCTATGTGGGTATCTACCAGGGCTACAAGTTGGAAGAACAATGTGATTCCACAGATTGTAGTGACTTTGCCATGCCACATTGGGTATTGGTCTCCTCAGTCAGAAGAACTATAAAGGTTTTCTGCTCAGGTTGGGACTTTGCTTAGGTCATGATAGTCTGTATTGACTCTGCCTCTTATGTCATGAAAATAGAATCATAGAATCATAGAATTGCAGAGTTGGAAGAGATCACAAGGGCCATCCAGTCCAACCCCCTGCCATGCAGGAAATCACGATCAAAGCATCCCCGAGAGATGGCCATCCAGCCTCTGTTTAAAGACCTCCAAGGAAGGAGACCCCACCACGCTCCGAGGGAGTGTGTTCCACTGCCGAACAGCTCTTACTGTCAAAACGTTCCTCCTCATGTTGAGGTGGAATCTCTGTTCCTGGAGCTTGCATCCATTGCTCCATGTTTCAGTCTCTGGAGCAGCAGAAAACAAGCCTGCTCCATCCTCAACATGACATCCCTTCAAATACTTAAACAGGGCTATCATATCGCCTCTTAACCATCCTTTTTGCCAGGCCAAACATACCCAGCTCCCTAAGTCTCTCCTCATAAGGCGTCATTTCTAGATCTTTCACCATTTTAGTCGCCCTTCTTTGGACACACTCCAATTTGTCCATATCCTTTTTGGATTGTGGTGCCCAGAACTGGACACAGTATTCTAGGTGAGGTCTGACCAAGGCAGAATAGAGCGGCACTATTACTTCTCTTGATCTGGACACTATGATGATACTATGATGATTGCCCATAGTACACCACTGACAAATATTGATTAATATCATTAGCCCATAGTTGTGTTTGAGTTGGGAGGGGGGCTATATCTGTGGATGTATCCTCCCTGTACAATGATAGGTGTTTGATGCCACTTTAAGTGTCACGGCTCCATCCTGTGGAATCCTGGGATCTGCAGAGCCAAGAGATTAAAAATTCTTTTCTAGAGAATTCTAGTGCACTAGATCAGGGGAATGCAAGTCCCTCTCTGGAGAGAGACTACAAAGCTCAAGATTCCCTAGGATGGAGCTGTAGTGCTTAAAATGACATCAAACTGCTGTAATTGCACAGTTTGGATCTACCTCCTGTTACTTGGTTTTGGATCACCATTAATGTTCAAGGATGTTTGAGGTCAGTTTCTTTGTGAATTCTTACACTGACATGTCCTGCACCTTCTGTGTTAATGGAAAAACCAAATTATAGTAATGTTTTAAATTTTGTACTTTAATACATTTAGCAAAGCAGGGCTTGATCAATAAATAAATAGCAAAATACATTTTTAAAGCTCATTTTGTGAAAGGAATATACTTAGAAATTGCATTTTTTGAGAAAATATTTTCAAAGATATATCTTTAAATAAATATTTCAATGATAATTTTTCTGCTGTGACTTTTTAAAAAAAATTGCAAAACATTCTGGGAACATTAGAATACTGTTCTACTCTGAATACTCACCTAGAATACTGTGTCCAGTTCTGGGCACCACAATTCAAAAAGGATATTGACAAATTGGAGCGTGTCCAGAGAAGGATGATATGAGTGGCCATATGCAAAAATTATCAGGAACAGAAATAGACTTACTTTTCCATCTCTGTCCTTCCCATTGCTGAAGTCGGATATACAGCTTTGCTGTCCGGACGACTTTATCTTGTCTGATGAGGATGAGCAGAAATAACTTCTCACAATCTGAGAATATAAAAACATCCATGTATCTAGTTTCATTCCCTGATGTTGCTTTAGTCTTCTGAACTAAAGGGCACAGAGGTTAAGTGGCTTTTGATTGAGAAACCTACATTTTCAGCTCTGCCTTCAGAGATGGAATGTCTTAGTGACAACAGTGTTACAAGCCATATTCTCCTTGAAAATTGTAGGTCTGCTGAAGTTCAATGGAGAAATCTTCAGTAGAATGGAGTCAGACACACAGCAGAATAATTTCCACAGCCCTCAGGTAGGTTTTGCTAGCTGTCCTGGATGTTAAGGCATGTCTTATGACTTGGCTTTTGCTTCAGAACATTATTCACAACCAGGATGATATCTGACAGTTTTGCTTCCATTGGATTTCTCAGAATCCCACCAGAATCCTCGTTTCACCCAATTTCCAATTTTGTGTAGAAAAGCATATCCACATAGCAAGCATAAAAGGATAGACCGATTGCTTAAAACTACTCAAATAACCTACCTAATATGGCAACATTTTAATAGTCCATGCAGTAAGGAAACATATTGCATATCCACAGAATATGCAAAAATCAGTCTCAAACATGTGTTAAAGCTAGATTCTTAAAAAAAAACAAACCCTAACTATTTTATGGTGAGGTGTGTGTGTGTGTGTTGCTTTTTCTCATTTACAATGCAAGGATGAACCAAATCAGGATTTACATACCTATACATCTTATTTGTTAGCTCAACTTTTTATTTTATTTTATTTATCTCCCACCTTTCTCCCAGACACAAAGGGGCTTACAATATATGTTAAAATGAAATAGCTAAAATTAGATTAGATTTATTGAATTAACTGGTGCAGTTCACCTATCTGGGAAGCATCATCTCCTCAGATGCCAAGATTGATAAAGAGATTGATCACAGATTAGCAAAGGCATATAGCACATTTGGAAGACTTTACAAAAGAGTCTGGAGTAACAAACACCTGAGGTGAAACACAAAAATCAGTGTGTATAGAGCCATTGTACTGTCTATTCTCCTTTACAGGTCTGAAACATGGCTCACCTATCGCCACCACTTACAACTCCTTGAATTCTTTCATCAGCGCTGTCTACGCACAATCCTAAATATACACTGGACTGACTATGTGACGAATGTTGCTGTCCTTGAGCAAGCAGGGATCACCAGCATTGAGGCCATGATATTGAGAACACAGCTGCGCTGGGCAGGGCACGTTTCTAGGATGGAGGACCATCACCTCCCAAAAATACTACTCTACGGTGTACTTGCCACAAGTCAGCGTAAGAGGGGTGCTCCAAAAAAGTTATACAAGGACTCCCTGAAACAACATCTCAGGCTCGGCCAAATTGATCACCAACAGTGGTCCGCCATGGCCTCACATCGGGAGGCTTGGAGACGCACTATCCACAACACTGCAGCCTTATTTGAGAGCTCATGCCAAACAAGTCTTGAAGAGAAATGACAATGCAGAAAGAATCACAATCCGGAATCATCACCCAAGCAGACCTTCTGCTGTGCTTTCTGCAACCGGACTTGTTTATCTCGGATTGGCCTTTTCAGTCATTAGAGTGCTTGCAGAAAGTGCGGGATGAATCCTTCCTGAATCTTCATTTGCAAAGAAAAAACAGAGTTGATTCAACACTATCATCATCATCATCATCATCATCATCATAAAAGTTATCAAAGGCCTGATGTAATTGAATGGGTTTTACCTGCTTGAAGAAAGTAAAATAGTAAGGAGAGTGCTAGTCTAGCATCTCTGGGAACTAAGGAAGAGGATCTTATAGCATTTTGAGACTGAGAGAGAAAAACTTGTAGCATAAGCTTTCACAGACATAGGGTTCAGCTAGATGGGAGAAATAATTACAGAAAATAGTGCATTACCTCACTATCACAGCAGTGTTCGTTTGTCCACACAAATGATCACTGACATGGAAGATCAGTGGCATGGAAAGGTATCCAAGTTTGAAGTTCACACAGAGCATGCCTGTGAGAAAAGATGGTGGTCATGAATTAACTACCTGCCTTAATATTCAACCAAAATCTCCCTCCACCCCCCTTTTTGCTTTGCTAAATGAGAGATGCGGAAGAGAGATTGTCTGCTTAAAAACATTTTTTTCTTGCTCTGCCACATTCAGAAACAGCACTGGATTGTTCCCCTGAAAAAAACAATGGTGGCCCCAGCCGCTTCATCACCGGCAAGCCCACCCCCATCCATGCCTGACCAATCACGTTTGATTTCCTGGATGTGCTTCAATTCAAATTGGTTGTTCAGGCAGGTGGTTATGTGCATTTTCACATATTTTTTTTAAAAAAAGATTGCAAGAAACAGTGAAAGCTGTAATCATGAACTACTTGGATTTTTCAGGGGGCCCCCCTTCCCAATACGGCAAATCCTGTCAGGAGCTCATGTGGACTAAAGGTATTCTGCCTATATACTTTTAGGATTTTTTTTCATCCTCTAAACAACCCCTTAGCCTATTTCCTCAGATGCTGGAGTGAACTGGTGCCCACAACAAACCTTTTAAGCAGGCTTTTGAATAACCATAGAAATGCAAAAGAATGCAAGAAAAGGGGTGGGTGTGGTGATGAGGTGGGTGGGTGTGGTGATGAGGTGACTAATTAGTTTAACAATGGTCATTGAGGGTCAAAGGCAAGAGGAAAGATGTTGCCTAAGGCCAGGGTGGATGACCATATAAATGGTGGAGGAAGTTTTGGAATATAGTATGATGCTGGTTCAAGAGCACCCTCATGAGACTAGGGTGTTAACTAGTGTTATGATATGTAAAGTGTGTCAGGAAACTGTTGTCTCTGTTCAACCCACTGTTGATGGACTGGAATTTGTAGATATATTCCAATTCAACTGTTTCTCTTTCCAATCTTCCCTTGTAGCTTTCTCTGTTGTTGTTGTTGTTGTTGTTCAGGTACAGCTGTTCTGAGATCAGAGATGGAATGTCCAGGGAGACTGAAATGTTCTGCAACTGTTTTGTGTGTATTCCCATTCCTAATGTCAGATTTATATCCATTTATCACATTAGAGGATGGACAAGTGAAAGCAGCTCTGAAATTGTGGATGACGTGATCAGGTTCTACGATGACATTTTCTGAGTAGATGTGTGGGCAGAGTTGGCATCTGGGTTTTTGGCAAGGTCTTGTACCTGTCTCCCCATCTGTGTTGTGCATCTTCCTGTAAGCAACATACCTTGAAGTCAACGGTACTGCTATGGGCACACACATGGCATACAATATGCCAACGTCTTCATGGCAGACCTAAAGCAAGGCTTCCTTAGCTCCTGTACCCAGAAACTTCTAATCTACCTGAGGTACATTGATGATATCTTCATAATTTTGACTCATGGAGAGGCCTCACTCAAGACATTCCAGCAGAATTTCAACAGATTCCACCCCACCATCAATTTCAGCCTGGGGCTATCTACAAAATAAGTCCACTTTCTAGACACCACTGTACAGCTACATGACGGACACCTGAGCACCACACCATATCACAAACCCACTGACTGCTACACATATTTAGATGCCTCCAGTTTCCACCCTGAGCACACTAACAAATCCATAGTTTACAGCCAAGCCGGTTGATATAATCGCATGTGCTCAGACCCACAAGACAGGGACTCCAAACTAATGCAATTACAAGAAGCATTCATCAAGCTACAGTACCCATATGAAGTAACAACAACAAATCCAAATTGACAAGGCAAAACTTGTACCCAGGGCTAATCTATTACAGAACAGACTGAAGAGAGGAAATGGCAGAACCCCACTACTGGTCACGTACAGCTCTCAGTTGAGACCCCTCAGATGCATCATTGCTGAACTACAACCTAACTGATCTCTCAACACAAGCAAGTTTATAAAGCAGAATATGGTCCTTCAGATTCCCTGATCCTGACCTCTATAGGACTTTGTAGGTCATTCAGTGAATGAATGGGTCTACTCTAGTTGGGACTAACAACAGGATTCAGGCCCTAGCATGGGGAGGAGGGGGGTTGCATAGCCCTCCAGATGGTGCTCACCATACTGGCTAGAGATGATGGGTTTGGTGTTCAACAGCAACCAGAGAACTGTATAGTTCCCACCCCTGCTCTACTGTGTGTTTGCCTTCCAAAGCTGTACAGGTCTGGATAGGATATAAACATTACTGCTGTGATAATGTTTTAAATCTTTCCAATGTCTCTTTGGCCATTTTTGGGGGAGAATATCAAAAATAAAATTATTTTGAAAATATTGGGAAAAGAATGAAAAGTTCTGATAAATTTTCACACTGGGAAGCCTCCTTATACTATTGTTAGGAGGTGAGCAAGAACTTTCTCTCTGTGCTTATGTTGTTCCTTTGCAATCGCTGTGTGATGCACCCTGCATTTGCAAAGCCTACCGTCTCCCTGCTCAGGAGGACAAGAGAATCCAGTAGCATATTTTTATATTAACTAAGTCCATAAAAGCTTATGGTAGATACATCTTTCCGGTTAGTCTAAAAAGTGCTACTTGATCTCCTTATGGTTTTTTACCCTTGTTAATAGAGACTAACATGTTTGAATGCTTTTTATGGTTTGAAAGGTGGACAGTGAAGGAAGTAGACAGGAAGAGGGTCAACTCATTTGAAATATAGTCTTGGAATAGAGTTCCATGAACATCATGGACTGTCAAAAAGACTAATAAACAGGTCTGAAAGAATATCAACCCTGAACTCTCCCTGGAAACCAAGATGACTAAACTGTGTCTATAATACTTTGAATACATCATGAGACAACATTGGAAAAAGTGATAATGCTCAGAAAAGTGGAAGGAGGTAGGAAAAGAGGACTATCATATTGACTCAAGACTCACTTACGCAGGCCAGGATATGCTGGCTCCCTGCTGGAGTATCCTGCCCACAAATCAGTCCTGCTCCACTCCCATTAACTGGATGAAATGGGCCAGAGTCCAGATGGGCACTCCAGCTTGTCCCTGCAGCTGCCACCACCACCACCACCTCTGTCCCTCTCTGGACCAGGCAGGAGGGCCACAGCATGTGAGCAGGCCCCCTGCTGAGGATCCCTTCCTGGATTTGGAAGAGTGAGGCAGCCTGCAACTGAAGTGATGGACTGGTATGCCAAAATGGGCTCCTGCGGTCATGTGGGGCCAAACAATTTTATTTTTGTCTGGAATAGATTTAAACAAGAATTTTCTTGAAATGTTCTCTCAGGACCTACACCATCTTTCCCCTGTCTTAGCTCCATCTTTGCCCCAGGGGTGGTGAGGACTGCCCAGGGGCAAAACAGGACAAAAGCCCTGTCTTGTCAGGACTACAGGGCTCCAAGACAGGGGCAAGATGGGATAAATTGCCCATGTAGACAAGCCCTCAATAAAAGAAGCCATGGCCCTGAGTTTGCAAAATCTGAGCAGGACTCCGATGACTGGGCCTCTTGAAAGACTCACAGTCATAAGGTCTCCATAAATCAAGGCTGACTTGAAGACACATAACAAAAATATTTAAAAAAGAACTCACATTGAATTTTCAGTTTTTTTCTGATCACATAAGAATTCCAGTATATTGAGGGGTAGGTTTAGGAGGAGAAGTAAGTTAACAGATTCTATATTTTCTGAACCAACTGAATGGAGCCCCTGCACAAGATCAGACCACCCTATTGACAATTCTGCTTCCTGGCATGACAGTTCATTAGAAATGGCATGGTCCACCCACCTCCCCCATATATTATGGTGGCTGCCTCTGTAGCAAAAGGGGGCAGATTTGTTACAACAAATTTTATCTAAAGGTGCCTCGATGGCAAAAGGGGACAGGTTTGTTACAGCAGCTTTACAGCAGCTTTCAGCTCTGCTAGTTTTTGTCAAGGGGGGAGCATTTGTTCATTCATTCACTCATTTCATCTTCATGCTATCTTTCTCCCAAAGTGGGATCGTAGGCAGTCATTAAAAAAAAAAACAACCTTACAATAAAAATTAAAAACAAAATCAACACATAAAACAGTATAAAATCATTTAAAAACATACAAATGTTTAAAAAGATCATAGAATCATAGAATTGCAGAGTTGGAAGAGACCACGAGGGCCATCCAGTCCAACCCCCTGCCATGAAGGAAATCACGTTCAAAAGCATCCCTGACAGATGGCCATCCAGCCTCTGTTTAAAGACCTCCAAGGAAGGAGACCCCACCATGCTCCGAGGGAGTGCGTTCCACTGCCGAACAGCTCTTACTGTCAAAAAGTTCCTCCTCATGTTGAGGTGGAATCTCTGTTCCTGGAGCTTGCATCCATTGCTCCATGTTCCAATCTCTGGAGCAGCAGAAAACAAGCCTGTTCCATCCTCAGCGTGACACCCCTTCAAATACTTAAACAGGGCTATCATATCACCTCTTAACCGTCTTTTTTCCAGGCTAAACATACCCAGCTCCCTAAGTCTCTCCTCATAAGACATGGTTTCCAGACCTTTCACCATTTTAGTTGCCCTTCTCTGGACATGCTCCAATTTGTCGATATCCTTTTTGAATTGTGGTGCCCAGAACTGGACACAGTATTCTAGGTGAGGTCTGACCAAAGCAGAATAGAGCGGCACTATCACTTCCCTTGATCTGGACACTATACTTCTATTGATGCAGCCCAAAATCGCATTGGCCTTTTTAGCTGCCGCATCACACTGTTGACTCATGTTCATCTTGTGGTCTACTAGGAGTCCTAGATCCCTTTCGCACATAGTCTCATTCAGCCATGTCTCCCCCATCCTATATCTATGCATTTCATTTTTTCGCCCTAAGTGCAGTACCTTACATTTCTCTGTATTGAATTTCATTTTGTTAGCTTTGGCCCAGCTCTCCAGTTTATCCAGGTCATCTTGAATTTTGATCCTGTCCTCCAGGGTATTAGCTACTCCTCCTAATTTGGTATCATCTGCAAATTTGGTAAGTATGCCCCTAATTCCCTCATCCAAGTCATTGATAAAGATGTTGAATAGCACTGGGCCCAGGACAGAACCCTGTGGCACCCCACTGGTCACATCTTTCCAAGATGAAGAGGAGCCATTGCTGAGCAACCTTTGGGGTCGGCCAGTCAACCAATTACAGATCCATTGAACTGTTAACTTGTCTAGCCCACATTTTACAAGCTTGTTTGCAAGAATGTCATGGGGAACCTTGTCAAAGGCCTTACTGAAATCAATGTATGCCATGTCCACTGTGTTCCCTTCATCTACCAAGCTGGTAATTTTATCAAAAAAAGAGATCAGATTAGTCTGGCATGACTTGATTCTTTGAAACCCATGTTGACTTTTTGTGATTATGGCATTGCCTTCTAAATGTTCACAGACTCTCTGTTTAATGATCTGCTCTAGAATCTTCCCTGGTATTGATGTCAGACTAACTGGACGATAATTGTTGGGTTCCCCTTTCCCCCCATTTTTGAAGATGGGGACAACGTTTGCCCTCCTCCAGTCTGCTGGGGCATCTCTCTGCTTACATATTAAAAACTTGCTTAAACAAAAAGGTATTTGCCTACAGGCTAAAGGAGAACAGGGAGGGAGAATGGAGTTACAGAGGGATGGGAGCAGCCACTGAAAAGGCTCTCTCTCTCATGTCCTTGCCAAACAAACATGGGAAGATACTGAAACATCAGAACATTGTTCAAAGTCTTCACTGACAATATCACAAAATGGCTACCTTGTTGGTCTGGATCTGTTGGTCTGGACACTGGGGGACTAAATCATGACACTAGGAGACTAAAATGTCCCATCCAAGTAGAGGAAGATTAAGTATGCTAACTGACATTCACTCTGCAACATCTTCAAAGAAATTATTTCTCTCTGTGCAAAAAACAGAAAAAAATGGCTGCCTCATTCACAGGAGCAAAAGAATTTCACACAATGGGGATATGGCCTACAGCACTAATACAAATACACCACTGCCCACATAATCTCAAATGGCCCTGTGAAAAACAGAATGTGGTAAATAGAAGTCTCATTTACATATTTAAAACAAAAGACAAATCATACATAAGCTTTGAAATTTATTAGAGCAACTGGTGAGTACAAAAAACGCCCACACCCATGTGAACAGTTTGTGAGCTTCCAGCTTAGCTGTCAAACTGACAGGAGAAGCTCCTGCAATCTTTGCTGAGTTCTTCATTACCCCCATATCTCAACAGCAAAACTTTTTTTAATTACTTTTCTCCTTTGTATTTATTTACATCCTTTTATTCCTGTTCTGAAATTCTTTCTCTAGAACAGGAACATTAGATTAAATCAAGTTCATGGGCCAGATGGAAAACAAATCTTCCATAGCTTATATTAAGCCAAGATTATATGAACAGCTCCATCTCATTTAAACACAAATCTATACCACTTTAAAGCACTACACTTTAACTTGATTGTTCTAACCTGACAACACTGCACTTTAAACCAATTGTATTGAATCTGGCTATATTTTAAGTCAGTGGCCCTTGGAGATAATGTGCCGGGTACCTTTATTACAGTAGAAATGGGCAGAGGCTGGTACACTCTGTTCTGAGGAAGAGCAGTAAGATTATATATACATATGGCCTGTTGAACTAACTAGTTGAGAGGAAGAATGGTTAAACTATGTATCTGTATCAAATACAAAAGGGCCAGTGGTCTGAGTACTACTGGACTAGGATTCTATGAGATCATGACTCTAATGCCTGCTCAGCCATAAAAACCTATTAGGTGACCTTGGGCAAATCAAACTCTGTCAACTTCAAAGGAATGCAGTGGCAAACCTCCTCTGAATTAGGGCTGCCAGCTTGAATACAGGGTAGAGCTCCTTTAGCTTAAATTGTTAATAGATCCTGGATCAGGAAGAAGTACTGTAAAGTCCATGAGGTCGAACTATGGCACGCTTTCCCTCCTACCACATTGAACCTAGTTTCTGAAGATACCTCATCCAGCACTGCTATTTCGTGACTTGTAAAGGAGGGGCATCACAGAATTGCTCAGCTCCATTCCTGCAGCTGGACTTACAACGCTAAAGATGGCATTATTGCTCTGCGCTTGCTCTACAGTAAGTAGCTGTGTTGAGAGAGGGAGGCTGCAGTGCAGCAGCTAAAAGGTGAGTTTTGCACCTTTTAGGGAGGGATGAGACATGCCATTGTTCCAACTGATGGAACTTTATGATAACTCTTCCTGATCTAAGATCTGCTAATGATTAAAGTACAGGAACCCTCCCTCATATTCAACCTGGCTATCCTACCTTGAATAACTCTTGCCAAGAACCCTAGGATAAGGTCATCATAATTTGGTAGTCAGCTTGAAAGGACATAATAACAAAAACCGAACGCACACACAGACATGCACGATTTGCTTCTCATACACACAGAGACATGATTTTTAGCCTTAATTCCATCAATGCAATTCATAGGAGGAAACAGAAAACAACATAGAATAAATTAAATGATAGAAAACACAAACACTGATGGCAACAAATCCAACTGTTTCATAGACCAGCTCTATAAGTTCCTAAAATAAACAGTGCTATAGTCACTCAGTAATGTCTTTCATGATGATCTGTGTTGTGCTAGAGGAATATATACAGTATGTTTGTCTAATATGACTTAAATATGAATTAAAGAGGCATCGTGTCTTATAGAGAGGATGATGGCTATTATTTTCTTATCACCTTAACTTTGCATCACTTTTTCCATTAATGCAAGATTCTAGGGCCCGTGTTTCCATTATTTGACTGAAATTTCCCAATCTTTTACCAGGCCAATGTGAAGCCTTGTACCCAGCCAGAAAAAGGAAAGCAAAAGGTCAGATATATAAAAAGCTACCCCTCTTCTAGTGCTTCTGTGGGAAATGTAACATTCTTCTTGCACCCCCTACTCAGTAAGTTTAGGAAATCCCTTGCATGCTTAAGTTCCTACCCCCCTTCTCCTCTCAAGCTATCTTAGCAATTTGGAGCTATGGGGTGACCATTGAGTCATTCATCACATGACCTCCTAATTTAAATACTTCATGATTCTTTGTTCCCCTCTTGGGCTGTGTAGCCTCAACACAAGGTTCTTCATTCCCTTTTATCCCCTTCCTAACATGCATTTGACCTCCATACACGAAGAAGAGAGATGAGCTCTCGCTTACCTGCAATCACCCTTTTTTTGAAGAAATATGGATGTTACTGCTGTAATATGCCATAGGTCAGCATAAGAGGGGCACTCCAAAAAATGTGATACAAGGATTCCCTGAAACAACATCTCAGGCTTGGCCAAATTGATCACCAACAATGGTCCACCCTGGCTTCAAATCGGGAGGCATGGAGACGCACTATCCACAATGCTGCAGCTTTATTTGAGAACTCACGCCAAACAAGTCTTGAAGAGAAACGACAACGCAGAAAGAATCACAACCCAGAAACATCACCCAAGGAGACCCTTTGCTGTTCTTTCTGCAACCGGACTTGTTTATCTCGGATTGGCCTTTTCAGTCATCAGATGTGTCCTTCCTGAATCTTCGTTTGCAAAGAAAAGCCAGAGAGAGAGAGAATACTTAGAAACTTCTGATTTATTTTATCTTAACCTAACTTGAACCTCCCAGGTTCGGGTGAGTCTATTACCCTGAAATCCTCTTAGTTAATTAAGGATCTAGACTTGTTTTGAATATGTAGGTTGCTATACCTTCAGTAAACATTTTGATATGCATTTTAAGCAAACGTCTTTATTGTATTTAAATTGTCTGAAGTGGCCTTAATGATTGGGTGATACAGAACACATAAAAATGCAAATTGAGCTTGGTCAGTCTTCCATCTCTGCTAACTCTGCTTACTTTAAAAGAAACGTTTCTTAAGAAGATATTCCTGAAGGGCTTGGTCCCTAGAATCTTTAATAATGTTTTAATTTTTATGCTCATACACCCCAGCACCTTCCCACAAGTTTATAAAATGTCCAGTTGATCCAGAAGGTAACTTTCTTCCATGATTTCATTGCCAATGAAGGTGCTGACCTTCATTAGTTACCAAGATGAAGGATGAGCTGTTCTTTGTGTGTTTTGACATAGCTGACAGCACTGGATTCAGGATGAGTCCGTAATGTTTTTGCCAATGTAGACAAACCCCAAAATACTGTGGCCTGGAGTATAGGCCTCCAGTATAGCCTGGAGAGGTGGAGGAAGGGATTAGTGTCATCAGTATGAAACCCATGTTCCACTTCGAGGGGTCATTCTGCTCAAGTACCAAGAGTCTGCACGTGACATTGGGCCAGAGAGACAGATAAAGGATTTGGGCCTAATTCTTCTTCCCAAGTGGAGTAAGCCCACTGCATCAAATGGTTGACCTACCACTGATTCAATAGGTCCACTCTAGTTAGGTTTTAGGCCTTAGCATTCTGACTGCTCCACTGGTAATCATTCTCCAGTCTCCCTGCCTAGTTTAGATGAAGTTTCATCTGGCATGGTGCTGTAAAACACTGGAGCAATGTTACTTACTGCTCACTACAGACTGTACCTTATATAAAAATTTCCTATCTTTTGGCTAAGCCATTAACCAAAATGGAGACTGTAACAGAAGAGAGAAAAGAGAAGAAAACTAAGACTTGGAAAGGCAGCCATTAAGGAACTGGTTAGGATCCTCAAGGTTAAAGACCATGTCATCAAATACCAAAGTGAGGATCATCCAGGCCACAGTATTTCTGGGTTTGTCTACATTGGCAAAAACATTACGGACTCATCCTGAATCCAGTGCTGGCAGTCCGGAAAACATATGGCTACTTCTGGTGAGGAACTGCATTTTTTGACCTTAACACAACTTTGCTCCAAACTAAACAAAATCAGGGAAAATTCTGGGGTTTATCAGAAACTCTGGGGTGATTTCAGGTTCTTTTGCTGTCTGAACAGCTGGCTCAGGTTCAATTTGGCCTGATCCAGTTGTCCACATGCAAATCCAGTGCCATCTCCCTTACCCTGCACTGAGCAGCACAGGGAAGGGGATGGATACCTGTCTGAGCTGCCCCTACCTTACCAGCTAACAGCTCTATGAGAGAGCCTGATCAGTGGCATCACTTCTGCTGAGGTCAGAATAGGGCACCTGTGTGATTAACAAGGAGAGGGGAGAGTGAGCCACTCTTTGTTGGTTGCCTGTCCAGGCACATCATTCTGACCTCAGCAGAAGTGCCACCACCAGCCAGGCTCTTGCAGGGAGCTGCTTGGCTGGTGAGGTGGCAGCAGCAGCTCAGAAAAAAGGGAGTGGCCAGAGAGGCTGATGTGGTATCAGCCCAGCTGGCCCATGTTTACAATGACATACCATTGCACCACATCTGGCCCAGTGCATGTGGCCTCTGTCGTGGTCGAGAGGGGCCCAGTCTGGAGCATAGTGCTCTAGACTGGACTTGGATCAAGCAGACAGTGTAGGTGAGCCCTCTGATTTCTATGTATGGGTGTGAAAGCTGGACAGAGAGGAAAGCTGACAGCAAGAAAATTGACTCACTTGAAAGGTGGTTCTGGAGAAGAGCTCTACAGATACCATGATCTGCTAAAAAGGCAAATGAATGCATATTAGAACAAGTCAGGTCTCAACTAGCCAAGATGACTAGACTGCGGTTGTGGTACTTTAGACATTTTATGAAATGATGTGACTCTTTGGAAAAGATGATAATGGTTGATAAAGTGGAAGGCAATAGAAAAAAGGGAAACCACGCGACAGGTGGATTGATTCAATCAAGGACCTGAGTTTGCAGGTCCTGAGCAAAGCTTTTGATGACCAGGGATCATGGAAGGCTCACATTCATAAGGTCACTATAAGCTGAAATCAACTTGATGGCAAATAAAAAAAAGAAGAAGAAATATTGGGAAAAGAATCTATGACTGGCATACACCACCAACTGATAAACATTAAAAGAAAATCAGTACTTGTATCTAACAGACATCTTTCAATTACAAATACCTCAACTAGGAGTACTTGGAAGGTATTATCTTGTCACTTCTTATGAAGAAAGTACCTGCCATTTTATATCAGAAAGCTTGTTTGCCAGGAGAAAACAATTTGTTTGAATGCTGTTATTTTTCTCCCAGTACGAGTTCTCCTTGACATATTTGTGTCCATTTATTAATGGCTAAATCTAGAATCTTGTGGGGAAGGGATTATATCTGCACTTATATGTGCTCTCAAGTAATACCTCAAATCAAATTAATCTGAGAAACAAAATGCAGAGATTTATGGAGGACACTGGTGAGACATCTGCTGTGAAAACACTTGAGGGGTAAAAGTGGATAAATAATGCAAAGGATAGAATCAAAAGAAATCAGGCAGGAACAACACCTGATATTTGCTCAGCTCTATCCTTCAGGAAATGTAAGCTTATATGAAGCAATATACAAATATTTTTCAGTAAAGTGTCAGTACATTAATTAAAGGGTTTGCATTTAGAAGAAGAGTGAACAAAGCTCATAACAACCCTGGGGAGAATCAAACACACCTCTGCTTGGCTTTATAAAAAAATTCCCATTCCATTTTATTTGTTCTCATTGGATTGTGTCAAAAGAATACTCATACTTTATTTTCATCCTCAACACACAGAGTTATTTTTCTTTTTTTAAAAATGGTCAACTTCTGGGAGATTTTTCACATGTTGAGAGTATTAAAAAATAGTAACCTGCCACTATTTTGGGTGCACAAAATCAGAGCTGTTGTTTTTTTGCAAGTTATTTCACAAACCATTTTTTTTTAACAGAGACTAATTTTTAATGAGTAGGTTCTACATTTGTAAAAAACATTTTCTAATTGTGCTTTTTAAAACTGATATAACTGAAGTGTGTTCTACTGGCATAATTGGCTTTAAGGTTGTGTTTTATTTATTTATTTATTTATGGTAGTTGTTTCAAATTTTAGTGTAAGCCACCTTGGGACCCTCTTAGAGAAAGTTGGGATACACGTCAATCAATCAGTCAGTCAGTCAGTCAGTCAGTCAATCAATAAAAACAACAACTACAAATTGAAAGCCATTATGTGGCATTATATTCCAGCGACCAACCCATCTACTCTGGCTCTTTATGTTACTGTAGCTAGCTAATATTATTGGGAAATAGTTGCAGAAAAGAAAAAAGAAAGAAAGAAGAAGAAAAGAAAGAAAAGGTGTGTACATTTTTATCTTAATTGACCCTTAACATTCTGCTCCCTGAGCTGACAACCAAGATAACATCCCTTTTCCCACCCCATGTGCAGAAGTCACTGGACAGGCAGTTGAAAAAACTTTCTTAAGCCATTTATTTATTATCTTTCAGCGTGACAGGGCTCCTAAGGTGATAAGCAACAAAGAAGATGAAACATTTTTTTAAAACAAATGTTTAACAATTGGGATGGGATAGTGTTTTCTCCAACACCTGAAGAAGCATATTAGTTTTGGGACACCAAGGGCCCTTTCACATACACAATTATAGCACAATGAATCCACTTTAATTCGTGGTTTAGTCCTATGGAATCTTGGGATTTTTCAGTTTAAGGAAGGATACATAGAATGCTCAGCCAGCCAGCTCTAGTTCCTCCCCAAACTAAAAACCCCAGGATTCAGTAGGATGTAGCTATGACAGTTAAAGTGGAATCTTAGTGCTATAACTGTGTAGCGCGAAAGGGCACCAGGACACATTGTGTGACATATACTGCCTTATCCTTCAACAGAGGGGAAGAGCCAGGAAGTTCAAAAGGAACAGTTGGAATGTTTCCAATATTGTCCTCCATCATCTGGTGAGTGTGTATTTGCCTAACTGTCTCATGTTAGTGCTGCTTTTGAGTTAAATAACCTTGTAACACAACTGGTTTTGCATTGAGTTGAATCAAAATCAAACAACTGTGGTCACAAATCTTTAAAAAAAAAAAAGTTTTTGTAATCATGATGATTCCAGGGTTCAAATGTCAGAAGCATTACTGCTGGCTTTGTGGAAGTTTGTGGATGGCCCAGAATGATACACTTTAGTCTCCCAGAGTCATGTTTTGTTGTAGAACTCACATAAAAATAGACAACTTAGGCTTTCTATGATGTCACCTGCACTGTTTTAAATGACATCCATATTATTTCAGCAACTTGCCATGTGGTTTATGTGCTTTACATAGAATGGTTGAGATGGGGGGGAAAGGCCCAACATTATCTCTGGATTTTTGCCAATTTCTTCTTGCCAATATAACATATTGGGACAATTTTTTTTAAATTTTTTCCCCTGTTTTCTAAGAACCCATGATTTGGCAAAGCAGAAGTAACATGCTCTGGATGTCGGAAGGCTGCTCCCTTTAGTTATTCCCCATTGGTGAGATATTAAAATTCATTGTGGACAAGGGATACCCCACAATATAAGAAGTAATTGGCTGGGATCCTGCATCAGGGCCACAAGGTCAATCTTTGCATGTAGAGTTACACCTTGATTGTGGTATGCAATACTTGTTGAGCAACCCAATAGACCCCCCAAATGTGCACCCAGATGCACAAGTGAATGCGCATGTTCATCACATCTGAATACACTACATGTGTAACTCAGCTGCCACAACCTTAAACTGAATGCAGACGTTCCACATCACAGGGGAAATTATGTTAAGGAAAATGCAACATGGGACATACAGTGAAAGAAATAAAATATGTATGTGAAAGTCACAATGACTAAGCAAGAGCAATTATGGGGCTACACAGGTGAAACTGCTAATGTAATCTAGAAGGCCTGAGAGCCAAGGACAGAGGTACTGAATGCAGATTGGAAACACCTGAGAATCATTAAGTGTACAAGGTGAAATGTTGAAATACATGGGTTGGTCTTAAGCATGGGTGGAACTATGTGGACCAATCTGAATGGAAGTACACACCCACTGGGTGGAAACTAATTAGTGGGTGGTGATAAACAATGGCTATAAAATTGCAATGTTTGCCAATGTATTTGTGTGGTTGAGCAGAGGTGCAGTGGTGGAGTAGAGGTGGTGTAGTGTATAGAGATTGTGATTTGTTGACCATATAGTATATTTATATAGAAGAATAAAGTAGGTTTTATATAAAACTACTGAGTTGCCTGAGTGAATCCTGGAGAGTTTGGAGACACCTGGTGAAGAGTGAGAAGGCTTGGAGAGTTTGTCAGGATCTTCAGCCTATTCTCTGACACTCTGCTGCTTTAGAGGAAAGCATTAACCACTGATCTAAGCTGGTCAGCTCTGCTGCATAACAAGGTGGTGAGTTTGAGCCAGAGGTGAAGAGCTACAACTCCCATCATCCCTGACAAGGGTTATGGGCCCAGTTACTAGAGCACCCAGCATCCACAGAAGCTGAAAGTTCCAGAGAGTGGAAGAAAGCTTTGTGGACGATAGATCAGAGCAAGCTGTTTGTGCTGCACTGATAAGCCTCGTGAGTAAATCATTTTGTATTTTGCTTAAGCCCAGACGGGTCGGCTGTGCATACTCAGAAGGACTGTGTCAAATTGAGTCACTGCACAAATCAAGATGGAAATTCTAAAGTTTAGTAAATTAAATAGAAACAACTACTCTACCTGGAAGATTTATGCCCAATCTCTACTAGTAAAGGAAGGTCTGTGGTCAACAGTTGAAACAGGGCTGGCAGCTGATGCTGATGAAGCCACTAAAGAGAGAGATAGTAAAGCGAAAGCCTGTCTTTATCTCATGCTTGAAGAAGACTTAATTAATGACGTCAGAGATAAAACGTCTGCCAAGGATGTGTGGGATACCTTGCAGAGATTACACACTCCTTCAACTGCTTTTGCAAAAATGCTATGGTCTAAAAGAATATACAGGCAAAAGATGGCTAAAGGGCAGTGTGTGATAGAACATTTAAAAATAATGCAAGACTTGTTTGTGCAAGCTGAACTGAGGGGAGTGCAAATTAGCAAAGAGCAGCAATGCTACATTTTAGTAGAATCGCTAGACTCTTCGTGGGACAATATAACGAACAGCTTGCAGAACTTGCCAGAAGCTGAGCTTAATAGAGACTTAATTGTGGCCAGAATACTGGAAGAGAACCAGAGAAGAATGTCTGAGCAGGGTGACTCAGCAAGCTTAAAGACTGTGCCAAAACAACAAACAACTCCTGACTGGCGAACGCAGGAGGAAGCAGCCTCTACAAGGGAGCAACGGAGGTGCTTTTATTGTAAGAAGATTGGTCATCTGCAGAGACAGTGTAAACATTTTGCAGCTGAGAGACGCAAGCAAGCAGAGAGCAGATGGCAGCCGCGGCAGTATCAAAAACAGTCCAGACCTCCATTTTTGAGGGACAGTGGTAATAAGAAGGGGGTTGCAACCATGATTAAGGAAAAACAAAATGCAAATTCTAAATGGCTAGTAGATTCAGGAGCCACATCTTTGATGTGTAATGATATAAATTTAATAAGTAATAGAAAATCAGCTAATGTAAATACTGTAGTTTTGGCTGATGGGAAAGAGCTCAGTACTGTAAATCAAATGGGTACTGTGTACATTCCAGGGCTAAAAGAGAATTTTAATGATGTCTTACATGTAAAGGAGTTAGAAAATAATTTGTTATCAGTAAGCAGATTAACAGAAAGAGACTACACAGTCATCTTTGAAAAGAACATGTGTAAGATAAAACTGAATGGGGAATTGCGTGGCATAGGTTTGAAAAAGGACAAACTTTATTATTTGGAGGACAATATTGATAGCTACAGGGTTGAAGAAGCTAATAACATAGAAAATATTCCAATCCACAAAGACTGCATACACGAGCTTCACAGAAAATTCGGCCATGCGAGCTTCAAATGTTTAAAGAATTTAATCAGTATGTGTCCAGATTTAAAAGTTACTGAATGCAAAAACCACTTAGATTGTACGGTATGTCAACAGGTAAAGGTCAGAGCTTTTCCAGTAGCTAAGAAAACAAAAAGAATTGCTCAAAGACCATTTCAATATGTACATGCAGATGTCGCCCAAGCTAACTGCTTGTCCTTAGGGGGAAGCAAGTATTTCCTAGTAATTGTTGATAGGTATACAAGGTTTGCATTTGTGAGAATAATGAAAAACAAATCTGACGCTGGGCAAAGTTTGAAAGCATGGGTAAGAATGGTGGAAAGACAATTTGATAGCAGAGTAGGCACCATCATAACTGATAGAGGAGGAGAATTTTTAAATAATCAATTGTTTAACTGGTTTCAAAAGGTGGGAATAAGGCATGAAACTACAAACCCTGCTTGTCCTAGTGAGGATGGGTTAGCAGAGAAGAAAATACAAGATATAAAAAGAATTACTGCTTGTATGATGGCAGATGCAGGGGTGAAAGATAGTTTTTGGGCAGAAGCAACATTGACTGCAATACATATCAGTAACAGATTGTATCATTCAGAAATTGAAGACATTCCCTACAGGGTATTGTATGGGAGAATGCCAAATTACAAGTACTTAAGGGTTTTTGGACAATTTGCTCATGTTTACACACCTGCTTGTTTCAGGAGGAAAGGAGAACCCAAAAGCAAAAGGCTTAGGTTTTTGGGGTATTCTGGAAATAGCTACAAGTTTCATTTGGGTGGAAAACAAGTGCAGTATTCTAGGTCTGCAAATTTTGAGAGACATGCTGGTTGGGACAAACTGCATGCCAATAAAGAAGTGTTTTTGAGATTAGGGAGTTCAAATGAGCCAGAAGCACAAACTGAACCAACCTCAGGAAACGGAGGGGTTTCAGTTAAGCAGGAAGCATCACCTAGCAGCAGTGGTAGTTCTTCCGATGAGGAGATAGCATCTAGGCCTACTACTACTCGAATGACTGAAGACAAGAGATTTAGTCATAGAACTACAACTCCCAGTAGAGAAAGTGAGGATGAAAGAGACAGAACAGCAGATTTTATTCCCAGGCGTAGTCATAGAGTTAGAAAGCCTCCAGATAGGTTTGTTGTGACAAAGGCAAGAGCTTGTTTAGCAGTAGAAGAGCCTGAAAGTTTTGAAGAATTGGAAAGTTATTCTAGTGAAGAACAGGAAAGATGGTTTGATGCAATGGATAATGAGTTTGGTTGCCTGATAAATAAAGATGTTTTTGAAATTGTTGACAGACCCAAAGACAAGAAAGTAATTGGTTGTAAATGGGTATACAAAAGGAAAGAAATGCCAGATGGAAGTATCAAATATAAAGCTAGGTTAGTGGCTAAGGGTTTTGCACAACAGCAGTATGAGAACTATGATAAGACATATTCTCCAACTGCAAAGCCAGAAAGTCTGAGAATGGTTTTAGCTGTAGCAGTAAAAAGGAATTTAGTTGTAGAACATTTTGATTTTGAGACAGCTTACTTGAATGCAGTTCTGGATGAAGAAATATTTATGGAACAGCCACAAGGTTTCGAAGAAAATGGTAGTCAGAGAGTATATAAATTAAAGAAAGCGTTGTATGGTTTAAAACAAAGTGCCAGAGCGTGGAATCTGTGCATCAATGATGAGCTAGTTAAGCTAGGTTACAAGAGGAGCATTGCAGATGCTTGTGTTTATACAAAAGGAGACATAGTATTAGTGATTTATGTAGATGATTTGTGCGTAGCAGCAAAGTCAAAACAGGAAATTGAGTCAGTAAAAAGAGAATTGTCTAAGAAGTTTGTTTTGAAGGACTTAGGTGTATTAAAGTCTTATTTAGGTATTTGCGTTGAATGGACAGAAGAAGGACAT
The DNA here is from genome assembly GCA_030847615.1 of Gambelia wislizenii. NCBI lineage: Eukaryota > Metazoa > Chordata > Lepidosauria > Squamata > Crotaphytidae > Gambelia > Gambelia wislizenii. The sequence goes on from JAUMIR010000004.1 coordinate 26,230,358, forward strand.
TGTTTATTAAGTCAGAGAAATAAAATTGAAAGACTGATTGAAAAGTGTGGATTACAGAATGCAAAAATAGTAAGAGCTCCAATGACAACTGGTTTTGTGTCTGAGGAAACAACTAGAGCGTTTGAGGACAAGACTTTCTTCAGAAGTATAATAGGATCTTTACAGTTCATATCTTGCCACACCAGACCAGACATTTCTTATGCTGTAAATGTATTGTCTAGAAGGGTTAATGATCCAAAAATTGAAGACTGGACAGCGGTAAAACATTTATTGAGATATTTGAAAGGAACCTTAGATAGGAAATTGATTATAAGAAGCAGTAGTTCAGATCTAGATTGTTATGTAGACAGTTCATTTGCATCAGAATTAGGAGACAAGAAGTCAGTTACAGGAATGATAATTAAATATAGTGAAAGTCCAATAGTTTGGAGAAGTAGAAAACAAACTAATGTAGCGTTAAGCACAACAGAAGCAGAATTCGCTGCTTTGAATGAGATAGTAAATGAGGTACAGTGGATTAAGCAATTGCTAAATGATTTAAATGAAAGTTACAAGATACCAGTGGAAATTCTGGAAGATTCACAGTCATGCATAGCGATGGCTGAAACTGAAAGTTTGAAGAACAGAACAAAATATGTTGGTGTAAGATATCAAAATGTGCGAGACATGGTTCAGAAGGGTGAAATAGAATTGAGATATATAGAAACACAACACAACATAGCAGATTTGTTCACAAAAGCATTGACAGCAGAAAAACATGAAAGGCTGACACAAATGGTTGGAATGACATTGTAAGACACATACAATATTTTATTTCGGAGGGGATTGTTAAGGAAAATGCAACATGGGACATACAGTGAAAGAAATAAAATATGTATGTGAAAGTCACAATGACTAAGCAAGAGCAATTATGGGGCTACACAGGTGAAACTGCTAATGTAATCTAGAAGGCCTGAGAGCCAAGGACAGAGGTACTGAATGCAGATTGGAAACACCTGAGAATCATTAAGTGTACAAGGTGAAATGTTGAAATACATGGGTTGGTCTTAAGCATGGGTGGAACTATGTGGACCAATCTGAATGGAAGTACACACCCACTGGGTGGAAACTAATTAGTGGGTGGTGATAAACAATGGCTATAAAATTGCAATGTTTGCCAATGTATTTGTGTGGTTGAGCAGAGGTGCAGTGGTGGAGTAGAGGTGGTGTAGTGTATAGAGATTGTGATTTGTTGACCATATAGTATATTTATATAGAAGAATAAAGTAGGTTTTATATAAAACTACTGAGTTGCCTGAGTGAATCCTGGAGAGTTTGGAGACACCTGGTGAAGAGTGAGAAGGCTTGGAGAGTTTGTCAGGATCTTCAGCCTATTCTCTGACACTCTGCTGCTTTAGAGGAAAGCATTAACCACTGATCTAAGCTGGTCAGCTCTGCTGCATAACAAGGTGGTGAGTTTGAGCCAGAGGTGAAGAGCTACAACTCCCATCATCCCTGCATCTGTAAGACACCAACAGGACTGCAGTCTATGTTTTATTTTTGTTGCCAGACTCACATAGAACTAGAAAATGTAGGGATTATAAATGACAATGTCATCTTCACAGTTTTAAACAAAGTCCATATATTTCAGCTATTTGCCATGTAGTTACTATGTTTTAGAAACAAAAATTGTTGAAACCAAAACTTGCCCCAACACATACAGTATATGGATTTTTGTCTGTTTCTTTTTGCCAGTGTTACATATTTATTTCCACTTATTTGATTTTATTTTTATCCCACCTTATAGTTCCTTATGTTTTTCTTGGGTGTTTGGATATAACACACCAAGTTCTGCATTCACAAACATTTTCTAAGATATTTTTATGCCCCACAATACATTGGAATTCAGATTGGGGTCAGAAAATGCTCAACAATTCACACAATGAAGATTTTTTTTTAAGTCCTACAGCAGGAGAATTAAAATTAATGGCACTGAGGTACTGCAATAGACTGTTTGAGTAGTTGCAGTAAAATGTTTGCTGGTTGTTGAGCTGACAAAGAAGCAGCTGCAATTTAATTAAAACTTGTGTCCTATATATCTGAGTGTTTCATTGTTTTTAATGAAATTTTGAGATAAAAGCAGCATTTTTAATTATATTGCTGCCTCCTGGTGAACTCCTTTCTTAGTCATTTTTTTGTTATCGTTTCTTCCTCCCACCCTTCAATGCACCAGAGTGGAATAGGTCATATCAGAACTCCCTGGTTTATTAAAGATTACGGCAGCAAAATACACAGCACACACACAGAGCAGCAGGTACTGTTGGTTTGAGACCAAAATATTGTGTTGAGGCATTCTTGCTAAATACAGATGGTTTGAACTAGAGCTGTGTACAAATTGTCTTCCAAAATTCTTCATCCTATCTATGAATAATGAAATTGAGAAGACAATTTTATTGAATTTATGGAAGAGTGGGGAGAATAAGGCCTAAATCCAATTGCTTCATTGCAAATAGAGGAGACCCAGCTATAAAGAAATCATCTCAAGATTGGTAAAGACAATACTTTTGTAAATCCCATAGATTCAATGGGAGTATTCTAATTGGGATTAGCAAAAAGATATAGGTCAATTGTTCCAGTGTTTTCTCAGTGATAGAGATCTCAATGTGTCTTGGTAGTAGCACATCTTCAGCAATTTCTCCTGAGTTTTGTTTTGTTGCTTTTTTGCTAGTGGCAGTTTTAGTATGGCTGGCTTGAGACACTGGGCTTGTCTAGATATGCAGCTTATCCTGATTTCCTCCCATCTTGGAGCCCTGTAGTCCAAACAATGCAGGGTTCTTTCCCTGATTCATGTCTGAAGAGTCCTGACAACCTTGAGGCAAAGCTGGGGGAAAACTGGGGTAAACCCATTCAAAACATTTTTTTAAAATCCAGGAAACCCCATTAGGCAGGAAAACCCAGATCAGGCTGGTATGGGAATGCATGCTCCATACCTTCACTCTGGGCTATATTGCTGGACACCAATGCTCATGTTAGTATAGCTCTTCAGCTGGGAAGGAGGCCCCCTGCGTGTGGTCAGCCTTGATCACATGTTGATTGCCTCCTTCCTGGCCTCAGAGACCTGCCGATACGGGCAGTGTATGCATGTGGACTTCTGCCCATTTCAGAGCATATGGTACCTAGTTTCCCCATTCACACCCAGAAGTGTTCTGGTGGGACCACCCATTGACGCTGGAATCACGCTAGCAGAAAAGGGCCCCTTTTTTCATACACAAAAATCCAGAACAGAAACTCTACAGGAGATCAATTTTTTACTCTTCCCCAACAATAAAAAAGAACTCCCTTGTAACAGCAGCAAACGCTTGCAAAACGCTGGGTCACGACGTCGTCTGATAAGGAAGCCCTTTTGTGATCTCCTGGCATCGTTATAACACCATTTTTGACACATCTGATAATCTCCTTAGTCTGGATAACTGTAGTAATAGCCACTGTTTGGTCAGTCTGGCCACCATTTTGCATTTTCCAAAATGTCTAGATGTAGCATTGTTCTGAGTCACTATGTAGTAAAGGTGGCAAATGTTGTTAAATAATAATAATGATGATAATGATAATAATAATACTGAATTATTGAGGGAAATTCTGCAAAAATTTCTTGTTCTATTGAGTATGGTAAATAAACATCCTGGAAATGTTCTCAGAAAGTCTTCTAAGAATGTTTGGCTTAGAAAGAAATTCATGTTGCCTCTGTCCACAGGACTTGCACCTCCACCCATATATCAGCTCTCCAGTTGTGTCTAATATTTCATCTCACTTTCAACAACAGCTTCCTTTCTATGAAGTCCTAACCTTGAGCTTGTTTGAAGAATGATTGCCTGTAACCTGCACCACAGATTTATTCATTCAAATATAGGGCAACATTTGGGTGGTGGGTGGGTATAACATAATCCCTCCTGCTGACCTTTTATGCTACACTCTACAATACAAGACCTTGGCCATAATTCCTCATAAGGCTAAACCCAGGTAAGGCATTTAGATCCTTCCCTACCATTTTACAGAGTAAGGCACTTTCTTCAGGCAGCAGTTGCTAGAGCAGTGTCAGAGGACAGAGTGGTAGATGTCACCCAGTCTGCCCTGTGCCTCCCTGCTGTCCTCAGAAGTATTTGACAATGCTGTCCTATCATTGCTGAAGTAAGGTTTAGCTGCCATTCCAGTTAAGGTCTTCAAGAAGGGACTCTCCTCTGTATTCCATCAGTGGGATCATGTTCATGATGATGATGATGATGATCATCATCATCAACTCTATCCCACCTTTCTCCAACCAATGAGGCTCAAGGTGGCTAACAACATCATTATAAAAACAACACAAGCTAAAAACAGTACAAAGTTAAAATCACAATATAAATATAAATTTTTAAAAAGAATTAAACAATGTACAAGTTAAAATATTACAGTAAACATTAACATACCTTTTAAATATGAAGCGAGAAGACAAAAGTGAGGCCCTCTCTGTTGTGACAGTTTGAGGGGTGCCTTCCCTTTGGAGGCCTGACTGGCATCAATGTTGGTTTTTTCCTGGCACCAAGCCAAGACATGGCTTTTTATTAAAGCCTTTGGGGACTAATTTACTTCAGAATGTACATGAAAAGAGTTTTAAATTGTTGTAGCTTTTAAGGTTTTTGTTTTAACTGTTGTCTTACTCAATGTGTTTTTATGTTTAAATTATTCATGGTTTTAAGCTGATGTTTTAAATTGCTTATGATGCATATTGCCCTGAGAGCCTATGATAAAGGGCAAGATTTTAAAATGCATTTAAAAAAAATCTTCTTAAAAATGGAATGTCCTAAAGAGAGAAACCTTCATCGCAACAACAATAATAAACATATGCATACTTGGACAGGGTAGAAGAAGAGAGGAAATGCATTTGCTATCCAGATCAACAACAATTTGTATACTACAACAATCTATGCAAGTCATACTTTTTCTTGATCTAGATTAGGATGGGCAAAATATTTTAAAAAATAATTTGGGGGAGGAAATCCCCCCAATGTATCAAAACATGCAAAATATCCCCAAATTCAACAAGAACTCCTCTGATACTACACCAAATACTTCCATTTTTTTCTGTAGCCACTCTCAAAATGACAAGAAGAGAGACAGCTTCACTTTCTGTCAACATTTTGAGAAGGTCTGCAAAGGAAACACTTCCATTTTCCTCTGCATTACCTGTCAAAATGGTGACAGGAAGGGAAGGTATATCTGTTCCTGTTGCCATTTTGAGAGTGACTGCAGAAGAAAACAGAGGTATTTGGGCTCGATGTTTGTGGAGTTGTGAGCCACAGGGGTGTTCTTGCAGGAGGAATTGATCCCTGCCCTGTACACAATTGCCTACCCTGATCTAGATCTCCAACCTACAAACAGAAAAAGAAGAAACTCAGCTATGATGCACTATTGTGGGTTAAGGCCTAAATCCTATTGTTAGTACCAACTAGAGTAGACCCATTAAATCATGGGATTTATCTAGGTGTAAACACACTATTCAGTAATTTACACTGTGATTCTAGTCTAGCCGAGACGAATCAACAGGCTTCCAGCCAAGAAGCCCAGTGTTTTGATAAAATGCAGTATGAAAAATAATGTTTTATGTTCTGTTTGGCTTTCTTTTAAAGTTCACATTTCAGCATCTCAAGACTCTTCTTCTGTCATTATTATTATGCAAAATAATTGCTGAGCATAAACACCATTTACTGAATTCTTTCCATAAACTGTAAGCACAACCAAATCTATAGAATCTTGAATGAAGAGCTGATTAAGAAGCAACAGAAGTGACTTGGGATAATGAAGGGATAAATGCTGTTTATTTGGAGAGATGCCAGCTACTTGCAATTAATTTTGTAAGCAAATGAGAAGAAACATACCTGGACATGTGGGTGAGAGATGTTCTCCCTAGTCATTTTCTCCCTTTCTTGGAAAAAAAACCACACACAACTCTATTCATATTTCTTAAGGAGTGGAGAACCTGTCCATATTGTTGACAAAAATGGATATTGCAAGCTATTGCTGAGAGTAAATTTTTCAGAAGACTTTTTTTTTCTCTTCTGAGAATTTCTGGAAACTTTACGTCTCTCAGCCTCATTGTTTTTTTTTTTAAAAAAGGGTCCCTTTGAAGAACATTCTGTCAGTATTCTCCACCCAGGTGTTTGTTGCTGTTGTCAATCTTCTTGTTATTATTATGACAGCTATGCAGTGTTTACACCTTTTCTCCAATAAGTAAAGAATGACTACTTTTTTTTTGACATTATGTGCACTTACTTCTGTATGATTCTGGAGCAAGGGGATCTTAGGCTCATATTTTCCTTCCAATGATAGAAAGTGAAAAGATAGGCACACTTAATAATCACTCAGACCACAGTATGCTTAGGGCTTATCTGTACCAGCTAGGATATGCCAGCCCCCTGGCATATCACAGCAGTGGAGATGGCCCGTTCTGCACCTGTTACCTGGAGTAAATGGGCCAGACTCCACACAGGAACCCTGTCCTGTCCCTACAGCCACTGCCACCATTTTCTTTGCTGACTCAGAGCCAGGAAGGGGGCCTGCAACATGTGACCAAAGGCTCCCTACTTTAGGAGATTATCAGATGACCCAGTTTAAAACATTATTTTGCCGGCATTAAAAACCCCATTTCTATGCTGGCAAAAGAACTCCCCACCCTGCACTTACCCTCACCTCCCAGAAAAGGCTCTCTATCAATAAAGAGGAAGTGAATTGAGCCCCATTCACCTCCTCACTTGAAATCCTGCGAGACTTTGTTGTGTGGGAAATTTAAAAATAAATAAATAAATAATACTAATACTAATAATAATAATAATAATTATTATTTATACCCCGCCCCTCTGTTAAAACAATCAGGGCGGCTTACAAAAATTAAAATACCATACAGATAAAATCCCCAAACACCCCCCACCCCACCCTCCCCCATAAAAAAATATTAAACAATTATAAATTAAAACCAACAGATCAAAAAAATAACAATTAAAAACAATAAATACAATAAAATACTAAATAAACACATTTAAAGTTGCAAAAAGCATATACACACGCTTTAGAGGTCCCAAGTAACTCAGGGAGGGTCATAAAAAGAGTGATACTTACCTGGATATCCTGATCTGACCCAGGAGTGTTCATGCTGGACAGGCCATTCTCATTGCAGTGATGAGATTTAAATGGCCCGAGGTTTTGCACACTGGCATTGCCGGCACAAAAGCAGCACGGGGGATCTATTGACGGCTTCAGACGTCAATAAAAAGGTACATTAGCATAATGCCAGTGGAACACAAAAGGACCATGTCGTCTGATATTAGCATCCTTTTGTATTCCGCTGGTGTCGTGACCGTACCACATTTGATGCATCTCATAATCTCCTTGGTCACATTCTGCACAACCCTTGCCTGGCTTCCAGATGGGCACCTGCAGACACGTGGGGCCTGATCCAGGTTTTGGCCAGCAGTAATGGATTAAACTGGGTAATTTTCTTATAGCAGTTTATTGGGCCCTACCCCTGTTTTTTCCCATCTCAGCCCCATATCTGCCCCAGGTGTTGCCATGGTCAGCCCAGGGCAGAACATGGCAAATGCCATGCATCATATGGACTGCACAATTCTGAGATAATGGCAAGCTGTTGGTTTTAAGCTCATGTAGATAAGGCATCCATGAACGTTAATTTCTTTCCATCTCTACCTCTCCTCCACAAGGCCTTAGAATAGGAGTTGGAATCAAAGTACATCCATCACCACCGCCAAACACCCAGTTATGTCCATTCAGTGTCTCCCAGTTCACCTAGCATTTTGATACAGTATGGCTGTAGTTTGCGGCCAAATCTTGATGGCAAAACTGTGGTGCCATCACTACCCTAAAATTAAACCATTCTCTCTCTCTCCTTATTGGCCTTGCCCTCCACCACCACTACTATCCTCCTCCCCTCTCCAACATTATCCTCCCTCCCCTTCAGCGCTAGCCCCTGACTAGTTCATACAGACCTCTTTGCTCTTCAGATTCAAGAAACTCCCCAAGTTGCACTCTATGGTTTTCTCAGTCATTGCACAGTTTCCCAGAATTGTAATAAAATCAAAATTTTGAGCAATGTTTGGCGCCTAGGATGTGGATGAAAATAGAGGAATGCTCTTGATTTCTGCATAATTGTCACACATATTGAGCACAAGATTCTCCTTTGTCAAAAATGATGATTCGGCAGGGACAAGGAGCGGAAATCAAAAGTTGCATAAAATTTGCTTAATGTTACACTGAGCCAGCTATAAAGTTAGGGTATTTCAGAAAAGGTGTTATATTCACCTGAAAACATCTGTTGCTCTGAATCAGAAAATTTTAGTCTTAAAATATGGAGTGAATTCTGCCCTTAGTTAAAGAAGTCAAAAATCATGTGGTGGTTCTATGAACCAAAGTACTGATTTCTTCCTAATTAGAAGAAAGAAAGGAATAGAGTCAAATGATGCATTCATTTCCACTGGCCACCATAACTTAATGACCATTATTTTGCCCTGATGAGTGATCGTCTCCCAGCCATTCAATGAACATAGCCCAAACCTAAAAGCCACTGCTATACCAACGCTATAAAAAGAATATTACATTTATTTCAAAATGCAAATCTGTTCTTGTACTTTTCTCTCTAGCAGCCAGAAAGCACAAGCTGTGCACTGAAACAGTGTTTAAATTTAAGAATGCAAAGTGTGTGTGGGGTGTGTGTGCGTGCCTTATGATGCTCCATTGGCACTTTCTGTATGATTAACGGCATGGGGGAAGAAGTGCTAATGTAATTAAATAAAAGAAAAGTAAATGAATAATTTAATTGCTGGGCTGATTAAGCTCAGAGACTTGTTACACCTCATGTTTTTCATTACCAAACATTTATATTCTGAAGAGTAGCCCCTCCCTCTCAACAATCTCTTTTTGAAACTCCCTTTGGTACAATTTCATATCAGTTTTTTTTTCAAATTCTAAATGAAAATGCTGAGGTGTATGGTGACTTTGATACCACTTGATTCCATGCTAGGCAAATCAGGGATTTGTAGTGTTATAAAGTATTTAGAATTCTCTGTCAGAGAGAACTAGTGTCTCATCAAACTACAAGTCCCAGGATTCCACAAAATGGAGCCACAGCAAATAAAGTGGTCTCAGATTGCTATAATTGTGCAGTCTGAAAGAGAACACACTCTATCTTTATTTAAACAATAATTATTTCTAGTAACTTATAATAATACTAGCTGTACCCGATGTAACATGCTGCTGGTCCATTAAGGGTGAGTTGCTTTGTTGCCCTGCCTCCACTGCCACCACCACCACCAGTTGACTGTCTGGTCAACTTCACTAAGAGCAGCGATGTTAATATTAAGTTGTGATCGTTCATGGGCTATTAGAGCAGAACGACACTAAGGCCGTCCACTATCTGCAGAGTCTCGCATGCTTCTGATGTTCCAGCATGCAAGCGTCAGTTTACTTATACCTTTGGAGGCTGGTGTGTGCCTTAGTTTCTTTGCCTTTGTTTGACTGCATCAGAAGATGCCCGTTGGCCGTGGCTAGCCGACCAGGTGGTTGGGGATGAGCTTTCGTTAGGCCACCTTTTCTAGGACCCTCTCTATATGGAGCAAGCAGTGCTCTCCTTTAAAAAGGCTGCTTGGTTGTTCAGGATGCTGCTGAACAAGACTGTCATTTCCCAGGTCAGCCTCGAGTGACCAAAGTCCTGAACCACCTGCATGCAGGGTTGGGTCTGCGGCTTCCAGTGCATCATTACACCTGCCGTTTCGTCCCTCGCCTATCGCTACAGGGCTTTTTTTGGAATTGGATTTGTCCTTTGAGCCTGTGCAATGGATTTTTCTGGTGGAGCACAGCATGCACAGAACTGGCCTCACCCTTTAAACCAAAGGTTCATCTTCTGTGGCCTTGCAAGCATGGATGGTAGCAGCAAGGTCCTCAGGTGGTAGGTTTGATTAGAGTTTCCTTCTCTTAGTTGGCTGACCTTACAGGGTTGGATGAACACCATCTGCCCAGGTTTGGGATTACAGTTTTCCTTCTCCTAGGATGGTTGCCATAAGGCTAGAGAGTCCATCCTGCCCTTTGATGCTCCTTGTCAGACCCTTTGGTTTTGACCTGTCTGGCATGGGAGACCCTACCAGTGGCTATTATGCCACCGCCAGCATAGCTCAAAACATCATTAGGTTATGCAAGCCTCTCTCCCATGACAAGGGGTGACATATCCAAGTGAATTATATATGTAGTTTGTAAGTTACACTCTTATAACAATTAATATTTCTAATAAATAAATACTACAATAATGCCCGTATGTCTACATGTATAAATTTTCATTTGCATGTTCTAGCCAAATCTTTATGCTGTTTTGTCCTCTTTTTTTCAGTGATGTGTTTTCTTTTTTTCCCATAAAAAGGGTCTAATAGGTCCCCAGCATTGTGACAAAATTATAGCGTAATATAGGGGACTTGCACAATTTTTCTTAACACATATTGCAACTATATTATTTTGTTTCTTTTAGTCAGAAGGAGAAATAAGTAGTTATGCAAAAGAAAAAATTGGCAAAGCTCATCATGAGGAAGTTGGGTAACCCAATTTTATATTTCCTTGAAATTTAGTAAGGAGGTACATTGGAAGCAAATGTATTTCTTTTCAATGTCAAGACAGTTGCTAGGTTAAGAGATCATGCAGCCAAGCAGCTCCAGTTCTTAAAGGAAGGTGGCTGCTCACACACTGGGGGAAAAAAGGGGGTGGGGGAGAAAGAAAAAAGACACAATTTTGTGTGTTTTTGCTCCCTGCCCAAGGTATTTTATGTCTGAGGAAGGGGCTTTTTCCAAAGCTTGAAGTGACTTCTGTTGCACAGTGTACAATGGAATCAAACATTGTGACATGACAAACGTGCATACAGAATGTCCCTTCTTGGACACATCAATGATGAGTCGTCTGTCACATACAAACCAGTAACCAAAACAACCATTATCCTCAAAAAGCCTTTCCTTGTACCTTTCCTATCCCAATATGTGGAGATTGTCATAAACCCTTAAATTCCACCATTTCAGCCATTAGCAACGATCAGCAGAGTCATGGTTTCCTTTGTTTAATAGTAGCAAACTGATCTAGGCTTTGTTCTAAGTTCAAATACCCTTTCAGGACATGAAAAAGGTTACAAATAGTAGCCCCTGTGTATGACACACAGACACTCAGTCGGTCCACCTCCGGTTTGGAACCTCCAGTACCACCCTCAGAATTATGATCTGAGCCCCTCACTTCTCCAAGACTGGTAATTATCACCCTTTGTCCCAAAACTATTCTTCTATCCAACCTTCTCTCCTTGACTCTTTGATAGCCTTGTGTGGTTCTTGGGAGTGTGAGGGTATATGTCAATGCCTGCATGTTATTTTCCAATATATATAAAAAAACATTTTATTTCGCTTTAACTCAGAGTCTCAGCAGTTAGTACCGGTATACTAAAACCTTGAAATAAACATTAGTTGAAACTTTGGTCTTTTCTTCTAGTTTGTGTGTGATCTTGCCACTGAGAAATGAGTGGTTTTCTGCCCTTCTGCCAGGTTTATCAATAAAGGCACCTTTATAGATGTTTTGAGGTATGCAAATTTACATAATCTGCTTAAGTAATTAATTGATTAACATCCTGATAGTTAATCTGATTTTGGTGGAGTTTTTTTTAAAATCATTATTTGATTGACAGCCCAGAAACCAAGTTTGCATTTCTTTGCAAAACTGGATTTTATCTCTCCCCTGCCCAACATGATATAGAATTTTCTAAAAACAAACAAACAAACAGACAAAAAAACGCATGTAAGTTTAGATCATGGTACTGGTGTCTTTTGGTCATTTCCCCCTCTCACATGAGGATTGCAAGAGAGGAGGAAGAGTTGCCATTCAGACCTCCCAAAATTTCATGACCTTCATCAGCCCCACTTTCTACTATGAGTGTGTTTGGGTTGAATGTCTCATGGAGAAAGACTTCCGCTATATTCTGTTTAGAATCCCCATGTAATATGGAACATCTTGAATTTAGAAGGGAAGGCTCTAGAATTGTACCTTGTTTGTCATTTATGGTAGAGATGTGGCTCTGTTTTGGACAAAGCCTGATGTACAAGTCAAATAGCTCATCAGCAACTTCAGAGTGGTTCTTGTGGCTCCTAAGTGAATGACTCATCCTTCTCACTCACCCAGAACAAAAGCTATGTACTGGATGTAGCATTGTTAGCAACTGGAGAATCAGAAAGACAGAGACTAAAAAAAAAAAACTTTGCAGTTTTATACATGTGAAAATGTCAGTTGTAGGGGAGAGGGTGAGGAAAGAGTGTGGTTGAGTGAAAATACCTCAATCTCCTAATCCTAGGGAATATTTTGCCAGAGTCTTCAATTGCTCTGCTTTGGAATGGGCATTGCGAAATTCATAAAATTATGATTCCATCTTCCTTTCTCCTTGTTGGATAGAGTCAATGGAGATACAAAGAAAATGTGAGCAATTTGCCATAAGATTTTCGGGGAGTTGGGAAGCTGTGTGCTTTCAAATTAACCCCTCCCTCCTGGCTTCTCTCATGTAATGTTCAGCAGCTTGGCAATATGAACTTAATTCATGTGGAACAGAGTTTATGAAGACCAAGGATGAAACAGCTGGGGGGAGAGGGGGCCATATTTCAAGTAGAAACCACCCACTACTACTGCTAGGACACAGTGTACATAGTAGACATTCTCCCTAACTTAACAGAACAGTTTCTTCATAGCTGCTGTTCAAACAAACAAGTATGGCTAGCAAATTTAAACCAGTACAGTCTCTGGAAAAACAAAACAGGCAATACCTGTCAAACTGTTGGAGATCACCTGCTACATTTTAAAACCCTATAAATAAATAATTTCTTAGTCTTTTTATCTAAAATTTGCAATGGACTACCCTCAAACCAACCTGTCTTACTATGTAAGTTTCAAATCAATTTGTTCAGCTGTTTTCTGCGTTTAAGCCATAGAGGCTACTGTCCCTCCTCCCCTAGATGTCTGGATATAATGGTGGAACACAATTCATCTGATCCAAGTTTAACGTGGGCACCATAATAAAGGTGTTGAAAATGTCAGGCTTATGTGGAAGTTTGCCCTCTGGTTACAACAATAAGTGACAGCTCTGGAAACCTGAGATATAAAGAATGAGCCTCAGAAGTTAAACGTACCTTCAAGACAGTGTTTCTTATTCTCTAGTTTCCCCCTTAACCTTTGTGAAACGAAACAGCTTTCTTTTTGTATTTCAGTTCACCCTACCTCTCATGATATTTTTTTGTCTATGTGCAAAAGGCAGTTGTTTGTTTTACATTAGGTGGTTTTTCTTTTTTTCTTTTTAAAGTATGACACTAGGTTACTGTTTCATAAAAGTTCTGGAGTGTGCCCTTGAATATATGAGAAAAGAAGTCCTCACATGCTAATGCTAACATGGTATTCCTTTATTATGAATAAAGTACATTAATAAAGTCAGTGAAACACTCCCAGCTGATAGATAGGCTTGACAAAATTATGTGTTTCTAAAATTAAGAATTGTCAGTAAATGTTGATTTCACACATAGCTTTCCTACCCTAGAAGACATACTGGTAATATTACTACTGGTAACAATTTAAGCTTAGAGAAAGGCAAGGTAAGTAATGATGCATAAAATGCATTTACGGCTTTGCTTCAGCAAAAGGAACAATCTGAACATACAAGACTGGTGGGTTTGAGAAATTAAGTCATCCAATTTGATATGTGACATCCATGGATCAAAGGATGGATATGCATGTTCACAATCAACTCCATTAATCTTATAGGATGACCTTGCTCAGGTCACATACTATTTATGTATGCATCATCTCCATTTGAAAAGGTCACTTTGTAGAATTTTGAGGAGCAGCTTCCATTTCCCCCCAATGCTCTGGCTTGAGGTATATTTAAAAGTAGCCAAGCTGCCAACACCATTGCAGCTGTGGCAGAAACCAACAAACTCAAACAAAACCCCATCTGCCATGGAAAGAAAAGGAGAATTTCTCTTCTTCTGGAGAAATTGGGTGAAATGATTTTTCCATTTCTTTTGTCTATTAATAGAATGGAAAATGTAACCAATCCTTGTGTGTACATGTTCAGGAGCACATCTGTGCCTAATGCCCCTTTTCGCTTGCCCCACTTACATTCATGAGTCTATAGAGATTGTCACACCAGGCTGCTAATGTGCAACAATCATGTTAGTGAAGCAAATGGAAACGGGTATCCTTATCGCAGCTCCTCTTCAATTGCTGGTATGTTTCTGTTTGCTTCACTAATGCAATTGCTGCACAGTACTGGCAGGAGAGTGGGGAAGGGGAAGAAAAGAAACAGATGAGGTGGGGGGGGGAAAGAGACATACCCGGCAGGCAGGAGGGCAGAGAAGACTGGGCAGCAGAAAGAGGGGGAGAAAAGAGACATATTGGGGTGAATGGAGAATAGCTCAGGCTAACAGGAGGGCAGAGAAACAAGCATGAGAAAGAAAAGTAGAGGACAAACATGGCCACTCACACCACATGTGTACTGGTATGGGAACTGAAGCAGAAGAGGACTTATCGCACGGAGCCAATAATGGGAACACAGTGCTATTGAGGGCCTAGTGATGGGTTTCTGCCAGCAATGAAAAGTTGCCCTCCAGCAACAGTTTGAATGCAGTCTGGCAACAGAACACTAAGGACATTGTGTGATAAGGAAGGGGAGCAAATGCTATTATCCTACTGTAGTAATGCTGGTATGTGATACTCTCCTGTGTAGGTGCTGGAAGGCACAGTGGCATTATTCATAGGGCCAGAGAAGAATATGTTTAGTGTACATATGGAGGCACATGTGTAGGGTTGCCCTATGTATGACATTTTACTGCCTAGAGCGAAGAACCAGATAGTGTCCTTCCAGGTGCAAAAGCCCCTTCTCTGTATGATAAAAAGATTTTGGCTTCATCTACCTTGTATGGAAGTGTAAAAATGAGGTACTGCCATCTCCACTCATTGCTGCTTTTAGTGCTATTGCCTGAAATACCTGAGGCACACGGACTGAGAAGAATCCCCTCTCACAGTCATAGGACAATGGGCTGTTGGTGATCTGAAGTGACAGAAGTGAACACATACCAACTAGTCTCAGAAAGGCTGAGAACAGATTCATGAAGATCAACATGGCACTTAGTTGTATTACAGCCATTTCTAATAAGATAGGAGTCACCAATCTTGGAGACCACCCAAGGGCTGTTTTTGCACTGTGAACAACCTGTTTCCATCACAGTTGTTATAAGAACCATATGACCCTAGTTCTCTTGTTTTTCTTTTGGCTCCCATCTATTTTCCATCTCTATTGTGTCTTTTTAAATTGTAAGCCTGAGGACAGGGACAAATTTGTTTTTATTGATCTCTAAACCACACCGGAAGCCTTTTGGGATGAAGAGTGGGTATAAATCAGAAAAAGAAAAGTTACTGAAAAGATTTTATTATGTTATGCATAAACTAAAATGCTTTTAAAAAAAACAACTCTCTCATGTTGATAATGTTTGCTTTGAAAAGGGGATTTTATTACACTTAAATTCATTTTAAGTTGGTGTTCATATTTATGATTTATGATTTTAGGTTAAAAACTTCAACAGAATGAAAGTGAAAAATCCTGTCCCTGGTTTTACTCCAGGGTGGGCAACTCCACTGGGAGATATGGGCAGTTTTCACTCTCATGTCTCCTTTTTAGGCCATTGTGGCTTATCAGTGATGGACTGGAAGTAACATGTTATTTTCAGTTTTTGTTTCAGTGATTTTAGAGCCAGTTTCAGAGTTTGGGGGGAAGGCAAAATAAGCAAACTGCCAGGTCTGCAGTTTTGTTTTGAGGGTGGGGATGGAGGGTTTCAGGTGAAAAATCATCCCCCCCTCTCTCTCATGCACTGAGAGATTGGGGGATCTGGAGGCTTGGGGGATTTTTAAGGGCCTTTAGGAGTCATCAAAATGAGATCTTATGACTGGCAAGTGGGAGAGTGGGTGGAGGCAGTGCTGCCAAGTCAGGGGAAAGGAGAAAACCTCTCCCTTCAGCCAGGAATTGCCTCCTGAGCTTTAAAATATGATCAAGGTGGTGGTGGTGGCAGCAGAGGAAACTCCACAGGGACAGTGAAGACAAGGTACCCTATATCCCTGCAGTTTTTGTCCCACATATAGACAAGCCCCAAGCTATTCATCCAAGATGGGGTCTTACTGACTATAGCTCACTACTGAGTTACCTTTGCTGACTTTTTATATAGCATTACAGATTACCATTCTTTTATGGTTTTGTGTTGAATTATTTTTGTTGATTGTCTCCTACCCTAATATCCATCCATATAGGAATATTTTTTAAAATAAAATAAAATAAACATTGCCAAGAACAACCATCTAACTGAATCATATGCTTCCATTTAAGAAGTAATCTGCAGCCCTTGTTAGGCTTTATTGGGATTAAAGAAACCACTGACCTATGCTGCTCATGTCTGAATTCCTTATAGTCCTGTATCCACCAAAAGAAAGACAGTAAAGGACACTGGAGCAATAGAAGCCACTCTGTTTCCATCAGCCATGTAATAATAATAACAATAACAATAACAATAACAATAACAATAATTTCTATCCCCCCCCGCAATGCAATCAGGGCAGCTTACAGTATAAAACTCCATAATTACATCAATACCCTAACCCACCCACCCCTTAAAATAATATTGAATTAGAAAAGATTAAAACACACACACACAATAATTAAAATAGAAGGGGAAAAATTCAAAGGCAGCTCAAAGGGATCAACTTTCGTGAGTAAAAATCACCAAAATATTACACTCAAATGTCCCTGCGGTACTGCAACAGTACCGGCAGGGACAAGCGTCATCCAAAAGGGACACCCTGCAGTGCAGCAGTCTCGCAACGTGGTGAGGCTGCTTCCGTTGCATTTTACTTGATCGAAAAAGTCCTAAGGTGGTAATAAGACAGATCTTGTCCGGCAGGCCATGTGCATTGTAGTGAGTGCAACCATTTGCTTTTACCTAATCAGGAGCTTTGGATGACTGGGGATAAGAATTAGTGCCAAGATAAGAACCAAGAGGCAACAAGCAATTATCTACCTGTGTTTAAAATCTCTAAATACAGATGGGCCATTACAATCCTGGATAATGGCCAAGATGCATTAGCTTTGTACACTAGCTTTTTGGGAGTATAAAGCAGTCATTTAATTAGAGGATATTTGGAAGTCTGAAATCCCAAAGACAATGGACCTATTGGATCCTCAACTTCCCCTTTGCAATGGAGAAGACTGACTTCCCAGAGGAGGTGCCACAGTCTGCTAAAGATTATCATAGACCTATGGTAATTGTGTACATTTAGGTCTGAGGTACCCACAGGACTCTGTAGGATAAAATTATTCAAAAAGGGATACAGATTGCATATTATTTCTCTGTTGCTACTTTTTCTTTTTCTTTAAGAGAATTAAGAAGCTTCTATTTGCTTTTGACTAGGAGTCAAATAGGCAGTTAGGGGCCATCAACATAAAGATCTTTGGAAGTAAAATACTGAACAAGTGAGCAAACATTCATTGGACTTTATCAGACACGGTAAATACCAATAAAAACTACATCATTTAGGATGCGACAATAAGACAAAGGGCGAAATTATCAGATGTCCTCATCATTCAGTCATTCCCGCTGCATACCTCTGGCATGAATGAGGCACCACTATTTTACTGACATGCAAAGCCGTCAATAAAAAGTAATGCCTCATTCACGCCTGCGCAACACACAGGGAATTGCTGAATGATGTCATCATCTGATAATTTCAGCCTTTTTTATCGTTATGTCCTTATGACACGGTTTTTGCTGCGTCTGATAAATTCCATTATTTGTTTTGTACCACAGTGTGAGCATTCACCATTTTAAAAAGAGGGAAGGAGGGAGACCCCATACAGTGGTATGTTCTCCTTGACTACTAGTATTTATATTACAAATGTTATCACACTACATTATTATACTGCTGTTATTCAACTTTGACTGCTCTGGCTCCCTCCTGTGGAATTCTGGGGTCTGTAGTTTAATGAGACCTAAGAGCTCTCTGGCTGAGAAAGCTAAATGCCCCTCACTATCCCAGGATTCCACATAAGGCAGCCATGGCAGTTAAAGTGGAATAATAGTGTTATAACATTGCAGGTTGATAGAAAAAGCAGGCAGCATGCCAGATGAGTATTCCAGGGGAAGAGATTCAATAAATGTGGTATCTGTATAAACATGTACAGGAACTGATATTTCCATTTGCATACCCCACTTTTTTGGGCTTGAGGTCAATGTCAACTATTTCCACAGCTGATGCTGCTTGCTAGTCCAAAGAATGAGGCATGGAGAGAAGGATTCCTGGTGAAAATCTATGTTTTTGGAATAAGCTTATATAGAGCTGGTAAGACTCAATTGCAGAGTTGTGATATCCAAACTGTTCTGGCCAGGATGGAGCTTTTCTTTGAAGGACTGAGATCAAAGTTAGAGTTGCTGTAAAATCCAGTGTTGTCTTTGGATATACAAGTTGAATCTGAGGTATGATAATTTTGTCTTTATTATTTTCACTTCTGTTGGGAAACTTAAAACAATTATAACTTTTCAGTTTCTTCTAGGGAAAGAAAGAAAACTGGAAAATAATTGGAAAATGGTCAAAAATGTACGAAATAACCCTGGACTGATGAGAATCTTCACAGTTTGGGACTTTGTGTCTGACAGGAGATGACAGTCTTGTGCGGCAACATCCTGAATGACCAAGCAGCCATTTTTAAGGAGAGCACTGCTTGCTCCATATGGAGAGGGGCCTAGAAAAGGTGGCCTAACGAAAGCTCATCCCCATCTACCTGGTTGGCTAGCCGTGGCCAACGGGAATCTTCTGATGCGGTCAAACCAAGGCAAAGAAACCAAGGCACACACCGGCCTCCAAAGGTGTAAATAAACTGATGCTTGCATGCTGGAACATCAGAACCATGAGAGATTCTGCAGATAGTGGACAGCCTGAGCGTCGTTCTGCTCTAATAGCCCATGAACTATCATGAAATAATATTGATATCGCTGCTCTTAGTGAAGTTTGTCTCCATGAGGAACACAGCCTTAAAGAACACGGCACCGGCTACACACTTTACTGGTCTGGCAAACCCAAAACCAAAAAACATCTTTCATGAGTACGCTTTATGATTAAAAACTCCATTGCCTCCAAACTTGAAACCTTGCCAACAGGACACTCTGATCACATTATTTCCTTACGCCTCCCACATGTTGTTATCTTTAGTATATATGCCCCAACTATGCAAGCCGACCCTGTAGAGAAAGACAAATTCTACACAGACCTACACCAATTCATACAAAAAGTCCCTGTAGAAGATAAAATTATTATCCTTGGTGACTTCAATACCAGAGTAGGAAAGAACTACGAAGCCTGGAAAAGTGTCTTAGGCAAGCATGGTGTTGGAAACTGCAATGATAACGGATGCCTCCTGCTAGAGTTCTGTGTAGAACAACAGCTGACTATTACAAACACTATCTTTCAGCAGAAAGATAGCTTGAAGATAACCTGGATGCATCCCCGATCCAAATATTGGCACCTCATTGACTATGTTCTAGTCCACCAGAGAAACATTTGCGATGTCCGTCATACGCGAGTGATGCCCAGTGCAGAATGCCAAACAGATCATCGGCTTGTAAGATGTAAACTAAATCTTCATCTTAAGTTCAAACCTAAGAGGGGTGGCATCTTAAAGAGGAGACTCCAAGTCAACAATCTTCAATAAGCTACCATGAGAGACAACTTCCAGGCAAATCTGCAAAAGAAACCTGAAGACCATCGTACAGATCCTTCTCCTACAGTGTTTTGGCAACATATCAAAAACAGTATCTCCAGTGTGCAGAAGAATCCCTCGGGTTCTCCCACAAGAAAAATCAAGACTGGTTTGATGAAAACAACCAAGAGATCCAAGAGCTGTTGGCAAAGAAGAGGACTGCTCATCAGGCATACCTCGCCCAGCCAACTTGCCATGTAAGAAAAGGAGCTTTGCCCCTCACATATAGTAAACTTAAACAAGAACTCCAAGACATGCAGAACAAATGATGGATCAATATAGCAGAAAAGACACAACTCTGTGCAGATCTGGGTGATCATAGAGGATTTTATGAAGCTCTTAAAGCAGTGTTTGGACCTATTTATCAGGTCCAAAGCTCCTTATACATTACAGATGGTCAAACATTAATTACTGATAAAGCCTCCATCCTGGATCAATGAGCTGAACATTTTCAAAGTCTCTTTAGTGCCAACCATCTAGTCCAAGGCTCAGCTATCCAACATATGATACAAAAACCAATGAAAAATGAATTGGACATAGCTCCCACTTTGGAAGAGACTCTTAAGGCCATACAGCAGATGAAAAACAGCAAGGCAGCTGGGATCGATGGAATCCCACCTGATGTTTGGAAACACAGAGGTCATGCACTCCACAATAAATTCCACGAACTCCTTGTGAATTGCTGGGAAAAAGGGGAACTGCCATCAGATCTCCGAGATGCAGTCATCACCACCATGTACAAGAAAAAAGGAGCAAAATCCGATTGCTCAAACTATTGAGGCATAACACTGCTCTCTATTGCTGGAAAAATCCTTGCAAGGATACTCCTGAGCAGATTAGTTCCTGCTATTGCAGAAGAACTTCTTCCCGAAAGCCAATGTGGCTTCAGAGCCAATAGGAGTACTACAGATATGGTATTTGTCCTTAGACAACTGCAAGAAAAATGTAGGGAGCAGAACAAGGGTCTCTATGTAACATTTGTTGACCTCATCAAAGCATTCGACACTGTGAGTAGAAAAGGTCTGTGGCAGGTCCTGGAAAGACTAGGATGTCCCCCCAAATTCCTTAAAATGATTATCTTGCTACACGAGGGCCAGCACAGTCAAGTCAGATATGGCGATGCCCTTTCAGAACCTTTTCGAATAACTAATGGAATGAAGCAAGGTTGTGTTCTTGCTCCAACTTTATTTACTATCTTCTTCAGCATGATGCTCCAAAGGACTATGGCAGAGCTTGAAGAAGAGACGGCATCTATATACGTTACCATACTGATTGGAGCTTGTTTAACTTAAGCCGTCTGAGGGCTCGCACTAAGACTCTATCTAGTCTGTGAGCTGCTCTTTGCTGATGCTGATGCCCTTGTTGCCCACACAGAAACAGCTTTGCAGTGCCTAACATCCTGCTTCGCAACAGCTGCAGAGCTGTTTGAGCTGGAAGTCAACCTTAAGAAAACGGAAGTTCTTTACCAGCCTGCACCACAGGACGAACACCACTATCCCCACATTGCCGTAGGCAAATCTGTGCTTAAATCCATTCAGTAGTTCACCTACCTGGGAAGCATCATCTCCGCAGATGACAAGATTGACAAAGAGATCGATCACAGATTAGCAAAGGCATATAGCGCATTTGGAAGACTTCACAAAAGAGTCTGGAGTGATAAACACCTGAGGTGAAGCACAAAATTCAGTGTGTATAGAGCCATTGTACTGTTTATTCTCCTTTATGGATCTGAAACATGGGTCACCTATCGCCACCACCTACGACTCTTCAAACGCTTTCATCAGCTCTGTCTATGCACAATCTGAAATATACACTAGACTGATTATGTGACGAATGTTGTTGTCCTTGAGCAAGCAGGCATCACCAGCATTAAGGCCATGATATTGAGAACACAGCTATGCTGGGCAGGGTACATTTCTAGGATGGAGGACCAAAAAACAAAAAACAAAACAAAACAAAACAACTCATGTGAATTTTTTGTACAGAACATGTCCTGAAGTGTGAGGATTCTCACCCATCTAGGATTCTCTTTGTCAAAGTTTTCTGAGAAAAAACTCATTTTTTGGCCATTTTTGAATATTTTTTCATCCCTAGAGTCTTGTAATCAGTTCTATCAGAGCAGAACTAGTGAACCTGTGACCCTTCAGCCGTTGTTGGACTCTAGCTTGCACCAGCCACAGGTAGCATAGCTAATGTTCAGGGAATATGGGAGCTGTAGTCCAACATCATCTGCTGGGTCATAGTTTCTTTAGCTCTACATTAGAGTCTGAAGCCCTAGCATTAAAAACAATAAAGGGAAATGAAAAGGGAAAAATCCTGTTAGAAATACTTGACTTATTTGGTTTGAAATCAAATCACTTGTTTATTAGGGAATTGCACTTATTTTCTTTTATCAAATATTGGAAGATACGGACAGTACTGGGTATGTTTCTTTTTTACTGTTATCTATTGTATTGGATATACATTCATCCTAAGCAATGAAGCCATTATTTAGACTAACAGTCTATTGTAATAGCCCCCCCCCTCACAAGAAGAAACTATTGATTATTCATAATTGATCATCTCAAACATATATTATAAAAATGCAGGGTCACACAATATTTAAGTGGTGTGAAAGAAGATGCACACTTTTTAGTATAATATTGGAAAAGCATTCAAGACATGCCATTTGTTTTATAAGAATATTAAAAGCTCTCCCTTCCTCACTTGGGAACTTTTAAACTGAACCAGCATCTAAATATTAAGGCTGAATTGATTTATGGGTACTAGTCAATAAAAAAATAAAATAAAGAAAGGAGAACTAATTTAAGGCATTATTGGCAATGAGGGAGCTGCAAAATTTTATCTGACATGTTCATCTCCAACTTGACATTTCCTTTTGCATATTCATAGTCAGGTTCAATTTAGCAGGCAATATCCATAACTAAACATTTCTTTCTTAAAAACATTCTTTCTTGTATTATGAATCACTTATAGGTAATTCCGCAGAATCTAAGTGTTTAGTTTTTATTCCCATATTTTATCTATCTTTCATTAGAGTCACAACAGAATATCAATGCTGAGTCTCAAAATTAAAGCAAATCAATTTTGGTGCCTTTTAATAAGGCAAAACCCTAAGTCCCCGATGCTCTTGTTTTCTAACTACATGGTCTTTTTGCATGGAAAAGCATTTCAGCATGGAGACATTTGGAGGTGGGACTGCAGATGCCCATCAAACAGAGGTTTCTGCACACATACTTTCCATTTTAAACCAAGGTGGACTACCTCTTTCAGCTGAACTCCATTTTAGAAAAGTCTTGAACAGATGTGTTTCAGTGATGGGACAAAGGCAAATGTGTAGATGCAAAAATCCAAGCATATTTCAGTTTAAAGCTTTTAATGCCAGTAACTAAGCCTTAGGAAAGACTCTCAACCTTTTACAAAAAGGATGGGATGGGGGGTGGGAGAAATTATAACTGGGAAAACTTCTAAGGGACACATTTGGACCCTATAATTCAACCCCCAGAGGCTCATTTACATGGCTCAGAATACACCAGCTTCCCACTGGCACATTACACCTGTGGATCCTGACCATTACTCCCTTCCTACTGGCACAAAATGGGCTGGAGTCCAGATGAGCATGCTGGCCCATCCCTGCAGCTGCTGCCCTCCACCTCACACTCTCTGATGTCAGGAAGAGGGTTTGCTGCTGGCCGGCCAGCCGTTTTGTGGCTCAGCTGGCCACCCCTCTACCCAGCCCTCCTGCTTCCCCCCACACCCCCCTTTTTTGGTGTTACCTGGCTGGGGGGGTGCTGCATGGCGAGTCTCTGGGCACTGCCATTTTCCCATCTCCTTCCCAGTGGTCCTTGCGGCTGGGGAGGAGAGGAGAGCATGGGCCAATTGGGAGCTGGCTTGCCCAGCCCTGATTGGACCAGAAAGGGCACGAAATTGGGGCTTAAAGGCCGTGCTTTGGCACGGCCCACCCCAGAACAAAGGCAGTGACAGAGGCAGTGGTTGGGCACTCTGTCGCGGCCTTCTGAAGACAGCTCCAGGAAGCCGAGGAGCACCCCCCCCTCAGGACCAGGTTTTGGGCCATAGGGCAGCAGCTGGCACTCAATAATAATAATAATAATAATAATAATAATAATAATACACAAGCACATCTCCCACATAGCCAAGGGCTGGGGGAGGTCTGATGCCATGGGGCCCAAAAGGACATCAAAAGAGTGCCACTTGATAGAGCCTCAGCACCAGGAGGAAGATGAGCCAGCACCTGGCAGCAAGGAGGCAGGCAGGTGGAACAGGAGCCCAACTGTGTTCCCATCCTGACACCAGCCCCCCAACCTCCAGTGGAGGCCTTTGGCCAGCCTGATCCCACCATAGCAGATGTTATGGGGGTGTTATCTGTGGTCCTGCAGAGAATGGACAAGGACTACCCTCTGGGGCGTTCGGAGGAACAGGCACCGCCGGTGGCCACAGAGGTGGCTAGGGCAGGGGAACCAAGTACTTCTTCCAGTATAGGGGACTCCAGCGGCAGTGGCCAGTCCAGATGATCCAGATCCTGGGGGAGAAGCGGTTCCAGGGAATCGAAGCGTTCAGACTCCCATGGCTCTTCATCCAGGTGACGCAGTGGATCCGGAGGTAGGCGGAGCTGTAATAGGAAGTGCATATGGTCCCGTTTGCGTTCCTCCTTAGGTAAGTCCTCGGATGAGGACAAATACAGGTACTGGGAAAAGGGAGCTTTCAAGCCGGGTTTGCCGGGATGGGCCCTCAAACTCAGAAAAGCTAGGGAAAAGGCCAGGGAAGAGAGGAAGGAAGGTGGCAAGAACCCTCCAGGGGAGGAGCTCAGGGAAACCAAGTCAAAGGGAGACCCCCCCTGGGGGCCACTTGGATCACAAGGTGCATACCATGATACTGCAGGGTTATTATGTAGATGTTTTTTGCTGGCACCTCCCCTGGGTGCAGAAGCAAGGGTTCACAAGAGTGACAAGAAGGAGAATAGGAGAATGATAAAGCCAGTGCAGAGTCAGTGGAACGCACCTTTGCCAACGGGTTTAACGGGTATGCGGTCTTCATGGGTGTTGTGGCTGTGGTCTTCCCAAAATGGGTATGGCACCTGATCAATCACCTCCACCAAGTATTGCTAGTCCGGGCTCAGGTGGGTGACGCCAACGCCATTCTGTACAAAATAGAATGCAGGAAAAAAGCTTCCAGGTCTCCTATGCACAGGTGGGAGACCATCGACTATCCCACCTGGCTGCAGGCCACAGGCCCGGGCAGAAGGGAGAAAGGGGACCCCCAGAAGGCACCTCGGAAAAAGGATGGAAAGAAACCAGTCTGCTGGAAGTACAATGGATGTGAGTGCTCCAAGTACAAATGCCGGTTCAACCATTCTTGTGACAACTGTGGGGGAGGGCATCCGAAGGCGAATGTTTTGTGACTAGGTGGCGGCAGCCAGTCCTTTTGGAACAATCGCCCTGCCTCAAATGGTGCCAGAAAGGAGGCAGGATCCAGTGGCAGCGGCAGCAACAATTCTGCAAAATGAGGTGAACCCGGGGGCCAGGTTGGGGGGCCACATGGCATTCACTCCAGTGAAGTTGGAGGCCATGCGTCCTCTCTTGGCTGGCTACCCAAACAAAAAGGCAGCAGGTTATCTGGTGGAGGGTTTTGAATTTGGGTCCTGCATCCCCTTTCAGGGCCCCAGAGAGGCCTCCACATCAGATAATTTAAAATCGGTGGTGCAGCTGCCTGAGGTACTGGCTCACAAGATAGGGAAGGAGCTGGAGGCAGGGCGCATAGCGGGCCCCTTCGACCAGCGGCCTATGCCCAACTTGCACATTTCTCCACTGGGAGTGGTGCCCAAGAAGGCCCCTGGGGAATACCACCTCATCCACCACCTCTCCTACCCGAAGGGGTCAATGGTCAATGATGCTATACCACTAGAGCTTTGCACGGTGAGATACGTGTCTCTGGACCATGCAGTAAGACTCCAACAGACTTGCGGGAAGGGCGCACTCATGGCAAAATGCGATATACAATCAGCCTTCAGGCTGTTTCCAGTTCATCCAGACAACCACTGCCTGCTGGGCTTCAAGTTCCAGGATAAGTGGTATTATGATATGGCTTTGCCCATGGGGTGCTCCATCAGCTGCACGGCTTTCGAGATGTTCAGCACATTTCTGGAGTGGGCGCTGCAGCACAGAGCGGGTTCCCCCTTTGTCACGCACTAGGATGATTTCCTCATGATGGACCCAGCCGGGGGGATGAATGTGGGTATTTACTTTCTTCCTTCCAGGCTTTGGCAGCCGAGCTTGGCACCTGACAGGACAGTGGGCCAGCGATGTCACTGGTATACCTGGGTATACAGCTAGATTCAGTGAAAGGAATTTCGAGACTGCCTGACAATAAGATTGATGGCCTTCGGGCAATGCTGGCCGACCTCCTTGGTAAAGAGAAAGCCACGCTGAAAGAAGTGCAGTCACTACTAGGGCATCTTAACTTTTCATGCAGGGTGGTTTCCCCAGGGAGGGCTTTCTGTGCATGCATGGCGTGTCTCATGGGGGGGTCCGGGCACAGCATTGCCGCATTCACCTGATGAGAGGTGTGAAAGAGGACATGCGGGTGTGGCTCACGTTCCTAGAACACTACAATGGGGTCACCACATGGTAGGGGCGGCTGGAGCCAGGGGGCAGATTGTAGGTTCACTCTGATACAGCAGGCAGCCTGGGTTTTGGGGTCTACTACAATTGCCATTGGTGTGCGCAACCATGGCCTCCAGAGTGGGCAGGCACAGGGGTTTCCAGAGATCTCACATTCCTTGATTTTTTTCCCCATCCTGGTGGCCATAACCATATGGGGTGGGGAATTCAGGGACAAGAGGGCTTGTTTCTGGTGCGACAATCAGGCTGTGCTTAGGATCATCAACAGGCAGTCCTCCAGGTCAGAGAGGGTCATGAGGCTGGTGTGCAGGTTTGTACTGGTTTGCTTGGAGGCCAACATCAGTTTCCATACTCGGCACATTCTGGGCGTAGATAACAAGATCGCAGACGCCTTGTCTCGGTTTCAGGACGACTGGTTCCGTTCTCTTGCCCCGGATGCAGACGAGAAGGCAGCCCCATTCTTGGCAGACCTTTGGAACTTTGGGAGCGAACTGTGATACAGGGCGTACTAGAGTCTTTGGCACCTTGAACACAAGCCAGCTACAAGAAAGCGGCATCCCAGTTCATAGTCTTTAGGCAGCAACATGGTTACGGGTTGGTGTGGCCAGCATTGGAAAGAGAGGTACTGCATTACCTGGCTTCCCTGAAGGAAAGGGGCTTGGCATCATGGACCATCGCGGGTCAGGGGGTAGGCATCTCCTTCTTCAGCAAGGCAGCAGGGCATGGGGATCCCTGTGACACCTTCATGGTAAAGAATGCAGTAGAAGGCTGGAAGAGGGTTGCGGCCAGGGCATCTGATCCAAGGAGGCCAGTGTCATACGTGATGCTAGCACAATTAGTGGGCCTTTTGTCATCTGTGTGCCACACCAGCTACGAAACACTGCTGTTTGGCACAGCATATACGATTGCCTTCTTTGGGGCCCTGCAGGCAGGGGAGGTGGTATGTTCCTCTAAGATGGATGCGTCTGGCAGGGCCCTACTGATGGCTGACATTACCATCAGTGACAAGGAATTGTCTTTGCGCATTAGGCGCTCAAAGGCAGACCAGCACAGCCACCCTGCTTTTGAGGAGGGTTGTGGCCTCCACCCCATGCCCAGTAGCAAGCATGCAGGACTTCTTGAAAGCACGTGGAATGGGGCAGGGCCCCATGTTTAGGCACAAGGATGGGGTCCTGCTCACCAGGTTCCAGTTCGCGAGCGTGCTGAAGATGGCAATTCAGCGGATGAGGCTCCCAGCTGGAGACTTTGGCAGCCACTCCTTTAGGATTGGGGCAGCCACGATGGCAGCAGAGACAGGCCTATCAGCAGAATCCATCAGGAGATTGGGGCAATGGCGTTCAAGGGCCTACACAGCATACATACGGCCAGGCAGGGCTCTGCCGGTGCAACCACGGGCCTTGGCTGATCGATAGGTCTGCCTGTTGATGGGGATAATGGTTGTCAGAAGGCGATTCCCATGTGGGAATGCCTTGGTGGCGGATGTAATGGGTCGTGAAAAGGTATTGAGATCCAGGGGTCTCTGTCAAGTACAAGTTCAAGGCCAAGTTCAAGTTCAAGTTTAAGGGAGACCCCGCCTCCATTTGTTATCATCTTGTTTGCAGGGGAGGAGAGAGTGTTGAGCGGATGGCTCGGCCAGCAAGCTCTCTCCTCCGGGGGGGAGTCAGGATGGACTGACTCCCAGCTGTTGCCCACATGAGGAGATCACGACCCTTAGATTGCCGCCAACCATTTTGATTGCAAATTGCGGCCAATTTATTGCCAACAATGTATTTACTCCAATGATGTATTTACTCTACAATGTATTACCTGCTATTTACTAACCTGTAGTTAACCATGTTTTCTGAAGATGTACCAATACATATTCAAAGTTAATGTGTGTGAGTGTGTTATTCAGGAGGGCAGAGGGGCTGTACAGTCTGGGTCCGCAATCAGGCCTGCAGCATGTAAGCAAGGCCCTTGCATGTGACCAGCCTTATTCACATGCTGTGGGCCCCCTTCCTGGCTATGGAAGAGTGAGGCAGAGGCAACTGCACTGACAGCCAGTGTGCCGGAATGGGCTCCTGCAGTCATGTGGGGCCCAATCTTTTTTTTTTTTTTTTGCCATCTGGAATGGATTTTTCCAAGGTTTTTTTTAATGCTGTAATGGGCCCTGCCCTGTCTTTCCTCCCCATCTTTGCCCCGGGGGTCATGAGGATTTCTCAGGGGGAAAACGAGGCAAAAGCCCTGTGTAGTCAGGACTACAGGGCTGCAAGATGGGAGCAAGATGGGATGAATTGCCCATGTAGAGAAGCCCCAGGTTTGAGGTTCTTTACACCTGATTTTAAATATGTTTATACTTCTTTTCTGCCTGCACCTGGAAGGGAAGAAACAAAAATAGTACACTTGGAGCACTTTTGATTATATATTAAAGTTTTCCACAGTTGAATAGGTTTTATTCCATTTAGCAAACTCCCATCCCTTGGTACAGATTTATTTTAAAGCACAGATGCAGATAATAATGATATGGTAATCATGATGTCTAATTTGGTCAAGAGTTTCAATTCCTTGGGTATCCTCAAGTTGGGATGTATATAGGTCAAATGTTAAAAAAAAAACAAAGGTGGGAAAGTTAAAAGCCCAAATTCATTTCCTGTGCCTCCTCAAAGGTTCTGAATCCACGTACAGTCAGAATAAAAAGAAACTTTGCTAATATTGCAGTCCTGGTGTGTGGGTGTGTGTATGTACAAAAAACCAATCTTTCCAATGATACATGTGTGACTGACATGGGTGGTTTTGACAATGAATCAGATAGATGCAAAGGTCTTCATAGAAATATAACCTATTACTTTTTAATGCAAACATTGACACAAGAGTTTCTCACCTTTCTGTGTCAATCAGAACTAGTATGCATCCCAGTGTTGTATAGCAATGTTGCAATTTACCCTTCCACACTTTAAATTGAAAAGAGCTACCATACTTGTTCAATCCCCTGTTATTCTAAATACTGACCTTCATAAACCTGGGTAAGTTTACAGCCCTTATAGCAGAACAAATTCTACCAGGAGACAGAATAGAAAGAATCCCCAAAGCTTACAGAAATATGCTATGTTCTACCTTTGCAGGGGAAAAAAAAAAGCTATCTCACTGAAAGGCTTCAGGAGTGCAAATCCATCTAGGTATTGGCTTTTCCCTTTTATTCCTTTCTCTGGTATTGGAAGCATATTGTGTGTATGTTTGTTTTAAAGTAAGAAAGAATACTTTAAGAGTACCCCTCCCTTTTAAAGGGGAAAAATTCTCACATTTTCCACTTCCTGCACCATGCCACCATGTATCTGTTTTTATGTGCTATCAAGTCAGCTTTGGTTTATGGCAACCCTATAAATGAGAGACCTCCAAGACACCCTGTTATTAACAACCCTGCTCAGGTCTTGCAAACTCAGGTCCACATATGTGAAGTCGAAGGCTATCACGGCTGGCATCCATAGGTTTTTCATCCCCCCCCCCCCGGGGTTGTGAGGATGTGTTCTGGAAGAGTTTATTCCTGACGTTTCACCTGCATCTGTGGTTGGCATCTTCAGAGAATGGTGGTGTGTGGGTATGTGGGGTTTATATACTGTGAATCCCTGTTGAAGAGAATTAGTATGCCAATGTGGGTATCCAGTTGTTGGATGTTCAGTTCTTAGGGTGGGAGGATATGTGAGGGGGATTAGTGTCTATTTAGCTAATGGTCCATTTAGCTAATGGATGGAATTCAGTAAGGACATTTGCATGTACAAGTGTCCCTTACATGTGCAGATGTTCTTTTTTTTGGTGCTGAGAGGCTTCACATGTTGAACAGAGTCCTCTCTGCTCAATGCCACCACCACCACCCTCGACTTACTTTAAAGCCTGGAAGCCAACTCATACAGGCATTCCATGCTTAATGATAAGCAGGAAGAATTGGAGAAGCATCTGGCAACCCTTTCATAGCCAGATGCACAATGATTACAGAAACACTGAGATCCCCAAAGGACCCCCACAAGTCTCAGTGCTGATATAATCACTGTGCATCTGGTAATGGGGGGGGGTTAACCAGACACTCCTCTGATCCCGCTTACTTGCCATGAAACACAAGATGGCTGCTTTGGGCTTTAAAGGAAGTTGGAGTGGTGGCATATGGCTCAGCACAGTGTACGGTCCACATGCAGCTGTTTATACCATGGTGAGGTGATGTTGAATTGAGGCCAGTTGTCACACAATTGGTCAAACAATTAAAAACAATAAAATGTCATTTTAACAGCACATTTTTTAAAGACTACAAATAAAAACAGAACAATACTTTATTAAAAGTCCTCTCTTTAAAAACATTCAGTTCACCACAGTCTGTGATTTTTTAAATATATATATCTCTTTCCCTACCAATGAAAGGACAAAAAGGAGGGGGCATTCTAGCCTCCCTGGAAAGGAGTTCCACACCTAGGAGCAGACACTAAGAAGGCCTAAATGACCACTAGCTACTGATAGTCTTATCCCCCATGGCATTTTGCCTAATCTCCTTTTAAAACCATCCAAATTGGCATTTATCAGTTCATCTTCTGTTGGGAAATTTCAGCTTTACTACACACTGTATGAAGCACTACTCCCTTTTATCTGTCTTGAATCTCCTACATAGGCTTTATCTGGTGTCCCTGGACACTGGTCTTATGAGAGAAAGAAAGAAAAAAACTTTTAGTAATCCCCAAAGCCTGGCTGCCATTGAAACAAAACACAAAGAATATGTGAGTCAGCCTGCAGAATGAGATCCCTCAGATAACAAGCCTGAATAGCTTTAAAAAAGCACTAAAGACGGATCTCTTTTGGCAGGCCTTTCCTAATTAGATCCCGGCCTCAGGGGGTCCTGGCCTCTTTTAGTCCGCTGGCCATTTATTGTATTTTATTGTATTTATTGTTTTTAAATGTGATTTTAGATCAGTTGGTTTTAATTTATAATTGTTTAATATTTTTTTATGGGGGAGAGTGGGGGTGGGGGGTGTTTGGGGATTTTATCTGTATTGTATTTTAATTTTTGTAAGCCGCCCCGATTGTTTTGACAGAGGGGTGGGGTATAAATAAATATTATTATTATTATTATTATTATTATTAAGTCATTGGAAGGAAAGTGAGCCATGGACAGCTGTTTCAGTCACTAATTAATAGGGCAGTGTAGGCCAGGAGTAAACATGGAAATATATAACACACCATCAAAAGCAGCAGTCGGATATCTTCTCCAAGAGTCAGTCCTATATTAAGCACATTGAGGTGACCACCTCAGGCAGCACATGCTTGGAGACGGGGACTGGCAGCAAGTTTCTGGAGGACCGAACTTTGCCATGCATATTAGGAGCAGCTAGCTTTGCATACCTATACTGTACTCACTAACTGCTAGTTTGCATGCATAGTTATGGTTTGCTGTTGTTACTTACCATCAAATCAACTTTGATTTGTGGCAACCCTATGAATGAGACACCTCTGAGTCAGCCTGCCATCAACAGCCTGCCCAACTCTAGAAGACTCAGGGCTGTGGCTTCCTTGATTGAGTCTATCTACCTGTAATGCAGTCTTCTGCTTTTTCTACTGCCTTCTACTTTCCGAAGCATTATTGACTTTTCTAGTAAAAAGGCAAGTCATGTAGTATACATAACTCTGTTTACTCTGTGACCCTCATTACTTCCTTTCTGAGGTGTTTTTCTCACTTTGACTAAAGTTAAGAGTAGCTTTGATGGCTAGAACTAAATTACAAATAGAATTAGATATCTTTAGACCTTTAAAAGAAGCCTACGGACTTAGTGGTTTAATGCAATCCTGTACACCAAGCTAAATCAATGCAGCCCACCAGGCAGTATAATTCACATCCATGACTGTGCAGAGCTCATGACTCTATGGCCCAGCTGGAAAGAGGAGAGGTCATAGGGTTGCCAGGTAAAATAAGGGGAAGGGCTCTGGACCCTTTGATTATTAAAAATGTAATGGTTGCAGGTCCTAAAATGCCCTCTTCTTCACAACTATTAGAATCATAGAATCATAGAATTGTAGAGTTGGAAGAGACCAAAAGGGCCATCCTGTCCAACACCCCTGCCATGAAGGAAATCATGATCAAAGCATCCCTGACAGATGTCCATCCAGTCTCTGTCTAAAGACCTTCAAGGAAGGATACCCCACCATGCTCCGAGGGAGTGTGTTCCACTGCTGAACAGCTCTTACTGTCAAAAAGTTCCTCCTAATGTTGAGGAATCTCTGTTCCTGCTAATCTCTATTCCTGGAGCTTGCATCCATTGCTCCGTCTTCCAGTCTCTGGAGCAGCAGAAAACAAGCTTGCTCCATCCTCAACGTGGCACCCCTTAAAATACTTAAACAGGGCTTTCATATCTTAACCGTTTTTTTCAGGCTAAACATACCCAGCTCCCTAAGTCTCTCCTCATAAGGCATGGTTTCCAGACCTTTCACCATTTTAGTTGCCCTTCTCTGGATATGCTCCAATTTGTCAATATCCTTTTTGAATTGTGGTGTCCAGAACTGGACACAGTATTCTAGGTGAGGTCTGACCAAAGCAGAATAGAGCGGCACTATCACTTCCCTTGATCTAGACACTATACTTCTGTTGATGCAGCCCAAAATAACATTGGCCATTTCAGCTGCCGCATCACACTGTTGACTCATGTTCAACTTGTGGTCTACTAGGACTCCTAGATCCCTTTCTCACGTAGTCTCATTCAGCCAGGTTCCCCCCCATCCTATATCTATGTATTTCGTTTTTCCGCCCTAAGTGCAGTACCTTACATTTCTCCGTATTGAGTTTCATTTTGTTAGCTTTGGCCCAGCTCTCCAGTCTATCCAGGTCATTTTGAATTTTGATCCTGTCCTCTAGGGTATTAGCTACTCCTCCTAATTTGGTGTCATCTGCACATTTGATAAGTATGCCCTCCATTCCCTCATCCAAGTCATTGATAAAGATGTTGAATAGAACTGGGCCCAGGGCAGAACCCTGTGGCACCCCACTGGTCACATCTTTCCAAGATGAAGAGGAGCCACTGGTGAGCAACCTTTGGGTTCGGCCGGTCAACCAATTGCAAATCCATTTAACAGTTAACTTCTCTAGCCCACATTTTACAAGCTTGTTTGCAAGAATGTCATGGGGAAACTTATCAAAGGCCTTACTGAAATCAAGGTATGCAATGTCCACAGTGTCCCGTTCATCTACCAAGCTGGTCATTTTATCAAAAAAAGAGATCAGATTAGTCTGGCATGACTTGATTCTCTGAAACCCATGTTGACTTTTTGTGATTATGGCATTGTCTTCTTAACATTCACAGACTCTCTGTTTAATGATCTGCTCTAGAATCTTCCCTGGTACTGATGTCCAACTAACTGGACGATAATTGTTGGGATCCTGTTTTTCCCCCCTTTTTGAAGATGGGGACAACGTTTGCCCTCCTCCAGTCTGCTGGGACTTCTCCTGTTCTCCAGGAGTTCTCAAAGATTATTGCCAATGGCTCTGAGATTATATTTGCCTGCTCTTTTAATACTGTTGGATGTAGCTCATGTGGTCCTGGAGATTTAAATTCATTTAGATTAAGAAGGTATTCCTGTACTACCTCTTTGCTTATTCTGTGCTGGATTTTCGCTATTGTGTCCCCTGTTCCATTATCCTCAGGTTGGTCACCCTTTTCCTTTTCTGAAAACACTGAGGCAAAGAAGGTGTTGGGTAATTCTGCCTTTTCTCTGTCCCGTTAGCTTTTGCCATCTTCTCTGCGTAGTGGCCCTACCATTTCCTTCTTCCTCCTTTTGCTGCGGACATACCCAAAAAAACCCTTTTTATTGTTCTTAACCTCTCTAGCAAGCCTGAGCTCATTCTGCGCTTTAGCTTTTCTGACTTTACTCCTACACATGTTTGCTATCTGTTTGAATTCTTCTTTGGTGATTTCCCCCTTTTTCCATTTCCTATACATGTTCCATTTAAAACTTAGTTCTGTTGAAAGTTCTTTAGTCATCCATCCTCGTTTCTTGAGACACCTCCCATTTTTCTTCCTCGTTGGTACTGTTTGAAACTGTGCCTTCAGTATCTCCGTTTTGAGAAAGTCCCATCCGTCTTGAGGTCTCTTCTCTTTTAGTATTCCTGACCATGGGATCACCCCCAGTATTTCCCTCAGTTTATTGAAATCAGCTCTCCTAAAGTCAAGAATGTGTGTCTGACTATGCCTGGCTTCTCCTTTCCATTGTATAACAAACTCCAGGAGAACATGATCAGTCTCACCTAAGGAGCCCACCACTTGCACCCCATTAACCAGGTCATCCCTGTTGGTTAGGATCAGATCTAAAATAGCTGACCCCCTTGTTGCCTCTTCCACCTTTTGGACCATGAAATTATCTTCCAGGCAAGTAAGGAATTTGCTAGACCTTGAAGTTTTGGTTGAGTTAGATTTCCAGCAAATATCAGGATAGTTGAATCACCCATCACTACTACATCTCTCCTTTCTGTGTGTGCATTCATCTGTTCTAGAAAGGCATCATCTATTTCCTCCGTCTGACTTGGGGGTCTGTAGTAGTGTCCCATAATAACATCCCTGTTGTTTCCCTCCCCTTTAATTTTTATCCAGATGCTCTCCATCTGGCTTCCAGTTAAAAATATTTTATTAAAAATAAAGGAGACCTGTTCCTTATTTTTCGTTTCAACTATTGGAAAAGACGTGCTTCCATCAAAAAATTATAGTGTCATGCTGCTGAAACACAGGTCAAAATCCAGGGTCTATAAAAGTGCTATCCTACCCCCAGGACTTCCTCTTTGCCCTCCTTTTCCCCCTTGACCCATGTTAGGGTTGTCAGATTGTATCTAGAATGGGACCTAATCCACACTACACAAATATTCCAGTTTGAAACTGGATTATTTGCAATGGCTCCTTCCTATGGAATCCTGGGATTTGTAGTTTTACTAGTTCTTTAGCCTTTTTTGCCAAAGAGTGCTGCTGCCTCACCAACTACAAATCCCAAGATTCCATAGGAAGAAACCATGGCAAATAAACCCAAATAAAAAAATATAGGTTTCTATTTATATGTATTCACTTTATTCATTTATATCCTGTCTTTCTCCCATGTAGGGACTCAAAGCAGTTTACAATAAATTTAAAACAATACGAATTAAAAACAATCCAAAAGCATTAAAACTATAAATATAAAATTAAAAAATAAACAATTTATGCAATTAAAAAAATTAAACATTAACAATATTTAAATTGAGGAGGTGGGGTCGGTATCTTACTGTCCAAATCCTGCCAGTTTCAAGTTTGTTCCTTCCCTCTCAGCTATTGCTTCTCCTCATTTGGAGTTCATTCCATCAGACTCTTTTTTCATTTACAACTTCGCGTCGCAGTCATCTATCGCCCTCCTGGTTCTGCTACCCAATTCCTGTCAGACTTTGAGTCTTGGCTGACAGTTTTTCTATCGGATGCAGTACCTACATTGATTTTAGGTGACTTTAACATCCACCTGGACGACCAATAATCCTCCAACATCTTGTTTTAGTTCTCTTGAGTTCCACAGTTCCACAGATTATTGAGTTCCACAGTTGAGTTATGATGTTGCAACATGCTTTAAAATAATTTTGTCAGTTATCCCTGTAGGAGGCAATTATTACTATTAAAAAACAATATTGAAAATCTTACACAAG
This sequence comes from Gambelia wislizenii, assembly GCA_030847615.1. Lineage (NCBI taxonomy): Eukaryota > Metazoa > Chordata > Lepidosauria > Squamata > Crotaphytidae > Gambelia > Gambelia wislizenii. The sequence continues at coordinate 26,266,524 of JAUMIR010000004.1, forward strand.
AGAGTCCATTTTGTTAAATGTCATGGGCAGCTACAAGGTTCTTGTGGTGTTTCTATGTATATTTTGTCCTTGTTTTGTCCTTCAACTTCATTCTACTTCTTCAGCCCATTCTCTCGGTCACTGCCTTGATTTAGTTCTTGCTGCCAAGTGTGTCATTGCTGACTACTTGGTATCTGATTTTCAATTATCTGATCATCATTTAATTTCTTTTACTCTTACCTATAGTCCACCGCCTCATCATACTGCTCAACTCTAATTTTGCGATCTTCAGTCTATTAACTGTGACCTTCTCAGTCAGTCTCTGGATTCTTCCCTTTCTTCCCTCTCTTTTGGGGACTCCGCTGACTCTGCGATGTCTTTATTTAACACCATTCTTTCTTCAACTCTTAACAGTTTTTCCCCTGTTTCTGTTTGCGTGTCCTCCTGTACAAACAGGCCTCAGCCCTGGCTTACTCCCGTTCTCTCAAACGGCTGAACGTCTTTGGGAAAAGTCCAGGGTGTGGGCCGATTTTATTCATTATAAGTTTGTTCTTTTATCCTTCACATGCGCTTTGTCCATGGCAAAACAGAACTACTTTAAATAATTGATCTGCACCAAGGAAAGGCACCCGCAGCGTCTGTTTTCCTGCTTCAACGCCTTGTTAAAACCTTCTTCTCCCCCTCTTTCTTCATTATTTTCCCCTACTGACTTTGCTAATTACTTTATCACTACTAATAGATCTGAAATAGTTCTTCCTAATTTGGCTTCCCCCATTAATCTTTTGGAACTCTCAACTAATCAATTCTCTGTGTTTCCTCCTGATTCTCTGGATGAACTTTCTACCTTGCTGCACTCTTCCAAACCTACAACTAGTTCTCTTGATCCAGTTCCCTCTTGTCTCCTACTCTCTACAGCCCCCTCCTTCCTTCCTTTGCTTTTTTCTATCTTTAATCTTTCTCTTTCTACTGGTTCTTTTCCCTCTGACTTTAAACATGCTCTTGTTTCCCCTATTTTGAAAAAATCTTCTCTTGACCCCTCTTCTTTGTCTAGTTATCACCCAATCTCTCTTCTCCCTTTTCTTTCTAAGGTTTTGGAAGGGGTCCTTTATTCCCGCTGCCTTGAGTTTTTTGAAGCCAACTCCATCCTTGATCCCTTTCAGTCTGGCTTCCGCCCACGGCACTCCACTGAGACGGCCCTCGCAAAGATCTCCAATTATCTTTTACGGGCCAAGGCAAATGGTCTCTATTCCATGCTTATCCTCCTCGATTTATCTGAGGCATTTGACACCGTGGATCACTGTCTTCTAGTTGATATACTTTCTGATATTGGGTTCTCGAACTCAGTTCTTAGTTGGTTTAAATCTTATCTGTCAGATAGATCTTTTGCAGTGGTCATGGGTGGTCAGATTTCTGCCACCGTACCCTTATCTGTGGGAGTTCCCCAGGGCTCTGTTTTTGGGTCCCCTATTGTTCTCTCTTTACACTTTGTCTTTAGGGAAACTTACTAGTTCTTTTCAGTTTTTCTTATCATTTGTACGCCGATGACACCCAACTGTATCTTTCCACCCCTGATCTTTCCCCAGGGCTTGAACAGCAAGTTTCTTCATGTCTTTCAGCCATTTCCCTCTCGATGCATCATCGGCACTTGAAGCTCAATATGTCCAAGATGGAGCTTCTTGTTTTTCCACCTAAGTCTTCCCTTCAATCCTCTTTTTCTGTTTTTGTTGACAACATTTCTATTCATCTGGTTCAGGAAGCCCGCAGTCTCGGTTTCATTTTTGATTCCCCATTGTCTTTTATTCCCCATATTCAGGCCACAGCCAAAGCCTGCAGATTTTTCCTTTACAACATCACCAAAATTTGTCCTTTTCTCTCGGCCTCCACTGCCAATACTCTGGTCCATGCTTTGGTGGTCTCCTGATTAGATTATTGTAATCTCCTTTTAGCTGACCTTCCCCTTTCTCATCTTCATCCTTTAATTTCTGTTCAACATTCTGCCACCTGCTTTATTACTTCTGCTCGCCACTTTGACTATGTTTCCCCTCTGCTGTTTTCTCTTCACTGGCTTCCCCTCCCTTTCCATATCCAATATAAGCTTTTGTTGCTAACTTTCAAAGTCCAGCATGGACTAGCCCCTCTTTATTTATCTGACCTCTCTCCTTACATTCCCATCCGACCTTTACCCTTTGTTCTAGTACTCAAGGCCTGCTGTCCCAACCTAGGATCTCCATTGCTCCATCTCGGATTTGTCCCTTTTCACTTGCCACCCCTCATTCTTGGAACCTTCTTTCCTCTCAAACTCGGGCCATTATTTCTTTGTCCACTTTTAAATCTGAGTTAAAGACCACCTTGTTCAGGGAGGCATTCCCTGGCTTTGTCTGATATACATTTATTTCTTCTGTCACTTGGGTTTACAGTGGATGTTGTTATTAATTGTTGTAATTGTCCTTGTTTTAATTTGACTTTTATTATTTTGATTATTGTTTTACTTAGATTGTATGCCTTCGGCAGGTTTTATTCTGTTTTATCTTTGATTGTTTTGGGTTTTTTGTACAGCACTGTGTACACTGACAGTGCTTTAGAAATAAACGTTAATAATAATAATAATAATAATAACAACTATATATGGACCCCAAAATCCAAATTACACAAGAAAATTCACACTTTTCCCAACTGTATAAGAATAAAATCTCTTTCTAGTTTAAAAAGACTCATAAAGCTAAAATAGAGGCAAAACAGTGGATACTGAAATAGGTTAACTTAAGAAAAAAACTATTGGTCATGTGAATTCCTCAAATTAATGACTTCTGCTTGACCCTGAGAAACATGGGATTAAAAGAGATTTTTATGATCAGAGAAGTAAGCTAGGGAGACATCAATTGAAGGGAAAGGAGACCTACAGGAGCACAATAAAAAAGGTTTTTATGACCCCAGTGTGTTCTTCTTCAGGGCATTCTTGAACAGTCAGTTTCAACTTCCTATCTGCAGGAGATGTGAAAACCTCCATTTTGATCTCATTGAGTTGCTCCCATATGGATTTTCCTCCTGTCTTTGTTTCATGTATGATTGTGAGATTTTGTGTTTTCTTCTTACACTTAAACTTGTGCAGTTTTACCGTTTTTTTCTAATGGGCACATTTGACTGCACAATGGATGGGATTTGCTTGGCTTTCCTCCATTGTCTAATGTCTATTCATGCATATATATATATTTTCAAATTACATGCATTTTGGCTGTTTATAGTTTTAAAAATATGTGTTGTTTTGTGGAAACTTTCTTTTCTTAGGAAAGCCCTGTCAGCTGCACAAATGTGCAAATGCTTGAGGTAGGGTGCAAATTTTATGGCAATAAGTGTCAGGCAGCGAGAAATGCTACTTTCATTGACACTGTCAAACCCAACAAAATATCTTCCCATCCTTAGTACATCTGACTTTTTTTTTTTTTTTTTTACATTTTGTTTACCGACAGGTCATTCCTTTCCTTTCCTTCCCATTGTTAAGTTCTCCTATTTTTGTCCCTTAAGCATATTGCTAGAGCAAGTTTGGTGTAGTGATTTGAGCTTTGGATTACTACTCTGGAGACAAGGGTTCGGATCCCTCCTCAGCCATGAAAACCCACTGGGTGACCTTAGGCAATTTATACTTTCTCACCTCAGAAGAAGGCAAATCTTGCCAAGAAAACCCCATGATAGATTTGCCTTAGAGTTGCCATAAGACAGAAGTGATGAGAAGGCACACAACAACAATGAAGCATATTGCTCATTGCCAACATTGTCTTATGCACAGAAAAATTGAAGAAGTACTCTGAAGTAATCATACAATCATACCTGACTCTCTCTCTGGCTTTTCTTCACAAATGAAGATTCAGGAAGGAATCCTGTGCTTTCTGCAAGCACGCTGATGACTAAAAAGGCCAATCTGAGATAAACAAGTGCGGTTGCAGAAAGCTCAACAGTGGGTCTCCTTGGGTGATGTTTCCAGGTTGTGATTCTTTCTGCGTTGTCATTTCTCTTCAAGACTTGTTCGGCATGAGTTTTCAAATAAGGCTGCAGCATTGTGGATAGTGCGTCTCCATGTCTCCCGATGTGAAGCCAGGGTGGACCATTGTTGGTGATCAATTTGGCCAAGCCTGAGATGTTGTTTCAGGGAATCCTTGTATTGCTTTTTTGGAGCTCCCCTCTTACGCTGACCCGTGGCGAGTTCACCGTAGAGTACTGTTTTGGGGAGGTGATGGTCCTCCATCCTAGAAACTTGCCCTGTCCAGCACAGCTGTGTTCTCAATATCATGGCCTCAATGCTGGTGATCCCTGCTTGCTCAACTACAGCAACATTCATCACATAGTCCAGTGTATATTTAGGATTGTATGTATACAGCGCTGATGAAAACGTTTGAGGAGTTGTAAGTGGTGGCGATAGGTGAGCCATGTTTCAGACTCGTAAAGGAGAATAGACAGTACAATGGCTCTATACACATTGATTTTTGTGCTTTGCCTCAGGTGTTTGTTACTCCAGACCCTTTTGTAAAGTCTTCCAAATGTGCTATATGCCTTTGCTAATTTGTGATCAATCTCTTTGTCAATCTTGGCATCTGAGGAGATGATGCATCCCAGGTAGGTGAACTACTGAATGGATTTAAGCACAGATTTGCCTACGGCAATGTGGCTGTGGTGGTGTTTGTCCTGTGGTGCAGACTGGTAGACAACTTCCGTTTTCTTCAGGTTGACTTCCAGCCCAAACAGCTCTGCAGCTGTTGCAAAGCAGGATGTTAGGCACTGCAGAGCTGCTTCTGTGTGGGCAACAAGGGCAGCATCATCAGCGAAGAGCAGCTCATGGACTAGTCAGTTTAGATTCTTAATGTGAGCCCTCAGATGGCTTAAGTTAAAGAAGCTACCATCAATACGGGTAATGCATATAGATGCCGTTGTCTTCTTTGAGCTCTGCCTTAGCCCTTTGGAGCATCATACTGAAGAAGATTGTAAATAAAGTTGGAGCAAGAACACAACCTTGCTTCACTCCATTACGTATTAGAAAGGACTCTGAAAGAGCATCACCATATCTGACTCGACCGTGCTGGCCCTCACATAGCAAGATAATCATTTTAAGGAATTGGGGGGGGGGGCATCCTAGTCTTTCCAGGATCTGCCACAGACCTTTTCTACTCACCGTGTCGAAGGCTTTGGGGAGGTCAAAAAATGTTACAAAGAGTCCCTTGTTCTACGATCTACATTTCTCTTGCAGTTGTCTAAGGGCAAATACCATATCTGTCGTACTCCTATTGGCTCTGAAGCCACATTGGCTTTCAGGAAGAGGTTCTTCTGCAATAGCAGGAATTAATAGCAGGAACTAAGCTCAAACTATCGAGGTATAGCCTGTCTAAAGAGATTTAACAAACGTAGTAAAGCAATTCAGCAAAGGCAACACTTTCTGAAATAAAGAACTGAAAGCAGTATGTGTGTGTGTATGTGTGTGTGTGTGCCCCCTCTTTTTTAAAGAGTTACAAGCAATTTTCATTTAAAATGATTTCCTTTCCTTTTCTTCTGCAACAGACTTGGCACTTCCTATTCAGGAATGGTGTCCAGAACATCTTAAGAATGCAAAGCTGTCGCCACTTGTGCAATTTTTATGGAAAAATTGGTACATCTCTGCATGGCTAGGTACCATAACTTTCACTTTTCTGTCCAATCTAAAAGTCTTTGTTCAATTAATCTTGAAGAAAGCATAAAATCAACTATTTCCAAAGGGAGGGCTGTGTTGTTCAACTGTGGGGGTGGGGTGGGGGTGGGAGCAGAGGTCTGTGACAGATCAAAGGCAAATACATTTAATAAAGCATGAGCTTTTGTGGACAATAAGCCATTTCAACAGATGTCTGCAGCATTCTACAGAGTGTCAGGTAGATGTACAACACTTTAGAGACTAACAAGTTTTATTGGAATAAGATGTTGTGGACTTCTGCCTTCTTCATCAGGTCTAGTCCACTTCATCAGATGAGATGGGTTGCAGTCAATGAAAACTTATGCCAAATAAACTGTGTGAGCCTTTAAAGTGATACAAGTCTGTTTTTGCTGGTGAGAGACAGAGAGAGTTGAGGGAGAGGGAGAGACAGTAAGAGTATAAATAGTTTGCAGGTGAGATTATAGACAGCGGGGTCAGATGGAAATGGAGGAAGTACAGACAGTGACAATTACTTTATTAATTCATGCTTGAAATTTTAAAAACTTCTGCTGAAAACATAAATATTCTGGCATTAGGTAAGCAAATTATGTAGTCCACAATCCTGCATGGCTCAGCATGAAGTAGTAGTTCTGCATGTGGTCCTATGCTAGTGCCCATACCCAGATGCAAAATGATTACGGCAGCACTTAGATCCTCTGAAGGTCTCAGTATTGCTGTAACCATTTTGCGTCTGGCTACAGGGACATAGCCAGAAGTTTCTCTGGTTGTGCCTGCATCCCATGAAGCATGGAATTGTCATGTTGGCGTGGTGGTGGCTTCAGAAGCTGTACGGTAAGGCCAGGGAGGCAGGGTTCAGTGCTGTGGAGGGAGAAAGGGAATGCCAACGCCTTTCTCTCTCTGGCTTTTCTTCGCAAATGAAGATTCAGGAAGGACTCATCCTGCGCTTTCTACAAGTGCGCTGATGACTAAAAAGGCCAATCCGAGATAAACAAGTCCGGTTGCAGAAAGCACAGCAGAAGGTCTCCTTGGGTGATGTTTCCAGGGTGTGATTCTTTCTGCGTTGTCATTTCTCTTCAAGACTTCTTCAGCGTGAGTTCTCAAATAAGGCTGCAGCATTGTGGATAGTGCGTCTCCATGCCTCCCGATGTGAGGCCATGTTGAACCATTGTTGGTGATCAATTTGGCTGAGCCTGAGATGTTGTTTCAGGGAGTCTTTGTATCACTTTTTTGGAGCGCCCCTCTTACACTGACCTGTGGTGAGAAAGGGAGGGAGAAAGGGAATGCCAACTTCCACAGCATCCAAAAAAGGACACACACAGGACATGTTGAGGACATGGGTAAGAGGCTTTTCAGTGGGTGCTCCCAAGTTGTGGAACTCCCTTCCCTAGGAGGTCCAGTTGGCTTCCTTCCTGCTCTCTTTCTGCTGACAGGTGAAAGGCCTTTTTATTTAAGGATTTAAATAAAAATAAGCATCCGGTTGTTAGTATGTTGTGGCAGACAGACCTTTTAATTGGTGTGTGTGTAATGTTTCTATTATATTATGTTTAAAATGTCTTTTTAATGCTGTTTTTAACTTGTGTTTTTTAAACAGAAGTTCAGTTTAACTGTGTTTTTAACTTTTGTACTAAGAGAATTTTTAAAAACTGTATTATATGTTAAAATGTTGTATGCTGGGAGAAAGGCAGGATATAAATTAAATAAGTAAATAAAGAAACCAATGTCTGATAATAAACCATTACCCTGATCCAAGCATGGGTACTACTCTATGCATCTGGTAAAGTAGGAGTCCATGAAAAATCCATGCTATCATAAATTTTGAAGTCTTATAGTCCCACAGTCACAGAGCTGTTTTTTAAATAAAATAAAAATGAAACAAAACTTATAAATATTCCTAAAGATCCTACACATCTCTAAAATACTATAATTCCCCCATCAAAAATCATGAGACAAGTTCCAGAAAACTAATACGGGTGATCAGTTTAGCTCAACAACACTATAATTGTAGGATGGAAAGTATGCCTTTAACACGTCAATTACACTTTCATTCTGCATCTCATCATGTTTGTTTAACAACCAAAATCATTCCATCCTGTAAAATGCATAAGCTGCCAGGTTTTATTATGAGATGGGTTTAGATCAGATGAATAGCCTTAAGATTGTGTTGGGGAAAATAAAATATTTTAATGTTCCCATTTAAAGTGGACCATTAATCTTCTATCATTCACATCCTGTGCTGAGCAGAGTTGGGTTGATGAGATATTTAACTGTTATAAAGGAATAAAAAGAAACATATATGCAAGTCCATGCTTCCATCCTATTTTTATCTCTAATTTCTTTTCCCATATACATATATCCCAGTCCAGCAATCATCTGCAATACCAGCAATACCACATATGGTAGCAAACACAGTTCAGTGGGCAAATTGTATAGGTGGGAGAGCAGGAACTACAGTTGTCCCTCCACATTCACGGATTTGGCATTCACGGATTTAAGTATTCACAGCTTGAAAATATTCTTAAAAAAAATAATAATCCAAAAAGCAAGCCTTGATTTTGCCATCTTATAGAAGGGCCACCATTTTGCTATGCCATTGCATATAATGGGACTTGAGTATTCACAGATTTGGCTATTCATGGGGGGGGTGTTCTGGAACCAAACCCCAGCGAATGTGAAGGGACAACTGTAGAAGGAGAATGTCCAGAGCCAGCTCTATAATTAGGCAGAGGGAGACCTCTAGCTTGGGCAATAGATTTTGGGTGTGATGGAAGGGCATCACACCCAACTGTTGTTTTGCTATTATTGTTCCATTATTATTGCCAAGGATTGAGAGAGGTGCTTGTGGGATTTTCTGCCCCATGTGCCAAAAGGACTTGGCTGGCTTTGGATACTATGTAATGTAAGGTGAGTGGAAGATGCCCCATCTTAGGCAGCAAAAAGGCTTGAGCTGGGCCTTGCACACCTATGCAGGTCTCTAGCTTCCATTTAACTTCAGCACAGGGCAAAAACGTGTACATGCAGCACAGTCCCTGTGGAGAGTCCACATTGCATGAAGGTTCTCAGAAGGCTCCTTGTTCAGGTGGAATATTTATTTATTTGATTTAAATCTTTCTTTTTAATCCCATGGCTTTCAATGTAATTTAAAAACAAGTAACAGTAGTTAATTAATACAGTTGTCCCTCTGTATCCATGGATTTGGTATCCATGGATTTAAGTATTCATGACTTGAAAACATTCTTTAAAAAATCCCAAAAGCAAACCTTGATTTTGCCATCTTATATAAGGGACACCATTTTGCTATGCCATTGCATATAATGGGACTTGAGTATTCACAGATTTTGGTATCCATGGTGGGTCCTGGAACCAGACCCCAGTGAATATGAAGGGACAACTGTATTTAGTTAGCTAGTTCATTTTGTTTGTTTGCCTTGGCTGAAGTAAGCTAAGGACAAAACAGGAAAGTTGAAGGAGAGAGAAAATGGGATGATTTGAAAGCAGCTGTAAAAGTGGGATTGCAGAGAATTAATCAGAATTGTCCCTGCCAAATTGGGACAGTTGGAGGGTATGTACATGGAAGGCAGATTCCATAGTCTGAGAACAGCCACTAAGAAGACCTCTGAAGATAGTGGGACTGAAAGAAAGGTTTTCCTTCAGACCTCAAGGTTCAGAAAGGCTTATATGGGGGAAAGTGATCTTTCAGATTGCTTGGACCCAAGCCATAGGGGTCTTTATAAGCCCTAAACAGCTCTTTGAACTGTGAACTTTAGGAAGCTGACACTTCAAGTGGAACTGGCTTTTCTCATTCATGCCTGAACTAGTTTTTCTCATTCATGCTTTTCCCAAGGGAAAATGAGAGGAGCATGTGAAGCTAAGCTGCTATCTCAAGACCACATGAACTCCTTGAAGTAGTACATCAGCAGCAAGGACGCATCAACCCTGAGAAACATTATTTCAAGCCAGTGAGCTGGTGTTGCTACAACTGCCTGCATTCCATCTCATTGGCCATGTCAGCTAAGGCTGCAGGCTGTTGGCAGTCCACCAACATCTGGAGGCCTGCCCCTGTTTTAACAGGAGATCCTAGAGACTTCTCCTTGGTATATCATCCTGTTAATATGCTGTACTAGCCCCTTCCCATTGTATCTCATAATGGAAATATTGGAGACTTTTTGGGGTCAGGTTGGCTGGGGCAAACCAAAGGTCAGTTGGAGGTCACAATGACCTGGGATGTGTTTTAGAAATATGATGGCAAGAAAGCCCAAATTAGGATTGTGTGGAAACCGCCTTAGTAAACACAGTCATTAAGGATGTATGCACTAATCCATTCTTTCAGCCCTGGGCATCTCAGCAATGATTCAATCAAACACTTAAGTGACCATTCCTAAATCTATTCCTACAGAAGTCCTTCCTATACCCCACTCCCGTTCAACATTGTGAGGTTGTCAAAAAGCCATAGATTTCTATCCCTCAGCCATTAACGCAATCAGTTCAGTTTCTGGTTTCTTTGTCTATCCCATGGGAAAGCCATCCAGGTTTTGTCATATCCAGAGTACCTCTTCAGGATATGAAATAGGGTATACATATTAGTCCCCCAACAGTAGTATGTGTGCCATGGTGGATGAACCTGGCCACTCTCTTTCTTGGTGCACCCTAGATTGGACCTTCCTGTGTCACCCTCAAATGCCTGAGTATCTTCACTGCACAAAACTCTTCTCTTCAAGACTGGTAACTATTGCCCTAGATTCCCAAATCTCTCCCTTTATCTAATCTTTCTGTCTCACTCTGCTATAGTCTTGTATGGTTCTTTGGCATGTGTGTTGTATATGTGAGTTCACTTTGTGTTATTTCTAATAAAAATGCTTTATTTCAGTTTTATAGGAGTGCTTTTTACAATTTGTACTGGTAGATATTGGTGAAAAAATCGCCTGCCATCTCACAGGCTTCCATTTGAGCTAATAATTCCTTTGGATAATAATAGATTTTGGCACCATGGGTGGGGCTGTAAGGCACCCCAACTTTTAGGGTAACAAACCTGATATCTCCAGCATGTCTTCTGTAGCTATGGAACCAATGTTGCTGCTGAAGGCCATCTTCTCGTGCTTGATCCAAAGATAATAATCTTTGTAAACCACAGATCTTTCCTGAAATATTCTTTGTAGTTAAAAAGTAAAAATGAGCCCCTTGCTACCTATTCCAGCAAAGAAAGTGTATGAGTTTGACAAGGGATATTACTGTAAGTCAACTGCTTCTGTAGTACCATGGCTTTTCCATGTATGACAAGAGCTGGATGCAGGTCCCCATAAAATAGGCAACTCTAGATTTGTGGAAAACACAGATGGGAAGAATATTGGAAAATATTCCCCCACAAAATGGTCAAAATATGTTTTTTTTTAATTGTCAAGATGATGAGAAGAATCCTGGAGTGATGAAAATTTTTGCAGTACTGTAATTATTGTGTGCAAAAGTCACATGTGGTTGATTTGCAAAGAAAAAAACATTTTCTGTGCAGAAAATAACAGAAATGCTATACCCCGTGTAGAAAATGCTGCTTTATGTGCAAAACACCCACATGCAAATTGTACTTATGTTACTCTAAATGCTAATGGGTCTTAAGGACCCCCCACATATTGATATTAATTTGGGGAATTAATATACTCAACTTGGCTATACGTGAAGGGGCAACAGATAACAGGATCTTTTGACCTATGTATACTGGTAATAAGGAGGAGCCGTTGACCTAGATAGTGCAATTATTTGATCTTTATTTAAGAAAACAATAATAACAACATTCACACACACGGGCTTCAAGCATTCACACAATGCTAGTGAATAACATAGGAGGTATTGGGATAAAGGGATAGAGAAGTGAGGTCATTTTCAAGTGATATTCTACCAATTAGAGGAGCTGAGATCGCAGAGGAAACCAGCAGAGCAGGGGTCCCAAAGCCAGAATGGTAACAGAACCTGAAGTGGAGTCCAGAGGCAGGGAAACTGTACACTTGACTGGGATTTTGGAAGGGTTTTTATACCTAAAAGTTCCTTCAGGGGATGGAATTTAGAGTGAAAGACAATGCTTCTCGGAGGTTCTTTAAGGCAAGACAATGGACACTCCAGATATGCTAACCACCCTGTGCCGATACTTTGTAACTGATGTGTGGATACTTTGTAACTGTGCTGTTACTTTGTAACTGAATAGAAGAAGCAATTCTCTTTGTTTGAGGGAAGGTAGAGCTATGAAAGCTCTTTACAAGCTTGAGTATCTCAGTTTAGGCTGATGGGATTAGCCAGACGTTCAGGCAAGAAGTTGCCTAGCATTACCTTTCTATGGAATTTGGGTTGGCCCCTCCTTAGTGCATACCTGACTGAGTCTCAGTGCTAGTTTTTTGGGATTCCTGGTTCTTGGGATTTCCCAGTTTACTGGCCACACTGTGTGGAAGGCCACATTTAGCCAAAGTATTTAGTATTGCCAATTATTACAGATATGGGACAGGGGGTGTCAGGCTAGGTAACACTTACAGTAAGTCCTAAATTGTGAATTGGCTTTGAAAACTGCATGGTTTTAGAAGACTTTCTCACAGTGGGTAGACTATTATTAAAATTACTTGTTGCTTTCTTTGAGAAGAAAATTAGTGAAAATTATATCTCTAGTGGAGAACTGAACTCTACTTGATTTTTTTTTTAAAAAAGAGTTCTCTTTGCATATCCTCAGTTGGTTACAGTTACATAAGGTTACATAAGGACCAGTTTTACATGTTCTGTGACTAGATGTGCCAGGTGATAACAAACAGTTCCATGGCATGTTAAGCTATAAACATCTAAGTAATGTGTCCTTGCTTTCTCTTGCTAGACATGCACAGGAACACACAAACATACATTTCACCTGTCTTAGTAGTATTATTTATAGAAACAAAATAGGAAAATGGCTTCTGTTCTTTAAACAATCACTACAAAAAGAAACAGGCTAGCTTGCCAGTGCCGAGCAGAAGCGGGAATGGCAGTCTGTTCCAAAGACCATCAGCAGCTGATGAACCCTCTGGTGAGTGGCTATGCTGCAGATTTAATTCTTTGATTTTCATCTCCTTTCATTTTGAACAAAGGCAAAAGGAAATGATTTGACACCCTGGGTACCTGTGGGGTAACAAAGAACATACCATGGTCTCAAATGGAAATTTGCCTGTTTGAAAAAGATCAGGAGAATACAGAAAAAAATGTGTGTTTGCTTACTCTTATCCAGTAAGAGATCCTGTTGTGTTAAAAACTAAGTTGCAGAGAGAAGACTGAAAGACAATCTTACTTTGTTCCTACCCCTGGGCTGACATTTCTGCAGGAGTCAGTTTTTGTGAATAAAAAATAACCTCTCTGTGTGTGTATTCATTTCATAGAATCATAGAGTTGGAAGGGAACTAAAAGTCCATCTAGTAAACCACAAGCTGAACATGAATCAATAGTGTGATGTGGCAGCTTAAAAAGCCAATGTAATTCTAGGCTGCATCAATAGGAGTGTCAAGACTGAGGGAAGTGATAGTACCACTCTATTCTGCTTTGGTCAGACCTCACCTGGAATACTGTGTCCAGTTGTCAAGTTGGAGCATGTCCAGAGGAGGGCAGCCAAAATGATGAAAGGACTGGAAACCATGCCCTATGAGAAGCAGCTTAGGGAACTGGGTATATTTAGCCCAGAGAAGAGTAGGCTAAGAGGTGACTTGATAGCCATGTTTAAATATTTGGAGGGATGCCATATTGAGACATTCTTGCTTTCTGCTGCTCCAGAGAGTAGGACACAGAGCAATGGACTCAAATGACAGGAAAAGGGATTTCACTTGGACATTAGGAAGACCTTCCTGAGGGTAAAAGCTCTTTGACAGTGGAATACGCTGCCTCAGAGTGTGGTGGAGTTTCCTTCTTTGGAGGTTTCTAAACAGAGGCTGGATGGCCATCAGTCAGGAGTGCTTTAATTGTCTATTCCTGCATGGCAGGACTGGATGGCCCTCATGGTCTCTTCCAACTACATGAATCTATGCTCTAGTCTAACTCCACAGCCAGTGGAGGGATCCACAGTACAAGCATCTCTGGCAGATGGCCATCCAACCTTTGTTTAAAACTCTGCAGTGAAAGAGAGTCAACTATATTCTTAGGTGGTCCATTCAACTGTCAAAAAGCTCTTGCCACTAGAGATTATTTATAATGTTTAGTTCAGTCTTGTCTATACAATGGGGGGTGGTGGAAATACAAACACATTTGGAAAGGCAGGCATTTGCAATGATGCTACCTGTTCACATGGCCAAAAGACCAATTCCACATGACCCCCTAGCCAGATGACCACCATGAGTGATTTACTCGCAATTTTAAATCTGCTGCCGCCATCTTTTTTTTATTTTTAAGTTCCCCAGGGTGCACACAAGCAACACTTCATATTTACAAATAAAGAAATTTTTAAAAAGAGTATGAGATTGCCATTTGGTCAACTTTCTGGACCCTTGCTTAGCTGAAAATCCAACATGGTGGCTGCAGTCGCTTTCCCTCTTTGCTAGCCCTGACCCCTGTGCTCGTCCAGCCAATCAGATTGCACTGCCTGTTCATATCTGTGGGAACATGAGGGTTCAAATGGTCACACATTCAGAAGTCATACGGAGCTTTTCAGAAAATCCATACAAAGCACACAGACTTCATGGTGGATTTGGCTGCCCTCCTTCTGAATGACATGTATTTGTGCAAACAGCCATTTGAATGGATCACCAATCTTTTGCATCATGTTCAAATTATTTTGACTATATAGACAGGACTTTTGAATCTCCTTTCTTGTAATTTGAATCCATTAGTTTGGGTACTGGCCTCAGTTGGGCTTACTTCTGAGTTCATTTATTGCAGCTAAAACAGGAAACATTTCCTTAGTGCTTTATTCACTAACCTTTTTTGGAACAAGATCCAAAATGGAACAAGATCTTGTAGACACTGTTCACTTCATGAAACAGCTACAGTACTATCCTTAAGTTGGCAGATTTACATGCAAATGTTTGGGGGCACTGGGTGTAATCAAGGGCTGGGAAAGATGTGGAATAATTGATGTTCTTGAATTACAGTTCCCATCATTAATGGCTTATGGGGTACTGGCTATGGTTGTTGAGACCTGCAATCCAATACCTTCTGGAGGGACACATTTTCCCCATCACTGTTGTAGACAGCAGTCAAAGGCAACTGAAGTGCTGAAAGTATAGAATGATAATTAATGTGACAGTGGCCATTTCAGAGAACATTGTGGACTGGTGAGCTGATTGGAATATCCAGTATATTTAAGTTTGTTTAAATCCCACTACATGTGTTACTCAGCTCACAAGTGCAATGATTTCTATGTTCATAAAAGCTCATGCCATACTAAATTGGCTAGTCTTTAAGGTATAGGATGCTGGACTTCTGAAATATCATGGCATAATAAATGGCTTAGTCTTCAAGATGCCAGAGAACTCTCTCTTTTTTTTTGAGAAGCTGCTAAACAACAACAAAACATACACGATGCAGTTTTCTGATCTGCTAATAAAATACCTCAAGCCTTTTCTATCCCTACCCATTTATATCTGCCATGTTAGTGGGGCAACAAATCATGTATGGGTTTTAGTCAAATATTTAATTCCTCATAATAGGTTCAGAACATTGGATAGCTCCTTTAAAATCCAGGAGACTATCACACAGATCCCTGGAAACTATGTCTGTCCTGCTACACCCCCCACATGACCCACTCCTGCTCCACTCCCATCCCTGTAACACTAAAAAACAAAACAAAACAAAAACTTTTTGAACACCTACCTTTTATCAGACATGAAACAGCTCCCACTCCCCTCAGCATCACTGCAGTAAATGCAGCTGTCATGAAGCTGCTTTTACTTCCGTGAAACCACATCCCACTCATTCTTGCGAGAGAACAATAGTGCAGGAAATCTAAAAATAAAACCCAACCAAACATCAAAAAATAAAACAAAGCCCAAAAACAGAAAAAGAAAAGCCCAAGTAACCTGGGGGGGGTGTCACTTATCTGTCTGTCCTGATTGAACTGGAAGTCTTCAGCATGGACCTCCCACTGACATCACGTCACAATGTCATCTCACCATCATAATGGGTCCTCTGTTCAGTCACCTGTCATTCTGTTATTATAACAGAATGGGATTCTTATTCACAGCTTAAGCCCTGAATAAGAGGAAGTGGGGTAGGAACAGGAGCAGAATGGGAGCATCACAGGAGAGGGACAACATCTTATAGTGATCTCCTGTTGTCCCTGTCCTGGGATGTTTTCAGCATGTGATAATCTCCTCAGTCTAAAGTATGGAGCAAATTCACCAACCCATTGACATGGGAATCATCAGCCACCATTGCCTCTTTTCCTCTGTGGTCTTTCTCCAACCTGTACAACCTGTTCCAGGGTTCCAGTTCAAACTAATGAGCTCCAAGTGAAACACATCATTTCAAAGTGAAAAATTCATTCAGCAGCAATTTGTTTGAATTTCCATTTATTTTACAACTCCACTGAATAAATGAATTGGACCCATTGGGCCTGTTCTCCATTTGTTTCTCAAATAAACACTTTTGTTTCTCATACACCCCAAAGTTTCTCCATTATATTCTGGCTCTATAAAAGAAACTATGGCTGGCATCCTGTTAGGGACATACACACACAAATGTTTTCTTTATGTCTGTATATGTCTTTTTGGATGCTGTGGGGATTGTTATTCCCTCCTTCCCTCCCTCCACAGCATTCAACACTAACCTGACTTATTGAACAGCCCTTGAAGTCTAGACATGGCCATTTCCATCTTCATGGGAAGCAGGCAGGATTGCAGCTGTGTGAAGCAAGAGTGCAGGATTCTGTATTTCTGAGGATCAGGAAGCTTTTTGACCCTCTCCCTGTTCTCTTAAGACTTAAACTGTTAATAGTAGATTAATCTATTTTCCAACCCAGTGTATGTTTATTTGGAAGTGAGTGCCACTATGTTTGGTAGTGATCATTCCCAGGTAAACCTATAGATTGGTTTTAGACTTAAAAGCATCCCAATCACCATGGAAAGTTCATCCATGTAAGTAGCTGAGATGTCTTAAGTATAGAATGGTCTACCTTACTGCTTACTGCAGGTATTGATTTGTTTTTATATCCTTTCCTACTGTCAGGGATATGAAAGAAGTTGGCAATCAGACTATCCCATTTTGTCAAAATCTATCCATGAGGTTGGCTCATCTACACAAAAGGTGAGTGGTATATTTTCAGAGACAGTGCTGGACTGTCTGTTTCAAATCAGTTTCCCACCTTGTCTACAGACTTAGGGTTCTTGTTTTAACTACGGCCTGAGAATCAGAAAAACATTCTGTTATCCCCACCACCACCACCACCACACAGACAAATCTAGCTATGAAGAAGTTTTCACCCAGTCACCAATTCTGTACTAGTCTGTTCTCTTGGGGAGAATGGGGAAAGAAGTGAATTTCAGTGGCTGGGAGTTAACTTACCATTAGCTAGTGCAACTTCTGAAGTGAAATAGTAATAACTGGTATCTCCTATATGAAGCATGAAGGTCAGAATCCTTTTAGGACACCACACCCACAAAAATCTGTATGCAAATGGTTGTGCTTTCTTAGAGATTGTCTAAGTGTGGTTCCTAGAGAAGTCCATCCCTTTGCAAGTACAGACACAGTGCTCTCTCACACTTTTAACTTGGTTAGTAGTGAGGCATCATATCCTATCTGATGTTTGAAACAAAGCACATTCAGCCCTGCTTGGTACTTGGATGGGAAACCACCAATGAACACTAGATGCTCATTGGGCCAGTCTACACCGGGGGTAAAAATCCAATGGAAATTCAGACTACTTTGGCCTGGAGCTGTGCAGCATGAAATTCATGTCAGGGGATGACAGGACCTTCAATCCCTGGCAGAAGCCAAAAACTGTCTCAGCAGACTTGGTAGCAACCCTTTCCCAAGAATACTCTCACACAGAGTGTTTTGACATCCAGAAAACAGGAGGTGCTTTAATCTTTAAAGTAGTTGTAGCTATTCACAATATTTACAGTCATCAGTGAAAGTGCTACTCCAGGCACAACAGAATAACAGGAAGAGAATGAACTCTGGTCTGGCTCACTTAAATATACATCAGCAGAGCATGGTTACATTGCATCAAATCTTGTTCTACATGGCTTGCCCTCTAGTAACCCTTCTTTTTCAGCTGTGGCATGACAAGGCATGATTTGGCAGTTAATGGAGTCCGCCATCATGACTCAGCATGGTTTTTGCAGTTGTTTGGCCAATTTAAAATGGAGTTCAGTCACTAACTCCTGACAATTTGGAGTAGTCTGGCCTGGAATTAAGAGCCACACCTTACCTGGCCAAAGCCTGAATCTGCACTGGTTGTTCCTGGGCTTGTTTACAAAACAAATCATCTAGCCTTTTACTTCCTGGCACTTCGGGTGCCATTTTTCTTCTCCTTCTCGGTGCCACTGCTGTTGGCATGCAATTGCTCACCCTGAGGTCAGAATGAGGTGGCCAGATGCATGATCACATGGTTGGCTGCTCCTTCTGACCTAAGAGTGAGTGACTATTTCCAGGGCTCTGCCTTTCTGGCCATTATTGAAATTAGGAAGTGGCACCAAGGAGGGAAAAAATGGTGAAACCTGTCAGCCAGTGCTTGTCCTGCCCTCCCCCACCAATCCATGGTGGATGCATTGTTCAAGAAAACTCTGGAGAAAACTGTGAGTTTTTAAACCCCAGATTAAGGTGGTATACCCTGAGTTTGGTGTAAATAGAGAGTAGGCAGGGACACACAGCTAGTATAGGATTAAATGTAGCCTTCAGAATCCTGAAGATAGACCAGCACCAAAAGTCTATTTCTCCAGCCCTCCTTCACCCTTCTCCCAATGCTGATGCTGCTAAAAACCCTTCCAGCAATACAGAGGACGGGAGAGAAAAAGTAGGCACTGGATGGACATCAGTGGCCTGATTCCACTCCCAGAGACAAACAAAGGCAAAAAGAATGGGTATTTTAATGACTGTTTTCTATTCTGTTCTGCCTTAAGTATGGCCAAACACTTTTCAAACGAATTGCCCATCATCAATTTTAACCGCAAGTTGACAGCAAGAGACTATCTATCTATCTATCTATCTATCTATCTATGAAAATATTCATAACCCACTCCTTATCATAGAATCTCAGACAGTGCACAAGCAGTTTAGAACAGTTTAAAATTTATAACAATAAACATAATATGAAGAATTTAAATTAAACACATTTGCAGGTATAAGTAAAATGAACTGCAACAGTTTAAAATAATTTAAAATTAAAACACTAAAAAACACGATCAAAACAATACAAATGAAACAAAAACAAAAGAAAAAAGAAATAAAAGCAAAAACAATAAAAATGAGCAAAAGAATTAGAAACAAACAGTTTAACAGGTTAAAACAGATTAAGCCATGTACCTGTATGTTTTGAAATAAATCATTTATGCCCCAAAAGCTTGAATAAAAAGCTATATTTTCACCTGGTTCTGGAACGAAGCCGGTGTGCATGCCAGGTGGGCCTCCAAAGGGAGGGCATTTCACAACTGAAAAGCTAAGAAGACTCTCTCCTATAATCTCGTGCAGAGAAGTTGTGATGATTAGACTTTAATGATATAAAGTTGTGTGGCATTACGGTAATTCATCTATTGTGTTCTTGATTCCAGGGGCCTGTCTACATCAACAAATACCCCGAATCCCCATGTGAATACCCCTGAATCTGCTGAAGTCAGGCCACATGTGGCATGGCCTTTTCTTTGAAACTAAAGCTGTCTGGCCACACATGACACGGCCCAGATTTTCAGCATTTGGAGGTATATTACAAGGATGCACATTATGTGGGATTTGGGGATGTTTTTGTAGAGTTTCATCTGCTGCCACAGCTGCCGCCACCACCACCACCGCTTACACTTACTGCAACCAATTGTAAGGTTCTGGAGGCAGTTTCCAGCTAAAGGGGGAGGTTTTTTCCCTTCCTTGGCTCACCGTGCTGCTTCTGCCCACTCTCTTGCCCATTGCTTCCTTGAAGTGGTTCCCTTGCTTTCTTAAAGTGACATAAGCACTCAGGAAGATGGGGAAGCATGAGAGCAGGAGGAGGCAACACTGCTGAGCTGGGAAAGGGAGAAAAACTCTCCCTTCAGCTAGGAACTGACTCAGGAGCCTTAAAATTGCTCAAAGTAACTTTTACTGGTGGTCATGGTGGTGGTGGCAGCAGAGGTGATGGTGGCTGAAACTCTACAGGGACAGTGAAGATACGTCCCTGTGGAGTATAATAATGCACAGGTTTCGGGGGGTGGGTGCAGGGGAATTTAGGGGCATGGGGGCAATATGAACATGAAAGAGCAGACATAACAGACGACATCATCCTTTACCAATAATGTCTTGAAAATGAGGCATTCTTTTTCATTGATGGGCCAAACCATCAACAGATCACCCATGGTGCTTTTTTGCCAGGATTGCCGGCATTTGAAACCATGCGCCATTGTCTTCTCATTATTTCAGTGTCAATGCCAGAACACTTCTGGGTGAGAACATGAAAGCTAGGTAGAGGACACTCTAATTATGAACCTCCCCAGTTTAATTTTAATTTTTAAAGTGTGTTTCTGTGCTTGTGTATATGTTTTGTGTCTTTCTTTTGGTGTATTTTTTAATTTAACCATGCTTGCATCTTCTCATGAGAATTGCTGAAATCATGAACACGGAAGTAAACAGATCTCTGTTTGTGCTCTCATAGAATCATAGAATTGTAGCGTTGGAAGAGACCACAAGGGCCATCCAGTACATCTCCCTCCCACACAGGAAATCACAATCAAAGCATCCCCGACAGAGCGGCACTATTACTTCCCTTGATCTAGACACTATGCTTCTATTGATGCAGCCCAAAAATCGCATTGGCCTTTTTAGCTGCTGCGTCACACTGTTGACTCATGTTCAACTTGTGGTCTTCTAGGACTCCTAGATCCTTTTCGCACGTAGTCTCGTTCAGCCAGGTCTCCCCCATCCTATATCTATGCATTTCATTTTTCCGCCCTAAGTGCAGTACCTTACATTTCTCCGTATTGAATTTCATTTTGTTAGCTTTGGCCCAGCTTTCTAGTCTACTCAGGTCATCTTGAATTTTGATCCTGTCCTCTAGGCTATTAGCTACTCTTCCTAATTTGGTGTCATCTGCAAATTTGATAAGTATGTCCTCCATTCCCTCATCCAAGTCATTGATAAAGATGTTGAATAGAACTGGGCCCAGGACAGAACCCTGTAGCACCCCACTGGTCACATCTTTCCAAGCTGAAGAGGAGCCACTGCTGAACACCCTTTGGGTTTGGCCAGTCAACCAATTACAAATCCATTTAACAGTTAACTTGTCTAGCCCACATTTTACAAGCTTGTTTGCAAGAATGTCATGGGGAACCTTGTCAAAGACCTTACTAAAATCAAGGTATGTGATATCCACAGCATCCCTTCATCTACCAAGCTGGAAATTTTATCAAAATAAGAGATAAGATTAGTCTGGCATGACTTGTTTCTCTGAAACCCATGTTGACTTTTTGTGATTATGGCATTGTCTTCTAAACATTCACAGACTCTCTGTTTAATGATCTGCTCTAGAATCTTCCCTGGTATTGAAGTCAGACTAACTTGATGATAATTGTTGGGATCCATTTCCCCCCCCCTTTTTGAAGATGGGGACAACATTTGCCCTCCTCCAGTCTACTGGGACTTCCCCTGTTCTCCAGAAGTTCTCAAAGGGCTCTGAAATTACATTTGCCAGCTCTTTTAATACCCCTGGATGTGGTCCTGGAGATTTAAATTAATTTAGATTAAGAATGTGTTCCTGTACTACCTCTTTACTTATTCTGTGCTTGATTTCCCATATTGTGTCCTCTGTTCCATTATCCTCAGGTTGATCCCCTTTTTGCTTTTCTGAAAACACCGAGGCAAAGAAGGTGTTCAGTAATTCAGTAATTCTTTTCTCTGTCCCCATTAGCATTTTGCCATCTTCTCCACGTAGTGGCCCTACTATTTCCTTCTTCCTCCTTTTGCTGTGGACATATCCAAAAAAACAAAAACAAAAACAAAAAACAAACAAACAAACAAAAAACCTTTTTATTGTTCTCAACCTCTCTGAGCTCATTCTGCACTTTAGCTTTTCTGACTTTACTCCTACACGTGTTCACTATCTGTTTGAATTCTTCTTCGGTGATTTCCCCCCTTTTCCCTTTCCCTATACATGTCCCATTTAAAACTTGAAGTCCCTTCTCTTTTAATATTCCTGATCACCCCCAGTATTTCCCTGAGTTTTTTAAAATCAGCTCTCCTAAATTCTAGAATGCGTGTCTGACTATGCCTGGCTTCTCCTTTCCATTGTATAACAAACTCCAGGAGAACATGATCACTCTCGCCTAAGGATCCTACCACTTGCACCCCATTAATCAGTCATCCCTGTTGGTTAGGATCAGATCTAAAATAGCTGACCCCCTTGTTGCCTCTTCTACCTTTTGGACAATGAAATTGTCTTCCAAGCAAGTAAGGAATTTGCTAGACCTTGAAGTTTTGGTTGAGTTAGATTTCCAGCAAATATCAGGATAGTTGAAGTCACCCATCACTACTACATCTCTCCTTTCTGTGTGTGTGTTCATCTGTTCTAGAAAAGCATCATCCAATTCCTCCGTATGACTTGGGGGTCTGTAGTAGGGTCCCACAATAATATCTCTGTTGTTTCCCTCCCCTTTAATTTTTATCCAGATGCTCTCCACCTGGCTTCCAGTATTGATGTCATGGATCTCTTCACTGGTGTAAATATCCCTGATATATAATGGTATTCATCCTCCTTTCCTGTTTGGCCTGTTTCTCTTAAAAATGTTATACCCCTCTATTCCTACATTCCAATCATTAGAATCATCCCTCTGTTAATTCTGGGGCTGCCTTTTCATGCTGCTAGAGGTAGATCTGAAAGAATGGGTTCTTTTGCCAGCAGAAAAATGATTAAAAATATGGTGGGAAAGATATGTTTATGGAGGTTCATCTGATAAAGTCCTAAGCCATGATAATTGAGCTTTAAAGCTGAGGAATAATTTGGACCCAGCTTTTCCAGTCCAGCCCTTTGTCCAATACAGTTCAATGCCTAAGTACAGTGCTTACATACACATCAAGTTTTGTGCTGATTAAGTACACAACAGCACTGTTATATCCTTCTGCTTGATAACAGTGTTTTGACCTGTCTCAGAAGAACTGTACTAGTTAAAAGATTTCCTTGCCCTTTGTCTAGTGGTCTCTGACCTAACCTACCTTGCTTCAAATCCTGCTCTAGCTATGGATTTGTACAGTAGCCTTGGGCAAATCTACTCATCTGAGAAAGGAAATAATTTCTTTGATAAAGAGGGTTCTGAGTCTAATGAGATAAGGAAGCATTGCTTGAGGGATAAAAAGTGGGGGCTGAACTGAATGAAATTCAATTTATTTAAAAACATGTCTATATCAGTATATATTTTCTGTTTTTTTTTCCTCATGAGGTCTATATTTGTCATATGTGCAATTACTTGTTTAATCTTAAAAAAAGTTGTTTAGTATGATTGTACACTTGGTATTTTACATGAAAGAATGTTTGTTTCTTATATTTTTGTTTCAGGGCCTGATGCACTTGTCATTAGATGTCACCAGTGATCAGCAATAAACAAGAAGTACAGTGGTCCCTCTGTATCCACAGATTTGGTATCCACTGATTTAAGTATTCACGGCTTGAAAATATTATTTAAAAAATAATAATCCCAAAAGCAAACCTTAGAATCATAGAATCATAGAATCATAGAATTGCAGAGTTGGAAGAGACCACGAGGGCCATCCAGTCCAACCCCCTGCCACGCAGGAAATCACAATCAAAGCATCCCCGACAGATGGCCATCCAGCCTCTGTTTAAAGACCTCCACTGTTTTGCTATGCCATTGCATATAATGGGACTTGACTATTCACAGATTTTGGTATCCACTGGGGGGGGGCAGTCCTGGAACTAAACCCCAGCGAATATGAAGGAACAACTGTATCTGTTTTTGTGTTATTTTTCAGGTTACAAATCCAGGTTTCTTGTTTTGTTTTGTTGTTTTTAAATCATCCTATTTAAATCACCCTATTTATGTGGATGCTAAACCCTTTCTTCCTATAGGGGAATTGGTATTATTTTCACTTTTTAAAAATGGCAACTTGACATCAAATCCTTTTTTAATCACAACAAAGAAATTACTGTAGCCTGAATCCCACAACCTGCTCCGCTCATGCTGGTTAGCAATGGGCTGGTACATCAACTCTCATTTGCTGTGCAGCTGGATGTCCAAATTCTGTGGCTACCAGTGGAATCAAGGAAATTCTCACCCACATATCCCTAAGTAATTTTACTCATCTTCTATTATTTGCATTTCCTCAGAATTATTGCACTGAGGGGAAACACCTCAGTTTATTTCAAATTTTGCAATACACAAGATCTCACTCGCAAGCTGAGGTGGATTTATTCATTCACACTAAAATTTATTTGTATTCTTCCCCCTTCCAT
Organism: Gambelia wislizenii; assembly: GCA_030847615.1. Taxonomy (NCBI): domain Eukaryota; kingdom Metazoa; phylum Chordata; class Lepidosauria; order Squamata; family Crotaphytidae; genus Gambelia; species Gambelia wislizenii. The sequence goes on from JAUMIR010000004.1 coordinate 26,290,739, forward strand.
GAACCAGTACACAGAAATAATTTTGAAAAGGGGAAAATACATGTGCAGTCTATACATGGAATCAATATGAACAGCAATGCCTTTTTTAAAAAGAGCAATAATTATATAGAAATAAACTCTTTGTGGAATAAATTCTCTAAGAGTAAAAGCCCATTGGAACAGGATTACCTCCCCTGTTTCTTTTTCCTTTTTTTTCTTTTTTCAAATTGGTTAGGAAAGGAGCTAGATACATGCCCTGGGGCAGGAACAGATTCCAGGGTTTTTCTACAGCAGGGGTTGGCAACTGTGGAAGGCCACAGGAGAACATGGAAAGCTGTACTCCCACTGCAAAAATATTGTCGAGGGAGCATGAGAGGCATTTTTGCCTGGACCATTTTACTCCTAGGAGAGGTGTTTTTTTTTTTAACAACAGGAAGTGCATGGAAGTCACTTCCTGTTTGTTTCCTTTTTCAAAAAGGCCTCTCCTGGGCCTAAATTGACCTAGGGGAGGCCAAAAACATGGCATATGACCCCATCCTCTAGAGAGCACTTGGGGGCAACAAATGAATTCTTTTATCACCAGGGGCCCTGGGGGGCAGAAAAATAGCCCATGGACCACACTTTGCCCATGCCTGTACAACACTGTACAACAACAGTGAAAGTCATATTCTTAGGTGGAAACTGCCCTGCTGTGCATCACAGGAAAAAGTAGATCTTGGCATGTGCCTTTCTTTGTGTGCAAGCCTTTCTTTGAGGCAGGTGTGGGAAGTATCCCATGAGCAATCTCCACGATGGCCATCTGTCACGGATGCTTTGATCATGATATCCTGTGTGGCAGGGGGTCGGACTGGATGGTCTTTGTGGTCTCTTCCAACTCTACAATTCTATGATTCTCTGATTCTATGAAATGGGAGTTGAGATAAGGACCCTGCTTCTGACTGTTGTGCCAGAGATTGCTCAAAGGAGCATGTGGTAACCTCTGACACTTTTTGCACAAAAAATCTGACAATTTTTGCACAAATACCAGCCTGCCTTCTCTAGCGAGCTTCCTAACCAGCAAGGTTCAGGAGTTACTGTGGAGGACCTGGGTAAATGTTGCAACACATTGCAAAAGGGAGTTAAGGGATTTGTAGAAGAACAGAGACAATTACGAATGACAGAGTAAAGGAGCTAAGTATTGAAGAACAGTTTCTTGTATGCCTCTTTAATGAAGTGTTGCAGCTCCTTGGTGAGCCAAGGGAAAGTCTCTAACTATTGTACTGGTGAATCATATGATAATTCTTTCCTAAACTTAAACATAACTTTCAGATTATGTCAGGGCTTGTCTAGATGAGGAAATATAATATTGATTACTGCTCATTAATGCAAAATCTCAGCAGCATTCTTTTGTCTCCACAGTCCTTATGCAAAATTGCTGGGATATGAAACTATTCTTGTTTGAAGTTCAGACGCAGCCATGCCTTCAAATTAACATGGTGGCTGAGAGTGAATTACTCTTGTTGTTATTCTCAACAAGTTGTTGCTGCTGCACAGTGTTTTTTAAAAACTGAAAATCAAAGGTACACAAGTGCAACCTTCAACTTAAAAAGCAGTTTGGTCACCTCAGCGTAGCAAAAAAGTGCACTATTTTGAAACTCGAAAATGGCATTCTGGACACTTCATTGCCAGCAAGCCCCCCCCCTCCAACATGCACACATGTCCAACCAATCAGCTTTCCACTTCCACACTGACTGAGAATGCCCTGCTATGTGACGTGGTTGTCCAAAGAAGCAGCGATATACATTTCCACACATTATTTAGAAAAACCTCAGAAAAAGCTGCAAAGGTCCACCCCTGTAGTTTTTTAAATTTTTAGCCCCCTCCTTCTGAATAAGGTGAATCACTGTGGGATCTTGTTGGGAAAAAAGATATTCCTTGTTAATTCAGTTAGGATTATTTTCACCATCTAGACAACCCCTCAAATACTGGTAGTGGTAGTGAAGGACCTTCCAACAATGGCACAGTAAAAAAAAAAGAGTTATTTTGTGTTCTTTTAATGATGAATGCTACAAGGAGGAGACACTCAAACATTCACATCCTGAAGCCCACATAAGGCCACATCGTCCGTGACTGTTCTGGGTAGGATTGAGGGCAGCCATGCCATTTTTTATTCATGGACAACTTCTGTGAGTAAAAAATGGTGCAGCTGCCCTCAATCCTACCTGGAACAGTCACGGACGATGCCAAGAGAGGGACGGCATCATCCGAAACAGACCCCCTGCCACACAGCAGCTTCGTTGCTGTTATGGAGGCTTCTTGCGCAGTAAGGGGTGTCTGAAAAAGTCCATAGTTTCAATTACAGCAGAATTCATTGAATGTTATCAGGGGGGTTCAGTTAAATGTGAGGAAAGAAAAGATGAGAGGGGTCCTGTTGAAATCATGAATCACTAGGAATTGGAGAAACAAAGACATGATACAAATTTTTAACCTTCCCAAGAAAATCTAGGGAGAATAGCTGAAGTAGGGGAATGTTTACCACAATATAGGGAAGATTTATTATAGAAATTGCCAGACTTCCAGTTTGGGTTGGAGTGGGTGATGGACAATTGAAACAGAGCTCCAGCTTCTTCTTTAGCCAGCTATCGGGGGGAGGGGGACAACTAAGACCCTGACGGAAAGATCTCCAGAGCTCAGGCGACTTAAGGATTGTCACTTTTGCTGAGAAACCCAGCACAAAATGTCAATATCAGTTTGCTGTAGAAGAATGGAGAGAGAGCAGTAGAAGGCAGTGAGACGTGATGGGCAGCACCGTGTTTTACAGCCATCTTTGGAAGAAGTAAGTGGGCTGAAGATTAACAGCCCATATACTGTGCCAACAAGCCGCCAGACCTTGCCAAGTTAAGTCTACTACAAAGTGAGAATTATACTCACAAAGTTTATTCTCTAACTGTTGATTTACTCCCTCAGAAATGTATTGGCGTTTCTACTTAAAGGGGGATTGTTTTTGTTTCTTTTTTGTCTTTTGCTTTTCTTTTGTTGCTCCTTCTCTATTTTTATCCATGGTGTATTGCTTTGAAGGTATCCCCTAAACAAGTGAAACATAGAGGAGCTCATTTGACTGACTAACCCTCAGTCTTATGTTTTGACATTATATTTTTGGGAATATTTTGAAGGGGGTCTCTGTATTATCTCCTTTGTGCAGGGGATAGAGACTATTTTTTTCTTTTTTTGAAACTTAAAGGAGAGAAGAGATAAAGGAGTCCTCTGTTAAATTTATATTATTATAGATTTTCCTTGGTTTTTTTTCCAGGCTGTGAGGCCCTGATCTGGAATAGCTTCTTTCTGATGTTTCACCTGCATCTGTGGCCTGCATCTGTGGCTGGCATCTTTCTCTGAAGATGCCAGCCACAGATGCAGGCGAAACATCAGAAAGAAGCTATTCCAGAACACGGCCTCACAGCCCAGAAGAAACCTAAGGAAAATCTATGGATGCCGGCCGTGAAAGCCTTTGACTTTATATTATTATCTTTAAGGCAAAAGTTGACTGTACTTCTAATTGGTCATAATTAAAATTAGCCACCGTAATTTTGGGCAATATGCCTCAAGATGGCAACAGAAAATTCAGATAGGAAACCTAAAAGATATGGACAAGCTGCATCAAATATCTGGATGAAAGATCTGATATGGAGACATCCCTTTAAAAAAGAAAAGTCAGTACTAACACTTCACAGTAATTTGAAAAGGGCAGATTGACTTATTCTTGTTTCACTGTTTCACACTGAGCATAACATTGATGAGTGACAGGATAATTATTGTGATTTAGAATAAATAAGGCAAGAAATTGGCCCATATCCAAAATGAAAGGGGCAGAGGATAATCTCAGTCTGGAAAGATGGGATCAACTCTGTGCTTCCAGTTGCAGAAATGCACCTGGGTGCTCCCTGGGTGCCACTAATTTTCTCTGGAGGCATATACCAACAACAATAGTTTGATTGTGCACATGAGTGCATCATTGTACAAAGTGGGAAGGAAGACCTCCTTGAGCAACAACCTTGAAACTACATACACAGAAATAATGGCAGTTTATGCCCACATTTGTCACTACAGGATTGCATCAATTGCCCCAAGGAGCAGAACATAAATTAGAAGCAGGTGGATGTTTTCAGGCAAATCCCAAAGGATAGTGACAGCCACATTAAGAACTCACTCTCCTTTGCTCTTTCCATTTGTGTGTCTAATGCTTACTGCATGAGGGTTTTCAGTTTAATGACAGCTTTTGATTTAATGACACACTTATGGACTAAGGACAGAACCTGACTGAGTGACAGCATTGTGGAGGTTGAGTTGTAAGTGGGGCTGAACATTAACATGACCTGTGCTGAGTTCCTAAAGAATGTTCTTTAAAAAGAAAGAAAAAATAGCAGGAGACCTGTTCAAATATAGATTTGAAAAGCAGGAAGCTGCAGACAAATCAACCCAGCTTTTAATACACTACATTACATTTCAAGTATTTTAATATGGAGGTGTCACACTGACCACCTAGCTGCAGTGAAGGAGCATGAAATGAACTAAAGGCTGCAACAGAAATGGCCTTTACCAGTGCTTGTCTTTGACTTTGATATAGCTATGGGTATTGCTGGTACAAATAAGAATTCTGCCCCCAATCAAAATTTTCCTTCAGTCCCCAGATTACTAGCATTGCAGAGAATGAGATATTGGAAATTGTTCACAGCTAGAACTCATATTTGCTGTGTTTGGATGCCTAAATGTTCTTTGCTGTAATTGAGTGGCTAAAAAGTTTTCCTAAATGCTCAACTGAAGTTTTAAATGTTTTAACTGAACTGTTTTTAAAAGCTTTTTAAATTGCATTTTATTATTTTGCTGTAGTCTGAATTGTTTTAATACTTCAAATAGTTTAATTCTTTTCTTTTATGCTCACTTTTTTGTATGCTTTTAATTGTATTGTGTGTTTTTTTTTTAAATTGTGAGCTTCTTTGAGTCCCAATTTTGGGGAAAAGGTGGGATAAATAAATATAATACAGGTTGTGAATCCCTTCTTGGGACCAGAAGTATTTTGGATTTCAGGAAAAAAATTGGATTATAGAATACCTGTATTTGCATATATATACATAATGAGATATCTTGGAGATGGGACCCAAATTTAAACACAAAATTCATTTATATTTCATAAAGACGTTATACACATAGCCTGAAGGTAATTTTATAGAATATTTTTAAATAACTTTGTGCATGAAACAAAGTTTCTGTACATTAAACCATCAGAAAGCAAAGGTGTCACTATCTCTGCTACTGATGTGGACAATTTTGGATTTTGGAGTATTTCAGATTTCAGTATAAGGGATGCTTAACCTGTAATAAAAATACAGTCAGACCCCCATATTCACAGAACCAATATCTTTGGTTTCACCTATCCGTAGGACACAAAATAGAGGATACATACCAAATAGCTGCACTGGAAAATACCTAGAGAGGCGTCATCTCTAGTCATCTTCTAGTCCTCCCCTCCTATGCAACTCTATGGTATGTTTTTATCGGAAGTCCTTTATTTTAATAGGGTTCACAGTTATCCACAGTTTCTAGTATCCATGGTAAGTCTGGGAACCCCCCCATATGGGGTCTGACTGTAATAATAATACATTACTGCAATGTTAGAAATATGAGGACTGAAGGAAAATTTCACTGGGAGGGAAAGGTTTTTTTTTTTGAAAAAAATTAATATTTTCACAATGTAAAAACAATATATAAGGTTTTATCAAATATTGTAGATTGATAACCTAAATTTGCTAAAAAGCAGAAAGGCAAAAAGGGAAATAATTCTTATGAGGGGACAATTTCCTTATTTCTGCCCCTTGATAGCTCTATCCCTGGTCTTTGGGAAGCCCCCCCCCCCGAGTTTACTATTTTTTTTAAAGTGGTCTATATTTTAAAGGTTTTCACATTTTTAACAAAATGTCAACAAAATGGGAGGTGAAAAGAAAACAGAGTCCACTGAGGGAAGAAAACACACACACATGCCAAAGAATAAAAATAATTTAAAATGAATAAATAAAAAGAAGTGGTCTCTCTGACCACTGAAGTTCTGGGTCTTCAGATTTGGGTATAAAGAGTAAAGAAGAATGACTGAGGTGAAAATGTGTCTCTGAATGTAAATGTACAAAGCAGCATGTAGAAATTCAATCTCAATTTGGAAGAAAAAACCCTAGTCACTAGGAATTTGCTCAGACAGAGTAGGCAACCACAGCTCTACTTAAATTTTGCATTTATATTTGAAAGAGTCTTTGAAGGAGCTGCAGCTCAGCTCTGATAAAATGAAGAAAGAAAACTTTTTTCCCCAAATTTTATTTTGAAGTTCCACAGAAGGAAAGTTGCCTTGAGAAACAATAGTGGTATCCATGGTGTGGGGATGGTATGCTTCCAGAACCCCCCGAGGATACCAAAATCTGTGGATGCCCAAGTTCCATTATATACAATGATGTAGTAAAATGGATGGGATGACTCCCAGATGGCTAAATTGGAGGCCCTTCAGAATACATTTCTTAAGAAATTGCTAACACTTCCACCTGGCACCCCTGCAGCCCTGGTTCAGGCAGAGGTCGGTTTCCCTTCCATTAGAGCTTGCATTCACTTTATTTTATTTAACTACTATATACGTTACCATACTGAGGTTAGCTTGTTTAACTTAAGCCGTCTGAGGGCTCACACTAAGACTCTAAACTATCTCGTCCGTGAGCTGCTCTTTGCTGATGCTGCTGCCCTTGTTGCCCACACAGAAGCAGCTCTGCAGCGCCTAACATCCTGCTTTGCAACAGCTGCAGAGCTGTTTGGGCTAGAAGTCAACCTGAAGAAAACAGAAGTTCTTTACCAGCCTGCACCAAAGGATGAACACCACCATCCCCACATTGCCGTCGGCAAATCTTTGCTCAAGTCTGTTCAGCAGTTCACCTACCTGGGAAGCATCATCTCCTCAGATGCCAAGATTGACAAAGAGATCGATCACAGATTAGCAAAGGTATATAGTGCATTTGGAAGACTTCACAAAAGAGTCTGGAGCAATAAGCACCTGAGGCAAAGCACAAAAATCAATGTGTATAGAGCCATTGTACTGTCTATCCTCCTTTATGGATCTGAAACATGGGTCACCTAACGCCACCACCTACTACTCCTCGAGCGCTGTCCACGCACAATCCTAAATATACACTGGATGACTATGTGATGAATGTTGCTGTCCTTGAGCAATCAGGGATCACCAGCATTGAGGCCATGATATTGAGAACACAGCTGTGCTGGGAAGGCACGTTTCTAGGATGGAGGACCATCGCCTCCCAAAAATAGTACTCTACGGTGAACTCGCCACGGGTCAGTGTAAGTGGGGCGCTCCAAAAAAGCAATACAAAGATTCCCTGAAACAACATCTCAGGCTTAGCCAAATTGATCACCAACAGTGGTCCGCCCTGGCCTTGCATCAGGAGGCATGGAGATGCACTATCCACAATGCTGCAGCCTTATTTGAGAACTCATGCTGAACAAGTCTTGAAGAGAAATGACAACACAGAAAGAATCACAACCCAGAAACATCACCCAAGGAGACCTTCTGCTGTGCTTTCTGCAACCAGACTTGTTTATCTCAGATTGGCCTTTTTAGTCATCAGCGCGCTTGCAGAAAGTGCGGGAGGAGTCCTTCCTGAATCTTTGTTTGCGAAGAAAAGCCAGAGAGAGAGAGAGAGTAAAATGGTGTCCCTTATATAAAATGGTAAAATCAAGGTTTGATTCTTGGCTTCTTTTTTTTTCTTTTTTTTTTTTTTTGAGGAATATTTTCAAGCCATGGATGATTGACTCTATGGATGCAGAATCTGTGGATATGAAGGGTCAACTGTATTTTGTTTTGTTATTACAGATGTCCCTCCCCATTTGTGGATTAAGCATTCATGGATCTGAATATTCCTGTATAATTGTATTTGCTGCTACTGCAGCCCCATGCTATTTTAACAGGGGTTACAATAGCAGCTGTGTACCTGGGAATAAATCAAACTGGTGGGGTGGCTGGTTGTCATGTTTTCAGGTGGAAAGAGGATGGGATGAGGCAGCACGAGGAGGGAGGGTACATGTGTTCACTCACTCTCATGCAGGCAGAGGGAAAGATATGGGAGGGGTATCCTCTTTCTCCACCCTCCTGCTTCCTTCCCATCCCATCCCATCCCCTTCCCCCATGCCCACACAACTGAGTGAGTGAGTGAACTTGCACATGGCCAGCACAAATACACTGCCAGTATAAATACCTTTTGTGTGTGTTAAATTTGGTTTGGGGGAGCCTAGAGATATTCACATTTTTCCCACTTTCATGGGGAAGGCTTCACCTCTAACCCCCATGAAACTTGAGGGCCAAATGTATTTCATTTCATTTCATTTCATGCAGGTAGAGGGAGATTGCTTTGCATTTTGGTAAGGGTCAGCCAAGATCCTGGATCAAGAGGATGAAGCCATTATGTGCCCTGTCACATCCCTGCAGCTGTCAAGCCAATTGCTAGTTTATTTCCGTGCATCCTCTGCTGTTCCCCTGTCTCCCTCTGACTTTGTTTGCCTTTGCTCTTGAGTTTGTTTTCTTGCCTGCATTTTCATAAATGCCCCCTCCTTTTAAAGGTTAGGTTTCCCCCTTAGGAATCAAGTTATCCTTTTTGTAAGATAGTTCTATTTAGTTAAAAGTCACCTCCATTTGGTTTAGAAATTAAGAGAATATAGCAACCTTACTCCTAACCCTCCCCCCTAATCTGTTGTCCTTGTAGACATCGTGTGGTGGTCACTTGGTTATTAACAAATGAAATCTGTGCTGCACACAAATTCAATTGGGGGGGGGTAATTGTTACCTGGCCTTACAGCCGCCTCCCTCCAATAATTCATAATTGGACTTATCAGACACTTCATGTGGTTTCAATTAGACCAGGGCAACACAAACATAGGAGGTACCAAAGGTCTCTAGGGCCTACAAAAGTGTCATTGGAAATTCCCCAGAATCAAACACGCCCAGGACATGATTAAGTGAAGCCCCCCCCTTAGACAGTTGTTAGGGAGGAATATGCTAATTTCTCCTGGATGCACCTGGCAGTGAGTCATATTCCAAAAAACAAAAACAAAAAACAGTGATTAGAACACCTATTATCCACACTCATCCAGGTAAATGTTTTTTCCTCACACTTTCCCTGTCCACAATACAGAGGAAGCCATAAACACATCAACCTTAATGTTTCAACCGTTAGCGGTAATCAACAAAGCTGGAGCTTCAATTGTTTAACTCTGGAAAACTCACCCGTGCATTGTTTCACACTCAAAACACCCCTTAAGGAAGTGGTTCTCAACCTGTGGGTCCCCAGATGTTGTTGAACTACAGTTCCCAGGAGGCCTCTGAGGTCTCACCTAGACAGTCAGGTGGTCCTTCCAGTCATTAGTGAGGTTGCAATTAGTGAGGTTGTAAGTTCAATCCTACAGCCTCATTAATGACTGGGAGGACCACCTGGCTGTCAATTTGAGACCTCAGAGGGCTCCTGGGAACTGTAGTCCAACAACACCTGGGGACCCACAGACCCTGGGAACTGTAGTCCAACAACACCTGGGGACCCACAACAACACCTGGGGACTCACAGGTTAAGAACCACTGCCTTAAGGGAATTATAGTGGGTATAAATATTACCCTCTAGATATAGCCATGTGCAGTCAGTTCCTCACATGCCATCATTCTGCCCGACTGCTGTGTGACACTCAGTTCTTAAGTCTTAGTCTTTCTTTGCTGTACAACTCTCTGCTCTCCAGACAGGTAATTCCCCAAATCTATTCCTCTGTCCAAATACTTCCTCCTAATTTTTCATTAGCCTTGGTGGTTGTCTTGTGAACTTGAGTGTATTTGTGAATGCTTCTGTGATTATTTTCCAATAAAAACATTTTTTTATTCTATTTTGGCTTGGAATCTCATCAGTGAGTGCTGATATACATAGATGCAAAGATCCCATAGTTACCTGGCCTCTCACAACCATACCTTTGAGCCAATAAAATCCCCCAAATTAATATCATAATTTGTGTGTCGCTATTGAGTCCCCATGGATCCCACACAATTTGGGTAACAGCCTACCACTAAATCCTCACTGTCATATTACAGAGAGTTCTAATGCAGGATCTAAATTCCAGTTCAATACAAATTTATTGAAGTTGTTGAGATTAAGAGGAAAGGGGGATTTCTGCTTGCCAGTAGGCCCGTTTGTGTCCCAGCCAGTGCCCCCGCGATCCTCCGGCAGTCCCCCTCCAGCAGCTGGCGACCGCATGACCGGTCGCCGTGGGGGCTGCCATATTTTCCCCATCTCCTTCCCTGCAGGCTCAGCAGCCGGGAGGAGCCAGGAGAGCGGGAGCCAATCAGGGGAGAGGATACCCTTCCCCAATTGCCTTCTGCTGGGAAAGAAGGCGGGACATCTGGCCACGCTCAGGGCATGGTGGGATGATGTAATAGGAGCTGCGACAGAGCTGATATAAGGCAGCTCCACTGCAGCTCCTCCCACATTTGGCTCAGGAGAGCCGAAGACCCGTCCACCCTCCCTTGGGTGCTCCATGATTTACTTGTCGCAATTTGTAGGCAGATGCCATGGGTCATGATCAAGGTTAAGGGGGTCTCCACCAAGTTCAAGTCAAACTCCAAGTTCAAGTTCACAGAGATCCTCTCCTCCCCATGATTAATGGTTACTTTGTTTGCAGGGGAGGAGGGAGTGTCACGCAGGGTGGCTTGGCCATTACCTCTCTCCTCTATAGGAATCAGAAGGGTCCGATTAGCAGCCATTGACCAACATGGGTTGGGTCAATGATGGTATGACCCATGCCTAGTTGCCAACCATTGTGCAGCCATCTGTAAGTTGTGGCCATTTTATTGCCAACAACGTTTATCTACTAACCTGTATTTAACCAATTTTCTGAATATGTACTCAATACAATGTGTTAAGCTACCTCTTGCATATGGGTCTTATTTGTAGGAGGAGAGTGGGGTTGGTACGGTCTGGATCCGCAAATATCTATGGAAGACTAGCTCTATTATTTCAAAAGACACTTAAGTAAGCCAAGCCATCCTAGCAAAAACTACAAGAGCCAATTAACAGGCTCTTTCTAGATTTGTTCAGCTGTCTGAATTAAGGATCTTCTATTCATGACTCAATGACTGATCTGTGCTGTGGCTCTTAAAAGGTAATAAAACATGAGAGGTTTGCTTACAAGAAGGTAGTACATAATTCTGAAAGCAATTACTCATGTAACAGTACACCATTTGTTTTGCTTTCCATTCCAACTTCTAATTCTGTCATTCAATTCATTTTGAATCAATGTGTAGTCCATTACAAATGCAGACAACCCTCTTTCCCAATGCAAGTTGCCCATTGACCTTGCCCAGATGGTTTGCTTCACATTTTATTCTCTCCTCCTTCACTAAGCATATGTCTGGGTGGCCTTGAAGGACCAGCAAATGGGAACATGTTGATACTAGTATGGCAAAGAAACAGTCCCATAATGAATTTCTGCTTGGTAGGCAAGGCACCAGTAACATTATGGAGGCTTAACACATAAAACATGCCTACTGATGCTTATCCTCATGAGGGATAGTTCAGCTAAATTAGAAGTGAGCCTAGCACTGCCACAACAGATGGCCTTTGGGAAAAAAAAGGCTTGTAGAAATTCTTGTGTCTTCTTTAAGCCAGGAATTTCTAAGTAGTTAGTTATCTTTTGCTGCAGAGCTTAGAAAATTGCTTTTTAAAAATTTATTAATACATGAATTTCCTTCCAGAACTTTTTTGCCTTCTTATATGTCCACCAAGCATAGAAAAAGGATCCTGTTGCTTTACCACATTTCCAACATTTATCTTATGAATTTTGGTAGATTCTAGCTAATTATTAATAACTAAGACATTAAATATAGATTATCCCCTTGAACCTGAAGTTTACCTATTAAACATATTACATAATTTAGATGTTCAAAACCAGAAAAAATATTGGAGAATACTTCTTTATATGGTTTCAGCAGCTTGAATAATGTATGCAAGGCATTGGAAAACTCAAGAAATTCCGAGTGAAGATTGGATTCTAAATTTGATATGTATGAATTAGATAGATTAACAATGGCATTAGATGAGAGGAACTCAATAAAGTATAAGGATGAATGGGAAGAAGTAATACCCTTATGGAAAGGAAGATGGGGGGAATTAGCAGTTATAAGCATGGTGGATTAGAACAATGAAAGAGAGGGCAGATTATCAATTAAACAGAACAAGGGAGAAGGAGGTGATAAGATACAAGATATTACCACAATTAGGAAAATAATAGGAAGTGTTCAAATGTTGGTTATGTATTAATTGTTATATGTGTAGTGTTTTGTCATGATTTAGTTAACACAGATGTTGTGTGTCATGTTTTTTATTATCATTGTGTGGAAATTCTCTCTCTCTCTCTCTCTCTCTCTCTCTCTCTCTCTATATATATATATATATATATATTAGGTTACATCTCCTAGAACCCTAGCCACCATGACTACTGACAATAAGCAGTCTAGGGCTTTAGGGGATTATAGTCAAAATATCTACAGAACATCTGGGGGTGGAGTGAGAGGGGAGACTATTTAAGAATATTGAATAGGATCAAGCTTCTGCTTAGCACCGACTTTCTTCATCCCAGAAATGGCTGAGTGGCAGAGTCTAGTGGCTTGTGGTCTCAGGAATGAAAAGAGAAGCCCATTCATTGTTAGAATTTGGAAGGCCCAGTTTTATTCCTTTTTAATCTATTACAGTATAGACTTTTAACCAAATCATGCGAAAACCCAATTAAGAATATCTTAGTTTTTTATTACATTGCATTAAATATTAAAGGGTCATAATTTACATCTAGTCAGCAGATATAATTCTCTCTATCAAAAAAAAAAATACTTGTGAAACCCTAATTTGATTTTCAAGCCAGGGAGAACATATATTTGCATAATATCCAATTATTTCGCCTCTAGATCATGCTCTTACATTGGCGGTAGTGTCAGTAGTGTCGTTATTAGAGAGTCAAAAGGTGCCAAGGTAGTTTTAAAGTACTCCTTAGTAATCTGCTAAAACAGATGGTTACAGCTGAAGTGTTCTTTTTCTAGGCTGAACTAATAGAGAATGGAAAGGGGGAAAAGTTGAAATAGGTTTAGCATTTGGCAAAGTAGATAGCCCAAAGAGTTCACACTTATATTATCTGGGAAGCCTCTTCGGACAGGAGCGAAAATGCCACTACATTACTTATCCTACCAATGTAAAATTTAGGAAGGAATGTTACAAAACCATATAACTAGAAATGTCTAGAACAATACCCAGGTGTTGTAATTATCCAGTGGATGCAGACAACTTGAATCTTGTTTTGAGACAGCATTGTATAGAAATCATGGCCCACCCCATACTATAGGGTCTAGGGCCAATCATATAGCTGCTTTATAAAATGTTGATCGATTCTAATTATTCTATTATTTTCCAGGGCCTCTTGTCCCTAGCCTGCTTCTCTGAGGTGGGAAACCAATGAGCCCCAAATTTGTTTTAATGCTAGATCTAGCTTAGCTTGAGAGAAAGGTTTCCCCTCTGACAGAAAATTAAACAGAAACACTTTGGACTTTTTCAGACAATCCTTGCAGCACAAGGATCGAGTGGGAAAGCTTCATAGCTGCAGCGTGGCAGGGGGTCCATTTCGGACACCGCCGTCCCTGCGGCGAAATTGTCCGTGTTTATTCCATTTAGCATTGGAGCCTGCCGCGCCATATTCAGCCAGATTTTATTCATGGAGGTTTTCTGTGAATAAAATCTGGCTGAATATGGTGCGGCAGGCTCCAATGCTAAATGGAAGAGACATGGACGATTTCACCGCAGGGACGGCGTCATCCAAAATGGACCCCCTGCTGCGCTGCAGCTACAAAGCTCTCCCGCTTGATCCTTGCGCTGCAAGGATCATCTGAAAATGTCCATAGTAACAATTGTGGAATGAGTCTGTGTTACTTCACTGGACTATATCACGATATCAGTTTTTGTAATGGATTCAAACAGTCTTCACCTCCCAGATTGAACATGGAAATGGATGCTATTTAGGCCTGGAGGTTCTGAAAAAGAGGGGAAAAGGAATATTTGACAACATGTACACATTTGAAAAAAATGCACAAAGATGTCTGTACACATTCTAGTTACTAGAAACATGTAAACATTAGTGTGCCCATTAGAAATAGGTCTACCAAAATATGAATTGTTATTTCTCCATTAAAAAAATCTGCTTGGTACCAGCATAGCTTTTAGCTTAAATCACTTAGGGATGGGAAAGGAAGGAAATCCATGGAAACAGATGTGATGGATCTGTTCACCTCTTCATTCAGCAATTGATTCAGTTGTTGGGGTGAGCAATTGGGTTTTGGTGTCTATATAAACCATTCTGCTTTGAATGTGAATTCAATTATTTTCCCCACACACAAATCAAACTTATTTCTACATCACTTGTTTTTATATCACTTATTTCTTTATCATTCTTAAATATTTCTAGGAATATGCAAACTCTCATTGGGAAATATTTCTTCATCATGAGACATATTTGTTCTTGTTGAATGCTATCAAGTCAATCCAAGAGACTACCAAGTCACTCTGTTATCAGCAGACCCACTCAGGCCTTGCAAACTCAGAGCTGTGGCTTCCTTGATTGACTCTATCCACCAGTAGTATGGTCTTTTGCGGTCCGAGTGACATCCACCTCCTCCCGCTCCCCGTGCCCCGCCCGACACAATAAAGACACATGAAATGAAAACCAAAATGGAATTTAATACAATAGAAAATTATTGGCAGAAAAAAGGCCACAACTTTCTGATTTGGTGATAGTTGCTAAGGTTGGCCTGGGCATGGGTTAAGGAGGAGCAGGGGCCGGAAAACCCCCAGCTCAGCAAGCCAAAACCGTCAGCCAGCCGGCTGGCGGATCCGATGCCAGGTCACGTGACAGCTGCCCCGGCACACGACCCATCACGTGACCAGCTGCATGACTGAATCACGTGACAGTTCATGTGCCGAACAAGGGCTGAATGACCTGATCACGTGAAAATCACGTGACCATCCGCATGACCGGCTCCTCACCCAGGGTGGAGTCTCTCCGAAGAAGCTAGGCCTGCAACAGGCCAGCTTGCCTGCCGGAGAGACCCCCCAGGCCCCCCAGGTGATACCCGAAACCCATGCCCCCCGAAAAAGTTGTGACGGTATACAGAAGAAATATAAGCATGCACTATCTAATACAAAGACCAACTAACTAAAGGGAGGGTGGGTGGGTCTTCGGCTCCTCAGAGCCAACTGGCAGGGTCCGGGAGCTGACCGGGATTAAATACCCAGCCTCCGGACCCTGTAGGGGACTAGCCCCGCCTACCGGCCAATCAGGAGCCGCGCAGAGCGGCCACCCTGATTGGCTGCCGCAGCGCAAGACCAGCCAATCAGAGAGCGGAAGCCCTTCTCTGATTGGTCCGCCTTGTATCCTGCTCCCAGCGTGCCAGAGCACACTGGGAGGAGTCTGCGGCAGGCATGGCGGCGCCCATGCCTGCCACGCGGCGGCCCGGGGGACCGGGAGGAGCATCCCCGGCCGCAAACTGCGGCCGCCGGTAAGTCCGGCAGCCCTCTTAGTTTTCCTACTGCCTTCTACCTTACCAAGGATTATTGTCCTTTCTAATGAATCATGCATTGTTTGTTTGTTTTAATCATTTATATCCCACCTTTCTCTCAATAATGGGACTCAAGGCAGATAACTTCATATTTAAAACAATACAGGTTAAAACTATAGAAGGTCATTGATAAAAACATAACTAGAAAAGCTATTTAAAAAGCAATTGAACAATTTATAAAGTTAAAACATTAAGCATTAAAAACATTAAACTGCATTAAGAAGCCATATATAAACCTTAAAAACACCACCGTACAACAATAAAACTCCACGAGAGTTAGTTTTTAAAAGCCTGATGGTATAAAAATATTTTGACTTGCAAAACATGTCTTCCCTTGATATGTCCAAACTATGACAGTCTCAGTTTAGTCATCTTGGTGTCTAGTGAGAATTCAAGTTTGATTTGCTCCTGGACCAATTTATTGTGGTGGTGGCAGTCTCTGTTATACATATAACTTTCCTCCATCGTCATATTTCAAATGGGTTCATTCTCTTCCTATTAGCTTTCTTCACTGTCCAGCTTTCACAACCATACATTGAGATTAGAAATATGATGGCACAGACAATCCTGACTTTAGTATTTAATGATACTATGAAACTAACTTTCCATGGTGGTGGAATTGGTGCTTCTGTAAGGCAAGTGGCTATGCTAATGGTAGCAATACTGTTGGCAGTGTCTCCTACATGAGACATGTTTTTGCTGAGAAGCTACATCTACACTGCAGAAATAATCCATTTTGACACTGCTTCAACTGCCATGGCACAATGCTATGGAATTCTTTGATTTGTAATTCTGTGAGATATTTAGCCTTCTCTGTCAGAGAGCTCTAGTGCCACAACAAACTACAAGTCCCAGGATAACATAGCTTTGGTTAAAGTAGTGTCAAACTGCATTATTTCTGCAGTGCAGATGCAGCCAAAATATCCCAAAAACTACTTGGAAGCAGCAGTAGTAGGGTAACACTGGTGGAGGAGCTCTGAAATAATGGCTGTGGCACCGTAGCTGACACTTGTTAGTACCATAAAAAGGAGGCACTGGTAAACCACTTCTGAATGTTTTTGTTTTTGTTTTTTACCATGAAAAACCTATGATGAGACAATCCAAAATGAGGCATATACTGGACAGCATTTATTTAATTTTCATTTTATCACTACACCAAAGCTAATTGCTAGAGGAAAAGAAAGGAAGGAAGGATATGGTGTGAGCAATTTAACGAAGTAAACCTGGGATTCCAGGCTTATGTGTTAGAACTGTGAAATTACACCAAAACTAGTTTATTCTCCTAAAACTGAACATTATGAACATTGTTTCTGCTTATAAAGATGGTTTCGTGATAGAGATAGAATTCCTGACTTGGTTTGTCCTCACTCGGTAAACTGGACAATACAAAGAAAAATTCTGACCATGAGATTGGTCTGGTTATTTTGTACATGTTTGAGACAGGTTTTTGCTCCAAGTAACTAGCAAGTAACTCATTGTTTGTAACTAAGTATTTCCAAGCACTGCTCCTACCGCTTGGATTTTGCCATGTTCTTGCCCTGCTGTTTTTTTTAATGCCTTTGTCTTCTGTATCCACATATGCATAACACAATACATCTGTTATTCATTATGGTTGTTTACACATGGTACAATACATCTGTTGTTTAGTACAAGAGACTAGCATGGCTATCCCTCTGGAATTCTTTCCCATGTATAACACAATGTAGATTTTCCAAATCAATTGAAGTGTTTATTATTTCATTCATTCTCTAAGTTGAATCAAAGTAAAATTTTGCTTTGACTTTTGTAACTTATTTTCATTGTGCAAAAAAGAAAAGAAAATTATATTAAAAGAGTAAAAGTGGGAAATATTTTCCTTGTTATCTTTGATTTTGCTTGAAATGCAGCTCATTTTTGCTGTGACTTTAAAGGTTGCTCTGTTTTAGATATCATTTCTCGGCTTCATTTATTTCTGTTTGTCTGCATCTCTTCTTCCACTTTTTCAAATGCAAGTGCCCCCACTTTATTTGGAAAGAAGAAAACTACAACCATTCAAGCCCTTATAAAATATATATTGTGGGAAAATTTAATGCACAAAGAATGAGCAGTAATTTCTGATTCAACTGAATATAGAACTGCTTTAATACTTGAAGTTATGGTTGTGTTTAAGCGATTTGCTGAGATGGGACATAACTTTACATGGCCTACTGTAAAAATCCTGTCTTTTTGTGTTTTGGACTTACTTAAATTTCGGCTTTGATTAAGCATTTTAGTACTGCATAAAAATACTTGGGGTGACAGAAGAAACCTTTTGTACTTTTAAGTGCTGGAAGAAGGGAGAAAATACTTGCATTTTGTAAATCACACTTAAGCAGAATGCCAAGGGGGCAGAAAACCCCCTAATAGGGGACATCAGTTCTGCCATTATACTCGATCACCTTGGATACTAGGTGCTTTAAGCAATCTGAAGCAAGGTTTTATGGAGGTATCTCCACCTGGACGAGGACCTACTTGTAGAAATATATGCAGAGTGTACATTCCTCTCTTCTCTTGATTGAACAGCCATGGGCTGGTGGGCTGGCAGTATTCACTTATTTCTTTATGTGGCTGTAATCCTCTTGGTATCCTATGCTTGTATAAGTTCCCTTACAGAAGCACCTAGACATTTTTGTTTGATGTGGAACATCCCTGTTCACTTCAAGGTTGCGTAAGTAGAATGTGTGAGGTGCCATTGTGTTTGGTTGTGCATTGCCCATTAGTGCACATACACTTTGTACTCAGTTATGCATTGATGAACTACCTGTTGCACATTGGTGTGCAATACCATGCACATGGAGTTGCACATTAGGTTGTGCAAAAATGCAATTTACCAAAGCGAGACTTGCATTACCACCATGTTACTCCAAGAGAATAAAGATATACTCTGTCTCATTGATACAGCATCTTGGCTGCTTATTTATCTTCTTTTTATGTATTTCTAGATTTCTCCTCTGCTCCAAGAGCATTTTGAATGATGTACAGTTTATTTACACTACATGCATAATCCTTTCTAATATAGACAATCAACTTTACTATAGCAGACTGGAATATAATCCACTAGTCCTCTCCCTCCCTGTTAAACTGCTGATCCATGGGATTTTAGATTTTTTTTTAAGGGCTAAGTGTCCAGCCCTTGCTGCTCCATGTTGTTGCTCTTGTTGGAGTGGAACCAAGATCAAGAATTTTATTCTAATCATTGAAAAAGCACCACTCAGAAAGAATGCATAGAAAATAGCAACAACTAGAGCTTCATTAACAAATAAATGCATACACCACATCCAGGTTCAGAACAAAAATGGCATGCTATTAGAAGAAAGAAAAAAAGTCATCAGTCCCCAAATTTCCTCCCTAAAGAGTCTCTCCTCTTCTCTTCTTCTCTTTTTTCTTCTTTTCTTACTAGCTTTAGAATTTTTGATCCAGTCTCAATAATCAAGGAAATCTCTAGCCAAACACATGGGCAATAATAATAATAATAAAATAATAATAAAATTTATTTATATCCCGCCCCTCTGCGAGCAATCGGGGCGGCTTACAACAATAAAATAATATACAGTATAAAACAACTCAAAATCCCTCCCCCCCCTTAAAACATTATTAAATTAGTACAAATTAAAATCAATATATAATACAGTTTATTAAAAACCCTTTCGAGCAAGCAGCATCAGTTTGGAGGTCCAGAAGCAACCTCCAGAGGGGGTTCCTGAGGCCAGGGTTAGCTATTCTGGAAAAGCCTGCCTGAAGAGAACCGTCTTGACAGCCTTTTTAAAGCTGTCTAATGATGTCAATAGGCGGATCTCATCCGGCAGGCCGTTCCACAATTTGGGGGCAACAGCTGAGAAAGCCCTCTGGGAGGTGGTCGCCAGCCTAGGTCTTTGTAGCTGCAACAAATTCCTCCCAGAGGACCGGAGAGCGCGGGGAGGATTATAAGGGAGAAGGCGGTCCCTGAGATAGCTTGGGCCCAAGCCATTTAGGGCTTTAAAGGTGATAACCAACACCTTGTACTGGGCCCGGAAGCTGATAGGCAGCCAGTGGAGGGACCTCAGAACCGGAGTAATGTGGTCCCTCCTAGATGTCCCAGAAACTAGCCTGGCTGCCATATTTTGTACCAGCTGTAATTTCCGAACTAAGCACAAGGGTAGCCCCATGTAGAGTGCATTACAGAAATCAAGACGTGAGGTTACCAGCGCGTGCACAACAGTCTCAAGATCCCTTACTTCCAGAAAAGGGCGCAGCTGGCGTATCATCCGAAGCTGATAGCAAGCGCTCCTGACTGTCGCATTTACCTGATTTGTCATCAGGAGTGACGAGTCAAGGAGCACCCCTAGACTGCGAACACAGTCACTGGAGGAGAGTGTGACCCCATCCAGGACTGGAGATTGCAACCCGATTCTTGGTTTCGGGGCTGCTACCGTGAGCACCTCCGTCTTGTCTGGATTCAGTCTCAATCTGTTTTTCCTCATCTAGCCCATTACTGCCCAAAGACATTCATTGAGAGAAGAGATGCCGTCAGAATTCGAGACCGACGAATGAGATACGGAGAAATAGATCTGAGTGTCATCAGCGTACTGATAACACCCAGCTCCATAACTCCGGATAATCTTACCCAGCGGCTTCAGATTTGAAAGTTGATACCTGTTTCTCAACTCAATCTATATTTCATCCCCCCCTTTAATTTTTTTTCCCCTTGGCCCCCAACTGGAGTGATTTATTTCCCTTCTTCTTTTCTCTTGAGAACTTCTGCTGGGAAATAAACCCAAATTTCAAAGGCTTTGTTCCCTTTTTTCTGACTGCCTGAATTCTCATAATGCATTGTTTTGAAATCTTCATAATTATTGAGCCATCACTACTATTTCATCCTTTTAACAATCTTGGTGGCTGTGAAATATGTATCAGCATCAATATTCAAAGCCTCAGAAAAAATAAAAATGAAAATGGCTGTTGCCCGAGGTATTTAATAAAGATAGACAAGGTAGCAGACGTGAGTTAGAGGAATAGTTGACTATTATTGGTATGGTATTTGCTTTGCTTTGCTTTTTCTTTCTTTCTTTATACTAGATTTCATCTGTAGGAAATCAGGAGCAAAGACAGCACAATAAAGCTTGCTGGTTTATCAAGGGAATCTAGTATAAAACCTGAAAGAGAATAAGATTTGATTATTTGAAATGACACATATTTGGCTATTTTATTCTTTCTGATTCCATTTGAGAGTTGGTGGGAATGAAAGGCACACCTACTGTTGGTACACCATTTTGGAAATGGTAGGTGCAACTATTTAAATTTGAGGGTTGGCAACTTAAGATTTTTCCCAGCAGTAAGAAAACACAGCTTCCCTTTGCAGTAATTCTCAGTGTTGCCTTATTCATTTGCTTTGTTTAATGGCAATTTTACAATGGTCAGAGGTTATTTGAAAAAAATTGTGCTTCATAACCACTTTGACTTGGAGGTCATTTATTCATAAGGTCGCCGTAAGCCAAAGTCAATTTGACAGCAGTTAACAACTACTGCTTTGACAGCTATGAGTGTATCTATACTACAATTACAGCAGTTTGATAAGACAAATATTCATGATTCCATCCTATGGTATTCTGGAATGCATAGTTTGGTAAGATTCTTAGAAATCTGTGCGAGAAAGCTCTAGTACAGTTGTTCTTAACCTTTGGTCTTCCATATATTTTTGGAATTCAACTCTCAATATTCCCTGCTAGCATTGCCAATGGCCAGGGACAATCAGATTTGAACTCTCAAACACCTGAAGGACAATGATATGAGCATTTCTACAACATAATGTACTCATATGAACTACAGCAGTACACCTGTCCAGCACAGAATTCTAAGCATCTCAGCATACTACAAATCCCATGATTATGTAGCATGGAGCCATGACAGTTAAAGTAGCAACAAATAGTTAAAACTGTAGGGAGAATATGCATTCTGTGTTTCAAGTGAGGAGAGCAGTACCCTGAGGAATGGTATACCTCAATTTCTTTGACTATTTGAAGTTGTTCTGAGAGGCAGCATCATACTTACTTTTCCATAGAATGAGTAAATTGATAGGAAACTTAGTACTTTAGTAATTGGAACTGTATTAGGAGAGGTAGCTGTTGGCAGCAAGACAGATGTATGGGTCATATCACATTGTAACTGTGGTTAAAAAAAACTGATCCAAACAACATGCCACCATAAGCTGTATGCAGGCACCTCCCCAAGCATTTCTTCAGCTCCCAGATCTTATCTACCACCCAATCCCCAGTGATTCTGATGAAAAATGTGATATTTGGGGAGGATACACCTTGCTTTTCCAATGAACCATCTTCCCAGAAGGCTCTTGGGAGCATGATTTGGCTGGGAAACAAGGGGCCAGTCTAGACTGTGAAATAAATCTTCTTAGAATCTGAAGGGAATCCCATATGTCCAAATGGGATCCCACAGAAGTCTGTCATTTACAGAAGGAGGGGGACCAAAATTCTGGAAAACAATGTGGGAAAAGACTTTGCAACTTTTCTAAGTTTTTTTAAAAAAAACTGTGGGGGAAATGTGCACTCCCACTCATTAGGACAACCAAATCACATTGCAGTGCATTCCTGAAGTGGATAGCTGATTGGTTGGACATGCACAGTATTTTGACTTGCATAGGGGGCAGAACATGCTAAGAAGGCAGGACCCAGAACCGCCATGTTGGATTTTCTCAGTAGCGATCATGCGCTGAGATTATGAAACTGCCTTTCTTTCTTTCTTTTTTTAAAAATGTAAGTGGAAGATCACTATTTTGCACCTTGGATTTAGTGTTTTGTTTTGTTTGTTTGTTTAAAAAAAATACTGTTTGGCTGGGGAAAGTTGGGGAGAATAAAACTGTGAATAATTCACTCACACCTGCCATCTTGGTTCACGGGCATGCCTCCATTCAAACAGTAAACATGGATAGCTAGTCATACCAGTGACTTTGCAAAAAAAAAAAAAAAAAGGAGATGAACAAAAGCTGCTGCAAATTGGCATTACTGCACACCAATCCACATTTTGTTCTCTCATATAGATGGGCCCAAGGTGTGTGCTTCCATGTTTCCCAGCAGAATCACTGGGAAATTTGCAATTGCAGAAACTTCAGCAGTAGCAGGCTTTCCGTGTCTGTGTTGGTGAAAGGGTGTGGTCCATAGGAGGTTATGGTTAGTTCAATATGTTCCTCTGACCCCAGGAAAGCCCCTTGATCTAACAACATAAAAATACAATTAAAAAGCCTATAGTGTAGATCTATTCCATCCTTGACATACTCTTTGCCTAGTGAAGTCCAAAGTGGCAGGAAGATATATTCCTGACCCATTTTTAGTAGTTGGCTGTATCAGGAGAGCGAGTGCTGTCTGTTATTGGACTCCTGAATCCACCACATGTTTTATGCAAAGTGAAGTTGCTAAATGTGAAGGAGCAGGTCACACCTAGAGAGAAATTGTGAAAAGATGAAATGCGAATCACTGGTGACTGTCCTTTGAAAAAGCGTTGTAAAGACAGTACTTTGACAGTGTGACACAGGTCATGTTTTGAAGTTGCCATTTCAAAGCATGCACTCTCCTCTCCTCTTTCAATACTGCAATAACAAAACCTCAAAAGTTCAGGGATGTCATTCTCATGCACGCTGATTTAGCTACCATTGTGCATGCTGCTGTTCCTGGGCTTTAATTGAAAGGCACAATGTGAACCCTTAACAATGACTTCCCACTATTAAGGTACAAAAGTTCAGAAACAAACATGAAAGAAAAGGTTGTGGTAGATAACCAAATGCAAGCCACAGAATGATCAGTGTGGAATTCTGCAAGTTTTGTTTTATTAAGGTTTAAAGGAATTAAAATAATCCTATGATTATTAATCATAGGGAGGAATACAGTAATGAACAAATCACATAGTGATTGCATAGCTGTTATGCCTAGCCTCTTTAACTTACTGTCAAACACTGAGGATGTGTCCTGTGAATGAATTCACAGGAAAAAAGATGAAACAAACTGAAGTGTGTCAAGAGACAGGCAAATAGGATAGCATTACACACTCATCCCTGCTCTTTGTTAGGAGAAGAGATGCCTGATTTCTATCTGTTTTTTTTTTCTATTTTTTCTAATTTTTTTTCTGTCACCACCCACAAATGCACTCCACAACTCAGTAACTTAGTGGGAAGTTACTGTGGGGTTCAACTTGTACCCTTTTCTACCTCTGACTCTACAGAGAATGTCCCTCCTCCTCCCATGGGAGATGATAATCCTGGGTGCACACACACCCGCGCCACACACATATACACACACACACACACTGCACACAAAGGCATGTAAAGTGAGAATGGAAAGGGATTCTCTGGAATAAATTTTCCTATCACCCTCCAAAATAAAAGTCTGTATGAGGGCAGGTAAGTTGGAATACTGTCATTTCACAGCCCATCATAACAGGATGTATTGACAAACTCTCTCTCTCTGGCTTTTCTTCACAAACGAAGATTCAGGAAGGACTCATCCCGCGCTTTCTGCAAGCGCACTGACGACTAAAAAGGCCAATCCGAGATAAACAAGTCCGGTTGCAGAAAGCACAGCAGAAGGTCTCCTTGGGTGATGTTTCCGGGTTGTGATTCTTTCTGCTTTGTTGTTTCTCTTCAAGACTTGGTCGGCGTGAGTTCTCAAATAAGACTGCAGCATTGTGGATAGTGCGTCTCCGTGCCTCCTGATGTGAGGCCAGGGCGGACCATTGTTGGTGATCAATTGACACACTTTAATACAGTATAAAACACTGTTGAAGGGAAAAACAGAAGCTTTGAAAACTGATAAAGCTAGTCCCATGGGCTCTGAATTAGATGCTATTTATTGTGTCCTAAGCAAGCAGGCAGTACAACTTTAGGGAAGAAGGCAGATCACTACCATTTTGTGGCTCTTCCTCAGAGAAAAGAACAATGAGATGGACATATTAAGTATTACATCTGCTACACATCTTTCAGTATGTGCTGAACACTGTTTTGGCAGTTCCAAAGGTACATAGCCCCTTGTGGGAAATTCTGCCTGAAGCTACAAATTAGATAGTACAATTTCTGTCTCTAATAAGCATATGATAGAATACATACACGTGCATACACACAGTAACAGTTACAAATTATTAATCTCAGTTACAAGAGCATAGACAGACAGGTAGACAGATGTAAGGGACAATTTGGAAACCTTCCAATTCCATATGATGAATAGATATTTGAATGTAAATATACACAGGCTGGTAAATAAATACATAAATAAATTTGTATATAAATATACGAAAGGGAGTATATACTGAATTAATGAATAAAACAGATGCTCAGAGAAGATCCTTTTCTGCATTAACATGGAATCATTGAAGATCTCTTCTTCATGGATAGATTTGTGCAATACCACATTAGATTATTCTTAATGCCTAGACAGAACTGAGCACAAAATGGTCTCTGTAAAATCTTATTGGTAGGCAAAAAAATGGGAGAGGCAAAGAGATATTAGTCTGAATCTTCTGAGTACCCTCAACTGCAGCAGACCCACTAAACTGATGAGATTTATATAAGTGTTGAGTCACAACAGCAGGGTTACTTTAGGTGGGATTATTTATCAATGGGATTCAGACCATTATTTTCTAAGGCTGATCATTAGCTGAAGCAGTAGCACACTTTTCTGTTTTGTTTTATTGCTGCAAGCCTGTTGGAAGCCTGGCCACTAGTTTGACATATAGTCATTTCAGGGCATTTTGAGGGAAATGATGACAGGAAATGGAAACACTGTTTAAAAACTTCCAAAGTGGTCTTATTCTCAGAGGAAGGGGACTGAGGAAAAGAAGATTTGCTGAACATTTCTGAGCAAACAATGCCTTTTGTACCTGTGAGTGTCTTCTTTAAGCTACATCCGAAAACACAAACTCATCATGCCACACTTGTTCAGGCAGACCCATGAGGAACAGAGGCCTGAAACAGAATTGTAATAACAGATAGCAAACCCTCACAAGCCAATCATTTTAAAATAAAGTTTTCTGACACCCTTCCTTACTGTCATATGACTTTATTCATTACATTTCTGATCCCCAGTGTTGATTTCTCACTTTAATTTCTAACTAATTGATTCAAAATGGAGACCAAACCCAGACCACAAATTTCCTTTGGGCCAAGCAAATGAGATGAGGACGTATTATAAGGCTCTCTTTGTTCTTCATCCCCCTCTAAATATTAAGATATTTTTGACCAGATAAGCAATACAGAACACAAGCTGTTATGTCAAGCTCTCACCCTTTCTTGTGATCTAAATCACTGAGGAACAAAAAAATATTAATGCAAGCCTTGTGAGGAGGGATGAAAAAGAAGTTTGTTGGAAGTTAAGATTCTTGAGTGAAAGTATCCATTTCACACCTCCAAAAAGTTGTCGCAAGACAAACTACACCTTGCCTCAGAAATTCACACATTTTATGAAGCTTGTGGTATATTTCAGATAAATAAAGCACAAATTATTTTATATTTTAAAAATACCTATAGTTGGAATATCCACAAAAAACATGCTTTATTCAATAGGAAACATCCATGAATAAACACAAACCTTTTGAAAAATGCCTAACAATACACATACAAGAGAAAAAATATGAAAAACGTTTATGTATTTCCTTGCAGGAAGTAAAAACAAAGCCTCATATCCTGAGGTGAACAAAGGATGGGGTGCAAATGTAAATGGGATTCAGAGAATGACATGAAGAAAAAGGAAATATATCTCCAGATGCTAAAAGGACTGTCTACATTGTATTTGCTAAAAAGGCCAAGGTGTTTTGGCTTGCAAATGTTTCAAGGGACCACTTCAAATCAATCAAAGCTGCAGAAATTTCTAAGTCATGATATTCAAAACTAGCTGGGCTCATCTACACTGGCCATTTAAATCCAGCATCAGCCTGGAGCATTAGGCCCTGGACTGTCCCTGGATTGACCACAATCACGGCCACACACACTGGGCTGAATCCAGTGTGACAGCCATTGTTGTCCACATGGGACATCTGGGTCAACACTGCATCGGCCCTGCTGGCCCGTCCCATTTATGTGATCCATAAGGAGGGGTTGCTTTACCCCCTCCTTGTTGATTGATTTGGTGCCCTGTTCTGATCTCAACAGAAGCAATGGTGGGACAGGCAGGCTTTCCACACAGCAAGGATGCAGTGGTGGCATCTCTGAAAGGGACCATCCCTTTGCAGGATAAGGGATATGGCACCATGTTTGTGTGTGGACAACTGGATCAGGCCAAATCAGAACTGATCCACCTGTCAAGACAGCGAAAGATCCCGAGGTCACTCCAGAGTTTCCACAAAACCTCATGGTTTTCCCCAACTTAGCTTAGTTCAGAGCAAAGTCTGTTTAAGGGGGGGGAGTGGATCATCCCCAGAAGTAGCTGTATGTTGTCTGGAGTGCCAGCACCAGATTCAGAGTGACTCCACATATTTTTTTGCCAGTGTAGACAAGCCCAGAATGAAAGTCTCTGTGATAACAGTTAGGGTGGCATGGGGCAGGGGTTGGGGTTGGGAAGTATTTTGAGTGGACTGAGAGATCCACCTTCTAAAACCCCTACACTTTTTGTCAGTAATTCAACTGTAATCTCTCCCTAAGGGTCTATGATACCTAAAAGACTTGTCCAATCCAATCCAGTTACAGTCCAAAAAATGGCTGTAACTATTTTGCAAACAGCAAAATAGTTACAGCCATTTTTTATCATTCTACTTCTAGTCAATGAGGGCACAAATATTCAGATTTTCAAACCTTTATTGCAGATAAAATATCTGGGTCATATCAGATGGTCTTTCTGATAGGATTGAGCTCAGTTGGGCCATTTTGCAAATTACTGAATCAGGTTTTGAACCTACTCTTATGGCTAATGCACACCCCTAATTAACATCACCCTGATTCTGACATATGCTCATATTCTTACTTTCCTAATCCATAGAGAAACTTATGAAGGTCAATAGGACAATATGAAAGTATAAGGAGGTAAATGTGCTTTGTGAGGCAAGTTCTTCTGCGTCCATAATGGTCTGATTTCATTACTGTTTATTTCCCTAGGTTGATATGATGAATTTTATTTTCACATTGAGCAGATTTGAAATGGTAACACATTTTTTTAATCCAAAGGAACCTAGAGACAGCTCTCATCAAATTTGTCTCCTTATAATCTGCTGTCACATTTTATCATAATGGTGATGAGGCTACATTTGAGGTTATTTTATAGAACATCAGGAACATGTAGAAAGTTCATTCCGTGGGGCAGTTGTATAATGCAGTCATTCACTTTGTCCATAACCTTGAAGAATGCATGGGGATTGGTATAATGGGGTGGGGAGTAGTTCCTGGTAGAACCTGTATAGCCCTTGAGATGTTCTTGGACTGCAGCTTCCAACAGTCCTAGCCAGCATGGCAAATGATGACAAGGAATCTTGACAACTGTAGTCCAAAAAATTAAGAAGGCCTCACATGTCCCACCCCTGCATTATTTTCATGTTTAAATATATGAAAGGTGATCAGGTGGAAGATGAAGCTTGTTTGCTACTGTTACCAATCATTTCAAATTACAAAAGCTGACCCAATGGTTTCAAATTACAAGATTCTGCCTAAATACTAGGAAGAACCTCTTATTGGTAAAAAAAAAAAATAGCCTTCCTCAGAAGGTGCTTTCTAGAGCTTTCCAAATAGAGGTTGGATGTCTACATCTCAGGGATGGCTTAGCTGTGGATTGCTGCACTGACAGGAATTTGAACTATGTGGTCCTTAGTGTCTCTTCTACCTCTTTAAGTCTGTGTATTTATGTTCTGTATTCATGAGCATGGCATAGTGGTTTGAGTGTTGGACTATGACTCTGGAGACCAGGGTTTGAATCCTCACTCATCCATGAAAACCCACTGGGTGACCTTGGGCAAGTCACACATTCTCACCCCGAGGAAAATTCTATGATAGGTTCACCACAGGGTCACCATAAGTCATAATGACTTGAAGGCACACAACAACTGCATGAGGCAACATATTTTGAATCTTTATAAGAGTTTCTAACTCTACATCATGTCAGTTGTTGTTGTTGTGTGCCTTTGAGACGTTTCCAACTTATGTTGACCCTAAGATGAACCTATCACAGAGTATTCTTGGCAAGATTTGTTTAGATGACCTTTGCCATTGCTATCCTGTAAGGCTGAGAGAGGTTGAACTGCCAAGGTCACCCAGTGGGTTTCCTTGGCCAAGTAGGGATTTGAACTCTGGTTTCCTAGAGTCCTAGTCCAACATTCAAAGTAGTACATCATGCTGGCTCAGACATATGAGGCATGTATCAGCCATATGAGAAATTATGACAAGTACAGAGAAAATGTGCAAAGAATCCTGAGGTATGTGGTGTGCAACTTGTGATGCAGAAAACCTTTCACCCCATTCTACCAGGTATGGTGGTCTATTAATAATTATGTATGGTACCTGGCTCAATAAACCTTTCTATCTGCTGATTGCCTGGTGAGACAGGAAAAGTAAACATCTCTCAGTAAAATAGCATAGCATGCCAGAATACATTGGCATGGCTATATTCATGGCTAGCTCTACCAACAGACAGAATGAAACAACCATCTCAGGCAGTGGGAACTGGGAGGACAACAGTAGCAACCTCCTCCATGCTCATCCTGAGCCTCCAAGTCATTCCCCTCTTTTGGATATTCTCTGTGTGTCATATAGCCTGCAGCTAATTTTCTCTGCAGACAATTATACTTTTTCCCTCCTGGAAAACTCAATTAAGATGAAAAATATGTGTGTCAACATCTTTCAGTGATACACTTTCTGTTGGTGGGAAAGTGTGGAAACTTTTGATATCACAGAAAAGAATGGAAAGAAAGAGAACTGATGCTCTCTGACATACAGAGTAAGGTTACTGTTTAATGCAGACCAATTTTTCATTTTGGACAGAAAACAACTTCATCAAAACAAAGACAGCAGTTCAAATATGTATCATAAATGGATTAAATGACAGATTTAATAATGTTACTTATTTCACAGTTGCCTGTTGTTGTAAGATTGCCGTATACCAATCCGTTAACAACAGTTTGCAATGGAGCTGATGATTAAAACATGTCTTCATTGATAAATAAGCATCTTTTGTATATTACAGACATTTACAAGCTCTTTTTCCAGATTCTGGCAGCAGCACCAGGGACAAGGGGATGGGCCAGCAGGGCTGATGCAGTGTCAGTCTGGCCCATGTGGACAATGATGCAAGATCACGCTGGATTCAGCCCAGTGTGTGTGGCCACCATTGTCATTGATCTGGGGCAGGTAGGACCATAATGCTCTCGGCTGGCCTTTGATTAAGAGGCAGTGTAGACAAGCTCTAGGTCTAGACTATGACCTTTAACATGGATGGGGCTGGGCACTACCTGGGATAGACCAATGGTCACAAAGGAAGACTTGAATTCCTGAGGTGTTCCTGACAGAGTCCCCCAAACCTGGAGGACTCCAACACCACCACTGATAGCAGCTGAGACACCACAGGAAGGGAGAAGAAGGGCAAGTAGTAGACCAGCAGAATTCTTGTTCTGTCCTAGCCACCCACCTTTGAATCTACACACTTGAACCCAAGAGACCACTGTACAGAGCATCTGGTGAGGCAGATAGAAGCATGACAGACAATTTCCCAGCCCCCAGCCCTTGCTTGCTGCTGGAGAACTGGGAGACCCTCCCCCCTAATTTTCCCATTTACCAATCTGGATTCAAGCTTGGGCTGTTGCAAAATTTATCCAGGCTATTTGACCACAGTCTATTCTTCCCTCTCTCACATGGTTCCTCCTTATCTCCATAGTGGTAGTACAGTCTTCCCATTTCATATCACCTGGTATCATTCCAGTCCTCCCTATTTTACTTCTCCTCCTACACTCTCTATATAACCTCTTTTTTTCTAGTGCCAGCAGGGCACTTGCTCAAAAAGACCACTTGCTTAGAATAAGGAACTACCTTCTCCCTACTCATGAGCAAGGAGACAGGCTGTGGCTGTTGAACCACCCTTGAAGTTGTTCCTCCAAGGGGACAACCATTTTGGTGTTGCCTCTTACAATGACAACTGCAGCCTCAGGCAGCCAGTTTATAGCTCCTTCTAAGAAGAGAAAAGGTGGTAATCTGGCTGGTTAGCCAGCAGCTGACTCAGTACCTGAGTGTGCCTTGTCCTGCAAGAGATGGAGGCAGCTATCCATACGATAGAAAGGAAGCAGTATTTCTATTTTCAGGGTGGACAGATGGAGGTGATGTTGTTGATTCTCCCCAGTATGCTGACTCCTCTCAATCTGTCTGTATACTGTGTGTGTGTGTGTGTGTATAGTGTGTGTGTGTGTATGTGTGTGCATGTGTATTGAACTGCTGTTAGACTTCCATCCCATGCAGGACCAGGCTCCTCAGGTACATCCCCTCAGCTGCTGATTAACCACTCAGATAGCCACCCTTCCCTTCTTAAAAGACAATATAAACTGGCTGCCTAAGACAGCTTGAGAAGAGTCAGCATACTGGGGAGAATCAACAACATCATCTCCCTCTTCTCTTGTCCTGTTTGTAGAAGGGCCTAAATTTCCTAAAGACACCAGATCTTGTCTGATCTTGGAAGCTAAGCAGGGTCAGCTTTGATTAATACTTGCATGAGAGACCACCAATGAATACCAGGTGCTGTAGCCTATATTTCAGAAGCAGGAACTGGCATCTGAGTGTTCCTTGCCACCCTATGAAATTCATGGGGTCACCATAAGGTGACAGGCAACTTGAAGGCACCCACCCACACATCTGTTTGTACAACCTGCACAGTACACTGAAATGTGTGGAGTGAGATTACAGGGGAGATCCTCCTGTTTAGTGGAAGGTCTGACATTTTTGGACAGAGCCTATAAATGCACACAGAAGCTGGTCTCCATGTGGTCCACGTCTCTGCCTTTTATGGCCTTCCAAATCATACTCGCAGCTTAGTTGTACAACTTGTACACATATTGTGGCAAAACAAGGCAATACAAGTAATGTACTCAAGCCAAGTTTTGCAGGGTTGAAGTACATAAATTGTTGTTGTTGTTGGGATAATGGTGTTATATATCACTCCTTCCCACTGTTTTGGGGTGTGTGGGCATGATGGGTAATTAAGACCCATTAGTTTTACAAAATTCTTGTATCTGGTAGAGAAGAAAATTATCAGGTCTGATTTGTTGATATGGATGAACACATCTGCTAGCATTTTGGGACTCTCTTTGGTGATGTGATTATGGGGGCTGCAGTGATGAGCACTGGCAAACCAAATTTACTATGATGCCAGTGCATCCTACTGATTGTCTAAGAAGATCAACAGTCTACTTCCGATTAAGGCAAGGCTTGGGTTCCCCCACCTTTTTTTTTTTTTTTTACAACATACATCTTGTAGAGCCTTTAGAAAAAGAAATACATGGACCATTTCCTATGACAGAAACAATTTCATCTTTCATCAAGATTTAGTGGTGATTGATCTGAAACAGAGGGGCTATACTGGACAGAGAAACTTTAAATAAGCACTATTATGCTTGATTATTACAGCCTGATGGCTAGTTTTCCTGGTTGCCCTGCTAAGATTTATTGAAGTCTGTTACCTGGTTTTCAGCTATGGTTCTGTAGGCCATGGTTCAGCACAGCAAGTTCACTTTTAAAGTATACAGGAAAAACTCTTGGTCTAGTTACTTCATTTTAAGATCAATATCCTTCAATTATTTAGCATCTTGTCCTCACACAGCAGACTCTTGTGCTGTGTTTAATGGAAGAGGGAAACTATGATGTTGTTTATCTGATGCAGCATGGCATGACTGACATGAACACACATTGTCAAATAGTTAGAAGAGAGTAATAGATGATGAAGATGGCACCCAGCAACAGGGCTATACAGTAAACAGGATGTAAGGGGGGGGGATTGGACGTAAGGGAAGTCTCCCCACATGGTCTCCCCAACTCCCACTGTAGTAGTTTTCTGAGATGTAGCCATGTTTGTTGCTTGAAGCATAGGAAGGAGCAAGGGAGAGAGGAGGAAAAGAAATGTGACAGCACCTTTAAGACTAAGGCTGCTGCCAAACTGAAGAAATAATGCCGTTTGACATCGCTTTAACTACCATGGATCAATGCTATGGAATTCTGGGATTTGCAGTTTTGTGAGATATTTAGCCTTCTCTGTCAGAGAGTTCTGGTGCCACAACAAACTACAAATCCCAGGATTGCATAGGATGGAGCCATGACAGTTAAATAGCATTGAATTTCATTATTTTTTTTGCAGTGGGGCAGCCGTCTAACTGGTTTTTATTTTTGTATGAACTTTTGTGGATTTAAACCCACTTCTCCAGATAAAGTACTGTAACCCCACTTCCAAGGCACCCCACTTCTGGAATGTTAGCATTGGTACAGGCCTCAGAAACTGGCCAACTTGGTTCATTACTGTGGCTTTTTACAAGGGAAAAGACAGGATGGTCTCAAAAGGTCATTTTTGGTTTTTCCCTGGAAAGTAAGGCCTGGGGCTGAGAAGCCAAAAGACACATTCCACCTAAATGGGAGATTAATGGATGGAGAAACCCTTTTGTATTTGCTGATTGTGAAATTTCCTTTCCTCAGCTCCCAACCTTAAAGAAGTTGCTCAAAGCTGTTAAAATGCAATCATTGGATATTAAGAAACACATTTAGCATCTTCCTCACCTTTTGTCAAGACCAGGAAACTCATTGTGCAATCCATGAAGGCTCATGGAATCCATTGTTTCAACCCATGAAGCAACCAATCCCCTCAGGTGTATTTGGAGGTATAAAAGACCTTCCAAAATATGCCTCGTTGCGCACAGCCAGTAACAGGGGGACACTCTGTTGCTCTGTGTAGCCACATCCAGTTTTCTCCATCCACTCTGCCAGATTGACTACAGGACAGATCTGTATCACCTCAAGATACTCTTGCTAACCCTCTATCCCAAGTTTTCCTACTGTTTCTTTCTATAGCCTTGAGTGAATGCTTCTTCTGGGTGAATGTGTGTGTGTTTGGTGTTATTTTTGAACTCCTTAATAAAAAAACCCCATACTTAATTTTAAATGTGTACTATGTATTCTATCCAGACTAGTACTGGTATAATTGGTTTTCAGATTCCCTGGTTACCCCCTTTTGCATAGCTAAGTCAAGTTGCTGCTAATTTCCCCAACATATTAGAAACTCAATATTTTCTTGGAATTTTCCAAGGAGCATTTTGGGTAACAGTACAGAGTGATAATAAATGTTCAGATATAAAGTATATTTGCACAGTTCTGGAAGTAGGATGGAATGTAATAGGAGCCAGAATGAAGCAAATCATGACCCTTCCTCAACATTTTCAAAGGACTGCTGTAAGGTGATGCCAGTCTTTCAGATCTTTACAGTGGGCAACTAGTGTTGGTATGTGAAAGCAATAAATATACTTACCGAAAGCAGTGCTTACCCACTGATATTTCTTGACCCTCATTCACACACACACAGTTACACATGTCTTTCCATTCCTGTACCATCACTTCTCTCAGCCTCAGAAAACCTCACGACAGAACCTATCCTTTGGCCTTAGGGTTGCCGAAAGTCAGAAACAACTTGAAGGCACACAAGAACAACAAACCACTGCCACCAACTTTGCCTTTCTCTCCTGTGCATGCTACAGAAGGAGGAAGCAGCAAGTTCTGTAGCAGTTTCCACCAGTTTAGTTGTGATGTCTAGGGACTAAGACAGAGGTAATGGCTTCCTCATTTTAGGTGGAGGAGGGGAAACACACAATATCTTCTGCTTGATAGACCAGGCTCTGGGGAGCAGCAATCTGACAGGATGGAATTACTTTCCCTGTTGTTGTTTTTAAACTCCTGTCCTCTACTGAACTGAGTTATGGAAATGCTCTTTAAAAATAGAGAGCCATTGAGACACCTTGACAAAAGATGATAGAGTATTTAAAGAACTGAGGGTGAGTTGAGAGGAAGAATGAGTGAGAATCTTGTTTCAGTTCATTTGTGCTAAGAATTGTTGATTTTATATTGAATCATATGAATATGTTGATTTTAATTTGTATAGATGTAATAATGTTTTAAGGGGGGGAAGGTATTTTGAGTTGTTTTATATTATGTATTATTTTACTGTTGTAAGCCGCCCCGATTGTTCGCAGAGGGGCGGGATATAAATATTTTTTAAAATTATTATTATTATTATTTCATTCAAACTGGCATTTCCCCCCATATCTGGGATGGGGGAAAATAAGTTGGGTTTTTGTTATTGTTTTTTAAAGTGGGAGAAACCAAAAACATATACTTTCATCTATCCAGGTCCAGGGGTTTGAGTATTTAAATCTTAAAAGCCTAGATTGAATTACTCACTGTTCAATAATGTTAGTGCTGAATTAGGGTTGTCACTCCATCTTTACCCCCACCCCCCAAGATGGTCTTTGTCTTTAACACAGGTATGTCAAACAGGAACAACATGGTTTTCTATATCCTGAGAATAGCAGTACCTATTGAATTTGACTGATGAAGATGAAGGATACTTTCATTTTATTTAAATTTGGTTTGAAAGAGTTTATCAAAATTCACAAATTGCATACACTGGACAGAAAGTACTTGAAGTTTTAAAATTCTACTAGAAAACCTGTATAGAAAGGACTCTGTGAGGCAAACACACAGAGCAGCTGGACATAATACAGTGCATTTTGTACTTGACTAAGAGCTGATGTGCATGTGCATCATCATCATCATCATCATCCTCTCTCTCTCTCTTTCTTTCTGGATGCATCTACGCTGTAGAAATAATGCAGTTTGACACCACTTTAAGTACTGTAGCTGCATCCTATGGAATCCTGGGGTTTGTAGTTTTACAAGGTCTTTCCCCTTCTCTGCCAAAGAGTGCCAGTGCCTCACAAAACTACAAATCCCAGGATTTTGTAGGATGGAGCCATGGCAGTTAAAATGGTGTCACACTGCATTATTCCTACAGTGTAGATGCATCCAATCTCTCTCTCTCTCTCTCTCTTTCTCTCTCTCTCGTGAAAAATATGGGTGAGCTCATCACAAGAGCTTTGAATCTACTTTTGCTTCATCTGAGTCCCTCTGGGGTGACTTAAAGTGATGTCTCAGGCAACTGAAAGACACTTGGCTTCATTTCTAGACTGTTCATTTTAGTATTTTACTATTTTTGAAATATCCTCAAAGAGGATTTCTAGTCCAAAATATATCCCCACCCCTTTTTTAAAAAAAGTTGGGGGGCTGACAGAATTTTCTTTTCTCAGTCCTCTTGTGTAGACTGAAACTGGTGGTCCTTCTGAATGACCACCTCAAAGAAAGAAAGAAAGAAAGAAAGAAAGAAAGAAAGAAAGAAAGAAAGAAAGAATTTTCAAGCTATTAGAACTTTCTGTAGAAAGTTGAACTTCTGAGCAATCTTTCTTCCTTCTCTCTCTCACTCTATCTCTGACACACACACACACACACACACACACCATTTCCCCTCAAAACTAAAGGAGAAAATGTGATTACAAATGGAAAACATGCTTACCTTTGCCAAGAATGGATACTGCACAATGATTAGCTGCTTTCTAATTCATTTCTCTCTGATAGCCCTGCATAATCTATGCTCAGCTCAGGACATTGATTTCCACAGTGCTCCATAATGTGTTTTGCTGCTTTTTAAAGAGATTACAAACAATACCTACAGAGATAACAGATAATACAGTGATTTGGATGGGAAGGCCTTGACTTTGGAAATCATTCTGTTCCTTCACAGTCCAACTGTGTGACTAACTCTTTTGAAAAGAGACGGTAGCTGTGAATCCCCCTCCCCCTTGGTTTCCATAATTGATTAATTAATTGTGCTGTATTGTGATTTACTAGGACAATGATTGATGGTCTCCAGACAGAGATTACTGACTTCTGTAAAGTTATCCAATTTGTCTGCTCTGGGATTTCATTGAGTACAGATCAGTCCAATACCAGCAGAGGGTTGAGTGCCCAGCTAATCTTTCACTGCCAACACCAGCAGAAATGCACACTGCAAATATTTAGAGCCATGCAATCATAATCACGCACAAGATTTAGACTAGTACCATGACAAATAAATGTTCTCCATGAATGGCCTTGGAAACAATACAGTATATTGATAGCCAGCTGCAATTGACCTTTCTGTGCAATTGAGCATAGATATTAATGGTATAATCACTACCAATTAAAGATGACGGCTGATCTACAGACTAAAGTATTAGGGGAGGAATTGAGGACTGTAGCATATCCAGGGTTGCAAAGGTTTCCAAAATGTCCCTCCAAAAGTCCCTTCCCCCCAAAACCAAAGCCATGAAGAAGCCAAAAGTCAACTTCTGGATTTGAATGTATTTTTCATGTTGAACAGTGTCAGGGGGATGACCTTAAATTGATTTAAAGGGTGAATTGCTGCTGCTTCCACAAAAGGCAATCCATGTTGCCTTTCTAGAACAGATTAACATACACAGAGAAAGGAGAGATGTAGTAGTGATGGGTGACTTCAACTATCCTGATATTTGCTGGAAATCAATCTCAACCAAAACTTCAAGGTCTAGCAAATTCCTTACTTGCCTGGAAAACAATTTCATGGTCCAAAAGGTGGAAGAGGCAACAAGGGGGTCAGCTATTTTAGATCTGATCCTAACCAACAGAGATGACCTGGTTAATGGGGTGCAAGGGGTGGGATCCTTAGGTGAGAGTGATCATGTTCTCCTGGAGTTTGTTATACAATGGAAAGGAGAAGCCAGGCATAGTCAGACACGCATTCTTGACTTTAGGAGAGCTGATTTCAATAAACTCAGGGAAATACTGGGGGTGATCCCATGGTCAGAAATACTAAAAGAGAAGAGACCTCAAGACAGATGGGACTTTCTCAAAAGGGAGATACTGAAGGCACAATTTCAAACAGTACCATTGAGGAAGAAAAATGGGAGGTGTCTCAGGAAACCAGGATGGATGATTAAACAATGTTCAATGGAGCTAAGTTTTAAATGGAACATGTATAGGAAATGGAAAAAGGGGAAAATCACCAAAGAAGAATTCAAACAGATAGGGAGCACGTGTAGGAGTAAAGTCAGAAAAGCTAAATTGCAGAATGAACTCAGGCTTGCTAGAGAGGTTAAGAACAATAAAAAGGGTTTTTTGGCGTCTAGATCAAGAGAAGTAATAGTGCCGCTCTACTCTGCCTTGGTCAGACCTCACCTAGAATATTGTGTCCAGTTCTGGGCACCACAATTCAAAAAGGATATTGACAAATTGGAGTGTGTCCAGAGGAGGGCGACTAAAATGGTGAAAGGTCTGGAAACCATGCCTTATGAGGAAAGACTTAGGGAGCTGGGTATGTTTAGCCTGAAAAAAAGATGGTTAAGAGGCGATATGATAGCCCTTTTTAAGTATTGGAAGGGGTGTCACATTGAGGATGGAGCAGGCTTGTTTTCTGCTCCTCCAGAGACTGGAACACAGAGCAATGGATGCAGGCTCCAGGAACAGAGATTCCACCTCAACATTAGGAGGAACTTTTTGACAGTAAGAGCTGTTCGGCAGTGGAACACACTCCCTCGGAGTGTGGTGGGGTCTCCTTCCTTGGAGGTCTTTAAACAAAGGCTGGATGGCCATCTTTCAGGGATGCTTTGATCATAATTTCCTGTGGGCAGGGGGTTGGACTGGATGGCCCTCATGGTCTCTTCCAACTCTATGATTGTACAGAGGGACAAACAGCGAAATAGCCATCTCCAGTCACTGCATGCATCAGGCTGCTGAAATGAGCACTCAGACACATTGCGTGTGTCTAAACTACTAAGCTTTACTTAACCATAGCAGAGTAATATTTACAGTGAGTCAGAGACTCCAAATACATCAGCTACATCATATAGGAACAAGTAGAGGTGAATGAGTGAGCAGGACTCAGCTCACCTCAGCTCAGAGCAGTATAGAACAGAGCAGAGAAAGAAGGTGGGACAAAGGGTTGTACCAATATATACATACATTTACCATCATGGGTCTTGCAGGGGCCCGTTCCCATACATATCGTTTATTCAACCCTTTCCCATGGCGATAAATGCTGTCAGACATCCACACTTTCTATTCTTCTAGCATGGAAACAGTCTCCCACAGCTGTGCCTGTCAGGCCCTCACTAATGGCCCCTGCTGGCAGCAGATCTTTTCACTATAAAATTTCCCTTGATATTCTACCTAATCAATGAAAACCTTGATAGCTCTCAGCCTGTGGAATTCCCTTCCACAGGAAGCTAGGCTGGCCCCCACTCTCCTCTCCTTTCACTGGTAGACAAAGACCACTTTTACTCAAACAGCCTTTTAATGGAAACTATTCAGGGGTAGCTGTATTGGCCATGCAGCAAAACAAACTCCAAAATCCACAAAAAAGTGATACCTTTATTAGCCAATCAAATGCAAAATACATGATGCAAGTGTCATGAAGGCAGTTTCATCATCCTGCAAAGGTAATGGCACTCCCACCATTCTGCAATAACCACATGGCCCATTATCTGCAAATAGCAATTGTCTTGCCAGGAGGACATCAGGTAAACAAAGGGTTAAGGGTTAAAGGAACCAAATATGGGAGGTGAATGGCATCTCCAGATTCAGCATCATCAATGACATCATCAAATCACCTGAGGCAGACTTGACCCATCAAGAATGCCAGAGTGGCAATTCCAAAAAATATAAAAATGCTTTGTGTGAGCACATGGCTGAGTCAGACCATGGGGTTAGAGAGAGACAAAGAGAACTGAGACAGACTCCACGTTTTGGAGGCCTGGGGTGGCTGGCTAGCCAAGATCATGGCCTTCCCTGATTCTAGATGGTATGAACTGCATCCTATGTAAGACTGTATATTGTGAGTAGAATCTTTAGGGACTGTAGTAGATGTCAGGGCATTTTTATGTTATTTTCTTAAATTTTGGCTGAATGTAGCTGAATATAACTGAATGCTTTGACTTTAACGCTTTTGCTATTTTTGTAACTCTAAAGTGTACTTGGGGGCATGGAAGGATCCAACACTTAGCTAGGACTTTTAAAGTTTTAGCTGAATTCATAGCATAGACAAGGACCAATCAGTGCATTTTACACATCCCCTTTTGGAATGCCCCAGAACATCCACCTCTAAAGGTGCACATGCTTAGAGAATGGCCTGACTTATTTGTGTACCTGTCTCTTGGAAAATCTTATGGTACAAACACATAGTCAGATCGAAACCAGCCTATGCTTCCTGCCATCTTATGCGGTTAAGCTAGCTACTTCCTCTTGCAGCTTAGCAAAGTGTCTGGTGTTTTGCCTTGTGGTTATAGTTCTGCAGAGAAAGACACATGTAAACTTAACTTTGAAAGGCGGAGGAGAGGGAGAGGGAGAAAGAACTTTTCATAGCATCAGGGTATTGGAAGGCACCCTGATAGGTCATTTAGTCTAACCCTGAATAAGGTGTCTGAAATGCAGTATTGGAGGCAGCGTAGCTGGGAATCTTTAAGGATATCGTTCCTGTTCCTGCCTCCACCGTACACTAGAATATGTCAGCCTGGCTAGCCAGTTCATGCACATACAGTCAACCACACAAAGAAAGTGTGTCTCCCTCAGAGCTTTTACTTTGGTAGTAACTTTGCTGCTCAAAACCACATTGTTGTAGGTCAGGACACCATGTGGGTGTGCCTCCTGAATTTGTGTGTTTCCCCTGAACATCCTAAGAAAATAAAAGCAACCATGCCATTTAGAATGAATCCTGAATCTGACACTGAAATGAGCCACTTTAGGGAAATTCAGGGCCTGCTTAAGACATCACGGGCCTTGTGATGCAGCTCAAGACAAAATGGGCTACTTTCTGAGGTTTCAGAAGTGATTTTGGAAATGCAGTGGGATACAGACATACTGACAGTGCATGCATAAGCTAAGATAAAAGGGTTGGGGTGAGGAACGGTAGAATAAAAGAGCATACATTTTGCATATCCAAAACCCCAGGTATGCAAAGGGACACCTTTATACTTGTAATAATGGGAAGACAGGTAATTAACAGTACCAACTCCAAATTACAGTATTAACTCCATGTTTTGGGGGACGAGTGTTAGGCAAGGTTAGCACGCCTCTTTGATTGCACTAGCACTCCTCTCCTTTGTCATCCTCTCCCTCTGGTTCATTCTTCATAATCACCTAGAGAGGCCTTGGAATAATGTGGATTTGGCTCAACTACAAGTCTTAGGACAGAAGGAAGAGCAACCCAGGCCCAAAGAAAGGCAGAGGCAAAAGAGGCTTGCCCAAAGTCTCCCTCTTAGATGTAGCTACAGTCAAGGTCCTCTCGGAAGATGCCCACCTGAGAATGGCATAATTAAATGCATTAGGGAGGCTAGGTATACCTAGGAGCCTTCAGCATTGTTAATCTGTGCAGTAGTGCTCACTAGGCATTTGAAACAAGACCAATCTTGGCAAATCTCTGCTTGGAGGCTCCAGTGGCTCCTTGGAACTCTATATTTGGTTTAAGATGCTTGGTTGTTTTATAGCTCTGTTTGCTGCTGGACCCTTATATCTTGATGATGATTACCAACCCAGTTCTCAGCTTGGAATTGTTATCAGTTCACATTCTGCTCCCTTCTCCTGATAAGCCTTTCTGATCTCCCAGAAACTAATGTGGTTTCTCTCATCTGGTCCCTGTCCACTGTTCTTACAGTCAGTTTCTACATAAAGCACACTGTTTTGCACAACATATTGTGTTGCTGCTGCTGCTGGTGATGAAAAAAACACTGGATTTGTGTTCCAATAAAGGAGCAAAACATTGAAAATTGGTAGCAGAACATGTTATAAACCAGCCTAGACACAAAATGTTACTTGAAAACATTGAAAATTCTGGACTAGCCCAACAACTATCATGTCAGAATGCACAGAGAAGCTATTGAAATCCACAAACACCTGGACAACTTCAACAGGAAAGAAGAAACCCTAAAAGTAAACAAAATCTGGTTGCCAGTCCTGAAAAACACTAAAATCAAAACTCAACACTTGCAAATGAACTCCACCCAGGGACAAAAGGATTTCCAGCAGATAATGGACCATTAACCAACCATTAGCCAAACAGACACTAATCCTCCTTGCACAACTCTACCCAGAAACTAGCCATTCAAATACACAAATTTACATACCTTCCCCAACAGGGGTTCACAGTATATAACCCCCCCCACACTCCTACACAACCATTCTCTGAAGATGCCAGCCACAGATGCAAGCAAAATGTCAGAAATAAATGCTTCCAGAACACGGCCTCTCAGACCAGAACAAAACACACAAGGAAACTTGATAAATAAAATTGTCAGCAAAGCAAGTGAGGAATTTGTTGGACCTTACATTCTTGCCAAACAAATGTAGAGGTAGCTGTTTTCCTCATAAGACAAATTCCAAAGTCCATATTGTTTTTACACTTCTATTATTCTAGGAAAAATTGTGCAAAATTCTCTGTGCAAGCCTGCAATATGCATATTTCTTCATTTGGCAAAGACATCAAAAATGCAGGAGGAATTTAGGAGGAAGAAAAACAAAACAAAAAAAACAATGATTCACACTCATATAGTCTGCATGTTCCTTTTGACATTGTATGGGATAAAAATGGGTATGTTTAGCCTGGAGAAGAGAAGGCTGAGAAGTGACATGATAGCTGTGTTTAAATATTTGAAGGGATGTCATACTGAGGATGGAGCAAGTTTGTTTTCTGCTGCTCCAGAGATTAGGACACAGAGCAATGGGTTCAAACTACAGGAAAAGAGATTCCACCTAAACATTAGGAAGAACTTCCTGACAGTAAGAGCTGTTCAACAGTGGAATGCACTGCCTCGGAGTGTGGTGGAGTCTCCTTCTTTGGAGGTTTTTAAACAAAGGTTGGATGACCATCTGTCAGGAATATTTTAATTGGGTATTCCTGCATGGCAGGGGGTTGGACTGGATGGCCCTTGTAGCCTTTTCCAACTCTATGATTCTATGAAAGGTTCACGAACAATCCAAGTAGGTGGAATGCAAGAGCTTTGGGGATTTTAAATAGCCTCATATCTCCAATCCACCAATGAGAGATAAGAGTATCAGAAGACTGTGGACTGGATTGGGTACCCTCAATGGCCCTGAATCCATTCAGAAGAACAAAGACAGTTAAAAAAAAAAAGAAAGAAAGAAAAGAAAGAAAGAAAGAAAGAAAGAAAGAAAGAAAGAAAGAAAGAAAGAAAACAAATAAAATTAGGCTCTTCATTTAAAAATATAAAAAAACTAACACTGAAAATTCCAGCCTTCCTCTGTCTGGTACAAAGCTTACAGTCCCCTCTGTAAGATAAAAACTTCTGAGCTCACTGTGTTTCCTTCTTTTATATCCTTGTCCATATTCATGGGAATGTGATTAAAATTCACTGCATGGCTGAAATCTCAGACAAACTGATGTTCTGGGCTAGACAGACTGAACCTACTTCTGCTATTGTCATCTATGGGCAAAGGCCTCAACCTGAGATGTAGAAAGCTGCTTCTGGTAGGAGCTGAATAGGTATCATTGCCTTGGATGTATCAATGATCTGAGATATACAAAGCTTTTTTATGTTTGCATATGATACTTTATAGTTAAAAGGCACCAAATTCATACCCCGCTCAACTGTCCCAGTTTGGCAAGGGCAGTCCCAATTTATCTTCTATCATCCCACATTTCCAGCTGCTTTAAAAATGTCCAAGATTCTCTCTCTCCTCCACCACCACTTCCCACTTTCCCCTTTGTCCTCATCTTAGTTCAACTGGTATAATGTTACAGGCCAGGCTGATTTGTTTGTCAACTTTGAGGCCTGGAAATATACCTATAGAGTACATATAGAGTATAACCTGTAGATTATAACTTATAAGATCCAAAATAGAAAGCAGAAAGCCTTGTATATTAGAGAACATGCGTGTTACAGACCTAGTGACAGCCCTCATTTCAGGCAGAATACCTACTGAATGGTAAGCAAGAGAACATACAGCAGGTTTGACCACTAATAGATCCCCTAGCAGGTGCAATCAAAGTGGCAGCCAGCCAAAGGCTCCAACCAGACCCAGAGTGATGTCATATCTAAGATCTCTGTTTTGATCTGATGACATAAACAAGGAACCATTAGGACCTTTGTTTAGACTGGACACTTGATAGGCTGGGCAGAGGCTAGGCAGAGACTAAGGAGATTATCAGATGGGGCTTATATTCCAGGGCAGGAATGGAACAGTGGCAAGAAAGGGGAGGCCTTTCAGATGACGTCAAGTCCCTCTGTGATGTTCCTGTCCTGCCCCCAT
The DNA here is from genome assembly GCA_030847615.1 of Gambelia wislizenii. Taxonomy (NCBI): domain Eukaryota; kingdom Metazoa; phylum Chordata; class Lepidosauria; order Squamata; family Crotaphytidae; genus Gambelia; species Gambelia wislizenii. The sequence continues at coordinate 26,334,733 of JAUMIR010000004.1, forward strand.
TCTGCTCCCAGTTCATTCTATTCATGATGAAACACCATGAATAGAACCCCTTTTCTGTTTTCTTCTGTGCCTGTCACGGAATCAGGGATGTGGGGAATGGATCCCTGTCCCTGTTCCACGATGACAGACACAGGGGAAGAGCTCCATGGCAATCACTTCCTCCCATTATCTGGAAATCAAGATACGTGGCACCCTTCTTCCCCCCCCCAGTTGCTTTTTTTAAAAAAATTATTTTTGCCATTTTTTTTCAACTTGACAGCTGGGGGTATTTTATATTTCCCTCCTGCTCGTTCCCTCGCAAGAACGAGTGGGATTGCCCCCATCCGGTCGTAAAGGCAGCCTTACGACGGCTGCATTTACGGCTGACTGGGCAAGGAGACAGGGAACCCATTCCTGGAGGGGAATGGAGGTGAGTGTGTGAACATTTACCTCCATTCCACTGCAGGAATGGGATAGGAGGTGGCAGGGCAGAAATGGGGCATTTGGCCCCGTCTGATAATGTCCTATAAGAAGCCAAGAGGAGATAGCAGTCAGATGGCTTTGTCAGTCTCCCCCATATGAAGAGAAAAGCTGCAGCATAGCCTCTAAGCCAACAATGTTGTTCATACATAATAATCAACTCAGACTCAAGGACATTAAAACTTAGAAAAGTGTAATGTGATGAATGTATGGTGGCTTACAAGCAATGCAATATAATATGATGAAAGTGCCCAGACACTGACATGTCTGTGTTTTTCCCTAAGGGGAAATATTTGTATAACTATAATTTCATGTAATAAATATTCTAAAAGTTTATCAAGGAGCCTGCTCATTTTCCCATAGGAATATCCTGAGACTGGCCCACATCGAGAAGCACAGGGGGGAGGGTGGCTAGCCTCCTGCCCGCCTGGCTGCCACCCTCTGCGGCCTTCCCGAACTGGCTGTGGAGCTTCAAAGCCCCACAGCCACTTTGGGAAGTATGGGGGGTGGATGGCTAACCCCCCTCCCACCTGGCTGCCACCCTCCCCAGCCCTACAGCCACTTCAAAACCCCACAGACACTTCGGGAAGTGCGGGCGGGGGTGCATGGATAACCGCCATGCCACCACCCTCCCCGGCCTTCCCAAAGTGGCTGTGGGGCTCGAGAGCCCCATAGCCACTAAGGGAAGCACAGGAGGTGGCAGGGGGTGGCGGCAAGGTGGGCGGGCAGGGGGAGACCTTTATATTTACATTTTTTTCACATTCGCAGGGGTTTTGAGCCCCTAACGCCCACGAATGTGGAAGGACGACTGTACTCAATTAACTCAGCAGTATGTTGTGTGTGTGAGAGAGAGCCTGAACTCCAGAGAAAATGGCCAAACAACTGCAGAGTTATGCTGAGTCATGATGGCTGAAGCCAAGGAGCTGCCAAGTCATGCTAGCCTTGGGCCCACAGCTGCAGAAAGAGGGTTACTCGATGGCACAGCATCTTCAGTGCAAGATCTGATGTAATGCACCCATGTGGTTGAGTAAGCCAATTCTCTGTAACTGTGTATATAAAAAAGCTCAGTCTAGAGCTCTTTCTCTTCTTGTGAATGCTGATGTCTGGCAAAGTCTGCTGATTGTAAATATTTGTACATGTTGCAACTGCTTGACTTTGAAGATAAAAGTTCCTCCTGTTTATTGGATGTCAACACACTCTGTGTGTGAGTATTCTTGAGAACGGGTTGCTACTAAGTCTGCTGAGGTATTTTTTGGCTTCTGCTGGGGATTGAGTGTCCTATCATCCCCTGACAGTTTTGCCCTCACAGTAGACTCAGGAGATTTTCAGACCTGCAAAAATTCATGTCTGCCGCGCGAGCAGCCTCCCGAAACTGCTGCGCGGCAAGGGTCTTCTTCGGACGACGCTGTGCCTCTTGCGAAACCGTCCGTGTCACTTCCGTGAAGCTTCGGACGGCTCGGCGCAATATTTCAATCACGGAGGTTGCCCGAGATTGAAATATGGCGCCGAGCCGTCCGAAGCTTCACGGAAGTGACACGGACGGTTTCGCAAGAGGCACAGCGTCGTCCGAAGAAGACCCTTGCCGCACAGCAGTTTCGGGAGGCTGCTCGCGCGGCAGACATGAATTTTTGCAGGTCTGAAAATCTCCTCAGACAAAAGCAAATATCACAGAAAAGCAGAATGCAATCTGTCTTAGCGTCTTTGTTCTTCCTCATTAATACCTTTTCCCATCTTGACAACAGTCTGATGATACTTGCCCACAAGTCTCCCAGTTTCCATTGGTGAAATGCTGAAAGTTAAAAAAAAAAAAACACAGAGCAGAACTCAGAGTGAGCATATTCATTGGGAATAGTGATATGAGAATCAGCCATATCTTTCCATGTGGAATTACATTGAAAAGCTAAAACATAAAAAAAAATCAGGTAATGTTTTTGCCACAACTTATTCCAGTTCAAATGAAATTGACCTCCTGTCTTGAGAAAAAGAAAAGAAAGAAGGGAAAAAATACATCTGTTAAATAGAGGCCATCTTTGATCAATACTAGAAAGCCATGACTCAATTTCTTTAAAAAGTTTGGTGACTGATATCCCCACCCCCTCCCTGCTTTTTGCAAAGACAGTCAAACAATGCAGTTTTCAATAATTCACTAAATAATCTCTAATGTCTTAAAACTTTTATGGGGCATCAGGTTTTGCAGTCAGAATGAGCCTTTTATTTTACATCTTCCAAGCCTGGGACAAATCAAAGCATTCATTATACAGCAAAACATGCTGCACGACAGACCTTTTTCTGGGGAAAGGGGTGGCAAGAAGAGAAGACTGCTTAAAGATACTTTTGAAATAGAACTAAGGGAAGTTATCTCTTTCAGAAACCTATTCAGTTCAGAGAAGACAGAATGGCAAGAAAACATTCCATCATCTGAAGGCTCATCTAACTGGCAACTAGTGCTGATTCAATCTGCTTCATTTTGGAGATTATCAGACGCTTGGGAAAAGTCCCAAAGGAGCTCACAAGAATGACGTCACTGTACTGGGAAGGGTTCCCGTTATCTCACGCATCCTCTTCCTAGTGTGCTTGTTCTGTCCTCCCTCCATGCTGAAACGACCAAAAAAAAAAACGTTGCTTTTCTGCTAATGTAAAGCAGTGCCTTTTTCATCAAATCAGCACAGAGGGAAGATGCAGCAGGTATGCCAGGAGAAGGATGTCGTGTGATACCAGGACCTGTTCCTGGTACAGTGATGTTGTTCTTGTGAGCTCTTTGGGGCTTTTGGAAGCATCTGATAATCTTCTTAATGTCCGCTTTGGGCTGCTTCTTTTCATTTCCACATCCACACACACTTTTTTTTTTAAAAAAAGAAGTAAACTGTATGGTCTAATCTTCCTTATTAATTACTGTGCTGAATGAGATCACACCTCCAATCCTCCACACAACAAGAGAGTCTTGTAGCACCTTAAAGTGAACAGGGGATCCTGTTGATCTCTCACCTCCTTTTCCACTTTCCACTACCACTCTCCCATCCATCCCACAAAGAACCTTTGCCCCCCCCCAAAAAAAAGTGGAGAGAGATCATACAATCATAGAGTTGGAAGAGACCGCAAGGGCCATTTAGTCCACCCCCCCCCACTGCCCTGCAGAAATATACAATCAAAGCAATCCTGACAGATGGCCATCCAGGTTCTGTTTAAAAACCTAAAAACATATGAACTAAAAGAGGACAGTTCATAAAAAGAGTATCCTATGCTTCGTTTTCATGTTCTTACCCAGGCATTTTCTCACTGTGGACTGCCCATTCATGCTGTAATCACGCAATTACAATGGGATGTGGTTTCGCATGAAATCAATAATGCAAACAGTGTGTTATTGATGATCTATCAATGTCTTTTCACATGAATGAGGAAGAACGCCTTTTTTGCAGCTGGAGCACAGAGTAATAACATGAAGATGACGATGTTGTGTGAAAGTGGGGCCCATGTGTGCTACCCTGATGTCATAATCCCACATTTTTGCCATGTGTGGTAATGTGCCCTTAGCCTCCCTTCAAGTACTAATCCAGATTGCCACTTAACTCAGTATTAGAGCAAAGGTGGCAAATATGCAGGTCCCATCATTTCAAACTCATGCCAATTAGTTTAGCTGCTCTATCTCGCAGATAGTTCCAAATCTCTCTCTCTCTCTCTCTTTCTCCCTCCCACTCTCCCCCCCACCACATCACCTCCAAGGGAAGCTATTCTGAATTTAAAAGCTGCCTTCCATTTTTCTTTGGGAAATGGAGGTTAAAGAAGAAATACAAATGGAAATGAAAAATAACTCTTGACTTTAATGCCTTTCATTGCTCTCCCCTCTATCTCTTGGAATATCTGGAAGAGTATGATTGCATTTCTGTACTCTGTCCCGAGAAGATGCCACTGTAGGCTGCAACTATTTACTTGCAAAGCAAAAGGAGAATTCCAGTGCTGATGAGCAGAAGCCAGGTAGCAGGAGACTAAGCTGTGGGCAGTCAGGAAGATAAACCATGTCCCCTTTCACTACCTTTAAAATGAGAAAGAAAATTAGTTCTTGATGATTTTAAAGAGCACATTAGAAATGTATCAGAGCTGGTTTGCAAGGGATTATGGGACCAAATCAAAATGCTGCTGATTATCCTGTGGTTTTGCATAGCCCACATTCTTGTTATTTGGGTCTTGGGCAGAATACTTTAGCAGGGCATCCAAAGTCAGGTAGCATGGTCTGTAGCTTGGCCTGGGTTCATGAAAGATTAGGTCTCATAGAATCTTAGAATCATAGATTGGAAGAGACCTCAAGGGCCATCCAGTCCAACCCCCGCCATGCAGGAATACACAATCAAATCATTCCTGACAGATGGCCATCCAGCCTCTGTTTAAAAACCTCCAAAGAAGGAGACTCTACCACACTATGGAGATTTTCAGACAGGCAAAAATCGCCCCTTGCCGCGCGAGCAGCCTCCCGAAACTGCTGCGCGGCAAGGGTCTTTTTCGGACGACGCTGTGCCTCTAGCGAAGCCGTCCGTGTCACTTCCGTGAAGCTTGGGACGGCTCCGCGCCATATTTCAATCACGGGCAGCTTCCGTGCTTGAAATATGGCGCGGAGCCGTCTGAAGCTTCACGGAAGTGACACGGACGGCTTCGCTAGAGGCACAGCGTCGTCCGAAAAAGACCCTTGCCGCGCAGCAGTTTCGGGAGGCTGCTCGCGCAGCAAGGGGCGATTTTTGCCTGTCTGAAAATCTCCTATGAGGCAGTGTATTCCACTTGCAAACAGCTCTTACTGTCAGGAAGTTCTTCCTAATGTTTAGGTGGAATGTCTTTTCCTGTAGTTTGAATCCATTGCTCTGTGTCCTAGTCTCTGGAGCAGCAGAGCTCATCCTCAGTATGACATCCCTTCTCTATCCTCCAGGAAGCTATGCGCTATGAGGAACAGCTTAGGGAGCTGGGAATGTTTAGTGTGGAGAAGAGAAAGTTGAGAGGGGACATGATAGCTATGTTTAAATATTTGAAGGGACAGATTTTTTCCCCAGTTCAGCTGGCAGTGTGCTCTTAAGGTATGATACAGAGATGTAAAATACGCCCTATAATGAAGAGAAGAAACTGAAATATTAACTGAGACCGTTATTGACAGACAACCGAGAAGATACCGGAGTCAGATGCAGACTGCGCTACATGGCCCTCGTCCTGTTCTGTGCTTGTATTTTGTGCATAATAACTACATTTGATCCTTTATCTTTTTTACCTTTTTATTCTTTTGTCATTTATAATTGTAGTACAATTTAGAAGTTTTTATAATTAGAGCTTAATTACGGTTTATTGTGATTTGATTGTTATTTGTACTTACTGGTCAAGGACCGAATAAACTTTTACTACTACTATGATACAGAGGTACTACAATTGTATTTCTAGGGTTGGGATGTGACATATCCTGTATATTTGGGATGTTTTCACTTCACAAAGCATTCCAGAAGAGAGCAGGAACTGACTAACATAGTTAATTGCCTCAGTTACTTCAGAACTGCAATTGACTAACATAAGTAATTGTGCCTTCAAGTCACCTGTTGATTCCTTATAGTTATGCCTTGAATTTCACAGTTTTCTTAAGCAAGGAATACTCAGAGGTGGTTCACCACTACATTCCACGGAAACATGGCCTGTAGCACCTGGTACTCCTTGGTGGGACCCCAATCCAAAGCCTAACCCTGCTTAGTTTCTAAGATCAGATTGGATCTCGTTCCTTCAGGGTATATAGGCAAACATAGGCAATTACCTCAATTCAAATAGAAAGCCATTTGCAGGGAAATGTCAATTTGGCAAGACAGTGAAATTGGCTAAAAGGCAAAAGATTTATACGATCTGAAGAGAAACCAGAGAAATTGGCTAAAAGTACTGCAATTCAATCAGGAAGCCCTTTAGTGGGTTTTGCTACACAGTGAAATTGATATAATAGCCAATTATCTTAATTCATATAGGGAACCTTTTATTTGCTGCACAAACTTTGGTTTTGCAAACATTTCAAAGATTAGCTGTCAGGATTTATACCGCTAGGCTCAGCACCGCTACAGGCATTGCAGATATGTACCTTTATGCTTATCCATTTGAGGCTTGGACAAAAGGGAAGTCTCCAGTTATTCACAGAATTGACTCAATGCAGCCCAGTTCAGTGTTTAGTTGAGTTTATGCAAGGTTGAGGGAATGAATCAGCACATGGAGGAAAAGGTGGAAAGAGAGTGTTGGATTACAACTCTGGAGACCAGGATTTGAATCCCTGCTCAGCTATGAAAACCCACTGGGTTACCTTGGGCAAGTCACACACTCTCAGCCTCAGAAAACCCTGTGATAGGTTCGCCTTAAGGTTGCCATAAATTGGAAACAACTTAAAGGTACACATAAAAAACAAAATATACAAGTAAGGATATAATCTCATGAAAACAAGAGGCATTCTGAAAATCTACACCAAGGATTCTCAATTACCAGAATTTTAAATAACCCAACTTTTGAGGAATGTGCCAAGAGCTCAATAATTTATTTGCTGGTTTGCTTTTTCAAATCTTTTTCTTTTTAAAATGTTGGGAAAATAAAATAAAAAAAAGTTTAAGACCTGTCAGTGCATTTCAAAAGCTGTTGCTTGTCAGGCACACCCTTGCTGGAAAGATGTCTGCTTCACTTATACCTGCTCATAAATGTTGTATTCTAAGCTGGAAAGTTTGCCATCAAATCTAAAACTTATGTTCATTCTTTCAAAGACTGTTAGAGGTGTTTGAACTGAAAAGAAAAAAAACACACACACCCCAAACACAGGCATTTAAAAGAGAAACTTGCTTATTCAAGGCTTATCTGCCCTGCTTGTTTCATTTCATGGCTGCATACTGTTAGCTGCTGAAACATGTTGAACTGCTCTTTTTTTTCTGGTACAGGAACCTATCTCTATTCCTTCTATATTATTTCTCCTACCAGTACCAAATTTTCTGTTAAAGTAATGCTGAGGAATACAACTACCTCATTAATTGAGGTATTAGCTAACACACATTGGAAACTGCTTAATTCAGTGTAGATGTGTAAATTGCTATTGCTTAAAACAATTTGTAAGCTGCTCTGATAGCCTTGTGACTGAAGAGTGGGGTATAAATAAACAAATAAATAAATAAATAAAATAAGACATGGCTGCATTATTGTGGCTGGCATCACCCAATATTTATTTATTTGATGGATTATATCCCTCCTCTCTCCCAAAATGGGATTCAAGGCGGCTTACAATATTTAAAAAGGATCCAACTAAAACATTAATTACAAATGTTTTAAAAGAATTAAATATGACTATTATTAAAATATAATTATAATAGTTAAGAACATAACATAGTTAAAACATAGTTTCAATCAAAAATTAAAAACATTAAAAAAAACAGCACACCAAGAGCACACACCCACTATATAACTCTAAAATTAAAATTCACAATTGGAAAGCCTGCCTAAATAAAAATATCTTCACTTGCTGGTGAAAAGTGAGCTGAGAGGGAGCCAACTGGACCTCCGTGGAAGGGAATTCCACAGCGGGAGCAGCCACGGAGAAGGATTTCTCCCATGTGCTCCTCAACCACACCCGTGAAGGTGGTGGGACTGAGAGAAAGCCCTTCCCTGCTGATCTTAACACCTGCAATCAACACATTAGAGATCTTATAAGAACACTTTGGAAGAACTTTGTGGATTTGCCATTATTGTGACCAGCTGTCTGTAGTAATTTCATTCCAGAATTTTAGCACAAGATAGATTATTGTAATCTGCTATCAATGAGTTGATGTTTCCGTGAAGCTTCGGAAGCCGCACAGCCATATTTTAATCACGGAGGTTGCCCGTGATTAAAATATGGTGCTGAGGCTTCCGAAGCTTCACGGAAGTGACACGGATGGTTTTGTGAGAGGGACGGCGGCGTCCGAAAACGACCCTCTGCCGCACAAGACCACTGTCCCTCTCCCGGAAGCTCCTCCCACATGAGCCACGGTAAAACGCGGTCTGAAAATCTCCTAGGATTCTGGGAGACCAGGGTTCAAATCCCAGGTTGTGTGGGGGAAGGGAAGGTATGGCGGCAGCAGAGTGAAAAATTGTTACAAAAGAAGGCAGGATCAATGTTTAATATCTATCCTGCCTTCAGTTCACTCTGTTTCTCAGAATAAATTGGAGAGCGCACAAGCCATTCCACAGACCCTTACTCTGCTTCTTTGCAATGCCAGGTCGGTTAAAAACAAGACCCATATTATCCATGACCTTTTACTGGATGAGGCTGCCGACCTGGCATGCTTTACGGAGACCTGGCTGGGAGAGGCCAGTGCTGCGACTTGGGCGCAGGCACTCCCGGCCGGGTACTCAGTTAGTGAGCAGGTAAGGAAAAGTGGGCGGGGGGGGAGTGGCTCTGGTTCATAAAAACAATCTAACCTTGACCAGGAAGCCTATCCGGAACACAGTCCACATCGAGTGTATGTACCAAAGCATGAAGTCCAGGGATAGCTTAGGGATTCTGTTAGTGTACCAGCCACCCCGTTGTCTAGCAGACTCCCTAACCGAGCTAACACAGCTGGTCTCAGAGTTGCTGCTGGAGTCGCCCAGACTTTTAGTTCTTGGCGACTTCAACATCCCACTCGAGACCAGCTTGCTAAATCTAACTGGCGCAGCTCGGGAGTTCATGGAATCCATGACAAACATGGGCCTATCCCAATTGGTTGTCGGGCCTACTCACTGTGCAGGTCATACCCTCGATGCGGCCTTTAGTATGGAATAGGAATATCCGTGGGCGAAGGTTGTTAAAACCTCTGCATTGTCATGGACGGATCATTTCCTGGTCAAGATGGAGCTAAGAGCCACTGTCTGCCCCACCGGGGGTGGTGGACCTATTAGAATGGTCTGCTCTCGAAGGCTAATGGAACCAATTGGATTCCAGAAAGCCTTGGAGGGTTTAATGGTTGGTAACGCCGGTGATTCTGTTGAAGTTTTGGTTAATATTTGGAACACCGACCTCACCAAGGCTATCGACACAATCGCTCCAAGCGTCCTTTACAGCCTGCTCCTAACCGTAAGCCCTGGTATTCAGAGGAGCTTAGGAAGATGAAGCGGGCTGGACAATGACTAGAGCGCACCTGGTGGAAGACTCGACTCTTATCCAACAAGACTCGTCATAGGAATTTCCTTGATTCTTATCAAGAGGCGATACGTGCAGCGCAGGTCTTTCTCCTCTGCACGTATTGCGTCTGCAGAGTCCCGTCCAGCAGAACTGTTTAGGGTGGTGGGGGAGCTGACGCAGATTCCACCTGCGCAGAACCCCTTACTTAACCCGACAACGGCCTGCTGTGATGCATTTAACATCCACCTTGCAGATAAAATCTCTCGGATTAGAGCCGACTTAGATGCCAGTGTTATGACAGAATCTTTAGACAAGGTGTCCAGCAACTCCATTGATGAAATTTTATTGGATCAGCTTCAATCTGTGAGTACCGATGACGTGGACAAGCTCCTTGGTAGAGTGAGGAAGACGACCTGTCCCCTCGATCCTTGTCCATCTTGGCTGGCCACCCAAGGGGGTGACGCATCGAGAGTACTCCTTAGGGATATTATCAATGCATCCTTCAGGGAGGGGTCTGTTCCACCCTGTCTAAAGGAAGCGGCGGTTAAGCCGCTCCTGAAAAAGCCTTCCCTGGACCCCTTGGACAGGAACAACTATAGACCAGTCTCCTTCCTGCCTTTTCTAAGCAAGGTGATTGAGAGGGCGGTCGCTTCCCAACTCCAAGCTGTCTTGGATGAAACCGATTATCTAGATCCATTTCAAACTGGCTTTAGGATGGGATATGGAGTGGAGACTGCCATGGTTGCTCTGGCTGATGACCTCTGCTTGGGGATCGACAGGGGTATGTGACCCTGTTGGTGCTCTTGGACCTCTCAGCAGCCTTCGATACAATAGATCAATCTATCCTCTTGGATCGCCTGAGGGGGTTAGGAATTGGAGGCACTGCTTTGCAGTGGTTCCGTTCCTTCCTCTCGGGAAGATCCCAGAGGGTGAGGCTCGGGGACAGTTGCTCTACCAGAATAGAGCTTAGCTGTGGCATTCCTCAGGGTGCCATCCTGTCCCCGATGCTATTTAACATCTATATGAAGCCACTGGGAGAGATCATTCGGAGGCATGGAGTGCGGTGTCATCAGTATGCTGATGACACCCAGATATACTTCTCCATGTCTCGGTCATCAGCTTTGACTTCAGATGGTGTCTCTCCTCTCAATAATTGTCTTAAAGCAGTAATGGACTGCATGAGGAAAAACAAATTGAGACTGAATCCAGACAAAACGGAGGTACTAACAGTTGCAGGCCCGAAACCAGGTCTGGGAATACAACTTCCAATCCTGGATGGAACTACACTCTTCTCCAAGGACTGTGTTCGCAGCATGGGGGTGCTCCTGGACCCAACGCTCCAGATGTCTAATCAGGTAAATGCGACAGTCAGGAGTGCCTGTTATCAACTTCGGCAGATACACCAGCTTCGCCCTTTCCTGGAAATTAGGGACCTCAAAACTGTGGTACATGCACTGGTAACCTCCCGTCTGGATTTCTGTAATGCGCTCTACATGGGGCTACCCTTGTGCTTGACTCGGAAACTTCAACTAGTTCAGAACATGGCAGCCAGGTTGATTTCTGGTGTTTCCAGAAGAGAGAATATAACACCTGTGCTAAAAGCTCTCCACTGGCTGCCTATTAGTTTCCGGGCACAGTGCAAGGTGTTGGTTATAAACTTTAAAGCCCTACATGGCTTGAGTCCAACTTATCTCTGGGACCGCCTCCTTCCGTACGACCCTCCCCGCGCACTTCGGTCCTCTGGGAGGAATCTGTTACAGCCTATGAAAACAAGGCTGTCGGTGACCTCCCAGAGGGCTTTCTCTGCTGCTGCTCCCAGATTATGGAATGGCCTGCCGGACGAGATCCATCTTATTACCACCTTAGACAGCTTTAAAAAAGCTGTCAAGACGGATCTATTCCGGCAGGCCTTTCCTGAATAACTATCCAGGCCCAAGACTAGGCTGTCCTTCTGAGCTGCAATTAGATTTTTTAACTATTGTATGTTTTAATTTTTTTCTTTCTCATTTATATATTTTAATTACTGTATGTTTTTAATCTTTTATAATTTAATATTATTCTAAGGGGTGGGTGGGCTAGGGTACTGTGTCTATGGAGTTTTATATTGTAAGCCACCCCGATTGCATTGCAGAGGGGTGGGATAGAAATAAAATTTTATGAACCGACGCCTCATCTATAGATTTTTTTAAATTCTCTAATTTCAGCTCTAATCTCTTGTTTTATTAATGCCTTTAAATCTCTCATTTCTTTTCTCAATTCTTTTGCTTCATTTTTCAAATCTTGACCTATTCTTTTTATCTCCTCTAGAAGTACCATTTTGATCCACTATTTTTACTGGAGCCTCCAAAGAGGGTCTTCTTGTAAATTGTAAAGTAGCCTGTTCCGTTCTCTTTCTAGTCATTCTTGACATTTTCTATTTTTAGTTCTCTTTCTTATATAATTAACCCCAAATTTAACCCCTTCTAATCCTTTATAAATTTCTACTTTCTTCCCCCCTTCTTTTCTTAACTCGACTTTCTTTTCTTCCAGCTTATATCAATCAACACATTATAACTTTTGTACTTCTAGATACTTCTAACCACTTTTCCAAGCACTATGTCCACTTTATCAAAACATTTTGTTTCTGTTCACTCATCCTTACCATCTTAACTATTTATGCATACCATATAACACTTTTCACAAGGTCAATTCTTACAAATAAATTATAACAAATTAATTATAACACAATTCAATACCCACTGCTTGCCCTTCCGCTTTCAATTAATTCATTCCAAAATCCCCCCTCCCAGTTAAACTGAAAATGAACACAAAAATCAAACATTTAATAGTCCAACCAGTGTACAATTAATTAGCAGTTAACAATTTATCCCAATATGACTCAATTTATATCATCCATCATACCCCCTTTATATCAAATGTATCAATATCAGAATATATCGTAATATATTTGTCACTTTCAGAATTGTTTTATATCAATTAATTATCTATATATTAATCAATATTTCAATCATCCACCATTAAATCACCATAAAGTTTATCTCTATTTATCAATTATTAATAATTAATTAATTAACTTTCTTTGTCACACCATTCGCTTCCCACTTCCAATTCCGCCTCTTTCGCCTCTATGGACTCGATGATTTAAAGTTCTGATGGTCTACAATTCAATTTCTATTCCTGGACATTTCTTTCTTTCATTCTTTCTTTCACAGTCTTTGTATTAATTCTTTTAAATCCCCTTCTGACTTCTTCCTGTTTATCACCTCGTTGATTAGTTTTCCTTATACTCTATAAAATTTGTCTCTATGTTCAATTTCTTGGAACCTTTTACAACCTCTTGTTATCCTTTACAACTTTACATGCTTTACGGTTATGCAGATTCCCGAACTTTCTCTATTTCATGAGTCAGCGGAGAAGCTACCAGGTTTAAAGGCACAGGCTTCTTTCTTTTTCCAAAAGTGAGTACATGCAATATTTTCTTCCCGTTCAAATTCAATCCATTCAGTCCATTAAGTTCTTGAAATAAACCATTTATATAGCAAACGGTTCTTCCCTTTATTCTTTAGACTTTCAAAATTAATTTTAAGTTTTTATAACTAGTTTGTCCGAATTCTCTTCCCCCTCTGCACCTCCTCTGGTTCCGCTTTTCCTTCGTTCTTTATAGGGAGATAAACATCTTACTGCCAAACTTTCTCCTGCTTTGTTGATATGTTTATTCCACCTGCTTCAATTTCTAAAGGCTGTTGATATGTCCCCTCTCCATTGACGCCCCCTTGTCGTGGGAGAGAGGCTTGCGTACCCTAATGATGTTTTGAGCTATGCTGGCGGTGGCATAATAGCCACCGGTAGGGTCTCCCATGCCAGACAGGTCAAAACCGAAGGGTCTGACAAAGAGCGTCAAAGGGCAGGATGGGCTCTCTAGCCTTATGGCAACCGTCCTAGGAGAAGGAAAACTCTAATCCCAAACCCGGGCAGATGGTGCTCGTCCAACCCTGTAAGGTCAACCATCTAAGAGAAGGAAACTCTAATCAAACCTACGGCCCGAGGACCTCGCTGCCACGTCCATGCTTGCAAGGCCACGGCAGATGAATCTCTGGTTTAAAGGGTGAGGCCAGTTCTGTGCACGCTGCGCTCCACCAGAAAAATCCATTGCACAGGCTCGAAGGACTCGAAGTCGTGATATGTCCTGAGAAAGGATATTAAACCTGCAGGCTAAGCCGTAATTTTTAAAAAATCAACGGCGAGGTTTTTGCCATAAAATGGCTCCGTGGTCATGGTAGCATTGGCTCTCGGCTCCTTTAGGTCCCTTAACTCAAATATTGAAGTATCAGGGAAACCTAGCCCGAGCCTATTTGAGCCCCCTTCATCCCCCTCGTTCCTTGTGGGAGTAAATATTCGGCCAAACCTGACCCTTCGCCACACCACGGGAGTTACTTTTCCAAGGCTCAGGAGCTTTTCGGAAAAGCCTCACCACCTCGCCATATGTCGACCGGAAGCTCCCTTAATGTGCACTTCTAAAGGTACTGCAAGATGCTGACTTTTTTGCTTTGAGGTGAATTTAAGTCCACTGTTTATAGAAACCATTCACGAGGTAACTTAAATAAGTGAACTAGGAAACTCCATTCCTTAATTATCTGTCAAGTGTCTACTTGTAGGTAATACCCTAACTCAGACAAAGATATGGCTATTAAATAGAACACTTGTTATTTGAATTATCCTGTATCTGACTCAGTGAATGAGGACAACCAGTATTGCATGTGAGTAGGACAGAGGACTACATGTGAGTAGGATGAAATATTTTAAAGAAAAGAGAATACCTATCCAGTATTGCACATGAGTAGAACAGAGGACTACAGGTGAGTAGGATGTGAGATTTTAAAGAAAAGATGATAGATCCAATTGTTCATTTAACCCATAGGTTTTAATGATTTTAGTCTGTAAATCCAAAATGATTCTCTTTGTGATAATCTCATAGCTATATTATAATAATTATACTGAACTGGTTCAACTACTTCAATAATGAAGACTCTAAGAGATTCTGGTGAATGTTTTGCCTCTGTAAAATGTTCAACTAAGGGGATTTCTAAATTATTTCTAATCCTACTCTTATGTTCAGAGATCCTCTGATGAATATGTCTCAAACTCTGTCCTACATAAAGTTTGTTACATGGGCAAGATATTACATAAACCACATTTTTAGTGCTACAATTTGAAAATTGCTTTAGAGTATACCATTCGTGAGTCTGTGGATGAGTGAACACTTTTATATTGAGTGACTGGTGACAACACAGACAATGCTCACATTTGAAATGTCCTGTCAGATTTGCTTTTCTGTTTCTCTTTATTAAATCTGTATGAACAAGAATGTCTGTAATATTTTTAGTTCTTCTAAACAAAATGAAGCTTGCTTTGTCAAGTAACATCAAAGAAAACTGGTATAAGATGTTTTTTAGGTGGCACCTCTTGCCAGATAAGCTATCAAAAATGTATAAAAATGTAAAAAATGATTGCTGGAAATGTAAACATACAACTGGTACTTTCTTTCATCTCTGGTGGACCTGTGAAAAAGCCAAAAGGTTTTGGACTCAAGTTCAGAAAGTAATTAGTGAAGTACTGAAGAATGGCATCCCGTTAATTCCAGAATTATACTTATTGGGAATGCATGAAGAAAAGTTAGATAAAGGACAAGAGAGAACAATACTTCAACTGTTGGCAGCAGCGAGAATATCTTATGCCTCATTGTGGAAAAATCCAGACATCCCTACCGTAGATCTATGGCTAATTAAAGCATATGAAATGGTAACAATGGACAAATTGACATTACTATTAAAAGGTAAGTATGTTGAAGAACATTGGGAAGCATGGAAAGGATTTTCTGAGTATCTTGAGGAAAGATGGGGGGATTATGCTGCAATCCCTAGATAAATATACAAGGTATCATCTAAAGGTTAAGTTTAATTTCTTTTTTCTTTTCTTTTTTTTAAGCAGTAATCAATACAGGTAAGAAGCGGCAATACTTCAGTCCCTCACAATCTGTGTAGAACTATTGTGAGAAAGTGATTAATGGCTATTAAGATTTATCATGTACTACACAACTATTAAAGTAAGGTTAAATAACGAGAGGATAGAAATACGGACATTAACCTGTTGAAATTGACAATTAAGATAGATATATAATTCAGGATACAGTAAGATATATGAATTATTCATGAGTAAGCTGGAGAGGAAGTTGGATAATTGTACGATTGAGCAAAATGTATGGATATGTACGATAAGATGAAGAGGATGTATGGATTATATGTATGGTGTTATTTTATTATTGAATTGGTTAAAAAATAAAAGATAAAAAAAATATTTTTAGTTCTTCTCAATGCTACCAGGGGAGGTTCTGAACATCCTGGAATATTGTTAATCAAATGCCAATGATGATGTATGATTTGTTTAATATTATGTGCTGTGTGGTTGAAATCTATGGGACATATAATCCTTGTTTCTATTAATAGTTCTTTTGATGTAAAAAGAGAGGAACAATCTCTTGCATCTGTTTTATGCCTAGCATTTGATATGACTTTCCGTGGATATTGTCTGTCAATTAATGCTTGCTGGTATTGGTTTCCTACATCATGGTACTGGGATAGATTTGTTGCATTTCTTTTGAACCTGAGAAATTGGGAGTAAGGTAAATTATTTTTAAGTCTCCTTGGGTAGCGGCTTGTATAATGAAGTAAGGTGTTGCGATCTGTAGGTTTCCTAAAATTACATATTTTAATAGTATTATTCTCTATGTATACTAACACATCAAGAAATGATTTTTTTTCTGTGTGATAATGGCAAGTAAATTTTATGTGAGAAATGATTGCATTTAGCCACATAAAAAATTCTTCTACTTTATTAATGTCTGTGAACAAAATAAAAATATCGTAGATATATCTGTAATATAATGCTATATCTTTGTAGTATAGGTTACTTGTGGGATTAGTAATGTATTTTATTTTTCAAAATCAGTCATATACAAATTTGCTATGCTGGGGGTGGCGGCTGAGCCCATAATAGTACCCTCCTGTTGTGATTTCCTTGCTCCAGAGACTAGCACACGGAGCAATGGATGCAAACTCCAGGAACAGAGATTCCACCTCAACATTAGGAGGAACTTTCTAACAGTAAGAGCTGTTCGGCAGTGGAACACACTCCCTTGGAGCGTGGTGGGGTCTCCTTCCTTGGAGGTCTTTAAACAGAGGCTGGATGGCCATCTGTCGGGGATGCTTTGATTGTGATTTCCTGCGTGGCAGGGGGGTTGGACTGGATGGCCCTTGTGGTCTCTTCCAACTCTGCAATTCTATGATTCTATGATTCTCTCATTTCCCTCCCCCTGTTTTAAAGACAAAAATCCCAAAATGTGGTAACCTATCCATGAGAATTGCTCCAGGCCCTTGAGCATTTTGGATTTCCAATTTCAAATCATCTGCAATCTTACAATATAGCAATAGCAATAGCACTTCTATTTCTATACCACTTAGTGCCAAAGCACTCCCTAAGCAGTTTACAATGTGTTAGCTAATTGCTCCCAACAAGCTGGGTACCATACTTATTTTATCGACCTATGGAAGGATGGAAAGCTGAGTCAATCTTGGAGCCCTGTAGGATCAAACTTAACAACATTGTGGCTGCAGTACTGGCATTTAACCACTGCACCACCACAAACAACTGCCCATATAAGAAAGCCAGTTCCAAAGTGCCTGTCACATTTCAAAGTGACCAGGAGACACATTCCAAGGCAGGGCTACGCAGCTGAACAGGAAAGATTTTCAAATAAGAGCAGGCTTGAGTATCAGAAAGCAGCTGTCATGGGGCATTTTCCTAAAGGGAAAGTATGGGAACTCAGAATTTTACAAGCAATAGGTAATATCCCTGGTAATTTGAGACACTTAGGAATATATATATATATAAATGATATGAAAATGGAACGTTGTTGAACACATTCAAGAGAATTGTTTGATTGTGAAACTTGCAGGGAAGAAGAAGATCTGAGCTTCTCTCTGTGTGTTTTCTTTTCATTCCAATTCTTCTTTTAAAAGAATGCATATTTACTTCCAAGTTATATTTAATTTACCTGTATTCAGAAACAGCAGGGGAGAGGAGGAAAAGAGAAAGGTAGGAATGCTTCAAAAGCTATGTCAGGGAAAGATGAATGCTTGATTTTTTTGATGCAAGATAAAAGACCAGGATTTTGCATTTACTTTGTTAATTATAAATACAATGAGCAAAGGAGATGGAAATATTTAATTATTTCGTTTCTTCCAGAAGTACGTGATGCATATCTTAAATTATAGCCTTTGGAGTGGGTTGAAATCCTGTTAAGCAGATAGACTCTAATATAGTCATTGGAGAAGGGAAATCTTCTGGTGAGCATCCTGCTTTTTTTAAAAAAAGAGTTGCAAATCTACAATACAAATTTGGATGTCATTATTATTCAGTGGAGTTTGGCTTCTTTAAAAGCAGTAAATATCAGGGGACGCCTAGGGGTCAGTTACATGGCAGAATAAATCCACTAAGTCTTTGCAAAGAGTCCTAATAGTTCACATGTCTTTTGGATCAAAGTCACCTTATTCAGAAGGATGGGGGCAAAAAACAAAACAAACAAACAAAAAACAACAACCCCATAAGCCACTTGGTATCAGCTTTCGTTTCTTTCCCCGACTTTTTTGATAAAGTTTGTGAAAATTTGCACAATCGGTTGTGTGAACTACCAATGCACAAAAGGCTGTGGGAACTACCAGCAATCTTCCTGAAACAACGATGGCACAGCTGAGCCGCAATTGGTTGGACCAACTGCGGAGGGGGAGACTTGCAAGAGATGGAAGGAGCCTCAAACAAAAAGATCCAGCCACTGATGTTATACCAGTGCGATCGCCATCCCAATCGCCGAGCCGTCTGCCTCCCAGCTTGCTTGAGTGCTGTGGCTGATGGATCCCCCATAGCTATTATAACTGTTCCTCTGTGTGTACGTGTGCATGTATGTGTGTGTGTGAGAGAGTGAGTAGCGATCTGCTCTGCCAGCCGTTTGCTCCCTCCCCCTGCTGTGATTGTGTTTGTGTGTGTGTGTGAGAGAGGGGGGGGTAGCAGTCTGCTCCTCTGGCCATTACATGTTGCAGTGGGTGAGGGGAAGGGGGCTTGAGGGAAGGAGGGCAAAGGGGGATCCTGCAACTCCATTGCTTCTGGCAGCTGGGTGATCAACCCCCCCACCCCCCCAAGACCATCCTTCACCTGGGAATCTAGCCTTCTTTCCTTACCTCCTTTTGTCATTATTCCTCTCCCCCCATGGTCTCCCTTCTTTTTTGGTTGTTTGCATATCTCTCCCCCCACCCACCCAGCGATCGGGTGCTCTGGTGGCCACTCCCCCACCTTCACCTGTGTGAACTACAAAACAGAAAACTTACCGGATCAACCAGTTTTGCACTAAATCATGTAAACTACATGGCACTGGTGCAAAAATGCGCCAATGTGCAAACTATCACAATTAAAACTGCCGTGTAATTGAGCCCCTAGGTTTGGAGAGGTAGTGCATGTTATGGGAGACATGCAGCAATGACATCCAAATGTCATTGCAACACTGAGTTCTAGCATTGGCAGTTCAGGGTCAACTCAGGCCCTGAGGTTTTAGGGCAAAAACATGAGGCCTTGGGATGGCCCCTGGTGATGTCCTTAACTGTTAACACATTAAGAATCAACCACAGCTTCTCACAGCTTGTTATTCAAACACACACATGCATACACAGACACAAAGAGAACCTATTTTCCTGTTTGGAAATTAAGAAAGAAATTGTAGCTAAAAGGTCTGTTCCGAGAGCAAGGTGAAATGAGGGGTTTATTTCATCTCACTTATTTTAAAAGAGGAAGAAGGAAAATGTAAGCTAGCCAATATGTCTCTAGGAAGAAGGTGGATGCAGAGCAGAAGGTGAGCCCTTGCACCACATTGACTAGGAGAAAAAGAGGAAGCTAATTCATAGATCTCCTGGAGAGTCCTTGCAAGTTGCTGCATGGAGGAATGGAGCCTTGCAAATTGTAGCAAGGTGATGCTATACTAGATGAACTGGAGATTTTCACAGAGTTCTTTCCTCTTGCCAAGAGCTAAACCCACCAGAACTTGAGAATTTGCCCCCTGTGTCCTGCCTAGAGATGACCCATAAAAACTGGGGATCAGGCAACCCTATTGATTTTCTTAACATGCAACATAATACCTCGTGTTTTGGCATAATGGCCTGTCAAACTAATCTCTACTGCTTTTTCCTCTGGGTTTTCACCAGTGATGGTGGTTTAGGCTACAATCATATGCACACTTACATGAAGGGATGTGCTCTTGAAATAAGTGGAACTTATTTCTGAATATATCCTGAATAAATGTGCATAGCATTATATTCCACACAGGGCCAGCTCAAGATGTTCTGCTGCCGGTGGCAAAGAACAAGGTGGATCCCACTCATATTCAATTTACAAAACCCAGCTAGATCAACGGTTGATTTTTTGTTCAACACCAGTGAACAAAAATTTGTCTGTCATCTTCCTCTGCAATTCAAGCACCAGGTTAGCTGAAAGTGGGGAAGGCAGGGCAAGCTCTGTGGCATAGACTCTCTCCTCCACTACTCCTCGTTGCTGTGCTTCAACATCAGTCACTTGAGCAAATAACTTCAGTTTCCCTACTGCTGGAACCAACATTAACTTTACATACAATGTTTGTATTAGCTATAGGATCATAGAAGTTGAAAAGGACCTCCAGGATCATCTGGATCAACCACCTGCCAATGTAGGAATCCTCAGCTAAAATGTTCCTGAAACTTGGCCATACAACTTCTGTTAGAAGCTTCCAATGAAGGTGAATCCACTAACCTCTGAGGTGGTCTGTTCCGTGGTCAAAAAGCTCTTCCCTTCAGTAAGTTCTTCCTGTTTAGTCAGAATCTCCTTTTTCATAATTTGAATCTGTTGGTTCAGGCCCCATCCTTTGGAACATCACAAAACAAACTCATTCTATTTTTTTTTTTTTTACATGACAGCCCTTTGGCTATTTAAAGATCACTTCATATCACCTCTCAGTCTTCCCCAGGGTAAACATACCCACTCCTTCTACAGTTCCTCACAGGGCTGTATTTACACCTGCCACCATTTTGTTGTTATTCATTGCATTTTCTTATTGTAATTTAAAATTACTTTTGGACTCTTTGGAAATTATATCTGATCCAGAAATGAAACCGATAAACAAACACACACTTTGCCCTGCCAGTTTCAGGTAATGATGCAGTGTAGAGCCAATAAAATATACATCATAACACAGCATAATGAACCATGTTTGTGTTTCTCTTTGAAGATGGAAATGTGGGGGAGATATCACTTGGATTATAGACTATTAAAGCAAGTCTAAAGCTGGTGTTCAAGGTATGTTAGGCTTCTCTATGACTTTATCCTTTTGCAAAGGTGAGAGACCTATTGAATGGTCTGTCCATGGAGGCTTATGGATTCCAAGGGAGTAGCAAGGATGCCAAGGGCTATTCCAGCTGGTATGGTTGGTGTTTCTTTCAACCCCATAGTTGTTATCTGGAATGATTATTTAGGCAGACAAAATGGCTCACTGGTATACACTTAAGGATTGCAAATGAAGCCAGAGGGATGGTGGATGAAGTATCTGTAATATTTGCAACAGATCCAGGATCTCCTGAACTAGGTATAGAAACTCCAACATAGGTTTTCTGTGGTTTGTCTGGGATATGTCCAGAGGAGGGTGACCAAAATGGTGGGAGGTCTGGAAGCCATGTCCTATGAGGAGTGGCTTAGGGAACTGGGCATGTTTAGTCTGGAGAAGAGAAGGTTGAGAGGTGATATGATAGCCATGTTTAAATATGTGAAGCGATGTCATACTGAGGATAGGACAAACTTGTTTTCTGCTGCTCCAGAGACTAGGTCATGGAACAATAGGTTCAAACTACAAGAAAAGAGATTCCACCTAAACATTAGGAAGAACTTCCTGACAGTAAGAGCTGTTCGGAAGTGGAATACACTGCCTCGGAGTGTGGTGGAATCTCCTTTGGAGATTTTTAAGCAGAGACTGGATGGCTATCTGTTGGGAATGATTTGATTGTGTATTCCTGCATGGCAGGGGGTTGGACTGGATGGCCCTTGTGGTCTCTTCCAATTCTATGATAAGGCTAGAACAGTTGGTCTGTGGCCTGGAAAGGGGAGGAACTACATAACAAAGCCTGCATCTTTTAAGCATCTAAAGAGTCTTTTAACTGAAAACTCACTGTCTAAACACAACATTGAGGATGAAGGTGATACTGAACCCCAACACAAAACAGAGGGGGAAGAAAACAAAACTAAAAGGATAGAATCTAATAGTTATTCAAACTACCCGAGAGAAAGAATGAAAGAGACAGAAATCCATCTTAGCAAACTGAAACAGAGACAACTCAACAAATGTTCACAGTAGGCTTCGGCAGTGCATTAAAACTCATGGCAAGTCTTCCCAGCTTAAGTTAGACTACACAGAGGTGAATTTCAATGTTGTTTGGTAAAGCTTTGTCAGATAGTGCAGTGACTTTTTCAATTTGGCCTTTGGAAGAGATTTAGTAGATGCATTGGTAGTATATTTGGAAGAATTTACAAGAAAATTTGAGGGGAAAGTCTCTTGCACACATCTTAGGGTGCATCTACACTGTAGAAATAATGCAGTTTGATACACCTTTAAGAGCTGTAGTTCTATCCTATAAAACCATGGGCTTCAAATGAGAAGGTATTCTCTGCCAAAGTGTGCTGGTGCCTAACAAAATTACAATCCAAGGATTTTGTAGGATGGAGCCACAGCAGTTAAAGTGGTTTTAAACTGCACAGTGTAGATGCACACTTAATAGGGACTTTCTAATTAATGCTGTGTTATCAATTAAGATGTCTTTTCTTTTACAGGCTTATAAAAAATCCTTGCACATTCTTACCCATTTCCTTCTCCATTACTATTGTGCAATACGAGGCCTGACAACCTGTCCCATCCTTATTTCAGTCCAAGTCAAGAGGGAAACATTGGATAACTATTCCCATGTTTGTCTTTTTAAAAATCTGGAAACATAGGAAGACATGAAGGTTGTAGAGAGCATTCTTGGCTATGGGGTAGAAACTCAAAAACTCTGAACCACAGTCAGAAGAAATCCACTAAAATTATCTTCCTGCAATGGAAAGTTTTTTGATTGCTAATTCTTCTTGAAACCAAACAGAAAGAGTAGTTAAAAGAATAGAGGGATGTAAGAGCATAAGAGCATAAAAGTATAAGAAGATTCATGCTGGGGTGGACCAAAGGCTTATTTAATCTCACTTTCTTTTCACAGAGTGACCAACAAATTTGCTATGGGAACCCTGCAAGCAAGACATGAAAGCAACAGCATCCCACCTTTCATGCTTTCCAGCAACTCATATAAAGAGACATGCCAGTTTTGGTACTGGAGGAAACTAATAACCTTTGCTTGACAGAGACTTCAAAAATCCATTTAGTCCCCTTTTTGAAACCATCTAAGTTGGCAACCATTGCTACATCTACTGACAGTGAGTTCCATAGCTGACCTATGCTTGAAGGAATACTTCATTTTTCACACCACTAACAATTGATGCTGCATGTTACAAAGGAGGTGCCAGAAATAATGCCTGAGAAAATTTTGAGCTGGTAACCTAAAGGATGACGAGCAGGAATTTAGCCTGCACAGCAGCACTGAATGCTGGCTAAAGAAGCAAACTAGAGGGAAATCAATCATAGTAGCCAGCCAAGAAAGTGTTTTTGTCCCCAATATGCCAAATGATTCAGTTAATACTCTGACATAGATCACACATCCTCAGCATTGGACAATGCAGTAACCTTCTTGCTGGTTAATGATCATGTATAAACTTGCTTACTCTCCGCCTATGCCTTGCCTCATCCTCAGTTATTCAGGCACTAGGTCTGACATGGAGTTGCCATCTTCAGTGGCTTCTTGTAAACACAACTGTTTGTATATGATGACCAGATTATTATTATTTTGTCTTCACAGAAGAAGAGCAAACATTGCATATACTGGCTGTAAAGTTAATGAAAAAGTATCATTACAGTCAGCCCTCTGTATCCATGGATTTTTTATCCATGGATTCAACCAACCATGGCTTGAAAATACCCCCACCCAAAAAAAAATCTGAAAAAGCAAACCTTGCTGTTCACCATTTTATATAAGGGATGCCATTTTACTATGTCATTGGACAGAATGGGACTTGAACATCCATGGATTTTGAATTGGATAGAATGGGACTTGAGCATCCATGGACCAAACACCTGTGGGTACAAAGGGCCTACTATACTTTACACTGAAAGGCAAGCAACAAACAGTAAAAAACAAAAGTCAAAAAACAAATCACCAAAAGCAATCCCTGACTCCTATGTTAATTAAGTTTAAACTGAAAGGGGGACATTTAGCTACATTGATTCTAACTTGACATTTAAATTTAATGGACAGGATCCTGTTTCAGTTAACTAAGTAATTTCTCTTGTCCCGATCTCCCCCTACCTCCCCGCCCCCCCATAAAGAATCTTGATGGAAATGTCATTCACACAAGCTCTAGGTACTGGCAGAATGGTGCTCCTTCTTCCCATGCAGCTGATGCCCAGTAATGTAGTTGTGGGAAAGTTATGATTGTGGCAATAACATCACAATCATGCCTAAGTAGCAATCATGAATATGGAGCAGTTACCAAGACTTACTCATCTGTAACTGTTTTGTATTCATGCTCACTAATTAGTCACAATTGTGACATTATTGCCATAATTGTAACTCCCCACCCAGATCTACTATACCAGGCATCAGCTGCATGGGGAGAATTGTGCTGGTGATTGGGCATGGGTGAATGGTGATTTTATCAGGTTTGAAGTGGCTAAGCCAGGTGAGGTTACTTAGTTAAGTATACTTAACTACTACTACCACTACTACTTATCATTAGGGACTCAAAGCAGCTTGCAACACTTTAAAAAGACATCATTAAAAGCCCACAAGATGCAAAAGTTAAAACAAGCTTAAACAGTAAATAAAATAAAATAAAATCAGATTAAAACATGCATCATTAACACACACACACCAGTACAATAAGTAGCAATATCCAGCATGTTGCATGAGACATATATAGTCAGTCACTCATCGAATGCCAGTTTAAATAGAAAAGTCCTTACTTGTCTGCAAAAAGAAAGTACCGTATATTCCGGCGTATAAGACAACTTTTGAGCACTCGAAAATGCCCTCCAAAATTGAGGGTCAGCTTATACTCCGGATATACTTTTGCTTCGCCTGCCTACCTATCTCCTGCCTCTTCGCAAACAGAGTGAAGAGGCAGGAGATGGGGCAGGGGGGGTGAATCAAAATGTTTAGCAGTTCATTCGCCCCCCTCCTCTGCCTTCTCCCCCTTTGGGGAGCAATGGAAGACAGAGGAGGGGGGGCGAACGTTACGGTTTGCCATGGCCGCCACTCAATCGCCTCTGCAGTGGCCAAGGCAAACTGCTAGATTTGCCCTTTCTGCCCACCTGCCTTGAAGGTGGGGGGAAAGGGCAAAAATGCCCCGTTTTGCTCCGCGACCCCGATCCCTCCTTCTGGGCTCCCTTCCGAAGGGAGCCAAGGCAGGGCAAGCGGGGTTGCTGAGCCAAACCGCTACATTTGCTCCCTCTCCCCTCCTTCAAGGAAGGTGGGAAGAAAGGGCGAAAATGCCCCGTTTGGCTCCGCAGCCCCGATCGCTGCTTCTGGGCTCCCTTCGGAAGGGATCCCAGAAGGAGGGATCAGGGCTGCAGAGCCAAATGGGGCATCTTCACTCCTTCAAGGAAGGTGGGGAGAGGGAGAGAATCTAGGGGTTTGGCTCCGCAGCCCCATGTCCTCCTTCTGGGCTCCCTCTGGAAGGGAGCCCAGAAGGAGGGATCGGGGCTACAGAGCCAAATGGGGCATTTTCGACCCTTCTCCCCACATTCCTTGAAGGTGGGGAGAGGGGGAGAATCTAGGGTTTGGCTCCACAGCCCTGATCCCTCCTTCTGGGCTCCCAGAATCTTCGCCCCTTCTCCCCACCTTCAAGGAAGGTGGGGAGAGGGGGCGAATCTAGGGGTTTGCCGTGGCCTCCCCGTTTCCCCCACCTTGGTCCCCTTTGGAAGAGCCAAGATGGAGGAAAGGGGGATGCTGAGGCAAACTGGGCATTTTCACCCCTTTCCTCCACCTTCGAGTCAAGTTTGACTGGAAGGTTGAAGAGAGGGGCGAATGTTGGGGCTGGCTGGCTGGCTGGCTGGCTGGGAGAGCCCTGCCCGCGGATCCTGTTCACTTTCCTCGTGAGTTGGGAAACAAAGAGGATCAGCTGGCAAGGCTCCCCCAGCCAGTCAGCCAGCCAGTCAGCCCTATATGCTGGAATATAGGGTTCCTGTCCAATTTCTCTGGGAAGGAAATTCCAGAGCGTGGGGCAGCCACTGAGAAGTTCTTCTTTCATGTTCCCACTAGATGTACTTCTGGGGTTGGCGGTACAGAGAGAAGAGCCTCCCCAGCAGTTCTCAAAGCATGGGCTGATTCATAAGGTAGAATATGATCCTTCAAATAACCTGCACCTGAGCTGTGTAGGGCTTTAAAAATCATAACAAGCATTTTAGAATTGTGTCTGGAAATGGACTGGCAGCCAGTGAACCTGTTGCAACAAGGGAGTTGTGTGTTCCCTGTAGCCAGGCCCAGTTAGAAATCTGGATGTGGCTCTTTGGACCAGATGAAGTTTCCAAACACTCTTCAGAGGTATCCCCCATGTAGAGAACATTACACTAATACAGTAGCTGATACAGAGTCCAGGGTATATTATGTTTTTATTTTTTATTGGATTTATATCCCACCTTTCCCCCAAGATGGGATTCAAGATGGCTTACAATAATTTAAAAAAAATACAACTAAAACATTACAAAAGTTAAGAAAGTATTAAATGGTTACCATCATTAAAATATAATAATTAAAATACATCAAAGATTGAAAACATAATATTGATTGAAAATACAAATATTAAAATCAGCACACCAGTTAAAATTCACATTCCAAACACCTGCTTAGATAAAAAAATATCTTCATCTGCTGACAAAAAAGAGAGCAGGGAGGGGGCCAACTGGACCTCCCACAGTCTGGGAGGAACCACGGAGAAGGCTGTCTCCCGAGTCCTCAGTATATGTGCCTGCGAAGATGGTGGAACTGAGAGAAAGCCCTCCCCTGTGGATCTTAATACTCAGGCTGGGTTATAAAGTGAGATATGGTCTTTCAGGCAGTCAGAAATATTACTTCACTAAAAAAACTTACCAGGATGCAGAAGGGAAATCCTATTTATTATTTCTTTTATCCACTCCACCCCCACCCCTGTTTTGACCTTATGGAACAGTCAAAAGTGCACATTTTTGTGACATCTTGGCTATTCTTAGTAAAAGATATTAATTAAGCCTGATTTTGTTCAAGTTTGCTGTTGTTGTTGTGTGCCTTCAAGACATTTCGGATTTATGGCAACTCTAAGGAGATCCTATAATGGCATTTTCTTGGCAGAGTTTGTTTAGAGGGGTTTTGCGCCCTTGGCTTCTTTTGAGGCTGAGAGACTGTGACTTGCCCAAGGTCACCCAGTGGGTTTCCATGGCTGATCAGGGATTCAAACCTTTGTCTACCAGTGTCCTACTTCAATGCTCAAACCACTGCACCATGCTGGCTCTCATTGTTCAAGTACCACATGGCTATTTCTGATGTTAATTTGCCCAGGTAAATACTTCCACTGCTTTTACTTTTTTTCTCCCCACCCTCGTTCTTTAGATCAAATAGTCAAAAAAGTTTCCAGTGGAAGAATTTTCTATATTTTCCCCTGCCACATTGCCTGGCTGGCATATGGCCCTACTGAACTAAGCCACAAAGATGTTTCATATCAATTTTGCATAAAGATGCCTACATTTTTTTCCTACACAGTGGCAGCCTCTCTAGCTTTGTATCTAATATTTTTCTTGTCAAGAGGTGTGGCCTGAGTGTGTTTCTGTTCAAAGAAAAGAGAAGAAAAAGGAACAAGAATGAATGAAAGACTGGAGATGCAACTTGTCAAGATCAGAACAGCAGACACAAAGCTCAAAGCAAATTTTGAATTTTATTGGGCCCTATTTTGCTTTCTGATGTTCTGGGAAAAAAAGAATTACGTGCTGTGTGTAAGTTTAGAACAAAATCCCTAGAGAGAAAAGGTTTTCTGCTTGTAACTAGAGAATGGAGGGAATCATAGATCATAGAATTGGAGAGTTGTAAGACCACGAGGGCCATCCAGTCCAACACACAGCCATGCAGGATATCATGATCAAAGCATCCCTGACAGATGGCCATCTAGCCTCTGTTTAAAGACCTCCATGGAAGGAGACCCCACCATGCTCCGAGGGAGTGTGTTCCACTGCCAAACAGCTCTTACTGTCAAAACGTTCCTCCTAATGTTGAGGTGGAATCTCTGTTCCTGGAGCTTGCATCCATTGCTCCATGTTCCAGTCTCTGGAGCAGCAGAAAACAAGCCTGCTTCATCCTCAACGTGACACCCCTTCAAATACTTAAACAGGGTTATCATATAGCCCCTTAGCTGTCTTTTTTTCAGGCTAAACATACCCAGCTCCCTAAGTCACTCCTCATAAGGCATGGTATCCAGACCTTTCACCATTTTAGTCACCCTTCTCTGGACACCCTCCAATTTGTCAATATCCTTTTTGAATTGTGGTGCCCAGAACTGGACACAGTATTCTAGGTGAGGCCTGACCAAGGCAGAATAGAGCAGCACTATTACTTCTCTTGATCTAGACACCAAAAAAACCCTTTTTATTGTTCTTAACCTCTCTAGCAAGCCTAAGTTCATTCTGCAATTTAGCTTTTCTGACTTTACTCCTACATGTGTTCGCAATCTGTTTGAATTCTTCTTTGGTGATTCCCCCCCCCTTTATATTTCCTATACATGTTCCATCTAAAACTTAGCTCCATTGAAAGTTAGTCATCCATCCTGGTTTTTTGAGACACCTCCCATTTTTCTTCATCAATGGTTGTGTTTGAAATTGTACCTTCAGTATTTCCCTTTTGAGAAAGTTACATCCGTCTTGAGGTCTCTTCTCTTTTAATATTCCTGACGATGGGATCACCCCCAGTATTTCCCTGAGTTTATTGAAATCTGCTCTCCTAAAGTCTAGAATGCGTGTCTGACTATGCCTGGCTTCTCCTTTCCATTGTATAACAAACTCCAGGAGAACATGATCACTCCCACCACTTGCACCCCATTAACCAGGTCATCCTTGTTGGTTAGGATCAGATCTAAAATAGCTGACCCCCTTGTTGCCTCTTCTACCTTTTGGACAATGAAATTGTCTTCCAGGCAAGTAAGGAATTTGCTAGACCTTGAAGTTTTGGTTGAGTTAGATTGCCAGCAAATATCAGGATAGTTGAAGTCACCCATCACTACTACATCTCTCCTTTCTGTGTGTGTGTGTGTGTGTGTGTGTTCATCTGTTCTAGAAAGGCATATCCAATTCCTCCATTTGACTTGGGGGTCTGTAGTAGAGTCCCACAATAACATCCCTGTTGTTTCCCTCCCCTTCAATTTTTATCCAGAGGCTCTCCACCTGGCTTCCAGTATTGATGTCATGAATCTCTTCACTGGTATAAAGATCCCTGATATATAATGCTATTCCTCTTCCTTTCCTGTTTGGCCTGTTTCTCTTATAAAGGTTGTACCCCTCTATTCCTACATTCCAATCATGCGACTCATCCCACCAGGTTTCAGTAATGGCTATTATATCATATTTGTTTTGTAGTGCTAGGAGTTCAAGTTCATCTTGCTTATTTCCCATGCTCTGTGCATTAGTGTAGAGACATCTAAGACCATGTGTTCCCTTTATTTGCTGCCTGTGCAAGTTTTTTGCCTCCCAGTGTTGGGTCCTTGTGCTGTTTGCCTTGTTCCCTCTATGACAGTTTGACTATTTCCCCCCGCCCTTTTGCCTTCCAGAATACTGTCTCCCTCCCACATATGACTCATTTAAAGCCCTCCTGATCAAATTCTTGAGACTGTTGGCAAAAACGTTTCTGTCGTGAGATGCACCCCATCCCTTGCCAGAAGTCTCCCCTCATGGAAGCACAGCCCATGATCCAAGAATCCAAATCTTTCTCGGTGACACCATCTACGGGACAGAGGGATCTTCAAATGATATAGAGAACTCCTCATAAAATCTCAAATATACTGATATTCTCCTCTTAAAAGCCAGCCTTGTCACATTGGGCCAGATCCAGAAAAAGTTTCTTGTAAATGGATGAGCTCCTTCTGTCAACAAGAGGTTTTAAACCCAGCAGAACTCTTCTGCTCATTGAATGTGGGAAGAGGCAAATTTCATCAGTTTCGCCCTCTGGATTCACTGGAGTCCTAAATATGTAAACCTCTGCTTGTCTTATTTGTGCATCTATGAATTGCATTGGGGGATCTATTCTGGATGAGATTGAGATTTTCTGCAGATTTTCCAAATATTTTTTTCACATTTTGGGACATTGGCTGCAATTTTTTATCACCTACTTAGTTACACAG
This sequence comes from Gambelia wislizenii, assembly GCA_030847615.1. Taxonomy (NCBI): domain Eukaryota; kingdom Metazoa; phylum Chordata; class Lepidosauria; order Squamata; family Crotaphytidae; genus Gambelia; species Gambelia wislizenii. Next base: position 26,364,917 of record JAUMIR010000004.1, read on the forward strand.
CCATGTTAGTTACATAGCTAAGCAGTGTTTGCCACCCTGACCCCACTTCTCATTTATTGGGAGTGACTGGGATCTGTTCCTCTGTTGATTGTGAAGCATGAATACATCAGTATGCTGCTTCCTAATTGACAGGGGAACAGACCATTGCCACTCATAGTGGCTGCTGCCTAGTAAATGAGGATTTGGGATTTTCACAGTTCCCCCATATTCTCTAAACTAGTGAATATATAGGGCTTATGAACATGAGCCAGTCACGAATGCAAAACTCTAGGTTACACATTTGTAACTGTAGTGAATTGTGGGTCCTCATTTCTGCACAAACACATGGTTTACATAAAATACAAAACCATCAATTTGGACGTAAAATATAATTCTATTCATGAAATACCCAACATTTTAAAGGAAAAAAAAACACTTTTTTTTTTTGCCATAATTAAATGTGAAAAATCCTGTGGTGGTTGAAAATTTCTTTGAAGGGGTGTCTCAATGGGTTGAAACACTTTCTTTTGTGAAGAATAAGAACAAATGTGAATATTCTTTACATTCCTGCTATGTCTGCTGAAATGTGCACCGGAGGGTTAAAGGAACTTTTCCCAAGAGTGTAGAGAGTTACAGCAATGGCTACAGAGGAAGGGGGAATATCAGCAAAACCATTTTTTTCATTCTGGAAAGGGGAGTTGAACTCTATTTTGAGTTAAAATCTGAGCTGAGAGCTTGAGTCCTCACCAGTGGAATAAAACTCCAGATTTAATGCAGTACAAATATCTCACCATTTGCCATATTAGCAAACTGGATAGCAAAGCTGTGTGGATGGGCATCTTCTTTGCCTCACTTGGATAGGCCAGGGTAGAAAATGATCTTTTTTGACAGTAGAAATGTACCGTGATTTAGGATGATCCCTTTCTTTATTGCAAATGGATCAAACTGGCCAGGGTCAAATGTTCCAGGTGTATATTTATGGCAGCAGGGACCATTTGCACATTTCGCAACTCATGACCAAGTCCAGAAACTTTCACCAAAGAAAAAGTGACTAGTGGAGAAGGGACTGGTGCAAAACCAACCAACCAACCAACCAACCAACCAAGCTCATGATAAAATCAGAATGGAAATTATTTTTCAGCCTTCATTCCAATTTGGGTATGGTCTTGTAGAAGGGGGTACACATTCCAGCATTAGGCAGTGCCAAGGGTGGAGCTAAGAAAAGATGGGCAGAGCCAGCTGTAATTCTTACAAATGTAGTCCTCTCCCACCAAGAATACAAGGTACAGATCACACACACACATACACACAGAGAGAGGGAAACAGAAAGAGAGAGACACTCAGCAATCACCCAAGCACAGTGGTTCTCAAACTTTGATCCTCCAGGTGTTTTGAACTTCACTTCCCAGAAGCCCTAGACAGCTTGGTTGACAGTCAGGAATTCTGGGAGGTGAAGTCCAAAACATCTGGAGGCCCAGAGTTTGGTAACCACTGCCTTAGTGTAATAGTTTGCCAGACTCTGCTGGTTTCTTGCTGCAACAGGTACCTAAGGTGCAAAGTGCAGCTCAGCACCATTCAGCAGTTTCCTGGGTTGCAAAGTAGAGCTTAGCTCCATGAAAAATTAAAGCCACCAAACCTTGTCCAGCAGGCCAGGTTTCATTTACCCTGTTATGGAGGACAAGTAAATTCATTTTAAATATTCAAATACTGCTGAACCTCTACTGAAATCTTTGGAGGTGAGATGGAGAGTGTTTCAAATTTATGGGGTATTACCATATTTCCCAGACAGCTGCTCATCTTATCTCCTCGTTGCCATTTACTCACACATATGTTTGTCTTACTATCTAAAGCTTTGGGCTGAGGAGTGAGCACACTGGAGGAAATGTAAAAAGAAAATGGGTGAATTGACAGAATCTCTCCTTTTTCTGCTCTTATATCCCCAAAAGTACACAGGGTAGGGGAGGAGGTTAATTTAAATCACTGCAATATGAAACCCCAATTAGAATTCACAGTGAGCTCAAGTTCCTACCTTTCTGAAATATATTTGAACATTATTGCTTGGAAATGAAGCTCTCATCTCACCCTGCATTCCTTGTATATTTCTACTTAGTGAGACATTAGGGGCAAACGGGGGAGCCAACAATCTGGTGAGTCAGTATGAAAACAACATTACAAAAAGCAATTGTGCAATAGCGACAGCTCTGCCATTGTGTCCACCCCTCTGTGTGCTCAGCAGGGAATATTTGTTTCATACAACAATGATAACTAGCAGGAAGTATTCTGCAAAACAAGTAAGCTCCATGTTAACAAAGAAAAGGAATAAGAGGGCTGTGTGGAGAAAACAGAGGTCAGGCAAACAGAGAAGAGGGCCTTTTGTTCCTCTGCATCCCTCTGATGCCACAGGTCAGAATCTTTTCAGGCAATGTCAAGGTTATATTTGGGGGGAAATATTTTACTTTTAACTGTTTCGATTAGGCTCACTGAGCACCAAATTTGTGTCATTCTTGAATTACAAGCTTGACTAACACCAGGTTGGCAGAGCCATATATTAGTGGGAAAAGATGAATAGAAAGAAATGTGCCATTCTGCAAAGTCTCAGGCAAAGGACAAAGTTTGAATGCCTAATTTAAAGGAAAGTATTGAAAAGAAAAGAGAGATGAGAGCAACATGATGCTGGCCCTTTAGCTTGTGGCCATGATGCAAAGCTACAGGAGGAAGAGGAGGAAGACGAAGGGGGATTATCAAGACATAGCTGGAAGATTTGTGAACTGAAATGTCTAGAAAAAAAATTACAAGATCCGGAAGTTGGGGATTATAGGTGCAAGAGAATTGAAAACAGATACTGAAGAGATTATCAGACAGGAACGCAAAAAGCATTCCTGTCCCACAGCGTCCAGACCTGGTCCCTGTCCCTGACACAATAACCCTCCTCATCAGATTTACCTTGTTTTCTGTCTAAAGGCTGTCCAGGAATGAAGGAAGCTCTAACAGAGCTCCATTTGGTTCCTGCAATGAAATCCTGCCCATTCTAGTGAGAAGATGCGAGCACTGGGAATTCAAAAAGAAAAAGAAAAATACACACAAAAAGGTTCAGAAAAGTGCATACAAACACTAAAAAAATAACAAATAACCCAGGGAGGGTACAAAAAAGAGGGTAACCTACCTGGTTCTTATGAACCCACCCAGAAGTATAGTTCTTCTACGAGCTACCATAGATTCTCTCTCTCTCTTTTTCTGTGTCTTGGGCAGGTGTTTTTTTAAAAACCCAAGGAAAATCCACCCAGAAGAAAAATCCTCCCATTGACTCTGGAATCACAACAACAAAAACAACAACAACAACAACAACAATAATAATAATAATTTATCTCCTGCTCCTCAATGAAATGCAATTGGAGCAGCTTATAACATTTAAAATATACATCCAAAACCCTCCATCCCACCACCCCTTAAAATACTATTAGATAATTCAGAAATTAAAACACTCTTAAAAATGCTAAAAAATTAAACAGTAAACAGTGGCTATGGCGAAGTCGAGACAAATTAGATTTTTCTTTTCTGATGGCCAGGTATCTATTCAGGAAAGGCCTGCTGGAAGAGATCCATCAGGCCTGCCAGAAGAGATCCGTCACAAGTCAAAAACGGCATGAGGTTTCAGATGCCATCAATGCCAGCACCAAAACAGGATGGGCAATCCATTGACAGTTCCAGCCTGTCAATAAAAAGAAATGCCAGAATAATGACAGCAGAATATAAAAGGATGATGTCATGTGATATTGGCATCCTTTTGCATTTCACTGTCGTTATTTTGGCACCACATTAGCCATGCCTGATAATCTCCTGAGTCCAATTAGATGTTACATAGAATCATGGAGTTGGAAGAGACCACAAGGGCCATCTAGACCAACTCCCTGTCATGCAGGAATAGCCAATCAAAGCACTCCCAACAGATGGCCATCCAGCCTCTGTTGTTTGTTTGTTTGTTTGTTTAATTTTTATGCTACCTTCTATGCCAAAGCGTGACACAAGGCAGCTCACAAAACAATTAAAAACACAATTAAAAGCAACTAAAACCAGTTAAAACATACAAAGTAAAAAAACAGATATAAACAACATAAAAACACACCCTGATAAAAGCCACAATTACACATCAAAGGCCTGCGTAAACAATTGTTGCCTGCCAGTGAAATGACAACAGAGAGGGGGCCAATCTAACCTCCCATGGGAGGGAATTCCAGAGGGTGGGAGCAGCCACAGAGAAGGCTCTCTCTCGTGTTCTCACCAAGCGAGCCTGTGATGGTGGTGGGACTGAGAGAAAGCCTTCCCCTAAAGACCTTAAAACCCTTGCAGGTTCATATTATGGCACATTCCCTAACAAGACCCCACTAACCACGGCATTTTAAAAGCCTCCTGGTTAGAAAACTGACTTTGTTGGATTACGACTCCCAGAATCCCTCAGTCAGCATGGTCAGGGGCCATACTATCTGAAGGATTCTGGGAGCTGTAGTCCAACAAAGTAAATTTCCCAAACTATCACTGCTGGCCATTTAATCAGAACTTGATTGAAATGTTCTCCAGCCTTGGGACAGGAAAAGATAATGGCTAGAAAGAAGTCTCGGTTGCATTTTGTTTGCATACATGAGTCATTCCATGCCTCATGCAGTACAGACAAGTACTGTATTGTACTGGACTCAAGTCTGCAGCAGATCTTAAAATCGAAAACCTGTGTGATATGAGGCAATGATTAAAGCTATGCGGCACCATCCAGCAACGGCTAGAGAATAGAATTGCAGATAGATCAAGCAAAGCAGCCAAGGAAAACTCCTTGAAGCAAATATGTAAGTTTGGATCAGGTGATAATGCATCCTGACCCTTATAAAAGCTTCTGGGGTTCCCCATTGGTTTGAACAACTTGAATAGCAGCTGTTGCTGTAGGTAGACCAGGGATGTGGCCTTACAGAAGAGAATAGTCTTTCTCCACACTGGTAGGGTCTGAGGGGGACTGGGGGGGGGACTGGCTCCACCCCCAGTCCCCCTGGTGCTCTAGCAGTACCTTCATGTAACAGGTATGGGGCTAGATTAGATGTTCCCTCAGGGTGTCTTCTGATTGTATGATTCTGTGGAACCCAGGTAAATAGAGTGATGAATTTGCTTTGGGGTTTAGTCCAAACTTTAAAGGTGCTATCCAAATACTGAAACAATTAAGGAGATAGGACTCAGCAGTTTGGACTAAAATCCAGGAGTGGATTCAGCATTTCAAAGGCATAGAAGCCACCAGCTGCTACTGGAGGGACCACTGATAAGAAAAATTTAAAACAGTATTTTAATAATATAATATACAACATTAAAAAAGCATAAATTTAAATGCCAAAGGCCTATTTGACCATTTGACCATGTTTCCCCTTTGCTGTTTTCTCTTCATTGGCTTCCCTTTCCTTTCCGTATCCAATATAAGCTTTTGTTGCTAACTTTCAAAGCCCACCACGGGCTAGCCCCTCTTTATTTATCTGACTTTCTCTCTTCTTACATTCCCACCCGTACCCTTCGTTCTAGTGCTCAAGGCCTACTGTCCCAACCTAGGATCTCCACTGCTCCATCCCGGATTTGTCCCTTCTTGCTTGCCGCCCCTCACTTCTGGAACCTTCTTCCCCCTCAAATATGGGCCATTACTTCTTTGTACACTTTGAAATCCAAGTTAAAGACCACCTTGTTCAGGGAGGCATTCCCTGGCTTTGTCTGATATACATTTATTTTATTTTATTTTTTGTCACTTGGGTTTACTGTGGATGTTGTTATTAATTGTTGCCATTATCCTTGTTTTAATTGATTTTTTATTATTTTGCCTATTGTTTTATTTAGATTGTACGCCTTCGGCAGGTTTCATTCTGTTTTATCCTGATTGTCTTTGTAGAACACTGTGTACACTGACAGCACTCTAGAAATAAAGTTTAATAATAATAATAATAATAATAATAATAATACCTAAACAAAAAGGTCTTTGCCAGATAGCAGAACAAGGGTAGAGGGGTCCAACTGAGCCCCCCATGGGAAGGACTTCCACAAATTGAGAGCAGCAACTGAGATGGCTGTCTCTCGTCCTCACCAACCATAACTGTGATGGTGGTGGGACAGGGAGAAAGCCTTCCTGCTTTAGATTTTCCTTGTTTTTTTTTCCGGGCTGTGAGGTCATGTTCTGGAATAGTTTCTTTCTGACGTTTTGCCTGCATCTGTGGCTGGCAAGATGCTAGCCACAAATGCAGGCGAAACATCAGAAAGAAACCATTCCATCCATTCTATCTCTTCTGTAAGGCCACATCCCTGGTCTACATACAGCAACAGCTGCTATTCCAGTTGTTCAAACCAATGAGGAATGTCGGCTGTGAAAGCCTTCGACTTCACCTTCCTGCTTTCTTAAAAGTCAGATCAGCTCATAGAAGGAGATACATTTTTCCAGATTGTCAGTGGTGCAACCCTATTCTACATTAATACAGCTGGATACAAAGGGTTTCAGATCCATACTTGTAAGAGTCTGGCACTCAAAGCACTGTGCCCATTTGGGAAAGTATCTCACTTTTCAGTTTCCCCACATCCTTCCCCCCCCCCCAAATCTCAAGTTGTTTTCATCTTGAATGTGAAGAAATAGGACATTCTGATATATATTTTTTCTCAAAAATAAATTGAAAAAAAAAATCACATTCACTCCCTACCTGCTAGATATCAGCAGGATCACATCCTGATATGTATTTCCACTTGATTCCAATTAACATTTTTTGGACACAGCTTCTATAGCTCAGAGTCCAGCTTGAGATACATTCACACTCCATATTAGTGAGTGTAACATTAGATCTAGTGGTCTGACTGTAGAAACATTACAGGTCGACCCCCATATCCATGGCACTAGTATCTGTGGTTTTTCTTATCAATATCCAAAAAAAATATGTCCGTTTTAGGACTTTTTAGGTTCTTCAGCCTGATTCTATGGTATGTTTCCACTGGAACTTGGGCCAGAAGTCATTCATTTCAATAGGGTTCACTGTTATCCACAGTTTCATGTATCCACGGTAAGCCTGGGAATGTATTCCCCTGTGGATGGGGCGAGGGTAGCGGCAACCTGTACTTTGGCACAAGAATCTTTGCTGGATCTATTAGAAAAAATTAACGCCACCAGGCCTACCAGTCTTTACAGTGGGTCTGATGTTGGCCTCACCAGACTGGCCCTGTAGTTCTCAGCTCTGGCTGACCATCAGTGCCACCCTACTCTAGATCCCCTTTGATATCCCTTTATGGATTGAGGCTTGAGTATCCAGGTGACTCTCTTAGTGGATAAGATTTTCTAACAGTGTGTCATCTTTTGGATAGTATGACCACCCCTTATTCTAAGGGAAATAAATCAATATGAGCCAGTGTAACAGTTAACAAAAGTGTTTAGTTGTTTTATTATAACAATGTGTTAACAACTTCCAGGACCGTGTAATAATGATATATTAACAGTGGTTCTTTCAACTAGTGATAAACCATACTTCCACTCAAATCATACACTTTCCCACAAGTCTCTCTTGTCTGACTCATACCACCTTCTCTCTTCACAGTTCATTCCCAATTCTCTTATCAACTGTCATTCTCTCAGACTCTCCCTCACAAAGGTCCCTCCCATCACAGCATCCTGTGCTGGGATTGGCTGCTTCTCATCCATTCCTTGAAGCACACCTCTTCACAGTGGGCCTTTTGGATCGACCAGGGTTCAGTCCTGGGACCCCCCATGGATGACAGAAGTGTAGATTATTGTGTCCCATATTATTAAATGGTGGTGACGTGCACATGGATGCTTCAGCACATATGCATTTATGTTGCCGCCATTTTAAGTATAGGACTTCACAATCCACGGTTGCTAAAATCTCAGATCTGGGGCCACAGATCAGCAGGGTCCATTGTATTTTCCCTTCTAACTTTGCAAGAATCCTGTTGGTGGCCTATCGTGGCAGAACTACACAGGCATAGGTTGTGGTGGCAGGAGGAAAAATGCCAAGAGTGCAATGGCTATGAAGAAAGCCAGACACACGAAGCTGAATCAGAGGGCAACCTGAATCCTGTTGGTAACTACACATGTGTAAGGTCCCCTATGGAATAGGGATGCAATTCTTTGCTAATTTCATTCTCAAATGAAACAATGAATACATTCAGCAATTTTCTTCCACCTGAAAGAAAGTCTTTGAAAACAGCAATTTTCACAGACTATTTGTAATTTGGTGCTTATTTTATGCAAAATTCACATGTGATATATTTGTGCTGAAAACAGCATTTTTTTCACAGTAAACTGGATGTTGTCTACAGAAAATACTATTTTGAACAGAAACATGATTTTCTCTATAGAAAATGCTGCTTTCTGTACAGATGATTTGTAATTGGTTGACCGGCCGAACCCAAAGAGTGCTCAGCAGTGGCTTCTCTTCATCTTGGAAAGATGTGAGCAGTGGGGTGCCACAGGGTTCTGTCCAGGGCCCAGTTCTATTCAACATCTTTATCAATGACTTGGATGAGGGAATTAGGGGCATACTTATCAAATTTGCAGATGACACCAAATTAGGAGGAGTAGCTAATACCTTAAAGGACAGGATCAAAATTCAAGATGACCTGGATAAACTGGAGAGCTGGGCCAAAGCTAACAAAATGAAATTCAATATGGAGAAATGTAAGGTACTGCACTTAGGGCGAAAAAAATGAAATGCATAGATATAGGATGGGGGAGACCTGGCTGAATGAGACTACATGCAAAAGGGATCTAGGAGTCCTAGTAGGCCACAAGTTGAACATGAGTCAACAGTGTGATGCGGCAGCTAAAAAGGCCAATGCGATTTTGGACTGCATCAATAGAAGTATAGTGTCTAAATCAAGGGAAGTAATAGTGCCACTCTATTCTGCCTTGGTCAGGCCTCACCTAGAATAATGTGTCCAGTTCTGGGCACCACAATTCAAAAAGGATATTGACAAATTGGAGCGTGTCCAGAGAAGGGCAACTAAAATGGTGAAAGGTCTGGAAACCATACCTTATGAGGAGAGGCATAGGGAACTGGGTATGTTTAGCCTGGAAAAAAGACGGTTAAGAGGCGATATGATAGCACTGATAGCTGGTAGCCATCTGTCAGGGATGCTTTGATCAAGATTTCCTGCATGGCGGGGGGTTGGACTGGATGGCTCTCGTGGTCTCTTCCAACTCTGCAATTCTATGATTCTATGATTCTATGATAATATTTGCATCCCGCCTCTCTACAAATGCAATCGGGACGGCTTACAGCATTTGAAATATAGCTACAAGACCCTCCATCCCACCCCCCACTTAAAATACAATTAAATAATTAAAAATTTAAAACATACTTAATAAATACTAAAAACGAACAATAAAGATAGCTGTATTGGGATTGGACTAAGTTAGATCGGACTAAGTTAGATATGCTCATAGTTACCAGTGTGATACCGTGACAAAGTTAGTAATAGAGGGGTATACTTTTAAATGGTTTTCTTATTTCTAGTTCTTGGAAAGATTTAAACAAAATAAAAAGATCTATGGATTTGAATAAAATAAGTCGGAATTGGAGATGTAATTGTGTACAGATGATGAAGAGGTAATTACTAAAATGTATAAACTTTTTGTTGAAATTTGAAATGGAAGGGGACCAGGTTAAGTATAACATGTGATCTAAGGGGTTGGAATGTTTAAGATGGAATAATTTAACATTACTTACCATGGAGGAATGGCTGTTGGAATTGTTAGGTAGTTAATGACATTTTTCAAAGTCCTTATAGATTTTTGCAAAACAAGAGGGGAAAAAAAAGAAAATTATTTGGTCTATGGACCGACTCAGAGAAATAAAGAGACCACACACTGATATGGGATAAAATAAAGGGGCTTTATTTTAAACCCTACCTATTTAGAACCCCTTAAATCTTTTGCAGGGGGAGGCAACCTAGTGTGGAGCAGCTGGGGTGGATCGTCCCTCCTGGACCTATGCCCCCAGCTTCCCCTGGCAAACACCTGAGCCCTGTTGAGCCACCCCACTGTCCAGGGTTGCTCTCAAGGTCTCCTTCTGTTCTCCCAGTTCATATGAGCTAAGGAGACCCTTCGAGAGACCATCCCTCCACCAAAAATTGGTGCCATAGGTATCCACCGTAAGCTACGTCTCCCCCTCTTCTGCTCTACCAGTGAATTTTGCCTATTTAGATGCCACCCTGAGCCAATCTTCCCATTATGCCGCCTTCCTCGTATGGGGTAGGTGAAAAAAAAAAACCAAGAAGGGGGGGAATTCCTACCCGGCTCCGAAGCAACCACTATCACACCGAAAAGAAGAGGCAGAGGCGAGGGGCGGCAGGCCTACTTAACAGGTTGGGCCCTGCCCCTCACCTCGCATCGCTGGCGCATTGTCAGTGATGCTCACCCTGGTCTCTGCTCTTCCCAGTCCCTAAAGAGGCCTCCCAGCTGGGAGGCTTCACCAGCAAGCAGGGAAGCCAGAACCTTTGATTTTGATGATTGGAAAGAATAGAATATTGTGCAATTAGTTACAAGAGTGAAGTATGAATAACTGTGTGGATATATTGTCACCAAAAGAACATAGGAAGTCACATTTTCCTTCTTTTTCTCTTTTTAAAATATTTTTTATTTCTTCCCCTCCCCTTTAATTTTTGTAATTTTTAATGGTTTCTAAAACTTTCAATAAAATGTTTGTTTGTTTGTTTAAAGGATGTCACATACCCTTAAATTGCTACTAGGCTTTGCCTAAAGCAAAATGTTGAGCAATTTGGAAAATCTTGTTCAGATGAAAGAATTTCCAAGCAATTTCCAGGTAAGCAAAGTTTCAATAAGACTGGGAACATTTCTTTAGGGAGTTTTTGCACACTCCTATGGATAAAGTATCCATGAGCTTGGGATATTTTGAGAAATTCTGTCTCTGGAGACATTTCATGTGTTAAAACATTTGCAGTATTTTTTTTATGTTAACATTTTATTCACAGGTTCAGCAAAGTGAACCATTAAAAGTGAAACAAACTTAGCTGAGTGACAAATTAAAATGCGCCTCAAGCAGACGGCACATTTCTTTTTAAACTTCCATCTGTCGAGTGTTAGCTTCTGAGGTATGTGGCAAAAGGGAAAAAAGAAAGAAAAGAAATAAAGAAAAAAAATCTTTGTTCACTAATGGCCACTTACTTTCTGTTGCAAAATGACCATGCTTATGTAAGGGCAGTGAGTTTATAAGTCTAAAGTATACTGTTCTGGAACTCCTTGGCTGTAAAGTAAATGAAACATTTTTGATGGAGAAAAGTAAATGAGAAAGTGGTTATTTCCTATACAATAGTGATATTCAAGCTGTATGGAGGTTGTCCTGTGGAGTATGCAACATCTTGCTATGACCTACATCAGGAGTGGGCAATCTGGTCCCCTCACCATAATTTGGACTAAAACTCCTGACATCACTTATAAAAAGCCTTGTTGTTTGGGGCTGATAGGAGTTATAGCCCAAAACATCTGGTGATCATCAGATTAACTACACAGTTTTTGTCTTAATCCTCCCATTGTTGGTGGTTATGTGCTCTGACTTTAGACAGGCAATAAGAGGAGACTGTTCTGTTTCAAGCTGTCCTCTATTTGAAGGGCTGTTCAGTCTGGTTTAAACCTAACGAATCCTTTAAGAAGGGAAATTAGAGGCTTTGGGATTACCTGTTCAGAAAAAGCACTTGGAGAGCAGACTGTGCAGACAAAGAGATGAAGGGGCACAGTCATCTCCACCAGACATCTCCATTTAAATTATAGTAAATATCCATCTATACATACTGTATAGATACTGTATACTCCCAAAAATAGTACTCCACGGTGAACTCGCCACAGGGTGAACTCGCCACTCCAAAAAGGACTCCCTGAAGCAACATCTCAGGCTCGGCCAAATTGATCACCAACAATGGTCCACCCTGGCCTCAAATAGGAAGGCATGGAGACATCCACAATGCTGCAGCCTTATTTGAGAACTCACGCCAGACAAGTCTTGAAGAGAAATGACAACACAGAAAGAATCACAACCCAGAAACATCACCCAAGGAGACCTTCTTCTGTGCTTTCTGCAACCAGACTTGTTTATCTTGGATTGGCCTTTTTAGTCATCAGCACACTTGCAGAAAGTGCGGGATGAGTCCTTCCTGAATCTTCGTTTGCGAAGAAAAGCCAGAGACATACTGTATAAGTTAGAATAGGCATTTTTTAAAGCAAATCTTCATGGTAATGTGTGAACACTTTACATCCATTCTCTATCTAGAGAAGGTCAGACAAAGGGATTTTCAGGTTAGCGCACTGAACCTCTCTTGGTATCCAGAGGGTCAGGCAGCAAAAAGTTGGTAGCAGAGTTTCATCCATCAGGCAAGAAAATAAACATACAGACACAGGCTTGAGAACCCAGACCGTACTCACCGCTCCCCTCCCGTAATGAAGACACAAACAACTACAAGCTGTGTTAACAATTGTATTGAGTACAAGATAAACATAAGGATTAAGTATAGGTTAGTATGAAGATAATTGGCAATAAAAGGCCACAACTTTCTAATGGCTGCAAATGGTTGGCACTATTGCATGGGTCCGGATCCATTCATTGCCCAACGCTGTGTTGGCCAATGGCCCAATGTCGCTCGCTACCAACTTAGCCTGGAGGGGAGAACTCCTGTCCGAGCCACCCCGCTCAGTGCTCTCCCCTTGCCTGGAAACAAGCTGTTAACCAAATAAACAGGGGAGGTGGTCTCTGTGAACTAGCCAGCTGGGCCTCAACAAGGCCCCACCGTCGAGCTGGTAAGCCCCTTCGTGTCTAAAAACTACTTCTCTTTACTGCAGCATAATAATAAAGATATTTAGAAGTGTACAGAGATTCCTCTCTATATACTATACTATACAGCAATTAGCAGAAAAAATTATTCATACTGCAAAGCCCATCTTCATACTCTGAAGCCCAGAACAGAACTGAGAATCACACAGCTATATAGGATAGCAAACACAGCTCTCAATGACCTTTTTCTTCTAGCAGACAGCAAGGCTCCAAAACTCCAAGGTCACCCAGTCAGGCTATTAATATTGATACATTAGCTAGCTGCAGCAAACTGCTGCCAGCTCTCTCTGCTGCACCCTGTAGGTCATTTGCTATACTTCAGGTCTTTGCAGCATAAATCTATTAGACTGCATGTCCCAATATCCTGCCAGGAATAGCCACACATGCTTTTCTTTCTCCTTTCAAGAAGTATATGCAGGAAACCACAAGGTTTAGGGCCGGGAGAAAAAATCTTCAAGTGGTCATGCAGATATGATCTGAAACTCATATTAGAGAAAATTTGCAGATGTCTCACTGATATGTTGCTACAGCCACTTTTGTGGTTACTGGAAAGTTTGGTTCTTGCATCTAGGGATGCAAAGAATATTAGAAAATATTGAAAAAAAATGGGGCAAAACATGTTTGTGAATGTTAAGGAACCCTGACGAGAAGAATCCTCAACTGATAAGAATCTTCACAGTTCGGGACAGATTCTGTGCAAAATTCTCACACGGTTGTTTTGTGCAAAAATTGATCCCAGAAATTTTTCCTGTGCAGAAATTGAGGAGCAGGACTTACCACTTCTTGCCCATGGCTCCTTTTGAAGCCCTTTTGTGGTTAGTGAGTAAGAGGAGGGTGAAGGGTCATCAATCATGCAGGCCCTGGCCGGGACTCCTCCCCCTGCATCAGTGGTGGTGTTGGTGGTTAACTAGCAGTGATTTCATCGACCAGCATTCAGGTCGGTCGATGTATGGATCTGAACCCATGCGATGTGAGCCAGCCATTGCAGCTGTTATCAATAACATTGTGGCCTTTATTGCTCAATATATATCTACCTTATCATTACCAATACATCTTCCAAATATTCATGTCTCTGTCATTATTTAGGGGAAAGGTGGAGGGGGAGGTGTCTGGCCTGGGCACACAATTGAGCTGCTGGACTTACCCCTTCTTACCCAGCAGCTCCGTTTGCAGCCCAGTCAGCTCCCCCTTCTTCTTGCAGCCCCCATGGCCATGTGGTGGCCTGCATGGGGGCTGCCATTGCTGCCTTCCCCTTCCCAGCCTGCTCTGCAGACCGGGAAGGATGGCACAAAAGCCAGCACCAATCAGGGCAGATCAGCCTTGCCCTGATTTGTTGCTCTGAGAGGAGGAGGGACATTGCTGCCTTTTGCAGCAATTTTGCAACTATTTTCCAGTATTTTGCAGCAGTCCTTTACAACTGCTGCTTTACATCATGGGAGTCAGGTATATAACCTGGCCTCTGCACGATGCTGGTCAGTGGCTCTTTAGGAGCCGAACCCAATCCTCCCTCCCTTTATTTCTTATGTAGGTTTGTAGGTTAATTTTATGTAGGTTTGTAGGTTAATTTTAGCATGTCTTCCTTTTCTGTCACAACTTTGGTGGGTGGTTGGCATGGCTCCTGATCCTACGTCATCGGTGAGGGGAGGGGGTCTCCGTTAAGGTCAACTTCATGGTACTGTTTCTTACAGAGAAAATGTTGTAATTTGGGCACATTTTCTGTGCCAGAAACAGCACCCCCCATTTTCTGTGCAAATGCTATTTTCTGTGCAAAACAACCAAATGCAAATTTTGCACACAATAAGATCTCAAATTGTAAATAAACTTTGAAAACCTCATCATTTTTAAGTACTTGCTTGCATCAAGAAGAAAATTGTAAAAATTACTCATTGCTTCTTTCAAAAAGAAACTAAGTGAAGAATTTCATCCTTACTTGCATCCATTTGGCACCTGTGTTGTCATCATATAGTTAAGAAGAAAGCTTTCCTACATCCCTTCCACCATCTCCACCATACAGATAAATGTGTGTATGGGCCAGGTGCTATATCAGTGCCCTATTTCACATAAGTACAGATGTAATTCTTCATTGTTTCTTCTTGAAGAGAGCAATGAGTAATTTCAGCAATTGTTTTTCCTTTGCAAGAAAGGCTTCCAAAACCACACAGTTTTTTAAGGCTATCTGCAATTCAGGATTTATTCTGCATAAAATCCACACGTAGTTGCTGTATAGAAAACAGCATTTTCTACATAGAAAATAATATTTCAATACATAAATATTAATCCTTGTGCAGAAAATGATGTCATTTCAATTGTGTGTGAATTTTACACAGAACAAATCCCCCATTACAGCATTTGCTGCACAGAAACAGTGTTGTCTATGCAGGAATTAATACTGTAAAATAATAATGTATTGAAATATAATTTTCCACATGGAAAATGTTTTCTGTGCAAAACCACCACATTCAAATAAGTCCTAAACCTCAAAGATTCTTGTCAGTCCAGGATTCCTTTTGTCGGGTTTTCTCAACACTTGAAAAACATGTTTTCTGACCATTATTGGAATGCTTTAGAATATACTTTCCATCCCTACATGAATGGGTTTCCACAATTTGTTTCATATTTTGACAGGGAAGAGGCATTTACAGCCCACGTCATGCACAATTAGGCATCCGTGAAGAACCCATTGGTCATGAAATACGTTATCTCCATGAGGTATGGTAGAATATGGTAGAACAGAATAGGGAGGATAATGAGCTGTTTCTCTTCTTCATAAAGTGAGTGCTGACTGCATGTGAATTGGAACACAGTATTAGGGACAGCTCCAAGTTACAGGACACACTATGTCAAATGTTTTGCAGTAGGGGCCTTCTCCTTTCAGGGGGCCATGGAAGACTTAGGGCTCCTCTATATGAGCCAGCATATACCAGCTTCCTGTCAGTGTATCCTAGCCATGGATCTACCCCATTATTTCCCTGTTTTCTCCATGGAACAGGAGGGAGTCTTGATAGGCATGCCAGCCCGTTGCTGCAGCTGCTGATGCTGCCATTTTCCTCACTGACTTGGAAGGCAGGAAGTGGGCCCACAACATATGATTGAGGCCCACTGCATATGACCAGCAATGGTCTCATGCTGCAGGACTCATTCCTGCCTTCTAGGAGAGCCAGAGAGACCACAGCAGCAGTGAGGGTTGACCTGCAGGGACAGGCTCCTGCAGACATGTGGGGTCTGATCTGGTTTTTTGCCAGTGGTAATGAAGTGAACCAGGTATTATTTTAAAACCCTTTACAGCACAATGCAGGCAGCCACTCCCTTTTCAGGCCAAATATTTACATTCCTTCCTATTTATTCTTCCCCCACACCCATTGCTGTGGCCACTCTCCCTCAGCGGAGTGCTAAAGTTGCTCCTGAAATCAATAAATAAAGCCACTTGACCAGGAAAAAAACCCGCATTCTATTGGGACCTATCCTGCCTTCCCCTGACTCAGCCTCGTATCTGCCCTGGGGTTTTGAGGACTGCCTGGGGGCAGAATGGGGCAAATGCCCTTATTTGATGGCAGTGGCAGATACCAAAGAGTACTGGAGAGCCTGGAACCTATCCACACTTTAAAATTTTCCACAAATGTCCAAGTAATCAAGGGAACTTAGGAAAAGTAAGAGTGTCTAGGTCTAGAGATCTGAGACTGCTTGCTCTGCAACCGGACTTGTTTATCTCGCATTGGCCTTTTCAGTCATCAGCACGCTTGCAGAAAACGTGGGATTTCTGAATCTTCATTTGTGAAGATAAGCCGGGGGGGGGGGGACGAGCCAGGCATCAGGATTTGACTCTGCCAGGCCTTGGGGCCTTAGCTTTTGTCCAAATATGCCAGATCCTGATGTTGTCTCTGCGTAATTTAATTTTGGAATGGCTTGCTGCATTGCAACTCAGAGGATGAATCTGTCATGCATACTACAGAGTATACATCAATTTGGAATGTAAACTTCAGGTAATCCACTGTCTATAACTTGAAGGTAATTTCTGTTTTGAAGAATTTGCATTTGAGGCATGAGATTCACCTCTCAGAGGCAAATTCTGAATTTCTTTGTCCCACCAATTAACCTGACCACTTGTACACAACAGCCATTTCCTCCCATAGATATTGCATTGTCAAGATCCATGCTCAGAATTTTCAGTGTGTCTAAATTATAGTCTGAGAATATTCCACAAATTACCACTGTGGTTTAATCTTGCTCTGTTTTTGTGAATAATAGTTAAATCACAGCTGCAGCTGTCCCATCATCCTTCACCAGTGCCTAAACTGGCAAGAGGTGATGGTAGATGGAGTCGAACAACATTTGGAAGGCCACAGGTTTCCCAGATGTGTTTTAAACAAATCATCATTCCACATGATAGGATGTCATGATTCTTAAAGGGACAGTGCCACGACAAAAGCAGCATGAAATGAATTGACAAGATTGAACATATATATTAAAAGAGCAAAATTTACAAATGCCTACTACAAATCCCAGTGGAATTACCTATCTGAAATGGGCCCAAGTATGCCTCCTGTTTAGGGGATTTGTGAAAAAAATAAAAATTATTACAGCCTTTTGAGTTTTCCACTGCAATTCAACAGGAAAGAACTGGGAAACTGGCTTCTTTTCACAATTCAGATATGGTATCCAGATCAATCTGATCCAAATTAGGCCTAGCTCCAAATACAGTAATCAAATTGGGCATTGAACTCAAGTGAAGTCCCCTACTTTAAGCAATCTGCTACAATCTGCAAATGAACAAAAAGATACAGGAGATCATTTACTAAATAACTTCAATGACCTTACATTAGCCCTCTGTATAAACCTGTGATTCAAGCTTCTTCTCCTCCTTTTTCTCGTAACACACCATATTGGCTTTTTCCTTATATGGTCACTCTGGAGGCACTGTAGCTCCTTTCACAATGCATAATTATAGCATTTTGACACCATTTTAAATGTTATGGGTGCATCCTATGGAATCATGGGATTTGTAGTTTGGTGAAGCACTAGCAAGACCCTGGCAGAGAATTCTAAATATGCAGAAAACTACAAATTCCAGGATTCTGTGGGATGCAGCCATGGCAGTTAAAGTACCATTAAAATAATGTGATTGTTTAGTGTGAGAGAGTCCACTGACTTCCCCCCACTGATTTTTGATGTCCCAATCTGCAAACTGATCCAAAATGCTTTGGACTATACTGTTGCCCTCTAAAATTGAATTGAGCCAATCTAATTTGATCCAGAGCTGGTGCAAATCACTCCAGATTGACTCATTTTGCTCCAGAACTTGGGATTTGACTCCTGTTTTCAACATTTTCTTTAAACTGAGTTTAGTCCACTGACCAATATTCTGTGTTTACTTTGATCTCACTTTTTGTGATGCCATCTACCCACCATAGGGTGTGGGACATCATAGTCCTCTGCTTCCAAGGTTAACAAAGAGGCACAACTGAGAATGTTTTTTGTTAGGTTTACTTTAGGGTCACCATAAGTCAGAAAAAT
Source organism: Gambelia wislizenii (assembly GCA_030847615.1). Lineage (NCBI taxonomy): Eukaryota > Metazoa > Chordata > Lepidosauria > Squamata > Crotaphytidae > Gambelia > Gambelia wislizenii. The sequence goes on from JAUMIR010000004.1 coordinate 26,383,258, forward strand.
ATCACTGGGTGTTCTTGGCAAGATTTCTTTAGAGGAGCTTTGCCTTCACCTTCCTCTGAGGCTGAGAGAGTGTGACTTGTCCAAAATCACCCAGAGGGTTTACATGGCTCAGTCCAGATTCAAATCCTGGTCTCCAGAGGCAGTTTTGTGGTCAAACCCCTACACCACACTGGGTCTATCACAGATATTTATTGATTCCAGACTGTTACACAGCTCAAAAGTCTGGCCTTCCTACCCTTCATTCATTCATAGGGTCTGGATGGTGATAAAGCTTTCCAAGCTCTCCCCCTAAAAACAGGACTAGCAGTTTTTAGGTTACTCCATCAGCTACCTGAAGGAGAGTAAGTCTGGACAGTATCAGCTTCCTGTTGTCTAGTCTCAGCATGTTCAGGTCCATAAGAAAGATGAGTCTGTGTAGATTCAGGCTCTATAGCACTCCTCATCACTGCTGAAGAAGCAGGCAGGGACCTGTACCTGTTTCCCAGGTCTGGTTGAACCAACTTTCTTCCTGGCTGAACTACAGAGTCTTTCCAGATGTAGTAGACTGGCCCCTTCATGTACAGACAGAAATCTCTCCGAGCTCTTCAGAACTGCTCAGGAGGGTAAAGGTAGGAAGGCAAACGGGAACTCATGAGATTAGGAGGCAAAGCTTGGTGGACAGCCTGCTGAAGAACTCTTCCTTGATCTCCTCCCCCTCTTCCTGAGAAAGCCTTTATATCATGTGTGGGTTGCTGGCTCTTCCTTATTCCTCTGCCCTTGCCTTTTTCTATGGCAGTCTTCCAAGTATGGAACAAATCCAACACCGTCTCCACACTCTGAGGTCTTACGTTTGTGCTTCTTCTGCCTGAATTTGTGCCTGCTCCTCCTCCTCCTCTCCAGTTAGTCTCAGCTTTCATACCTGTGTCCCTCCCCCATCCCCAGATTTCAGAGCCTCTTGCATCTCCTTGTTTCTGGGTGACTGATCACTTCCATGGCTGCCAGCTTCACTATCTTATGGTTAGTTTCTGGATGTCATGCCCTTTGAGCCTGATGAGGCTATAGAGTCAGAGGAGGAGGAGGACATGGCAGGGAACAACCCTAGCGGCCTTGACACAGGTTTATCTACACCTGTGCCAGCAGGGAACCCTGCCAACCTAGAGGCTCAAGCAGAGGAAGAGCCTTGCCCTAGTGGGTTGGCACCAGTCCCAGCAGAGAGTCCTGCCAATTCAGATAAGGGCAAAGAAGAAGAGATGGACTTACCTCCACCATTGTATACCTAGCAGAGAGCTCAAAAGGAAGCTCAAAGGAGATCTCTGAGACTTTATGAGAAAAACCTGCTCATTAAGAAACACCTGACAAAGCCTTAATTGCTTTATATATGCTGGGAGCAGTGAGGGAGGCTTTGTCAGAGATCAACTGATCTTGATGAAAGCTTCTTGCTGACTTTGGTGCCTGGGTTCCATTTATCTTGAGTTCTGTTACCTTGACTCGTGCTTAGACCTTGGACAGTCCCTGACTACTCTGCTGACTGCTCCTGTTGACCCTCGGACTGCTTTGGACCATGCTGACAGATTGCCGTAAGCCTCTGACCTGTTGGGCTGTGTTACTGGACTAAATCTTTGACTGTGTTTGCATTCCTGTGAGCTAATTAACAGTTGGCTCCCTTCCCAGACTAGTGCTGTTTATACTCTGCTGGTACCTAGTTGCTTTCCAGACACTGGGCACAATTCAAAGTGGTGGTGTTGACTTATAAAACCCTATATGGCTTGGGTCCAGACTACCTGAAGGACCATATCTCCCAATACAAACCTGCCATAATTTTAAGATCATCAGGGGAAGGCTTTGTCTAAGTTCTGCCACCATCACAGGATTGCTTGGTGAGGACATGTGAGAGAGCATTATCGGTGGCTGCTCTCACCCTCTGGAACTGTTTTCCTCAGGAGGCTAGGAAGATTATCAGACAGGAATGCAAAAAGTGTTCCTGTCCCACAGTCTCCACTCCCGCCCCTGTCCCATCCCTGTCACACCACAATCACCCTTCCTACCACACTTACTGCCTCTCCCGTTGTTCTGGCAGCCCAGGAGTGAATGCTCTAACAGAGCTCCATTCACTTCCTGGATTAAAATCCTGCAGATTCTCGCAAGAAGACACAAACATGGGAAGTTCAAAAATAAAAATAAAAAGAACACAAAAAAAGTGACAGCAAGCACAAAAGCACACTTTAAAAGGTAGAAGTAACCCAGGGAGGGTCATAAAAAGTGTGTCACCTGGATGTCCCAATCTCACCCAGAAGTGTTCTGGCAGGGACCTCCCATTGATGTTGGGATCTTGCCAGTGAAATGGGGCACTTGGTTGCACACAGGAACATTCAAGACAGGAATGGAATGGGGGATCTGTTGATGGCTTCTTCCATGAATAAAAAGCAGTGCCAGCAGAACAGCACCAGAATGGGTGGACAGTGAGGGGGGAACAACATCATCTGGTAAGGAAGCCCTTTTGTAATCGCTTGATGTTGCTGTAATGCCACTTTTAATGTGTCTGATAATCTTCTAGGCTGACCCCTTCCCTGCTTTCCTTTCACTGGCAGGCAAAGAAATTTTTATTTGAGCAGGACTTAACATCTAAGCAGGGAAGCTGTTTTATGGGGATTTTTATCTATGTTTAAAACTTGTGTCTGTTTTTAAAATGCGTTTTATACAGTTTTTAAATTTTATTGTGAATATTTTTTTTGATTGATTGTCTTTGGGAGCTGCCTTGAGTTTCATTCTGTGAGAAGGATGGCATACAAATGTAATAAAATAAATAAATATTCTCACCACTGGTCAGAATTTTATTAGAAAGAGAAGAGGATGGTAGCATGATGGTCCCTGATATCCTCTCCCACATTTCAACTGAAAAGTTAAACAGACAGCTTTGTTATGTTTTCATCCTCCACCTTTCACATGCACTTGTGCATGTTCTTTAAAGTTGGAAATAAAACTCAGTGTGGATTTGCCACTCAGGGCCATGCAACTCAGCAGCTGCCACTGGCATGAAATGATGGATACCAGTTACATTTGAATTAAAGACATAATATAAAAATCAGTACTGTGGAGCCTAGAAATATTGATTTAATTATTTTATTATATGTTTGATGAATGAGATTGCCTGTGTTGTAACCAGAGTCCTTGGCCTATAAAACACCAGCTTTCAAGATATTAGTTTCACTCATCTAATGAAAAATCCAAAATAAAAAAGTTATCAGGTGTACATGTGTGCATTGTGTGGGAGGGGAAATCATCTTTTCCCCCCTGTGATTCAATACAATGAAAGGTCACTACTGTGAATCTGTCAATTGTTCTTCTGAATATGAATAAGTATGTCAAAGATTTCATGGATAGCAGCTTAGTGAAAGAAGTCTCCTGAGGAATAAGCAAGTAAAAATGAAAAGACAAAGTAATTTAAAAAACAAGTAAATGTGTCTTAGAACAAACCAAACCTGAACTCTCCCTAGAACCCAAGATGACTAAACTGAGACTCTTTTACTTTGGACATGCCATGAGAAGACATGACTCACTAGAAAAGACAATAATGCTTGGTCAGGTAGAAAGCAGTAAGAAAAGATGAAGACTGCATTACAGATGGATAGGAGATTTTCACAAAGGGGCCAAATGCCCCTTTCTGCTCCACAAGCCCCTCACCCATCCCTGCTATGGGATTAAGGAAAATGGTCTCACATTTACTTTAATCCCACAGCATGAACGTCCTCCCTCTCACCTCATCTTCACTGCTGTAAATGCAGCTGCCATGAAGCTGCTTTTACAGCAGTGAAGCCAAATCCCACTCGTTCTTGTGAGAGACTGGGTGGGAGGTAAATTTAAAAATACCCCCCCCAAACATCAAAACAGTACACAAAGCATGAAAACACACACAAAAACCTAAAGGTAACCCAGGGAGGGGGGAAGGGTGCCACTTACCTGGGTGTCCCGTTCCTGCCCGGAAGTGTCCAGAATGGACCTCCCTCCTGTAGCTGTCATCGCAGGAGAGGAACAGGACACCTTTCAGATCACCCGTGATTCTGTGACAGAAACGGAATGGGTGGTCATTAATGACTTCTCCCCATGATTGAAATATCATGGAGAGACAACAGAACAATCACGTTGAGGGCATGGAATCGGGTGAACGTCGTCTGAAAGAAAAATCTTTCAGTGATCCTGTTCTGTGCCTGCAACACAACATATCGCTGGTGTGAAAATCTCCTATGGATAAACTCAATCATGGAAGCCAAAGCCCTGAATCTGCAAGACCTGAACAGCTGTTGAGGGTAGGGTGACTTGTCTGTCATTCATAGGGTCAGCATAAGTTGAAGTAGACTTGACAGCAGTTAACAATAACAAGTATAAATTACTTCTTAGAGAAAAAAAAAGCTGCAGCAAGCATAGATCATTAATAGTCCAAAGACGAGGAAACTAAGAAATCAATCCCAAACTGGGGAGATTAAGGAGATTATCAGACGTGGCTAATTAGGTGCCAGAATAAAGACAGTGGAATGGAAAAGGATACCATATGACACTTCTGGGTGGTATCATGAGAACCAGGTAGGCTACCCTCTTTTTTGTACCCTCTCTGGGTTACTTGTTATTTTTTTTTTAGTGTGTGTATGTGCTTTTCTGAACTTCTTTGTGTGTATTTTTCTTTTTCTTTTTGAATTTCTCACGCCCATGTCCTCTTGTGAGAATGGGTGGGATTTCAGTCCAGGATAAACTACACATCTAACAGAGCTCTGTTCATTCCTGGGCTGCCTTTGGATGGAAAATAAGGTAAGTCTGATGGGGAGGGTTATTGTGTTGGGGCAGGGACAGGTCTGGAGACTGTGGGACAGGAACACTTTTTGTGTTCCTGTCTGATAATCTCCTTAAGGCTGCATCTCCAATGCAGAAATCGTTCACTTTGATACTGCTTTAACTCCCATGGCTCATTCCTGTGGAATCTGGGATGTGTAGTTTATTGTGGCACCACAATTCTCTGGCAGAGATGACCAAATAACTCACAAAACTACAAATCCCAGAATTCCATAGCATTGAGCCATGACAGTTAAAGTAGTGTCAAACTGGATTATTTCTGCAGTGCAGATGCAGCCTAAGTCAGATAGAGTTCTTGAGATCTGATTCCAGGTTCAAGGAAAAACAAGGCTGAGTGTCCAAGCTGGTTTGGGTATCTTCCAGAAGGAGTGACAGACATTCCTTCTAGCACCTGAAGCATAATTATTGCTTGCTTTACCTGTAGAGGCTGATTACTGAGAACAACTGGGGCAGTTCCAACTGAGTTGCAGATGTGCCGGGCCCCTTCTCAAACACACGTGCACTGCTGCTATCTCAGAGGGAGGCACAGCATCAGTGGTTTTTGGGTATTTTTTCATATGCCTGCCTGAGCACAACTAGCGTTTCCAGAGTGAAAACTAGAGAGGGCTCTTGTATCTTTAAGACTGCATAGAAGAGGAGGAGGTGTTGCATATTGCAATATGGTGTGACAAGCAATACCTGATGAAATTGCCTCTTCTGCACAAACATTAAATGTAAAGGAGCTCTCTAGGAACAACATTTATTGTGGCTGACACCAATCCCTGAATACTGGTTGGGAAACAGTGGTCAGATCATGAGGGACAGTTGGCCAGCTTGCACTTAGTGCACTGAGAGATGATGACAGGGAGCAAGTGACAGGAAGGAGGAAGTTCAGGAAGGCATAGATCAGCACCTGGCCCACCTTTTAGCCAAGCAGTTCAGGGATGACCGTCCATCATGATGGAAGCAGCAGTGAAAGGATCCTCAGCAATGATGGCCCTCAAAAAGGCAGCCAGAAGCAGGCTGTGGTGGACCAGGTTCATTAGTAATGATTTCCTTCCCTGGCACATCTCTCTATGAATGACTGAAAATGCAAAGCTGTGCAGAACACATCAGCCCTCGGATTAGCAAAGCCTAGAAGTGTTCCTTATTTCAGTTTACAGACTCAACACGTGCGCACACACACACACGAATATATATATATATATATATATATATACTCCCCTCCCCCGTCCAGCCAGCCACCTGGCTGGAAAGCCTGCCCCCCACCAGCCAGCCAGCTCAGTGGCTGTAGATGATGGAATAGTCTGTGAAATTAAAGGACTGAGAACAGCTAAAAAAGCATGGGATACTTTGAAAAATCTCTGTGGTGTTCAATCTTTGGAAAGTAAGGTTTCATTAATAATGAAGTTGGTTAATATGAATCTATCAAATCCAAATTTTTGGAATGAGCACATTAATAATTTTAGAGCCACATTGGCAGACTTACAAACTCCTGGAGAGGAAATCCCCAAAACTATGCAAATGGAAATCTTCCTGGCAAGTTTACCAAAATACAATCCCTAAATGGAGGACAATTAACACTTTAAAGGCAAAGCTGTCATTCTCACAGCAGGGGGAAGGATCTGCTGGGGAAACTGCCCAGGGAATTTAACACTTCAAAGCCAAGGCAGTCATACTCACAGCAGGGAAAAGATCTGCTGGGCATATAAGATGACCACCCACTTTTGAGGAGATTTTCAAGTGTTAAAAAGCAGTCTTATATGCAGGAATATATGGTGTGTGTGTGTGTGTGTGTATATATATTCCTGACCCACCTCTACCCATGTACTAATGGGAAAAACCCATTTCGATCTGACTCCTTGGGACATTGCCCAGGAGTTCATTTTAATTGTGCACAATGTTGTATACATTCATAACAACAGGTTGAAGTTCAGCACAAAGGTACCCACAATGCATCCTCTAAAGATGCAACTGCCACAGCCTCCTGTATATCCCGATTAAGCAATTATCAGAGCTGAATATAATAAATACAGTGGCCCTTGGTATCCGCTGGGATTTGGTTCCAGGACCTGCTGTGGATACCAAAATTTGTCGATGCTTAAGTCCCATTATATACAATGGAATAGTAAAATGGTGGTCCTTATATAAAATGGCAAAGTCATGGCTTGCTTTTTCGAATATATTTTTTTGGGGAATATTTTCAAGCCAGGGATGGTGGAATCCAAAATCTGTGGATATGGAGGGCTGACTGTATATTTATAACAGAAGCAGATGAAAGGCCCTCCCTCCATCCCAACTGCCACTGCCCTGGCCTTGGAGGAAGAGAAGAGGCAGGCAGAACTCCATCAGGCCTGGGCCCAGAAGCAGGTGAAAGGCCCTCCCTCCATCCTAACTGCCACTGCCCTGGCCTTGGAGGAAGAGAAGAAGAGGCAGTTTCTGCCAGACTTAACACCTTCCCCCACTGCTATCCCTTTTCCTTGTGTGTTGTGTCTTTAAATTGTAAGCCAGGGAACTGTTCCCCCTCCCTTGGTCTTTTTCTTGTGAAGCACCATGGACAGTGATGATGCTATATAAATAAATAGATGATGATCTATTGACAATGACAATAACTTCTGCTGCTGCTGCTGCTGCTGCTGCTTGAGAAGATGAAGAAAGAGAGAGAGAGACATTCACAGCTTTCTCAGACCTACTGGCTGTACTGAAATAGTAACAAAAATCAATAATTAACGGGGAGGCTGAGACACAAAGATTCACAACACAAAATAAATTATATATAGTACTTGATCCAAGATGAAACTTAATTTTGTTGGAAAAGATCCATCCAAGCTTGGATAGTTCAACAAATATTTAATTTAACGTCTCTCTTTGTTATATCTGTTCTGGCTGTGAAATGGAATTGGAACTAAAGCTCAGTGTTTCAGGAAAAAAAAGAAGAAGGATAAAATATATATGATAGCCTGCTATCTATAAATATGTTCCCTCTTTCAAAGAAAATGATTACGTTTAGTCATGGAGAAGATAGAGCTGGAGTGAAAAGACACAACAGCATTTTATTTTTAATGGTGTGCATAAACATATTCATCAACCCAATCCTTAGATAGTACTTTCATGTTTGTAGTTTGAATTTTCTTGACAGGGTGGTAGCTTAGGAGAGAGCAAAGCCACTAAAGCTTTTTATAATTCTCTGCTAAAATATCCCCCCCTTAATTAAATACTTTATAGTAGACCAAATATTGCATTTACAGCAAAACAGTGTAAAATAAAAGCTTGATCAGTGCTTTTATTTCACATACAACATAGCCTTGATCTCTGCATTAAGACTTTTTGGCAGATATTTTTATTCAGGCATGAGCCCAATTCTCATTGGATATTTCTGGGGTTGTTAATATTTCTTTAAAAGTAAATCCAAATATAAATCATATACATTTTTCCTGATAAATCTATCCAGCTCTCAGCCTCCAGAATCTGTGTATGTACTTTTCTTTCTATCTTCAAGCTACTGGACAATTTCTAACATACCTGTCTCTAGAAAGGGGTAGGTGAGAGTTCAGGGTGGATTCCAAATTAATTACTGAACAAAAGCATGAAAGCCATTCAGCAGGTTGAACTTAAAATAGGCAAAGGAAAGCAGACTGAAAGAAGCCAATAGAGCACTGGAGAAATAAAGAACTCCAATCAAATAGAAAATAAATTAAACACTTATTAAAAGGGCAAGATCTTCAGTTGTCAGCAGAAAATTGGCAGCGAAGGAAACAAATGAAACTCTTGGGGCAGTGAATCCCACCAGGCCTCCAATTTCAAGGACATTTTCTTCTCTCAGGAAAAAGGCTTCTGTTTTTTCTGTCTCTTTTGGTGGGGTTTTTAAACTTACAATCGTGAGACGGTACTGGCCTTCTTTCCCCCCACTCCCATTGTTGTTAATCTATTTATACCCCATCTTTTCCCCAAGATTGTCACTTGAAGCAGCTTACAAATCAAAATGACTATAATATAGTTAAGGACATATAAAAAGTCAGTGTTGAAATAGAATAAAACTGGTAACAATATTAAAATCATTTGAATCACACACTTACAAGTGATAAAAAAGCAGGGAAAAAACCAGTACAATTTAAAACAATATGGCATCTTCTTAAAAGCCTTTTCTTTAAAAACCTTATTGTAAAAGCTTGGTGGAATGAAAAGGTCTTTGCCTGCCAAGAGGACTGCAAGTAGAGAGCTATTGTAGCCTTCCTAGAGAGATGGATCCAGACCCTAAGGGCAGCTACCAAAGACTTTATCACACTTTATTTATTTATTTATTTATTAGTTATTTATACCCTGCTCTTGAGCCACAAGGCTATCAGAGCGGCTTACAAATTCTTTTAAGCGATAGCAATTTACACATCTACACTGCATTAAGCAGTGTCCAATGTGTGTTAGCTAATTGCCCACACAAGCCGGGTACTCATTTTACTGACCTACGAAAGGATGGAAGGCTGAGTGAACTTGGAGCCCACTGGAATCGAACTTGCAGCATGATGACTTGCAGTACTGGCATTTAACCACTGCAGCACCAGGGCACCAGGGCTCAAGGCTGAAATTGTGTGATTGAGGAGATTTTCACACGCCGAAAATATTGCCTCCAGAAACCGGGACAGAAATATTTCTGTCCCGGAAGCAGCGCCGCGGTTCGCACGCTCACCTCCCTCTTCCGTTGTTCCGTCGTCCTCGCTTTGGGTTTTTCCCTCCCTCTTCTGGAATATTTTACTAACGGGAGTTTGCCGTTAATAAAATATTCCGGAAGAGAGAGGAAAAAACCCAAAGCGAGGACGACGGAACAACGGAAGAGGGAGGTGAGCGTGCGAACCGTGGCGCTGCTTCCGGGACAGAAATATTTCTGTCCCGGTTTCTGGAGGCAATATTTTCGGCGTGTGAAAATCTCCTAAGACAAGATAGTAGCACAAATGGGTTCCTGTTATCACAAAACATTGTCATCCCCCATGGTCCATACATACTCCACCTGTTAATTATGCATAACTTTTTATTGATGGGCAAAACCCATCAATAGCCCTCAGTATCACTCTTTGTGGTATTGGTGAGTGATCCCTCAATATCATTCTTTGTGGTATTGGTGAGTGGGCGAAATCATGTCCTGCTGTAATTGCATGATTACAGCTTGAATGGGCAGTCCTCTTTCTCCCCTCCCCTTTCCCAAAGAGAACACATATTTAGAAGAGAAGCATATGAAAGGTCCTCCCTCCATCTCATGGGAGAACACGAAGAGGACCAACAGGACACTGTTTTAATCAACTGTAGCTTTTCCTTGGTAGGTTTTTGTGTTTAAGTGTTCATTTGTGAAATTCTTTTATTATGTATTTTTAGTGTTTTTAACTGAAGTCGTGTCTTGTGAGAATAGGTGAAATCTTACTCATGCAAAATCAGAGAAGTAAGAGAAAATTTTTCTCAAAGGCAAGCACAAAGTATTAATACTCTGTCATTAGAAGGCAACGTGAAAAGAAGTGCTACTATAGCACAAAGCTGAAATACTGTTTTTAAATTGCTAGTGATGGCTGTGCAATAATTCCATTTCAGTAGTATTGCACAATTATGGCAATGTGCAATCATTACTGTAAACATGCCACTATGTTTCTGCTTTCCTCGATCATGGAATTGCAGTATTTTAAGATGTTAGTCTGATAAAGTCCCAAAAAGGCCCTATTGTGGATTCCCATTAACTATACCAGTGAAGCTGGTAGAGGTGAAAGTAGGGCATCTTTTTGGAGAAACTCCTATGGGGAAATATTATTTCTCAGAAAGGTTGGACCTAAGCCATATTTTCTACTTTATTCCATCTCATTTTGTTGGTCAGCAGTCACTCCAGGTGCTCACACTCCCTGATCTGGAGAGGCAGGGAGAGTCTCCTGGAAACAGTTATATCACAACGTCTTCACCTGGGCTTTGACTGATATGTGGGAAACTGGGGAGGCTGCAGATCACCAGAGAGATGACTATATGATCAAACTTCTCATCTGTATCAGAACTAAATCAGAACTCCACCCATGAGAATTGCACAGATTTTTTTTTACCCATTGGAAATTATTTGAAGCAATTTCTTAAGTATAGTCATCCCTTCACATTTGCAGGGGTTAAGAGTGCAAGACCCCATGAAAGTGAAAAAACCATGAATAAACTCTCCCCCTTCCCCACAGGGTTTGCTTGGCCTTCATTCCCTGAGGGAAACCACTGAGGGTTTCAAGGCCTTTGGTTCCCCCACCACCACAAGGAAGGGGTGCCTTTGTGGCCAGTGCCGGGAAATCCAAATCCCAAACAAACCAAAACCCATGCTGGCCATGAAGCTGCCTAGGATGTGCTCGGGCTTTGGCTTCTCCCCCCACACCACCGGGAAGGGGCAGCTTTGCAGCCAGTGCCACAGGCTTCTTCCACCTTATTCTCTGTGGCCGGGGGCGGGGGGACGGTGAAGCCTGAACAAACCAAAACTCATGCTGGACACGAAGCCACCAAGGGTGTGCTTCAGCTTTCCCCCTGCACCACAGGGAAGAGGCAGCTTTGTGGCCAGCGCCACAGGGCTCCTCTGCCTCGTTGCCTGTGGCAGGGGAAAGCCAAAGCCCAAACAAACCCAAACCCATGCTAGTCGTGAAGCTGTCCCTTCCCTGTGGCACAGGGGGAAGCCAAAGCACGAGCACATCCTCAGCGGCTTTGCAGCCAGCGCAGGTTTGGGTTTGTTTGGGCTTTGGTTTTCCTGGTGTTGGTTGCAAATCCCCCCTTCCCTATGAAGGCCTTGAAACCCTGAGCAGCTTTTTGGCAATTGTGGTGGCTTCCTTGGGCTTTGGAACCCCCCTCCCCCAGGGAATGGAGGCCAAGGAAAGCTGCATGTTCCTTGTTGTGGGGAGACCGACAGCCTTGAAACCCTCATCAGCTTTCCGTGAATACATAAAACTGCAAAAGTCAAAGCTGCGAATGTGAAGGGACGACTGTATATAATTGCATAATAAGTATCTAAGAAATCTTTAAAATTATCTAAGAAGTATTTATTTGGAACAATGGTATTGGGTAACACAACTGAAAAGGTCTCCCACCAACTGAACCTCAGTGACAAACCTTACTGACTAGAAATGCAAAGAATGCTCATCCTCAGCATTAAGGGGTATATAGACACTTTGAGACACTCTGGGCCTGTCTATACGAGGCAAAAACAAACAAACAAACAAACAAAGAAACAAAAAAACCCCCAGATTGCTCTGCAGTAATGGCAAATCACAGCACTGTGATTTGTCTTAGGCCTTTTTCGGACGGGGATTTGTAACGGAAGCAGCCTCGTCCCTGTTGCAAGGCTGCTGCGTGGCAGGGGGTCCGTTTCGGATGACGCTCTCCCCTGCCAATACTGTTGCAGAAGTGCTGGGAGGCTGCAGCACCATATTTGGCGATTTCCTAATCACGATCAACTTTCGTGATTAGAAAATCGCCAAATATGGCACTGCAGCCTCCCAGCACTTCCGCAACAGTATCGGCAGGGGAGAACGTCATCTGAAATGGACCCCCTGCCGTGCAGCAGCCTCGCAATGGGGACGAGGCTGCTTCCATTACAAATCCCTGTCCAAAAAAGTCCTTAATGGTTTTTTGCCCCCCAAAAGCTTCACTTGCTTGCCAGGCAAGATGGCAGCTGCAAGTGAATTACTCATGCTTTAATTTATTTGAATTTTCCACCGCCAAACTTTTTTAAAAAACAAAAATTTCCTAAGTGCCATCGAGCAATATTTCATCTTTACTAAAAAGAAAAAAACAACACCCCATTTTATCACCTTAGTGCTTCTTTGCTAGGGTGAAAATCCAATATGGTGGCTCTGGGTGCTTGCTTTCTTAGAAGGCTCCACCCCCACACTTGTACCGCCAATCAGCTTTGTGCTTCTACTCCTATGGGAAAGTGACTTAGAGTGAATCACTTGTCCCAATGAGAAGAAATGTGCATTCCCCTCACTTTTTAAAAAAACGCTCTTCTGAGTTTTTGATGTTTTTGCCCCACGCCTCCTTCAGAATACAGCAAAGTGATGTGGGATCCCATTAAGACAGGTAGGATTCTCTTTGCATTCTGTGAGGAGTATTTTCACCATTTAGATAACCCCTCTGTCAACTACTGAGACTTTTTGCATTTCAGGGCTTAGTATAGAAAGATTATTTTTGTGCCAAACCCTGTTTCTCATACAGTAACCAATAATTAATATTTTATAGTGCATTTTTTCTCCTTTATGGGTCTGAAACATGGCTCACCTATCGCCACCACTTATGACTCCTTGAATGCTTTCATCAGCGCTGCATATGCACAATTCTAAACATACACTGGACTGACTATGTGACGAATGTTACTATCCTTGAGCAAGCAGGGATCACCAGCATTGAGGCCATGATATTGAGAACTCAGATGCACTGGGCAGGGCACGTTTCTAGGATGGAGGACCATTGCCTCCCAAAAATAGTACTCTATGGTTAACTCGCCACAGGTAAGCGTAAGAGGGGTGCTCCAAATAAGTGATACAAGGACTCCCTGAAACAACATTTCAGGCTCGGCCAAATTGATCACCAACAATGGTCCGCCCTTGGCCTCACATTGAGAGGCATGGAGACGCGCTATCCACAATGCTGCAGCCTTATTTGAGAACTCACTCTGAACAAGTCTTGAGGAGAAATGACAATGCAGAAAGAATCACAACCCGGAAACATCACCCAAGGAGACCTTCTGCTGTGCTTTCTGCAACTGGACTTGTTTATCTAGGATTGGCCTTTTTAGTCATCAGCACGCTTGCAGAAAACGTGGGATGAATCCTTCCTGAATCTTCATTTGCGAAGAAAAGCCAGAGAGAGAGAGATTTTCAGTGGAAAGCTGTGTACTTTGTACAAAAAATACTAGCTGGAATCCTGTCAATGGTAAACAGGCTCTCATGATAGAAATGATATTCAAAATTATTGAAACATCCTGATGAGAAGAATGAGTTGAAAATAATTATGGACTGATGAGGATCTTTGAACTTCAGCACTCATTCTGTGAAAAATTCATATGTGGTTGTTTGGCACACACCCACCCAGCAATTTTTGTGCCACAAATATTGTGCAGAAAATGCCATAATTGAGGATTTCTTCTGCCAAAATTTCATCTATGGTTGATTGGCATAGAAAACAAAGGTTTTTTTGTGAAGGAAGCAATATATTATACATAGAAATAGTATTTCCTATGCAGAAAATGCTGTTTTCTATGCAAAACAACCATATGTGAATTTTGAACAGAGTAAGTCCTAAATTGTATTTAGTCTCCAAAAACTGCATTATTTTCAATGACTTTCTTGCAGCAGGAAGAAAAATTGCTAGCATTGCTCATTGCTTCATTTGAGAAGAAACTTAGTGAAGAATTGGTTCCCCAACAGGCACATCGCTTAGTTATTCATGTGTGTATCTTGCTTTGGACATTGTGCAAAGAGCTCTTCCCTAGCTCCTTTTTCAATATCCAAAATCTCCCTCTCAAGGCAGGTGTCAAGACCTGGTTAGAGTTGCTGTAGTAATTTATTAGTGAGGGAGGGGACCAAGCCACATGTTTCCTAATTGTAGCTGCAACTGGGGAAAAGAAATGAGCTCACTTTCCCAGATCTCTGGAAAAGAAACCTCATTTTTCTTATTCTCGCTGTTGTGATGCTGTTTGGTCACAGTCCTTCCCACCCCCAGCCAGGAAATTGCTGCAGCTGCACCCCAGGGTCCTGCTAGCTGTAGAGAAGGAAGCTGCAGGTAGCAGGACCTCAGCTACTGTTTTGTGCAAAGGTGTTTTCACAATATGCCAAAAATCATTAAAAATACATAAAAATTCTCGTGATCTCACCCAGCAGGGAGAATAATTTATAAATAAATGGAGATTTACATCCCTAGCACTGACTGCCTCCTGAAATGACCTTAACTGACAAGGTGATGCATATAGGGTAAGGGGGAAGGGGAGGTGTTCTTTTACATATTGTGGTTCTACATCACAAGTGTTTAAAGATCAGATTCAGCACTTTGAATTCTGCTTAGAAATGGACTTATAGCTGGCATAACAATGAAGTCATATGTTTGAATAAAACCTGGTGCCAGTCCAAGTTAATAGCATTTTCTATTAACTGAAGTTTTTAAACAGTTTACAAAGTGAGTTCCATCCAGAGGTCTAATCTAGTGCAAATATAACCCTCCAGATGTTGTTGGACTACAACTCCCATCAGCCCTAGCCAATATAATCAATATGGAGTGATTGTAGGCATTTCAGACCAACATCTGGAAAGCCACATATTTCCCCCTTGCCTTAGGGTATAAGTATTGCCACGAGTATGAAACAACCACAGACTCAATAGAAAGTTTAAAAGAAAAAATAGTGTGCGTTTGATGAATGGATCTCATTTTGAGAAGTGTCTGTAGCCTGGTTCACATGGGTATTGAACAGTGATCCAGTTCCCATCAGGGAAGTAATATGGAGTAAACAGTTATTTTCCAGGCACTACAGAGGGACAGATTTAAATAATTTATATTAGTTTGTGTGTTTCTCCAGATACTGAGGATCAGTCTTTGCTGTGATCCTCCGAATATAGAGGGTCAAGGAAATGTTGTATGAATTAATGGCTAAGTCCAAAGTTAGGCCAGTGGACATTTGCTAGTCCAGGAATGGGGAAAGAGGCTTGGGACAGACTGCAACTCCCAGTAGTGCTGGATTATCCATTGTTCAAATAGTTCACTTGCTCCAGGTTCTAGTGTGTTGCTGTGGAACCACTGTAGGTTACTGCAGGGAGTGACTCAAGAGTTTAGCCTCCCACCATGATAATCACAGAATAATAGAATCATAGAATTGGACAAAACCACTAGGGCCATCTAGTCCAGCCCCCTGTGATGCTGAATACCCAATCAAAGCATTCTGACAGATGGCCATCCAGCCTCTGTTTAAAAAACTCCAAAAAAGGAGACTCCACCACACTATGAGGCAGTGTATTCCACATATGAACTTCCGAACAGACTCCATAACTGAGCTGACACAACTGGTCTCAGAGTTGCTGTTGGAGTCGCCTACACTGTTAGTTCTGGGTGACTTCAACATCCCACTTGAGACCAGTTTGTCAAATCTATCAGGTGCGGCTCAGGAGTTCATGGAGTCCATGACAAACTTGGGCCTATCCCAACTGGTCGACGGGCCCACTCGATGCAGTCTTTAGTATGGAACAGGAATATCTGTGAATGGAGGTGACTAAAACCACCGCATTGTCATGGACGGATCACTTCCTGATCAAGGCTGAATTCAGAGCCACTGTCTATCCCATCAGGGGTGGAGGACCTATTAAAATGGTCCGTCCTCAAAGGCTAATGGAACCAATTGGATTCCAAAAAGCCATAGAGGTTCATTGGCTGGTAATGCCAGTGATTCTGTCAAAGTCTTGGTTAATACCTGGAACATCAACCTTACCAAGGCTATCGACACGATCTCTCCCAAGCGTCCTCTCCAACATGCATCAAATCGCCAACCATGGTATACTGAAGAATTTCGGAAGTTGAAGTGGTTGGACAACAACTAGAATGGGTCTGGCAAAAAACTCGGCTCTTGTCTGACAGGACTCATCATAGGAAATTTCTTCGTTCCTATAGAGAGGCAGTATGCTCAGCAAAGAAACCTTTTTCTTCTGCATGTATTGAATCTGCAGAGTCTCGCCCGGCAGAGCTGTTTAGGGTGGTGAGGGAACTGACATAGGTTCCACCTGTGCAGAACTCATTACTTAAGCCAACAACAGCCTGCTATGATGCATTTAACAACTTCTTTGCAGATAAAATCTCAGACAAGAGCCAACTTGAACGCCAGGGTTGTAGCAGATTGGATTGATAAGGTGTCCAGTAACTCCGTTGATGAGGCTATACTGGATCAATTTCAATCTGTAAGTACTGATGACGTGGACAAGCTCCTTGGTAGAATGAGGAAGACTACCTGCCCTCTTGACCTTCGTGTCAGGCCGTCCGGGGGGTGATGCCTTGAGGATGTTCCTTAGGGACATCATCAATGCATCCCTTAGGGAAGTTCATGTTCCATCTTGCTTGAAGGAAGGAGTGGTAAGACCGCTCCTAAAATGACCTTCCCTTGACCCTCTGGATATGAAGAACTATAAGACAGTCTCTTTACTACCTTTTTTGAGCAAGGTGATCAAGAGGGTGGTTGCTCTCCAACTCCAAGCTGTCTTGGAAGAAACCGATTATCTAGATCCATTTCAAACTGGCTTTAGGGTGGGATTCGGAGTTGAGACTGCCATGGTTACCTTGGCTGATGAACTTCGCCTGAACATCGACAGGGGTAGTGTGACCCTGTTGGTGCTACTGGGTCTCTCAGCGGCTTTTGACACAATAGATCATGACATCCTCTTGGATCACCCGAGAGGGTTAGGAATTGGAGGGGCACTGTGTTGCAGTGGTTCTGTTCCTTCCTCTTGGGCAGATTCCAGAGGGTGATGCTTGGGGACAGTTGCTCTGTAAAGAAAGAGCTTAATTGTGGCATTCCACAAGGTGCCATCCTGTCCCCAATGCTATTCAATATATACATGAAGCCGCTGGGAGAGATCATCTGGAGGCATGGGGCGGGGTGTTATCAGTATGCTGATGACATCCAGATATATTTCTCCATGCCTCAGTCTTCAGGTCTGACTTCAGATGGTATCTCTTCTCTTAATGATTGTCTTAGGGCAGTAATGGACTGGATGAGGGAAAACAAATTGAAGCTGAATCCAGATAAAATTGAGGTACTCATGGTAGCAGCCCCGAACCCAGGCATTGGGATACAGTCTCCAGTCCTGGATGGGATCATGCTCTTCTCTAAGGAATATGTTCACAGTCTGGGGATACTCCTGGACCTGTCGCTCCAGATGACAGATCAGGTAAATGCGACGATCAGGAGTGCCTGTTATCAGCTTCGGCTGATACACTAGCTGTGCCCTTTCCTGGAAGTCAGGGATCTTGAGACTTTGGTACATGCTCAGGTAACCTCCCGTCTTGATTTCTGTAACACACTCTACATAGGGCTACCCTCATGCTTGGTTTGGAAACTCCAGCTAGTACAGAATATGGCAGCCAGACTGGTTTCGGGTACATCCAGAAGAGACTATATAACATCGATCTTAAGATCACTCTACATGGCTTGGGTCCAACTTACCTCCGGGACCACCTCCTTCCATACAACCCTCCCCGCACACTTCAGTCCTCTGGGAGGAATCTGTTACAGCCTATGAAAACAAGGCTGTCGGTGACCTCCCAGAGGGCCTTCTCTGCTGCTGCTCCCAGATTATGGAATGGCCTGCCGGACGAGATCCGTCTTATTACCACCTTAGACAGCTTTAAAAAAGCTGTCAAGATGGATCTTTTCTGGCAGGCTTTTCCTGAATAATTATCCCGACCCAAGACTCAGCTGTCCTTTCTAGGCTGTGATTGTATGTTTTAATTTTTTCTTCTAATTTATATATATTTTTAATTATTGTCTGTTTTTAAACCTTCATAATTTAATATTATTTTAAGGGGTGGGTGGGCTAGGGTATTGTGATTATGGAGTTTTTATATTGTAAGCCGCCCCAATTGCGTTGCAGAGGGGCGGGATATAAATAAAATTTTATTATTATTATTATTATTATTATTATTATTATTATACTCCATTGGCTGCCCATTAGTTTCTGGGCCCAGTACAAGGTGTTGGTTATCACCTTTAAAGCCCTAAATGGCTTGGGTCCAACCTATCTTTGGGACTGCCTCCTTTCATATAATCCTCCCCGTGAGCTCAGGTCCTCTGGGAGGAATTTGTTACAACCTTTAAAAACGAGGTTCTCTTCGACCTCCCGGAGGGCCTTTTTGGCTATTGCTCCCAGATTATGGAACGGTCTGCCAGATGAGATCTGTCATATCACCAACCTAAATAGCTTTTAAAAGATGGATCTCTTATGGCAGGCCTTTCCTGAATAGATCCCTGGCCAGTAAAAAAGACAAGAAAATCTAGCTTGTCCCTAACTCGCTATGGCCACTGTCTGTTGTTTATTTTTATTTTCTGTATTTTGTTTTAAAGTATGTCTTAATTCCTGTATTATTTAATCGTATTTTTTATATGTATTTTTATTCAAGTTACAATCATGTACATTCACATAATTTATATTGTTACCAAACTTGTTGCTTTCCATTGTAACTTCATTTTTACATTAAAATAGAAAACATAGAAATATAATAGAATAAAGTAAAGTAGTACAAAAAAGAAAATTAAAAGAAAAAAAGAAAACCAATCAACTTCCTTGTTGGCTTTTCTTATTGCTACACCGTTCTCTTACTCTTTTCTGCCCAGGCGAATACACTTAAGTTGTTATTTTTGGAGATAAAAAATCAAAAAACAACATAATACCTTTTATATATATAACGGAGAAACATCCAAAATTATCTATTACTTTTTTTTTTACCCAATCATAACCACTTTTTTCCCTTCGTTCTATTATACGTTGGTCATCTCAACACTTTAACTCTTATTATTAATTATCTTCTCCTTTCCTCACCTTCCCAGAACTTTTTAAGTGGTTCCCATTCTATTTCTATCTTTCTTGTATCTATATCTTTTAATCTAGCTGTTAGTTTGTCCATATCCATTGCATCATATAATTTTAATAACCATTCCTCTACCGTAGGAGATCTTTTACTTTTCCAATATTTGGCATACTTAATCCTTGCTATAGTTATCATATACAATAAAAGTTTCTTTACTTCTCCCCCTTTATTGGTACGAACTTTGTCCACCATGTTTAACAAATATGTCTCTGGTTCTAAAGGGAAATTTATACGTATTTTAAGGGGGGTGGGACTGAGGGTCCGTGATGTATATTTTAATTGTTGTAAGCTGCCCCGATTGCGTTTGTAGAGGGGTGGGATATAAATCATCATCATCATCATCATCATCATCATCATCTTACTGTCAGGAAGGTCTTCCTAATGTTTAGGTGGAATTTCTTTTCTTGTAGTTTGAGTCCATTGGTCTGTGTCCTAGCCTCTGGAGTAGCCCAAAAAATAAAATTTTTGCTCCATCCTCAGTATGAGGTCTCAGTATGAGAGGTTGTGTTCTTGCTCCAACTTTATTTACAATCTTTTTCAGCATGATGCTCCAAAGGGCTATGGCAGAGCTTGAAGAAGAAGATGGCATCTATATACATTACCATACTGATGGTAGCTTGTTTAACTTAAGCCGTCTGAGGGCTCGCACTAAGACTCTAAACTATCTAGTCCAGGAGCTGCTCTTCACTGATGATGCTGCCCTTGTTGCCCACAAAGAAGCAGCTCTGCAGTGCCTAACGTTCTGCTTTGCAACAGTTGCAGAGCTGTTTGGGCTGGAAGTCAACCTGAAGAAAATGGAAGTTCTCTACCAGCCTGCACCACAGGATGAACACCACCATCCCCACATTGCTGTAGGGAAATCTGTGCTTAAGTCCGTTCAGCAATTCACCTATCTGGGAAGCATCATCTCCTCAGATGCCAAGATTGACAAAGAGATCAATCACAGATTAGCAAAGGCACATAGTGCATTTGGAAGACTTTACAAAAGAGTCTGGAGTAATAAACACTTGAGGCAAAGCACAAAAATCAGTGTGTATAGAGCCATTGTTTATCTCGGAATGGCCTTTTTAGTCATCAGCGCGCTTGCAGAATACGCGGGATGAATCCTTCCTGAATCTTTGTTTGTGAAGAAAAGCCAGAGAGAGAGAGAGAGAGAGAGAGAGAGAGAGAGAGAGAGAGAGAGAGAGAGAGAGAGATCATGTCACCTCTTACCCTTCTCTTCTCCAGACTAAACATACCCAGCTCCCTAGGCCACTCCTCATAAAGCTTGGTTTCCATTACTTTCACCATTTTGGTCGCCCTCCTCTGAACACACTCCAGCTTGTCCATATCCTTCTGGAATTGTGGTGGCCAGAACTGGACACAGTATTCTAGGTGAGGTCTCACCAAAGCAGAACATAGTGGCACTATTACTTCCCTTGATCTGATCTAAATGCTATACTCGATGCAGCTTAGGACAGAACTGGTAAGCAGGTCAATATCCATGTCCTGTTTTGTTTCCCTTACTATTTGTCACATCAAAAAAATCCCGATCAACATTTGGGCTACTTTTCTCATTCCTGTGGTTTGGTACTGATCTCCAGGGGTTTGATACTGATCTTCATGGGTAAGTCACAGCATCAACAGAAATTATACACCTCCAACTGTCCTAATTTGACAGGCACATTCCCAATTATTCTTCTATCTTCTCACCTTTTCAGGTGCTTTTAAAATGCCCCAGTTTCTCTCTCCTCTTCCCATGTTTCTTCCCTCTTAGTTTTCTGCTTATTTCAATTGCTGTAAACTGGGTTCAAAGTGCAAAAGAAGTTTGTACTCAACTAACTCAGCAGTGGGGAGAGGAGAGGAGAGGAGAGGAGAGGAGAGGAGAGGAGAGGAAATAATCTTGCCCTTCTCAGTAGGCTCAGGCAAAAGCAAACTTCTTCAGCCTTTTGTCGCTCATGTGTCTGTCCTCATTAATAAACTTTCCCATCTTAACCACATTTGGATGTTGCTTGACTACATGTTGTGGTTTTCATCTGGGAAATGTGGGAGTGTCCAGTCTTGCCCAACACCCTTCCTCCAAGACATGGATCCGACACTGAATATCTATTTTGTTTCCTTTGTTGTTGTTGTGTGCCTTCAAGTCATTTCTGACTTATGGTGACCCTAAGGCGAATCTATCATGGGGGTTTCTTGGCAGAATCTCTTCAGAGGGTTTGCCCTTGCCTTCCTCTGATACCTACATCCCCTTTATTCCAAGGTTAAAAACACCTCCTTGCATACCTGGAATTTCAGGTATGCAAAACACATGCTTTTCCACTGAACAGTCCATTCTAACTCTGCCCAAAAACTTTGTTTGCAATTAAAAGCCAGTTTTAAAGAAGAGGAGAGCCAATGTGGTGCAATAGTTTGAATGTTGGACCATGACCCTGGAGACCAGGGTTCAAATCTCCACTTAGGCATGGAAATCCACTGGGTGGCCTTGGGCAAGTAACACTCTCTCAGACTCAGAGGAAGTCAAAGACAAATCCCCTCTGCACAAATCTTTCCAAGATTAGCCTGTGATAGGTTCACTCTAGCATTGCCATAAGTCAGAAATGACTTGAAGGCACATAACAACAACAATTTAAAGGACAATGAATTTGCTTCTACAAATAAGAGGGCAATCTGTTACCCTATATAATGAAAAGGACAACATATTCACTTCCAAATCTTTGAATTTATGTAAGTCTCCAGATCTCTCCCCACCTCTGTTTCTTCAGCTGTCTCCCTGCCCAACTCCTTGATTCCTCTCTACTACAGTATGTTCTTTCCAAAGCCCCCCACCCAGGGCACTAATGGTCATCTCTGTCAAGTTTTCTGGTTGCTTTTCAAGATTTTCCAGGTTTTAGAAGCCCAAGGTATTGCCCAGCATTCCACAAGCACTCTCACAGTGTTATGTGAGTCATTTTGACAATAAAATTAAATAAGAAGTACTTTGAGAGGATGTTTAAAGTTAATGATGACAGTTTTACTGACTGATCTGTAATGAATAAAAAAACACATTTGATTTCCTCTGGGTAGTTTGGAAGTGGGGAATCATGAACTGGGGGGGGGGTGATATTAGTATGAATATTTTTTTTTATTGGCATCAAGTCAACTTTGACTTATGGCAACCCTATGAAAGAGAAACCTGCCTTTTATCAACATCCTTGTTTAGGTCTTGCAAATTCAAGGCAAAAATAAAAAATAAAATAAAATACCCCAGAGGTGAAAAAGCAATAGGTTTTTGTGGATAATTTTTCTCCCAGCCACTTTTTGTCTCCTTAAAAACAAAACACCCACCACCACCAAGTTTCATCTATGGCAACTGGCTGAATTTTGGGAATATCATTTATAGCTCTTCATATCACCATGTCCAAAAAATGCCTACCCTGTAGTTCCAGTTCTGTGTCAATTCAGCATCCAAACATGACTGGAGGATTAAAATCCCCTGCTTCAGTGGATAAAATTACACAGCTAAATGCTACTTACAGCAGCCAGGAAGAAAGTTGTCCCTGCTGTGTGTATGAAATGGTAGCTTCAAATGACCCTAAGAATGATGAAAAGTGATGATGTTCCACCATTTACAGGTACATTGTATGGAGAAAAGATGGCTACCCCAAGAATCCATACCGTCAGACATTTTTTCCACCCTCTATACATTATTCTTGAGATGCATCATAGAGGAAGTGATCTTTTTTGCTGTAATGTTTCCCTTCCATGAATAGGATACTGTGCCGTCCCATAAATCATAAGGCCATTTCCAGCCCCATTCTCACTGTGAATGATAGCAGCTCCATATTTTAGCTGTTCCAAGTGGAACAGTTCTTCTCTTCCTCTCCTCATTAGCAAGTTAAACAAATTAAAACAAATACAATATAACTGAAACATATTCACAGGTTACCATTAAAATGTAATCAAACTGTAGCATTTTTTAAAATGTAAAACACAATTAAAAATAACAAAAATAAGTTTTAAAACGGGGTACTTTCTTTAAAAACATTTATTTTTGAAAATCTGTTGGAACAACAACAATGGCAAAAAACTAACAAAAACCTTTGTCATTAGCAGGACAGTAAGAAGGGGGTCTTTCTTGCTTCCCTAGGAAGAGAGTACCAGAGACTAAAGACATTATCAGATGTGGCAAAAATAACAGGATTTCGGCATCAGGGCAGCACAAATGGGCCCTGCTATCACACGGCATTATCATCTTCGCATTCTTACACTGTTCTCCAGCTGTGAAAAAGGCTTTATTTACAATTAGTGTAGTTAGTTACACAGGTCAACAGGTCATCAATAGTGCTTGTTGATCTATTAGCTGTCAATAGATCATCAACAGATCATCATTTCTTCACACTATTGATGGTGTATGAAACAACATCCCATTGTAATCATAAGATTACATCATGAATGGGTGGTCCTCTTTCCCCTCTCAGTATTCCCAGTGAGAAAACGTCCAGGTGAGAACATGAAAATGAAGCACAGGGCACTCTTTTTATGAACCATCCCATCTAGTTTGCATGTTTTAAGGTTCATTTCAGTGCTTGTGTATTCATTTACTTTGTTAATCAAGGAGGTTTGAGTTTTAAGCGCATTCATGTCTTCTCGTGAGAACCGCTGAAATCTCACCCATGCCAAATCGCAGAAATAAACTCCCATTTTTAAAGTGCTAGTGGTCATCGTGCGATAATTCTGTGGCATTTCTTTTGTGCGATTACACCAATGTACGATGACAGGTGTTAGAATGCCACAATGTTCCCGGTATCTTCATTTGTGGAATTGTACCATTTTTAGATGCTAGTCTGATAATGTCCTAAGGGGTTGTCTAAATGACAAAAATACTCCTCACAGAATGCAAGGAAAATATGATCTGTCACAATGGGATTCCATATCATTTTAACATATTGGGAAGGAGAAGGGCCAAATCCACCAAAAACTCAGCAGGAAAAGCCTTTGCGGCCTTCTGAAATCTTTAAAAACAGTGTGTGTGTGTGTGTGGGGAAATGAGCATTCCTGCTTGTTGGGACAAGTGATTCAATTTGAATCACTTTCCCTATATGAATGGAAGTTGAAAGCTTATTGGTCAGATGTGCACAGGGGGCATAGCTTGCTAACAAGCCAAGTGCCCTGAGCCACCATGTTGGATTTTTGCCTCAGCGAGCGAGTGCTATGGTGATAAAAAGATTTTGGCTCTTTCATACCATGGATATGTTTTTTTAAAAAACAAAATACTGTCCGGTGGTGGCAAATTGAAGTGAATAAAAGCACAATTAATTCACTCGCTCTTGTCATCTTGGTTCACAGGCATGCTCATTGGAGCAACAAAAGTGCTTATCTTTGCATGCTTGAATCTTTCTAAAAATCTGTTAAGACAAATCGAAGCTGCTGTGAATTGGCAATAGTGCACATCAATCCACATTTCCCCCCTCATATAGACAACACCTAAGAGGCTAAGCTCATGGAAGGAAGGAGGGAGGAAGGAAGGAAGGAAGGAAGGAAGGGAACATACTCAGATGAATTCATAATTAAGTAACATTATGTGAATTTAAAAACATTTTTTTTTGTTTAAAAAAATCCACACATTAAATGTGGAAACTGGATGGGTGTAGACTTCTCTTTGGATATTTTTGGAAATGAGATGGAAAGTATTTACACTCATCCATCCATCCATCCATCCACCAACTCACCTACATCCAATAAGCAACTTGTAATATATGTTATCAATTTATCACAAACAAACTTAGTACTTCTTAAGCAAACTTCCCTGCCTCCCCACCTGAACTCGTTTATTTTCGAAAAAATCTGTCACAGCTGATTATAATATAAAGCCTGCCTCCTAGGTGGAAATTAGCATATCACTTTAAATATTCACATTTGGAACCGAGCAGCCAATTTGTTTCAATATTGTTGCCCTGTCCATTTACAATGGGCATATATTATAGCCGATTACTGGTTAATTGGAATCATAATTCATATGCTTGCTGCTTTGAAACAGAGAAAGCATTGTATTTGATTGCACTGCTTCTGTGAGGTCTCAGTACTCTTTAATCAAGAAATAAGTTGCATTTACAACATGGATTGTATTTTGACCAGTTGAGAAACACTGGATCCAATAGTAGGTCCTGATCAGAGTTGACCATCAGCTGAAAGGACTGTTGACTCACTGTGTTTTGATTCATTCAACGAGTCTGTTCTAATTCGCACTAACAATTGAATTCAGGCTGATTATCAACATGAAAATTTGAAAATATTAGGTTATTTGCTATGTAAAGAGTTTAAACAGCAAAGCAGGAAATGCTAGATGCATTCGATAATTTAAATGGTGCTCGACTACTCTTTCACTTTATCCTTCTGTTCTTTGTATCTTTGCTTTTGTGTTTTTTTCTTCTACTACTGAGACATTTCCAAATGATTTCAAGTGTGGCTTGTATTCTCACTGCCTCACCTTCCCCAATCATCTCTTGAACCTTCTTTGCTATTTAATTATCTTCCAGTCTCTCTTCACCCTTCTGTTTCTTAACTGTTCAAATCTGATGTTTGCTCTCAAAATCTCAACACTCTTTCCTCTATTTCTCTTTTTCATCTGTTCCCATTCATTCTACTGAGACAGCTTCACTTTATTTTCTTTTGCATTCAAAGCAACATCAGTTTTGGGTTCTTTTGGCTTGATTTTATCTTTCACCTTTGATACTGTTGATCGTCTCTCTTTTTCTGACACTGAGTTTTGTGGTTCTGTATATTCCCAATTCTCTTATGTTTTTTACCTTTCTGACTATTCTTTTAGCACAGTTGCCAGTGTGATTTCATTTTCTCCATATCCACAACTTAATCCAGAGTCTGTTCTGTTGCTTATTGGTTCTCTTTCGTCTGTTGTCTGTACTGTATTTCCATTTTCATGGGTCTTGTATCCATTCCTGCTTTTGATGACCAACCCATATTTTTCCAATGATGTCCAGAATAGTATTGGGCTGTTGCATGCTCGTAAGTGGACTTGCATCTTTGGGAAATATAATTGTGAAGATACTGAATGTCTGTATTCAGTAGAGGGCTGCTGTTATGTAACTACATAAAATGCAAAGGGACTGATGCACAATGGGACCAAACTGAATCGGGGCCAATGCTCTATGGTCCTGAATGTGGGCCAATGCACTATGGGCCCATGATGCACATTGGGTAACCTGATAAACATTGGGCATTCTTGCCAGTGTCCCATTATGCATCTTTGCAATTCAGTAACTGGGTTTCCTAGTGCCTCTGCTACTTAGCTAAGTGCACACAAATTTATCTTGAGTGAAAGGTCATATATAATTCCAGCTGACATCCCTCCCCCACCCATTTCTGACCTCTCTCTGCCATTATTCCCTCTATTTCCAAAGTCCAGAGGTAACTTGGAATTCTTATGGGACAATTTACATGCAAGAAGGAGATACACTCGGTTTGAGGTATCACCAAGCTTTGCAGCAACACAGATATTTTAGGGGGAACCCCCTATAGGGGTAGAAGGACTAAAACAGCCCATTAACTATATTCCGTAGCCATAGAATAGGAATACCTGTGAAGGAGGGGTTAGAAAACTGGACAGAAATGAGAACAGAATAAAGTATGATTGAAGAGACTATGGCTGGCTAATTAGGAGTAGGGTGTTGTCTACTGTTATTATTGTTGTTGTTGCTATACCTTGACTTTTCCCCAATGCTGAGACTCAGAGCACCTTACAAAAATTAAAACTCACATCATTACAAAGTCCTGAATTTAAAAAGTTAACACACACATGAGGTTTATCTACATGGGCAATTTACCCCAGCTTGCCCCTGTTCCAGAGCCCTGCAGTCCAAACGATGCAGGGCATTTACCCCAATCTGCTCCTGGGCAGTCTAAATGACCCGTCAGGGCCTGCCTGTAGCCAGTGGTCAAAGGGAAGCCTCTGCCATTTTTTGCAGGCCTCACTATGGCCTCCTAATTATGGTGGCTGGTGTTTTTTACTGTTGGGAGGGGGATGTGATGAGTACAATGGAAGCCAGACCTCTTGGTTCCCAGAGGTGATAACACTTCTAGAGAAATGCCTATGGGAAAGAAGGGAGGACACCTGAGAGGGATAGAGGAGATGGGAGGGCTCAGCCCGAGCCTTGTCTTTAAAATCTCCACTATTTTCTGTGTGCTTTTTTTGGTCCTGACTATATTCGAGAACTGTACACCTCACTGCAACTTCAATATACTACTTTAGCTAGTCACTGTTGTCTGTTTGAGTTGGGATTTAATGGGAGCTTTACAGACTCCCTGGGAAGATATGGAGCCAGAACATGAGCCAGCTGGGATAGGGCCCTTTACAGCGATATAAGATAATACCCAGTTTAATCTGGTACTGCTGGATCAGTCCCCATGAGTCTGTGAGGGCCTGTCTCAGAACACCATTCCTCGGTGCTGTTGCCAGTCATCTTTCCTCTGCCAGGTCCAGGAAGCAGGCCTGCAGCATGTCACAAAGGCTGGTCACATGGTGTGGCTAGCTGCTCAGACCCGGCAGAGCAGATAAAATGGTGGTGGCAGCTGCAGCAATGGTCTGGTGTTCCTATGTGGACTCCGATCCATTTTCTTCAGGTAACAGGGGGCAATGAGGCCACCTCTGTAGCCAGGATATGCCAGCAGGAGTGCGGCATATCCTGCCTGTTGTAGATAAGCCCTTGTCATAAATAAAACATTAAAAGGTTATTAAAATGCAATTAAATTATCCATAGAAATTTAAACAATTCCATTTATATCCAGTTATAGCAGTTAGATACTACTTTGTGGTGGTCCAGCATAAAGAATCCAGGAATCTGTAGTTTGCTGAGGCACTTAGAATACTCCGCTAAAGCACTCTAGTGGACTCCTCTGAACTACTGCAATAGAGTTCTGTAGTAGAGAATTTTAACCAAACCACAAAACCCAGGATTCTGTACAATGGAAGTCACATCAAAGTACTGTCATTGTGTTAGTATAGGATATACTCTTGATCATTACACAGAGGGTTCATTACCTTGTCTGTGCTGATGTGTCACAAACATTCTGCAACATTTTGTTGCAGGTGCCACTTTTCAATTTAAAATCTTCCTTCTTACTTTTTGTTTCTCATTGGCTGTCTCCATCTGCTGCTCAAATACATAATACTACTTCCTTATGCAACACTATGAAGTCAGTTCCCCAATGCAGACAACAGTGCTAATGTTGCGTCCAGCTGGATTTCTTTCTAGGGACATTTTCAGACGTGATTTTTGGCAGCAAATATCCCAAAACAGCTCCGTTGCTGCTGCACGGCAGGGGAGCGGTTTCGGATGATGCTGTCCCTCTGCTGAACCCCTCCGTGTCACTTTCATGACAGAATGGAGGAAACCACGTCATATTCCACTCACGGGCAACATTCATGAATGAAATATGATGCAGTTTCCTCCATTCTGTCACAAAAGTGACATGGAGGGGTACGGCAGAGGGACGGCGTCATCCAAAACCGCTCCCCTGCTGCGCGGCAGCAGTGGAGCTGTTTTGGGATATTTGCTGCCGAAAATCGTGTCTGAAAATGTCCTAGGTAACCTCAGAGATTAAAACTAGTGGGGAAAGTCAGCAGTCTTGTTCTAATGGCTTGTGTCTGTGAAATTCCATGTTGCTTTCAGCATGGACATAAAGAAAGAAAAAGAGAGTAGCAAAACCACCACCTTCAAGTATTGTTTGGGGAAAATAAGGCTCATCAATGAGGTAGAGAACAATAGCTATTTTTAAGCTGCTCTCCAGGAGAGCATTTAGCACATTACCATGTATTTTTGTGGGCATAATTAGCAGGCAAATTAGTTGGAAGATGCTCAGGTATTATGGCAATCTCTAGGTGAACCTGCAGAGGAATAAACAAGATGACTAGAGAATAGAGCCAAGAAATGACATCATAGTTGTCTAAATGCAGGGAATAAAAAATAGCTATGCCAGGATTTGGAGAAGGAATATGTGTGCACCAGAGAGAACTGCATGTGCAGCTAAAGCAAAGCTTTTACTTTTTTTCCCCCCTGCAGCTGTTGCCACTGCCGATCAGATAAGTTGCTTTTTAATTTAAAGTTAACTTTATAGTGGCTCATCTTTTCAGCAGTGGGAATTGCTGCAGAGGAAAAGGAAAGGAAAGTTCAGGCAGTGTGTATGGGTCTCTTCCTTGTACACATACCCATTCTTTGGATCTATAGCATTCTGGCTGGGTCTTATGTAGCCCTCCATGATTCAGGCTGCTTGTTAAAAGTGGGGAAGAAGTGGCTTTTTGAAGAATTTGGTCTTTTTACAATGAGGTACTCAAAATGCTTCCCGTTACCTGCCCTGACATCCCCTACTCTTTTAATAATTCATCAATTGGCTGAATTTCATATATTGGCTTATTATTGGCACTCCACATGGTTGGCAGTAGACCAGGGGCTCCTGAGTACTATTATTCAAGATTTGCTCTGAAACCTAAGGGAGTGGCCTGCTAAAATTCCTAAAAGACATGCCCATGAAAGGATTATGCAAACTCCCTTGGGACTGATTAATTAGGGGGAAATGAGCTAATTCTTCTGGACAGACATAGAAGTGCATCATTCAATAATCCCATCAAGGTAGATGGACACTCTTTGCTTGCAAAACTGGGTTTTCCCCTTGCACCTTTCATAAAACAATAGAGGTTTGCCTGAGAGTCATCAGTATTAATGTTTCAACCATAAGCAATTGTTAACGCTTCCAGAGAATCCATTTATTAACCTTGGGAAACTCCGGCAGACATTGCATTCCACTCAAACTCACCCTTCAGGGGAAATATTGAATATAAATATCAACCCAAAACTCCACCAAAGGGTCCGCAGCTGCTCCTTCTACCTCCATGATGCCGGTTTATTGTGCAACCCTCAGAATGACAATCTGAGCTCTTCCTGCTGCACAAATCTTTGCTCTTCAGATATGTACAGTATAGCCCATCATCTTGAACTATGTTCCTCTATAACAACATTTCCTACTTGCTTCATTAGTCTTGTGTGACTGCTTGCAGTCTGAGTATGTGTGTGTGTGTGTGTGTGTGTGTGTGTTTCCTTCATTAGTTTTCAATAACAAATCATTTTTTTAATTTCATCCCCTGGCTCAGAGTCTTCTCAGTTACTAATGATATACATAAGTCAAAAGATCCTGCTGTCACCAGGCCTCTTGCTGCCATTTTGAGCTAATTAAAATTCCCATATTAGAATTTGGACACTAGAGGTATCCCTATAGACCCCACACAATTTGGGTAACACTTCTTTCCAGATATCGTCAGACTGAAACTACAGTTAGTCCCTACCTAATATGGTCAGTGATGTGAAATACTGGGAATTGTGGTCTAATATCATCTGAATGACCAATGGCTCTCTTGGGGATTCTGGAAGTTGTAGTCCTCAAAAGTGATATTTCCGTGTTCCAAGTAAAACCTGCTGTCAGAGACTTTCTTCCTCTGTGAGTTATCTTCAACAACTGCACAGTTTTCAAAAACGCCTAGCAGTAGAGAGAAAAAGGATTAAATTATTTCTTTCAGGAACAAATAATTTATCACAGCACATCCTTATTGTTTGGTACTGAAAGTTTTCATTGGAAATGCTCATTCCTGTTTCACTGAAATGATAGCTTCCCTGTCCAAACAATTTGTTACTGATTCACTAAAAACTGATTAATGAAGAGAGTATCCATGAGATGTGAGAAAATAATTAACCATTTTAATGGATCATTCACAAATTGGAATGGGTTCTGAGTCAGAAATCTTCTTGCTAACACCAAGACCATGACAACTCAAAACTGTATTCAACAACTCCAGTGGCTTCTGTCAGATGGTCCACACATTTGTTATCATTAAAACAAAAAACAAAAAAAACCTAAGATCCATAGCTGAATTCAGCACTATGTCCCATATGCAACACAGCACACCTGTAGCCCTGCATACAAAGCACTGTCATGAACTTTATCTAAGGCAGGCACAGGAAATGTCTAATCAATGGGCCATAGGTGGCCTGCAGGGACTCCCCATGTAGCCCATAGGCTTCTGCTGCTGTTATCTGAGATTAGCATTGGAGTTAAAATTTAAATATTTGGCATGGAACTAAGCAAGCCTTGCTTGAAAGGAAAGTGTGGCATGAAAGGAGGATGTGCTTTATAGACAGGAAAGCTCTTGCACTGGGGATTATTCTTGAGAAGATAAACATAGACTCAACCTGTGCCAAGTGGGGAAATGTCCAAATTTGTAAGAATTACATTATGTAGGGCCCCATAGACTTTGCTTTGCCCTACCTGTGCCCCCCACAAAGGTGGGGCTGACAGGGCTCCAGCCTGGGGACCCAGGCACATGGGATTAGGAGAGGGACCCGGCATGATATTATTGTAAGTTTTTATTATGTAAATCCATTTAGTTTTTTTAAATAAATATAAATATTACTTTGGTGTCATCATTTAAACTGATTTATTTTAATTTTAATCCTGAATCCTATAGAGCATCTTGCTGCCCTTAATTATAGCAGTAGGTAGGGGACCTGTCAAAGATCCTGGCCTGGGGGCCTGCTTCAGAATGTGGGGTCCATGACCTTACCCACTCCTTCCTTGGTCCAATCCTGGGTCATTACTGGAATGTGGCCCCTGAATTAAGTGCTTGGAATTCAGCTCCCGGATAAAGAAATGTTCTTTGCCCCTTGTCTCAAGCAATCCACTGAGGCAAAGCCTTTCTGTAGGCAATATCCCCAATGCTCTACTTCATTTCACATCTCCTTGAACATTTCTCAGGTTCAAAGGAGGAGATGTTTGTCATATGCCACATTCTTATATCAATGACAGCTGATGGAGATACCATACTTTTCACTACTTACCATTAAATGCTGCTGGAATTTCTTTACACTGTGGTGTTCATTTTCTCTGCAATAGCCAATCCTGTCCTGTTTTAAGAGCTGAGCAGGTGTTGTGTTCTCTGAGATAAAGATACAGAAGACAAACCATAAATTGCCCTATAATCTGTTATCAGCATTTCAAAATGAACCTCAGCAGCACCTGACACTGCATCCTATGCATTACTAGTCACGACAGCTCGTTACTGCTTCCAGAATCAGAGACACCATCCATCAGTATACCAACTGCAAGAGAACAACAGAAAGAGCAAAAAAGCATATTTCCCTTATGCCCCACTTGTAGGACATTATCAGATGCAGCAAAAATCACACTATTACAACATCGTGGTAGTGTGAACGGGGGCTCCTATCGCACAACATTGTCATCCTCATGTGGTTACTGTGCACTCCAGCCATGAAAAAGGTGTTGCTTCTAATTGATAGGACAAGCCATCAATAGATCTTCAATATCACTTTTTTTGTGGTGTTGATGGTGTGCAAAACCACATCCTGTTGTAATCATGAGATTACAGTGTGAATGGGTGGTCCTCAGCAAGAAAACTGCTGAGTGAAAATGTGAAAATGAAACACAGGATGCTCTTTTTATGAATTGTCCTGTTTAGTTTGCACATTTTTTGGTTTGTTTCAATGCTTGTGTGTTCATTTACTTTGGTAATTATGGTGTTTTTGGAGTTTTAAGCAAGCTCATGTCTTCTTGCGAGAACTGCCGAAATCTCACCCATGCTAAATCGCACAAGCAAACTCCCATTTTAAAAGTGTTAGTAGTCATTGTGAGATAATTCCATGCTGGTTCTTTCACATAATCACAACAACATGCGATAGTAAGTGTAATAATGCCACAATGTTTCTGCTATCTTCATTCACTGAATGACAGCATTTTTAGACACTCGTCTGATAATGTCTATAGTCTTCCCTGTGACATATGGTCACAGACTTTGGGAAGCTATCCTAATACTGGATACTGGACTAGGTAGGCCAAGGCCTAGAAGGAAAGGGAATTTCTTTCATCCTGATGACTGAATTCAGTTTCACAGGATATTGGTGGTGGGGGGGACATCATTCCTGTATCTAGACCTCAGGAGAGACATTTCAAACTTTTAGAATTGTGTGGTGGGGGAATACAATATCTGAAAAAGCACATATTACACTATATGGACTCGGTCAAGACCTTTTGGGAAAGTCTGAATTCCAGCCAGTCCAATTTCAGCTCCAGAGCCTAAGGTCTCTGACCTCAGAGTTAGGTCTTTGGCTTGATCCAGCAAGGTCTTGTCATGTTCTTTTATACATGCAAGTCTATGCCCACAATCATGAGAGACAAAATGGCTCTATCCCACTCCCTCTACAATCACAGTGGATTCTATAAGGGAAGGTAAACCTTGGCAAATGACAGTTGATTCTATAAGGGAAGGTGAACCTTGGCAAATGACATGTTAAGTTGGTGTTGTGCTAACAGTGTTGCTGTGATAAAACTCTGCATTCCTAGTCTATGCTGATGTGTCACAGACAGTATGCATAAGTCTCCTTATCCTTTCATTCACTTGCTGGAGCAACAAGAGTCCAGCAATCATAGCAATCAGTGGATGTCACTGCTCCTGCTCTAAAATAATAATAATAAAAGTCCATAGAGTTGCAATCATTCTGCTACACAATGGCTAGCTTAACAAGTCACTGTCAAACCAAAAGTAGGACTACAGAAAGTGATTTTTCCAGGGATGAATATTAAAAAATAGTAGTTGTGCTGGAAGTAAATATAGCTGGGACATGTGTATTTGTGTATTGCTAGATAAATTAAGTTCAGAATCTGTCTTTGAGCCCAGCAGTCCAGACTATGTGGGGCCTTTTCCCTGTGTCACTCCTCACAACCCCAGGACAAAGACGGGGCTATGATGTGTGGGAAAGAAAGTAGGATAGGGCCTGTTACACTGTTTTAAATTAATACCTGTTTAAATCTGCTTCCACCAGCAAAAATAAATAAATTGGGCCCCATGTGAGCCCATTCTGGCATGCTGGCCCATCACTGAAGCTGCAGCTGCCATCTCTCTTCTGCAGCCAGGAAGCAGGCCCACAGCACATGGCCAGTCTGGTCACATGCAGGGGGCCTTGCTCATGTGCTGAGGGCTGGCCTACTGGCTACGGAGAGTGAAACACGGGTGGCGGTGGCAGCTGCAGTGACGGACTGGCATGGCAGTCGGGACTTTCTCCCATTTTATGTCAGCAACAGGGGAGAAATGGGCCTGATCTGCAAGCAGAATACATCAGCAGGGAGCCAGTGTATTCTGGCTTCTATAGATGAGCCCTGAGTCAGACTTGGGCTATCTCTAACCCATTATTATCTACAAAGACCTCAGAAGTTCTTTAGGATTTCAGATAGGCATTTTCCAGCCCTATGTGGAGATGCTGGGGGCTGAACTTGGGACATGCTCTACTCCAGAGCTTGGAGAACTATTCAGACTTGAACTTCTGGCCAACACAACCACTGAGTGCTGGCTGGTGGATTCTGAAAGTGGAAGTTCCCCAATAACTTTCCAGGCTCTTCTCTATTGATGAGCTGTATCTCTTCCTTGACATATAAGACTGGAGCAAGTATAAACTCAAGCCCACTACTTCACGCCGTGGAATTTTCCTGTGCATTCAGTGCCATTTGTCAACAATGACAAAGCGAATAAGAAAAGCCCACAGGGCTCAGTTGTCAGGACCTAAATCTTTAACCAGACAGTTTACTGGAGCTCAGTTTAAAAGCATGATTCCCTTGGATTATTGTTATTGCTGGGGGCTGATCTCAGGGCAAGTGGAATAACAACTTAGCACAACTTCACCTGAATGGATGCATTTCTGGAGAACAAGTCTTTCTTCCAGAAAGTCAGCAGCCAGGCTGAATTTTCTAAGCAATGTGGCCTTCAAAATGGGAGGAAATATGAATAAAAGAAAGAGACTGAAGAGCAGGTGAGTTCTTATTTCAGTAAAAATATTCACTTGGCAGTCAGTCAGGCATTTTTCATCTCCATTATTCACTAAGTCAAAAGTTATTTTATATGGAAGAGGAATTGGCACAACACACACTGTAGCCACTATACTCTTCTTGATGCTTCAAAAATCATTGCTCATCATCTTCTTCATCCTAACATGGCACAAACATCTTGTCTGGATTTCCCTAATAAAATAGTACTCTCTATGATATATGGCATAATGCTGCAAAAGTGCATGAATATTAATATCTGTGTCATCTAGGAAAAGTAACCACCGAAAAAAATGTCAGTTTAATTACTCAGCCTTGAAAAGCAAGGCCAGAGAAAAAAAATGGAATATTTGTCAGTGAATTTGAGTCAATGAGGAGAAAATATCTGAAGTAGAGCTGTTTGGTCAATCCCAGATCTGGAAATGAACAGAGCCAAACTGGATATAAAACTTCATCTCTAATGTCTTAGGTTGCAAGGACAAATACTTCTCATAGGACTTTATCAGATGCAGGAAAATGCAGCAAAAAGCCAAGTCCAAAATCACATCATAAGGATGGGATGATAGCCCAAAGGGCAAAATTATCAGATGCCTGCAACCTCACCTATTCCTGCTGTGTGGCGCAGGTGTGAATAAGACACCACTTTTAATTGACAGGAAAAGCCATCAATAAAAAGTGATGCCTTATTCACACCCACGTCACACTGCAGGAATGGGTGAGGAACATCGTCGTCTGATAATTTTAGCCCTTTGTGCTATCATCTCATCCTTATGATGCATTTTTGACGCATCTGATAAAGTCCATAATTTTCTTCCCATGAATGACAGAACAAAGATTTTTGTGCAAATCTTTTCTTAGTATTTCTACCTTGTGAACTGTCACAAGGTAGACAGAAATTATGCACAGAAATACATGTGGGGTTTTTTTGTGTGTGTGCAACCCCCCCTCTACTTTTTGCACAGAAAACACACATTTTTCTGTACATGAGACAGTGTGTTTTACACAAAAACACCTTGTTCAGAAAACATGTTTCATTTGGAAAAATGGGGGGGGGGGATGTTGCACTGAAAGCCTGCCTGTGTTTCTGCACAAAACTGTTCCTTGTAAGAAATCGCAAAGTGCAAATACCAGGAGAAACTTCAACAGAAGGGACCACCTGTCAAATTTCTGGACCTCCAGCTAGGACACTGGCAGTCCAGGAGGGAGATGGCTGATACTGTTTGTTTGCTTGCTTGCTTGTTGATGTGAAACTGCACACAGAACTTTGGGAACTACAGTCAAACTGATTGCCCAAATGGGTGTTCCCTGGAGCTGTCAAACCACATTATGCAGCTGATGACAGTAAATGCCTAGCAAAAGTACAGTGTTGAAGGCAATACCATTGGATCTTGGCTTTTGTGCACACTTTATTTCTCTGAAATGCCCTGTAAGCCTTGCAGTATGTAAATACTAAAGGCAAGTTGTGTTTCTTTTTGGAATGAATCCCAGGAGGTACAAAAAAAGGACTACTTTCATTGAGACTGCCAAATCCAATGAAATTCTTTTCCAGCCCAGCTACAAGGTTCATTCCAAGTTTATTTGGATAAACCAATCTATTTCCACTATGTGTCAATTTCACATCTATTGAATCATAAACCCATTCTATTTTTGTGCATCAGCCTGTAATTTGAAAAAAATAAAATAAAATGCACAAATCTTTGCATATTTACATCCAACACCCACCGTTATTACAAGTCTTCAAGTTGACTCTGACTGCTGGTGATCCCATCATAGGGTTTCCTTGGCAAGATTTTTTCATAGGAGGTTTGTAATTGCCATCTTCTAATGTGAGAGATCATGTGTTACCCTAAGTCACTCAGTGGGCTTTCATGGCTGAGTTCCCACAAATTGTGTATGCAGTTCACCCTCATTGCACACATCTGCTTACATACAAAGCTTTATATGCAACTTTCCCTTGTATACACATTTTTGTATGCAGTTGTTGAGCTAAGAACTGCATTATAATGTCTGGAGAAGTGTGCAGTCTAATCTGTGTTTTAGTCTGGGAAGAGCAAATTAGGTTGATGTAACTTTAAAAAGCAGACCAAATGGAAATGTCCTCCACCCTTATTTCCATTTCCATGATTAAGTGAGACATGAATGAAACTACCTGCTTTCCTACCCAAAGTGGAAAAGGCAACTCTTGGAAGGTGATGAACTCCTCTTAATTGAAAGTCTTCAAACAGAATTTGAACAGCCAGGTGTGCAGTAAGAGTGGATTTTCCCCATTGGAAGAAGATTGACTTTTGAGAAGCTTTCCAAATCTATGATTCTATATGGCACATGTGCATCTATGCACATGCATGTATTCACATGAGTGTGAATGTATGTGTGTGTGTGTATGTGCATCTGCTGTGCTATTATCCCCCTTTGGCCCAATATGGACATCCATGTTGCTACTATGGATGAACACCATTTTCCTACTGACAAACCATGACCAAGATTCTGCTTCATCAGATGGGGCTATGACAATGAATTTCTGTCATTGTAGCTAGTTGTGCTGATGCCACCCAACAAAAACCTACTTCTTATGGCAGGACACACCCCAAACAAAAGGCTTCCAAGGCCTTGCAGATTGTGGCACTGAGAAAGGATGACTGCAGTACTCTCCTGGTCATGGGGCACTTTGAGATGGGCAGCTGAAGACATCCCATGGGGTCC
Organism: Gambelia wislizenii; assembly: GCA_030847615.1. Taxonomy (NCBI): domain Eukaryota; kingdom Metazoa; phylum Chordata; class Lepidosauria; order Squamata; family Crotaphytidae; genus Gambelia; species Gambelia wislizenii. The sequence goes on from JAUMIR010000004.1 coordinate 26,421,214, forward strand.
TGCCATGCTGCTTCTCTCAACATGCCATCTGCCAGAGTTAACACTGCACCCATCATTTCCCAGTGCCCCAACCTGTAGTACCTCAGAAACCCTTCAGTTAGGGTGTTTCTCAGCATAAGAAGTAGGTTTGGGGGTTCATGTTTGATCATTAAAAACCATGAATGTGGTTCCCCAAAAGTTACAAGATTGTAAATCTAGCTTACAATCTTGTAAACATTGAACAGGATACCAGCCCAACTTTTTTGGAGATGTGAGTAATATTAAGCCCACAGCCAAAACAAAATCAGCAAGGTTCAAAACAAGTTCTTTCTCTTGGTCTTCCATTCCTAGTGGAAAACAAATTTCTTTTAAAATATTCACCATGTTACAGGTAGGTACACGTGGAAGTTACATGTAACTAAGTTTCATGTGTAGTTTTCTCTTCAGGCTTGAGAAGAATTATAGAAATCCATAAAATCTTCAATGGTCTAGAAACAGTGATGCACAGCCAGCCACCTTCTGTATTATTCTCATAATGCAAAGATATGTTTCGTACCCTTTTCATAGAGCCCCCTCCAGCTTGCAGTGAAACTATGAAGGAGGAAGGAAGATTATACTTTCCACAACCTTGGCTTTTTATGTGTTGTTGAGCACAATGTTTGAAACAGGGATCTACATGCACATAGGTTCTCGAGCCATTTGGAAAGTTTGGGTGCTTTAGTTTTTGATCATATGGAAAGCTTCTGTTTGAATAGCTGTACAGCCATAGGTTTCCCAAATGCATGGCCTGCCTTCCCTTTCACACATCCCTAGAAAGGGATTCAGTTACCCCATGACACAGATTGATTTAAGACAGGCTAAAGGAAGTACTTCTTTATACAATGTATTATTCAGTTATGGTTTTCATTTCTACAAGTAGAGGAAGCCAGCTGCTTTCAATAACTTTGGACAGCTGTTTTGGGAATATAAGGTAAAATGATAATTTAAATATTACTGGTGACCTAGGAGATAAAAATGTCAACAAAATAGTAGAGTAGAAATGTATCAATAGAATGGGTTGTGCTGTTATCTGCAAAATGATACCATCATGTCTGGAAAAGACAAAGAACAACTGGGGACCCATTCACGTTACACAATTATAGTGCTATGATTCCACTTTAACCGCCATGGCAACATCCTGTGGAATCCTTCTGTTTGTAGTTTGCTGAGGCATTTGAGCTCTCTAACGGATAATTCTAAATGTCCTCCCCCAAACTGCATATCCCAGGATTCCATAGGATGTTGCCATGGCAGTTAAAGTGTGAAAGGACCCAGGCAACTGGAAACAAGATACCGGGGTAGTCATTGCCAAAATATCTTGCTAGTTCTAGAGGCATCTAGGTAGATGCTATCAAATATAGAATTCTAGGCTGTATGGCTTTTCATCTGAGTCAGCAAACTTTATATTCTTATTTACTGAAATAGGGACCATGGGAAATGAAATAGAAGATCTAGAACTATCTAAAAGATATCTTAATAAGTTGGTAATTCTGGGACCTGTAGTAAAACAAATGCCTTCAATCTCTGCCATAAGTTAGCTATCAAATCATCAGTGAATTAAAGGTTTCTTATTAATCCTCCCAACTTCAAGATGTTTACCTGTGATGTACACAGAACACAAACTCTGATATCTTCAATAAAGTTCTTTATTGGAATAGAAGCATGTGTAAGGAACAGTGTCAAAGCTGCATACTGAAGACCAAGCTTGCAATCAGGACAGATAAGGTACCCCCCAGCGTGAGAAAGCAGAAAAGGGAGGGTAGAACTTCAAAGCACACTTCGGAGGAGCGAGACCTGCCAGGCCATCTGGCCGGCCTTGAGCTCCCGGGATGGACAGCGTTCCCATGGTAACCAACATCTCCCAGACATTCCAGAGGCCCAAGGCAGAACCAGTCCCAAACCATGAAACTGTAAGGATCCTCCATGAACTCCACTCTATGCCTTAGAATTCATGGATGACCCTGACATTACCTACCCGATAATTGGCAATACTTAATAATTTGGCTTAATGTGGCCTTCCGTGTGGTTAGCAGGTAAACCAGGGATCCCCAGATACGAAGGCTGGAGTCACATATAACCAAGGGAGGGGCCTCTGAAAATTCTCCAACCACTAATCCACTCAAAGATAGCAGAGTCCTTGATGCTTGCAAAACAGGTTTTTCCTCTCCCCTTCCCCTCCAATAATAGACCTTGCCTCCTCCTATTTGAAGTGCTGGTTATGACCTTTAAAGCTGTACACGACTCAGGTCCAGGTTAATTGAAGGACCGTATTTTCCCTCATGAACCAGCCTGGACCCTTCGGTCTGCTGGGGAGGCCCTTCTCTCTGTTCCACCACTCTGACAAGTACATCTGGTGGGAATTCAGGAGAGGGCCTTCTCAGTGGCTGCCCCCAGGCTCTGGAACTCTCTGCCCAGAGAAGTCAGATTGGCACCCTCCCTGCCTGCCTTCCAGAGACAAGTAAAAACTTTCTTGTTTTGGCAGGCCTTTGCCGATCCCTACTAGTGGCTGTTGTGGGGAATATGTGTGTGTTGTGTGCGTGTATGTGTATATGTGTGTATGTTTTTAAAATTGTAACTATTTTTAACCTTTTCAGTTGTTTAATTGCATTTTAACTTTTGTATTTTTCTGATTTTAACGACGTCTTTTTATTTTATGCCACTTTGAGCCCCAAACTGGGGGAAAAGTGGGATAGAAATAAAGATGATGATTGATGATAATGATAATGATTTCAAATACATCACCCATTAACGATCATTAACTATTCTGGAGCACCTTTTGTTTAGTCCTGGGAAACTCTGAGAAACATTGTATTCTATTCTAAATCCCATCCCTTTGGGGGAATTATTACATATAACTATCATCAGAGAACACTACCAAAGTGCACACAGATCCACTTCCTCTCAACTTCATGTCAGACTGTGTAGCCATTCAGCCTTCTGATCCTCCCCTCTGCCAGTTTACTTCATGATCTAAGCTCTCTAGGATCAGTATAATATAACTCACAATCCCCTTCTACTCTATTCCTTTATTTATTTATTTATTGGATTTCTATCCTGCCTTTCTCCCAATATCTACCCAAATACTTCCTACGATCTTTGATAGCCTTGTGTGATTGCTTGGAGCCCGAGTGTTTGCATGAATGCTGTTGCTCTTAATTTCCAATAAAAATCATTTAATTGTACATTTTGGCTTAGAGTCTCCTCCATTACTACTGTTATACATAGGTCAAAAGATCTTGCCATTACCCAGCCTCTTGCTGCCAATTTTGAGCTAATTAAATATTCCCAATATTAATATCAGACACCGGTGGGATCCTCGCGGACCCCATGCAGTTCAGGTAACAATGTAGTGAAATGGTGGTGGTGGTGGTGGTAACCATAGAGAATTTAGTGACATTTGTCAAATCCGTGGAAGTATGTTTTTTTAGATTAATTTTCTGGATATAGTTTTTGTCAAATGACAAAAACAGAAATGAGAAATAAGATGTCTTCTGAGCTATGCATGAAATTAGAAATGCTCAGAAACACAGTTTCTGTTTACATATTTATTTATTCATTATCCACCTTGGTTAGGAGTGCAGATGTCGAGTATACCTTCTCCTCACCAATGCTCTCATCAAAATGTATTATTTATTGTCTCTGATGGTTCATTATCGCTTTTAATAATTTAGTGCAATTGAACATATCATTGCATCTAGTACAATCTATAAACCATAATGAACGTCATTCCAGCTGTTCAAAAGCATCCTTGTGTGCAGAACTAGATGATAAGGATTTTGTTCATGCCTCCTGGGACGCCAGGTAGATGGAGAGTTTTGCGGAATGTAGTGAAGAATCAGAACTGCTGTTCATGCTGAGATTTGATAATTCCCTTTATGTTTGCCTCTTCAGTGAGAACTTTGTGTGGAAATTAGGCAAGCCTGGCCCAAGACATTTTGCTGCCTAAGGCAAATGAGAAACTGGTGCCTCCTATGTATGCCTTGTCTTGAAGCTGGTGACAGGATACCATCCTCACACAAACATGAAGTAGAGGACTGGCGTGCAAAGTCCATGACAGGCCTTGTGGTATATTTAACTCTGTCACGCAGCAGAGGGAAATGACAGGATTCAGGAAGCTGGGTGGATTGCTGAGGCAGTCACCTAACTGAGCCTAATGTTGATTGGCTCTGGAACTAGGAAGAGGATTCTTTTTTGGTGTTCAAGAACTTTTTGGCATGATGTACTAGTAATACATGTGTGTGTGTGTGTGTGTGTGTGTGCCTTAAACTTGCCTGTTGACTTATGGCAACCCCATGAATTTCATAGGGTTTTCTTAGGCAAGGAATACTCAGTTATGGTTTTTCCAGTTCCTTCCTCTGAAATACAGTCAACTCTTCACTTTCACAGGGGGTAGAGGGGCAAGACTCATGAGAAAATGGAAAAAACATATCTATAAATAAAAAAGTGCAAATACCACAATTTTTGTTAACCTGAAAGAACACTTCTCTAGGAATCTCTAGGCCCTCCAGTGTGACTCTATGGTCAACTTCTGGTGAAATTTCGCCATAGAATCGTGCTGGAGGACTTACAAATGCCTAGAGAAGAATTCTCTCTAGGAAACTCTAGGTCATCCAGTGCGATTCTATGGTCCACTTCTGGTGCAAGTTCGCCATAGAATCATGCTGGAGGGCCTACAAATGCCTAGAGAGAACATATTGATCAAGTATGTGAATCATAAAATCCATGAATGCTTAAGCCACAAATGTGCAGGGCTGATTGTATAGCCTACAGCACCTGGTATTCATTGATGGGCTCCCATTCAAGTACTAAGCAAGGCTGACCCTGCTTAGTTTCCAAGATCCAATGGGATAAATACTCAAAGACAAAAAGGAACTAGGGCCTGGATTGAGTTGAAAATGCAATTGCACAGCAGCAAACCAAAAGAAGAAGAAAGACTGATATTTAAATTGGGTGAGGATGAGGTGGTTTTGTTTTTTAGGGGAACAAGATTAGTGCAACTTCCATTTTGTTTCCCCCAGAAAGTCTGTTTGTGTGTGTGTGTGTGTGTGTGTGTGTATGGCTATATGTTTTAAACATTCAAGATGGCTACCACCATAAAAATTGGCACACCTTGTGAAGAACCATCTTGCAACTATGTTGCTGATTTGTGCATTGATGAATGGGTGTGAACCAATGCATGGAGATAACAGAAGACAGCCAATGCCAGCACAGAGAACATTGTGATGGGAGGAAGGGGACTCTGTGAGTGACAGTGGGATTTTTTTTTTTAAGAGACAGTTTGAGAGTTGTCAATTGAGAGTTGACTATGGAGAGAGACTGTCAGATAAGTCAGTGAGAGTCAGTGAGGAGAGAATGTGTACTGGGTGTCTGAAGCACCCAGTGTGAAAGAGAAGGTAGCCTCATGTAATATTCTATACACTCAGAAAAATGATTTGGAGAAATAAAGTGGTATGGGCCAATGAATGGAATAATTTCTCATAATTGGGGTGGAACCAGAGGAAGATGAAGGGCAGCTGGATATTGCCCTGGCCATTTAAAGGGAGATTTGGAATTGCGTAGATGTGAGCATAATTTACACAATGCACTCAGACATTTTCATTACATCTGTGTGTATGCTTTGTTGATTAGAATCCCATTTTACAATGTTTAAACAGCAACATAGAGTGGGAGAAATCATGGGAACTGTGAATATGACAGCAGAAGAGTGTTATATTCAAGAGTTAAACGTAAGGGACAAGACTGGCTGCTGTGCTGATGCTTCAAACACAAATGTTTGGGATAGCTTTGCTGGGTGCCTATAGAGAATACAATATTGGATTTTCCAGCATGACTGCCCTTCTCATAACCCTGACTGCTCTGTGTGACTTGTCAGGCAAGAGGTCTCCCTGTTCTAGAATGATTTCCTTACTCTTTTGAAACATTGTTGGACATTCTGTGGAGAATAATAGTGGAGTCTGTAGGGGCAGTGTCTTCAACAGGGGAAGGGGGAAATAAATAAATAGTTACAGGCCGAAGGCTCTAGAGCAGCCTGGATTACTCACATTACTTTCCCTGTTTTTACAATTTGTTTTTAACAAAAGTTAATGTAACACATTTCACCACAGGGACTGCATGCTCCTGTGAGGCAAGAGGCTATGCTGATGGCAACTGTGCTGCTGGTAGGGTCTCCCATGTCAGACAAGCTTTTGCTGAGGATGCAGACCAAATGTGCTAAACAGCTACTGGGCAGTGGCAGTAGTGGGGGTGGGGTGACACTGGCAGGGAACGTGTTGGGATATGTAATTTGCAATCCAATAAGTTCAGATGCTTTTACTGCTAAAGGGTTAATTAATAGAAGCAAACAGAATGTCTGATGTAACTTCCTACAGAGTTGTGATTGGGCTTCTAGGGAAAGAGGTGTGTGTAGTGCTTCTCTTTTGTTGAGAAGCTGCCATGAGGCCACAGATGCCATGATACCTTTTTAGAGAGAGGACCTACAAGGCAAGGGTCCTGTACCTATTCTGTTTGTAATCATGTAGTGTTTTAGTCATTTTTGGTAGTTATAGTCTACTTTGAATATGATGCTTCTGAACTTCTGTAAGAAATGCTCTGAGTATGTAAATAAAGCAGTTTTATGTACTTTTAAAACTACATTTAAGTGTTTCTGAATCCTTATTATCTTAGAAGTATACCTTGGGGAAACAGGGTGTGGTTATCTAAGCTTACATGCTGGAATCATACACCAAACTTCTGCAAGTGTGTTTTATTAAACTCTGCTAATTTATTGTACTTCCAAAGGGGGTTAAATGCTATCCATTTCTATAGCAGCCTGTTTTGTAAGGTAATCTCAGTGAAGTGCAGTGGATGAACATTGCTAAATGTCCATATATCCCAATAGATCTTTCAAAGACAGCAGTGGAACCATAGCTAGTGTTTGTTAGTACTGCACAGAAGGAGGCATGGTAAACCCCTTTTGAATGTCTTTTACCATGAAAACCCTATGATGAGACATTCCAAAATGAAACAAGAGATAGTGCCAGAAGATGAAACTCCCAGTTTGGAAGGTGCTGAACAAGCTACTGGAGTACAGCAGAGGACAACTCGGAGTCTCTCTCTCTCTGGCTTTTCTTCACAAACGAAGATTTAGGAAGGACTCATCCCGCGCTTTCTGCAAGCACGCTGATGAGGAAAAAGGCCAGTCCAAGATAATCAAGTTTGGTTGCAGAAAGCACAGTAGAAGGTCTCCTTGGGTGATTTTTCTGGATTGGGATTCTTTCTGCATTGTCATTTCTCTTCAAGACTTGTTTGGTGTGAGTTCTCAAATAAGGCTGCAGCATTGTGGATAGTGCATCTCCATGCCTCCTGATGTGAAGCCAGGGCGGGCCATTGTTCGTGATCAATTTGGCCAAGCCTGAGATGTTTTTTCAGGGAGTCCTTCTATCGCTTTTTTGGAGCACTCCTCTTACGCTGACCCGTGGCATGTTCACCGTAGAGTACTTTCTTTGGGAGGCGATGGTCCTCCATCCTAGAAACGTGCCCTGACCAGTGCAGCTGTGTTCTCAATATCATGGCCTCAATGCTGGTGATCCCTGCTTGCTCAAGGACAGCAGCATTCATCACATAGTCAGTCCAGTGTATATTTAGGATTGTGCATATACAGCACTGATGAAAGTGTTCGAGGAGTTGTAAGTGGTGGCAATAGGTGAGCCATGTTTCAGACCCATAAAGGAGAATAGACAGTACAATGGCTCTATACACACTGATTTTTGTGCTTCGCCTCAGGTGTTTATTACTCCAGACTCTTTTGTAAAGTCTTCCAAATGCACTATATGCCTTTGCTAATCTGTGATCGATCTCTTTGTCAATCTTGGCATCTGAGAAGATGATGCTTCCCAGGTAGGTGAACTGCTAAATGAACTTAAGCACAGAATTGCTGATGGCAATGTGGGGATGGTGGTGTTCGTCCTGTGGTGCAGGCTGGGTAGTGCAACTCTGAGTAGTGCTGTGACCAATGACACAAGTGGATTCAAGCCAAAAGGACTTTTAGATGTTGATGGACAAAGAGGAAAGGAAAGACCGAAGTTGCACAGCACATGTTATAGGAACATGGAATGTAAGGACATTGAATTTGGTAAGGTAGACATAGTAAAACAAAAATATTTGTAGCCAAAAAAGAAAGAGGAGCCTGAATGGATGGCAGATGAAACTCTTCAAGCAGTTAAAGGCAAACAAGTAGCAAAAGTAAAAGGTGACAGTAATAGAGTCAGAACCCTGACAAAGAGAATTATTACAATAATCAATGCAGAGAAATAGAGGATGATGACCAAAAAAAAAAAAAAAGGAAGAACAAGAGATCTTTTCCACTAGATCTGAGAAAGGGAAATTTAAACGAAGATTAGGAATGTTATATGACCAGCCAGGGAAGAACATTACATGACCGTACAAATAAAAAGTTGATGGAAACAATACACTGAAGAACTATGTAAAAGGGATAAAGGGATGACAGATTCATTCAAGGAACTGGCATTTGAAGATGAATCTACAATTTTGGAGAGTGAAATGGAAGCTTGAATCAGAGCACTTGGGATAAATAAATCATTAGGAAGAGATGGCATACCAACAGAGCTGCATCAAACTACAGAGGCAGAATCTACTCTAGTTATAACTATAATCTGCCAAAAAGTATGGAAAATAAAAGAATGGCCCACGGATTGGAAACACTCAATATACATTCCAATACCCAAGAAAGGGAACATCAGGGACTGTAATAACCACAGGACCGTTTCATTAATTTCACATGCAAGCAGAGGGATGCTCACAAGTGTACAACAAAGACTTTTACCATCTCTGGAGTGGCAAATGCCAGATGACCAAGCTGGGTTCAAGAAAGGAAGAGGCACTAGTGATCATATTGCAAACATACATTGGATAATGGAGCACACAAAAGAATTTCAAAAGAAAATCAGTCTGTATTTTATGGATTATAGCAAAGCCTTTGATTGTGTAGATCATGAAAAACTATCAATCACTCTTAAAGAAATGGGTGTGTCACGACGTTTGATTGTCCTGATGCATAACCTGTTTTCAAAACAAGAGGCTACTGTCAGGACAGAATACAGAGAAACTGAACGGTTTCCAATTGGTGAGGGGGTCAAGCAACACTGCATTTTATCACCCTATCTGATTAACTTGTACACTGAACATATCATACATAAAACAGGATTAGACTCAGAAGTTGTGAAAACTGGTGGAAGGAACATCAACAATTTAAGATATACAGTACAGACAACATCATACTACTAGCAGAAAATAGCAAAGGCTTGGAACTATTGCTGAATAAAGTCAAGGAAGTAAGTGCAAAGGCAGGCTTACAGTTGAACATTAAGAAAACAAAAATAATGACTACAGATGATTTATATAACTGTAAAATGGGCTATGAAGACATTGAAACAGTTCAAGATTTTCCATACCTTGCCTCAGCCATTAATCAGAATGGAGACAGAAGTCAAGAAATCAGAAGATGACTAGGGAGTCATCTACATGAGGGGAAAAATCTGTACCTACCTTGAATCTGGTTGATTGGGCTATCCCCTCACCGCTGATTGCATGGTTGGGTGCCTCGTTCTGACCTCAGAGTAAGAAACTGTATTCCAGCAGGGTTCTGCCAGGAGCTGCTTGGCTGGGAAAGCATGCTGGTCAGGGGATTCTGGGAGATGTAGTCCAAAATAACTTTTCCACACTTTCTTTTACCCTGCCTCCTAACGATTGTTTTTTCTTCCCACTCCATGTCCTTCAGCTGCCCAAAGCCTGTCCCAAATGTTGGTCCAAAACTCTGTTCACCACAGCACTATGATTTTATCATACCTCTTTCGCTTATTGATTAGAAACAAGGAAACTATTATTTCTCAGAAGATAAGGTTGGCCCAGATATCTACTTTTGATTTTCCCTAAAATATTTGAAGGTGTAAGGGCAAGAGGGTTAAGTCAACACCTGCTACCGGAGTAACAAATGCAAGTGCTCTGCATCTCCAAAAATCCACCTATTTCAATAGCTATAAATAATCCTGAAAAGTAATTCTAAAACTATCAAGGTTTAAATAAAATAATTCTTTACCAAGTAGGCCATGAAGGACTTTTGCTTTAAGGAAAGGTCTTCATCATCATTGACAACAACACTACACAACCTGTGAACATGACATCATTTCACAGGACTTCATACCATGATCACTTAGCACTTTGAGTGCAGGAAGACATACCAAACATAACCAGCAAGCAAAAAAGAATTCAGGCTAAGCAAAGCAAAGCAAAACAAGACTAAACTAAAAAAACCAAACCTGTTGCATTATAGCTGGAATTTTGTCAGACTCCTGAGAATCAGCCACCTAAATTAGAGCAGTTAAAGAAACAGAGTTGGTGTAGGATGAAAGGATTTGAATGCCAAACCTTAAACACAGCCTTCCCATGTGAAAACTGTCACTCAGAGGGATAATTAATGATGCCATTGTACAATGGAAGGTTAGCAAAGCAAGTTAAACAACACCATGCAAAGCAATTTGTGAATTCGTAACTCCAATAATTACATAATTGGAGCATATAATATTCCATGTCAGAACAGGGCATTTTCTTCTTCTTTTTATTTCATGCGTTCCCCCACCTCTTTCCCCCTACTAACGCTGTGGAATCATTTTCTAACTGAATAAATTCAGAGTGACAAAAAAGAAAAAGAAAAGGGACAATGAAATGGTTGTTAAATGGTCAAATATTTGATTTAGTACCATTTCCTTTGGAGGAGAGGAGTTGTTTGTTCTGCCAGAGTCTGACAATAATTTAATTTAACAGCACAATAACGTTTAGAAGATCATTAATATTTGATTGCTAAAATGGTGTTGCTATAGCTGAACCATGTCGTTTCTTTCATTTCTTTGTTTCTTTTCTTTGTTTTCTCTCTTTTTAATTATTGGCTTTAAAAAGCCTAATGTGGATTATCAGTTTCAAAGCCAATGTTTGCACCCATCATAAACAAATGGTTTAAATTGCTTGTAAGAATACTTTCGTTCAGACTCCTTCTTTTTCTGCTTAACATGGATTGAGCTCCTGCTAATGGGATGTTCAACTGGCAGTGGAAATGCATTGCAAAGTGCAAGCTGCACTTTAGCACCAATTCCTATAGCACCAAGGGTAAGAAGAGAGTCTTTGTGGGACATGGGAAAGGGGGCAGCTCACAAGTTGTGAGTAGAGATGGAAACAATATCTGAAACTGGTTGAAAAACATCTTTTTTGAGTGTTAAGAACCCCTTGGTAAGAAGAATCCCGGGCTGATGAGAATCTTCACAATTTGGGGCTTACTGCACAGAAAATGCTGTAATCAGGGTTTTATCCTGTAAATTTTCTGCACAAGAAAATGCTTTTTCCTAGGAACAAAATTCTGTTTTCTGTGCAAACCAACCATGTGCAAATTTTGTGTAGAATCAGCCCTAATTGCAAATAGGTTTAAAACAAACTGCAATATTTTTACAGCAAGAAAACAAATGTTAAAACTATTCTTTGCTTACTTCAAGAAAAAACTCAGTGAAGAATTATATCTCTAGTTGTGAGAATATTAAATCACATTTTAAAACAACAACAAAGGGTTTAGTGGCACCTTAAAGACTAATTTTAATTATTTGCAAATTACACCCCATTTCATGTGTTGCCTACATCAGCTGATATTTATATTCATGCTTAGATGAGAGGAGGCTGATGGGGAATTGAAATGCAAAAAGCACAAACAGTGGTCATTATCTGAAAAAGGGATTACTTTAAAAAAAAACAGTAGTTTGTGGGCCCAACGTTTTGGGCATAATGTTCAAATGGATGTATGGGTGGGAATGTGGTCCAAATATATAAAATTTACTTCATACATTAATTTAAAAGAAAACCTGTATAAGACAATGTATGGTTGGTACCTAACTCTGGACATTTTCAGATGGCCCTTACTGCGCAAGCAGCCTCCAGAGCAGTAACGAGGCTGCTCCGTGGCAGGGGGTCCTTTTCGGATGACACCGTCCCTCTTATGTGACCATTCGTGGCATGTACGTGAAGCTTTGGAAGTGGCTGTGTCATATTTAAATCACGGAAGTTGCCTGTAATTGAAATATGATGTGGCTGCTTCCAAAGCTTCACGTACGTGCCACGAATGGTCACAGAAGAGGGACGGCGGCATCCGAAAAGGAATCCTTGCCACACAGCAGCCTCGTTACTGCTCCGGAGGCTGCTTGCACGGTAAGGGCCATCTGAAAATGTCCAATGTAAAAGCTTTCAGAAACGTCTAATAATTTTTTTTAAAATAAATATTGGGGATGTCAAGATAAGGAGGGTTCCTATTTCCATGTGTGGTGGACTTGTAAGAATGCAGAAAGTTACTAGTCTAAGATATTTATGTTAATCCAAAATATTTAAAGGTAGATTTTGTAATGTCACCAGAAATATTTTTTGCAAGTATTATGGATAAAGAATTGGAAAGTAAATATGGATTACTTCTTCAATATATGATAATAGCAACAACAACACTGGGTTACTCTAGACTGGCTAGAATGTACTACCTTATGGCCAGCATATTCTAACACCAGAGCTGGTCTGTTCCCACCCCCCTTCATTGCCTAGATGAAATGGTAGTCTGCATGCACATACCGGTTGCCACACACAATGGCCAGTATTGGTGGTCGCCTTTCCAGCTGTCATGCATTGCTGTCTCTGAAGCCAGGAAAGAGGTCCTCAGCATGTGATCAAGGCTGGTCACATGCAGGGGGCCTTCATCGTGTGCTGGGGGCCTCCTTCCTGGACTCCAATGAGACATCTGGCTATATAGGCTGGCATGTAGGTATGGATCCTGAGTTCCTGCGCCAAATTGATCCAGGTTTCCCCACATGAAGCAGGTTTTCCCAGGGTTTTTTTTTTTAAATGTTGTAAACCTGTTTTACTCCAGCTTCCTCCCAGCTTTGCCTTGGATATTGTGAGGACTGCATGGAGGTGAAATGGGCAAAAGCCCTGCATCTTTGGAAGACAGGGTAAATTGCCCATCTAGACAAGCCCATTGTTTGTTCATGGACTGAAGCACTATGGCAGAAGAATGGATTGTTAAGGCTGCTGAGTTAGCTGAAATTATCAGACTAATGTGGGTTTTAAAAGATAAGTCAATTGAAGAATTTTTTTTTTTTTTGAAAGATTGGAAACCCTTTATGGACTTTTTGAAAAATATGAAATCTAACCAAGTAATACCCTATAGTTATGGTTATTAGTAATTCTAGTAGGATTATTTAGTTGGATCTTTAATGGTAGAAACATATATATATATATACAGTTGTCCCTCCACATTCGCAAACTTGACATTCACAGTTTCGGTTATTCGCGGTTTTGGGAGGGCCCCCCCGGGACCCCCCAAAACCGCGACACGGGGCCTCCAGAGGCCCCGTGAAAGACCTGGAGGGAGCGGGGAGGCCTCCACGGGGCCCCCGGAGGCACTCCGGAGGCCCCATGAAGGCCTGGGGAGGGGTGGGGAGGCCTTCGCGGGACGCCCGGAGGCCCTCCGGAAGCCCCGCGAAGGCCTCCGGAGGCCCCGCGAAGGCCTGGGGAGGCCTTCGCGGGACCCCCGGAGGCCCTCCGGAGGCGCCGCGAAGGCCTGGGGAGGGGTGGGGAGGCCTTCGCGGGACCCCCGGAGGCCCTCTGGAGGCCCCGCGAAGGCCTGGGGAGGGGTGGGGAGGCCTTCGCGGGACCCCCGGAGGCCCTCCGGAGGCCCCGCGAAGGCCTGGGGAGGGGTGGGGAGGCCTTCGCGGGACCCCCGGAGGCCCTCTGGAGGCCCCGCGAAGGCCTGGGGAGGGGTGGGGAGGCCTTCGCGGGACCCCCGGAGGCCCTCTGGAGGCCCCGCGAAGGCCTGGGGAGGGAGGGAGGGCCGGGGAGACCTCCGCGGGGCCTAGCAAGGCCCCGCGAAGGCCTGGGGAGGGAGGGAGGGAGGGCCGGGGAGACCTCCATGGGGCCTAGCAAGGCCCCGCGAAGGCCTGGGGAGGGAGGGAGGGAGGGAGGGCCGGGGAGACCTCCACGGGGCCTAGCAAGGCCCCGCGAGGGCCTGGGGAGGGTGGGAGGGAGGGCCGGGGAGACCTCCGCAGGGCCTAGGAAGGCCCCGCAAAGGCCTGGGGAGGGAGGGAGGGAGGGAGGGCTGGGGAGACCTCCGCGGGGCCTAGCAAGGCCCCGCGAAGGCCTGGGGAGGGAGGGGGAGGGGTGTAGTTATTCGCGGATTTTTCACATTCGCAGGGGTCCGCAGAACGGAACCCCCGCGAATGTGAAGGGACCACTGTATATATTAGTTTTCTTTTCATTTCAGTTAGGATTGACGTGTGTGTGTCAGAGCCCCAGTGTGTTTTAGTTATATGCCTCTTTTTTCTGCTTTCTTCTTTCTTTTTCCCCTCTTTCTTCATTTTGTTTCTTTGCTTTCTAAATGTATTTTTGAATATATACTATTTTGATTTTGATTGTAAGTTAGATTGTTAATATCAAACTCATCAATAAATACATTTTTAAAAAAGCAATCATTGGGCCCTATCAGTCTTAACTCAGAAAAACAGATTAATGCATGGCTCATGATGAAAAACATTTTATCTAAATACAGTCCTTTGTTCCAACTACAGGAGACCTATTTTAATCAATGGAGCTTTGTTTAAAAAATGCACATGGGTTGCATTGATTAAGTGAGTTTACTTTCATTTAGATTAATACTTGTGTTTAGGCCAGAGGTGCGAATCATGCAGTCCTCCAAATGTTGTTGAACTACAACTTCTAGCATTCCTCATGTTTTTCTAGGACTAGCTATGTCTTCAGCAACATTTATGTGAGAGTTGGATTAGGACTCTTGGAGACAAGGGTTCAAATCCTCACACAGCCATGAGAACCCACTGGGTGACCTTGGGCAATTCACACTCTCTCAGCTTCAGAGGAAATCAATGGCCTTGTCTAGATATGCTATATACCCCATCTTGGCCTCATCTTGGAGCCCTGAATTCCAGACAATGCAGGGCTTTTGTCCATTTTGCCTCTGGGCAGTCTACACAAACCCCAGGGCCAAGACAGGGCCAAGATGGGGTAAAACCTGTTGCATCACTTTAAAAATACATGGTAAAATCTACTTCAGCTAGCACAAAAAAAATGGATTTGGCCCTGCATGACCGCAGAAGCCCATTCCAGTTCACTAGCCCAACACTGCAGCTGCCATCTGTCTCGCTCTTCCATAGCCAGGAAGGAGTCCCACAGCATGTAACCAAGGGTGGTCACATGCAGAGGGCCTTGCTCACATGCTGTGGGCCAGCTTCAGAGAGAATGATGCGGACAGTGGCAGCAGCTTCAGAGACTGGCCAGTGTTATGGTCTGCACTTCATCCCATTTCATGCCAGTAATGAGGGAGAAATGGGCCTGATCCATGGGTTGAATATGCTAGTGGGGAGCCGGCATATTCTGGCCACTGTAGATGAACCCAATGACAAACCTCTTCTGAACAAATTTTGGCAAGAATGCTCAGTGACAGGGTCACTATAAGTCAGAAATGACTTCAAAGTGCCTAACAGAAGCCATTATTTCCACTCCTGCAAACCAAGTTGTATGAGATAGAGGCTACCTTCTACATGAACTCTTGTGAGAGATGGGTTTCTCTGCACTCAAACAAACATACAGATATTTTTTTTCCAGCTGAGGAAATATTGTATGCCTCTGGAGAAGTAGTCAGGAGTCCAGAAAAGCTCCTGTTACATAACATTTGTTAGTGTTTAAAGTGCTACTTAGATTTGTTGCTGTTGGTGGTAGTATTGTTTTATGATAGATTAATATGGCTACCTGCTCTGCAAATTTTATCCTTCTTAGAGCATAACCTGAGATTTTTCTGAGTAAGCAACATTTTAAAGTTCACTACTTGACCCAGATTACCAGCACTAGCATAAGCCATTTGGCTTTCTGACCTAGAATAACACATGGTTCCATCTACCCACTCTCACAAATCAAAGTGCATCATATTTAAACCATAGTAGCCAGCTAGGTTATTTTGGCTCCCAAGGAAGAAAATTCCCTCTCATCATCATAGGCAGCAAAAATGTATCAATACATTAAATTGCCAAACATTTGCTACCCTTTGAAGATCCATAAAATTTAATGGTGAAGGCAGGTGCCTCACTCTGCCAAATGGTAGGGCCAGTCATGCAGATTGCTATTTAGAACTTGGACTCTTCAGACATACAAAGAAGGTAGATGGCAAGGGATTGGTATATTGGTTGTGGGTATCACAAAGTCATGTGAACACACCATTAATAATTTTCCACATTATTAAAAAGAAATGGAGAGAAGCAGTTCATCATGCCCATGCAACTCTCTGTCCTGCTGGCTCCTTCCCCTTGCAGGTCAAGTGTTAGGGAACAGAGAGGAAGCTTGATGAATGGCTGTTATGAGCCAGAACTCTCTGTACCCATATGAACAGCCTATGCATGTTCACCAAACTTCTCTCACCAAGTCCCCCGGCCCATAGAATCATAGAGTTGGAAGAGACCACAAGGGCAATCTAGTCCAATCCTCAGCCATGCAGGAATACCCAATCAAAACATTCCTGATAGATGGCCATCCAGCCTCTGTTTAAAAACCTCCAAAGAAGGAGACTTCACCACACTACGAGGCAGGAATTCCACTATCAAACAGCTCTTACTGTCAGGAAGTTCTTCCTAATGTTTAGGTGGAATCTCTTTTCCTGTAGCTTGCCTCCATTGCTCTGTGTCATCTCTGGAGCAGCAGAAAACAGTCTTGCTCCATCCTCAGTATGGCATCCCTTCAAATATTTAAACAGGGCCCTCTCTATGCTGACAACTGAACTCAGTGGGTGCAGATGGGAAGTGTGTTTCATTTCAGTTTGTGTCTGACAAGAATAGCAAATTCTTCACATCTGGGACAGGACAGATGTGAGTTTAAAAAATTTGGAGGTGGAAGAGAGCAAACACAGAGACTTCCCTAACCCTAGCACCAGGTGAATGGATGTTGTTGTTATTGGTATTGCCTGTCATCCTGTTAGGTATTTGCATCATTGTAAATGGACTTATAATCACATATTGTGATTATATCACATCACATATATCACATATCACAATTGTGATATTGCATAATGCTTTATTCTCAGGAGGAAAGCTGAGACATAGCTACATCACTGGGACAATTGCACAAAAGAAGACAACAGCATGTTGTCCCATGGGTCCCATTGTGACAGGAGCATCTGATTGATATGGGACCTCTTGTACAACAGGCAGCAGAACACTATGGTATTCATTGCCCAATGGAAACTCTGGTTTTGTAAGAGGACATTCCACAGAATATCCTGATCTGAGAAAGGTTGTGTGTTCTGCCAGAGGTGCATCTACAACCTTGCAAATTTACAAATTGTATCCTCTGAAGTAGGATCTTGGCTATCATTTTTTTAAAAACCAGTATAGTGAATAGGGTGGGGTCTCTACCCCACATAAAAAGCTATGGGCTACTCTCATCCAATAAACTTTTCTCGTGTCCTGCTCATTTTTCTGACAATTTGCTGCCACACCAGTGATGCAGCTTGGAATCCTTGGAGAAATCTGAAACACCATTTGTTATCAAGTTGCTTGGAGATATCTAGAGATATCTTATAGAACATCAATCTTGTAGTCAGAAAGGAGACTTTCCTGATATTACTGAACATCACCATCAGTAATCTAACTAGTAGCTTCTATTATTTTGAATGATAAACTAAAAGTAAGCTGTCATTTAAACAAACAAACACACAAATAAGTGGACTTAGAATTTCTCTGATTTATTGCCTTTGGAACAAAAGCACAGCAACTGAACAACAATAATACATACTGCTGCTGCTCTTCTATTGCCACTGAAAGTTTATAGTTCTTGGGCTCCAAGGATAAATTTCCAATACTACTGATTTTTTTTTCCACCAAGGGCAAATATTTTTGGAATCCTCTCAAAATAAAGGTCTGACCATATGTGAACATAAAACAGATATTATACACTACCCACAAGCTTCAATATCACAGAGCAGTTGGTGTGCTCACCTTGCTAAAAAATAAAATAAAATGATTTCTGTCTAATATTGGGCAAAACTACATTACATTGAAGTATTCAGATATGAAAGTGGTGGCTTTTGGCTCCCATGTTGTTCAGTGGAGATTCTGCTCTGGGATTTAGTCCAAACGTATACATTCTCATTAGGGAGAAATACAGACATGTTAATGTCTGGGCCCTTTGATTTCCTACATTATATTGCATTGAATGTACAGAGTTGTACATCAATTACATTATAGGATATGGCAAGTAAGATCTTACACTTTCATAAAGACTGAATATTTATCTCTCCCCGCTCCCACTCTCTCTCTTTCTCTCTCTGCATCCCTCTAGCAGGCTTTTCTATAATGATCACATAAAAGAACATTATCATCTTAAACCATATAACTCAGCCATGTATCCATTTAGGAATAGACTCACAATACCCTCAAAACTATACATCTCTAAACAGGTATCTGTGGATTTATAAGCATCCAAGGGTTAATGTTTTGAGCATTGTTAAATCTAACAGCATATATTTCATCTATAAGCGTCTTAACATACATCTATTACAATTATAATAGTATACATATCTGTTTTAGCATAGCCTAGATGTTTCTCTTACAAGCAATGTTTATCAGCATATCTCGGCAGTTTGTGGACCCGGATGGTACCCCCTGTCCTCCCCTTAAAGAACACATAGACACAGAAATTTTTCTACAACTATGTATTGATTACAATTGGAAAATAGTGTTAGGTACAGGTTAGTAATATATTGATTGATAGTATATAGATTGGCATGAAAAGGCCACAATTTGCTGGTGGCTGCAAATGGTTGGCACTGTGGCATGGGTCCGGATCCCTTCATTGACCAACCCTGTGTTGCTCAATGGCCTCCATGTCAGTTGCTACTGACTACTTCTTGAAAGGAGGAGTCCCTGGCCAAGCCGTCCCATTTGACACTCCCCCTTTTCACCTGGAAACAAGATGTTGACAGCCCTAACCACGGGTACCGTGGGGGGATTAGGTCTCCGTGAACTTGAACTTGAACTTAAACTTGAACTTGAACTTGACGGAGACCCCTGGTTCCCCCACCGACCTGGATCGGGGCCCATGCCAACCTCCACAAAAGGTGATCCCCATGGGATCCACCTTCCGCCAACACTTGCCGCCACCATCAACTGGCAGTCCTACATTCCTTGATCGGGCTCCTGCCACGCAGCCAGCAGCCTCCCTGGATGGATGTATCCCGTGAAGGCCCCGGATTGCCACCGCCCCAGTCGCTTGATGGTCTCTGTCCACAAGCCGCCCTGCGCCGCCATAGTCGCTGCTCCAATCCAGAATGAGTGACTCCCGTACTCCTTAACGGGCATCCCGAGCCGCTGCAGAGCTGCCTTCATTACCACCACAAACTGGAACCTGGTCAGAGGTGACTCATCCTCATGCCAGAACAGGTGACCAGGCCCCTTCCTGAGGATGCTCAGGAGTCGCTGCATACTGGGCACTGGGCAAGGTGACGAGCCCAACACCTTCCGCAGCCGCAGCATCACTCCTTTTCCCCTCTGATCACATTTGGAGCGCCGAACGTGTTATAATAGGATACATATCTGTTTTAGCATAGCCTAGATGTTTCTCTTACAAGCAATGTTTATCAGCATATCTCGGCAGTTTATTAGTTATTAGGAACAGCATGGCTTGTAGGCTACATTGTAGCCTACTCTTCATATGATTGAGACTGGGAGAGTAGTCTGATTGCTTTCTCTCTCTTACCTTTTTTTTATTCTCTCCCTACCCTCTGCCTAACCTATCAATTCTCCTATCTAATCCAATCAAAACAGGAATCTTAGATATGACATAACTCCAGGCCTGGTTGGAGTCTCTGGCTACCTGCTATCCTGATTGCATCAGCTGGCCCACCTGCTAGTGGTCAAATCTGCTTATACAGTATGTCAATGTTGATAAAAATGCAGGTATTTTCCTTTCTTTGTTCACATTTCTTCCTGACATTAGCCTATCTATTTAGTCCCATGAACATACACATGCACCTTCTTATAATCTATAGGTTATAATTTGTACTCTGTATGCAAGTTTCCAGGCCTCAAAGGTAGCAACCGAAATAAACCTGGCCTGTAGAATAGTGCTGGTATACATGTGGATGTACATTTTGGGCTGAAGTGCATATTCTGCTGAAACTGATGGTATGACTCTTTTGATGTATATTCAGTTGCATATTTGGCTGCATGTTCATTTGTGCATTCAGCTGAACAATGTTGTCATTCATCAAAGCAGGACATATCACAGTCAATGCAGAACACTGCATGTAAGGATTTACTTTACAAAACTTCATTCCATTTTAACTGCTATGGCTTCCTCCTGTGGAATTCTGGGGTTTGCAGTTTAGTGAGGCCTAAGAGCTCTCTGGCTGAGAATGGTAAATGCCCCTCCCTAACCCATAAATCCCAGGATTCCACAGGAGACAGCCAGAGCAGTTAAAGTAGAATAATAGCACTACAACAGTGTAGTGTGATAAAGTCCTTTGAATCTACTAATTGAATAGAGAAAGTGGCTGCTGGTGACGCTGATGGTAGTGAAGGTGCTGCATCTTACCCACAACATAGATTCAGCACCTTGGATAGCACCAAGTCTAAACCCCCACAGTAGATTCATAACCCCAATGACATCCAAGCCACAACCCACCATTGTATAGGTACATACATTTCCCCTGCAAATATATACCTAGCATGTCAAGGAGAAGATTTGTAGCATAGGCTTCAGTGGTTACTTTCTATATATAAGAGGGATATGTGGGGACAAAGGTTGATGATGTCATCTCTAACCTTCATTCTGAACTGCTACAGTCTATCAAAAACTATGATTATACCATGAAGCTCTAAAATCTGAATAATGATTTACCTAAGTACATCCTTTTGGTTTTGTATCCTTTAGCATATTATCTAAGAGCCAAAAAGGATATGTTGTAGCATTGGTATAAAATTTATAACAAATAAAGCAGTGTGTTATCTACCCTGACAGACCCCATCTTGGAATCTAAAATAATTGGCTATATTAATAATTTGGCTAAGGTGGCCATATATGTGTTTACAAGTAAACCAGGGACCCATAACACCAAGGTTGGATTCATGCAAAACCAAGGGAAGGGCCTTTGGAAATTCCCCAAAACATATACTCAATTAAGAAACTCAACACCTGGAGGTGAGTCAATCACTATTCCACTCAGCAACAGCAAGAGACCTTATTGCTTGTGAAATGGGATCATCCTCTCCTGCTCCCTTCCAACAAAAGACCTTGCCTGTTTCCTATTCAATTCCAAAAGTATTGCTCATTAACTATCGTTAACTCTTCCGGAGTACCCTTTTATTTTGGCCTGGGAACCTCTGGGAACCATTGTATTTCATTCCAAACCCCTATCTCTCAGAGGAATTATTTCATACAAATATCACCCTAAAACACCAGCAAATTGTGCAGCTCCACTTCCTTTTGACTACATGTCACACTGTGTAGCCAGGCCATCGTCTAAATCTCCCCACTGTCAGTTTTCTTTGCAATCTCTGCTCTGCAGGATCATTACCCTATAACATGACACTCCCTTATTCTATCCCTCTATCCAAATACTTCCTACTACTTTCGTGAATGTCTTGTGTCTAGCCTTGTGTGAGTGTCTTAAGCCTGAGTGTGCATGTCAATGCTGTTACTGTTAATTTCCAATAAAGATCTTTTAATTCTACCCTTTGGCTTAGAGTCTCCTCCTTAGTACCGGGATACGTAGGTTAAAAGGTCCCGCTGTTGCCTGTCCTCTTGTTTCCATAATTGAGCTAATTAAATATTCCCATTTTAATATTCAGACATCAGAGGGCCCCCACGGACCCCACACAATTCCAGTAACAAGTCTTGTACATTGCAAAGCACTTGTTTTGTGCAACAAGTCTTAATCCCCACCCCACTTTTCTGGTTTTCCTTAGAGTAATATACCTTTTCCAGCAGAGTAGTATGATCTGTCTTATGAGTCATTGGGAAAAGATAAGAATGTGGTTGTTTGCACATGGGAATTGCCAACTGGGGAGGGTGGGGGGAAGAAAAGAACTCCATACACTTCCATTCCAGACAACTTCACTCAATGTTAAAAGGAAACCATCTGGTTTTGTCATTTTGTTCTGGTTTAAGAACAGCTTGTGTTTGTAGATCACAATTTAACACATGCTAATAACTGGCAGGACTCTGCAAAGCATGAATCACTTTCCATCATACTGGAAGGGGGCAGGGAAGGGAACCAAAACTTGGAAGCACTCACTTGCTTCTGATCACTAGCTTGTCTTCTGTGCTGGCTTATGCTGTCAGAACTGCTATTGCAGCAGAAATCCCAAAAGGAACAGAGGAAATGTAAGATGAGGGAGCCAGATTTTATTCTGCTGTCATATCATTCCATGTTTGTTCTGTTCAGCATGTGGCATCAGTACTGTGATTTCTCTGCAGCAGGATCTAGAGCACAACTTGAAATTGCAGTAATAAAAACAATGGCTAGTATCCAATGATGAGCTTCCAGTGGTAGAAGCTGCTTCTATTTGCAGAAGCTAGACAGGACATGTTTTCTGCTTCCTTCTGCTGACCCCTTGCAGTTGTTAATTGCTGTCAAGTTTATGAATAAGAGACATCCAAGACATCCTGTCATCTAGAGCCCTGCCCAGGTCCTACAAACTCAGGGCTGTGCCTTTCTTGATTGAGTTTATCTGCCTGTAATGTGGTCTTGCTTTTTTCCTCCCACTTTACCAAGCATTATCACCTTTTCTAATGTGTCATATTATTTCCTAACATGGCCAAAGTACAATGTTGTTGTTGGTGCCCTCAAGTTGTGAGTTATGGTTGCCCTAAGGAGACACTTTCATGGAGTTTTCTTGGTAACATTTGTTCAGAGGGGGTTTGCCTTTGCCTTCCTTTGAGGCTGAGAGAGTGAGACTTGCCCAAGGTCACCCAGTGGGTTTTCATGGCAGAATGGAGATTCAAATTCTGATCTTCAGAGTTGTAGTCCAGCAATCAAACTGCTACACTTAGTTTAATCATCTTGGCTTCTAGGAAGAGTGCAGACTTGATTTCCTCTTGAACCCATTAATTTGTCTTTTTAACAGTCCATGGTATCCACATAACTTTTTATCAGCACCACATTTCAAATGAGTTGATTCTCTTTCTGGCAACTTTCTTCACTGTCCAACTTTCTCAACCATACATATAATGTGATGACATTTCTCCTTCACCCCCCACATCCTTTTTTAAAAAATGTTTTGGAGGACTAGGAGACTCTCTGTAACAGGTTTTCAGAACTAAGGAATGTTACAGGATAGGAAAAGGAGAAAGTCTAGGATTGGTATGAAGAGAAAGTCCCAGTACTACCACAAGCTTATCACTTGATTTAGTCCATAGGAGGAAATTCAGAACTGTGGTATGGTGGTTCATATATCATAGGAGAGGCAGGTTCAAATTAAGGGTGGGAAGATCTCTCATATGAGTCATATTTATTTATTTAACATCTCAAGTTCTTTCCAGCCAAAATATATATAAAAAAAAATTGGTGGATTTTGATATATTCTTCAAAAATAGACTAAAACAAGATTCTTTTCTATTTGTACTTGTCAATAAAGATAGCGATTGCCAGCATGGAGAAGACTATGTTAATATCTACCACCATACAAGTATGAAGGATCTCCTAAAAACAGACAGACAGACAGACAGACAGACGGTAATACATACTCAGTACTCACTTGGTTGCATACACAATGACTGGCATCCTGAACCAATTCTTAAAAGGTAAGTCAACACATTAATAAATCCAACTTATTTGATGGCTCTACTCTAATCAGGGCTTATCATAGGATGTAGGGTAGACTTTCAAAGCTAGACTTCTAAAAGTTAAGTATTCATAGCTCTCTGCTTGAATGATCTGCTTCACATCTCTTTATTTTTCTGTGCAGAGTGAGATCCCTGCATTATCATGGTATCTGCATGACAGTTTTGAAAGTTGTAACTTTGACTGCTGTCTAGTTGGCAAATGTCTGGAATTTCAGGTAATATTCCAAATCTAACCTGCCAGTAAGCTGGCAATAGGGTTAGAAAAGTTAGTGACTTCAAATAAGAGAGTTCTGCATTGTTCGGCAGCTCTGGGAAGCAAGTACTATATTTTCTGCTTAGAATAATATTCTGTAATGAACATCATCACAGGTTTGAAGTGTCTACTCAAACCAAAGTTCTGAGTTCTCTTCTCCTTTGGGGAAGGAAAAACACTGATGATTTGGTCTGGCAAATGCATGCTCCCATCTGCGGCCTTGTGATATCAGCCATCTGCTTCCTGTCAAACTGTCGGTTTCAAATGGTGGAGGTGGTGGGGAGAACACACAAATTTCAGCCATGGTGTTTTGCAATGGTTTAATGTGTATATAAAACAATAAGAGATGTGCCAGAAAATGAGATGCATGGATTAGGAATGCAAATAATTAAAGCAAAATAAAATACAATAAAATAAACTTAATAATAATAATAATAATAATACTTATTTATTACCCAGGATCGGGGCGGGGTACAACATCATAATACACAATACAGCACAACACAATTCAATTGAATACAGTTCAATACATACAATTCAAAGCAAATTAGACAAGACAAACAATTATACAATGCAGATGCCAGTAGATGGCACTGTTGGCATGTAACCATACTGCAGGAATGACACTGCAGAAAATGCATTGTACTAGTAACGCTGGCTGCTTCGTCTTCTTTTTGAAACTGCGTTAACAGTTTTTTTTCACAGCACATCGCCCCAGCTCTTTATTATGCTGGTCCTCATTTTACCGACCTACAGAAGGATGGAAGGCTGAGTTCAACCTCTGGGATTGAATTTATAACCTTGTGGTTCCCAGTACTGGCATTTAACCACTGCGCCACCAGGGCTCCCTGCCATGGAATCCACTGGTACCTGATTTTCTGGTTCTAGAAAGGGATGCCAATCTTCGTAGATGTCATTCTCACATTTTTTCATGGAGAATGAGTCCTGAAGTCCAAAGAGTCTCACCCATCTAGGATTCTTCCTATCACTGTTTCCTTAAACTCAAGAAACCTGGCCTGGCAAGTTGTACCTGAAGTTATAGATCCGAAGCCTGAAGTTGTGGATCTGTATCTGCTCCATATTCAGTAAAACTATGCAGTCTTACTGTAAGGCTACCTAGACGTACACTCCAGCCCACTTTAACAGCCAGTAGCCACAACGGATGAAAGAGGTTCGGCTGCCATTCAGGGCACAAGAAGTATGACATTCCCAGGCCCCTCCCACCAATAAGCAAGGCTGCAACAATCAGAAGTGGGATCCCTGTTGCAAGTCCTTGTTGCAGCTTTGCTCTGAGGTGGGGAGGGGACTAGAAACATCATGCTCCTTGCACCCTGATTGGCAGCTGAAGGGAACTCCTTTTCCTGGTGTGGCTTCTGGTGGTTAAGGTGGGCTTAGTGGGTTGGGACTGGAATTGTTACTTAGTTATGCATATATAACTAGGTAGCATATGTAGAATATCTGCAGTGATTTTTAACCATTTTTTTAGAAAAAGAAAAACATTCTTCCCACAACTGGTTCTAAAGGGCACCATCCTCATGACATCAGATTGCCTTGTCGCAATGAAATCTGTGGCCAGATGGCAAGGATTCACCCATTCTTCAAATTTATGTATGTCCGGGGGGGGGGGGATTATATTACCTAGAAAGTACTAGATGTTGATGAGAAATGCAAATAAAAGAGAAAGAAGAAACATATTTTGGATATATTTTTGTAGCTGCAATCCTTATTCTCTGATCTGCCTTTCAACTGACTTGGGGCACTTCTGTCTTTTCCGGATTAAATTTCTGTTTGGTTACCCCCCCCCTCCAGTCCATTACAAACGGGAGGTACTGGTTTAAAAACAAGACAGCTTCCTTACATTGTGGCGGAAAGGACTAGGTGTCATCTCAATATTGATGGTACAGGGCTCCAAAACACTCTCCCAGATGTATTTGTATATGTTAAATAGTGTAGGGGACAAAACAGAACCCTAAAGGACCTTACAGACAATTGGTACTACTTTCTGGGTTCAACCCTCCAGGAAGGAACAGAGCCACTGTAAAACAATGCTTCTAAATCCTACCCCAGCAAGGTGGCCCAGAAGGATATCATGGATGATTGTCCCAAAGGCTGCTGAGAGGTGCAGCATAACCAACAAGGATGAACTCCCCCATCCAGTTCCTGGTGTAGGTCATAGAATCATAGAATTGTAGAGTTGCAAGAGACTACAAAGGACATCCAGCCCAAACTCCTGCCATGCAGGAATACACAATCAAAACACTCCCAGAGATGGCCATCCAACCTCTGCTTAAATACCTCCAAAGAAGGAGACTACCACACTCCAAGGTAGCATATTCTTCTGTCAAATAACTCTTAAATCGGGAAGTTCTTCCTAATGTTTCGGTGGAATATCTTTTCCTGTAGTTTGAATCCATTGCTCCATTTCCTAGTCTCTGGAGCAGCAGAAAACAAGCTCCATCTTCAATATAGCTAGGCCTGAGACCAGATTGAAATGGCTCTAGATAATCCATCTCATCCAGAATCCTCTGAGGCTGGGTGGTCATCACATGCTCTAGTACCTTGCCCAGAAATGGAACGTTGGTAACTGGCCAGTATTTGTCCAGTGGGATCCAGGGGAGGCTTTTTTGACAAAGGCCTTAGAATCACCTCCTTTAGGTACAGTGGGATTCTGGTCTTGTTTAGCAATACATTGGCTTACTCCCTCTATCCATTCAGCCAAATAAGCCAGGAAAAGTGTGTGTGTGGGGGTGGGTGTCTAATACATATATGGTGACCCTTATCTCTCCAAAAATCCTCTCTCCATCCTTAGGTTGTGCAAATTGAAAAGTATCCATTACCACCAGACAAGCAGAGGCCAAAATTATATCCACTGGATCTTTGTTAATTACAGTATCCAAGTCAGATTTGAGCAATTTTATCTCCAAAGTGTAGAGCAAGTTGTTCACAATGAGCCATCAAGTGGTCTGGTTTCTCCTCTTGTGGGCCCATATGTAAAAGGCATGATGACCTTCCCTTATGATTTTCTTGGGAAACACACTAACCATGAAAGGAAATACCCTGCTGCCTATTGTATCAGATGTAAGCTAATTTCACAGGGAAATAAAAGCCCATGAGGTCTGTCACAATGATTAAAACCCCTCTCTGCCCAGTTTGACCATGTCTAAATGATTTATCCGAATGACAGAGGGAACAGTGATCTGACCATGTTCATCCTCTGAGATTTACATGGCCTTGCTTGTAATTGTTCATCTTTACTGTGGATGAAGGCCCTCCTTAATTTCCTCTCCTTATGTTATGAGGCACTGGAAGGAGACTTGGATGGGAAAAGTCTATATGAATTTAACTTGCTGACCTTTTACAGCTGTCAGATTATAATATTTTTACCCATCTTGATTTTTCCCAGACTTACAGAAGATTTCTAGAAAAGCATAATAATAAATGTTTTGCTGATCTGAGAGCTGACACTTCACATTAAGTCACAGATGAGAAAGAGCAAAATCCTTCATTGACATTACAAAGAGAAAATCTAAAGTGAATCAGTAATTTTTGTTGTTATTGATGATGATGAGATGGATAACTACAAGAATAGTAGCATGGAAATGTAATATGTCATGCATATGGGAGATTCCAGGATTACATATGCTGCTGAATAAAGTGTGAGTGAAGAGTTAGCATGAAGGCCAATAAATAAAGCTGAATCCAAATATGAAGGAAGCTTTGTGGATTGATGGTTCCTGGATCTGGGAATTTAGTAAGTGGCCTGTCATGAATGTTCTACCTTAAATGCTCACGGGTCATGAAGACCCTTTGGATATCGCTATTAAACTGGGGAATTTAATATACTCACCTTGGCAATGTGAGAGGGAGCAATGGCAGGAGCTTTTAACTTATTTATAATGGTAATAGGGAGGAGACATAAATTGGGGTAGTATAATAAATGATCTTTAGTTGAGAAAAACAATAATAACAGCTCAAAGCAATAATAATTCACTCAGACATTCAGGCATCAAGCATTCATGCAAGACTAGCAAATAAAGTGGGGATATTGGATAGTGGAATAGCAAAGGGAGTTTCCAGTGGGTGACACAACACATTTTCCTGTAGAGATGAGGCCACAGAAGAAACCAGCAGAGTGAGGGTCCCAATCTGGAACAGCTACACAATTTGACATGGAGTCAAGAAGAAGAGGAACTGTGTGCTTGACTACACAAACAGACAGAGTGTCCACAGGAAGGAGATCTGTGCACACTGGAGTGGACTTTTGGAAGGGTTTTTATAGTCAATATTTGCCTTCTGGGAATGGGATTTAGCACAGAAGACAATGTTTCTTGGAGTTGCTCAAGGTGAGACAAAGGCACTCCAGATACGTTAATGGTGTCTTAAGGGGTGTATACTTTGTGAGTGAAAGGGAGGAAGCAATTTCCTTTGTTTAGGTAAGGGTAAACTAATGCGGGTTTTTTACAGGTCTGAGTTTGCCAGCCTTTGCAGATGGGATTAACCAGGTGTAAGTTGCCTGGCAAATTAACATTTCTTTAGAGTTTGGGTAGCCTCTCCTTAAGTACATTACTGACTAAGCAACATTTGTCTTTGGATTTCCTAGTTGGGGCATTTCCCAAGTGTATATTAATGGCTGCACTGCATGGAAGGCCATGTGTTGACCTAACTATTAGATATTGCCAATTATTAATATATATATGGGGCTGGGGATGTCAGGGTAGGTAACAAATGGGGCTGCAAGACCTATAAAGGAGCAGATGCATAGCTTTGGGCTTACTCCTGCATCCATCTATGTCACCGGAAGCCCATGTGGACTCAGAATGCCTAGGGCCAGCTTTGACTAGCTTAACTGAAACATTTCCTGGACAAGAACAGCATGAGCTACAGTAGTTCATACCTTGGTAACTTCCCAAGTAGATTACTACAGTGGACCCTGTGTGGGGCTACCCTTGATGATTTGGTGGGTGCAGTTTGTAAAAAATGCAGCAGCGAGATTACTAAGTAGAACATCTTAAAGAAACCATGTAACACCAGTTTAAAGGAATTGCTCTGAGTGTCAATATGATTCAGGGCTGAATTCAAAGTGTTAGGGGTGACATTTAAAGCCCTAAATGGCTCAGGACCTTGATACTGAAAGGAATGTCTCTCCTCATATACCTGCGCCTGAGGACTACTATGGGGCCCTATTCTGTGTTCCATCAGTGGGAGCAATACATAACCCTGCCCATAGTGACTCAATTGGTGCCACTACTAGCAATTTTTTTTTTTTGTCTACCATGTTATAATGTGGTTTTTGATCAAAGCCTTTGGGCATTGCACAAATCTGTACATATTTTAACCTGTTTTAATTCTTAATTTGTTCATTGTTTCAATTGTTCAATAGTATAACAATTTTTTACACTGCTCAAGTATAAAAAGTGTAATGAGGAGGGTTTTTGATGATGTGCTGTACAGTTTTATGGTTTACATAATCTTTTAATGAATTTTAGTGTTTAATGTTTTAATGTTATAAATTGTTTTATAGCTTTTTAATTAACTTTTATATTCATACTTTTATCAAAGTTTTTGTATAGTTTTTTTTAATCTGTTTTTTAAAAGAAATGTTGTTAGCCACCTTGAGTCCTATTATTGGGGAAAAGGCAGGATATACATTAAGAAAATAATGACAAATACGATAACAATAACAATATTTATTTTTTGTCTTTTAAAATTTCTTTTTTAAATTGAATTTTCCAGTTAATAAGACAAAACAAACATCACTAACAACAACGAACAGCAATACCCCCAAAATTGGGCTTTCTGGTCTGAAGTGTTATATCAACAATAACAATATTTCTCATTGTTTTTCATATAAGTTGTTCTTAATTGCTTTGTACACTGCCTTAAGAACCTATGATACATGGCAGGATATAAATATTTTAATAAGTAAAGGCATAGATAAACTTAAGGCTGAGAAAAAGAGCATCAAGAAATGGACAGATTTGCCTGTTAAAATATTTAAAACTTTTAAGTCCCAATCTATTGAAGTCTTCCCATTCATAAGTGGCATAACACGGCTTTAATGAGGCTGGTGATTATAACTTGTTGCAGTGAGCCTGCCCCACAACTAGAAATGAACCCTTCTGGAGTGAAATCACAACTCTGTGCAAAATGCCAAAAACCATTTCATATGAGTTTTTGGTATTTTGGCCAATGCATACCAAAGCATTCATTGACAATGATTGACAAACAACTGGACACTTTGCACTATTCAAATAAAAATATCCATGTTCATTTAAACAGCTTGAAACATTATAATATAGCTTATTTTATTTAAATGTTTCCATTTGTCAACGTGTTTAAGATGGTTCACTGTTTAAAACAATGGCTTATTCACTTAATGCAAAGGTGGGAATTGTGTGGCCCTCCACATGTTGGCTTATATGCTGCATGAAGCAGGAGAGTTCCATGTCCTATTCTTGCCCCATCAGCTGTCAAGCCATGGGAAAGACCATAGCAGGCGCTCCTTACCAGTAGGAAGGGGAAGGAGGTGAAAGAGAAGAAAGATGCAGTTGGTCTCAGCTGCAAGGGGGAAAGAAATGAGGGCACAGCTGACAGTACTGCGTAAGAATGGCTATCACCCCAACCTCCACAAAGTTCTTCAGAATTAAAGTACCTCATTGTGAAAAACCATCTTGCAATTATGTTGCTGAATTGTGCTTTGATGAATGGGTGTAAAAGCAATGTGTGGAGATAACAGAAGGCAGCCAATTCTAGCATAGAGAATGCTGTGATGGGAGGGAGGGTCCTCTATGAGTAAGAGGGGGATGTTTTTTTAAAAGGAGACAGTTGAGAGTTCACTGTTGAGAGACAGTTGGATGAGTCAGTTGTGAGAGTCAGTAAGGAGTGAATGTGTACTGGGTGTCTGAAGTGATTGAAGGGCAAGGTCTGACACAGCTTAGGTGGAATCATATTGCATAGTTGAAAACAAGTACTGAAACTTGTTAAAGCGTTTACATTTCTACTATTATTTTCTTAAAAGTTCAAAGTGAACTGCTGAAGTTCATATAAAGAGTATCCCCTACCTGGTTTTCATGATCTCACCCGTAAGTGTTCTGCCCACTGATGCTATATTCACGTGAGCACAATGGCGTGAGGTTTCAAATGCTGGCAATACCAGCAAAAAAAGCGCAATGGGAGATCTATTGACAGCTTGGCCTGTCAATAAAATAGAACAGCTTTTGGACACTACAAAATTGCGAAGGACAACATCATTTGATATGTGTGCCCTTTTGCGTTAATTAGGTGTCGTTATGATGCTGTGTTTGCTGCATCTGATAAAGTCCTCAGACGTGGACTGGCTTTATTCACGCAGGAACACGGGGTGGTCATGCTTGCCGTTACAGAAACCACTTTTAAACAGACTTGTCTACATTAAGGTCACCTAGAGGCCCAGGACCGAAATCCAAAAAGGGACTGGAAAGAGGGATCATAGGGCATGGTGAGAGTCACAGGCAGCCAAGGTTAGGAACTGTGGGGCCAGCCTTGTTTGGCCACTGTCACACTCATTATGTAATAGCATTTTCTGTGATGGTAAACAAATGGCAGCCACAAACTAGTTATGTTTTAAAAGCCACAAAGCAGGTTTATAAGAACGTTTTTAAAACAAACCCTCCTGCAGTTTTGTTTTAAATATTTAGATTTCCCCATGATAATTGCTTTAGAATTCTTATAACACACACACACACACACACACACACACACGGTAAATATATCTACATGGCTCTGTCCTTTATCTACACAAATAGCTGTTGTGTTTTAAAATCTGTCCTGTCAGGTAATGAAAATATACTAGTTTCCTTCCTTCAAATGGAAGATACGGAGTCAGGCTGCTCAACCATGCTAAACAGCAGTAGTAAAAATGCTGTTAATGTTTTATTCTTCCCACAAATGTGGTTTTTATGTGATCTTTTCTAGCATAAATAAATTATGATCAAATTTTCCTTTTCACTGAAGCTATTTATCTAGCCTGACCTTTACAAGTTAGATAATCACATCTTTGCTGTGATATGTGTTGCAGTAGCATACCAACCTGGGTATATCAATTAAAGTTCAGAAAAGCAAAATTAGTATCAAGAGTCGATTGACATCACCTAAATTGACAGCTCTGAAAGAAGTAGTACAGAAGGGAATGGAATAATCCAATGCTCCATAGAAACTGTAGGGTATGGAAAATCTCAGATGATTCCAGAAGTGCTAGTATCATATGAAGTAGCTTAGAGCAATATAGCCAGAGCTTGGAAAAATTACCATTAGCACTACAACTTTCCCAGGACATCATGAGAACTGTATCTCCAAACCTTATTTCCAAGACTCTGAATATATAACACATAGGACACTATATCTGGAACTTCAACATATAAGATTTGTCTTCAGGTCAAAAGGGTATGGCTTTCTACACATCAAATGCTAATCCATCTGTTCTTTTTTTCCTCCATGTGGGATTCAGTCTGGATGTCAACCCTATGAGACACCCAGTCACTTCCCTTTTGCATTTATCTCTCCACCCCTTAAAACAGGCCAAAGGTACAAAATTAATTTAAATGGCAAAACACCTCCCCTTGAAGGCTCCTGGGTACAAATTTTGCCTTTTTGAGGTAATTTTTTCAAGATGGGGGTAATGGAGGGTAGGGAGTATAGCCCATCAAAGTCTGAAAGTGCAATAATGGTCTCCACACCCTCAAAAGTTACCCACCCATGCTTTTGGGGAAGTGTAACCCCAACCAGAACAGGCTGACCACTCAGCTGGGTATTTGAACCACATGCTAATAATATTTCTATCTGGAATGAGCTTCAGTTTACTGGCCCTATCCAGTCGATCAACACTCACCTGGGTCTCATCAGAAGGAGGAAAAGAACTGTGTGTCCTCAGAATACAAATTAGCCTATGGATGAGCTTACAGACTAAATTTTTAGATGGCATCACTCAGCAAGTTCACATAGGTATTATAAATAACATTTATTTATTGATG
The DNA here is from genome assembly GCA_030847615.1 of Gambelia wislizenii. Classification (NCBI taxonomy): domain Eukaryota; kingdom Metazoa; phylum Chordata; class Lepidosauria; order Squamata; family Crotaphytidae; genus Gambelia; species Gambelia wislizenii. Next base: position 26,454,409 of record JAUMIR010000004.1, read on the forward strand.
TATTAACATGCCTTGGTTTTTTTTTTAAAAAAATGGTCTACTCCTATAAGATTTTGTTTTGTTTTATTATTTTTTGCATTTCATAATTTTCACAAAAAATTATTTCACATTTGATGAAACAAAAATATCCAAGCAGTACTAATCATTCCAAAAAGTGTTGTTTAAATATCAGATGAACTACTGAAAAACTATACTTGACACACTAGCCTCAACCATTCCAGGATAGCATGCTGATGGTAGTGGGGCCACTAAGAGGTCCAGGAGAATCAATAAATACACAACTCCCCAGCAAAGGTCATCCCACAGAGTGACCAAAGTAGTTTCCATGTAAAAATGAGGCCTAAGCCCTAACTGTAATGGAGCTAGAAAACCTGTTTCATCCAAGAGTGCCAGAATCTGATCACCCACCACTCTCTTGCACATCTTATCTAGAGATGTAATTCTTCACTAAGGAAATTATCAGACACAGTTATTGTGGTGCCATAATGATGCCAGAGGAACACAAAAGGACACCAATATCAGACAACATCATCCTTTTGCATTCCACTGGCATCATTATGGTGTTTCTTTTCATTGATGGGTTGAGCTGTCAATAGAGCATCCATCCCATTTTGGTGCCGCCATTGCCGGCATGCGAAACTTCAGGCCATTTAACTCATGTGAATGCAGCATCAATGGGCAGTCCTGCCAGAACACTTTCGGGTGAGAGCACAGCATCCAGGTAAGTGACACACTTTTTATGACCTTCCCTGGATTACTTATAAGTTTTAAAGTGTGCTTCTGTTCTTGGTATAACTTTTTGTGCGTTATTTTACTTTTCATTTTTGAATTTCCCACGCTCGCATCTTCTCGCTAGAATGGGCAGGATTTCAGTCTAGGATGTGAAAGGAGCTCTGTTAGAGCTCCGTTCATTCCTAGGCTGCCTATCAACAGGAGAGAAGGTAAGTGTGCTGGGACAGGGATGGGACTGGAAATTTTGGGACAGGAACTGTTTTTGTGTTCCTGTCTGATAACCTCCTAAGTTTCTTCTCAAAATTAGCAATAAATAACATCAGCAATTTTCTTCCTGCTGCAAGAAGGTCTTTGAAAACCACATAGTTTTCAAAGGCAATTAGCAATCCAAGACTTATTCTGAGCAGAATTCACATGTGGTTGTTTGTACAGAAAACAGCATTTTCTTCATAGCAAACATTTCAATGCAGAAATAATAATTCCTACAGAGACAATGCTATTTTTTTTACAAGTGAACCATATACAAATTTTATATAGAACAAATCCCCAACTTCAGCTTTCTTCTGCACAGAAAACATTTTCTGCACATGAATTAATATTTCTACATTAAAATATTATTTTGCTTGCATAAAATACTGTTTCTTGCACAGAAAATGGTGTTTTCTGTGCAATGAAACCACATGCAAAATTTTGTGGAAAATAAGTTGCAAACAGCAAAAATTTTTGTCAGTTCACGATTCTTCTTGACAGGGTTTCTTGACACTTGAAAAACATGTTTTTCAATGATTTTTTTTTTTTGTAATTTTTCTTTGCATCCTTAACCTTGCCACAGAAGAAAAAGAGCTTAACTCTTGCCAGCCTCCAGTTATTAGGACCATCTGTGTTCATTCCCCCCTCATTTTAATATTTTTTATTAAAACAGACATATTTTTCTACATATCTAAAATACAAACAAAACATTTGAATTAAATGACCAAATTGTTTGTACATAAATAACATTAAACAAAAAAGGGAAGAAAAATACAGAGAAATGTACACACACACACACACACACACACATATATATAGAAAAGAAAGTATGAAACTACAAAAGCTTCAAGCTACACACTATGGAGATTTTCAGATGGGGCCCATATTCCGGGGAAGGCATGGAACAGGGTCGAGAAAGGGGCTCCCTTTTTCCCTTTCCATCTTGCTCCCGTCCTGCTCCCGGAGTATTCTATTCATGATGAAACATCGTGAATAGAACACCCCTTCTGTGTCTGTCATGGAATCAGGAATGTGGGGAAAGGAGTCCCATTGCTGTTCTGAGATGACAGGCATAGGGGAGGAGGTCTGGTCTGAGCACTTCCGGACACAATCGGGACATCCAGGTAAGTGGCACCCTTCCCCCCCCCCCAGGTTACTTGTAATTTTTTTATGTGCTTTGATTGTATTATTGATAGCTGCGGGGATTATGTTTGAATTTACCATGTGGCCATTCTCTCATGAGAACAGCTGGGATTTCAGCTGGCCAGTCATAAAGGCAGCCTTACAATGGCTGCATTTACAGCCAGCCAGTAAGGAGTGAGGGATCCTGTTCCTGCAGCGGAATGGAGGTAAATGTGTGAATATTTATCTCCATTCCATTGTAGGAACGGGAGAGGGGCTTGCGGGACAGAAACAGGGCTTTTGGCTCCTGTGTGAAAATCTCCTATGATGACTTCCTACCCCTAGCTGGAGACTATTTTAATCAAAATTCTTCCATACGTCCTAATTATTTGTTTCAAAATGTAATTTTGCTACTTAATGAATATATTTCTCAATTTTCTAAACCTATTTTTAATTTTCTAAACTAGTAACAAAATTTGGTCCCTAATGCAATTGTAAATAGGTAATGAACATTTCCCAGTCTTTCTTAGAAGTTTTAAAAGATTTTTTTTTATCAACATTGTTAACTTATCCAGCTCTAAGAGTTCATATATCTTTGTTAACCATTCTTTTAAACCACTGTCTTCTTTAAGGAGATTGCAACCACTCCCACTGCTAAAGCGAATTCATAATATCTTAGCCACTTCTACTAGATATAAACAAGCAAAGAGAGGGTAGAGAAGGTAAGTGGTTGTCTGAACTTCACCAAGCACTTTGTCTATACCCTTCAACCCCCAAAGTGTGAAAGTCATCCAACACTATCCAGCCAGAGAGTACTTTAGATACCTCCACAGACTTAAGTGTTTGAACAATGGAGTCTAGAAATTAGATGCATTTAAGAAGTTTTGTCCTTCAAATGTCAACCATGTTGCAGCCATAGCGTGCTGCTGAGGGATCCATCAGATGTCCTATTGAAGCAGACCACAAAATGCTCTGAACTATCAGATAAGCTCAGCTGAATGATGTTGAGAAGATAGTGTTGGAAGATGGAAACATGCCGCTACACCTCCACTACTTCCCTAACAGTGACCAGAAAAAGGACAGCCTAGGGTTGCTGAAGTGGTTGGTGGCTACACAATAACAATAAACTTGAGGGCTGCATGAGATCCCAAGGCTTCATTTTGACCACACCAAACTTCTGCAGTTTAGTGATGCTTGCTATGACTAAGCAAGAGTGGTAGGGCCTGGGCATTTGGCAACCTACAGCTGAGATCCTACATCATGCTTACATATTACAAACCTACACTTGCATAGTTACACAGTGGTTGTGCTATACCACCCTTCCACTGAATAATGACATTGTGCATCTGATTATGTATCTGCCAATGTGCCTTCTTTTTGTCCCACTATGCATATGGCCGTATCCATAATCCTGGAGTACAAAACACTACATTGAGTTAGACCCACTGAATCAATTGTTCAATTACTTTAGTAGGGGCTAACAGTAGGATTTAGCCCATGTGAAATGATTGCACTTATGGAACTCTGCTTAGGCAAACATGAATTGAATTCGTCCATTGCACAACAGTTAAAAAAGTACAACTGGATGTATAAGAGAAATGGGAAGATTACCATATTGGTTGGATGTGCGCAGGAGGAAGAGCTTGCTGGCAAGCGCCCAGAACTACCTTTTTGAAATTTTGCTGTAGTAATTATGCACTACGGTGAGAAAAGAGCCGTTATGTTTGTTTGTTTGTTGGCTTCTTTGCTAAAGTGAAAGCCCATACTTCCATACCTTGCATATGTTCTTCAGAAAAATTGTTTGGCAGTGGCAACTTGAGGTAAATAAAAATGTGAGTAATTCACTCACGCCCACCATCTTGATTTGCAGACATGACCATTTGAACAGCAAAAGCAGATAGCTTCATATGACTGCGATCTTAAAAGAAAGACAAATGTGGAGACAAATAAAAGCTGCTGCAAAATGGCATTACTGTACACCAATCCCCATTTTATTGCCTCATATAGAAAAGACCTAGATTTAAATAGCAATGTGGTGTCAAAATGTAAAGAACAGTCTTCACACATCAGCATATCCTGTTGAAAAAGTTGTCAGCCCCTGCAAGGTTTTGTTTGTTTGTGTGTTTGGGAATTTCAGAAATTTTGCAAATAAAATAACATAAAATAAAAGTGTCTGTGGAAAGGAATGTGCTTCTGTGCAAAAATATATTTTTTTGCATAAAATATAGTATACTTGATGCAAAACAATTTTTTTGGGCATGGGCATATATATATACAGATCTATATAGATATCGATATCGATATATATTGCAAAAAAATTCCAAAAGAGTGTGAAAACATGTCAAAAATGCACAAAACATCTATAATCTCACCCAGCAGAGAAGAAAACCTTTCTGTGTATGGATGTAATAAGCAGAATTTGACCTCTTTAGTACTGATAAATCAGGCAGAGCTCAGAGTGTAAATCAAAGTAGGAAATAACATTGAGGCGGGGGTGGGGTGACGTTCCAGAAATATCACAAAGATCTTCATGGCAAATGTCCAAAAGCACTGAAAATGGGATTCTTTTCTGAGCCAAAGAATTGACAAGGAGCTAAAGCTCAATTCATACATGATACAAGAATTGCCAGCCACTGGGTTTTGTATTTCCAAGACAGGAACAATAGAGCCTAGTAACATCACTGCTTGAAGCTTGCATCCAGGTGAGGTTTGCTTGGTACTGTAGTCTTAACATGTATAGAATAATTATGTGTGTGTGTGCACGCTAAAAACAGATCTCACCCTTCTCTCTGAGCCAACAAGTATTTTCCCATTTTCTGCAGAGAAGTTTCCCACTTCCTTGATATATAAGAACATGAATTAAAAGGAGAAAGGAAGGGGAAGTGGGGTTAGAACAGGAAACAGGGCAGCACCTTTCCCTCCCTTCCCCTTTTTTTATTTTTCCTTCCCCTTCCTTCCTCCTTCTTATAATGCAAGAGACTAACATGGCTACATCTAGGAAAATAAACGACCATAAACAACACATAAAACAGTGCTGCAAGGTTGTTTTGAAGTACCTGAAACTTGTAGCCAGCCCATGTATTTCTATCAGCTCCATAAGGATACACAGGCCAATAATAAAGCCATGATTCACTAGCCAATCCAAACACAAATGACACCAGCTTTAAAAACAAATAGCCCAATCAAAGCAACATTGAAGCAAGGGGAAAATAATAAATATTTACTCTGTCACTGTTAAACTGCTTCAAAGCACTATATGCTGTCTGGCTGTCACCATCAAAGATCTCAGGAAGGGATACAGAACAAATACAAAACAGCACATTCTGTTTAGAGGCAGCCTTAACTTCAAGACTTCCTCCCCCTTCACTTCTGAAGTTTTGTTGCTGTGACTTTGCGTCATGCACAACATAATGATAAATGGGGACAGACATTTCTCAAAACTGAATTTAATCTTTCACTGCTGTATGGGAAAAAAGAGAAGCCCCAAATTACATATCATGAGGAAACTGAACAAGCCACTTAGACACAGATGGTGTAGAATTGCTGTGGTGCACTGCATGCTCCTTGCGTTAATGTTTCAACAATGCTGTTACAGTTTGAATAACATATCAACCAAAGAAATGAAAGGCTCCCATCCTTCTGTGAAAAAGTACCACCCCTTCATTGAAGTGGATGGAAAGGCACCACTTGACATGCCAACAGATGAATGGCCCTAATCCAAGGATCCTTCTATATACATGCCCACTGAACAGATGGTCAGTCAGCACTAATCACTTGTTGGAAGAGAGGGTAGAAGAGGGAGTTAAATTCAGTTCCACTTTTCCTAGACTGATGATCAGTACTACTGTAGCTATAGCTCAGATCATCTGTTTATAACCAGACCGGAAATAATTAGACAAGATGTAAATTATTGAGTTAACTTTGGGCTGTATCAATAGAAGTATAGTGTCTAGATCAAGGGAAGTAATAGTGCCACTCTATTCTGCCTTGGTCAGACCTCACTTAGAATACTGTGTCCAGTTCTGGCCACCACAATTCAGAAAGGATATTGACAAATTGGAGCGTGTCCAGAGAAGGACAACTAAAATGGTGAAAGGTCTGGAAACGATGCCTTATGAGGAGAGACTTAGGGAGCTGGGTATGTTTAGCCTGGAGAAAAGACGGTTAAGAGGCGATATGATAGCCCTGTTTAACTATTTGAAGGGATGTCACGCTGAGGATGGAGCAAGCTTGTTTTCTGATGCTCCAGAGACTGGAACACGGAGCAATGGGTGCAAGCTCCAGGAACAGAGATTCCACCTCAACATGAGGAGGAACTTTTTGACAGTAAGAGCTGTTCGGCAGTGGAACACACTCCCTCGGAGCGTGGTGGGGTCTCCTTCCTTGGAGGTATTTAAACAGAGGCTGGATGGCCATCTGTCGGGGATGCTTTGATCAAGATTTCCTGCGTGGCAGGGGGTTGGACTGGATGGCCCTCGTGGTCTCTTCCAACTCTGCAATTCTATGATTCTATGATTCTATGACAAAGGCATAGCCATGTTAGGATATTATTAGACAGGAATGCAAAAAGCATTCCTGTCCCACAATCTCCAATCCCCTCCCTGTCCCAACACCCTCCCCATCAAACTCACCTAATCTTCCATCCAAAGGCAGCCCAGGAATCAACAGAGCTCTAACAGAGCTCCGTTCACTTCCTGGACTGAAATCCCACCTATTCTCACGAGAAGACACAAGTGTGATAAATTCAAAAAGAAAAAGAAACACACACACAAATTCATAAAAGCACATATACACATTAAAAAAAAAAACAAAACAAGTAACCCGGGGAGGATACAAAAAAGAAGGTACCCACCTGGTTTTCATGATCCCACCTAGAAGTGTTTTGACAGGACCGCCCACTGACGCTGGAATCACGAGTCAAAAATGGCACGAGGTTTCAGATACTGGCAATGCCAGCACTAAAATGGGATGGGCGAACCATTTACAGCTCCAGCCCATCAATAAATAGAAATGCCAGAATAACGACAGTGGAATGCAAAAGGACAACATCATGTGATTTTGGCATCCCTTGTGTTCTGCTGTCACTATTCTGGTGCCACATTAGCCACATCTGATAATCTCCTAAATCTGGAATGTCAGTAAGCAAGGGGATCTTGTAGCACATTTGAGACTAACAGAGAGAAAGAAGTTGTAGCATGAGCTTTTGTAGACTTGGTGTATTTCCTCAGATGCATGAAATACGAAATATGAAAGCTTATGCTACAACTCCTTTCTTTCATTCTCAAAGGCACTACAAGATCCCCTTGCTTACAGATAACAGGACAAAGTGTAAGTAGTGTACATTATGCCAACAAATTCTAAATCCTAATTCAATTTTAGCAAGTGGACATGATGATGATGATGATGTTATCTTTATTTACATCTCACCTCTCCTCCAAAACTGAAACTCAAGGCAGCATATCAACTGTTTCATGACTTTGGACCAAGGCAGAGACTGAGTTCTCTGGCAACAACAACAACAACAACAACAATAGTCAGTGACACACTTGTTTGACCCTTTTGTCTTGAATCTTATACTCTGTAGGGCCTTTTGTCTTGAATCTTGCACTCTGGCTACCAATTCCTGATAAAGTACTTGTGTCCTCCAATTATAAGGAGCAGATAGCAGATTCCTCCAACAAGAAGAAAAGTTCTGGGCCTGTTTCCATACTAGACCCACATCCCAGTGAAAAACCCAGTGGCGAAAAAAATGAAATGCATAGATATAGGATGGGGGAGACCTGGCTGAATGAGACTACATGCGAAAGGGATCTAGGAGTCCTAGTAGACCACAAGTTGAACATGAGTCAACAGTGTGATGCGGCAACTAAAAAGGCCAATGCGATTTTGGGCTGCATCAATAGAAGTATAGTGTCCAGATCAAGGGAAGTAATAGTGCTGCTCTATTCTGCCTTGGTCAGACCTCACCTAGAATACTGTGTCCAGTTCTGGGCACCACAATTCAAAAAGGATATTGACAAATTGGAGCGTGTCCAGAGGAGGGCGACTAAAATGGTGAAAGGTCTGGAAACGATGCCTTATGAGGAGAGACTTAGGGAGCTGGGTATGTTTAGCCTGGAGAAAAGATAGTTAAGAGGCGATATGATAGCCCTGTTTAAGTATTTGAAGGGGTGTCACGTTGAGGATGGAGCAAGCTTGTTTTCTGCTGCTCCAGAGATTGGAACACAGAGCAATGGATGCAAGCTCCAGGAACAGAGATTCCACCTCAACATGAGGAGGAACTTTTTGACAGTATGAGCTGTTCGGCAGTGGAACGCACTCTCTCGGAGCATGGTGGGGTCTCCTTCCTTAGAGGTCTTTAAACAGAGTCTGGATGGCCATCTGTCGGGGATGCTTTGATCGTGATTTCCTGCATGGCAGGGGGTTGGACTGGATGGCCCTCATGGTCTCTTCCAACTCTGCAGTTCTATGATTCTATGATTCTCTCTGTGCAAAAATATTATTTTCATTGTATTATATTCCACACTTTTAAAAATGTGCACAGAGTAATTCTCAAACTGTGAAGAGTCTCATCAGACCAGGATTTTCTGCATCAGGATTTCCTAACAGTCAAGAAAAGGGTTCCCCCAGCACACTATTTTTTGCATAGTATTTTTCCATCCCTAGTGTGGCCACACCTGGAGTACTATGTACACATTTGATGCTTTAAAGAAAAGAAATTATGAATGCAGAGGGATGTGGTATAGGCATGTAAAATTATGACAGACAGCAAGGTGTAGTAATTTAGTGTTGGAAGAGCACTTTGGAAGACCAGGGTTGGAATCCCCACTCAGACATGGAAACCCACTGGGTTACCTTAGACAAGTTATACTCTCTGTTGCTTAGAGGAAGGCAATGGCAAACCCCATCTGAGCAAATCTTGCCAAAAAAACCCTATGATAGATCCACCTTAGGGTTGCACACAAAACCAAAGAAGAAATATAAAATTATCCATCAGCATCATCAGCGTAAAAAACAATTTTAAAAAGGAGAAGATGGCTATCTCTTTAGCAACAGCAGCCAATGCCACAACCAATTGAAGGAGCCTAGTTTAAGGTGCTTATTTTGACCTACAAACCCCTAAAAAGCTTGGGGCCAAAATATATGAAAGATTGACTGCTCCCATATAACCCTGACCAGAATCTAAGAACCCAACTATAGGGCTTCTTGAACATACCGCCATCCTGAAAGACTAAGAGCTTGTCCACATGGGCTAAATACCCTATCTTGCCCCTGTCTCTAAGCCCCACAGTCCATATGACACTGGGCATTTGCCCTGTTCTTCCCCCGGCAATTCTTATGACCTCAGGGGCAGATATGGGGCTGAGATGGGGGGAAGATGAGGTAGGGCCCATTTAACTGTCTTGGAATAATACCCAAGTCTTGCCTATAAGGTAAAAATAATACAAACAGGATGTGAATGTACAGCAATCTGTTCATATGGACATGCACATAAATACATGTCATTTGGAAGGGGGGTAGCCAAATCCACTGCAAAGTCTGTGTGTGTTGCATCCGAGGCTTCATCCAGATTTTAAAAAAAGCTCCGTGCAACATGTGAATGTGTGATCATTTCAACATTCACATTCAAATGGATAGGAAAAGGCAGAGTAATCTGATTGGCTGGACAAGCATGGGGTGGGACTAGCAAACAGGGGAAGTTCCTGTGGCCACCATGTTAAATTTTCAACTAAGTGAGGGTCCAGTAAGTCAATAAAACAACAATCTTATACTCTTCTTTTTTTATTTCTTTTCTTTTGGGGGGGGGGAGTAAATACAAACTATCACTTCTGTGCACCATGGGAAACTGATTCCCCCCCCCAAAAAAAATTGGTTGGTGGCAGATTTAAAATCGCAAATAAATCACTCATGGCTGCCATCTTGGTTAGGAGGTCATGCGGAGTTTAGAGGGGATATTTTGACTGTGAACACAGGTTGCATCATTGCGAATGCCTGTTTTTTCTGACATTTTCATACCCCCCCCTCGTATAGACAAGGCCCTAGTTTACTCCATTCCTGCTGGCAAAAAACAGGATCAGTCCCCACATGTCCGCAGGAGCCCATCCAGCCCTCTGGTCCTCACTGTTGCTGCTATCTCCCTGGCTGTCCTGGAAGCCAAGCAGGAGTCTTGCAGCATATAACCACAGCTGGTCACATGCAGGGGGCCTTCAGTCACATGTCACGGGCCTTCCTTCCATCTGAGATAGCACAGAAAATGGTCATGGTGGCAGCTGCAGTGATGGGCCAGCATTCTTGTTTGGACTCTGGCACATTTCTTTCAGGAAATGGGGGAAGAATGGGTCAGCTCCACAGCCAGGATATGGCAATGAGGAGCCAACATATCCTGGCTCATGTAGAGGAACCCTAAGTTGGTGCATATACAAGCCAGGGCTGTCTTTCTTGTGGCACCTTATTTATAGAACTTCCTCCCAGAGAAATCAGCCTGGCTTCATCCCGACTGAACTTCATGTGCTGCTTTGTGTGGCTTTTGTTCCTTGCAACTGGTTTTAGGGTTGGCTGTTGTTTGGTCTTTTAATCTATTCTTAGAATGTTTTGGTCTTTTTAAAGCCGGTTTTTTAAATTTGTTTTAATCTGATTTTAAGTACTTTTTAAATTGGTTATGCATCATCTTCAGAACCCTGGTAATGGTGATAATGTGCTTTTGATCAATAAATAAAATAATGAATAAATAGGTCGATAGATACCATAAAACAGTGAATTAAAGAAGAACAAAACAATTAATTAAGGAAGCTGCCGAGTACTGTACATAAATCATTTTTTCACCATGGCATGCAAAGAGTAGCAGCTGGCAGATAACTTCCTACACAAGACATTTTTCCTCAATATGCAAAATGTACAGATGTTAATGTGTGGATTATTTCTGACATGGCTTTCTAGATTGTGGGTACACAGGTGATAGGCCTCTGTGTTAGGCCTTGAATCAAATTAACTCTGGCTAAAATAATTTACATGGCAATTTCTAGCTGTAGTTTAAACCTTGTTCTCTTGAAAATGCTGTGAAGTTGGTTTAGGAGAAGTTTTTAAAAATTGCTTTCTTCCGTACAATTCAGAGTAATCATAAGCTACAGCTACTCACAAAAATCAAATATAATTTCTTCCACAAGTCTCATTTTTATTATATTCCCCATTGTTCCCTTGGCACACTATTTGTTCATTATAGTGATTTCCTTCATTGTTTTTCAAAGGTCTTTGTGTATGTAGGAGGGGACAAACAAGGGATTCATCATGTATGCTGTCAGCCGTCATCTTAGCAGTAACTGCCATGCCGTTCTCTTGAACAACTAAAACAAAAGCTTTCTTGTCAGCATTAAAATACTGCAAGAGGTGGCCTTGGCCTGAGCAGTTTGCCTTTTCATACAAGCATTGTGTCAGGAAATGTAATCATTAGCATGTTGGCAACATGGCTGTTGTAATGGAGACAGCCTCCCAACAGTTCCTTTTCTCACAGCAGGGCAAATTGTCCAGGAACAATGTTCTGGTAGCAATATGGAATGGAAAGAAAATAGCATTTAGTGTAGGGATGGTTGAAGATTTTATTCGGTCTTCATTTCCAAGTAAACTGACCTGACCATAGAACCATAGAATCATAGAGTTGGAAGAGACCACAAGGGCCATCTAGTCCAGCCCCCTGCCATGCAGGAATACACAATCAAAGCATTCCCAACAGATGGCCATCCAGCCTCTGTTTAAAAACCTCCAAAGGAGGAGACACCACCACACTATGAGGCAGAGCGCGTTCCACTGCCTAACAGCTCTTACCATCAGGAAATTCTTCCTAAAGTTTAGATGGAATCTCTTTTCCTGTAGTTTGAACCCATTGTTCCATGTCCTAGTCTCTGGAGCCACAGACAACAAGCTTGCTCCATCCTTAATATGACATCCCTTCAAATATTTAAACATGGCTATCATGTCTCCTCTTAACCTTCTCTTCTCCAGGATAAACATGCCAGCTTCCTTAGCCACTTCTCATAGGTAGAGGGGTGAGTCTTCGTTTCCACTTCCTAGCATTTCACCAGAACTGAGTAGTTTCAGATAGTGCTAAGAGTGACACATTTCACAAGCGTTCCCCTACCCTCCTGTGAAACAAGCCCTTTCTTCTTTCCAGCAATTTCCCAGACTTCTTTGTAAAATAATGCAATACTATTCACATGAGGGTGGATGCAAGGCAAAGAGGCACCTCGTTATTGCCAAGGTGACCATTCTCTCTCTCTTTCTCTCTCTCATCTATCTACATCTATCTATATCTATGGTAGTAGATTGGTAGTAGAAACTTGGTAGTACCTTGGTAAGTAGCAACTTCGGTAGTAGCAACTTTCACAGCAAAAAAACAAAGAAACAAAAAAACTCACAAGATTTTGATGTTACTTTCAATGAAAACTCTCTCTCTCTGGCTTTTCTTTGCAAATGAAGATTCAGGAAGGACTCATCCTGCACTTTCTGCAAGTGCACTGATGACTAAAAAGGCCAATCTGAGATAAACATGTCCGGTTGCAGAAAGCACAGCAGAAGTTCTCCTTGGGTGATGTTTCCGGGTTGTGATTCTTTCTGTGTTGTTTCTCTTCAAGATTTGTTCAGCGTGAGTTCTCAAATAAGGCTGCCGCATTGTGGATAGTGCGTCTCCATGCCTCCCGATGTGAGGCCAGGGTGGACCATTGTTGGTGATCAATTTGGCCGAGCCTGAGATGTTGGATCAGAATGTTAACTGAATATGTGGAGTCCATGGGGACTGACTCGTGACACTCAAATTATGATATTAAATTGGGGGATTTTAATTAGCTCAAAGGCATGGCTGCGAGAGGCTGGGTAACATGTGGGACCTTATTGGAAAATAAACATGGAAGCATTAATGCATGCACTCATGCTCACAAGAGACCACACAGGCTAACAAAGAATCAAGGTAGAAGAATTAGGATAGAGGAATAGATTCAGGAAAACACAGGTTATAATTACCAGTCCTGAAGAGCAGAGGCAGGGTAGCAAAGGAAACTCAGAGAAGAATCTGAGGGTGCCACAGTGGTCCAACAGAGAGATGGTGTGTGGAAAGCTGTGCATACTTTGGCTGATATTTGGGACTAATTTTTGTATCCAATTACATACCCTGAAGGGGTGTTTAAGTGTAAAACAATGCTTGAAAGGGTTTCCAACTGTTGATCAAAGGAAACCAGACTTTGTTAACTGCCCATAATGGCTGAAATGTTGAGGCTGATGGGCGTATGGTGCTTCCTTACTGTGGGAGAGGAGGGAGAAAGGAAAAGGTGTGATCTAGCATGCTTTTGGGAATGATGGATGTTCTGGTTGCTGTTTGATATGGAGAGTAACTCACTGTCAGGAACTTCCAAGAAAGGATTAGCACATTTCACCTTGATAGCTTTGTTTATGAAGGGGATCTGCTTAATCCTATCTTAGGAGCCCTGGTGGCACAATGGTTAAATGCCAGTCCTGCACGTCACAACGTTGCAAGTTCAATTCCAGAGGGCTCCAGGGTTCACTCAGCCTTCCATCCTTTCGTAGGTCGGTAAAATGAGTACCCAGCTTGTGGAGGCAATTAGCTAATTAGCTAACACACATTGGGAACTGTTTAATGCAGTGTAGATGTGTAAATTACTATTGCTTTAAACAATTTGTAAGCCTCTCTGATAGCCTTGTGGCTGAAGAGTGGGGTATAAATTAATAATAATAATAATAATAATAATAATAATAATAATAATGGTGGGTCTGTTGGAACTTTCCAGGACACCTTCTTTAGATTGTGTTTACCTCCACTTGACCCTGTTTTCAGTCAGCCCTAGTGTATCCAGACCTCGTGAAGCATCCAGTATTGTCAAAATATGTAATATAGGAGGGAGGGGGTTACCAGAACAGGATTTCTCACTCATTTCTCCCAATTATGTCATGCCATTCTTTGCTCCAAAACACATGCTTAAAATTGGTGTTAGGATAAAATATATTTAGATATGCAAAACTGGAGGGACAGTATGTCTATAAATACCACTTCCCCAACCATTACCAGGAAGTGATGTGCCCCCCCCCAGTCTGTGTGTGGAATGAGGACACTGGATCATGTTGTCCAGTCATAACATTGCACTGGGGGATGAACAATCTTTAGAAGGGCTGGCATGAGTGCGCTCCAGCCTGTTTTCTTCAAGTGTCTACACACCCTTCCAGTTGCACCATGGCTTTGTCCAGTCACCTGCTTGGGGGCTGAGGAAGAAATTTTTGGTGTGCCTAGATTGGCTGTAGTCACACTTTCCTTCCCTATTCCATGCTGTAGACATTATAATTTTGATTCATTGGTTTTCTATCACAGCTGGTGAAGTTAGGGCGCTCAGGAGGTTTATGATTTAAGGGAAGCATGAACATCTGTATGTCCCAGGTTTGCTACCCCAGTGCAGATGTACTCAATAAAGTTGTGGCCTTTTATATTCTAACACAGTTCTCCAGCACCTTCCTTCCAGTGGGAGGGCAATGCATATATATGTGAGGACATACATTCAAACTTTTTTAAAAAAATCATTCAGACCTTTTACAATTTGAGACTAATATAGAAAAGGTTCAGAACAGAGTTACAGAAGAACTCATGCAAAACAGATTCACAGATGTGAAACAGACTGATCTATCTGTCCCTAAATCTAATAGGTTAGGAAGAAATGCAAGGAAAGGATGACTGATCCATAAAAGAGATAAACATCTATTCCTATAGGACGGATTTTTGATCTGGACAGCCAGAGGCTAAAGTGGGGGTGGGGAGAGAGAAGGTCCAATGAAGATGTTCCATGTCATGGGGCATTATGTGGCCTTCTGATTACTCTTGAGCTATAACTGTCATCAGACCTATCCAGCATAACTTGTAGTGAGGGATCATGGGAGTTCAAGCCCAGGAACATCTGAAGGGCCAAACATTCCCTATTCATAATCTATGTGAGGGCAGAATTGTGATGCAGGATATATTCCGTCAACACACTTAGACCTAAATCCTATCAGTAGTCTACAATAGAGCAGGCCATTGAATCAAATGTTGAATGATGAGTCAACCTGTAAATTCCATCAATTCATTGGGGATTAGGACTAATATTATGTTTCAGGCCCCAATGTTCACACTGAAAAAGGATGACTGCATAGAGTTCAATATTTGTAGAGCCTTACTGTGTACATGCTATGTACACATAGAGCCTTACTGTGTACATGTACATGCTATGTGCATGGTCACACTGCAGGAAATGTATATTCCTGTCTATGTAGGACATACCTGATACACTGAAGAAATAGAGCCATTCAAGGCAATCATAACCTGCTCCCCTACAAATCAACTATGCACATAGGGATACAGAGGAGATGCATTTCCAGCAAGAAATGAAACACCTCGCCCTTTTTGGTAATTTTTTATCACTTTCTCCCTCCCTCCCTCCCTCCCTCTCTCTCTCTCTCTCTCACACACACACACACACACACACACGTGCATGCACTCTTCACTTCAAGTAATTGTTCTCATTCCCTCTCACTAGAAATTGCCTTCATGATGGTCAATGAACTCATCGCACAACTACATCCAAATACTGTAGTTGTATAACAGTTTGGTGTCTTTCCACTCCCTGTATCAAATTTCCAATTTGTGTGACCTAAGAAACAAGCAAACCTGAGGTAGAAAAGGCAAAAGGAACAATAATGTATTTTGGGGAGAATTTGGCATCCTAACACAATAAATAATTCCAGTCTAAAAATGGATAGTTGAACACATTCAGGGTAATGTGAATAATTATTAACTTCAAAAAAAAAAAAAGATAGAGATTGGACAAAGACTTTTGCTTTTAAGAATATTTTGTTTCATTCCTTCCTTCCTTTATATAGTGTGAAAAAAAATCTATTATGAAAAGGGAGTACAGGAAACTTGACAGAGGAACTTTAGATAATGCTCTTGTAGCCCAGCTACGGTTCATCAAATCCAAAACCAACAGTACCATAATAATGGAGAAAAGGAAGTTTCTCTTCCATATAAAGGTCTTGTAGAATACTGACCAGGGAAGAGATTTGGGAGTGATTACAGGGAAATCCCTAAAGCTGTCTACTCAATTTAGAGGCTCATGGAAGAAAGTACACAAGACTCCCTGATTTCTAAGACGTGCTTAGAAAAATATAAATGGCAGTACAGGTAGCTCAGCCCCAGGAAACACAGCTAAGGTTTTTTTTATTTTTATTTTTGATATGATATATATCCAGTAATGATCACTGGCTCTTTGAAAGGATATAAGAATGATGAATGTGTAAAGCTAGCAGTGATTTTTTTAAAAAGGGCTTAATGGCATAATTTATGGAGAGCACTGGAAAAATATGGCTTTTCCAGTTAAGAAGGAAGCTGGTTTCTGAATAAGACTCTTTAAAATTATAAAGATACTAGAAAAATCATAAATTTAAAGGGGAGCATTTGTAATATTGTAATAAATTTGGCTAAAAACCTATTGGAGATGAGATATGGCACAGGTGAGTGCAATGGGTGCTTTAACCTGTAAAAGCAAGAGGGACATTAGAACAAGAACCAATGGATTCAAGTTATAGTCAGCCCTCAAGTTTCATGGGGGTTAGGAGCACTTCCCCCCATGAAAGTGGAAAAACTACTAATATTTCCAGGCCAAATTAAACGCACATTTAAAAAAATACCTGTACTGGTGGGGTGGCTAGACCAGCCATGCAAGTGTTCATTTGTTCACTCACTTACTCATGTGGGCAGGTGGGGGGAAGGGAAGGGGTTAGAGGAGGGAGCAGGAGGAGAGAGAAAGAGGACAACCACCCCATTCCCTTTCCCCTCCTGCCCATGTGAATGAGCGAGTGAACACACACACCCTTCCTACTCAAACTCCCCCATCCCCTTCCCCCCACTGCCCAGCTACCACATCAGTTTGATTTCCTCGCAGCTACACCAGTGTTATCAAAGTCCCTGTTAAAAATGGCATAGGGCGGCAACAGCAGTGGCAAATACAGTAAGCTACAAATCATCAAATCCATGAATGCTTAACCCACAGATGGGGAAGGATGACTGTACAAGGAAAAAATTCCACCTAAACATTAGGAAGAACCTCTTGACTGTAAGGGCTGCTCAAGAGTGGAATAGACTGTCTCTGAGTGAGGTAGGTTCCCCTTATTTGGAGACCCTGTTGTATGACCCTGTTTGAGGGGTATGTTAGTACTTTAGTTGTATATTCCTACATGGTGTGTGTTTGAGTGAGAGTGGACTAGATGCTCCTTGCAGAACTTTCCAGCTCTACGATTTTATGGTGGGGAGTTTTTAGTTGCAACTTGTCATGGAAGGTAACAATATTTGATGTCTCCTTTGTACAAAATGTAAATGAGCAGACGGACCCTTGTCACTGTTATCACTGTCATCATCTTCCCCTTTTCCTTTCCTGTAAAAACAAAACCTGTCTGTCTTTTTGCAACCGGACTTGTTTATCTCGGATTGGCCTTTTTAGTCATCAGCGCACTTGCAGAAAGCGCGGGATGAGTCCTTCCTGAATCTTCGTTTGCGAAGAAAAGCCAGAGAGAGAAAAACAAAACAACAAAAGCAACATATTGAAAATATAAAATGTACTTCTTGCAAGAATAACAAATCATTATCAAATGGTATAATGCTGGTATATGTGTGATCTATGTATTATAGCTGCTTCTTCTGTGTGGCTGGTTCCTGCACCACTAATCAGAAGGGTCACATTCCATGGTGTGAGCAACTGGGGAGGCCATTCCCTGGCAGAGGTGAGGTTTGGAGAACTAGGAGAGTAGACTTTATAATTGATCTAGCCCTGCTTATAGAATACTTTCACAGAATCTCTAAACCTAACACTTGGAGCAGCAGGGGGGCAAAGAACAACCTATATCTCCAACCACAAAAGTAACTTTTCATGTAAATGTCCCTATATATAAAGAGTGGACATCTTATGACTCTCCATATGTTGTTGGATTGCAACTCCTGTCAGTTCTAGCCAGCATAGCCAGTGATGAAGGATGGTGAAAGCTGCAGTCCAACTTCTGGAAGGTCACACATTCACTACTCCTGAAGTATAAAGATGGGTCCATCAGCTGCAGTACATCCTGAATTGTCTGGAAGAAATCTTTTTTACTGAGCAGTATAACAATTTTAAAAAGCTGATGTTAAATCTTGCCATTTTGTGAAATGTTGAACATCCTAGCATCCTAACATCCTGCTTTGCAACAGCTGCAGAGCTGTTTGGGCTGGAAGTCAACCTGAAGAAAACAGAAGTTCTTTACCAGCCTGCACCACAGGACGAACACCACCATCCCCACATTGCCGTCAGCAAATCTGTGCTCAAGTCCATTCAGCAGTTCACCTACCTGGGAAGCATCATCTCCTCAGATGCCAAGATTGACAAAGAGATCAATCACAGATTAGCAAAGGCATACAGTGCATTTGGAAGACTTCACAAAAGAGTCTGGAGCAATAAACACCTGAGGCAAAGCACAAAAATCAGTGTGTATAGAGCCATTGTACTGTCTATCCTCCTTTATGGATCTGAAACATGGGTCACCTATCGCCACCACCTACGAATCCTCGAACGCTTTCATCAGTGCTATCTATGCACAATAGTAAATATACACTGGACTGACTATGTGACGAATGTTGCTGTCCTTGAGCAAGCAGGGGTCACCAGCATTGAGGCCATGATATTGAGAACACAGCTGTGCTGGGCAGGGCACATTTCTAGGATGGAGGACCATCGCCTCCCAAAAATACTACTCTACGGTGAACTCACCACGGGTCAGCGTAAGAGGGGCGCTCCAAAAAATGATACAAAGACTCCCTGAAACAACATTTCAGGCTCAGCCAAATTGATCACCAACAGTGGTCCGCCCTGGCCTCACATTGGTAGGCATGGAGACGCACTATCCACAATGCTGCAGCCTTATTTGAGAACTCACGCCGAACAAGTCTTGAAGAGAAATGACAACGCAGAAAGAATCACAGCCCAAAACATCACCCAAGGAGACCTTCTGCTGTGCTTTCTGCAACCAGACTTGTTTATCTCAGATTGGCCTTTTTAGTCATCAGCGCGCTTGCAGAATGCGCGGGATGAGTCCTTCCTGAATCTTCATTTGCGAAGAAAAGCCAGAGATAAGTAAACAACCTAGTTTGGGGAGTAATCCATAGCATTCAGATCATGGGAAGTGACAGTACTATTCTATTCTACTTTGGTCAGACATCATGAGAAATTAGGACTTTTTCAGACAGGACTTACTGCGCAAGGAGACTCCGGTACAGTTACGACACTGTCACGTGGCAGGGGAGTTCATTTCGGACGATGCCGTCCCTCTCTTGGCATCGTCCATGACTGTTCCAGGTATGATTGAAGGTAGCCATGCCATTTTTTACTCATGGAAGTAGACGTTCTAGAAGCTCAGCTTTGTGAGGAATGACTGAAAGAGCTGGATATGTTTATCTTGGAGAAAAGAAAGACTGAGATGACAGTTGTTGTTGTGTGCCTTTAAATCATTTCCAACTTATGGCGACCCTACGGTGAACTTATCATGGTCTTTTCTAGGCAAAATTTGTTCATATGGGGTTTGCCTTTGCCTTCATCTGTGGCTGAGAGAATGTGATTTGCCCAAGGTCATCCAGTGGGTTTTCAGTGCCGAGTGGGTATTTGAACACTGGTCTCCAGAGTTGCAGTCCAATGTTCAAACCACTATACCGCACTGGCTCATGACAGCTGTGTTTAAATATATGAAGATCTGTCATGGATGTACAATATGAAGTGAGTTTATTTTCAAACTACAAGAGAGTAAGGCATTGCTTTAGGAAGAACTTGCTAACAATAAATGATGTTCAACAGTGAAATAGACTACAACAGATGGTGGTCAGATTTCCTTTGCTGGAGTTGTTAAACTGAAGCTGGATGTCCACCTTTTGGGGATATTTTAGCAATGGACTTGGCAATTGGTTAGAGCAGATCGTCCTTGAGGACGATTCCAACTCTATGCTTCCACGACTTGAGCTTGTTGTCTGTCTTTGGGGCAAGACAACATTTTAAAATAAGCTTTTGCAATACACTGACATTTATCATTCCAATCACGATCAAAGCATCCCTGACAGATGGCCATCCAGCCTCTGTTTAAAGACCTCCAAGGAAGGAGACCCCACCACGCTCTGAGGGAGTGCGTTCCACTGCCGAACAGCTCTTACTGTCAAAAAGTTCCTCCTAACGTTGAGGTGGAATCTCTGTTCCTGGAGCTTGCATCCATTGCTCCGTGTTCCAATCTCTGGAGCAGCAGAAAACAAGCTTGCTCCATCCTCAATGTGACACCCCTTCCAATACTTAAACAGGGCTATCATATCGCCTCTTAACCGTCTTTTTTCCAGGCTAAACATACCCAGCTCCCTAAGTCTCTCCTCATAACGCATCGTTTCCAGACCTTTCACCATTTTAGTCGCCCTCCTCTGGACACGCTCCAATTTGTCAATATCCTTTTTGAATTGTGGTGCCCAGAACTGGACACAGTATTCTAGGTGAGGTCTATTACTTCCCTTGATCTGGACACTATACTTCTATTGATGCAGCCCAAAATTGCATTGGCCTTTTTAGCTGCCACATCACACTACTGACTCATGTTCAACTTGTGGTCTACTAGGACTCCTAGATCCCTTTCACACATAGTCTCATTCAGCCAGGTCTCCCCCATCCTATATCTATGCATTTCATTTTTCTGCCCTAAGTGCAGTACCTTACATTTCTCCGTATTGAATTTCATTTTGTTAGCTTTGGCCCAGCTCTCCAGTTTATCCAGGTCATCTTGAATTTTGATCCTGTCCTCCAGGGTATTAGCTACTCCTCCTAATTTGGTGTCATCTGCAAATTTGGTAAGTATGCCCCTAATTCCCTCATCCAAGTCATTGATAAAGATGTTGAATAGCACTGGGCCCAGGACAGAACCCTGTGGCACCCCACTGGTCACATCTTTCCAAGATGAAGAGGAGCCATTGCTGAGCACCCTTTTCGTTCGGCCAATCAACCAATTACAAATCCATTGAACTGTTAACTTGTCTAGCCCACATTTTACAAACTTGTTTGCAAGAATGTCATGGGGAACCTTGTCAAAGGCCTTACTGAAATCAAGGTATGCAATGTCCACAGCGTTCCCTTCATCTACCAAGCTGGTAATTTTATCAAAAAAAGAGATCAGATTAGTCTGGCATGACTTGTTACTCTGAAACCCATGTTGACTTTTTGTGATTATGGCATTGCCTTCTAAATGTTCACAGACTCTCTGTTTAACGATCTGCTCTAGAATCTTCCCTGGTATTGATGTTAGACTAACTGGACGATAATTGTTGAGATCCTCTTTTTCCCCCTTTTTGAAGATGGGGACAACATTTGCTCTCCTCCAGTCTGCTGGGACTTCTCCTGTTCTCCAGGAGTTCTCAAAGATTATTACCAATGGCTCTGAGATTATATTTGCCAGCTCTTTTAATACTCTTGGATGTAGTTCATCTGGTCCTGGAGATTTAAATTCATTTAGATTAAGAAGTTATTCCTGTACTACCTCTTTGCTTATTCTGTGCTGGATTTCCCCTGTTGTGTCTTCTGTACTTTTATCCTCAGGTTGGTCCCCCTTTACCTTTTCTGATAACACTGAGGCAAAGAAGGTGTTGAGTAATTCTGCCTTTTCTCTGTCCCCTGTTAGCATTTTGCCATCTGCTCCACGTAGTGGCCCTACCATTTCCTTCCTCCTCCTTTTGCTGTGGACATACCCAAAAAAACCCTTTTTTATTGTTCTTAACCTCTCTAGCAAGCCTGAGCTCATTCTGTGCTTTAGCTTTTCTGACTTTACTCCCACATGTGTTCGCTATCTGTTTGAATTCTTCTTTGGTGATTTCCCCCTTTTTCCATTTCTTATACATGTTCCATTTAAAACTTAGCTCTGTTGATATTTCTTTAGTCATCCATCCTGGTTTCCTGAGACACCTCCCATTTTTCTTCCTCAATGGTACTGTTTGAAATTGTGCCTTCAGTATCTCCCTTTTGAGAAAGTCCCATCCGTCTTGAGGTCTCTTTTATTATTCCTGACCATGGGATCACCCCCAGTATTTTCCTGATTTTGTTGAAATCAGCTCTCCTAAAGTCAAGAATGCGTGTCTTACTATGCCTGGCTTCTCCTTTCCATTGTATAACAAACTCCAGGAGAACATGATCGCTCTCACCTAAGGATCCCACCACTTGCACCCCATTAACCAGGTCATCCCTGTTGGTTAGGATCAGATCTAAAATAGCTGACCCCCTTGTTGCCTCTTCCACCTTTTGGACCATGAAATTGTCTTCCAGGCAAGTAAGGAAGTTGCTAGACCTTGAAGTTTTGGTTGAGTTAGATTTCCAGCAAATATCAGGATAGTTGAAGTCACCCATCACTACTACATCTCTCCTTTCTGCGTGTGTGTTCATCTGTTCTAGAAAGGCATCATCCAATTCCTCCGTCTGACTTGGGGGTCTGTAGCAGAGTCCCACAATAACATCCCTGTTGTTTCCCTCCCCTTTAATTTTTATCCAGATGCTCTCCACCTGGCTTCCAGTATTGATGTCATTTATCTCTTCACTGGTGTAAATATCCTTGACATATAATGCTGTTCCTCCTCCTTTCCTGTTTGGCCTGTTTCTCTTAAAAAGGTTATACCCCTCTATTCCTACATTCCAATCATGAGACTCGTCCCACTAGGTTTCAGTAATGCCTATTATATCACATTTGTTGTGTAGTGCTAGGAGTTCAAGTTCACCTTGCTTATTTCCCATGCTCTGTGCATTAGTGTAGAGACATCTAAAACCATGTGATCCCTTTACTTGCTGCCTGTGCAAGTTTTTTTGCCTCCCACTGTTGGGTCCTTGCGCTGTTTGCCTTGTTCCCTCTATGACAGCTTGACTATTTTCTCCAGCTCTTTTGCCTTCCAGAATACTGTCTCCCTCCACCATTTGACTCAGTTTAAAGCCCTCCTGATCAAATTCTTGAGACTGTAGGCAAAAACATTTCTGCCAACTGGTGTGAGATGCACCCCATCTCTTGCCAGAAGTCCCCCCTCATGGAAGCGCAGCCCATGATCCAAGAATCCAAATTGTTCTTGGCGACACCATCTACGGAGCCAGTTGTTTATGTTGGCTATTTTCCTCTCTCTTCCTGGACCATGCCCTTCAACTGGCAGAAGAGACGAGATGACAATCTGTGCATCCATTTCTTTCAGCTTCCTCCCCAGAGCCTCATAATCTCTTCTGATCTTCGGAAAGCTGTGCCTTGCCATATCATTGGTTCCCACATGGACCAAAAGGAAGGTGTAATGATCCATAGGCTTGACGAGTCTTGTTAGCCGCTCCGTCACATCACGGATCTTTGCCCCAGGGAGACAACACACCTCCCGAGACATCTTGTCAGGCCCACAAGCCACTGCTTCTGTACCTCGCAGCAAGGAGTCTCCCACCACCACCACACGCCTCCGCCGAGGCTTTGCAGCTGCTGTTCCTTGCGGTGGTCCTCTCAAGGTCCCCTGCTCTGCCCCTGAAGTCTGTCCATGCTGTTCTTCCTCATTGTCCTTGATAAGAGAGAGGGCTTCGAATCGATTCTGTAACTGCAAGCTGCTCGAAGTATCCCTGGATTTTCTTGTCCTGTGTGTGACATTCTTCCAGCTGTCTACCTCCTGTGTCTGTGGAGTGACCCTCTCCTCCTCAGCCAGTTACTCTGTGCAGTCCCCATCCAAGAGTGTTTGTTCTGTTCTGTCCAGGAAAACCTCTTGCTCCCGAATCTGTTGAAGTGTAGCTACCCGTGTCTCCAGCTGCTGGACTTTCTCTTCCAAGAGGGCTACCAACTTGCACTTGGTACATGTGAAGTCCCCCACATCTGTAGCCAAGAAGACAAACATCGCACAAGTATTGCAGGTGACTGCCACAGTCCCCTCAGTGTCCATGGTGAGAGTTTTTAGGTAATCTAAGAACTCTTAGTTAATGCTGAAAACTCTATGCTGTAGAGTTTACCCCATCTTACCCTGTCTTGGAGCCCTGCAGTCCTGATGATGCAGGGCATTGGGCCCATTTTGCCCCTGTGCAGCCCACAGAACCCCCGGGACAAAGATGAGGCTACAATGTGGGGAAGACTGGGTAGGTCCCATTAACAGCATTAAAAAAAATCCTAGTAAAATCCATAGCAATGGATTAGGCCCCACATGACCACAGGAACCCATTCTAGTACATCATCCTGTTGCTCCAGCTGCTTTCTGCCTTGCTCTTTTGTAGCCAAGAAGGGGGCCCACAGAATGCTACCAAGGATGGTCACATGCAGGGGCCTTGCTCATGTGTTGCGGGCCTGCTTCCTGATGTCAGAGAGTGTGATGTGGAGGGCAACAGTGTCAGCTGCAGGACTGGGCTGGTGTGCTCATCTGGACCCCAGCCCTTTTTGTGCTGGAAATAGGGGGGAAATGGGCCTGATGCACAGGCAGGATACACTGACAGGGAGCCAGCATATTCTGGTCTGTTGGATGAGAAACAAATATTAGTGGCATCTCCAAGGAAATGTGGAGGAAAATTGTTAAGGGAACCATGCTCTTTTCCAAAAGGCTCCACTCCATTTTAGTTACTCATCCCTAATTTCCCAATTCATACTCTCCAATCATTCAGCATCAGAGCTTGGAAAAGTTACTTTTTTACCTCAGCACCCAGAAATATGGGAGCTGTTCTGGCTCAGGGATTTGGGGAGCTTAGGCCCCCCAAAGTAACTTTTCCAAACTCTTGCCAGAATTAGTGGCAGCTGATGGCTTCCAGGTCAGCAGGGCAATGAATCCACACTGGGTTTTAGTTTAAACTTTCAAGGAAGTTCCAAGGTGCTAACCTCTACCCCCCTCCAAAGGTTCAGGAATTTGAACAAAACCCAGAATGAATTTATTGTCCCACTGGCATGGGAGTTACTGCTCAATGTTCAATATCCACTAAACATGCTCAGTTCTCATAAGGCTCTTTCATTCCCTCCCCCTTAGGACATTTTCCCTACATGTTCCCCCTTCCTGCAAACCTTGAGGGTATCCCAAAGTTTGCTGCTATTTTCCTCTTGTGCATGGATAATGTGGTTTTTAGCTAGATAAGGATCTATGCTCAAAGAAGGAGTTGGCTACTAGGAATCCCCCCCCCCCGCCTAATTTGGAAAGTAGTATTTTCAAGAACAGCTGGAAACCCTTTCTAAGGCAGCCCAAGGATCCAACACATGTGATAATTATTCACAAAACATAGTGTCTATATACCTGATTCACTCTAAAATCTGAGGCTGCCTCTCTGTTAGCATTAACAGTTGAGCAGAGTGCTGTGTAGCCTGAGGCGATTCCCTCCATTTGGTGCAGCAATCTAACATTGTTATTCATTTCTGGTATTAGACAGCCAAAGCTGCCAAAGAATATTCAAATGCTACAATTGATACCCATCCCTGATGCCTGTTTGTGAAGTCAGAGGCAGACCTTGGGGCAGACTCTGCTGAGCCTAGAGGCAAAATTGTTTAAATTAGTATTACAAGCAGGGGAAGGTCGAGCAATGAATAATTAGAGGGGACCTCAAGCTGCACATATTACTTATGAACTCCCTAAACTTGTTAGTCTTTGAATGTGTGAGGGGATACATCATTTCTGGGCATTATTTGAACATTTACAACTTAGGTTACCCTCCTTTATTTTCCTTTGTTCCTTTTTCTTCTAGATGCTTTAGGCAGGCAGGGTTCAGTGCCAAATAACAAGATTTGTTGCCTTCATGCTCTTTTATACTGGAACTTGGAAAAGTTAGTTTTTTGGACTAGGAGTGACTATCCTGACTATAATTATGTGTCTTGAAGCTCCTGTTGGCCTTTGTTCAAAGAAATGTTGGGTTAGATTTGGTTTGATTGTGGATTAGGACATTCAAAGACTTTAAGGGCCAGTTATTGTGAGTAGGACAATCCTAAATATACACTGGACTGACTATGTATTGAATGTTGCTGTCCTTGAGCAAGCAGGGATCACCAGCATTGAGGCCATGATATTGAGAACGCACTGTGCTGGGCAGGGCACGTTTCTAGGATGGAGGATCATCGCCTCACAAAAATACTACTCTACGGTGAACTCGCCACGGGTCAGTGTAAGAGGGGCGCTCCAAAAAAGCGATACAAAGACTCCCTGAAACAACATCTCAGGCTCGGCCAAATTGATCACCAACAGTGGTCCACCCTGGCCTCACATCAGGAGGCATGGAGACGCACTATCCACAATGCTGCAGCCTTATTTGAGAACTCACGCCGAACAAGTCTTGAAGAGAAACAACAACGCAGAAAAAATCACAACCCAAAAACATCACCCAAGGAGACCTTCTGCTGTGCTTTCTGCAACCGGACTTGTTTATCTCGGATTGGCCTTTTTAGTCATCAGCGCGCTTGCAGAAAGTGCGGGATGAGTCCTTCCTGAATCTTTGTTTGTGAAGAAAAGCCAGAGAGAGAGAGAGATTGTGAGTAGGGGTAGGGAACACGTGTGTGCGTGTGTGTGTGTGCACACGCGTGCATTTGTATGTGTATGCATGTCAAGGCTTGCATTCCATGCAGGATAATCTGCAAAGGGATCCCATTCATACCCTAAAATATTTCACAGAAGAAAACTGGGATGCATGTGGCCAAGCAACATCAGAATTTGGTCAAGATGACAAAAGTTGTTAATAAGAACATACAAGCTAGGAGAGCTTTAAACAGTCTGTTTTTGCCTGATCTTACTAGGGAGGCCAAGATTATGCTCCTCCTCTCCCCTCACTGAGTGAACTGAATGCAAACTACTTTTGTTACCCTAAATGCCAGGGGGTCTTAAGGATCCTCTAGATATTGATATTAATTTGGGGAATTAATATACTCAGCTTCGCAATACAAGAGGAGGGCAACAAAGCAGGACCTTTTAATCTATGTATACCGGTACTCAGGATATGTTAAGTTAGATAGTATTAGATAGTACAATTAATTAATCTTTATTTGAGAAAGCAGTAATAACAGCATTCACGCACACACTCAGCATTCACACAAAGCTAGCACATACGGTAGGAAGGAATGGAATAGAGGAATAGAGTAAGGGATTGTTTTTGGGTGATACTGTACCAACCAGAGGAGGTGAGGTTGCGGAGAAAACCAGCAGAGTGGGGGTCCCGAAGCAGGAGCAACTGCACAGTCTGATGTGGTGTCTAGAACTGTGTGCACTTGAGTGGAATTTGGAAGGGTTTTTATACCTGATAACTCCCTCCAGGGGATGGAATTTAGAGTGAAAGACAATACTCTGAGGTTCTCAAGTTTAAGACAATAGACACTCCAGATATGTTAATGACCCTTAACATGTTGATACTGTGGAATAAAACAGAGGAAGCAATCCTCTTTGTCTGAAGGGAGGTAGAGGTAAGACAGTGCTTTACAAACCTTGAGTATCTCAGCTAAATTTGATTGGATTAACCAGATGTTTGGGCAAGTTGCCCTGTGGTTACCTTTCTTAGGAATTAGTGATGGCCCCTCCCTAGTGCATACCTGACTGAGTCTCAGTGCTGTTCTTTGGGATTCCTGGTTTTGGGGAGTCCACAGTATACTAGCCACACTCTTGGAAGGCCACAGTTGGCCAAATTATTAGATATTTCCAATTATTAAAGATAAGGGGTGGGGGGTGTCAAGGCAGGTAACACTGTTGTACTTTGAACTTAGTTTGTAGCAACTGAAGTAAGCTGAGGAGAAAGGGGAAAGGTGGGAGGAGGAGAGAGAAACTGGGACATTTTAAGGGGAGGTGAAAAAGTAGGATTAGAGAGGATTAATCAGGATTGTCCCCACCAAACTGGGACAATTGGAGGGTGTGTCCATTTTGTATGTAAGTACTGATTTAATTTATATTTTACCTTTCCACCAACAAAGATATTCAAGGCAACTATCAATAATAACATACAGATTACAAACAAAATCTTGAACAAAACATGAAATAAAACCCATACATCACAAATCCAATTAAAAGTCAGTCAAAGTCATAAGTCTAAATCTAGTTGTTAGCTCCAGCTATGGCAGATCATTTAATCAACAGGACAGAAGAGGTGCTGATTTACCACGTTCCCATTAAATCAGTGGGTTTACTCATACAAATGGTTGGACTAGATAGCCCTTGTGGTCTCTTCCAACTCTTTGATTCTACGTAATGGATTTAGGCCTTAGCCATAACCCAATCAGTCAGCCCTCCTTCAACAGCAGATAGGGTTACACACTAAAGCACTTATGTAATAAAAATGTCAATTGAAGAACACCAAGGAGGAGGGCAACTTTGTTTACCTTGGAAGGGAGTTTTGGAGCCTGAGAGGGTTCACTGAGATGGTCCTCTCTTGCATCCCCACCAGATATTCCTCCAGTGGTGGCAGGGGTGAAAGAAGAGACCAAAGATCTTAAAACACAGGTACGGGAGAATGTAGATGTTAGGAGTGTTTTGATTGTGAATTCCTGCATGGCAGGGGGCTGGACTGGATGGTCCTTGTGGTCTCTTCCAACTTTATGGTTCTATGAACTATCAACTGGTGGTGGGCAGGTCCATAATCAAAACTGGATGCAATCATTTCCTTCCCTTTCTCTGCCTCCCCTTCCCATGTATTAGGCTTTTCAGGGAGGAACATATCATTATCCACAGACATCTGAATTGATCATTTAAAAACATTTTCTAGATCCATTGCAACCCTCCACATTGTCTCCTGCACTCCTTTTCTCCAATTAGGTCCTTTTCATATGAAATTAGACAGAGGATCATAAGTTGCCCTTTTCTGCTTTAAGGAATGCCCCTCTTTTTCTCAGTTACATATTAAAATGAAAAAAAAGAAAAGGCTACATTACTGTAGGCTGAATGAATGATCTTGTCCTATTTGTAGATTTAGGATTCTCCAGCTATGCTATGATAAGCTGATTTATAAATTTCATTGGGGGGCAGGGTCTGAAGTTATTTCATTATGAATTTAGGGGAGAAACTATATCATAGTATAGTGATTCAGCTGTGGCCCAAGACATTTGGGAGCCTGAGTGGAAGTATCCAACAGTAAGCTCCTCCCATCTGCTAATATAGGCATGCACTTTCCTAGTCCAACTCCCTTTACAATATTCCTTCTAAGAGAGGATGCTATAGACCTGACACACTTATGCTAGCATGTACAATACAAACCAAATCTTAAGCATTCCTGTCCAAGTGTCTAATTTTACTGATAATTATAATAATTCAGGATTAATCTGCATGCATCATTTTTGTACATCTTTATATACTTGTGTTTTTAATTGTTTGAATCCAAGTTCTAGAATGAAAGCAGAAGTTAAATGAAAATCATCATCATCTTCATACCACCATCATCACTGACAACAATAACAATAAGATCAACTTCAACAACAACACAAGGACAGTCGGATTGTGATATATTACATGTGTCACATCTGCAAAGAAACCATTAAGCTTCCATTTACATTATTTCACTTAGACAGATGTACAGAATGGAGGCTGAATCCACAATTAGAGGAAGTTCTGAAAGACAAAATTACAGAAAGCATTCAGAGGGATTATTTATTTATTTATTTATTTATTTATTTATTTAAAGCATTCTCTCCCCCACCCCTTCAGCTAGAAAAGCTCCCAGGGCGTTTTAGTTATCATATAAAGGAAAACAAGATTTATGCTATTGATGTGAGTTCAGACATTATCATAGGGAGCAGTACTTAAAAAAGACAATGGCAAAATGGCAGCCTGTCTCTGGTGGGCATTGCAAAAATAAATTAATTGCAGCTAAAGATTGCCCAGGGCTGCTGATGCTTTTACTTCATTATATTTGGATCCAGCTACAAGTCTCAGAAGCCCCAGTGGGAAACAGATGATATATGTGCCATTCCCTCCAAGGAGAAAGATATATTGTGCAAATTGAGCAGACCTGAACACCAAAACATAAATATTAAGATTAAACCAGAGGTTGACTTACCTGTGTTGAATGATATGTTTTTTTTTTTAAAGTAAAGCATTTGCTATCAAAATTTTG
This sequence comes from Gambelia wislizenii, assembly GCA_030847615.1. NCBI lineage: Eukaryota > Metazoa > Chordata > Lepidosauria > Squamata > Crotaphytidae > Gambelia > Gambelia wislizenii. Next base: position 26,484,615 of record JAUMIR010000004.1, read on the forward strand.
CTATCCTTTGGAGGGGTTTTAAATGAAAATCTTGAATACATCCAAGAATGTACTTCAGAAAATGCTGTGAATTTTGAGTCCATAACCCTTGCCCTAAAATCCCTTTCAGCCTTTCTCTGGTGCAATCTATAAATCAGACTCTGGTCTTATAATGTAGCCTCTGGCTTACTCTTTCACCTTCCCATTTGTACCCAAAGTGGTTTCATGTGATCCATCTTTGGTGATAACAGCTCCTCACACTCAGGTTACCAAGCCATTACTGCAATCCTCTGTTTACAGTTACTTCTATGCCAGCACACAAAACCCATGTCTGGCACCTGAAATGAGCTACCTTCTTTGAGCTAGTCACCTAGTCCTGTGTATGGGAAAGAAAGGATTATAGAGAAGGCCATGACACCAGAGTCCTGTGTATGGGAAAGAAGGGATTATAGAAAAGGCCATGACACCAGAGCTTAGAGATAACAATAATATATTTTAAAAAGTCTTCACTATTGATGCCTATGCAACATTTAAAACCTTCAAGATGTCAAAGGTATCATTCCCCAGGGAGTCTACCAAAAGTTGTCAGAGAAGTGACAATGGTATTTATCATTCAAAATTTCCTCCCCCACATGATATTATCTTTTTTAAAAAAAGGTTTCATTTGTTTTTGTACACCACTGCAAGATATAGGAGATTATCAGACCATCCTTAAATACCGTCTCTGTCTCGGTACCCCCCTCCCACTCCCATCCCTGTAACACTTGAAAGAAAAACTTTTCAAATACCTACCTTAATCCCAACATTAAAACTGCTCCCCCTCCCCTTGGCAGACTGGGAGTGAATGCAGCCATCGCAAAGCTGCATTTACATGCTGTAAAGCAAATTCCGACCGTTCTCGTGAGAGAACGATCGCACAGGAAATAAAAAACAAACAAACATCAAAAATAAAAGCTAGGAACCAGAATACACTTTAAAATTAACAAGTAACCCAGGGAGTGGGGGAAGTGTGTCACTTAATTCGATGTCCCGATGGAACCCGGAAGTGTTTGGCACGGACCTCCCAGTGATCTCACTGTGATGTAGGCATCGCACAAGCAGGATGGGGCTCCTTTTCATGTGCCTGTGATTCCATTTCAGAAATGGAATGGGCAATCTATTAATGACCTTTCCTGTTAATAAGGAAAAATGGGGACAGAACGGGGGCAGCACAGGGGAGAACGGGACAGGGATGATGTTGCCTGAAACAGAAATCCTTTCATTATCCTGTGGCATCCCCGTCCCAGATTATTAAACCTGTCTGATAATCTCCACAATCTCAAGACAGGGCAAGCAATACAGAGTTTTATTAGATGAGTCAGTGAATGAATGGATAAATAAATGATAAACAATGGTAAGCGCATATAGTTACTATTACTCTCTGGCTTTTCTTCGCAAACAAAGATTCAGGAAGGACTCATCCTGCACTTTCTGCAAGTGCGCTGATGACTAAAAAGGCCAATCTGAGATAAACAAGTCCGGTTGCAGAAAGCACAGCAGAAGGGCTCCTTGGGTGATGTTTTTGGGTTGTGATTCCTTCTGCGTTGTTGTTTCTCTTCAAGACTTGTTCAGAGTGGGTTCTCAAATAAGGCTGCAGCATTGTGGATAGTGCGTCTCCATGCCTCCCGATATGAGGCCAGGGCGGACCACTGTTGGTGATCAATTTGGCCAAGCCTCAGATGTTGTTTCAGGGAGTCTTTGTATCGCTTTTTTGGAGTGCCCCTCTTACGCTGACCCATGGTGAGTTCACCGTAGAGTAGTATTTTTGTGAGGCGATGGTCCTCCATCCTAGAAACGTGCCCTGCCCAGCGCAGCTGTGTTCTCAATATCATGGCCTCAATGCTGGTGATCCCTGCTTGCTCAAGGACTGCTTGCTGAAGGACAGTTACTATTACTATATAACTGGTAAAGAAGTTGTAGAAAAACTACTGGGAATGCATTCCAGAGACCAAAAAGAAAACAAAAAAGTAGATTATCAGCTTCTTATTACTGTCATGAATTATTCAGAAGCACATTTTTGGCTAACTATAAATAAGATTCCATCCATCCTATAGATGTAGGCAATTTCTGAACCCAGGAATCTTCACCTTTGCTGCTGTGTTTCACGTCTTTCCAACATAATGTAAGACCTTCAGGTCTGCTTCCAAAGAAAGTATCTTTGAGGATTTTATGCAAGCCATTCTTATTTAAAAAGAAAAAGGAAGAAAAGAAAATGTTACATGGGCTGGCATTGTTTTAGTTCTCATGCTTCTGTACATTCATGGTTGCATTTTTTTTTTTTTACCATGGCATAACATCCATATTCAGGTTGTGGAAGAAGAGTTGGACATGTGTTGCTATTGGACATCTGCCATTATGCATTGCATGGGCAGATGTGCATTGCAATCATGCATTTCACCTTTGTTGCATTCAGTTGCACAGTGTTAGTTTACTGATGCACAGTCATCACATGATTCTGTTAAGTGTAAAGTTACACTCTTATGTAGAATCTTCACCTTTGCATTTTTAACAAGCTGCTTCTGTCACTGTACTTGCTTTTGAGGGGTGCTTAGCTATAAAATAGAATGTGGTGTTGGAGAAATTTTCTTCTGTTGATGTGTGGCTGACATTCTGCGTCATCCACATAACTATGATGACAGAGCTCCATCATAATAGTTATGTCTGATGATGCCATCTCCCAAACCAGAAACAAAGCCTCCAGCCTTGATCATAAGCTTGGGGCCTCATTATGACCTTAGGGAGTGCAATGTGCAGCACTGGCAGCGGAAACACCCTCCAGTATTGTGCAGTGCATATATGCAAACAGCTGTGTGTTCCTACAGGGGAACGCTCCAGTTTTCCCCACAGGACCAGGCTTTTCCAGCTATTTTTAAAAACAGTTTTAAGTGGGTTTTGCCCCAGTTTTTAGTTGGAATTGCATAGATGTTGTCCAGACAGTTTAGACTAAAATAGGGGCCAAAATCCTGTCTCATCCAAATAGCTGGGCATGGGAATGAGTGGGGAGGCCATTTCATTTGGCCCATGTAGAAAAGACCCCAGAGATTCCTAGGGAGGTGTTCTCTCTAGGTATCACCAGGTCCTCCACCGTGACTCTATGATACGTTTGTGCTGGAAATAGTTCATTTCAATAGGGTTCACTATTATCCGTGGTTTTGTGTTTCCTGTCTAGGAATGCATTCCCCATGGATATGGTGGTCTTACTATATTCACTTGGTTCAGTCTTGCTTATTGGATAGGAAAAGTACTTTTGAAACAGCTACTAATTCTGAGCTTGTGATTCACTAGCATGGCTTTTGTTCCAGACCAGTCTAGAGAAGGTTGTATGCCACCTTGGGATTCCATGTTGGGAGAAAGGTGGGATATAAAATAAATAAATTAATGAAAGAAGTGTAGCTCATACAGTTCCTTCCTTTTTGCCAAGTACTGCTGATTGTGAGCTAGCAAGGTATTGATGTTGGACTATGACTCCTGAAACCAGGGTTCAGATCCCCACTTGGCCATAGAAACCCACTGGGAGACCTTGGGCAAGTCACACTCTCTCAGCCTCAGAGGAAGGCAAAGACAACCCCCCCCCCCTGAATGAACCTCGCCAAGAAAACCCCGTGATAGGTTCACCTTAGGGTCACCATAAGTCAGAAATGGCTTGAAGGCACACAACAAGAACTGCTGGTTGTTGTTGCCTCCACATCCATTTGTTCCTTCTCAGAAGGCTCTTTTTGGAGCCTGTTTGCTGCTGGACATAGCAATTTCTTGGATCCTCACCAGAAGGTTTGTTAAAAGGCAAACATGGTTTGTTGAAGTTGGGGTGTGTTCCTGCATTTTTGAAATGTATTCTTTGTTGTTATTATTCTTAGGACATTTTCAGACATGACTTACAGTGGAAGAATCGAGCGGGAGAGCTTCGCCGCTGCAGCGCGGCATGGGACCCATTTTGGATGATGCCGTCCCTGTGGCAAAATCATCTGTGTCACTTCTGTTTAGGATTGGAGCCAGCCACGCCATATTTTGTTCACGGACAATTTCTGTGAATAAAATCTGGCGGAATATGGTGCAGCCGGCTCCAATTCTAAACAGAAGTGACACGGACTATTTTGCAACAGGGACGTCATCATCCAAAATGGGTTCCCTGCCACGCTGCAGTGGCAAAGCTCTCCCACTCGATTCTTCCACTGTAAGTCATATCTGAAAATATCCTTTGAGTCATAGTACATCAGAGCATCAGTGAAGCAGTGAAACAACCTTTTAGTAGGAAAGTGCTGTTTCACTATTTCACTGATGCACTATGATGCCATAACTCTTTTTTTAAATGTGAAAACAGGGGAGAAAAAGATAATCTACCTTTACTTTTCCTGCCATCCATTCTGAAACCATTCAGCATGCAAACATTACAGCCTACATCACAATACACATCACTAGGAGAATGGCCAACCCCCCCGCCCCTAGCATGTATCACAGCAATAGATGCCTATGTGGGAGAGCAGGAATAAAAAGTTATGGAAGTTTCAGGAATTGCTGGCAAATAGTCCAGAATAACAAAAATATTGTTTGAATATTTTGTTTGGATATTTGAAAAACCCTGAAAACATCAGTTACCAATACCAGAACCTCCAACAACATTTGCCCTGTCTGTTTTCTCTCACAAGCAGAAAAAAAGTTAATTTTTGGAAGGGGATCTTTCTCTAGCCTTGATTCTATAGCATGGATTAAAAAATAAATAAATGTTCAGTTCATATAAAAATGGAACTTTTGCAGGCACACATCAGTTTGAGAAATGTATAGAAGCCCCTTATTTGTATCTATAGTAATACAAGATGCAACACTCTCCGTTATGAGGTTTGGTGCATGGTGCTTGATTGATTAGACTGACTGATTTTCCTTCCTTCCTTCCTTCCTTCCTTCCTTCCTTCCTTCCTTCCTTCCTTCCTTTTTCCCCTCCCTCCCTTCCATTCTTTCCACCCTCCTTCCCTCTCTCCCCAAGACCATCAGACTAAGTTCCCTTTCCTCACTGCTTTCCTTCCTTGCCCCAATCAACCCCACATTGATTTCTTTTAAAGTCCATCACATAGGTTGATGTGGAGCGGGACAACACACTGTTAAGATGGTGGAGGAGGCAGCCCCCTGAATTTTATTTATTTATTTAATTATATTATGTTAAGTAGGGTCTACAGTGGCCAATTCAATCTCCTGAGATGTCTCAGGTTTTTGAAGCAGCCTGGAGTAGCAGCACTCAGAACTCAGTTAATTTTTCTTTGGCCTTTATCAGACGCAGCAAATATGGTGTCAAAGCAATGCCTAATTAACGTGAAAGGGCATGCATATCAAATGATGTTGTCCTTTTGCGATAATGTCTTGTCTAAAAGCTGTTCTATTTTATTGATGGGCCAAGCTGTCAATAGATCTCCCCTGGTGCTTTTTTGCCGGTATTGCCAGCATTTGAAATCTCATGCGATTGGCCTCCCATGAATACAGTGTCAATGGGTGGTCCTGAAAGAAAACTTCCAGGTGAGAACATGAAAGTCAGGTAGGTGACACTCTTTTTATGAACCTCCCAGTTTACTTGTAATTTTTAAAGTGTGTTTCTGTACTTGTGCATACTTTTTGAGTGTTTCCTTGGGTTTATTTTTAAAATTTTACCACGCTCGCATCTTCTCACGAGAATCGTTGAGATCTTGAGAGCGGAAGTGATTGGAGCTCCATTCACTCTCTGCCAATACTGGGGCTGCCTTCTGACATGAGATGTAGATCTGATAGGAAGGGTTATTGTGCTGGGACAAGAATGATTTTGGCTTTTGATGGGACAGAAACAGAATTGGATATGTGTCTGATAATGTCCTTCTTCCTCTTTTGCAGGCAACACTTTCACTTGGAATCCCCCCCCTTGCCTGGAAAGCTGGAAGTGGGGTGGGGGGAGTGCTGATAGACCTTGAGACTTCAGCCAGGCATTGGCGTCTGAGAATCCTAATGAACTGCAAATTTCCTGATGCAAATATGCCATTGACACAAATGTAACCCACAAAGGTGTCTCCCATCCTAGTAAAAAAGTGTTTAGCACTCTCCTGCAAACTAGCACAAAGCAATATACTGCCCTGTTTAAGCTCTGCATGTTAAGACATATAAAGCATTGCTGTATGTCCAGCATTCTACATATTAAATTAATAAAGATGGGATGCACCTTGCTACGCTATTATTTGTTAGTGTGCTTGCAATTACTCCTGGTTCTCCAAGGACATGGCCTGATAGATGATGTTTCAGGGAAACAAAATACAAGTTCTGTTATTCTCAGCACCTTTTTTGCATCTTAATGAGACTGAGAAGGAGGGAGGGAGGAAGAGACAGACTGAGAAGGTTAAGCTGAAACCAAGGTGCACAAGGTTTGCCTCTAGGCCGCTCATTAGGAACCTAAGCCCATAACAATTATATTGTTTGTTACTGAAATAATGAAAGAGAGTAATTAGAGTGATGCTGTTAAAATTACCTGCTCTTTGTAATACTATGCTTCCCAAATTAGTTTGGCAAATGTGCTTTGTAATAGTCTGAATCCATATTAAAAACAACAAAAAAGCAGTGGCAATTACGCATCCGAGCTACCATGATGACAGCTTTTTAGTGGTGCTTTCGTGTTTAATTTTAAAATGGCCATGTCCCACTGAGAACAATATCCTTGCACGGTAATTTTGTTGAATGTGATGATGTGTTGTTGACAATTAATTAAAAAATCTTTCTCCTTTTCTCAGGCATTCAAGTGTTGCAATTGTCACCTTTAAGTGGAGCCCTTCCTGTAATTAACATGGCCATCAGTTAAAGAATTTGTCATAGTCAGATCAAAAGTGTGGATTCCTGTTGTCATCTAAGCCATATGCACCCCCCTTAAAATATGGAATAAAAAACTCCAGTGCAAGAATATGAGATCTGTTCATTGACATTCTTGTCATTATTGGCACATTTGATATCACCTGCCCTCAATAAGTGTGAGAAGGGTCCTAGGAATAATAATAATAATAATAATAATAATAATGCCCTGCAGTAAAACTTTCTATCATTTATTTTCATTCATCCATTCATTCAATTTATACCCTGTTTTTCTCCTAGTATGTGATCTGAAGTGCCTTACAATATTTTAAAATGAAAGCAAAAATAAAAACAAAAAAGTGGATTTTGGATTTTGTTTTGCTGCATGGTCAAGATGGCTACCACTGAATGTGTTTTCTAGATTTGAAGATACCTCATTTTGCCACAACAAGGGAAATCCTACACAAGAGGGAAATATGGACTGAGACTAAACTTTCTGAGGTTTCTACCTCCAACAAAGGTAAAACTTCTCTTTCAGACTGTAATTGGCTAGTTTTACCTACACAGCACCTAAAAGTTGTTTCCACATGCAGCATTACAGAGACTTCTTGAAAAATCCAATGATCTCTGCCTAAAGAAAGGAGCTCTTTGCTTCACAAAGGGACAGGGACATGCTGGATGCCAGAGAAGTTTCTCACTGCTGCAAAAGGATTTAAATTTTACTGTCTTTTCTCTCAACTCCACATGGCCAGGAAGTAGAAGTGGCCTCTGCCTGCATGAGACCCCTCAGCTGGATAACACAAGGAACATTTGAAACATCATGTAGGCCTGTGACTCCAGCAATACCACTTTTGGAGGACCTAGGAGATGCCCAGAGAGGACACCTTTCTAGGCGTTTTCCAGCATAGCTCTATGGTATGTGTCCTTATTTTGTGTCCCGTAGATAACTGGAACAGCACATATTGGTTCAATAGATACAGGGGTCCAACTGTAGTTGTGAAATTTGGCCCTAAAATTGGCCCTCCTATCATTGCCTCCATGAGTGATTGGAGTCCCTTCAAGAGTTTTGGAGAAATTAAATATCTTGTGAAATTCCTTGGGCATTTTACTTTTGCTTATAGCAGAGCTCAGACCAGTGGTGGAACTAGGGGGCTGCAGAGTGGCCAAACCACACCAGCTGATGCCATCAGAGGGAGGTGTGGCACTGGCCATAGTAACACCACAGGTTCATACTTTATTTATTTTTTTGTTTTTTATTTTTATTTATTTATTTATACCCCGCTTTTCAGCCACCAGGCTATCAGAGCGGCTTACAAATTGTTTTTTAAGCAATAGCTATTTACACATCTACACTGCATTAAACAGTTTCCAATGTGTGTTAGCTACTTGCCCCCCACAAGCTGGGTACTCAATTTACCGACCTACGAAAGGATAGAAGGCTGAGTGAACCTTGGAGCCAGCTGGAATTGAACTTGCGACGTGGTGGCTTGCAGTACTGGCATTTAACCACTGCGCCACCAGGGCTCCTCTGTCCTCTGTCAACCCAAAAGCAATGTTGATAGTCCTGTTGAAACTTACTTGACAGTTCTTCATTGCTTACCTAACAGTTTTTCAGAACTGTGGCAACTGGTTGTGGCAGTAGCAACTGTAACTCTAAGCTCAGATGAATCTTGAACAGTGCTTTGCTGGTCACTGATAAGGACACTAGGAGTCAGGAGATGCCATAAATGGTGGGGGAAATTACAAGACAGCAAAATCTTCATGCAAAGTCTTGTCACCATTAAAATGAATCATAATATGTGTGCAGGATACAATGTCACCAAGAATTTCTCCTTGACAAACATTACATTTGCTTGTTTATTTTGGCAGCACAACTGTCATTTCAAGGACAGGTAGTGGAAAAATTGGCTGCTGGAATCTATTCTTAGCTCTGTCTTCTGCTTGCTGTATGACCTTGGGCGAGTCACTTAGCATACCTCTTACTTAGGTTTACCCACTTATAAGTTACTTTTCTCTTGTGTTTTAATTTGTACTTTAGAGAAACAATTCTAAACCATTTGCCTCTCAATTTTGATCTCACTTGTCTTCCCCTTTTATCTAATGTGCAGTTTGTTCCACACAGTTTGTTTATATTGGAAAGCCTTGGAAATAGTTGTGTTTGGTTTTTTTTTTTGTTTTTAAATCTATGTCCAAATTTAGAAGGGTGTCCTCTTTGGTGTTTTTTTTTTTTTGTTTGTTTGTTCTTGCGTACATTTTTGTTTTTGTATGAGGGTGTCTGTGGATATGGGTGTACTTTCTTCTTAACATAAGAGAAGAAATATTGAGAGTGGTGGGGGGGAAGGGTAACTGTTGGGTGGGAGGAAGGTAATTTCTATGGTATTGAAGTTGGTTATTCTTTGTTGATTTATAAGAACTTTATCAGACACAGCAAATATGGTGTCATAATGATGCCTAATGAACCCAAAAGGGTGCACACACCACTCAACATTGTCCTTTAGCATTCTGCTGCTGTGAATAAGGTGGGGGTTTTTTATTGATGGTCCAAGCCGTCAATAGATCTGCCATGGCGTTTTTGTGCTGGTATCGAGAGCGTTGGAAACTGTGCACCATTGTCCTCTCGTGATTATAGCATCAATGGGCAGAACACTTCTGGTTGAAAATGAGAAAGCCAGGAATGGGAAGCTCTTTTTATGAACTTCTGCAGTTAACTTGGGAGTTTGTGAGTGTGTTTCTGTGCTTGTGTGTACATTTTCTCTTTTGATTTTGCTGGTTTTAATTTTTTTACCACGCTTGCATCTTCTCATAAGAACCAGAAAGATCATGAACACAAAAGTAAACAGCATTAGTTTCCATGCTCCTTTAATGCTGAGGCTGCTTTTTAATGCAATTACAGCTACGTATGGTAAAAAGGGTTATGTTGCCAGGACAATTATGCTGCAAAATATGGTGCAAAACAGATGTTTTTGGAGGTTCATCTGATAAAGTCCTAAGTCTCTTGGTTTAAATCTTTTACTGTTCGGTGCTGTTCTGTTTTGTTTTATATGACTTTCTATTCCTTTTTGGTTTCTTGCATTTTTTTCTTTCATTTTTTTTTTTGTTAAGTGTGTAAACTTTTAAATCTCAATAAAGAATACAATTGTCCCTTCATATTCACTGGGGTTTGGTTCTAGGACCCCCCGTGGATACCAAAATCCATGAATACTAAAGTCTCATTATATGCAATGGCATAATGGTGTCCCTTATATAAGATGGCAAAATCAAGGTTTGCTTTTTGGATTATTATTTTTTTAAAGAATATTTTCAAGTCGTGAATACTTAAATCCATGGATACCAAATCCGTGGATATAGAGGGACAACTGTATTTTTTTAAAAAAAATAATTTAAAAATATAGAAGGTCAAAGGCTTTCACGGCTGGCATCCATAGATTTTCCTTGTTTTTGTTTCCCCCCCAGGCTGTGAGGCCATGTTCTGGAATAGTTTCTTTCTGATGTTTTGCCTGCATCTGTGGCTGGCATCCTCACAGAATGGTTGGGTACGTGTGTGTGTGTGGAGTTTATATGTTATGAACCCCTGTTGGGGAGTATATGTAAATTTGTGTAATTGACCAGGAGAGTACACCTACTCTGATCGTTAACTTTCTTGTTACGATGCACAGACATAGAAACCATACCACACTTTGTCATAGCAAAGAGGACACAGGCCCACTGGATCTACAACAGAATGGAAAAAGCACTGTTACAAGAGAGAATACACACCACCCGCAAAGACCTGCCAACACAGACAAGGAGCTATTATCACTCCCCCTCAGCATCAATCAAAAAATGAACACCCAAGACTGGGACAAAATTGACAACCTCACCTACAGAAAAATGGGAAAAGATATGGTGATTCACAATGAAAGGCAGAAACAAAAATTTGACAAATACCACAAACACCAAGAGAAACCCCAGCTAGACACAGCATGGACTATTATCAGCCTAACAGAATGGCAACTGTCAAAAGAAGAAACATCCATCCTGTCCAAAGGAGGCAATTTTGCAGTTACCGCCACCAGAATCCCAGTTAAAGATATCATCACCCATGTTGAATCTGCCCTCTACTATCTCCTGGAGGAAGAGGCAGAAGAGATAAGAGGAGAAACAGCTAGGATCCTGAGGAAGGCAAAACCACTACCCAGCAACATAACCAGAAAAGAAAGGAAAGCCATCAAGGATCTCAATGCAGACCCAGAAATCATTATTCTCCCAGCAGACAAAGGCAATGCCAGAGTAATCACGGAAGCAGAAAAATACAGACAAAAATTAAGGGAACTCTTGGACCCTGCAACATACAGAAAACTCAAGCAAGACCCGACCAACAAAATTACCAGAAAAACAAATGCCTTGATCAAGAACTCATCAATTCAGTCAATCATGCACCAGAATCTATGCAGATCAGAGGCTCTGCCAACAAGAATATATAGACTTCCCAATATCCACAAGGATGCCATTCCACTCCAACCCATAGTGAGTGCCATTGGATCCCCCACATATGACTTGGTCAAGTTTTTGCCATACAATTATAAACTCACATAGGACAAATCCCTCACTACATCAAAGACTCAGCTCACTTCATAGGAAAAAAATCAACAACATCGAACTGAAACCTGGAGACAGACTGATCAGTTTTGATGTCTCCTTGTTCACCAAAATCCCCATAATGGACACCATGACACTCATACAACAAATATTTCCTGAGGACATCACAGCCTTGTTCAAACATTGCCTCACCACAAGCTGCTTCCAGTGGGATAATGAATTCTACAAATAAATAAATGGGGTAGCCATGGGCAGCTCGCTGAGCCCAGTGATAGCAAACTTTTACATGGAACATTTTGAAAACCAAGCCCTGGAAACAGCACCAAAAAAGCCCACAACATGGTTTTGATATGTGAATGACACTTTCACCATTTGGAACCATGGAGAAGAAGATTTGGTCTCATTCCTGAGCCACCTGAACAGCATCCACCCAAATATCCAATTCACGATAGAAAAAGAGAAGAAGGGAACAGTGCCATTCTTGGATGCCCTAGTCATCCTCAAACCAAACCAATGGTTAGGCCAGAAGGTATACAGAAAACCCACACACATGGACAGAGACCTACACAAGAACTCCAATCATCACCCAGGACAAAAAAGAAGCACAATAAAAACATTGGTAGACCGTGCAAAAAGGATCTGCGAACCCCACTACCTGGAGGATGAACTGAGGCACCTAAACTGGGCCCTACAGGCTAATGGTTACTCCGGATCAGACATCACAAGAGCAGCCAGACCCAGAAAAAACTGCAGGAATGAAAAAGAAAAACAGCCACCCAAAGGGAAGTTATTTTTACCATACATCAAAGGAGTCACAGACAGAATAGGAAAACTGATGAGGAAACACAACCTCCAAACAATCTGTAGACCAACCAGAAAAATCCAAGAAATGCTACGCTCAGCAAAGGACAAAAGAGATCCCCTCACAGCTGCAGGAGTTTACCGCATACCATGCAGGTGTGGACAAGTTTACATAGGGACCTCTAAACGCAGTGTGCAAACATGAATCAAGGAACATGAGAGACACTGCAGACTGGGCCAGCCAGAAAAATCAGCTGTAGCAGAACATGTTATAAAACAACCTGGACACAAAATGCTATTTGAAAACATAGAAATTCTAGACCAGGCCAACAACTATCATGTTAGAACGCACAGAGAAGCTATTGAAATCCACAAACACCTGGACAACTTCAAGAAACCTTAAAAGTAAACAAAATCTGGTTCCCAGTTTTGAAATACAATACAATCAAAACTCAGCACTTACAAAAGAATTCCACCTAGGGACAGGGGGTTTCCCAGCAAATAATGGCCCATCAACCAATCATTAGCCAAACAGACACTAAGGAGCCTTGCATTTCTATACCCAGAAACTAAACATTCAATTACACAAATTTACATATACTCCCCCCAACAGGTGTTCACAGCATATAAACTCCACACACACACACACCTATGCAATACCTGTGGCTGAGGATTCCAGCCACAGATGCAGGTGAAACGTCAGAAAGAAAGTATTCCAGAACACAGCCTCACAGCCTGGAAGATAATCAAGGAAAATATAATTTTAGAAGGGTCTGCATTCCATGATGAGGTATTCTAAATCTGTGGAATTTCTATTTGAAACTATTAAGTCTACCTCCATTGCTACTTAAATTTCAGCACAATCTTGGAACATGGAATAAAGTTCACCTCAAGAGATAAGTCATCATTTTGGTATTTAAAAGAATGATCTTTTAAAAAGTTTCAGTCAATAACATGCTTTTTAGAAGCTTGTTCAGAAGAGAACCATTAGTACAAATGTTATTGTATCAGAGCATTAATCCTGGAGGCAAATCTATAGCGAACTTCATACCCGGTCATGACAAGTAAATACTGATGTCCTTCTATCAAGGTCCTTTAATTCCACTGAAATGAAACATTCCTCCAGGCTTGGCTGTGTTCTTGCTTGGCAGATTTACTTATGAGTCAGTTAGGTGCAACTCTGATGCAGCATAATCAACATAATTAAAATAGAATATTGGAATTAAGGTATATCACTTGAGTTTATTCCAGTAACTAAAAGGACATGGCATTCACAGAAGACTTGGTAACCAGCAAAACTGTCCAAGCGATAAATGTTTATGATTGGCCAATTGATAAGGAATGCAGATAAGAAAGGGACTATAGAATTATATCCCTACTGACTCCTCATAGAAAGTTCAATCTTGAAATCTCCCATGATTTGATATAGCAAGAAATTAAAAGAATTAAAATAGCTTATGACTAAATATAAGAATGTAGGGAAATGTGATATATAACATAGCTAGGTTTAGAGATTCACACAGAATAGGAACATTGAAGAATGTTGATAGGGGCAGTAAGAGCTGTTTGACAATGTCTCGAGGTGTGGTGCCTCGAGGTGTGGTGGAACCTCCTTCTGCTAGGGGCTTTTGAAAAGAGGCTGGATGGCCATCTTCCGGGAATGATTTGATTGTGTATTTCTTCTTGGCAGGAGGTTGGACTGAATGGCTCTTGTGGTCTCTTCCAGTTCTATGATTCTATGATTCTGTGATTCTATGATAAGCCTATGGATTGTAATAAAAACAATCACAGAGACATTAAGGAAATACAAACACTGATTCCAAAAGTCTTGTTTTTCACAGCCCTTGTAAAATACCCTATTTGAGTTTCTAGCTTGTAAAAATGTTGACATTTTCTAATGTCTCTCTCTCTCTCTGGCTTTTCTTCGCAAATGAAGATTCAGGAAGGACTCATCCTGCACTTTCTGCAACTGTGCTGATGACTAAAAAGGCCAGTCCGAGATAAACAAGTCCAGTTGCAGAAAGCACAGCAGAATGTTTCCTTGGGTGATGTTTCCAGGTTGTGATTCTTTCTGCGTTGCTGTTTCTCTTCAAGACTTGTTTGGCATGAGTTCTCAAATAAGGCTGCAGCATTGTGGATAGTGCATCTCCATGCCTCCCAATGTGAGGCCAGGGCGGACCATCAATTTGGCCAAGCCTGAGATGTTGCTTCAGGGAGTCCTTGTATCACTTTTTTGGAGCGCTCCTCTTACGCTGACCCGTGGCGAGTTCACCGTAGAGTACTATTTTTGGGAGGCAATGGTCCTCCATCCTAGAAATGTGCCCTGCCCAGCACAGCTGTGTTCTCAATATCATGGCCTCAATGCTGGTGATCCCTGCTTGCTCAAGGACAGCAACATTTGTCACATAGTCAGTTCAGTGTATATTTAGGATTGTATAACATCTTGCTAGACTTGATGGCGGGGCATATATGGCATATAAAACGGGAATTGCTGGAAAATTACTGAAATGCCTAATTTCTTTGTTTGTGGGTATAAAAGAACTTCTGCATCTCTGATACTTTACTCATTGTCTTTGGGACTTGATACCCCAGTGTGTCCTTGCTTGATCAGCTTGTAATAAAACCTTGTGTGTTTATTCTATTAAATTTGTGATTTTTGAGTCTTTACAGCTCTGAATTCAGTGTAACTGTTTTATGTGGGTACAATTCTAAAGACAAATTCTCACATTAATTTATGTACTTAGAAATACAGAACTGTAGGGACAATTATTACATGCGAGCTGTTAAACCATTCTTTGCCCAAACAAACTTTGCCAAAGGATCAGTTATTCTGCCTGTGCCACTCTCGTATGTACAACTCTGGCTTCTCAAAATACACATTGTGCAAACTGTCTTTGGAAATGCTAACAATTCTGAGAAAAAAAATACCAGTAGATTACTTTGTACCTAAAGTACCAAAGGTCTAAATGGGTCTGATCACATCTCACACATAAGATGCAAAAATAAGATGCACATCCCACACATAATATGCTACTCAAACTCTGTGTAGAACATCAAGTGAACATATGGAGGTAGCTCATGCAGTCTTGCACCCTACATTCAACATGGTGCATTGAGCAGAGTTTCTGTCTTCAACCTTAGAATATCTGCCTTTATCACAGGGAATTAGGATGTTATCAGACACACCAAATACGGCATCATAACGACACCACATAAACGTGAAAGGGTGCACATATCAGATGATGTTGCCCTTTCATGTTTATGTACTGTTCAAAAAACATTATATTTTATTGACAGCTTAAGCCGTCAATAGATTGGCTGTGGTGATATTTTGCCAGCATTGTCAGGATATTGGGACATGCAGTTTAATAGATTTAGAGCTGAAGTGTAACATAATAGCCTACAGGGTGCGGCAGTGAGAGCAAATAGCAGCTTACTGCAGCTAGCCTGTATAACAAGATTAATGGTCTGACAGCGTGGCCTTGGAAGTTTGGAGCCTAGGAGGGATTGTTATCCTTGTTAGAGAAAATGTTTGTTATCTTTTTAAGAACAGAGTTGTTGTGAACTATGTAATCAGCTATCCTATGTAACTGTGTTTCAGTTCTGTTCTGGGCTTTGCAGTATGAAGATGTTTTTCTGTTGAATGCGGCACTATATAGTTCTCAGAGTGGATTCTCTGTAACATTGTACATATCTTTATTATGCTATAGTAAAGAGAAGTAGTTTGTAGACACAAGCCTGTGTCTCCATGTTTATTCTCTTGCCTGGAGGATGAAAACTCTGCTATAACCTTTTTGCTGTCTGAACCACATGGTCAGAGGTGATCAGTGTGTTAATGTGACATTGCTGGCGTACGAAACCTCATGCCAATGTCCTCTTGTCATTCCACCATCAATGGCAGGTCCAACCAGAACACTTCCAGATGAGATCACGACATCCAGATAGGTGATGTACTTTTTATGACCCTCCTCAGTTTACTTGGGACTTTTGAAGTATGTTCCAGTGTTTTTTAAAACTTTAACTTACTTATTTTTGTTTTTATTTTTGAATTTCCTGCGCTATGTATTCTCTCAAGAATATGTGGGATTTTGAACAAGGAGGTGAATGGACCACCGTTCACTCCTTGTTCATTGCCAGGGAAGCCTTTGGACAGGGGGGAAGGTAAGTGTGGCATGGGATGTTCTCTTGCCAGCATAAAAATGGCAGAACTCCAAGCAGGGCTCCAAGGTGGGGGAAGATAGGTTAAATAGCCTGTGCAGACAAGCCCTAGGTTGGCTTTCCTTGAGATCCCCTGAGGTTGCCAGTATACAGAAAGTGAGGAAGGCCTCCCCAAAGATGTCAAAGGTACATCAACTAGGGTTGCCAGTTCAGAATTGTTCCAGGCCCTGAGGTTTCCAGGAGAAACTTGGGACCTAGGGACAGCCCCTGGTGATGTCATTGAGCATTATGCCTTGAAAGCTAACCATAGTTGCTCACCACTTGTCATTCATAGAATCATAGAGGTGTAAGAGACCACTATCTAGTCCAACCCCCTGCCATGCAGGAATACACAAGCAAATTATTCCCGACAGATGGCCATCCAGCCTCTGTTTAAAAACCTCCAAAGAAGGAGACTCCACCACATACTAAGGCAGTGCATTCCACCCCTGAACTGCTCTTACTATCAGGAATTTCTTCCTAATATTTAGGTGGAATCTCTTTTCTTGTAGTTTGAACCCATTGCTCTGTGTCCCAGTCTCTGGAGCAGCAGAAAACAAGCTTGCTCCATCCTCAGTATGACATCCCTTCAAATATTTAAACATGGCTATCATGTCACCTCTCAACCTTCTCTTCTCCAGACTAAAGCTGCCCAGCTCCCTAAGCTGCTCCTCATAGTGCATGGTTTCCAGACCTCCCACCATCCTGGTTGCCCTCCTTTGGACATGTTCCAGCTTCTCAATATCCTTCCTGGATTGTGGTGCCAAGAAGCGGGCACAGTATTCCAGGTGAGGTCTGACCAAAGCAGAATAGAGTTGCACTACTACTTCCCTTGATCTAGACACTATACTCCTATTGATGCAACCTAGAATTGCATTGGCTTTTTTAGCTGCTGCATCACACTGCTGACTCATGTTTAGTTTGTGGTCCACTAAGACTCCTAGATCCCTTTCACATGCACTGCCATCAAGCTATACACATCACTTCCACACCCAGCCCCACTCACCCATATTTTCCTGTTTGGAAATTAAGATAGAAATCTTAGCTAAAGATGCTGTTCCCAGATGATGATACAATGTGGGGATTATTTCCTCTCATGTACCTCTAATTAAAAGGTGGATGCAGAGCAGTGTGGCGAGTGAAGCCTGGCACTATAACAATTGGGAGAGAAGGTGGAAGCTAATTCAGTACAGTCAACCCTTTGTATCCATGGATTTGGCATCCATGGATTCCACGATCTATGGCTTGAAAATGATAAAAAATAAATAAATTCCAAGAAGCAAACTTTGATTTTGCCATTTTGTGTAAGGGACACCATTTTGCTATGCCATTGAATATAATGGGATTTTAGCATCCATGGATTTTGGTATCCATAGAAGGTCCTGGAACCAAACCCTGGTGGGTACCAAGGGCCCACTGTAAGTACACAGACCCCTGGAGAGTCTTTACAAGTTGCAGCCACAAATCAAGTAAGCCTTGCAAATTGTAGCAAGCTGCTGCTCTAATAGGTAAGCTGGAGGTTTGCAAACAGACTATTTGGCGGGGTGGTGGTGGAGCTGAGCCCACTAAAAGGAGAATCTGCACACTCATCTCTTGCCTGGAGACAGGACCGGTTTAAGGAATTTTGGGGCCCCCTGCAATGCTTTACTTTGGGGCCCCCATATATTTATCTCAGATCAATGTAACCTAACCTATTCACCGTACAGGATGTTCAGATTATAGTAGGACCCCCGTATCCCTGGATTCATTATCCATGGGACACAAAACAGCACACCTACCATAGAGTCTTCCTAGAAAATGTGTCTTCCCTAGCCCTTTTCTAGGCCTTCCAAGGCAACTCTATGGTATTTTAAACCAGAAATCCCATTATTTTCATATTAAGGAGGCCAACACGGGGCCCTCTCTTGACCTCGGGGCCCCCTCTTGACCTTGGGGCCCCCTGCCAATGCTGATTTGGCAGACAGGTTAAACCGGCCCTGCCTGGAGATGGTTAATAAAACCAGAGACTCAGGGCCAGGTCCCGAGATCTATGAACCCCATCACAAACATCAATCTTACCTACATATTTTTCTTTCTCTCTGAGTGTGTGCCTGTATATGTTCATTTCCCCTCTGTTCCACTGCCATTTAGTCATTCAATTCCATAGATTTCTGTTTAAACAGATTAAGTTTGTAGATTAACTGACAACTTTTTCTTAATCAAGACTTTTGAAAAGAGAGATGGTGTTAAGGCCAAGGCCTAAGACTGTATGGAGAAAAAAAAATCCCCCCTTTCAGGTTGATGTAATTGTGTGATCGTGACTCAGTGTCAGTCTCTGCAAAACAAAAATGATGGCATTTTGATTCTCCAACTCTTTGTCTGCCTTGTTCACATTCAAGGTTATAAAGAGACTTTTTGCTATTATGTTTTTTGTGTGTGTGTGTGTGTGTGTGTATGGTAGGTAGTACAATCAGGATCTCATTTTATAACTGAGCTCTTTGGAACTGGGTAAGTGACCCCTTTAAGGTCCATTATTGATCCCTTTGGGAATCATTAAGAACATTGGAAAGTAGTGAAAATAGTGATGGTGAAAGTCCATAAAGGCAAAGGGGGAAAGATATAGAAAGGATGTAGGGAGGATTCTAGACATCATTCTAGCCCCACAGTAATGCCAGTCTCTCCACATATCATGTGTGTCAGACAGGATTCGTGGCACTACCTGGCTACTGTGCTGTTGAGAATCAGCTGAAGGAGAAGGCAGAAATATATATTGTACTTAACAAGAAAAAGTGGCTTTTGGGGGATTGTGTTTGTTTAGTTTTCAGTTCTCTTCTTAGTTCCAATAGCTCCACTGGCTGCCAGTCTATTTCCAGATACAGTTCAAAGTTCAGAGAAACAAGTCATGCCAGACTAATTTAATCTCTTTTTTTTTGATAAAATTACCAGCTTGGTAGATGGAGGAAACGCTGTGGATATCGCATATCTTGATTTCAGTAAGGCCCTTGATAAGGTTCCCCATGACATTCTTGCAAAAAAGCTTGTAAAATGTGGGCTAGACAAGTTAACTGTTAAATAGATTTGTAATTGGTTGACCAGCCGAACACAAAGAGTGCTCTGCAGTGGCTCCGCTTCATCTTGGAAAGATGCGACCAGAGGGGTGCCACAGGGTTCTGTCCTGGGCCCAGTGCTATTCAACATCTTTATCAATGACTTGGATGAGGGAATTAGGGGCATACTTACCAAATTTGCAGATGACACCAAATTAGGAGGAGTAGCTAATACCCTAGAGGAGAGGATCAAAATTCAAAATGACCTGGATAGACTGGAGAGCTAGGCCAAAGCTAACAAAATGAAATTCAATACGAAGAATTGTAAGGTACTGCACTTAGGGTGGAAAAATGAAATGCATATAGGATGGGGAAGACCTGGCTGAATGAGACTACGTGCGAAAGGGATCTTGGAGTCCTAGTAGACCACAAGTTGAACATGAGTCAACAGTGTGCTGCAGCAGCTAAAAAATTTTGGGCTGCATCAATAGAAGTATAGTGTCTAGATAAAGGGAAGTGATAGTGCCGCTCTATTCTGCCTTGGTCAGGCCTCACCTAGAATACTGTGTCCAGCTCTGGGCACCACAATTCAAAAAGGATATTGACAAATTGGAGCGTATCCAGAGAAGGGCAACTAAAATGGTGAAAGGTCTGGAAACCATGCCTTATGAGGAGAGACTTAGGGAGCTGGGTATGTTTAGCCTGGAAAAAAGATGGTTAAGAGGTGATATGATAGCCCTGTTTAAGTATTTGAAGGGGTGTCACATTGAGGATGGAGCAGGCTTGTTTTCTGCTGCTCCAGAGACTAGGACATGGAGCAATGGACTCCAAGTACAGGAGAAGAAATTCCACCTCAACATTAGGAGGAACTTTTTGACAGTAAGAGCTGTTTGGCAGTGGAACACACTTCCTCGGAGCGTGGTGGGGTCTCCTTCCTTGGAGGTCTTTAAACAGAGGCTGGATGGCCATCTCTCAGGGATGCTTTGATTGTGATTTCCTGTGTGGCAGGAGGTTGGACTGGATGGCCCTCGTGGTCTCTTCCAACTCTACAATTCTATGATTCTATGATTCTAGCCTACAAATCCCTACAAACTTACAAAGCCCTATACAGCACAGCTCCAGGTTATCTAAAGCACTGTCTCTCCCTTTATGAGCTTGCTTGCCTGCCTGTGTCTTGAGCTCTTGGAGAGGTGTCTCTCTGTCCCACCACCCTCACATGTATACCTGGTGGGAACACAGGAGTCTCCTTTCCCACTGGCTGCTTTGCGAACTCCTGTTCGAGAAAGGTAGACAGACATTCCCCTTGTTATCCTTTTACAGGCAGGGGAACACCTTTTTGTTTTGGCAGGCTTTTGAGGACTGACTGCTCTGGGGGAAAGGGCCTTTCATGTGCTGTGTTGTTTCTATCTGTTGTCCTTTTTAATTTAACTGTTTTTACCTTTATTGATAGTTTAATCACATTTTTAGATTTTGTATGATGCATTTTTAGCTGTATCTGTTTTAAGTTTTGTAAGTTGCCTCAAATCCCATATTAGGGGGGGAAAAGAACATGGAATAACAAATAAGAAATAATAATAATAATTAATTAACTAATAATTATTAAATAATAAATAATTAGATGATGATGATGATGATGAATCTATTTGAATGCTACTCTAAACACCCTGGTTTTGGAACCAGTTTGGCCTGGTTGGAACTTGGATAGTACTTGGGTGGGATTCCAGGGAATACCAAGGATCACCAGGTAGGGCTAAGAAATTGCCTGACACCCCAGAGAGCTGCTGCCAATCAGAGCTGCCAATACTATGCTAGATGGACCAAGTGTTTGGCTCAGTATAAGGTAGCTTACAATAATATCTACCTGAGAGGACATTCAGTCAATGATTTCTACTGATGACATCCATCTCTGCATCATCCAGTTCAGGTAAAGCCATTGTAGATCTGAACAGGAGGGTATGAGATTTTTACAGAACAAGGAGTTTATTAGATTACATATGATACAACCGAATAGTTTTAGCATATGCCAAGAGTATTTTCACAATATTTTCAGTGCTCTAATAGCTGTAGTTTTGTTCACTTTTTTCTTTTTCTTTTTTTGCAAAAGTATTTCAGAAATTTTTGATTGGAGGGGAAGGAGTGTAATTGATTCATTCCTGAAAGATTGGCAAGGCTATCATTGTTATAGACAATTATTGGTTGCAAACATTTAAGAAACACAAATTTTTCTTGGCTGTCTCTAAGCCTCCTTGTGTTTGAATGAATTCTTCTTAGGGACTTTTTTCTCCAATTGTGCAGAATGCCTTTATGATTACAGTTTTCTCTTCCTTTCCAGCAGTAGTGTTTATAAGAAATAACCTGAACAGATTTTGTATTCTTGAAAGAGCAGAATGGGAGGGTAGGAACTCTCAAACTGAAATTAGAATCTTCCAGATTATCAAAGATTGATGTTTTCTCTGATAATATAGATGCAACTTGCTGATGTCAAATAGCATTCTTCCAAAATGATTTTGTGAAAGTTAGTACAGAAAAGAGTGTTCATTCTCCCATTCAAAAGTTTCAAGACTGGAAACTTCTTTACTACATACAATTCTGACAAAATTGTTTCAAACTGATTTTTAAAAGAAAGAAGAAAAAAAGAAGGACATGGATACACACTTGCAAACAGATTTACACACATTACTGTCTTAGTAATTTTTATTAGCCTGTCTGCCAGAAAATATCTGAATATGAAGAAAAATCCCTAGCCTTCCATAAAAGAGAATCCCATGGCCTGGGAGCAGCCACTGAGAAGGCTGTCTCCTCTATCCTCACCAAACCTGTCTATGATGGTGATAGAATGGAGAGAAAGCCCACCTGTGAAGATTTTAACATTTAGGCAGGCTCATATCACAAGACCTGCCATGGAACACAAGATAATGGGGGAAATCCAGGGCAGTTGCGGGGCCAGAATACTCCGGCCAGACCACAGAGACAAGGCCCTAGTCTTGGGAAAGGGAAACACACTGGTACTTTGCCCAAGAACTAGAAGGCCCTTTTGGAGCTAAGAGAACAACATAATGTCCAGTGCAGATCTGGGGAGCAATTTCACTTGAGGCTCTATCGGTATTTGGCTAAAGGGTTGTGACCACATTCTTTTTACCTCTTTCAGATTCTGCATTTTTCTCCCATCTATTTGTCATCATTAAAGTCAATTTGTACTCTAAGTGGCTTAGTTTTACTTAGTTTTATGAATCTGAATCTAAATTCATCAGGACTTGAGTAGATAAATTCCTCCTGATCATTACAAGCCAGTTCAGGTTTGATGAAAAAGGGGGAGAAAACATTTCCCCTTCCACTTTCTCCATGTCATGAATAACTTTATACACTTTTATCATGTTTCCTTTTACTCTCTTTTTTTTTTAAGCTAAAGAGTCTGAGACATTTTCACTTTTCTTCATGATGGCTATCCCAGCTTTTTGGTGATCTTGGTTATCCTTCTTCAGCCCTCCAACATTCTTCTTGAGGTGTGGTCACTAGATCTTAAATAATATGATACTGGACCCTTTTTTTTTTTTTTTTTTTGCTATCACTTTCTCAATATAGGATCTGCCCTTTTTCATAGCTGCTGCATACCAAGTTGGCATTTGTTATGACCAAGCCATCACAGCTCCAAGATCCCTTTTCTGGTTGGACACTGCCCATTCAGTTCCTATTCATGTATGTGAAGAAGTTGACATCTGCACCCACCCCCACTTTTGCTTAAATGTGCATCACTTCATGCTTGCTTATGTTGAACTACATTTGCTATTTTTATGCCAATTTCCCCAGTTTTTTGGGGGGGAGGAGGGAGGGAACATCCTATTTTTTCCCCCTCAGCTTCCCTAGTGTTGTAATATTTGGGATCTTTATAAAGCAGAGTGCAGTGAGGCTAGTGCAATATGAGTTTGTGGTAGAACCAGCAATGCATATTCTGGATGTTCTTGTAAGGTAAAAATAATAATAATAATAAAAAACACATATGTCTAATATCTCAGGAAAGCCATCTTGGGATAAGAAAGGAGACAGAGAAAAAAAAAGTTGACTTAAAAGCTGGTTCTCATGTGTGAGTGTAATCTAGAGACCATTAGTGGGGATTGAGCCCCATGGATGTCCCCTTCCCAGAAAAGCAGCAGTATAGTAGGAAGTTTCTGCTTTCCGTGCTGCCTTACTGCATGACATCATCGTTCTTCCAGTGTTTTTCCATTACAGTCTCATGGGAGACTGAGGTAACCCCCCCCTTTTTTTTCTGATAGCGTTTTCCAGTTACCGTATATTCCGGCATATAAGACGACTGGGCGCAAAAGACGACCCCCCCAATTTTTAAGTTAAAATATAGAGTTTGCCCCCCCCCCACCAGCCAGCCACCTGGCTGGAAATCCTGTCCCCCACCAGCCAGCCAGCTCAGTGGCTATAGATGATGGAATAGTCTGTGAAATTAAAGGACTGAGAACAGCTAAAAAAGCATGGGATACTTTGAAAAATCTCTGTGGTGTTCAATCTTTGGAAAGTAAGGTTGCATTAATACTGTAAGTTGGTTAATATGAAGCTATCAAATCCCAAATTTTTGAATGAGCACATTAATGAATGAGCACATTAATGATTTTAGAGCCACAGTGGTAGACAAGAGAATTTCACCATAGTCAAAACTTGATGCAGAATGATAAATCTGAATCCAGAAATTCTAATTTTAGGCTAACTTGTCCTGAAAAGAAACATTATTTTGACTCTCCTGAGCTAAATGGGGGGCCATTTAACTCTTCAAAGTAAAAGCAGTCATTCTCACAGCAGGAGGAAGGATCTGCTGGGAAAACTGCCCAGGCCATTTTACACTTCAATCATTCTCACAGCAGGGGAGTATGATTACTGGGGTATAAGACCACTCCCCCACTTTTGAGGAGATTTTCAAGTGTTAAAAAGTAGTCTTGTATGCAGCAATATACGGTACCTTGGTCTCCCATGGGACTGGAACGGAAGGATGATGACAGGCATGTGGTAAGCTCCTAACTAACTTCTTGAAGAAGGGTGAAGTGACCTCAGCAAGTAAGGAATAAGCAAAAGGATTGAGTTCATAGACCAAAGAAAGATACAGAGATGAGAAACAAAGAGCAGGTATTATTTATACTTCCTTCTCTCACTAATCAATTTATACAAGCTCCTTGTTTCTAACACCTATATAATCTGGTATTATCATCAACATGGCTATTTTATGGTGCATCACTGGCTTCAGATCATTTGCTGTTGTTGCTACTGCTGTTGTGTCGTGCCTTCAAGTTGACTCCAAATCATGGCTGTAAGCAAGCTTGCACCCTACTTTCAAGGCACCCCACTTCTGGAATATTAGCATTGGCTATAGGCCTCAGAAACTGGCCAATTTGGTTCATTAATGTGGCATTTTACAAGGGAAAAGACAGGATGGTCTCAGAAAAGGTCATTTTTGGTTTTTCCCTGGAAAGGAAGGCCTGGAGCTGCAAAGCCAAAAGACACATTCCACATAATTGGGAGGATAATGGATAGAGAAACCCTTTTGTATTTGCTGATTGTGAAATTTCCTTTCCTCCGCTCCCAACCTTAAAGAAGTTGCTCAAAGCTGTTGAAATCTAATCAGTGGACATTAAGAAACACATTTAGCATCTTCCTCACTTTTTGTCAAGACCAGGAAACTCATTGTGCAATCCATGAAGGCTCATGGAATTCATTGTTTCACCCATGAAGCAACCAATCCCCTCAGGTGTATTTGGAGGTATAAAAGACCCTCCAAAATATGCCTCGTTGTGCACAGTCAGTAACAGGGGAAAACTCTGTTGCTCTGTGTTAGCCAACCCAGCGCACAGCCAGGAGATTTTCAGACGCGATTTTCAGGTGTATATATTCCAAAACAGCTCTGTTGCTGCCGTGTGGCAGGGGAGCAGTTTTGGACAACACCGTTCCTCTGCCGAACCCCTCCGTGTCACTTCCGTGACACAATGGAGGAAGCAGCGTCATATTTCACTCACGGGCAACGATCGTGAATGAAATATGATGCGGCTTCCTCCATTCTGTCACGCAAGTGACACGGAGGGGTTCGGCAGAGGAACAGTGTCGTCCAAAACTGCTTCCCTGCCGTGCGGCAGCAACGGAGCTGTTTTGGAATATATACACCCGAAAATCGCGTCTGAAAATCTCCCCAGTAACAGGGGGAAACTCTGTTGCTCTGTGTCAGCCACATCCAGTTTCCTCCATCCACTCTGCCAGACTGACTACAGGACAGGTAATATTACTATCCCAGCAAAACCCTCTTGCAACCCTCTATCCCAAGTTTTCCTACTGTTTCTTTCTATAGCCTTGAGTGAATGCTTCTTCTGGGTGAATGTGTGTATGTTTGGTGTTATTTTTGAACTCCTTAATAAAAAAAAAACATACTTAATTTTAAATGTATACGTATTGCATCCAGACTAGTACTGGTAAAATTGGTTTTCAGATTCCGTTGTTACCCCCTCTTGCATAGCTAAAGTCAAGTTGCTGCTAATTTCCCCAACATATTAGAAACTCGATATTTTCTTGGAGTTTTCAAAGGAGCATTTTGAGTAACATGGCAGTCCTTTCATACAGTTTCCTGGCAAGAATTTATCATTGTTTTCCTCTAAGGCTCAGAGTGGGTGCTAAGGAGACGCAGTGGATTTCAGTGGCTGGAGTCCTAGTCAAACACTAAAATCTACACTGTGATGGTACTCTCTGATCACTTATGAGCACTTTAAAAGACCCCAGTTCCAATACAGAGTCTTAGAGAAAGACACTTTTTGCTTATGAGAACTGTTCATTTATTCCTACCCCATGTTTCCTTGCTCCTATGTATTTTTATCTGTGTGCTTAAATGATTTTATGTAATATATTGTATTTTATTTCATGTTTTACTCTGCCTCAAGCCCTGGGGAGAGATGGGTAAGAAATAAAATTTATTATTATTGTTATTATTGCTGTTGTAGAATAAAAATATAAAAATAGATTTTGCACATGTCGGGGAACTCCAACAAAGAGAATTCTCTTGATGCCACCCCCCTTTCCCCCATAAGTCTTCAAAAAGACTCAGAGGAATAGTTCCATACATACACACAAGCCGAAACTCATATCTTCCCTTTCCCTCCAGCATGGCCATATAGTAGCTGAGACAAGGGGTGGAAGACAGCTGAGGTTCATCATCAGCTACATTCCCCATCACAGGCTCATGACAACTGTATCATCTTCTGGGACCTTCTATGTGCCATCAATCAGAACATAGCCAATAATGACTCCTAGCTGCTTCCTGCCAGTAGCTGTATTGTCAATGGGACAAGAAGAAGGTGAGTCTTGGGGAAGGAATTTCACCCCTCTACATGAACATCTTTAAAAACTGGACAGTTTTCAAAGGCATTCCCATAGCAGGGAGAAAATTGATTTAATTATTTATTCTTCCCTGCGGGAATGAATAATTGAAATAAGCATATCCCTAGCTCAGGGGCAGCTAAACTATGGCTTCATTTCACCTTTTAACAAAAGTCAGAGCATTTAGAACAGTTAAGCAGTTTCAAAAGTACATTTGCTTTAAGTAGAAAAGATTAAAGCATATGATTCTTTGCCCTAGTGAAATCAAAGGGCCTTAGAAGTACCTACCTATGGTGGGGTTTGGCTATGGGGTTCTTATAGATCAGTTCATAAAATGGATGTATGATTGTATTAACATTTGATTCAACTCAGCCAGTTAAAAAGTAAAGATGTTTTTCATGCCAATCTTTTTGAAATAAAACACTATCACTAGGCAGAAGCTGATAGATATCTACCAGATATTAGGCTGGATATACTGGCTAGCTATTTGGAATACTGTTACTGAACAAAAATAATTGAGGACTCAGTACTGTCTTGACATGTTTCACTGATATGCATGGCCAGCTCACAAGAGAATATTTGTAGCCTTGCAATTATCTATTGCTGGACTTCTGTTGAACAATTCATCACTGAAGAGATAGAAAAAATTGATCACCAAAAAAGAGAGGTCAAAATAAAGTACAGATTTACATGAAATCGGCATATGCTGAGCTAAGAATGCAAAATTTAGAAGTGATTATGGTACTTTCAATAGAAGCACAGTACATCTTACCATGGTGAGGAACATGGTGACCATATAAAGTATTTGCCTTCATAGGCTGCTATGCAGATGCTAACTGCTGATAGATAAATGCTCTCTTCCATTTTTATTTTATTTTTATTTTTTTGCTTCATTGTGTACCACCTTTGGCTTGGGCAGAAAGGTATATGGACATACTTGAGATAAGTAAAATAAATTATGGCTGTTTACAAAACTTAAATCCTTCAAACCAAGGACTACCCTCTGTAAAGTCAGACATATTGGCTACGAATTGGCTATAATCTCATGCTTAAAATTTATTATGGTTTATATTATACTACCTATAGTTGCAGCTTGTATTATGATGGCAAATAAATAAAGGTATTCACTGCTAAGCTGAGTCTTTACAAAAGATAAATGCAGCAAATCTTCTGGAATTTTCTTCATAATTTCAATTAGAAGCAACACCTCACTCTGTGGAGTTCAATGTATATATTGTACTATATATGTTCAATGTGCACAGGGCTTTCTAGTTTAGGTTTTGCTCCTTTCATGTGGTGTAGAAGCATACATCAGTACCTACTATCCTTTAATAAGGGGTTAAGGTTCACAGTGAAAAAGATAGGAATGTGGACATAAAGACATAGGTCTATTTATTAATCCAAACTAGAGTAGATCTGCTGAATAAATGAAACTTGCATAGCTCCCATTCAGTAACAAGGCCCACTTTACCAGGAACAACAAGAAAAAAAGTGATTTTGGGCCAAGCATCTTAAAGCTAGAATTGTAAAGTGAATCAGAAGAGGTAGAGCGAGCAAAGTTTTGTAAACAAAAGACTCTTGTGGAGAAAAGATCAAAATAGTCCCATTCTTTTGAACAACCTGTAGTTTGGCAATTCACTGGGCAGATAAAGAAAAAAAAATGAATGGGGTTCAGATTGGATAAAGCCAGGAGCAACAAAAGAGAGCAAAAGTACTATTCTGTCTGACCTCCAGGAAGTTTCTGAAAGCAGGATACTCTTGCGGTATGAAAATAACAGGAAACCATTCTAAACTGAGATGCTCACTAAATAACATTTTTAGGAGGTGGTGAAGCTCTCAGAGAGTAATCCCATCACCCTTTGCAGAAGTCATGAGGTGGGGAAAGCAGTCAGGTAGGAAGAAGCAGCAAGCCTTTCAATACCCTGCATAGATATAACAGGGAGGAAGAGGAAAGAAATAACTGCAAAAATGGAAGGAGAAGGAACCATAGTTGTTTTCTGCAATGTATGTGCAGTGTTTGTCTTCCTGACAGACAACCTCTCCAACTATGTCTGAAGCAAGTGCAAATAGGTAGCTTTCTTGGAAAAGAAGCTACATATTGAGTCCCTTCAATGTATCAGAGAACAGGGGGACTTCCTGGATCGAACACAGAAAGAACTGATCCTACAGAACCAATATGAAGGATCTGCCAAGGAAAATGAAGAGGCCTGTAATAGTGAGGGAACACCCTGAAGGGCAGCCACTGCCAGGAGCAGACTGTACAAAAGTGATTCAGTACCTCTCCAGCTGAACAATCATTTCCTATATCTTCATGAGGATTGCAGCAGTGAAGATGCTCAAGCAGGAAACCAGCAGCAAGGGATATCACATACCAAGGAAGTAGTCGAAGTAATCACCAACCACAACAAGAAGAAATGTGCTGATAGTTGGGGACTTATTCTTCATGGGTACAGAGACACCTGTGGGCCAGCCTGACAAGATGCATTGGAAAGTGTGCTGTCTTCCTGGCACATATATCCAGGATGTCATTGAAAACTTGCCAAGACTCATCAAGAACACAGATCGGTACCCCTTTCTCCTTATTCATGTGGGCACCAATAACACTGCCAAGAATAGCTTTGAGGAGATCACCTCTGATTATGAACCTTTGGGCAGGAAGCTGAAAGGGTTTGAGGCACAGGTGGTATTCTCATCAGTTCTGCCAGCAAAGGATAGAGGACTACACAGGGACAGGAAGATACTAGAATGGCTAACGTATAGACATGGGAGGTTTGGCTTCACAGTTTTCACTTCGTAGACAGAGGACTATTTACTACATAAGTATAGGAAGAATGTCTTTGGTCGTGGCATGAGAAGTCTGATCAAGAGGGATTTAAACTAAATTCCTAGGGAGTTGCACACTGTGGCATCACTAAGGCTGGTGTCACTTCTCCCCGCCAATGGTGTCACCTGGTTAGGTAGTCATTTCTGTTGTCACATTTTTAAAACATCTCCCAGGATCCCCCAGATTTCTGAACAGAGAACAATGGGCAGGTGATCAGAAAACTCTTACCTCTTCCAGCTTCCTGTCAGACTACTCTATGTGACGGTGTCTTTGAAGAGTTTTTGGAAGCTACAGCTAGTGCAAAAAGTGACAACTGAACAGTTAGCTGGCAGACAGACACTTTATTTCAACCATTGCCCAATAAGATAAAATAATAAATACAATCAAATATCTGTCAGTTATCTGGTGTGTGCTTTAGAGAACACAGATCGCCAGTCTGGTTCCAACTTCTCATCACTATTTAATCATAATTCAAAGCATTGGTTTGGACCTACAAAGCTGGAAGCTAGGATGTCTAAAATGCCTCCTCCTATATGAATGCCTGGAATTTTTGCTCTTCAATGCAGAGTGTGTTGCATTACCCACCAACTCAAGAGACTATGGAATTTAGACTCTGCCCTTAAAACGTTCCTTACAAAGAAAACATTTTTATTCCAGCAAAAGAATGCTCCCTCCACAGTTACCTCCTTTCCTGGCAAAGGCAGCTCTGGCAATAAAGAGGAAGTTAATGGAGCCCTGTTCACTGCCTCACTCAAAATCCCACCAGACTTTGTCACACAGGAAATTCAAAATTAAAAACAAAAATAAAGCATTAAAAGTTGAACACACACACACACACACACACACACACTTTAAACACACTTGGGTCATAAAAGAAAGGGTCATAAAAAGAGTGAAATTTACCTGGATGTCCCTATCTCACCCAGAAGTGTTCGCACTGGACTGGCCACTGTTGGGGTAAGTACAAGAGTTAAATGGCCTGAGGTTTTGCACAGCACAAAAGCAGCAGGGGAATCTATTGACAGCTTAAACCATCAATGAAAGGTTTGGGGCTGTTTTTAACCGCAAAGGGTGACATCATCTGATCCATGCACCCTTTTGCAGTTATGTGCCATCATTATGATGCTGTACAGTCATCCCTTCACATTCGCGGGGGTTAGGTTCCCCAGACCCCCACGAATGCGAAAAATCCGTGAATATCAACTTTCCTCCCCCTCCCCCACCAAAGCAACCACGGGGCCTCCAGAGGCCCCATAGTCGCTTTCCCCCGCCTCCCCTCTCCCTCCCCAGGTCTTCATGGGGCCTCCGGAGCGTCTCTGGAGGCCCCATGATCACCTCCCGGCCCTCCCCACCCCCTCCCTAGGCCTTCATGGGGCCTCCGGAACATCTCCCCAGCCCTCCCCACTCCCTCCCCAGGCCTTCATGGGGCCTCTGGAGCGTCTCCAGGGGCTCCGTGAAGGCCTCCCCGATCCTCCCCCTCCCACCCAAGGCCTTAACAGGGCCTCCAGAGGCCCCGTGTCGCTGCTTTTGGGAGGGCGAGGGCCCTCCCCTCCCAAAACCCGCGAATATTCAAAACTGCAAATGCTAAGTTCGCGGATGTGGAGGGGCAACTGTATTTTGAGTGTCTGATAAAGTCCCATGTTGGTGAATACATATGATGGGACTTTCTTTATAGTGGCATCTTGATTATAGAACTCCCTCCCAAAGGAAGTAAGGCTGGCTCTACTCCAGTTGAGATTCGTGCAGGTAGCCAAGACTGCATTGTTATCTGTAGTTGTCATGCCCTGTGACTCTAATGAAGGTATGGAGTCAGTGGAGGAGGTCATGGCAAAGAATGGCCCTATGGATCCTGACACAAGTTTATCTACACCTGTGCCAGTAAGGAACTCTGCCAATCTGGAGTCCCAAGCAGAAGAAGAGCCTGGTCCTAGTGGGTTGACACCAGTCCCAGCAGTGAGCCCTGCCAAGTCAGATAAGGAGGAGGAAGAGGAAACAGAGTTACCCATACCATCCTTCAGCCAACAGAGATCCTAAAAGGAAGCCAGAAGAAGATCGCTGAGACTTTATCTCAAACACCAGTTCATTAAGGAGCATCTGGGACAGCTGTGATTACCATATATATGCCTTGGGGAACTATGGAGCCTTTGTCAGAGATTAACTGATCACCCTGGTGAAAGCTTCATGTCGGTTATCTGTGACTCTGTGTTCCTGCTGCCTTGACTCCTGTTTAGACCTTGGACTGATTCTGACTATGCTGTTGACTGATCCTGTTGAACTACGGACTCACATCTGGACCCATGCTGACTTCTGCAAGCCTCAGACTCTTGGAGTGTTTTCTGGACTATTCTTTGCATCTCCTTGCTGGCTTCTGCCAACTCTTATCAGGACTCTACTTAAACTGCTTGTTATCATTACAAGTTGGCCACTTTCCCAGATATTGCTTCATCAACTCCTAAGCTGTTTTTTATATTTTTGCTGGCATCTGGTGGCTTTCTTGGACAGTAGTCTTTGGGCCTTCCAACTCATTTTAGAGTTAGCTTTGGGGACGCTTTTAATTATTTGGCTTTTTAAAACTGTTTTTTGTTTAAGTATTTTAAACTGTTTTTTTTTTTTAAAAAAATGCTTCCCTCTCCTGTGAATCACTTTGGGAATCTTGGCAAGGTCAAAGGTCATAAAGCAATACAGTACTTTTAATAAGCAAGCAAGCCATGCTAGTTTCGCCTCTGTCATGACAAATATAATGCAACAGTTGCCCACTTCAACTGAATTGCTGTTGATATTCAGCATATTAGCATAAACCTCACCCTGGACTTATAGCCAAAGTCTTGCAGTTGCCATCTCATGGTTGGCATTGTGTTTAAAAATGATGGTTCTTGTCTGTGGAAAAAATATCTGATGCCTTCCATCACACCTCTTCTGGCTTATTGAGAGTTCAGTGTGGCTTAGCATTCACTGAGGATATCCACAGTAGATGTTCCCAGGCTTCCCTGTCAAAGGCAGGCCAGGTTAGCTCTGTCTCTGTTCTCCATCTGCCAGCAGGCAAATATGCTTCTATATACAAAGTCTGTTGGCTTTTAAGCAGGCTTGTTTGATGAATTTGGTTTAACTGGTGGTTGCTGTTTATTAATTTTTTATTGATGTGTTTTCAATTTGTTCCCCCCCAAAGGTTTCATTTATCCTTTTTTTTAAAAAAAAAGTCTGTATTTTTCTTCTTGTTAGCACCTTGATTTATCAGCCTCTAGCTTCAGACAAATTCATTTTGCTTCATATCAGAGAATGGGAAAACTGCTACAGTACTAATGCTGCTCTGACACTTGAAAACAAAATTTATGTTTATATATGAATATTATTTAAATGAGTGCATCAAGTGGAATAACGGGGATAGAAGAATAAATAAGAGACATGGATGCAATTTTCTATTACCTAGCCAACCCTCCTTTTGAATATATTGCCCTATTTGTTATGTTTCTCTTCAGAGAACAAAGAACCTTTGGGAACATTTAGGATGCTATCAGTAATTTTCTTCCTAAACTAATAGCATCAATGGAAATACCATGGTCAACATTTTAAATTAGTCTTATGATGATTTCCTTTAATTTAGCCACAGATAGTCAGATATCATGCAAACCACAAAGAGGCTGGAAGACTTTTCGAATCCTTCTACAGTACTTTAGAATTCAAGCTTCTCCTTGGGGAACTGGGTAATAAACAAAATAACCCCATTATAGGAAACAGTGATTTTGTGTGTGATTTAGAGAACCTTGAATTCTTCATGGTATCTTAGGAGATTTTCAGACATGCCAAAATCCCTGTTTGCCGCGCGAGCAGCCTCCTGAAACTGCTGCGCGGCAAGGGTCTTCTTCGGACGACGCTGTGCCTCTGGCGAAACCGTCCGTGTCACTTCCGTGAAGCTTCGGACGGCTCGGCGCCATATTTCAAGCACGGAGGCTGCCCGTGCTTGAAATATGGCGCGGAGCCGTCCCAAGCTTCACGGAAGTGACACGGACGGTTTCGCCAGAGGCACAGCGTCGTCCGAAGAAGACCCTTGCCACGCAGCAGTTTCGGGAGGCTGCTCGCGCGGCAAACAGGGATTTTGGCATGTCTGAAAATCTCCTTAGAGTACCCTTTGAGAAATCTGTATCATTACAATTCCATGTGACATTCTATGCAAATGTACCTTTACTTTCTATTCTCTCTGGCTTTTCTTCACAAACGATGATGATGATGATGATGATTCAGAAGGCTTTTTCTAAAGTAATTAGTTACGGTTATAGTAGCAAGACCCCAAAGGTGTTAACTTATTATTATTACTGTTTTATTTTCAGGACATAGCTGTGTTAGTCTGGCATATCAGTAGGCAAGGGGCTGTTGTAGCACCTTTGAGACTGAGAGAGAAAAAAAATTGCAGCATGAACTTTCGTAGACTTAGGCCCCTTTTCTATCCGAGGGGAAAAATACAAACATGATCGGAAAGGCAGGCGTTCACAACAATGTGACCTGCCTACATGGCCAAAAGAGCCCCCCTAAACTCTGCATGACCCCCTAGCCAGATGGCAGATGCGAGTGATTTACTTGCGATTTTAAATCTGCCACCACCATTTAAAAAAAAAATGTTTTCCAGGGTACACACAAACAACACTTTGTATTTACAAAAGACAGAAAGAATTTTAAAAGGAGTATAAAATCACTGTTTCATTGACTAACCAGACCCTCGCTTAGCCGAAAATCCAACATGGCGGCTGCAGCTGCCTTCCATCTTTGCTAGTCCCACCCCACATCCTCATCCAGCCAATCAGATTGCACTGCCTGTTTGTATTTGTGCAAATGTGATCAAATGATCACACATTCGCAGGTCATACAGAACTTTTTAAAAAATCTGTACGAAGCCCTGGATGCAGCACACAGGGACTTTGTGGTGGGTTTTGCTTCCCCCCTTCCAAATGGCATGTATTTGTGTGAATGGCCGTTTGAACAGATTGTCGTACATTTGCATGCTGTTCATTTTTTTTTTTACTGTATAGACAACACCTTAGTCTACTCCAGCATCTGAGGAAGTAGACTAAGTTTTAAGTCTATGAAAGCTTATGCTAGAATTTTCTCTCTTTCAGTTAGTCTCAAAGGTGCTACAAGGTTCCCTTCCTTTCTTTTATTTCCAGTTTGTAAAATAAAGTAAAATACTGAAATAGTTGCTTTTTTTACTTTAAAAAATCTGAAGTCATTGCCCTGAGATGCAAAGTACACCCCTCCTGTCCACTTCAACCTTGCCTCAATATAGAGATGCGAAGGCCTGGGAAAAACCCAGAAAAAGTCAGAAAAAAAATAATTTTTCCTATTTTTCCTGGAGCCTTTTTTGTTTGTTTGTTTGTTTTCTGAAAAAAATAAAAAAAATTGGGAAAAAAAAGGAAGAAAATCAACTATGGCATGTTTTATTTTAGCATGGTGAATAAAATCTTTAAGACAATAAAATCTTTAATATACCAATTGTGATAATTATATGCCTAATCAAATTGTACATAGTCATATTTTATGTTCCTAAAGTAAGAGTGACTTTCAATCTGTAAAAAGTGCTAATGTTGCATTTTTTCAATTTTTCCAAAAAAATAATAATCATTTTTTCCCCAGAAAAACTGCCCCCCCATGGCTTCAAAATTTCCAGAAATTTTACATCTCTACCTCAATACAGACCACACAGAAAGAGGTAGTAATGTAGTAATATAAGCAATAGTGTACTCTAGGGGAGGATGTAGACATCTCTGCACGGCAGAGGAATTAAGACTTCTTACTACAGGAACATTTTCAGAAACTGTGCATTTTCTGATGTTATCATAGGGAGGAGAAAGTCTTCTCTCCCACTCACCTTTTCCCTGCCCTCTCCCATAGCCATGTACTAACTGGTGAGAGGGGTGGGGTGGAGAGGCAAGTGAAAGGGATCACCCATTGATGGCTATCATAATGGTTGATGGATGAGCCTTACTCAACTACGGCAATCTACGGTAGTGGCTGATGGGAGAGGCGGGGAAAAGTAAGCACAAAGAATCACCCATTGATGGCTATCTTCATAGATATTGATGGATGAGCCTTGCTCAGCTCCCCCTCCCTCTCCCCTCCTCCTTTTTGCCAATCTGGGACTCAAGGCAGCTTGCAAAATATAAAATATATACAGCTAAATATATATAACTAATCTATCTATAAAATTAAAAACAGATAAAAACAGACCATCAAAAAGAACAACAGATATATATGATTGCTCATCAGTAGCTATCATAGTACCTGGCTTGTGGGGGCAATTACGTAACACACTTTGGAAATCGCTTAGTGCCTAGTGGACTATAAAGCAATGTAGATGTGTAAGTGCTATTGCTTAACAATTTGTAAGCTGCTCTGAGAGCCTTTGTGGCTGAAGAGCAGGGTATAAATACTAAAATAAAATAAAATAAAATAAAATAGTCTGGCTTAGCTATCCCTCTACCCCTTTCCACTGGCATGACTACGTAATGGCTAGTGGGAGGGGGTAAGGGGAGAGGCGAGCAAGGAGGATCACTTGTTGATGGCCATCATAGCCAGTAACAGATAAGCATCAGTTGGCTAGTCCACCGCAACCATGTTGTGTCCATGTGGGCAAGAAGGGATAGGGAGGAGCCAAGAGAGGAGGAGTATCCATCAGAGCCAGTGCTCACTGATACAGACACTATCTGGGACCTCCTGAGGATCCTCCAGAAGTCCTGCAGGGGGATAGCATTATGGTGCATACGCTGTACCAGCCACAAAGGCAATCCTCCTGCTCACCTGCCCTATCCTCCTGGCAGCTACTATATGGTTGGACAAGGGGAGACAGGAGAAGGGTAAGTCAGATGTTGGATGGGAATTGTTCAGGAGTGCTTTAAGTGGTGTGTTGCTGCAAGACAGGGAGTTGGACTAGATAACACTTGTGGTTCCTTCCAACTCAGTGATTCCATGATTCTATGAGCCTGGGCTGGTATGAATAGGCATGTAATCAATAACAAGAATGGGCCTTGAGGAGGATTTTCCATGTCAGTATTCTGGATGCACAGGAAGCCCTTTTTTATTTTTGTTTCTTAAGACTTTGAATATTCTTTCATTCCCTACCATCCTCTACCATTGGTGAGTTCACATCCCTGTCCACAACCCTGTATAAATAGAACTAAGTTAAAAGTTCCAGTTAGGATGACAAAGGAATCCTTTCCTCTTTTCTGAGTGGAATATTAAAACATGAAAGAGGCATGGAAAAAACTACAGGTCCTCTATTTGTTAAAGGGGACACGAAAGCTTCCAGGTATCACCTGGGCTCTTTCCTCCTTTCTGAGTTGCTAGTTCATGTGTGCAGGGGGCATGGGGAAAATATCACAGATCTTTCAGGGGCGGGATGGCTGCTACCTCTATGTTTGTTTTCTCTGAATATGCCTAGACAAGCAAAATGCCATGCTCAAGATCTAGCCTCTAAAAGCCCTCCTGTTGGCCTTTGTACTGGAGTGTGCTTGCTGAGGGGAGTCATGTGTCCCAAGAAGGCCCAATCTAGGAAGGAGGCAGTGGAAATGTGCCGTCCAGAGCTTTTCCCACCCTATGATACCCTGAGCCAACCAGGAGAGGTGATGGAAATTATCCCTGATTTGTTATTTCTACCCACTGCAGTCACAAGCTCTGAAAACTTTTCCTACCAGCCCATGATTCGGGGGGTTTTTTGTGTGTTTTTTTTAAGATAGGTCACATAATCCTGTCTAGTGTTTCACCACAGGGTGGATTGGGGAGACATCCACCAAAGGAGAACATCTGGTTAAGGCAGAACTTCCAGAGAAGCACCTGCCACAGGGTATTGTTCAGGAGTTAGATGGAAGGTACACAATTTTACTATTTTCATATTTTCAGTTGTTTTGAGCAGTTTTTAAAATGCTCTTCTTTGTATGATTTTCTCTTTCACGTCTTTCTCTTCACTGTCCACAGTGTTGCTTTATGAAAGCTGCCCTGTCAATTTACCTGATTTTCTGCAGTGAGCCACCTCATTCTATTGATGACTTCCTGATATCATATTGGAATAATGAGGCAACAGTGTCAGTGGCAGCACTAGGGGGAGGGTGCGGGGAGACGGAACTGCACCTGGTGACAATGTAGGGGAAAGGGGTGACACCAGCCTTAATGACACTACAGAATAGTGTGATGTAGTGGGAAAAACCAATGCAATTCCAGGCTGCTTCAACGGAACTATAGCGTCTGTATCAAGGAAAATAACAGAACCACTCAATTCTGCTTTGATCAGATCTTACCTGGAGTACTGTGTTCAGTTCTGGGGACCACAGTTCCAAAAGGATACCAACTAGCTGGAATGTTTCTGGATAATGGTGGCAATAATGTTAAAACGACTTGAAACAAAGTTCTGTAAAAAATTGGTTTTGAGTATATTTAAACTGAACAAAATAAAATGAAGTGATATGATAGCTGTCTTTAAATATGTGAACGGCTCTTATGTAGAAACAAGACTGTTTTCTGATGCTTCAAAGGATAGCAATCCACCCAAAGGGTGCTCAGCAGTGGCTCCTCTTCGTCTTGGAAAGATGTGACCAGTGGGGTGTCACAGGGTTCTGTCCTGGGTCCAGTGCTATTCAACATCTTAATCAATGACTTGGATGAGGGAATTAGGGGCATACTTATCAAATTTGCAGATGACACCAAATTAGGAGGAGTAGCTAATACCCTAGAGGACAGGATCAAAATTCAAAATGACTTGGATAGACTGGAGAGCTGGGCCAAAGCTAACAACATGAAATTCAATATGGAGAAATGTAAGGTACTCCACTTAGGGCGGAAAAATGAAATGCATAGATATAGGATGGAAGAGACCTGGCTGAATGAGACTACATGTGAAAGGGATCTAGGAGTCCTAGTAGACCACAAGTTGAACATGAGTCAACAGTGTGATGCGGCAGCTAAAAAGGCCAATGCAATTTTGGGCTGCATCAATAGAAGTATAGTGTCTAGATAAAGGGAAGTGATAGTGCTGCTCTATTCTGCCTTGGTCAGACCTCACCTAGAATACTGTGTCCAGTTCTGGGCACCACAATTCAAAAAGGATATTGACAAATTGGAGTGTGTCCAGAGAAGGGCAACTAAAATGGTGAAAGGTCTGGAAACCATGCCTTATGAGGAGAGACTTAGGGAGCTGGGTATGTTTAGCCTGGAAAAAAAGACAGTTAGAGGCAATATGATAGCCTTGTTTAAGTATTGGAAGGGGTGTCACGTTGAGGATGGAGCAGGCTTGTTTTCTGCTGCTCCAGAGACTGGAACACGGAGCAATGGATGCAAGCTCCAGGAACAGAGATTCCACCTCAACATTAGGAGGAACTTTCTGAGAGTAAGAGCTGTTCGGCAGTGGAACACACTCCCTCGGAGCGTGG
Organism: Gambelia wislizenii; assembly: GCA_030847615.1. Lineage (NCBI taxonomy): Eukaryota > Metazoa > Chordata > Lepidosauria > Squamata > Crotaphytidae > Gambelia > Gambelia wislizenii. The sequence continues at coordinate 26,523,611 of JAUMIR010000004.1, forward strand.
TGGGGTTTCCTCCCTTGGAGGTCTTTAAACCGAGGCTGGATGGCCATCTCTCGGGGATGCTTTGATCATGATTTCCAGTGTGGCAGGGGGTTGGACTGGATGGCCCTCATGGTCTCTTCCAACTCCACAATTCTATGATTCTATGATCAATGGATCTGAATTACAAGAAAGGCAATTTTGATCAAACATTAGGAATAACTTCTTGGTGGTATGAGCTGTCAGTGGAACAGATCTCTTAGAGAGTGATGGATCCTTCCTTCATGTTTTTAAACCAAGGTTGGATGGCCATCTGTCAAGAATGCTTTAAGTACAGATGTCTTGCATCAGCAGGGAATTGGACCTGAGTAACCCTTGGGAGTCTTTGCAACTCTTCAAGTTCTACAGTTAGATGAACACATGGCTTTCAAAATATCTGTCATTATCACTGGCAGTGAGGAAGCAGTTTTCTTCATATTGCAAAGAACCATTTGGGGGATCTCTCTAAGGAGGGCTGATCAACAGAGCATAGAAGGATACCAAATTTTTAAAGGGATAATCCTGGTACTGTGTACTCCCTCATTACATCTGTTTCTTGATCATGCAAGACTGTGACAAAATTTGGAGATGGACTGAATTCCTTATTTATGTAGACATTGTCTAAATTCTGTATCTTCTCAAATGGTGAAGAGAGTGTTGGTGTGAACAAACCTGACTAGTGGAAAAGTGTTGTAATTTGACTGAGTTATAGTATATACCTCACAAGACTAAAATCAACCTGCTACACTTTATTGTATCTTTATTTATCTTTATTGTCTATATTTATTTATTTATTTATTTATTTATCTTTATTGTTTATAGCTGGAACATCTGATATTTCCTATACCAACAGAGAAAATCTTTAATCTTTGCCTTGTACAACCTGCTCCTAATGTTAGTGTTAGAACACATTTCATATTAGAAAAGCTGGGGGGGAGAAAGGCATATTATTGTTGGAAATAAATCCAGAAATATACTTTCCTAAGAAGCAAAAGATAGCAGTATGTTACCTTGCTTATTATTTAGGATGCAATGATGATTTAAAGAAAGATTGCAGATTATATTGTGCTTGATGTAAAAAAAAATCACAAATTCCCCTATGAGGGTATTATTGAAAAAAAATATTGAGTTTATGAGATGTCAGAAAAAGGTCACCTCTATTAATTTCAATCTATGTAAAGGAAAAAATACAGTATTTTCTGGACAGTTTCATTGAGATTTGTGACATTTGGGAGAATATATTTGTATTCCCTTTGACACATTAATATTGTCCATGTTCGGCACAGATAAGGATATTGCAAAGTAGTTCTTTGAAACTGAGATAGGCTTTATTTTAATATGGTCTTTATTGGTGCACCCCAAAATGGCCAAGTCCACTTTTAATAGTTTTCTCTTCATTTTATAATCACTTTTAATTTTCTGCTCTACTGATTGCTGGAATGATCGGATTTATAAGCTTTTATGAAATATCTTTTCATTATGCTGCCATCATGGATGGTATATAACACAGTTTCCTTTTTTCCATTTGCCCAAATCATTAAAACCCATAACCAGTATTTCACATTAAACATTAACTTTATCTACTAAGACTGGGTAGGCTAGGTAAGGATCATAGGCCACATTTAGCCCATTGTGACTTTTCCTTCAGATGTGTCATTTGGTTCCATTATAGATGTGTCATTGGGTTCTATTAACAGAGACTGGGTACTAATAGGATGTTTGTGGTCCACATTTAAGGCATTTACTCTTCCATTAAGGCAACAATAAAAGAGACCATGGCCACCCTATTAAGTCTTCCAATTTTAAAGATAAAACTACCAAGCATATAGAAGGGAAAGTGTCTGCATTTTCTATGTTTATCCCCTAATCTGCATTACTACATTTTTCTTAATTATGTGAGTCATGTACAAAATGCATTTTACAGGTATAGTTCTGTTTGGAAAATATTATAAAATATACCTCATATATTTTACATGTATTTATTTTAAAAAGGCATTGATATTGTCTGTCTACACTGGCCACTTAATCTGGGGTCCTTCCAGAGCGTTATGCTTCACCTCCTCCTCTTGATGACATGGGTGCCCCATTCTGACCTCAGCAGAAGCAACGGACCACCAGGAAGGCTTTCCATGGTGCTCCTTTGCTGGTGACAAGGTTGATGCAGTGGCTTCAACCAGGATCCATCCCTCTCCCTGCAATTCTCAGTGCAGGGTAAGAGGGATGGCACTGCTTTTGCCATGTGGACAACTGAATCAGCCAAATTGGACCCAATCCAGTTGTCCACATGTTGTCCACATAAAAAATAGAGTCTGAAGCCACTCTGGGATTTTTGGGAAACATTGGACTTTCCCCTGACTTTGCTGAGTGGGGGGCAAAGCTGGGTTAATGGCCAAAAACTGTGGCTTCTCTCCAGAAGTAGCCATATGTTGTCTGGACTGCCAGCACTGGATTTAGAGTAAGTATGGCATTTTTATCCCATGCAAACAAGCCCAAATTCAGAGAAAGTAAAGAACCAAGAGGGTTGGTCTTACTGCAGATAAATTAACATGGCTTCTATAAAAATAAGTCTTCTTTACCTAATCTTTCATGGTAGTACACTGGTGTCTCTGAGCATATTAAGAGGACCAGGCAGCAAATAGGTCTTGTACTAAAAACATCAGACATCAGGCTGAAGAAATGAGTACAAAGACACAGGGATTATGTCTAAACTACTTTCCTTTATTTGTGCATATTAAAGAAATATATACAATTCACTGGGAACTGCCAAGTATGCATTCCATTGCTTCACTCTTCTGTCCTGGCCCCTGCCATTATGACAGGCCTCTGTCTGGGCAGAACACACCAGGCCCTTAATGGCAGGCCTCTGGCTAGGCCTTATGGTAGACTCCTGGCCACTCTTAGCCAACACAAGTTCAGCCCAGACTCAGACCTGACACTTATGGTCTCCGTAAGATGTAAATGAATTGAAAGCACATCTTTCTGGCTTTTCTTCGCAAACGAAGATTCAGGAAGGACTCATCCCGCGCTTTCTGCAAGCACACTGATGACTAAAAAGGCCAATCTGAGATAAACAGGTCCGGTTGCAGAAAGCACAGCAGAAGGTCTCCTTGGGTGATGGTTCTGGGTTGTGATTCTTTCTGCGTTGTCATTTCTCTTCAAGACTTGTTCGGCGTGAGTTCTCAAATAAGGCTGCAGCATTGTGGATAGTGCATCTCCACGCCTCCCGATGTGAGGCCAGGGCGGACCATTGTTGGTGATCAATTTGGCTGAGCCTGAGATGTTGTTTCAGGGAGTCCTTGCATCGCTTTTTTGGAGCACCCCTCTTACGCTGACCCATGGCGAGTTCACCATAGAGTACTGTTTTTGGGAGGCAATGGTACTCCATCCTAGAAACATGTCCTGCCCAGCGCAGCTGTGTTCTCAATATCATGGCCTCAATGGTGGTGATCCCTGCTTGCTCAAGGACAGCAACATTCGTCACATAGACAGTCCAGTGTATATTTAGAATTTTGCATAGACAGTGCTGATGAAAGCGTTCAAGGAGTCATAGGTGGTGTCGATAGGTGACCCATGTTTCAGACCTATAAAGGAGTACTACAATAGGAGTACTACAGTCAATAGGAGTACTACAGATATACAAATACAAATACATTACATTCATGGGTTATACTGTTAGTCATTCCCATACACATCGGTAACTCAATATGTTCCCACAGAAATAACAGAATCGCTCCTCTCTTTCTGTTCCCACAGTAGCTTCTAAGCAGTATCTTGCTATGCTCACTAGCTGCATGTAGCTAACTTACTACTGGCCCCTGCTGGCAGTAGCACATAATACTATGTCAGCTGTTTAAAATATAAATTTCTCTGTAACTGTATGTCCCTATATCCTGACAGATTAGCTAGACTTTCACAAAGTTTTCAACACAGTCCCTCACCAAAGGCTCCTGAGCAAAATCATAGGATAGCAGCAGAGGTTCTTTTACGAAGCAGTAGCTGGTGAAAGATTAGGTGGAAAAAAGTAGCAGTTCTCATGTGAAAGTATATAGTGGGGGTGTGACGGGCTCAAACCTGAGTTCACTTCCTAGGAGCCCCAGGTTAGCCCTCCCTGTAGGGTTAGTCCTGAGTATCCTCACTCCAGGATGCTCCCTACAGACCCCAAAATCATCCAGTAGCCACCACCCACTGAGTTAACTGGGAGGGGGGATTCTTTCCCCTTTCTCACACACTGAGTTAACTGGGAGGGGGGATTCTTTCCCCCTTTCTCACACACAACGCAGTGGGAAGTTGTGCGTAGTCTAAAATAATCAGTGGCACTCCTTGCCACTATAGAATCAACTAACTCCCTCCTCCTAACCCCAGAGGAGGCTCACAGTAGCATAGTGGAGAGCAAGGCACGTGGTAAGCATGAGTATAGGCAGATTAATAAGTTTACTTTATTCAAGAGAAGTAATCATGCAACAGTTCTCTCCTACTTCAGGCAGGCAGGTTTAAAGTGATAGCAATACAGAGTATCAAGATCAAGCATTACATTACTCAGGTTACATTCAGTTGCTAATTTAGCTACATTCAACCAAAGTAAAGAAATTAAAAAGAATTCCCTAACACAACTAAACAGGCCCTAGTCTCTACTAAATACTTGCAGTTTGTTGCCTTGAGATGTTGTTCAGGTTGCTGGGAGCTCAAGCCAGGGATGGAAAAGCTTTGCTTTACCAGCATACCAGTCTTTTTTCCTTCACATCTCCCAAAATCTTTCTCCAAAAACTCACACACTGGTTTCAAACAAAAGCAGTTAAATCCTCTTCAGATTTCCTGGGCTTAAAGCTGTAATTGGTCAGTCCAGTCACATGATGTTATGGTAATGATGTCATATCATTAGCTCTGAAGGTGGTGCTTGAGACCTTCTCCATTAACCCTTTTCTTACCTGATACTATGCTGGCAAGACTATCTGTTTACAGACAAAGGGAGTTATAGTTCTCTAGCAGAATGATGGGAGTTGCACCTTAAGGCAATATGATGGAACTCCATCATGACAGGGGGACGGACCACCATGATGTGTATCACTAAGGATCAGTCATTTTCAGCTTGGTCAATGCTCTGGAGGCTGCGGTAATCAGTTTGATGCCCAAGATTTTGATGCCACCAAATTATTTAGGGTGGTCAGAAAAAAAGAGCCCAAAAAGGAAAGTGTGCATTAAAATGAGGGACATGGTTCAGTGTAAAAAAAAAAGAAGCGTTGAACATTGCAAATTGTGGCCAAAATTACTTAGCACAGATATGCTTAGAGGTTCTCAGATGGTGATTACAGATATGGAGGCAGACTAAGATTGGTCAATGGAAATGTTGGTCCCCTGTGCAACTACTTTGGCCAAAACAAATTCCACGTTGATAATTATTATTAAAGGAACTAAACATTAAACTTCAATTAAATAAATCTAGGGGGTAACCTTAACTGGAAGATTGTGACAGTTCTGGTCCTTTGTCTCCAAAAGCCTCTTGTAGAGCTGGGAAATCTGAAAGACAACTGAATGGTCAAGGGACATGAACAAATTCCACCTGAAAAAGGGTTGGAATTTTGCATGGAGTTGGGTTGGGTGGGAGTTAGCTTACCAAAAAAAAAAAAAAAAAAAGCAAATAAAGAACATGATAGCAGTGTCTAAAATTGTCAGGATTCTGTCTTTGGCCAGGCCTCGCTTAGGCGCTGTAGGACAGTGAATTGTTTATGGATGGGAGGGGGCCTGGAATGTGAGTACCTTCAGGTTCCCAGGAGCTGGAGAGCGGGTATCTCATCTCCAAGGTCACATCTGGCTGAGCACTTGGGAATGAAGTGGGGGAAGATGGGAGGATTGGTCAAGCCTCATTTTAAACCCTATACTTTCTTTCTGTGAACTAGTTCTGCCAATATCCCTGGACCTGTTCACTTCTTTACCTCGGAAATAAAATACTTTAACCAATGACTATTGTCTGAGTGAATTGAAGTTCTGACTGGATCCTTAGAAAAATTATGCATGGTAGAGAAAGCAGATTAGAAATACTATATTTTCCCACTCTCATAATACTAGTCCCATACATCATATATTGAGGTGGAATGCTGGAAGATTCATGACAGACAAAAGGAAGGGTATATATATATATATATATATATATATATACAGCACATACTTAATATGTCAATTGCTACCACAAGATGTTGCTAACTTCGACAGCTTATTAACATATATATGTATGTATATATGGACACTATATATATATATATATATATATATGGGTCAGACGTGGTTAGTACTTGGATGAGAGACCGCCGACAAATACCAGGTGTTGTTGTCTATATTTAAAAGGAAGGAACTGGCAAAAGCACCTCTGAGTATTTCTTGCCTAAAAAACAAACAAACAAAAAACGATGAACTTCATGGGGTCGCCATAAATAGACAAACAACTTGAAGGTACATACACACACGATGTCCAATTTCAGAGGGCAACATGCTTGTGAGCACCAGTAAGGGGGGAGCCTGAGTTATAAAATGGTATTTTGTTTGCTTCATGTTTCTAGGCTTTCTGTGTCTGTGTGGGTAGACTGTTGGACTAGCAGGGGTGTAGTTATGGGTGGGACGGGGGCAAAATGAGAGGCCTCAAGCTTTTAATTGGTTGGGGTAGTGCAATGGATGTTCTGGTTCTTAAGGTGTAAGAGGGTTTTTTTTAATGTTTTAAGTGTTCTAAATTAATTTTTTAATGGATGGCTGCTGAATGTTTTTTACAATTTTTGTATTGCATATCATTTTAGCTATATTATTATAATGTACAGTGTAAGCTGCTTTAGGACCCGTATGAGAGAAAAACAGGATATAAATTAAAGCAAGAAATGCCCCAGGTCAACATAGAGCCTACAACATGACTAGTTTCTACACTATCATTTTCCACACAGGCACAAGTTGGGACAATTTTGAACGTACTGTACTGTAATTATGCCACACAAACATTTACTATATTTATAAGAGTGAGGCGACAACCCTCCCTCAGTTAGCAATATAACTGGGCCCAGAAAAATGAACTGTTTAAGTTGAATTCAAATTATTTTTATTAATTCTTCACAACTTTGAATTAAAAGGCAAACTAAAAAGAATAATGGGTTCTGTCTATTTTATTTTATTTTATTTTATTTTATTTTACTTATATCCCAACTTTCCCCAACATGGGAATCAAGGTGTATTCTGTAACATTTACATTGCGTTTTAGGCTATCATTAAGACAAGCTGGAATGTGTCCACAGGAGGGCAACCAAAATGGTGGGAGATCTGGCAGCCATGCGCTATGAGGACTGGCTTGGGGAGCTCAGTATGTTTAGCCTGGAGAAGATAAGGTTAAGAGGTAGCATGATAGCCATGTTTAAATATTTGAAGGGATGTCATTCTGAGGTTGGAGCAAGCTTGTTTTCTGCTGCTCCAGAGACTAGGATATGGAGCAATGGACTCCAACTACAGGAGAAGAAATTCCACCTAAACATTAGGAAGACCTTCATGACAGTAAGAGCTGTTCAGCAGTAGAATGCACTCCCTCAGAGTGTGGTGGATTCTCCTTCTTTGGACATTTTTAAACAGGGGGTGGATGGCCCTCTGTCAGGAACACTTTGGTTGTGTATTCCTATAAGGCAGGGGTTGGACTAAATGGCCCGAGTGGTCTCCTCCAGTTCTCTGATTCTATGAACCTCTGAGGTTCCAAATCAGGGAATGTAAATTTGGGGGACATCACAAGTGACAGGATCTCCCAACATTACCAGAATGATGTGGAAAGAAAATAGGCAACAGCGGCTTCCATACCATTATAGTGTGACAGAGAGGGTTTGAAGAGTGGCATTTGTGAGAGCATTCTCACATGCAGTTAGAGCTAAATCCTGCACCTTTGAAGGAAGGAGGAAATCGGAGCACTTCACACAGCAGAAGGTGAATATACTGTATGTAATATTCATCTCTGTGGAGGCCAACCCGTTCTCAGACTGAAAGCATGGTTGACTCTAATAGCCTGGCATATGTCCAGGTCTACATGGCCCAAGATCCCATTCTGATCAATTAAGGCACCACAATTGGCTGTGGCTGACAGAAGAATGAAGAAGGGTAAGGTGGTGGTGAACTTCTGAATGAATATTTTATGAAGACTGTTTGACTACTTCTGAGGACCGCAGTGCGGAATCAGGATTTTTCACCTTGCTTTTGCTGACACACTCAGTGTTGCTGACAAGGTAGATGTCTGCTCAGCACAGAGGGAATCATTTATACTATGCACAGGAGACAATGGGGGAGAAGCAGCGGCATGGTGGGGGGGCTGACATTGGAACCAGCCCAGATTAGAGAAGAAATGTAAAGCTTAGATGAAAAGGTAATTAAGTGAGGAGTTGTACAACACTGATCTTTAAAGAGGATGGGAACAGGTCAGACCTCATTAAGTCTGTTAATACCACAAGTTATGATATCACTGGGATCCTCTCCACCATCTTTATTTCAAACCCCTCATGCAGGTGGGAATAAAAGAAGATATTAATAATTGGAATAAAATAAAGTTGCTGCCCACCTTAGCAGAAGTGAGAGAATAACACTTCTCAGAGCAAGGCTTTTTCTCAATACAGAAGAATGTGCTGATAATTCCAAAGCAACTGATCCATGCAAATATATATATATATATATATATATATATATATAAAAATATACACTGGACTGACTATGTGACGAATGTTGCTGTCCTTGAGCAAGCAGGGATCACCAGCATTGAGGCCATGATATTGAGAACACAGCTGCGCTGGGCAGGGCACGTTTCTAGGATGGAGGACCATCGCCTCCCAAAAATACTACTCTACGGTGAACTCGCCACGGGTCAGCGTAAGAGGGGCGCTCCAAAAAAGCGATACAAAGACTCCCTGAAACAACATCTCAGGCTTGGCCAAATTGATCACCAACAGTGGTCCGCCCTGGCCTCACATCGGGAGGCATGGAGACGCACTATCCACAATGCTGCAGCCTTATTTGAGAACTCACGACGAACAAGTCTTGAAGAGAAACGACAACGCAGAAAGAATCACAACCCAGAAACATCACCCAAGGAGACCTTCTGCTGTGCTTTTTGCAACCGGACTTGTTTATCTCGGATTGGCCTTTTTAGTCATCAGCGCGCTTGCAGAAAGCGCGGGATGAGTCCTTCCTGAATCTTCGTTTGCGAAGAAAAGCCAGAGAGAGAGAGATATATAAAAATAGGAAAACTAGCATGGGTTACATAAAAAAATTAGAACTAATTATAAAAAAAATGGATGCCATTATATGCCACTGTGCAACCTGATATTTCATCTTAGTGGCTTCTGCAGTGAAGTCAACACTGTTAAAGAAAAAGGAGTATTTGGCTACAAGGATCCAGGGAATATTTGTTTTTATTTTGCTATAATATTGATATCCTGCTCTATGGCATATAGTAAAATCAATTGAACCCATTTAAAATATTAAAAAAAATTAATAAACAGATTAAAAGCATATTAATCAAATGAAGATATAAAACAATACAGTTTCAAACCAGATAAAACTGTGTAAAACAATTTAACACTAAATACATGTGAAGATTTGGGCAAAGATATTTGAGGCCCAGAAGCTTTAATGAAGAGACATGTTTTTACTTAATGCTGGAATGAAACCAGTGTTGGTGCCAATTGGGCTTCTAAGGATCTGTCCAATTTTTTTTAAAAAAAATTCAAAGTATCTCACTACAAAAAACCCAATTTCTCACCTGTTGGCTTTCTGGGAAAGCATTTCAATCCACATCGATTTCTCTCAATTGGGGGACAGAGGATGAAGGAAGCTGGATAGGCAGTTTGGCCAATACACATTCAGATTTCATAGTGCTATAGACAATTAGTCAACGACTGGTCTCTTTTCTGTCTTTTTGTTCACTATTGGCTCTGGAGGCTTGAATGGGCATGTGTTCTTTTAAAAAGTTTTTCTTTCTTTTTTTGCTGTTGTATGCTTTCAAGTCATTTCCAAATTATGGTGTCCCTAAGGCAAATCTATCATGGGGTTTTCTTGTAAGAAGATGTTTGCCATCACCTTTCTCTGAGGCTGAGACAGCATGACTTGGCCCAACATCACCCAGCAGGTTTATATGGCCAAACAGGGATTCAAACTCTGGTCTCCAGACTCATAGTTCAATGCTCAAACTGCTACACCATGCTGGCACACCATGTCAAAGGTATTTCAAAACTTCCCTCAGGAGTGGAAAAAAGAATCAAAACTGGCCAACTGAATCTCCTGAAAAGAAATGGACCCTTTTGCTACAAACTATCCTGAAATAAAAACAACCTAGCTTTTGGGGAGGAATAAAACACTTCTATTTTTCTTGGAGCTGGATATTCCATGAACAGGAAGAAATATCACCTGGTTTTTATTAACCAGTACTCTAAAGCGGCACAAAATATCACCTGGTTTTTAAAAAAAAACCCAAAAATTTGAGCAACAGATAGAGCAAGGAACAGAAACATTCTATTTTCCCCCTTAGCTGAGGGTATTCTACAACCAGGCCACCACAAGAGGCATTTTCCCACAGTAGGAATGTAATTTTTCCACTAATTTCATTGCTAAGTGAAGCAAAAAGAAATTTAAGCAATGATTTTCCTGCAGTGAAATAACTGTCTTTGAAAACAGCTCTACTTTTTTATTGACAGCCAAGCTGTCAATAGATCAACCATGGTGCTTTGTTGTTGGCATTGTGAGTGTTTGAAACTTCACACCATTGTGCTCATGTGAATGCAGCGTGAATGACAGAACATTTCTGGGTGAGATCGGGACAGTGAGGCAGAGGATGCCCCCCCCGTGTACTTGGGACTTTTAAAGTGTGTGTCTGTGCTTGTGTTAACTTTTTTTTGGCTTTATTTTACTTTTATTTTTAAATTTCTTGCACTCGCATCTTCTCACGAGATTTGCGGAGATCATGAGCACGGAAGTGAATGGAGCTCCATTCACTCTGTTAGTGCCTGGGCTGCCTTTTACCAGGACTTAAGGTAAGGTCTGGTGGGGTGTGTGTGTTCTTTTGCTGGCATAAAAATGTTTTAAAATATGCTAGCAAAAGAATAATAATGGGGGGGGTTGATAAAGTCCTTAATGAGGATATACTGGATGAGATCCTGTTTGATACTCACTCGTGGAGCATAATTTATGGGCCTTCTTTTCTACCTTCCCCATGCAAGGCAGCTTCTCAAGGATTTTGCCACAGCCATTTAATGGCCAGAGATGGAGAAAGCACCTGGGTAGCATCCACCTGTAATTCTGCAACTGGAAGAAAAAGACAGCTGTTGGTTTCTTGGATATTCAGCAAGCACTGAGAACTGCATAACTGCAGCCAGGTGCTGTGCAGGTCACTAAGATGAGTCTGGATACGTACGGTACTCCATAGACACAAGGAGCCAAAATCCAACATCAAGAAGATAAAGTATAACTTTATGCTCACAGAGTAATGAAATGTGCATGCATATTGCTATGTGGCAGCAAAGTGCAGTGGGCTTCCTCAGGAAATGCAATGAAGGCATGGAAGATTAAGCTAGGAACTAACATCTGGACAGTTTAACAAGAATGTGTATAGCGAAAGAAAGTTCCAGAGCATCCATTTCAGGCACCATTGCCTGGGGCCCAATGGTGGCTGGTGGATGCCATGTCACTTGGGTGGTGAATTTGCTCCAGAGTTAAACTTTAAAAGAGCCGTCCAAAGTGGGGAAGTCACATTCTCTCAGCTTAAGAGAAAGAAAATGGCAAATTTCCCCTGAAAAAAAATCTTGCCACGAAAACCCTATAATAGTTTTGTCATATGTTGGAGTTGACTTGAAGACACACAACAACAACTGTATGTAGCAATTGTGTGTGATTCCTATGTGTATTATTATTATTATTATTGGTACTAATACTGTACATTGACAGTTGAGATTCATAGGTCAGAAGATGATTTCAGCAGTATTTTCCAGGATGTGCTGTTCTCTGTAACCCTGGACAGATGCACTTAGCTTGACAATGCTGTACCCTAGGAAACATCCAAATTAGAAAATAATCACTTTGCACACCTAATTTGCTACTTCATTAGAGCTCCTGATAATTTATGATAAAGTATTATCATTGTGGGCCAGGTTCCCAATCACACACACATTGGTCAGATATAAAAGACAGGGGCGGGGGAGAGAACAAGAGAGGAATGTCAGCTAAATTACACACCAAGAATGATGTTATTGTTTCTGTGAGAAATCCATCATAGGTGCTCTTTAAAAGGTCATTTGTACATAAGTGACTGCTTTTAAAGGCCCCCCTTTAAGGGGTTTCCAGTTAAATGCAGACATAAATCCACTCAAGGTGGGGAGGAGGAGGAAATGTTCAAATGACTTGGCTGTAAGAACCAATTACCTGCTGATTCACCAAATTTCATAAATTATTAAAGAAAATCAAAGACTGATAGGATCAACTTTCGCCCTTCAGAACTTGCAGTTAAAATATACAGTTTCCCTTTTCAGGGAAATCTGAGTGCCTGAGTTGTTAAAAGAGAGCTTTCTTTGAAGATGGCTTTTTTTTTAAAAGTGTGGTCATGTGCTTTCAACTTAAACAACCACTATTTCAGTATCTTTATCACTAATAAAAAAACAACAACACAGTAATCTTAGGTTATGCCAGGAATCTTAAAAATCAATTTACCAAATTCTCTGGTACTTCTTATGTAAAACAAGGCAGATGGATAGTAGACTTGAAAATATGCACTGAAATGTGTGACATATATTGATTAAAATTAAATATACGTACTCCCCTCTCTCGTTTCTTCTCTCTTCTTCCATCTCCCTTTATCTCCCAGATTTTTGCCCAGGTTAATTTCTCTAAACTCTCCTGATTTGTCTATCCTCTCCCTTCCAACTATTCCTTAGGCTCTTCGCTATTGTAATATGGACCTTATATTTCCAGGCTATAGCTCCATTCTGCCCATAGAGTTGGAGGCAGCATGACTGTACTAAACAATGTAATAAACAAAACTTTAGCTGGGAGGCTCATCTGGTGAGATCAAAACAGAGAACCTTCCTGGTAGCTATTCCTAGGTTGTGGAACTCTCTCCCAAAGGAGGCTCAGTTGTCCCTTTCTCTCTTATTCACCTGCAGGAAAAGATTTTTTTTAAACAGGCTGTCAGCTTTTATTTAGTCCGGCTGCAGGATTTTTTTTTTTGCACTACTCTGAATAGCAATAGCACTTACATTTCTATGCCACTTTATAGTGCTAGGCACTCTCTACGTGGCTTACAATGTGTTAGCTAATTGCCCCCAACAAGCTGGGTACTCATTTTACTGACCTAACTGGAGCCCTGCAGGGTCAAACTCTCAGGATTGTGATTGCAGTACCAGTATTTAACTACTGCACCACCAGGGCTCACCAGGGTGTTTTTAACTAATTTAACTCAATGTTAATAGGATTTGGGTTTTTTTAACTTTTGTTATTATATATCGTTTTAGCCATACTTTAACTTGTAAGCCACTTTGGGTCCCATTTTGATAACCATACTTATAAATCTATGTTTTAATAACATCTTGTAGGTAGCTGGTTAGACAGGGTTATTGGCTCTCCCCTTTTCTCTCTGTTTTGCTGTCACACATATTCAGTGAGGGATTCTGGAGGCAGGTGTTGTTTACATTGCCTTTTGTATGCAGGCACACACAGCTACAGCAGGATTGGCTGTAGTAAAATCCCATTCAAGTTTTAATGTTTTGCTCACTACAAACCCATGATTGCAACCCAACAATTAAAGTCTGTGTTCCTCCATCACCACCACCGTCCTGCCAATGCTAATACTGCTAAAACAACAACAACCCTGAAGTCAGACAGAGAACAAGGAAGAAGGGAGGTATTAAAAGACTTTGTAAAAACAAGCTTCACTGACAGAGGCTTTGTTAACTGAGGTATGCCTGTACCCACTCCAGCTCCCCCCTCAAAGCAGGAACTCCAGACAATTCACAGAGAAAGCTCTTAAACGCCAAGATAAGTTGGCTCATCACTTGATAATTCTGGGTTAGATGGATCTTTGATGTGATTTAGTAGAAAGCATGTGCACAGTTTCACAAAAGTAAAACTTTAAAAACAGCTTTGTTTTTAAAACAGCTTTGCTGCAGAAGTATAACATACTAATCATTTTTATGATTCACCTAGTTCTTGACTGGTTGAATGTGAGACTAGAAATAGAGTTGTGGAAGGCCCATTCAGACCTAACAACAGAACTTCTTGCTTCATACTTATTGCTTCTGAAGTATCATTCAAAGCAGAAGACACTGACACCAGACTATGGAGATTATCAGATACAGCGGAACATGTCAGAAAATTGCATTCCCAACCACGTCACAAGATCGCTAAAAGAACAGAAAGGGTGATCTTGCCAGACAGCCATGCCCTTCTGCCATTCCGAGGGTGTAGCACTGCTGTGGATGGGGAGAAACCACAAATCAAAAGGGATGTCTTACTGATGTCCATGCTAATCCCCCGGAACACATCGTCTGATAATCTCACCCCTTTCTGTTCTTCTAGCAATCTTTTGACACAGTTTTTGCCACATCTGGTAATCTCTTATATGTGAGTTCCATGAACCCCCATTCCACGTATTTTAGAGAAGCAAACAAGAAAGACTGAATTTCTTGTGATTATTCTTCCACTATTTAAAATTACAATTTCATCTTCAAAGGGTTTTTTTTTTTTTTTGGCTCTTTGCTCTTTGCTCTAGGAAATATTTTGTTTAACCTTGGCTAGATCATGGTCTAAATTTCAAAAGCAGAAAGGGCAGACAAAAGAGGTAAGGAAAAGAAGGGAGAGCAAAGCATAATAAAGGAACAGAAATTGCTTTAAAGAGTTTCAAGAATAACAAGTCACGGAAAGATTCTGAAATGAGAGTTAGAAACGGGGGAAGTTTGTTGCCCTAGATCCATATTAGATCAGACCCAGAGCTATAGTTGCCAGGTGAAATGTGGGACAGGCCTCTTGTCCCTTTGATGGTTGTGTAGAAGATGAGCAAAACTTGCTGAAATTGCCTCTTCTAAAAGAACATTAAAGAGCCATGTCCCTTATTTCACCTGGCAACAGTACCCAGAGTGTTCAGGACTAGTCTGAAATGGACTCATTTCAGCCTGTAGGACCTGTCTACCTCCACCACTCCACTTTCTCAAATTAGGGTGGGAGATAAGGTCAGAGTAGCAGGGCTGGCTTTCAAAACCTATAGTGACAGGATCTAAATTCCCAGATTATGTGGCAAGTGCTCTACCAACATAAACTGCTGGTTGTGCAAACCTGAAAGACATTAGCTCCCTATGGGCTTGTCTATATTAGGTCAAAAATTTCTGCTTCAAATTGCATTTTCCTGATCTGCAGTGACCCCGCCCCCCACATCTTTTTAATGGCACACATATCTTGTTAAAGTGAAGTGGGAGTGGCATTACCAGCCACACATTTCCTCTAGCTGTGTTCACTTTGATGTAAAAGGGTGATCCTGCTATGATCACATGTCCTATACTTCACACTATATTCAGCCAAAGGGCCTTGGCCACTCCACTTTTTTTTTCTTTCCCATCATGAATGCGAATATACTAAGAGACAAGAGGTGGTGTAACAAGACCCATCAACCCCAACTGCAAAACCCATGACCCTCCACTTTGGTTCATTAACAATCAACAATAGTTTGACATCGATTTGGTTAATTTGGGCTTTTCGCAGGCTGATAGAGAAACACATCTGCCAAGGGAGCACATACCAAGCCAGGGAGGGCCCCCTCAAATTCCCCCAACATTGACACCTTGACACAACCAGTCAACATCTCTTTTGATGTAGAAAAAGTTATTCCTGCCTCATGTCTGAAAAGGCAGACATCCATCTATACAGTTGGGAGTTTTCATTGCCATGCTAAACCTGTTCCTCATCTACATATCTGCAAGTCAAAGGAAGGCAATCTGTCAATCATCTGATCCAAAGGTTCCCCCTTTTCCCAGTTCCGAGCTACTCTGGAATTCCTTTGTTTTAATCATTGGGAACCATCTGAAGACAAATGTTTCTTTTATCAAGATTTCACCTTTTTTAATTATTATTATTTTTTACTGTTACATATACATAGGAAGTTTAAATCAAAAAAGGAAAAACATTTTTTAAAAAATAAAACCCCGACTTCCCTCGTTAAAATAACTCAAAGGATTTGTTATACCTATATAGAATTTTATGTCCTCTCTATACATATAAATGTTATCTTTCTATTTCTAACTTTTTCCATGCACTTATTTTTATTACCTCCTTCCTCACCCTTCTCATTTCCACCTTTCCAATCCTGTTCCTCTCCCCTTCCTTTCCTGTCTCAACTCAGCATTCTTTTTCTCTATTTGTTTGTTAAGTCGTACTTTGTTATTTTCCTGTAATATATCTCTATATCTCTTATAACTCTGTATCTCTTCCTATATTCCATCTTTGCCTACAGTACTCCATTACTGGCAGCCATTCTGTTTCTGTTTTTTTCTATCACCTCTTGATTAACTAATCGGGTTAATCTGTCATTTTCCCTCATCAATAATAGTTTATTCAGCCAACTTTCTATTGATGGCTCTTCTTTGTTTTTCCATAATGCCGCAATGATCAATACGAGCCAACATACATAAATATAGCAGTATTCGCCAATATTTCCTCTCTGCACTTCTTGCTAACACCGAAGTAATGTTTAGAAAATAGTTTTGGATTAAATTCAATTTCAATGTTAAATATTTTTTGGATTATGTTATGCACTTTCAGCCAGAATTTTTGTATAATAGGACAGGTCCACCACATGTTTCTTAACGTGCCTGTATCTTTTCCACATTTCCAGCAATCTTTTTCTTTGCTACCATACATTTTACTTAACCTGGATGGGGTTAAGTACCATCTATTACTCATCTTAAAATGGTTTTCCTTCAAATCTTGACATGCCGTGAACTTTTTCGTTTTCCTCCATGCCCCTTCCCATTCTTGCAATTGAATTTCACTCCCGATGTCTTTGGCCCATTTTACCATTGCTTCTCTTATCATTTCAGTTTCGAGTTGTCTGGAGATGAAAATGTCATATAGTCTCAGTATCTTCTTTTTCTTATCATCCCATATGATCTTTTCAAAATCCATTTCCTTTTCTAGGAAGCCAAATTCTTTTTTATCCTTTTGGAATCTACTGTGCAATTGTTGGTAGGAAAACCAATTAAGTTGCCATCCCTCCTGTTGTAACTCCTCCCTCGTTTTTACATCCATCTCTCTTCCTTCCTCCTTTTTTCACAGATCTTTATACCAATCCAACTGTCAGGTTTACCCAGTTGTCCCCATCTTCCAATGAAAGCTTCAGCCAGAGATATCCATTGTGGGATCCTTCCAAAGTATTGCTTCCGTATTTTATTCCAGTCCTGCAACAGCACTTTCCTTATTATATGATTACTAAAATATTTATGTACTGCTGCCTTGTTGTATCCTAGATAGGCATGCCAACCTAACCTTAGACCCGCTCCTTCTAATGTTAATAGCTTCTGGTCTTCTAGTTTAATCCATTTGCTTAACCAGACTATAGTGCATGCCTTGTGATAGATTTGTAGCTCTGGCAAATCTAATCCTCCCCTTTCTGATCTTTCAATTAATGTTTGCCACTTTATTCTTGCTTTCCAACCATTCCATATGAAGTCGCTTAAATCTTTTTTCCAACTTTTGAATGGTTTATCGTTAGAAATTATTTTCAAGTTTTGAAATAAAAGCATTAATTTTGGGAGAACAGACATTTTAATCGCCGCTATTTTCCCCATTATTGAAAGGTTCAGTTTAGACCAGGCCACTAGATTTTCCTTTATTGTTTTCCAGGGTTTTTTATAATTATTATCATATAGATCTAAATTTCTATTGGATATCCAGATCCCAAGATATCTCAGTTTCTGCTCCAATCTACATTTCGATCTTTCTTTTAATATTTCTTGTTCTTTCTTATTTAAGTTCTTTGAAAGAATTATGGTTTTTTCCATGTTTATTTTGAATCCAGCATAAGCTCCAAACTCCATGATAATTTCCATTAAGTGATTCACATTACTAATGGGATTTTCCAAAACAATAGCTATGTCGTCAGCAAACGCTCTGACCTTATATTCCTGATTTTTAATTTTCAAACTTTGTATCTTTTTTTCTCCTCTGATCTTATTTAGTAGGATTTCCAATACTGTTATAAAGAGCAATGGGGACAAAGGACATCCTTGCCTGGTTCCTTTTTGAATCAAAATTGCTCTCGTTCTCTCTCCATTTATTATAATAGAGGCTTTTTGTTCCATATAAATTTTCCCTATATTAGCTGTTATAAATTGACCAAATACGAACTCCTCTATTGTTTTAATTAAGCAGCACCAATTGATATTATCGAAAGCTTTCTCTGCATCGGCGAATATTATGGCCGCTTTTCGTTCGTTATTCTTTTCTAGGAATTCCAGTATATCAATTATATATCTGATATTTGTTGATAATGATCTTCCTGGTAGAAAGCCGCATTGATCGGTGTGTATTATTTTTTCCCAATACGCCTTTAATTCTGTTTGACAACATACTTGCATAGACCTTGTAGTCCATGTTTAGGAGGGAGATTGGGCGGTAGTTTTTAACATCGGTTTTATCTTTACCTTCTTTCCAGATCTTTGTTATGTTTATCATCTTCCATGTATCTGGCAACCCCTCTTTATGTATCTGATTGATGACTTCTAACAGGTGTCTTGATATTTCTTTTTCAAAGGTTTTGTAGAAAGTATCCGTAAACCCGTCAGGCCCTGGCGCCTTGCCGCTTTTTAAATCTTGAATTACTTTGATAATCTCTTCCATGGTGAAGAGTTGGGATATTTTCATCTTATGGTCTTCTGATAATAACGTGAATTTATTCTCCTTTATAAAATTAAATATCTCACTTTCCCAACCTTCCTCCCGTGTTGTATCTTTATAAAGCAGAGAGTAGTAGTCGATAAATGCTTTTTTGATATCTTCTTGGGATGTTAAAAGTTTCCCATCCTCATTGATTTCGTTTATCATCCTCCTCTCCCTTTCCTTTTTCAATCTGTAAGATAGCCATCTACCTGTTTTATTAGCCTGTTTGAATGTCCTTTGTTTAATTTTCTTCAATTTATCTCCAATCTCCTCCACCATCTTATGGTCAATAGATCAATTGTCTTATTGTCAATCGATCTTTTTATCAGTTCTATTTCCTTAATTAATACTTTGTTTTGGGGGTTTTCTCTCAATTTTTTCTCTTTATCTTTCAATTTTTGTAGGAGCTCTTGATCAGTTTTTCTTCTTGCTCTAGCCAATTCTGCTCCCTTTTGTAAAAATAGCCCCCTCATGGTAGCTTTAAATGCATCCCAAACTATCTTTACTGCCACACCTTTCTCATTGTTTTCTCTAAAGGACTGATTTATCCTTTCTTTCATTTTTAAAGCAAAATTATCTTCCTTTGTTAGATCATCCTTGAATCTCCATAAATATTCTCTCTTGAAAATTTTCATTTCCAAACTTATAGGATTATGGTCTGATATGACTTTTGGATTTATTTCCATCCTTCTTCTTCATGGCAGTAAAGTCTTGGAGATCCAGAACATATTGATTCTTGACATCATTTTATGAGTTTCTGAATAATATGTATGTATAATATGTATATCCTTTTTCCTTTTGATATTTGGCTGTCGACAAATCTATTAAGTGAAATTCTTCCATTATATCCAGGCAGACCTTTGGAAGTCTACCCTGGTTTTCTCTCATCCCCCCGATCTGTCCCTTTTGTCATTTAACATGCCGTTGAAATCTCCCGTAAGTATTATTAATCCTTTTTCTAACTTAGTCATCTTTAAACATAATTCCTTATATGTTTCTTCTTCTCTAATGGGCCATAGACTGACATTACATATATTACTTCATTAGGAAGGCTCTTTCTTCTCTAATGGGCCATAGACTGACATTACATATATTACTTCATGAGGAAGGCTGAGTTCCAGTAGGGGGAGCGAGTACGCTGGACAGGATCCAATGGGGCTCCATGGGGACCTGTTGTCTGAGAGCAGCAAAGGGGGGGGGGTCTAGGAAGAAGACCACCCCAACTTTATACCTGTGAAGGTACAAGAAGAGTGGGGCTTGCAGTAGCTGTCTATATTTGGTTGGGGGGTTGGGGGATAAGGAAGACTCCCACCCTCAGCCTCAAGTTGGCAGGCAGAGCAGCCATTGCTGTTCCCCGAGTTTTAGGGCACTTAGTCCTCATCTCTCCTCCCTACTTTTATGCATGACATTGTTATATAATATTCATTTGGTGAAAAATAACCCAAAGAGGTCAACTTTACCTCCAACAACTGGCACTCACCCGAAACTTAGTTGAAAAAACTCTTTCTGCCCTGAAGGGCAGTCTGGTACTGGGTTCTTTAAAAAGAAGCTTTTTCCTTCTCTGAGCTTTCTTTCCTGAGACAAGGAATGGGAGTAATTCATCACTGGGAATAATGTATAAAGTATTCAGAAAGTAAGGAAAATAACTGACAATTGACAATAATTGGGAGGAACGAGCAAGGAGAGGGGGGGAAGGGGGGAATCAAGTCAAACAAGAATCAAACGAAAATCAAACAAAATAAAAATTCTCCTTCCTAGGCGTAAGGTAAACAAAAGGAACCAGAACCACGCCATTGTTAGCTACGCAGTCAGCTTGTTTAAGAACAGGGATAGGGGGAGAAGATGAAAGAGTGTGAGCGTATGTGATGATGTGGAATAGACAGAGTTGGAGCTAAACTGAGGTGTGGATTATAAAAGACTATAAAGAGTAGCAAACTGCAAAGGTTGCAAAGGCTGCAGAGGCTGCAAAGACTGTGAATTAAACTTGACTTTATTGAGAGCCATACTGAGGTGGGGAGAGTGAATCATAGGGTAGCGAAATAGAGTGAGAGTGGAAGGTGGAGCACGGACAGATGGAAGCGGAGAGCCTCAGGTGGACGAAAGGAGCGGACACAGACTGGGGTAAAGGAGTAGACAGAGGAGGAGTAATGGAGCAGAACTGAAAGGAGGAGGAAAGAGCGGAGTGGCAGAGTCAGACAAATGGAACAGACAGTGGGCCGAGGCGGGGAGATGGGACCGGAGCGAGGATGCTGAGAAGTATGAGGACAGACAGACAGACGGAGAGAGTAGAGGGGCGACGAGATGAGGGAGCTGATCGTGATGGAGCTGATCGTGACGGAGCAGAGAAGTTCGGGGCAAGCAGAGGGAGACAATGAGCAGACGGTGTATGAGTGGGCAGACGGGCGAGTGATGGAGCAGAAGGAGCGAGTCAGAAGGATGTGGTGATAGCAGAGCAGAGGGAAGGCAGAAAGAAAAGACGGAGTGGCTGATAAGGATTAAGAGGCAGGAAGAGAAACCTGGCTGAGTGGAGGCAGATGTGAAACAGACTGAAAAAAAACCTGATATTGCAATTGGGGAAGTGGGGTAGGTGGTTAAATATATAACAGTATAATAAATTATAGAAGGGGGAAAAAACCTGTCATAACTGAGATGATAGCAGCTCTGAGGTTAACTGTCTTTAATTGAATAATATTAGCTATTACATAGCAACTAAGTTAAATACACAGTCATTTGAAATTACAGTAATTAACTTATAGATTACATTTAAATACAGCAGTTAGGTCAATATCCCCTTTTCATACATTACACTACATTACCCCCTAAGTTCTTAGCTGGTAACTCCTTCTGCTACACTACGGATGGCCACTGGCTTGAGATCCAGGGCTTACACTACTTCTCAAGTATTGACATCAAGGAGGGCTTCAATATAAATGCTGCCCAAACAAATTGACATTGATGTCCAGATTCTGGAAAAACTCAAATCTTTTAAGAGGGAAGTAAAGGAGAAAATACGTGATCTCAAGAAAGATTTGAAGCAAGATTTTGAAAAATTGGAGAAAAGACTAGATAAAATGTCAATGGATTTGAAAGAAATTAAAGGAGAGGTGGATAAAGTGAAGAACAGAACCGTTGCATTGGAAAATCAGACAACAAATATGGCAAAAGACCTGGAACGCGAAAAACAGACCAACCTCTCCCAAGAGATAAGGTACAGGGAGAAGTGTGTGAAATTGAGAGGCCTATCAGAAATGATGTACAAAAATCTGCAAGAAAGGTTGATGCCAGTTTTACCTGACTACATGGAGGAGCCAGAAGGAAATATAGAGAAAGAGGTTGACAGGATGTTCAGGGCAAGCTCGGCAATAGCGAGGGAGCGGAGACTACCCAGGGATATCGTGATCTCCTTTACAAGATCAGAGTATAGAGACAAAATAATACAGATGAATTATACACGTAAATTATCATAGAGGGACAGGAAATCCAAATATATAAAGATATTCCAATTGAGATTCTTAGGAAAAGACAAGAATACAAGCAACTTACACCAAAATTAATATGAATGGGGGTCAATTTCAGATGGGATCGAATAGAAGGCATCTCTTTTATGTACTGACAGAGAAGATATAGAACAAACTCTGTTGACAAAGTAAAAGAAATGATGAGAAAACTTGAAGAAGATGAAGAAAAAGAAGAGGATAGGGGAAAGAGGAGGAAAAATAGATGAGGGAAAAAAAACAATCAATGGATAATGGAAAGGAGGAAGATCTAGAGGAGCAAGAGAGGAGTGATATTAACTATGAGGAAGGAAAAGATGCACCCCATAAAGAGTCTGACAAAGAATAAGGAGAGGAAGAGGATGAGAAAAAAGAAATAGCTGAAGGAGGAGAGGAGGAGGAGGAGCAGGACTTTTTAAAAAAAATCTATAAAATATGAACATAACATCGTGGAATGTGAAAGTCCTTAATACTTTAGTTAAAAGAAGGAAGGTATATTACTATTTGGAGAAACTCAAAGCAGACATAATTTGTCTCCAAGAGATCAGAACACGTCAAAAAGAGACCAAATACCTTAAAAATGTGAAATTGGGCCAAGAATTTGTTTCCTTATCATCAAAGAAAAAAAAGGGGTGGTAATATATGTAAACAAGAAATATGAAGCAAAACAAATATTGAATGATAATGAAGGCCATCTGGTTGGGAAAAAAAATCAAGATTTCATCTTCAATTAGATTTTTCCTATAAAAATCCCTGGAAAAATCAATTCGGTATGCTCAGATCTCCCTGCCTCTACCCCCCCATACCAATCTCAACTATCCTTCCCCCTCTTTCTCTCTCCAACCCCCATTAATGTTCCCGGATCCCCACTTCCCATAACCTTACCTACTGCTTTAGTTCCGCCCACCCCACTTTCTGTGCATCAGCTTGCTGTTACTCCCAAAGAATCCTTCTCTTCAGGATCAGGTGCAGTACAGCCCCAAAGCCTCAATCTAATCCCTTTCTAACTATTTCCTGCCTTACTTTGATAGTCTTGTGTGTGAGACTAATGCTTGTGTGTATGTGTGTGTGTATGCAGTTTAAACAGTTTCATAAAGTTTCTTCAGGTTATTTTTGGTCTCTCGCTCCATGTTTTTCCTTAGTGCCACTCTACATAGGTTAAAAGATCTTGTACGTTACACAGCCTCTCACATTGCTAACAAGTGACTATAATTCCCCACTGTAAGATTGGTATATGTGTGGACCTTTTCCATAGATATAAGGGTTTTTCATAACAGTGGGCTAATATTGATATACAAATATCTGAACAAATACATCTTCAAAATATAATAGCGACTGCACACCAACAAAACATAAATATGAACAGTGGAAGTGGCCTTTCCTGGCAGCAATGATAGGTGGCCCCAAACCCCACTCCCTAGCTCCACACAGAACCCAGCTCAGAGACAGCAACACATACAATAAACCAGCTTTTGCAGGAAAGCATGGTATAAAAGTTAGGTTTTAAAAATTGGATCTAAACCCTCAGGTGCCCCAAAGAATTTTATTTCATCTGAATCCCCAAGAATGTTGTGTTTTCTACCAGCCCCCGGTACCATGTGAGTTCAGTTTTTTCACTTCTGCTGCCAAGCCCTATATGTGCCTGCCCGACTGTAAAGGTCCTGGGTGGAGAGCTTTCTGTCACTTCCACCATTGTCATAGGGCTATCTGGCAAGGACATGTGAGAAAGCCTTTTCAGAAGCTGTTCCTAGTCTGTAGAATTTTCATCTATGAGAGGCCAGGCTAGCTCCCTTTGTACCCTTCTCCTACCACTAGTTAAATATATTTTTATTTTAACAGGCATTCAGCAATTAACTTGTTCTGCATAAGATTCTGTTAATGGGAGGTGTGCTTTTTAATTCTTATCATTCGTTTTAAAATACTTTTATATTGTTTTAAATTAGCAGGACTTTAACAGAATAGTTCCTTTATTTTTTATAAAGCTTTCCAAAAATAATTTCTTTTTAGGTGTACTCTGCTTTAATCTATGTTGCAAGCCATTTTCGGGGCACCCTGTCAGGAGAAAAGCAGATTGAAAATAAATAAATACATAAATAAGGGTGCCAGGAACTATCAGAGATGTGTCTGGACATGCAACATTTTCTAAGCTTGCTATTACATGCTGGAACAGCTAATGCATTACTTTTTTTAAAAAAAGTTATTTGTTTCAATAAGGGAAAAAATATGCTTCTCTATAGCAAAAACCATCATGTTTCTCTGCTCATTACTAAAACATTAGTAATGTGATACTTTGAGAGCCAGTGTGGTATCATGGCTTGAGTATTGGGCTGGGACTCTGAGAGACCAGGATCCCAATCCATACTCAGTCATGGAAACCTACTGAGGAACCTTGCGCAAGTCATACTCTCTCAGCCTCAGAGGAAGGCAATGGCAAAGCCCCTCTGAATAAATCTTCCCAAGAAAACCCTATGATAGGCTTGCCTTGGGGTTGCCATAAATCAGAAATTACTTACAGGCTGTCAACGACAGTGTGTTACTTTAAATAAAAATGTAAAAGAATGGCTGGAAATCCTTTAAAATATCTCTCCAAAATAATGTCTTTTAATAATGAGAAAAGATTATTTCAAAAATTGCAGCACAAATAATGTTAATGTACCAGTACTTAATAGTAATAATAGTAGCCCTCATCACTCACAATAGTAACGAATTCACTGAATTCCCAGATTTACTGTGGATACTGGAAACTGCAGATAATAGTGACCCTTATTAAAATGAATGACTTCTGGCTCCAGCATACCACAGAGTTGTAGTGGAGGGCCTAGTGATTCCTAGAGAGAACACTTCTCTAGGCATCTTCTAGTTCCTCCAGTGTGACTCTATGGTCAGCTTCCAATGGAAGCATACCATAGATTCATGCTGGAGGACCTAAAAAATGCCTAAAGAATACATTGTTTTTTCAGGTGCAGGTAACTGAAACAGTGGATACAGATCTTGCAGATGTGGGAGTCGTACATCTCTCCCCCCCCCTCTGAGTTGAGTGCAAACTGTGCTTGTATTTTGAAATCACTTTGTAATAATTGAAGTAAACCAAGGATGAAATGGAAAAGTGGGAGGAAGGGAGAGAGACTGGAACATTTTAAAAGCAGCAGAAAAATTGAGGTGAGAGAGGATTAACTAGGACTGTCCCTGCCAAATTAGGAGAGTTGGAGGGCATGACATATGCAAATCATGAAACCTTCATCTGAGATCCTCCATGGAGGATGCATTTTCTTTCCTCTGCAATGAATGAAATCCCATCATATAGACTTTTGTGAGTGGCACCCACTTCTTTCTTTCCAAGGCAGAAGTAACCAGAAAGTAGTGCTACTTCCAGTTCTTTAGAGGCAAAAAGGCTATTTCAGGCCTAAAATGGATCTGGTATGGAAACAGTTTTTAGTGGTCATTTGTGCCTTCTGGGGTGTGTGATTAACAATTTTAGGCCAAAATATCTTTTTGTTGTTATTGTTGTTACTGAGGTCTGAGGTTCATAGGAGGGCCTGGGAGCCACATCAAGTCTCTTGGAAGCCCACATGGAGCCTCTGGGCCACACAATCCCCACATCTGGTGCAAAGTCAAAAAGGCAGGCCTTCTCAGTGGTGGTAACCATGCTCTGGAACACTCTCTCTGGTCCAAGTGATGGAGATTATGTTCAACATCCAATGCATACTGAAAACTCTGTTTTGGTTTTCTTATGTATGTTTGTGTGTGTTCATTTTTTAAATTGTTTTGAAATTGTTTTATACTGTGTCAGATATGCATTTTAATGTAAAATGCTTGCCTCACTTTAACATCCTCCTCATGTTATCTCCTTAGCTGATAGAACAATCTGGCCTGTAATGGATGCCTGGGAAAGGGTTTCCTGATTATGTCATTTTAAACCTTTATAGCAGAAAATACGCTCGAGAGAACATAAAAAATTCAGTTACCATAATTTTTTATCATTGACATTGACTGTTCTCCACTACAATAGAGGAAAAACTCCCCTTTCTATTGAAATCATTTACAACCTCACATTTTTCAGATATCTATGAAACATCTCTTCTGTAACCTTCACATTTCTGCCTTCAAATCCACTCCCAACTTATCTCAGCTGTGATCTAAAGCAGATCCAACAGGATTTTACATATTGTCTCTGCTCTTTCCTGTGCAGCTTTGTTTCTTTATCTCCTATTCTACTTTTCTCTTTGATTCATTCCTTCTGCTCTTGGGGGGCTCCCTAGGTTTTTATGGGGTGGAACTATTTTTATCTCATATGGACCATGAACTTTCTTGATCTGTGAATCACAACAGTAGGAAGTCCAGAAAGGGTTAGATTGGTCAACCATCTCTGGCCCACAACTGTAGCAATTTGAAATATAACAAGACGTATTTGAAGAACATGCTGTAGAAAAAAATCAGGACAAATGGACATCTGGAATGGTTAAAGAACTAAAAGAAAACAGATGGTTTAATAAGGAAAATAAAAGATGGCTAAACATATCTGGCATGTGTATGTAGAATTCCATAACCTCCAACATTTCACACATGGAACTCACGACATGTGTTGCCAAGCAACATCCAAGTATGGTCAAGATTGTAAAAGTTATTAACAAGAAAGATCACACAAGCTAAGAGAGTTTGCAGCAGTTTCCTTTACCTGAGGCTCCTAGAAAGGCAAGATTCCACCTCCTCTTTTCCTCTCCCTCCTGCTGAGTTAATTGAGCGCAAACTACTTTTGCCCTCTGAATTCAGTTTGCAGCAACTAATATAAGCTAAGGGCAAAAGGAGAAAATGGGAGAGAGAAACTGGGACATTTTAAAAGCAGCTGAATAAATGGGATTAATCAGGACTCTCGCTGCTAAATTGGGACAGTTGGGAGATACGGAATTCCTTTTGGGTTCAGTGCTTTATTGCTGAACTGAGCAGAAAAATATTCTAATTCACACATGGAAACATTTACCATTTGAATCACTCCATCTTTTCAGCCATATGTGGTGACAATAAGACCAGCAGTATCAGGGAGGGAGATGATGAAGGAGGGTCAGGACGAGTGGAAGAGGAATCACTGATAGTGTATGGGTTAGGCAAGGAGCCAACAGTACGCTTGGTAACTCTTCTATAGAAACTTAATACTAAATAAAGTGCCCCGTTTATCTTAAGGTGTAAGTTTTTCCATAGATATGTAAACAGCATCACGCAAAACATTATCCATGGTAAATCTGAGAAAATTCATCCATAGATGCAAGTGTAGCATGGGTGGGTGGTTTACAGAAGACACTAGAGGTCCCTATCCCCACATTGCTATGATATCCTCATTTGTTAACCCCAAAAGGCTCTTCAAAACCTGTCAAATCTAGGGGTTGTCCAAACGGTGAAAAAACTCCTCATGGAATGCAAGGAGAATCCTACTCATCTTAAAGGTATCCCATGTGATTTCACCCTATTGTGAAGGAGGGGAGCAAAAACAAAAAGCCAGCTAAGAATACTTACCCATGTTTCAATTCATTTTTGACCTAGTCTAATTCATCTAGATTGGAGTGGGCAAAATGCAGCCCATGGGTTGATGTGGCCCAGGGCTAATTTTGTACCCCCAACCCTGTGTCAAAGTTTTGTGTGTGTGTGTTTTTGCTCCAAAATGTTCCCAATGCCCTTGAAATCTAGGGGATGTGAAGGGCATTTCTAACACATTTTGAGCCCTCCTTCTCTCTTCTCCTCCCGGATCAAAACATTGTTTTGCATTTTTCCCCAAAAAATATTTTGCTCTCAAATTTGCAAGAAAGCCCCCCATGGGGGGCCAATAAGGCCCAGATATGATGAGAATATCCCCATGTTCCCTAGAGGGTGTTTAGGAGCAAAAAAAAAAAATGATATAGATGTTTTGCTAGGAACAGGTACATTGGGGGGTGGGTGGCCCTCCAAGTTCTCTTGGTGGGGGGCAATGCATCCCCCTAGCCTTCCACTGTTGCCCACACTTTTTCTAGATTGAGAAACTGCAGAAGGATGATCCCTTTTTAAACAGATGGGACTCTGACACACTATACATTTGAAGTAATTTAAAAATATATCATGAGTGTGTAATAATATTTATTCTGACATGCGCTGGCAGCAGGGTTAATCGGAGAACCCCACCCCACTTTCTCACTACATTTAGGACATGAGAATGAAAATCCTGCCCTTTTTCAGCCAACAGTTTCCTACCCAAAATGGTGTTTTTCAAAGTAAAAATTAAAATAAAATCTAGCATGGCAAATATCACAGCACCAGAGTAAGCATTAAGAAACAGCATAACTTACAATCTGTAAGCATGAACATGATTTATATAGACTCCCTCCCCCATCCATCTTTCTTCACTTTTTGCTCTACATCTTTTCATTAGTTGGGACTACAAGTAGTATTGTGAGCTCCATGTCTGTACAACAAAAGCTTCTTTCTTAAGCCTTCTGTTTAAACTGACACAAAGACATTGGGAATCAGAAGAAGAGAAAAAAGAGACTGAAACTTGTCACTTGACACCACTTTGGCTTGTATATGGCAAGATGTGTATTTTCTTCACTTGGATGTACTAGAAAATTGGAAAGAGTTTGGAGCATTGTGAAGCTGTTTAAAGTATGCTGAAGACTTGGAACATTCTCTGACCTAATCATGACTGAAGAAAGAGTGAGGATGAAACAACTTGTGAGATACTCAGCAGACACAGGGTGAGAGTTGGAGACAAAAGTATTCATACATAGTGCTAGGCTGTTCCTGGAGATCAGCAAAATACCACACTGTGAATAGTCACTATTAGTTATAGGACAACAGTACTGGTTCTGATTCTGTTTGACTGCAGATTATTCAGATTGCTTTGGGGATATTCATTGTTATTCCAAAATCTGGTTTGTTCTCATAGCACTGCTGTTATGAGTGTTCTTGTGGCTGCACTCCCTAGAAATTGTAGAAACTTAGGCCTTGTCTACACTGCCCCCCCCCAAAAAAAAGTGGACTCGCCTCAAATCTAGCACTGACATTCCAGACAATGTATGGCTACTTCCAGGGAGGATTCACATTTTTTTTGCCCTTAACCTAACCTTGCTGTGAACTAAGCAAAGTTGGGGAAAACCTTGGGGTTTCTCAGAAACTCCAGAGTGATCTTGGGGTCTTTTGCTGTCTGGGCAGCTGGACTGGGTCTGATTCAGCCCGATCCAGTTGTCCACACACAAACACAGCACTATCTCCCTTTCCACATCAGAGTTGCTTTGTCGCCAATGAGGAGCTCTGTGGAAAGCCTGCCCAGTGCTTCTGCTGAGGTCAGAATGGGACACCTGTATGATCTATGAGGAGGGGGTAGAGTGACCCCCTCCTTGTTGATCACATGTCCAGGCACCCATTCTGGACTCAGCAGAAGTAACAGGGCATCAGACAGGCTTTCCACAGAACTCCTCACTGGTGAGGAAGTGGTGGCTCCAAAAACAAGGGATGGGCTAGTGGGGCCAATCTGGTGTCAACCCAGCAGGCCTATGTGGACAACAACGTCAGTCACACCAGATTCAGCCCAGTGCATGTGGCTGCCATCTTGGTTGGTCCGGAGCCAGTCTGGAGCATAATGTTCCAAGATTGGTCACAGATTTAAGCAGCTAGTGTAGATGACCCCTTATTTGGGCATACAAGACAGATCATAATGTGAACCCACAAGAGAATGGTGTCACAGGTAGCCCTGCCCTCCAATATCACATCCATTATGGTGGCCCCAATGAGATGATTTCAGCAGGAGTGGATTTTTTGATCCACTTAGGGACAAACAATCCCAAATTAACCCTATATTTTAACACCAATGAAGCCTGTGTCATGACAAGCACCCCTTCTCACTCTCATATCAGCTCTCTTATTTGGTCTGAAACCAATATATAGACCAGGGTTTCTTAAACTTTGTCCACTCGTGACCCCTTTTTGCCCAAGAATTTTTTACATGACCCTGGATATATAGGTATTTAAAATAGGTATACAAATCAAATTTACTGTTTAAGAAGCTTTGATATAGACTGATCAAACTGGCTCATTTCATTTTGTATTTGCTTTTGAATAAACACATATGGCATTTTTTAAAAAGTAACTTCATATCTTCAACTGTTTCAAACTTTATTTAAGGCTGTTCTTTGCATATTTCTCTTTCCTCTTTTTCTGCTCACTATTCTCAGTATTGTTGAGTAAATGCTGCCCTGCCATTTTATCTGATCATCCATGGACCCACCTTATTCAATCAATGGTTTCATGACACTGTGTTGGAATAATGAGAACAGTCTGAAGAAGCAGGGAAGAAAGCCAATGCAGTTCTAGGCTGCATCAACAGAACTACTGTGTCCACTTCAAGGGAAGAAACTGAACCATTCAGTTCTGCTTTGGTCTGACTTCACCTGGAGTACAGTTCTCAATACTACAGCTGAAGAAGGACATCAGCAAGATGGAATGTGTCCTGAGAAGGGTGACCAAGATGATAAAAAGACTAGGGAGATTAGCAGATGCAGCAAAAAGTACCTTAGCAGAATGCCAGGATTATGTTACTGTCCCATGAATGGGACCCAGGACATTTTCAGACACCGTTTTATTGTTGCTAGTGCGGGAAGAGCTCCCAGGAGAGGGACAGGGCTCTTGCACAGCAGGGGGTCATTTTTGGACACCACCGTCCCTCTCCCGAAAGCATCAGTGTCAGTTCCGTGAAGCTTCGGAAGCCGCAGAGCCATATTTTAATCACGGGCAACTTCAGTGATAAAAATATGGCTCTGCGGCTTCCAAAGCTTCACGGAACTGACACTGATGCTTTCGGGAGAGGGACGGCGGCGTCCGAAAACGACCCCCTGCCACACAAGAGCCCCGTCCCTCTCCCGGGAACTCTTCCCGCACTAGCAACAATAAAACGGTGTCTGAAAATGTCCCCAGTTTCAGACAATGTTATACTTGTCACGTTCTGCTCCTATGCTGCAACGGTTAGTAAGGAATTGTGGTCCTTTTGGTCCACATGGGGACCAATGATAGTGTAAGACACAGCTTTCCAAATATCAGAAGAGATTATGAGGCTCTGGGGAGTAAGCTGAAAGAAATTGATGCACAGGTTGTCATCTCATCTCTTCTGCCAGTTGAAGGGCATGGTCCAGGAAGGGAGAGAAAAATAGCCGATGGTGTCGCCAAGAATGATTTGGATTCTTGGATCATGGGCTGTGGTTCCATGAGGGGGACTTCAGCAAAGGGATGGGGTGCATCTCATGACAGTTGGCAGAAGCATTTTTGCAAACACTCTCAAGAATTTGATCAGGAGGTCTTAAACTGAGTCATGTGGGGAGGGAGACAGTATTCTGGAAGGCAAAAGGGCTGGAGAAACTATTCAAACTATCATAGAGGGAACAAGGCAAACAGTGCAAGGACCCAACAGTGGGAGGCAAAAATCTTGCACAGGCAGCAAGTAAAGGGAACACATGGTCTTAGATGTCTCTACACTAATGCGCAGAGCATGGGAAATAAGCAAGATGAACTTGAACTCCTAGCGCTACAAAGCAAATATAATAGACGTTACTGAAATCTGGTGGTATGAGTCTCATGATTGGAATGTAGGAATAGAGGGGTATAACCTTTATAAGAGAAACAGGCCAAACAGGAAAGGAGGAGGAATAGCATTATATATCAGAGATATTTACACCAGTGAAGAGATCCATGCCATCAATACTGGAAGCCAGGTGGAGAACATCTGGATAAAAATTAAAGGGGGGGGAAACAACAGGGATGTTATTGTGGGACTCTCCAACAGACCCCCAAGTCAGACGGAGGAATTGGATGATGCCTTTCTAGATTTCTAGACCACATGCGCAGAAAGGAGAGATGTAGTAGTGATGGGTGACTTCAACTATCCTGATATTTGCTGGAAACCTAACTCAGCCAAAACTTCAAGGTCTAGCAAATTCCTTGCTTGCCTGGAAGACAATTTCATGGCCCAAAAGGTGGAAGAGGCAACAAGGGGGTCAGCTATTTTAGATCTGATCCTAACCAACAGGGATGACCTGGTTAATGGGGTGCAAGTGGTGGGATCCTTGGGTGAGAGTGATCATGTTCTCCTGGAGTTTGTTATACAATGGAAAGGAGAAGCCAGACATAGTCAGACGCATTCTAGACTTTAGGAGAGCTGATTTCAATAAAGTCAGGGAAACACTGGGGGTGATCCCATGGTCAGGAATACTAAAAGAGAAGGGACCTCAAGATGGATGGGACTTTCTCAAAAGGGAGATACTGAAGGCACAGTTTCAAACAGTACCAACGAGGAAGAAAAATGGGAGGTGTCTCAAGAAAACAGGATGGATGACTAAAGAACTTTCAACAGAACTAAGTTTAAAGGGGGAAATCACCAAAGAAGAATTCAAACAGATAGCAAACACATGTAAGAGTAAAGTCAGAAAAGCTAAAGCGCAGAATGAGTTCAGGCTCGCTAGAGAGGTTAAGAACAATAAAAAGGGGTTTGGGGGGGTACGTCCGCAGCAAAAGGAAGGAGGAAATGATAGGGCCACTACGTGGAGCAGATGGCAAAATGCTAACAGGGGACAGAGAGAAGGCAGAATTCCTCAACACCTTCTTTGAGGATAAGGAAACAGAGGACAAAATAGGGGAAATCAAGCACAGAATAAGCAAAGAGGTAGTACAGGAATACCTTCTTAATCTAAATGAATTTAAATCTCCAGGTCCAGATGAACTACATCCAAGGGTATTAAAAGAGCTGGCAAATATAATCTCAGAGCCATTGGCAATAATCTTTAAGGACTCCTCGAGAACAAGAGATGTCCCAGCAGATGGGAGGAGGGCAAACGTTGTCCCCATCTTCAAAGGGGGGGGGAAGGATCCCAATAATTATCAACCAGTTAGTCTAACATCAATACCAGGGAAGATTCTAGAGTAGATCAATCAGAGAGTCTGTGAACATTTAGAAGGCAATGCCATAATCACAAAAAGTCAACATGGGTTTCAGAGAAACAAGTCATTCCAGACTAATCTGATCTCTTTTTTTGATAAAATTTCCAGCTTGGTGGATGAAGGAAACGCTGTGGATATTGCATACCTTGATTTCAGTAAGGCCTTTGACAAGGTTCCCCATGACATTCTTGCAAAAAAGCTTGTAAAATGTGGGCTAGACAAGTTAACTGTTAAATGGATTTGTAATTGGTTGACCGGCTGAACCCAAAAGGGTGCTCCTCAGTGGCTCCTCTTCGTTCTGTCCTGGGCCCAGTGCTATTCAACATCTTTATCAATGACTTGGATGATGAAATTAGGGGCATACTTATTAAATTTGCAGATGACACCAAATTAGGAGGAGTAGCTAATACCCTAGAAGACAGGATCAAAATTCAAAATGACCTGGACAGACTGGGGAGCTGGGCCAAAGCTAACAAAATGAAATTGAATACGGAGAAATGTAAGGTACTGCACTTAGGGCAGAAAAACAAAATGCATAGATACAGGATGGGGGAGACCTGGCTGAATGAGACAATGTGCAAAAGGGATCTAGGAGTCCTAGTAGACCACAAGTTGAACATGAGCCAACAGTGTGATGCGGCAGCTAAAAAGGCCAATGCAATTTTGCGCTGCATCAATAGAAGTGTAGTGTGTAGATCAAGGGAAATAATAGTGCCACTCTATTCTTCCTTGGTCAGACCTCACCTAGAATACTGTGTCCAGTTCTGTGCACCACAATTTAAAAAGGATATTGACAAATTGGAGCGTGTCCAGAGGAGGGCGACTAAAATGGTGAAAGGTCTGGAAATCATGCCTTATGAAGAAAGATTTAGGGAGCTGGGTATGTTTAGCCTGGAAAAAAGACAGTTAAGGTGTGATATGATAGACCTGTTTAAGTATTTGAAGGCATGTCACATTGAGGATGGAGCAAGCTTTTTTCTGCTGCTCCAGAGACTAGAACATGGAGCAATGGATGCAAGCTCCAGGAACAGAGATTCCACCTCAACATTAGGAGGAATTTTTTGACTGTAAGAGCTGTTCGGCAGTTGAACACACTCCCTCGGAGTGTGGTGGGGTCTCCTTACTTGGAGGTCTTTAAACAGAGGCTGGATGGCCATCTGTCAGGGATGCTTTGATCATGATTTTCTGCATGGGAGGTGGTTGGACTGGATGGCCCTTGTGGTCTCTTCTAACTCTACAATTCTATGATTCTATGATTCATTGATGGGGAGGTCCCTGTAATGAAAAGTGATGCCTTGCTAACCACTGGAGGAAAGGAGCACAGCACAACAAGGACAAGGATGTCTGAAACCAGGTCCTATTTGCGGGACAGAAACATTGTCCTGGCCTTCTGCTAAAGTACTTTTTGGACACGTGTGATAATCTCCCATAAATGAAGTCCTGTGAAGTAGAAGGAGGTCAGTCTATTTAGTCTAGGAGAAACATGATTGAGAGGTCATATGACCTCAGGGGACTTTAAATGTCTGAATGGATATTCAGGGTCTGAACCAGTGGATTCAAATATCAAGGAAAGCATTTTTGACAAAATATTAGGTAGAACTTTGTGATAGGAATAGCTGTTCAGCAGTAGAATAAACTATTGTGAAAAGGGGTATAAATAGTTGGGACAGCAAAGGAGAAAGAATACAATACTTTCAAGCATGACAGCTGGAAGATGAGAGGACTATTAATTAAATAGCATAAAATTTAGACTGGAAATAATTTTTGGACCGTTTTGTTTTTAGCTGAATGCTTTAATTTGAAGAAAAATGCAATTAGAGAATATTTGGTGCAAAGTTAATGATGCTGCAAGATTTGGTCTCATAGGCAAAACTTAATGACTTTGGTGAGATTCATGCACCAGTTTTATCCTTCAATCATCATGGCTCCATTCTATGAAATCCTGGGATTTTTAGTGAGGTAGTTAGACATTCTCGCTAGACTGCTGAAGTACTGCTATAATTCTGGGATACGGACCAAATCTCTGCCAGAACTCTATAACAGAGAACTCAAAAGCCAAACTACAAATCTTGGGATTCTAGAGGATGGAACCATGGAAGTTAAAGTGGCATCAAAGTGCTGTAACTGGTTAATGCGGATACACTTTCTCTTAAGTGATGGTGACACACAATTAAAGCCTGATTAATATTTGAGGATGATACATATCCAAAGAAAGTAGTGTTGTTCTGCCTGAGTTTTTTCTGCTTCTTCTAATTTTTCCATCTTTTCCAAGTTAGAGCTGGTATCTAATGGACATTTTATCAGCCTTCAATCCAGAGAAGATGAAATTACTGGCCGCATAAGATCCCAAGTAATTATAGTTCAATCGTGGATGCTGCAATTCTGATGGAGAATGTTACCCAAATAGCCAGTCACAGTGTGAAAGAGGTTTCGGAGAACATTCAGTTCTGTGCAAACTAGAAATGATGATTTTGCCAGTGGAAAGCTAAGAAATTTGATAAGGGAAAAACAACAACAACCACACAACTCTAGCTTGCTAGGGAATGTTATGGCTCTTCAGTTCATAATTGCATGATATTATTGCAGCACTACTCCAGCTCAAAAAACCCACCCACATAGATACCCAATATTTTGAGATTTTGACCCCAGATAGAGCTGCCCCTTGCTGGAAAGGGATGCTTTTTAAAAAGAAGTGTTGAAAATTGCTTATCACTTCTGAACAGAAATGGGGATACTTAATTTCATGAAAATTATTCAGAAGAATTGAGATAATATTTATGCTGGCAGATAATAATAATAATAATAATAATAATAATAATTTATATCCTGCCCCTGTACAAAATGCAATCAGGGCGGCTTACAACTAATATAATAAAAATTATTTCTATCCCATCCCTCTACAAAATGCAGATCTGCTCAAACTACTGTACACAAGTATCTGGATAGAGCTGCCATGTGTCACCATTGGCTGGGTGGAAGCCAAGCAGGGTGTGGATTAACTAGGCCATGAGGGTGAGCATGGAGCGACCCCACTGGCTACCACCAATGGGGGTGATTTTCCCCTCTGTTCCTGGCTATGAGGGCTATGGTGGCTGAGTGAAGCACCAGTTGGCGGCATGGCTAGATCCACTTGGACTTTTTCCTCCTTTCCTGGCTATGAGGGCTACTTTGTTAAAAGGGCAGAGCAGAAAGTATGCTAACAGCCAGGGAAGTGTCTGGGCTTTCTGCTTTTTACAGGGGCCTTGTGTAAGCAGAGCCACCAGAACCAGAGTCCTCCTGTGCTTCCCCCTTCTCTTCCCCCACATCAAATTTCTGACAGCGGTGGAGCAAGGGCTCTATGAAGAAAAACTCAGCAGGCGCTGGAAGTGTAATTGGCCCCCTTTCCCACATCCCTCATTCACTCTCTGTGTGTGTGTGTGTGTGTGTGTGTGTGTGTGTGTATTCCAAAAATCAGAAAAAAACCAAATCCAAAAAACCTCTGGTCCCAAGCACTTTGGATAAGGGAGACTGAATCTGTAATATAAAATAAAGTGCCCTTCCATATATAATATCTTCCTTTTCAA
Organism: Gambelia wislizenii; assembly: GCA_030847615.1. Taxonomy (NCBI): domain Eukaryota; kingdom Metazoa; phylum Chordata; class Lepidosauria; order Squamata; family Crotaphytidae; genus Gambelia; species Gambelia wislizenii. The sequence goes on from JAUMIR010000004.1 coordinate 26,560,533, forward strand.
TCTTGGAGGCTTGTAGCTGGACACAGCAGTTTTAATGGCTGGACCCATCAAATACTGAATGGTGGATATTGGGACTAGTAAATGCCCATTAGGTGGTGACATGGCCTAGAGAAGCTACTGAAGATCAGACCAGAGGGGTTCTGCTAGCCAAGAACATGTTGAATTTTACCTCCTGAAACGCAAACTATTGTTTGTATTGTCAGGATGCTGCCGAACAAGACTGTCATCTCCTGGGTCAGCCTCGAGCGACCAATGTCCTGAACCGCCTGCATGCAGGGTTGGGGCTGCGGCTTCCAGTGCATCTTTGCACCTGCCGGTTTCGTCCCTCGCCAGTCGCTACAGGGCTTTTTTGGAACTGGGTTTGTCCTTCGAGCCTGTGCAATGGATTTTTCTGGTGGAGCGCAGCGTGCACAGAACGGGCCTCACCCTTTAAACCAGAGATTCATCTGCCGTGGCCTTGCAAGCATGGACATGGCAGCGAGGTCCTCGGGCCGTAGGTTTGATTAGAGTTTCCTTCTCTTAAATGGTTGACCTTACAGGGTTGGACGAGCACCATCTGCCCGGGTTTGGGATTAGAGTTTTCCTTCTCCTAGGACGGTTGCCACAAGGCTAGAGAGCCCATCCTGCCCTTTGACGCTCTTTGTCAGACCCTTTGGTTTTGACCTGTCTGGTATGGGAGACCCTACCAGTGGCTATTGTGCCACCGCCAGCATAGCTCAAAACATCATTAGGGTACACAAGCCTCTCTCCCACGACAAGGGGGCGTCAATGGAGAGGTTTGTATTGTAGCAGCTTAGATATTTATTTATTTATTTTAAAATCCCGTAACATAAAAAGATAGTTTGTTATGAAAAAAATGAGACAGTTTTCTGGTGTGCCACCAGGAAGAAGCAAATATGATTGGCATTTTACCAGTCTAGCTTCACCCTGCCAGGGGAAAGGCATTTTTTGCCTTCCGTTCAGATTTTCACCTCTCACCTTCAGCTCAGCATATGAACAGATTGGCAAGTCAGAGAACTACCAGAGAAAAATGACCTCTCACTTAATTAAATCTCTCTCTCTCTCTCTCTCAAACATCTTTATTGTTTCATTAGGTGAAGTATCATGAAATCTTTAGTTTGTAGCCCTCAGCTCAACATATAAATTTCAGTGCTACTAAAAGAAACAGAGGGTTTTCTTTCCTCATTGTAAATGCTGCTCTTTTTTTTAAGCTAGCAGAAATTAATAGTGTCAGGAAGGTTTACTAGAAAATAAAATTAAAATATATTTCTATGAAGGTCAGCACATTTCAGATGTTTATAGCAGTTTCAATGAGGTCATGTTGACTTTGGATGAAATCCACTGCCTTAAGAGAATTTAAATCTAAGTATTCCAAATATATTTTATAATTGATGGTGGGGGGAGATTCCCCCACCACCTCCTGGCTATCCTACCAGCTGGCTTGCTCACCTATAATCCTCCATAGTCCTCTTATTGGATTTTTGCATTGTAATATATTTTAGCCAAGAGCCTCCGCTGATACTGAGGAATCTGTCTTCCTGTAAACTTGCAAATGCACCAGCAGCAGATTTAGGGTTCAAATACACTAAGGGCCAGTTCAGACAGATGGTGGCCTCCTGTACAATTGCGTCTGGAAACATATGGAACCTATGCCAGAACTGCAGCACATCCAGGATTGTAGTGGTACTTCCCAGAAGGTGACTCTCATGTGGCTGCTGGGTTTTGTGACATTGGAGAAGATCAAAGAAGGTATAATTCAACAAATTAGGAAAACAGCATGAGTTGCCTGCATGCAAAGATGCTAGTTTCTACGAAATGCCTCTATGTGACACCCCTTGCACCTAAAAGGCCAACAGGGCCTTATCCTTCTAAATATAATATGTTAGGAATGCCTGATGTCTGAACCCTCCCATTTATCTTCAAAATAGTCATGGTAGAGTCACTTTAACTTTCAAGCTGCAATCCGCCCTATATCCATTTGCCAGTGGTATGCCTTCCAACATATCCCAGCTGAAAAATGGGGTATGTGTGTGGCCAAGCAACAGCAGAGTGGGATCCAGAAAACAAATGTTACTAATGAGGAAGAACGCAGAGTCTTGGGAGAGGCTGCAGCAATTTGCTTTTGCCTCAGCCTACTGAGATGGGCAAGATTCTTCCCCTTCCCCTTCCTCTCCTCTCCCCCCTGCTAAGCACAAACTACTTTTCTACTTCAAGCTCAGTTTACAGCAGCTGAAGTAAGCTGGGGACAAAGGTGGAAAATGAGAGGAGGAGAGAGAGACTGGGACGTTTTAAAGCAGCTGAAAAGGTGGAATATCAGAGGATTAATTGGGATGGTCTCTGACAAATTAGGACAGTTGGAGGGTATGCAGTGGCAGCTGATGGCTTCCATGCCAGTGGTATGGCAAATCTATTCTGGGTTTTAGTCCGTAACTTAAAGCAGCTATTGAAGGTGCTTGGATTTAAAATTCAGAATAAAACTTAGAGTGGATTCACCAACCCATGGAAGCCACCAGCCACAACTACCATTTGCTCAGAAGTAAGCTGCACTAAATGAAATTCAGCAGTGCAATAGCCTTTTCTCCCCAAAGTGTATTTTGTGCTGTTGCCTCACTGGAATGCTCATGCAGACCTGCTAAATCCTGCTATATTATTTTATTACTTTAAACTTCCTTTCTTCTGCTATTATGTTTTATATTCATATTTTATGACATTGTTTAATATTGCTTTATATTATTTCGTTTATCTCAGGGAGAAGTCACCTCATGATTCGGTTCCAACATTAAAGGGCACTGTATATAATGCCTAAATAACATAAATTGTTTGTGTCCCCAGTGGCTATGGGCACAGGAGAAAAAGTATTATAGGAAACCCTCCCCCTCCTGTAAGAGAATAAGCTCTACCTGCTCCCACAAAAATTAATCTAGCCCAGGAGTGAAGCTACGGGGGGTCAAAATGATGGTGTAAGAAATCAGCCCTTCTAATTGAAATTTTCCTTCAGTTCCCAAATTTCTAGCATTGCAATAACCTAAAAGCATTTAGAAATGTAACTCAGGCATCCAAAGAAAAGCAGTAGGCAAAATAGCCAATGGAATGCAAACACATCAAATATAAGAAATCTAGGTGTGAGTGATTTCTAGATGGCTGACTCCCTCCTAGAAATTTAGGGACTGAAGGAAAAATTCATGGGAGGGCAGAATTCTTATGTGGAGATGCAATGCCCTATTTCACCCCTCCCATGCATTCCCCCTCTGATCCAGGCAAGTACCAACAATACCTCAAACAGTTGTTGTGTGATAAGGAAATGAATACTTTAGCAAGTAGAAATCCATTGTAAAGAAGTGGCAAAAGCAGAAAAGTAATTTGTGCTCTGAGGTGAAGATCCTCCCCAACCCTGTTAATCAGAGGCTAAGGCTTATCTACACCAGTCAGTAAGCAAGGGGATCTTGTGGTATCTTTGAGACCGAGAGAAACAAGTTGTAGCATAAGCTTTGTTAGAGTCAGGGCTTATCTGCACCAGCCAGGATATGCCGCCTCCCTGCCAGAACATCCTGGTTGTAGAGGTGCACCCATTCTGCCTCCATTAGCACCACAGAACGGGCTGGCGCCCACGCAGGAATGCTGGCCCATCCCTGCAGCTGCTGCCACTGCCATTTTCTCTGCTGACTGGAAGTCAGGAAGGGGCCCCACAACATGTGACTACAGGTCCCCTGCATGTGACCAGCTTGGTCACATGGTGCAGGACCCCTGCCTGGCTTCCAGGAGAGCCAGGGAGCTCGCAGTAGCAGCAAGAGCCGGCATGTTGGACAGGCTCCTGCAGATATGCAGGGCATGATCCGTGTTTTGGCTGCTAGTACTGGATTAAAGTGGGTATTTTGCTATAACAGTTTATAGGAGCCTATCTTGGTTCCCCCCTTTTTAGCCCCTTATCTCCCCTGGGGATGATGAGGATTGTCCGGAGGTGGGGAGAATGGGGCAAATGCCCTGTATCATTTGGACTGCAGGGCTCTGAGACAGGAGCAAGCTGGGGTATTTGGCCCATGTAGATAAGCCCTAACAGATCCCTATGGCAAACCCACGGGGAAGGGCAGCAAAGAATCTGTCAGACAAAATGAGACCAATTTATAGTATGATACTGAACTGGAGTGAACACACATCTTCCATGTTTATGGCCAGAAGCCCCTACCTCACCCCCCCCCACTGCTGATTGATTTGAAGAAGCTCCTAATTTAGGACCACATAGTTTACTCAATATGTTGCAGCTGAGCCAAAGAAGGCCCAGCATCCTCCTCTGCTTCCCCCACATCTCTGCATGTGGTGAACAGAGGTCTGTGGGTAAGGGATACCTAGGTATACAAACAAGGTAACAACACAGTTCTTTACAGGTCAATTCAAAATGAATACCTACTGAGCTCAATGGGGCCTATTCCTAGCTAAGTGAGTTCAGCATCGCAGCCTCAGCAATTGAAACAAACATGTAGGATCATAATTAAAATAGATAGTTCTTCATTTCAAACCTTCATTCTTCCCCACTATAAAATCATCTTTCAAGACTTTATTTGGAAGATTAATAACAAGATTCTATTTTTGTCTTCCTCGTATGATACATCTCCTGATGGCTAACTTATTTATTAGGTGTTTATTTTTGTTGAAAATAAAATAGTAACTTTAAAATTTATTTGATATAAAAGTTTCATCTCCATAGGGTCAAAAATGGACAAAAGGAAAGCTTGAAGAACTAATGGAATATTAAGTCTGAGGAGAAAAAGTCTATAAATATTGTAGCTTGACAGAAGATATTTTTATCATTAAAAACGTGTCCTCAGAGGAAAATGCAGCTCAGTATGTAGCAAAGCAAAGATATGCATGTCTGAATAGGTTGGCCATACATCTTGACGAACAAAAGCCAGGTAGAAATATATTAGGTACATAATGCCAAGTGTTCCACTAGACTGATGAACTTCTGACGAAGGAATTCTAAGGATAAAAGTCTGCAAAGACTACCAAGAAATGCAAGTAGCTGTTGGAAGTTTCATTAAAAAGTTGTAAAGAAACCCTCACAATGAGAAACAATAAAAGGCCAACATCCAGCTTCCAAATGGGAAATTACATGGATTCTGATCAAAAAGAGAGCAGGACTGTACACATGTTTAATTTTTTCTCTTCAGAAAATAAATGTGAACATCAAAATATGATATGAGGATTCATGATAGACAAAGGTATAACAGATAGTTCTTATAAAATAGACCCTCCCTAGCTCTTTCACCTCCAGTTCCACTAATTCAAGATCAGTTTTTCATTGTGCCATATATAGACCCTTTCTTGCTAACCATTAAAAAAAATGAAAATAGGGTTTTATGTAACAGAACAGACTAGGCTAATCTCAAATAAGTAATATGTGGATGCAGGCAATCATTGATAAAGGACACAAAAGCATGGCTGTTGAAAACACAGGAAAAAAAATCACAGGTATTAGCTATAACAAAGGATATGTGATAAGCTGTGTTTTAGCTTCTTTCATAAATCTCTCTTTCTGATTTTGTAAGAACTTCTTTCAGTTTGGGTGAAATGAAGCAAAACATAGCTAGCAGTGGGCATGAACTCAGAGAGGTTACAGGCAGGTTGAAAAGTTGTAGGAACTTTTCATGTGTTGATCGCAACTTTCATCTGAGCAATGAGTACTTTTTAAAGTGAATGACAGAGATAGGCTTAATAATCCGGTACAGGGACACCACAGGATCGAGACAGGGCTTCCTTTTCAGACAATATCATCCCTGTCCTGGTATGCTCCTGTGCTGCTTCTGTTCCATTCTGTTGTTGTTGTTGTTGATGATGATGATGATGATGATGGGCAAAAGCCATCAATAGATTGCCTGTTCTGTTTCTGGAACGGAAACATGGACAAGCGAAAAGGTGTCCCGGTCCTGTAGCGTGATCTGGGAGGTCCATGCCAAACACCTTCCGGGTATGATTGGGACATCCAGGTAAGTGACAGCCTTTTTTGTACCCTCCCCTGTTTCCTTGGATTTGTTTTAGTGTGTGTAGATGCTTGGTTTAAGTTTTTGATGTTTGATTGTCTTTTTATTTTTAAATTTCCCGCATGATGCTGGCCTCTCTGGAAGGTCCATACAGATCACTTGTGGTGGTGATCAGGACATCCAGGTAAGTGACAGCCTTTTTTGTACTCTCTCCTGTTTACTTTTTTAAAAAAAGTGTGTTTAGATACTTGGTTTAATTTTTTGATGTTTATTTTTGGTTTTATTTTTGTATTTCCCATGCAATGCTGGTCTCCCTGGAAGGTCTGCGCTGAACACTTCCAGTGCTTATTGGGAAATCTAGGTAAGTAACAGCCTTCTCCCCCTCTCCGGGTTACTTGTATTTTTTTTCTTTCCTTCTTGCTATCATTTTAAACCCTTTCTTTTACTTAAAAAAAAAAAAAAAATTCCCGCGCACTCGTTCTCTCATGAGAACGGCCTGGGATTTCAAATAAGGAAGTGAATGGGGCTCTCTGTGAGAGCTCCATTCACACCTGGGCTGCTGAGGGGAGAGGGAGGACTTTTAATACCACAAAAAGGTAGGTGCATGAAAAAAATAGTTACAGGGACGGGAGCAGGGCGGTATTTAGAAGGCGAGATGGGGATTCTATATTTGGTCCCCATCTGATAATCTCCAATCTGGGTGCTGCTTTCAAGAAGTTTGGAGCTATGCTAGAGAAGACAGGGAGAATAAGCTAAATAATTTCTCCAGTGTCTGGCCTATATAAAGTGGGCACCGGTTTTTCCCAGCTTACACAGTGGGCCTTTGGTATCTGTCAGGGTTTGGTTCCAGGACTCCCTGTGGATACCAAAATCCATGGATGCTCAAGTCCCATTATATAACATGGCATAGTAAAATGGTGTCTCTTATATAAAATGGGAAACAGCAAGAGTGTTTTTTTATGTTTTTAAAAAATATTTTTACACTGCAGATGGTTGAATCCATGGATAAAGAATCCATGGATACTGAGGGCTGACTGTACTGGCCACCGTTACTATAGTCTGGCTAGCCTTATCTAACTACCTTCCATTTTGAAATGTGATATCCCAATTCACATGGCCTTCATTTATCACTTCCCCTAGATCTCAGGCCTCACACCGGGAGGCATGGAGACGCACTATCCACAATGCTGCAGCCTTGTTTGAGAACTCACGCCGAACAAGTCTTGAAGAGAAACGACAACGCAGAGAGAATCACAACCCGGAAACATCACCCAAGGAGACCTTCTGCTGTGCCTTCTGCAACCGGACTTGTTTATCTCGGATTGGCCTTTTTAGTCATCAGTGCGCTTGCAGAAAACGCAGAATGAGTCCTTCCTGAATCTTCATTTGCGAAGAAAAGCCAGAGAGAGAGAGAGAGAGATCTGTTTCCACTGCTTATATACTTACCAGTATTTGACAGTAATGCAGATCACTAGATTTAATTGTGTCTCACAGCTCTGTTCCTCTTCTAGAGTTTAAAGGTTTATTTGTCTGCTTGCTTGATTGATTATGAAGGGGAAATTTTCTTTCTAGGGAGGCTAAGCCTCTTTCCGCCTTTCACCAAGAGACAAACAGAAATAAAGCAAACTTGGATGCTTTTTTCAAGGATTGCACTCCAGTTTTCCCCACAAGATTCCACAATATATAGGGCTCATCTAGGTGGCCAATTTACTGTCTTGCCTCCGTCTTAGAGCCCTGCAGTCCAAATGACACAGGGCTTTTGTCCTGTTTTGCCCCTCAGACAGTCCTCATCACCCCCAGGGCAAAGACAGGTTAAAGCCTGTTAAACCATTTTATTAAAATTCCTGGGGGAAAACCACCTCATCTAGGGAAATTATCAGATGGGGACAAAAATAGCATGACTGAAACCTAAGATATTTTTTTCTAATATTAAATCCAAAGTTTCTAATAAAAATGTGTGGGTGGATTTTTATTTTGTCTGAGATTTTAAAACTTTTCAACAATTATTCTTGCATCCAAATGGGGAATTGACATATAGAATGAATTTACGTTCATAGTTACGAGACAAGTATTACCTGTAATTGTCATACCCTCAATTTGTTTTATAAAATGTATAGTATCCTTTATATAAGATGAGGATTTTGTTACTAGAGGTAAAAGCCCTAAATATAAGTAGTACAAAGACACTCCTTGGTGTATTTGCTTTGCAAAGTATTGCCAAGCACTTCTTTCTGTGCAGAATGGGAATAAACATCCTTGTTTGTTTCTCGAACTCTGTGTGTTTCTTGGCTATAGGGTGCACCAGGCACAAACTCATCTCATTTGGGAGACAACACCATCTTTGTCAGGTCTTTGCCTTGGTTGTGATTCTCTCTCTCTGGCTTTTCTTCGCAAACGAAGATTCAGGAAGGACTCATCCCGCGCTTTCTGCAAGCGCGCTGATGCCATATGGAGCAAGCAGTGCTCTCCTTAAAAAAGGCTGCTTGGTCGTTCAGGATGCTGCCGAACAAGACTGTCATCTCCTGGGTCAGCCTCGAGCGACCAACGTCCTGAACCACCTGCATGCAGGGTTGGGGCTGCGGCTTCCAGTGCATCTTTACACCTGCCGGTTTCGTCCCTCGCCTGTCGCTACAGAGCTTTTTTGGAACTGGATTTGTCCTTCGAGCCTGTGCAATGGATTTTTCTGGTGGAGCACAGCGTGCACAGAACTGGCCTCACCCTTTAAACCAGAGATTCATCTGCCGTGGCCTTGCAAGCATGGACGTGGCAGCGAGGTCCTCGGGCCATAGGTTTGATTAGAGTTTCCTTCTCTTAGATGGTTGACCTTACAGGGTTGGACAATCACCATCTGTCCGGGTTTGGGATTAGAGTTTTCCTTCTCCTAGGACGGTTGCCACAAGGCTGGAGAGACCATCCTGCCCTTTGATGCCCTTTGTCAGACCCTTTGGTTTTGACCTGTCTGGTATGGGAGACCCTACCAGTGGCTATTATGCCAACGCCAGCATAGCTCAAAACATCATTAGGGTACGCAAGCCTCTCTCCCACGACAAGGGGGCGTCAATGGAGAGGGGTTGTGATTAACAACAGAGAAACCATGATTTTGCTCTTTTATTCTTCACTTTCCTGCCTTTCCCCAGGGTGGGAGCTGAGGCAGTGGCTTAGATGTACACACTCATAGGGTTGTAGGCATAAGATGAATTGTGGTCCATCTCATCTAATATCCTTATAGCAAAATCAAGTAACAAACCTGAAGTATCCCCAGCAAATGCGGCTTTAGTTGTTCATTGTTACCTGGAAACTTTCATGGAAGGGAGGGATTACACAGTCTCTTTAGACAGATTTGCTGTTAGTGGGGACTATGGCTTTGCATCATATCTCTCTCTGGCTTTTCTTCGCAAACGAAGATTCAGGAAGGACTCATCCCGCGCCTTCTGGAAGCGCGCTGATGACTAAAAAGGCCAATCCGAGATAAACAAGTCCGGTTGCAAAAAGTGCAGCAGAAGGTCTCCTTGGGTGATGTTTTTGGGTTGTGATTCTTTCTGCGTTGTCGTTTCTCTTCAAGACTTGTTCGTCGTGAGTTCTCAAATAAGGCTGCAGCATTGTGGATAGTGCGTCTCCATGCCTCCCGATGTGAGGCCAGGGCGGACCACCGTTGGTGATCAATCTGGCCAAGCCTGAGATGTTGTTTCAGGGAGTCCTTGTATCGCTTTTTTGGAGCGCCCCTCCCACGCTGACCTGTGGCGAGTTCACTGTAGAGTAGTATTTTTGGGAGGCGATGGTCCTCCATCCTAGAAACGTGCCCTGCCCAGCGCAGCTGTGTTCTCAATATCATGGCCTCAATGCTGGTGATCCCTGCTTGTTCAAGGACAGCAACATTCGTCACATAGTCAGTCCAGTGTATATTTAGGATTGTGCGTAGACAGCGCTGATGAAAGCGCTCGAGGAGTCGTAGGTGGTGGCGATAGGTAACCCATGTTTCAGATCCATAAAGGAGGATAGACAGTACGATGGCTCTATACACACTGATTTTTGTGCTTTGCCTCAGGTGTTTATTGCTCCAGACTCTTTTGTGAAGTCTTCCAAATGCACTGTATGCCTTTGGTAATCTGTGATCGATCTCTTTGTCAATCTTGGCATCTGAGGAGATGATGCTTCCCAGGTAGGTGAACTGCTGAACGGACTTGAGCACTGATTTGCCGACGGCAATGTGGGGATGGTGGTGTTCGTCCTGTGGTGCAGGCTGGTAAAGAACTTCTGTTTTCTTGCACCCCATGCCAACTATAATTCATCATCTAATAGTGTGTAATACTTAAGAGTGTTGAACTGGGATTCAGGAAATCCTAGTTATATTCCCTGCAAGTAAATGTAATTAATCAATAAATAATAGATAAATGTTACTAATAAATATATGTATAAATAAATTATGTGTAGTGGCTAACAACACTTTAGTAAACCTCCTGGCTTTCCTGCCTGGCGCTGTAAACAGGGCTGTTGAGTAGGGAAATATTCATGAAAATATATGAATAATAGATGAAAATGGGTTTCCTGGGTGTTGGAAAACCCTGAAAAGGAAAATCCTGGACAGCTGAGGATTGTCACAGTTTGGGACTTGTTCTGCATTAATATTGTGCATTTCCTGATCAAGGTTCAACTCAGAGCTACAGCCTATCCCATTGGGGGTGGAGGACCTACTAGAATGGTCCACCCTCGAAGGCTAATGGAACCAAATGGATTCCATAAAGCCTTAGAGGATTCATTGGTTGTTAATGCCAGTGATTCTGTTGAAGCCTTGGTTAATACTTGGAACACCAACCTTACCAAGGCTATTGACACGATCGCTCCCAAGTGTCCTTTCCAACCCGCTTCTAATCACCATCCATGGTATACTGAAGAACTTAGGAAGATGAAGTGGGTTGGACAACGACTAGCTTCTGGCGAAAAATTCAGCTCTTGTCTGACAGGACTCTTCAGAGGAAATTTCGTCATTCCTATAGAGAGGCAATATGTGCAGCAAGGAAATCCTTCTCTTCTGCACGTATTGCATCTGCAGAGTCTCACCTGGCAGAGCTGTTTAGGGTGGTGGGGGAACTGACACAGGTTCCACCTGTGCAGAACTCATTACTTAACCCGACAATGGCCTGCAGACACATTTAACAACTTCTGTGCAGATAAAATCTCTCAGATAAGAGCTGACTTGGACACCGGGGTTGTAGCAGATTGGATTGACGAGGTGTCCAGTAACACCGTTGATGAGGTTATACTAGATCAGTTTCAATCTGTAAGTACTGATGACGTGGACAAGCTCCTTGGTAGAGTGAGGAAGACTACTTGCCCTCTTGCCCTTCATGGCTGGCTGTCCAGGGGGGTAATGCCTTGAGGTTCTTCCTTAGGGACATCTTCAATGCATCCCTTAGGGAAGGTCATGTTCCATCTTGCTTGAAGGAAGCGGCGGTAAGACCACTCCTAAAAAGACCTTCCCTTGACCCTCTGGATATGAAGAACTATAGGCCAATCTCCTTATTACCTTTTTTGAACAAGGTGATCAAGAGGGCGGTTGCTCTCCAACGCCAAGCTGTCTTGGAAGAAACCAATAATCTAGATCCATTTCAAACGGGCTTTAGGGCAGGATTCGGAGTGAGACTGCCATGGTTGCCTTGGCTGATGACCTTTGCCTGAGCATCGACAGGGGTAATGTGACCCTGTTGGTGCTACTGGATCTCTCAGCGGCTTTTGACACAATAGATCATGACATCCTCTTGGATCACCTGAGAAGGCTAGGAATTGGAGGCACTGTGCTGCAGTGATTCTGTTCCTTCCTTTCAGGCAGATTCCAGAGGGTGATGCTCAGAGACAGTTGCTCTTCAAGGAAGGAGCTTAATTGTGGCATTCCACAAGGTGCCATCCTGTTCCCGATGCTATTCAATATATACATGAAACCGCTGGGAGAGATCATCCAGAGGCATGGGGTTGGGTGTTATCAGTACACTGATGACAGCCAGATATATTTCTCCATGCCTCAGTCTTCAGCTCTGACTTCAGATGGTATCTCTTCTCTCTTCTCTTAATGTTTGTCTTAGGGCAGTAATGGACTGGATGAGGGAAAACAAATTGAAGCTGAATCCAGATAAAACAGAGGTACTCACAGTAGCAGCCCCAAACACAGGCATTGGGATAAAATCTCCAGTCCTGGATGGGGTCACACTATGGACTATGTTTGCAGTCTGGGGGTGCTCCAGGACCCGTCACTCCAGATGATGTATCAGGTAAATGCGACGGTCAGGAGTTCCTGTTATCAGCTTTGGCTGATAGGCCAGCTGCGCCCTTTTCTGAAAGTCAGGGATATTGAGACCGTGGTACATGCTCTGGTAACCTCCCATCTTGATTTCTGTAATGCACTCTACATAGGGCTACCCTCATGCTTCGTCTGGAAACTTCAACTAGTACAGAATATGGCAGCCAGACTGGTCTTGGGTACATCTAGAATAGACCATATAACACCTATCTTAAGATCACTCCACTGGCTGCCCATTAGTTTCTGGGCCCAGTACAAGGTGTTGATTATCACCTTTAAAGCCCTAAATGGCTTGGGTCCAACCTATCTTTGGGACCGCCTCCTTCCATATAATCCTCCCCATGCACCCAGGTCCTCTGGGAGGAGTTTGTTACAACCTTTCAAAACTAGGCTTTTTCCGACCTTCCGGAGAGCCTTTTTGGTTATTGCTCCCAGATTATGGAATGGCCTGCCAGATGAGATCCATCATATTACCACCCTAAATAGCTTTTTAAAAGCTCTTAAGATGGATCTCTTCTGGCAGGCCTTTCCTGAATAGATACCCGGCCATCAAATAAAGGATATCTACCTTGCCCCTATCTCACCACGGCCACTGTCCATTGTTTATTTATTTTTATTTTTATTTTTGCATTTTTAAAGTATGTTTTAATTCTTAAATTATTTAATTGTATTTTAATGGGGGTGGGATTGGGGGTCTGGATGTATATTTTAATTGTTGTAAGCCGCCCCAATTGCGTTTTGTAGAGGGGCGGGATATAAATAAATAATTATTGTTGTCGTTGTGTACAAAAAGTGGCATTTTCTGCACAAACAAAAATGGCATTTTCTGCACAAAAGGATATGTTGCCTGTGCAAAAAAATTGTGATTTTCTATGAATAAAATAACTTTACATTATAACAACATAATATAAGAAACCAAGAGATTCCACTGTCCAGAACAGATCCTCTATCATGCCTGTGTAGTGTGAATCTACACTCACATGGTTGTTCTCCAGCACTCTTCTTGTCATGCCCTGTGAGTCTGATGAGGGTATGGAACCAGAGGAGGAGGAGGACATGGCAGGGAACAGCCCTATTGAAACTGGCACAGATTTATCTACACCTGTGCCAACAGTTAGCCCTGCGAACCTAGAGGCCCAAGCAGAAGAAAATCCTGGTCCTAGTGGGTCCCAGCAGAGAGCCCTGCCAATTCAGACAAGGATGAGGAAGAGGAGATGGACTTACCTCCACCATCATTCAGCCAGCAACAATCCCAAAAGGAAACTCGAAGAACATCGCTAAGGCTTTATCAGAAACACCTGCTCATCCAGGAGCCCCTGGCAAAGCCTTGATTACTATATATAAACTTTGGGGAGCTATGGAGGCTTTGTCAGAGATCAACTAATCTTCTTAGAGAAAGCTTCATGTCTGATATCTCTGACTCTGTGTTCCTGTTACCTTGATTCCTGTTGTCTTGATTCCTGTTGCCTTGATTCATGTTTAGACCTTGGACTCTTCCTGACTATGCTGCTGCCTGATCCTATTGACCCAGGGACTTGTTTGGACCCATGCTGTATTCTGTAAGCCCCAACTCTTCGGATTGTTTTGCTGGACTAATCTTTGCAAGACTGTGTTTCTATTCCTTTGTGCTAATTACCAGTTGGCCACCTTCCCAGATTCTTGCTGTTTGTATATACTTTGTCGGCAACTAGCTGCTTTCTCGGACACTTCTGCTGAATACCAACATTGTGCAACTGAGTGATCATCTGCCAATGTACCTGCTTATTGTCCCATTGTACAATGGGAAATGCACAATGAAAACTCCAGTAAACAAAGTGGTATATTGAAAGCTTCAACAAACACAGTGGGCCCTTGATATCTGCTGGGGTTTGCTTCCAGGACCCTTTATGGATACCAACATCCATCGATGCTCAAGTCTCATTATATACAATGGCATATTAAAATGGCATCCTTTATACAAAATGTCAAAATCAAGTTTTGGAATTTTATATATATGGTTGGTTGAATCCATGGATTCAGAATCCATGGATACAAAGGATGGACTTTAGTTGCACACCTTCCAAAAAAGAACAACTGCATGGCTAGAGTTTTTTGGTTAGTCCCAGCTAAAGTAGACTTGAACTCTATTATTGATTCAAATGTTGAATATACAGAGAACTTGATCAAACCACCCTTCCCAAAAGTTCTTTTGCTGGCATAATTTGTGCAATTTTTAGGCCAGCACAAGAAGGGCCCATACCTCATTGACTTTGTATCCCTGCAAAAGGCAGCCCCAGCAATGAACGAGGAGCGAACGGAGCTCCGTTCACTTCCTCATCTGAAATCCCACAGATTCTCATGAGAATACCTAGCATGGAATATTAAAAAAACAAAACAAAAACAACATTCAAAAAGTTACAGAAAGCACACTTAAAAACTTACAAGTAAACCAGGGAGGGTAATAAAAAGAGTGTCACCTATCTGGATGTCAGGATCTCACCTGGAAGTGTTCTGGCCAGACCTGCCATTGACGCTGCATTCACGTGAGTACAATGTCATGCGGATTCAAATGCCAGCAATGCCAGCAAAAAAAAAGCACCATGGAGGATCAATTGATGGCTTGGGCTGTCAATAAAAAAGAACTGGTTTTTAGCAGTACATGATCATGAAAGGACAATGACATCTGGTACATGTGCCCTTTCGCAATCATTAGGTGTCTTTATGATGCCATATAGGATTTAGGCCCATGTGAAATAGTTACATTTTTGGGACTCTGCTTATATAGGCACAAACTGAATATGCCCATTGCACTATAGCACCCCTCCCCCCCAAAAAAAAGTATAAAGGAACTTGTGAGGGAACATGAGGCATACTCATATGCCACCAACAGGATTCTGGCGCTAGTGCAACAATCTGGCCCTCAAGCTCACTTACTCAGAAATAGGTTCTCCTAATTTTGTCAAGCCTGGTTTCTGCATATGTATACACAGAACTGCAGGCAAGCAGTTCCTGGCTGATTGAAATTGGTAGGATCAGGAAGGCGTGATATTGTTTTCACTGTTATTTAGCCCATATTCAGCCCATTATGTGTGGTTGTGAAAGCTTGATAGTGAAGAAAGCTGATAGGAAGAAAATCAACTCATTTGAGAGGTGGTGTTGGAAAAGACTTCTGTGGATACCATCAGAAAGACAGATAAATGGGTCCTACAGCAAATCAGGCCTGAACTCCCCATAGAAGCCAAGATGACTAAACCCAGGCTGTTGTACTTTGGCCACATCATGAGAAGACATGATTCACTAGAAAAGACAATAATGTTTGGTAAGGTGGAGGGAAGTAGAAAAAGAGGAAGATTGCTTTCTAGACAAATAGACTGTATTGGGGAAGGCATGGCCTTGAGTCTGCCAGATCTGAGCAGAGCAGTTGATGATAGAGTGACTTGGAGTTCTCTCATTCATATGGTCACCATAAATCAAAGTTGACTTGAGGGCAGTTAACAACAACAAAGAACAAAATCAGCCCATTTCTAAGTGGGAATGCCACACCAATTAAATTCCATTTCTTTATAAAAGTATAAAAGTTTGAAAGGAGATGGATTGCAAGCAGAAAACAAACAGATACTTATGTGCACAAACACATGCCCATATATGCACACACACACACACACACACACAATTTCCTATTTCTTTTTCAGAACATGATGCCACCACTGTAGTGGGGTTTTCTACATCAGCAAATGCCTATCAGGTTCCATGTTCTTAGTAGATCCTGAAGATCACCTGGGATTTTGTCTTCCCATAAATTCAGCAGCTGACACCTACCGTATTTCCTTTGCCCTTTTCTGGCTAGTATTTGAAAATCTGCCATTCTCATTCTGTTTACATTTCCCAGTATCCCAGTGGCATTCCACAGCAAGTTGTTCACTGTTTTCTTTCTTCTTGATTTATTTCTTTTCTCAAACTGCTCATCAAAATCTTGACAATTACAGACAATATTAGATCTATGAGTGTGCTTTATGCATTATTGTTGTGATGATGACAACAATGTACATATGATTACTTGTAGGTGTTATATGCCTGGGAAGAGTGCCAGACTGGAATTTGTGAGATGTTGAGCCACAAAACTCACTGGGTGACATGAACAAGCTATTCTCTCTCAGCCTTTTCTGCCTCACAGATTTGCTGTGAGAATAGAGAGGAACTGAAATCATGTAAACTGCCTTGAGCTTGTTGAAGGAAAGGAAGGATACAAGTGTAACAATAATAAGAAAGTAAGCAAGTACTGTATCAGGTAAATCTGAGGTAAATTATTGGGTCAGGCCAATTCAGATAGAAAAACAGATTAATTACAAGCATGATCCAAAAGCAGATTTGAGAGCATAGCAGAAGTCACAGACAATGAAAGTAGACAACAAACCAGAACTTATTTAGGAACAAAATTAACTTGATACAAGGAGTCAGAAGCAGTCAAAGTTCATTAGGGAGGCTGGATACACAGAGGTAGGACCAGTAATGTTCTGGAAGGGGAAAAACTAGGACTGAAGGTTTAAGTGACCTGACGCTTCAGAGACACACTTGAAACCACCTGCAAGCTTTCAGTCCAACTCTCAAGGCTTCGGTCTCTTGGTACCCTTGCCCTCAAAGAGTCCTTGGTTTGTTAGACGCTCACTTATTCCTGAACAATCTGGTATTTCTGGTTCCTTAGGCATATGCTTCACTCGCAACAGGTTGCTTGCACCTTTATGTACTGGCGCCAATTCCTTTTCAATTGGGGTGGCTGCTCTCTAACTCCTTTGGCAAAACAGGTTGCTTATGGACCCTTATTGGTTTAAGGTCAAAATTTTCACTACCTCTTTCAAAGGCAATATCTTTTGCTGAAATTGTTATCAAGTTAATAAATAACATTAAATCTCTCTGCTGGATTTAATAATAGAGCTTTCATTTCTTAAAAACAATTAGTAAATACCATGAAACATGTTTGCTAGAATATCTAGCCATCATATTATTTTAAGAATTTTATAACTGAATTCCTTGACGTGAAAAAAAAATACCTTATTTAGATGCCAAAATGTCTTCATATGCTTGAGGAGATGAAATTACAGTCAAAATTTGAGAGCAGCCATTTTGAAATATGGTATCAAACAATCTGTTCCAGACTACTCTGATCTCTTCCAAGCTCTTCTGGTTCTCCTACACATATACTGGGTGGTTTATTGGGTTACCTAAATCAAAAAAGAGTTTTTAATGGAACTTTTTTGTTTTATAGGACTGTCAAACATCCTTTTCAATCCTGATACTCAAAACTTTTTTTAAAAAAACCTCACAACCTACATGAACAGAAGAATACTATAAGCAATACTTTTAAATGTCAGAAGCTCTGCTCTACCATGGTTACTGTTCTGCTGATCTTGTTTAAATCATCTCTACCATGATACAGCTACTGCTGTTTGGAGGTCCCTCCCCCCCCCAAAAAAATCCATTTTTAGTTTAAGAGTCACTATCTTAAAATGGACTTTTTGGGATAGGGAAGTTAGATACCACTTTTGCATCATCCGTATTTTACCAAAATTAGGCAGAATTCAGTATCATACATACGGATGTGTAACCTGGAGTTATGCATCTATAATGGACCTGTATTCATGCTTCCAATATAGTCAACATCATGGCACTATTTCCATGATCATAATTGCCCTCCTCAACCTACTTTACTGGGCATCAGGCACACCATTCCCCTGGCAATCTGGGCATGGGTGGATGATGTTTTCACTGTCCTCCCATCAGTGAGCAAGGGCGCAACAGTCAGAAACAGGACTCCTGTCACACGTCCCTGTTGCAGCCTTGCTCACTGGTGAAGGGTGGTGGTGGTATCATTCACTCATATCCAGATCACCAGCAGAACAAACCTCCTTCTCTCAGTATGGCTGGTGCCCAGTAATGTAGGTGTGACAACAGTAGTTAGCTATGGTTTGTCTACATGGGCAATATAACCTATTCCCCCCCCAAAAAAAATCTTAGAGCCGTGCAGTCCTGACAATGCAGGGCATTTTCCCCAGGCAGTCCTTACCACCACCAGGGCAGATAAGGGGCTCAGATGGGGGGGAGGGGAGACAAATTTCTTGTCAGAACATAATGCATCTTTTCTATCCATTGCTCTTTCTTTCACTCCAGCAAAGATTGCGTGTGTGTGTGTGTGTTATAAAGAAATACATGTGCTTTGTTTTGTTTTGTTTTGTTTTTGCTTTGGATAGCTCCACTTTTTATTTGTTTGTTTTGAAATAAATAAATATAGGGTTTTTTTTAAAAAAATGTTGGGGGGAAAAGCCTGCAAAGATAGAACAGACCCCCTTCAAATAGACAAGATCAGTTATGCAGGGCACAGTTGCTTGGATGTTATTTTTCATCACTTAATTGGAGACAGTTATGCTTCAGTGTTAAGATGTGTTGTTTATATTGACAGTGAAAATACTGATGGCACAACAAAAGTGTATGACAAAGTGCATTATGTCCCAATTAGCTAGGCTTACCCTGATACTATTAGGAGGAAAACAAAAGGCAGAGGTAGACATAAATGTTACATTTTCTTTGGCAAGGCTGTTGTAAAGATGCCTTTTTCACCCTCTGAAGCTGTTATTTAGACATAGGAATGCCTGTAATGAGGCCTCACAGGGATTGCTTTCTTCATAAGCCTGATTATCATGTTTCCGTAGGCCATGGATGTCTTAGTGGCTTCCTTCCTCACAACCACCTTTTCCAATAGGAGATCTAGTTATTACAGTATTCTATAGTGGAAGATAGAGGGCAGAGCATCTAATTCACAGACTTTTTACTTGCCCATTCATTACTCATGAAACTGCAATTTGTAGGTCCTTTCCTGTCCATCTTTAACAACTGACTGAGCATACTGGGCAAAGGAAGAGCACCATTACTGATGTTCTGAGCAATGAACAAGCAAGTTAGGAGGTGGTCTTAATTTAGAAAGACAACTGAAAAGCACTTAAGACATTGTGAAGTCGAAGGCTTTCACGGCCGGCATCCATAGATTTTCCTTGGTTTTTTTCCTCGGGCTGTGAGGCCGTGTTCTGGAACAGTTTCTTTCTGACGTTTCACCTGCATCTGTGGCTGGCATCTTCAGAGAATGGTTGGGTAGGTGTGTGTGTGTGTGTGTGTGTGTAGTTTATATGCTGTGAACCCCTGTGGAGTATATGTAAATTTGTGTAATTGAATGGTTAGTTTCTGGGTATAGAAATTCAAGGCTCGTTAGTGTTTCTTTGGCTATTGGTTGGTTGATGGGTCATTATCTGCTGGGAGTCCCCCTGTCCCTGGGTGGAATTCCTTTGTAAGTGTTGAGTTTTGATTCTATTGTATTTCAAAATTGGGAGCCAGATTTTGTTTAATTTTAAGGTTTCTTCTTTCCTGTTGAAGTTGTCCAGGTGTCTGTGGATTTCAATAGCTTCTCTGTGCATTCTGACATGCATATTGGCATGTAAATTTTTGCTTACCATAATTCCTGCACACAAGAATGAAGAATTTCAAACATTTCTATCCTGCTGGGTACCATTATGTTTTTTGTGCATTTTCGACAATTTTTCACATTTCAAAACTTCCTTCTGAAATATTTGCTTGTATGAAAGTCCTTGTTTCTTAAGCAAAGATTAACATTTTTGCATAGATTTATTTTATTTTTGGTGTCAGACCCAATATATTGAAACATGTTTTCTGATCAAGGAGGAGAACATTCGGGGAAATTCTTCACAACTCCACTGCTATCATATACGTCGCCCCAGTTTCCTGAAAGAGGCTAATTTTCTCCCCATCAGTAATTCAATGCTGCTTCATGTCTAACACAGCAGCAAATCTGATCTTGCCACTGTGACAGAGAAGCCAACTGTGTCTCTATGGGCATATGCAAATGTATGTTTATATATTTGCAAATATATGCTTATCACATTCATGCTTCTAGGTGGATGGCTGAGCTTATTTAAAGCTAATCTAATATGCAAAGAAGCCCTGAATCTTCAAAGACACCTATTTGCAGTGCTGAAAAAGAACCAAGCTGTTCTCTCCACTTCACTGCCTCTGTGTATTTCTATCCTTGGTTCACAATCTAAAAATAATGATGCAACCATTGCAAATAGACACCCTGCTATGGGAGAGGACTAATTGATTTATTAGATCAACCAGATTAACTTTTTAATTACAACGTAGATTGTTACTTACACAAGAGAATTGACTGGGGGGAGGATAAGAGGAAGAGGAGGAGGAGGATTGGAGGTGGCGGCAGTTGTGGCGGCAGTGGCAGGAAAGAAAAAAAATGGTTTGATTTGCTATGAGAAAAACGTTTGGTTTTTGACTGCAAAGATTTACCTGCTGAGTGGAAATGATCTCTAGTGGCACAGAATTTCCAGGGAGTGCAGAACAGTGTGTGCAGTCGATGGCTCCCCTGCTGTTCTTTGGGAGCCGTCAGTCATTGCTGCTCACTCTTGGTCTTGTTTTATCCCCTGATGTTTTTTATTAGTAGGGAACTTTTCCTCCTATTTCCTCTTAAGTGGCTTTAAATTATATTCCTGGACTGCTGTGTAGGTGAGAATGTTCAGTTAGCCCACAGGGGGCTTGTGTAATCCCCTGGGAAGTAAGCAAGGTCAGGACAGCATGCATTACGGCTGTTCCCTATAGGGAGCTCTGAAAATCCAATGTTTCTAAGCCCTCCCACTGGGAGTGAAAGTAGAACCATTTTTCCTTCATTTTTTCCCCTTGCCATCTTTATATGCATAACAGACCAGTATGCCCCCACTTTTTTTTTATCATGTTGCAACTGCAATATCTGGGTTCCATGTCCTGATTGTTATTGATGGTCACGTGTTGTTGTTGTCTCCTGTGAGATTGTTATTGATGGCCACGTGTTGTTGTTTCAGCTCCATCAAAAAGAAGATATAGTAAAGTGTGTGGTCCAGCTCTTGCTTTTTCTGAGGGTTGTTGGATTACCCTGTGCAAGGATCTAGAGAACCCCTCCCTGGAAGAAAATAGGCTTGTTTGTGATGACTTTATAAATAAAAAATAACAACTTATGAAAACATGCACACAGCTGACTGTGTGTGTCTGTGTGTGTGTGTGTGTGTTCGAATCTTATACCAAGGTATGTTAGAAACTGATTTTTGTGTGCATACAAAGAGCAATTCTGGGAAGAGAGAAGAATCCAGTGTGAATATGAAGATTCCTGTCCTTCAATTGTCCTGTCAATAGAACTGAGTTCAGAATGTATGGCTCTATATTTGTATTTCAGCAGTACTCTAATGCCCTCATTGATTCAAGTTTATTAGATATCTTCAACACCTTTGGGGCTCAGGAGATTATCAATCCCACAATCTCCAATCCCACCCCTGTCCTGGCACAATAACCCCACCAATCACACTTACCTTTTCTAGGTCAACAGGCAGCCTAGGAATGAATGGAGCTCTAACAGAGCTCCGTTTACTTCCTGGACTGAAATCCCACCCATTCTCGTGAGAAGACACGAGCGTTGGAAATTTAAAAATAAAAAGTTAAACAACACAAAAAAGTCACACCAAGCACAAAAACCACACTTTAAAACTTACAAGTAACCTGTAGAGGGTCATAAAAAGTGTGTCACTTACTTGGATGTTGCGATCTCACCTGGAAGTGCTCTGGTAGGACCACCCATTGATGCTGCATTCCCAGGAGTTAAATGGCCTGAGGTTTCACATGCCAGCAATGCTGGCATCAAATTGCAATGGGGGATCTATTGACAGCTCAACCCATCAATAAAAAGAAACTCTATAATGATGCCAGTGGAATGCAAAAGGATGATTTATCTGATATTGGAGTCCTTTTGCATTCCCCTGGCGTAATTATGGTGCCACATTAGCTGCATCTGATAATCTCCTCAGTCTGTAGTTCAAAGGCTGGCTGAGGTCTGCCAGCTTAGAACACCACTCACCTTTGAGTGCCACTCACCTGGATCCTTGGTAAGCTAGATTTATACCTCCCAAGAGCCGGAAGCCCTCCTCCTGACTGGATAATATAATTGTTGTTGTTGTTGTTGATGATGATGATGATGATGGTGATCACAGTGACAGATATAAAATCATCATACAGAAGGAATAGTCTATTGTTATTAAGTCCAAAATATCCAAAATATTTTGTACCCATTTATTGTGTGTTTATCTTTGAAAGCCACATCAAGAGCTAAATAGTCTTCACCCTTTATATTTACTGGAAGGTGTTCTGTTTCCCCGCCTTACTTAAGTAATACAAATAATGAGCCTTTTCAATCCAAAAGTACTACTTGAAGTAGCACATGTGATTATTTCATTAACTTCACTACAAATCCTCCTGTATTTGTCAGCTCCTTCCTGGAAATTCAAGTCATATTGGCTTTTCTTGTGGCACTCTGAAATCCCTTTCTGCGGTACTTTGATTTGTGTTTTTTTCATGCACTCATGTCATCACTAGACATTGTATCATATATATGATCATATATATATATATATATATATATATATATGAAAAGATCCTAAAGAATATAGATGAAACTATATCTTTGCTGTTATCCAATATTGTGAAAGTATTTTTTACCAAACTTCCATAACATTTATCACAGCCTTAGGTC
This sequence comes from Gambelia wislizenii, assembly GCA_030847615.1. Lineage (NCBI taxonomy): Eukaryota > Metazoa > Chordata > Lepidosauria > Squamata > Crotaphytidae > Gambelia > Gambelia wislizenii. The sequence continues at coordinate 26,583,403 of JAUMIR010000004.1, forward strand.
TCTTCTTCCATACATTCCATCATCCATCAACTTCCCATGACTTCTGCTGCCAGAAGTTGGCTTACAGTAAGATGTACTCATAAAAGTTTGCTTTCTGTCCCATTTGGTATACTTCAAAGTTCAACTTTCTACTTTCTCTTAATGAAAATTTGATTTACTACCACAGTGCTCATCCCATCTGTCATTGATTTTTTTTAAAAAAAGTGCAGGGTATTTTTGTGCATGTGGTGAACATCCACCATCCCTGATAGAAATTTAGTTTAGGATCATATTTCCTGAACACCAAATCTTGCCCTTCTACCCCAAGTTCCAAGAATTATCTATGAGAATGTGTCCAGCTAAGGACTGAATTTAAGATCTTAGGAAATTAAATGGTGATTAGCTTAGGAAATTAAATGGTGTGAGACCAGCATGCTTGAAGATATCAATCTCTTTCTCCCTTAAGAAATCCAACCCTTAATGGCCTGTATCACTGTCTTAGAAGCATGGTATTGTTTAAGCATATGAAATATCGTTTTGTTGGGGGAAATAGACAGAATTAATTCCACGTTGTACTAATTCTTTGCTCTGAGGTAAGTATCAAAGAGGTATTCAACACCTTTGAGGATTAAGCTCATGATTTTAGATTCTGAATACATTCTGAATCATCTTTAGTTCTTTCTATATCCCCTCATCATTCCTAAAATAATCCACTTGTAATTATTAAATTTGTCTTACTGTCAATCTTTTGACAAAGCACAGCTTCCATCTCATTACATAGCTTTTCTATTAGTTTTCAATGGAGTTGTTTTTGATTCATATTGGTAGAAGTCTCAAATCCAGAAGTCCTCAGTTATATTACCTACTTCACTTCCCTTTTATTTTGGTATATGTTTATCCTTCCCTACCATGAAGGCTTATGGTGGGCTTTTTAAACTTTCTTTTTAAAAAGTAATTTAAAAGAAAGATTCTAAAAACCCTACCAGGGGTATATTCACTCTACACAATTATAGTACTTTGATCTCAGTTTAACTGCTATGGCTCCATCCTATGCAATCCTGGATTTATCGTTTCATCAGGTCGTTAGAATTCTTTACCAAAGGGCCTTGTGTAGGTCAGGGAGGTGGGCTAGAGATTTCTGAATACCTTCACAGACTTCCAATCTCAGGATTCAGTAGGATGCAGCCATGGCCGTTAAAGTGTTTCCAAACTGTTATAATTGTGCTGTGTGGATATCCACAGGTTTTACTAGGATTTACTACAACCTGATATCTTTCCCTAATCACCTGTTCATGTTACACTATTGAAGGGACATGTCCTCTTGTGACAGTCCCAGTCTATCAGAGAAAAAAAGAGAAGAACAAGTGGTGTGTGTGTGTGTGTGTGTGTGTGTAGATCTCCTGTGAGATGTATCTGTCCATGCTATTCCATGTACAGAAGTCAGCTAGAATGGCAGTTGAACTGTAGTTTAATACTAATGACAAGCTGTTGTCCTCCTTTCCACCTGGAGGAAGTACAGGAACCTACAGCTCTGAACTTGAGGGGCAGCAGTACAGCCACACCCCATTTTCTGAGCTTTCAGAGCCAAAATTTGAGAACAGGGAGCAGGTCCTTTTGATGTCTCAGGGTCAGTCCCTTGTGACATCATAGGTATGGTTTGTTTGTTCTGTCATGGGGTGTTTCATTATGAGGGCAAGGCCATCAGCATGCTGATATTGTTCTGGGTCAACTGATTGTCAAAATGAAGATAAAGGGACTCAGAATTTGGTTAAAAGCCAAGCAAAAAATAATATGGAAACCCAGAGCCAGAGTAAAAAGAATGAACCATTTTTGGAGACCCGGGAAGTATTTATTTATTTATTTATTTATTTATACACCACTCTTCAGCCACAAGACTATCAGAGCGGCTTACAAATTGTTTTAAGCAATAGCTATTTACACATCTACACTGCATTAAATAGTTTCCAATGTGTGTTAGCTAATTGCCCCCACAAGCTGGGTACTCATTTTACCGACCTACGAAAGGATGGAAGGCTGAGTGAACCTTGGAGCCCGCTGGAATCGAACTTGCAACGTGGTGACATGCAGTACTGGCATTTAACCACTGCGCCACCAGGGCTCTTTTTGAAGTACCCAGTACCCATTTTGAAGCCATTGCCACAATTCTTTCTAGTGCTTACATCCCATGTGATCTTACCTGGTGTACACATGATATCAGTAATGTAAAGAGAGACAAACATACATGAACCATGGAAAACAAAAAGTATGGCATGCATAGTGATATGTACAAAACTTGGAAATGAACAAAACTAGGATTTCTAATACACCAGTTCTCTTTCAAAAACAAGAGCAAGTAAAACACTAGAATGCCCATGGCAGGTGAGGATAGATAAGGAGAATATTGCATCATTGGTCTCAATAGTGATCTTGAATAATAGAGGACTTTGTAAGAGCCTTTGGAAACACTCTAACATTCTATTGCATTCCTCATTGAAGCCAATGGACTATTTAACCTTCCCCAGCTCTTGCAGACGTTGAAGCAGATAAAATGTTAGCCAAAAGTTCATTCAACCTTACACCCCCTTCTCCACTTAGTTTTTCCTGCTGGTGTTCAAAATAGTTATTTCTTTTCAAAATTAGAAACAAATGGGACTAGCAGCAGCTCTCATTGCTCTGCTGAATAATTCATGCCATTTGAGCTTTAGATGTGTAATATTAGTAGTATCACAGGATATTTATAAAAATGGACAGGTCTGCCACTGAATTGCTATCTTTAGTGCTGTAGAAGGCCAATATATTTTTTTCAAAACAAAATCTGCCTAAGAACAATAAAGATTCTCCTAGCTGTTCTCTGAATTGACACTGAAGTACATAGTTTTGAAGAACTAGGTAGAAAGTGAACTCTCATAGATCATTTTTCACAAACCATTATCATTACCTGAAAGAGCAGCTTGTATTTTCTTCTTTTTCTCTCTATTCCCCCCCCCCTCTCTTTTAAAGGAGCTATACTCCGTCTCTAAGAAAATCCTATGTAATTCATGGGGTTGCCATAAGTCAACAGGCAACTTGAAGGCACACTCGTACACACCAACATATGAAAAGCCAGGGAGACTGAAGCAATGAATACATTTCATTGGTTGCTCAACTGGATCAATTATTCTGATCTGATTATGCAATACATAAACCTCATACATAAACTGATAAAGCCTACATCCTGAATCGATGGGCTGAACATTTTCAAAGTCTCTTTAGTGCCAACCGAGTAGTCCAAGGCCCAGATATCCAACATATGATACAAAAACCGATGAAAAATGAATTGGACATAGCTCCCACTTTGGAAGAGACCCTTAAGGCCATACAGCAGATGAAAAACGGCAAGGCAGCTGGGATTGATGGAATCCCACCTGAAGTTTGGAAACACGGAGGTCATGTACTCCATGATAAATTCCCCAAACTCCTTGTGAATTGCTGGGAAGAAGGGGAACTGCCATCAGATCCCCGTGATGCAGTCATCATCACCCTGTACAAGAAAAAAGGAGCAAAATCCGATTGCTCAAACTATCGAGGCATAACACTGCTCTCTATTGCTGGAAAAATCCTTGCAAGGATACTCCTGAACAGATTAGTTCCTGCTATTGCAGAAGAACTTCTTCCTGAAAGCCAATGTGGCTTCAGAGCCAATAAGAGTACTACAGATACAGTATTTGCCCTTAGACAACTGCAAGAAAAATGCAGAGAGCAGAACAAGGGTCTCTATGTAACATTTGCCGACCTCACCAAAGCCTTTGACACTGTGAGTAGAAAAGGTCTGTGGCAGATCCTGGAAAGGCTAGGATGTCCCCCCAAATTCCTTAAAATGATTATCTTGCTACACGAAGGCCAGCACAGTCAAGTCAGATATGGCAATGCTCTTTCAGAGCCCTTTCTAATAACTAATGGAGTGAAGCAAGATTGTGTTCTTGCTCCAACTTTATTTACAACCTTCTTCAGCATGATACTCCGAAGGGCTACGACAGAGCTCAAAGAAGACGGCATCTATATACATGACCGTATTGATGGTAGCTTGTTTATCTTACTGCTCTTTGCTGATAATACTGCCCTTGTTGCCCACACAGAAGCAGCTCTGCAGCACCTATCATCCTGCTTCACAACAGCTGCAGAGCTGTTTGGGCTGGAAGTCAACCTGAAGAAAATGGAAGTTCTCTACCAGCCTGCACCACAAGACGAACACCACCATCCCCACATTGCCGTCGGCAAATCTGTGCTTAAGTCCGTGCAGCAGTTCACCTACCTGGGAAGCATCATCTCCTCAGATGCCAAGATTGACAGAGATCAATCACATATTAGCAGAGGCATATAGCGCACAAACATCTAATAGCATTTAAAAAAAATCTATTGGCACAAACATCTTCTCTTTTTCAACACTTTTTTGAACATGTGATAAGTCTATTTCTTATATTTGTTTATTTAAAGAATCTTCTTCATAAATACCTCCTTTTGTTTATTCTCATAAAATAATTTCTAATCAAATTTTTGAAAAAGACTTCTGCTTTTAAAACTGTCTTACAAATTGTACATTCTAACAACTGTATTACCATTAATGTTTTCCTTGAGTTTTTCTCAACTGTCTCCATTTTACATCTAACTTCAAAAGTTATAGATTACCTTCCTCTCTCTCTCTCTCTCAATATATATATATATATATATATATATATATAGAGAGAGAGAGAGAGAGAGAGAGATCACTAATATCCCATGTTTTTTTCCAATAATTAATCACTTGTGACCAGTTTATTTAGGACATTTTCAGATGTGATTTTCGGAAGGATATATTCCAACACAGCTCCGTTGCTACCGTGTGGCAGGGGAGCAGTTTTGGACGATGCCATCCCTCTGCTGAACCCCTTCATGTCACTTCTGTGACAGAATGGAGGAAACCGCATCGTATTTCATTCACGATTGTTGCCTGTGGGTTTCCAAGCCAACAGAACTGAACAGAACTTAGCAGGGGAAGGTCTTTCACTCTTCAACAGTGCTCTCAGAACTCAGCTTCATAGCTCTGAGGTTCAGGGTCAGTAAAGAGGAGAGGAACCATCTTTTTCCTCCCATAGGGGCATGTTTTCCAGAGTGTGCTAATTTTGAACACCACTGGCTGGCCCAATTCCTTCCACCACCACCACCCCAGCCAATGAATGTTTGTGAGTTAAGAGTACCCCCCCCTGCAGTGTTGGGCATATGAGCCTTCCTGATTTCACCCTGATGTTACAACTCTCCACTCTCCCTAGTCTCCCAGGGCCTTCTGTTCTGTCCCTTCCTGCTGCCTGTCTCTGCACAGAGCAATAGCAACAGCATTTGACTAATCACTAATGAGTGATAGGGAGAGGGGGGAACGTTCCATTCTCACAGCATTTTTTTTTTGTTTGCTTTTTACACGACTTGATGCTTTTGTTTTTCCTTACACAAGTGTTCATTAAAAAGATAGAATGTGGCCCTTCTATGCAGTCTGCCTACTACCTTCATTTAGTTAGGAATATGATTCCATCCCCCATATCTATGTCAGTATTTTTGAAAACATAGAATAGACACTATTGATTTAGCTTATACACATATGCCACCTTTTTTATCAAATGGGTGCATGGAAAGTTAATAATGGCATACCAACACTATGGCACTGGAGGTATCTGCTCTGCCCCTGGTCCAGACCAATTTCTGCAAACAGCCTAGCCAGGGAGTCCAGAAGAATCTAAGAAACAAACTGCAGGGTAGATATTGGAATGAGGTCTGAGGATAGTGGACATGCACATGGGATGAGGGTATTGACAGTGGTATGGACGGTCCAGTATGCTATGTCTGATGGTAATTTTCTGTTCCCACAGCAGAGAAAAGATGTGGCAGGTCTGCAAAGGAGGTTCTAAGTGCTGCTAGGGAGCAAACCCAGAAGGCAGGAAGATGAAAAGAAAGTAGTGTTTAATTATTTGGTACATCAGTAAAGCAGAGTTATTAGAGTACCGTACATAGCTAGGGCCAAAATGGCTAGATAAAAACAACTGAGGGATGCTAGGGGTTTGAGAGAGGGAGTAAGATCCCTTTTGGGGAACTTCCAACCCCAGAAAAACTCTTTACTAGAAGTCATATCAGAGGGCTTGTCTATACTAAGGAAATAAACTAAACTTACCCCGAACCTGATGCAATGTGTCCAGATGATGCATGCAGCAAATATGCTGTATTAAACTGTTAATTCAGTTTAAGAGAAACCGCAGGAATCCTCCAGTTGCTTTGCATGTCTGAACATGTGGATCAGGTTCAATTCAGCCCGCTTCAGTTCTCCACATGCAAATGTGGTGCTGGCTCCCTTACCTTGCACTGAGCAGTACAGGGAAAGGGATGGATCTTCTTTGGAGCAGCAGCTGCTGCTGCTGCCTCCCTGGCCAAGCAGCTCCCTGCAAGAGTCTGACTAGTTCAATTGCTTCTACTGAGGTCAGAATGTGGTGCCCATGCAATCAACAAAGGGGGGGGGTAAAGCATAGTGCTCTGGACTAACTCTGGATTAAGGTGGCACTATAGACAAGCCCAAAGACTGACACAAAAGAGCAAGATCTATACATCCTACAATTTAAACGAACTATTGTCTTACACAGAAACATCTGTTTGATGGACTTCAGAAGTGTATGTAAGGCTTGTCAAATGCCAAGTGTCTGACCTCTTTTAAAAAATGATTTATTGGCCTTTAAGTCCGAAATTCATTGCTTTGTCTTAGATGTTCCAAATGTCATCTTGTTTTCTTTTGTTTCTTCTGTTGATTTTTTAAATGTAATAAATATATACTAGCTGGACCTGGCGTACCATACACCATAAAAACAGTCCCCCCAAAATGCCCAGTCTACCTCCTGACAACCCTTTGAGGTAGACTGGTGGGTTAAGTCACCCCCATGCTGTTGCTCCTGCCCCCCCAGCTGCCTGTCCTGCCCTGTTCCATGGCGCTGGTCCTGCCCCTCCCATGCTGCTTGTCCTCCCCCATGCTGCTCATCCTACCCCCTCCCATGATGGTGGTCCTGCCCCCACCGCCTATCCTGCCCCTCCCATGTCGCTCGTTCCCCCCACTGCCTATCTTGCCCCTCCCACGCCACCCATCCAGTCCCCTCCCATGCCACCCATGCGAACGTCTCCCCTCCCACACTGCCTGTCCCCCCCACACCACCCATCCTGCCCCCTCCCACACCACTAGTCCTGTCCCCCATGCTACTCACCCTCCCTCTCCAGGCATGTTTCAGATCTGCATGGTCCTGCCCCTAGTGTGCTTATTGGCTGCCCACCAGACCTGTGATTGGGTGGTCAGGCCCCTAAGCAGCCAATCAGCACACTGGAAACAGCAACATCCCCAAGAGAATTATATAGAGAGATTTAAAAAGACAACAGAAAAGGGTTCTTCATTGGCCTCTCGCATCTACGCCTCCCTGATAAACCTAAATATGTAGCTCCAATTACAATTAACTCTAGAACATACAGGTCACACATACTTACAAACATATAAGCACATGTACATAGACAAGACAATCATGTAACAAGTGCTTAAAGAGGACTTAATCTTTTTAGGTAGTCACAGCTTCCAAATGATGCCCTCTTCCTGTCTGCCTCCATCCCTCATCCATTCTCCACAGATACCTTCGTCAATCTCTGCAGCTACATACTCTAGCATGAAAAACAATGTTAACTGGGTGTTTGTAAAAGTATTCCTGCATGACAGGGGATTGGACTGGATAGCCCTCATGGTCTCTTCCAGTTCTTGTTTATTTTATTCGCTTGTGACAAAAGGACAAGGTTATATACATATAATGAGAAAAAATGTGAATGATCAACATCAGACAAGAGATTCAGTATGCACTGCATTGGGGAGGGGGTGGAGAACAATTAAAAATTAATGAATGGATGGGTGCTGCACAGTGTGTACATTTTTTAAAAAGAGCTTTTAAATCAAAAGTATTCTAATATCATAATTGTTTGACACTGTTTTAATCTTGATGTAAATGGCCTTGAACCTCAGTTTAGGGAGACAGGAAGGATATTAACATACATAACTAACTAACTAATTAACTAAATATGTAATTCAGAAATGTTTTGATGATGTTGAAACTTCTTAAAAGGTACAATTTTTATGCAATAGTGCAATTCTCCAGCTATTTTCAGGAGGCTACACAGACAACATGTTTCATCTTAACACACACATTCCACCATTTCCAGGATTCTTTGGGAAGAATTATGCTAAAAGTCCTAGGACTTTTTCAGAGAAAATATGATAGCTTAAGTGATACAGACATGATCATCATTTTATAAAGAAGAAAAGGCCAGAACTCCAAGCAGCCTTGCTGATTTGTGATGCCAATATTCTAGTTTTCTTTTCTTTTCTTTTCTTTTCTTTTCTTTTCTTTCTTTCTTTCTTTTTTTTGGCTAGACATTCCAGCATGATGCAGGGCTCACAAACAAGCCTGGCCAGAACTCATAGCATTTTGTTTCTGTTGTTGATAGAGCAATGTTGGGTGTAAACATGTTAAAAACTCCAGCTGTAATCAGTGAGAATGCATCTGGGTTATGCAAAGCAGGGATATCAGGTGTGTGTCAACCACAATCAGTTATCACATCAATTGTTGGCTGCCTGAAACAGAGAACTGAAGAATACTATGTTAGTGGGAAAGCCCTTTGCAAGAAAGGTACTACATTGAACTATCCTGTTGAATGTGGCACAATTTCTTCTTGGGGTAACATGGAGAAGGTATGGGACCATATCTACAAACATGAACTTAAAACAGAATCCAGTGCAAGTCCTTTGCTTGTCTCTGAACCACCCATGAATCCACTTCAGAATCAGAAGATAATCACCGAACTGATGTTTGACTGCTTTAAGGTTCCCGCTTTTTACCTCTCAGTTCAAGCTACACTGGCTTTTTATGCATTGTGATGTACCACTGGAGATGGAGTCACTCACACTGTCCCTGTCTATAGTAGACAGGATGCTCAGGCTTGATGTTGTATGGAAGAATATTGCAGAATACATCACCAGTCTCCTTTTAGAAAATGACCATTTGTCTTCTCCTTTGAGCCAAGTTGGGATGGGGGAAAACACGGAGGAGCACTTCAAAGAGGAATTCTACTAAATGGCTTTGGATGCTCAGGAAGAAGCAGAGAAGATGAGGAAGTCCAGGAATGTCTGGATGGAAAGACCATCAAAATCAATCTCTACCTCTGCCAAGCCCCCAAAATCCTTTTTGTGCCTTTTTGTGTTGAGAAACCAGGCATTCACAATATGATCATCGAGACCATTAGCAAGTGTGATAAGAATATTTCCAGTGTTTTCTATGGGGGTGTGGTCCTCTCTGTGGGAACATATATTTTCTGGGGCCTAGAGGAAAGGATTTTTAGAGATAGAACATCATGCTCTGAAGAATGTTCCACTTTGAATCATAGCATCTCCAGCAAGATCCTATGCTGCCTGGCTAGATGGGTCCATTATTACTTACTTGGACTCCATTGAACAAATGTGGTTTACTCTTGAGGATGACAAAGAATTTGGTACAACTGCAATCCACTGGAAGTGCTTTTAAGAGATTTGGAATCACAGTCAAATTAAACTCTGCCGATGTATGAAAAGCGCATTTGTTGTTAACTGCCCTCGAGTCAACCCCAGCTCATGGTGACCCTATGAATGAAACATCTCCAAGGCCCTTTGTCTTCTATTGCCCTGCTCAAGTCTTGAAGGTTCAGGCTTCTGGACTCTCTGACTGAGTCTATCCATCTGGTATGCTGTCTTTCTTTCTTTTTTCCATCCACCTTTCCTAGCATGATTGACTTTTTCCAGTGAGCTGTGTCTTCTCATGACGTGACTGAAGTATGACAGCCTCAATTTAGTCATCTTGGCTTCTAGTAAGAGTTTTGACTTGATCTGTTCTAAGACCCATTTGTTTGTCTTTTTGGCCATTCACGGTATCCTCAGCACTCTTCTCCAACATCACATACTGAACCTATAAACTTATAAGTGTATACATTTATAACTTATAAACTGAATTATGAACTTATAAATAAACATTTCTATGAAAAATGTCCATGCTATATGGGGGGCACAAATGGACCTGCTCTATACAGGAACAGGCCACATGGAGGGAAAGGACAGAGAGCCCTGGGAGCCTAGGGAGAATAGGGAGATGCAACATCTGCGTGAGAGCAGAGGCCATAGGGAGGCTCATATACCTGACACTGCAGGGGGGAGTGCTCCTAACTCACAGATGCTCATTGGTTGGGTGGGGAGAATTGGGCCAATCAGTGATGTTCAAGATTGACACCATTCTGGATCACACACTCTTATGGAAAGAGAAAAATGCTCCCACCTCTTTTTATTATCCTCTCCACATCTCAGAGCTGTGCAACTCAGATCTGAGCAAGCTGTTGAAAAGTGAAGAATTTTCTTCCTGAGTTCTGCCAGCCTGGAAACCTAGACCTCTCTATCGGGGGTAGTGAGACCAGCTTGGAGAGGTATAATACCTCACCTTGAAAAACAAGTTTGTGCAACAAAGATGGTTGCTGATCGTCACACTAAAAGCACAGTCACACCGTCAGGGAGCTCTGAGATATGCAAAACCTCTTCCTAGTGGTTGGGTGGTCCCAAGAAAACCTTGAAGCAGATCGTGCCCTACCCCCAAAACCAAGTTTTGGACAATAACAATGACTTCCCTCTTAGGGGGATTTGGGACTCAGTAGGGGCTTTCCAGGTCTCATAGACTCCTAGGAGCTTTCCAAGGAATTCTCAGAATCCTTAGAGCCTAGGGAGACTGAGATGGTAACTCCCCAGAAGAGATTCCTTCAAAGACATGCCCCAAACTTAGGGAGGTGGGACTATAAGGGTACCCCAAAAAAGGGATGGGGCCACCTGTCACTTTTAATTTGATGAGAATTATCTCCTTTATACAACTAAACAGAACATTTTTGACAGCCATGTATGTGGCAAAATTCACCCAGTAGTTTTGGGGATTGTGGAACACTTACTTCCAGCCTTCACAGCATCCCCCCCCCAACAACAGCTTGTGCTATTGCTGACAAAGCTTCTGAAACAAAATGGTTAATGAGTCATGACCAGCTACATACTACCTTAATGCTTCTGAGGACTTGTCTACACTGGCCAGAATACTCCATGTTCTGGCTGGAGTATTCCAACCCCAGGCCCATGGTGTTTCCCCTCCTTTACCTGCCCTTCTGTTGTGGCAATGGAGGAGTGTCCTTATGCCCACAGCCTTCTCACAAACTGGTGCTTCTCTTTGCCATTCCAGTTTCGTCTTCTGAAGCCAGGAACAAGGTGCCCAGCCATAGTCAAATGGCTGGGAGCCTTGTGGTGACCTCAGCAGGCATGACACACATGATCTGACTGGTAAATGGTTGTGCCAGGCAACATGTGGGCTGTGCATGTGGACATACACAAATCCGTTGCAGTAATGAAACTCAGTGTTTTCTCCAGAAAAAGAGGGTTTTTTATTACCTTGTGTCCACTCCATTTTAAGGGGCATTTGCCCTAGATTCTTGTTGGGAGTGTCCAGATGTCATCTGAACAGTTTGGACTAGAAATGGGGCAAAACCCCTGTGTTGTCCAGACTACTGGGTATGAGAACGGAGGGAGGCCATTTCATTTGGCCCATCTAGAAAAGGCCTAAGTTTGATTAAACTGAGGTATGTCTAACTGAATGCTTCTAAATTTGATTAATCTGAGGCTTTGCCATAATATGAAGAGCAGTGCCTTTATCAAGTCTCTCATCAAAACCATCTGGAAGTTGACCTTATATTCAAGAATTGATCAAGGACCATTTCACATTGAGTGTAAAGTGTAATATGTCCCTAATAAATGACAGAAAGGTAAACTCAAATTATGCAGGTATTAGAATGGCTGACAAAAGAGGGGTGGGGGTGAGGGTGGGGGAAAACCCTGACAGTTTAACTTTTTCTCTTTGACCGACCACCAGTTCTAGGCAAATTGAAGAGCTAAGAAATGAGTTCCAACAATGCAGAACCATTTGAAAGACTAACATTCAGATCTTTTTCAAAGACTTTCTTTGGAATGAAGGAAGGGGCAGAAATATATGTCATGTAGCTCCTTGTGGAAATGCTGATTCTTGCAAAGTGCCATTTCTAGCGAAAATCTACTGAAAAGGCAGGAAATGTGATGACTTCAATAAATCAATTAGATAGAAGTTGGAAAAGGACTATTTTACCTTACTGAACATGAAAATGATCCCAGAGTCTTAAATATCTTTAAGAATGAATCAAAACTTGAGTCTTCAGTGTAGCTAAGTTTATATTACCTCTAATCTTCTTATCAAATCTGATCTTAGAGGTTGAAACACCACTTGGAGGCAATTTCTAGGGAATCTGTTTCATTTTCAGTGAGAGCAAGGAGTCCATTCTGTTTTTATTTGTCTCATAATCCAGACATTCTGCCACAGGATCTATCACATTTATCTCCACACACAAAGGAATGTAAAGTAGCAAAAAAAGAGGGCATATCTTAGCATCAAATGATTGGCACAGAAAATTGAAATGGCAAAAGAATTGAATCCACTGCTAAATATCTTCAGAGTCTAATAACGTAGCTAAGAATATATATGAAAAATGCATTGATCCATTTTAATTCCTGAAGAGATGTAATCCTAAAAGCTTAGGTATAAGAATAAAATTATTTCTGCATCACAGCAAGATGGAGTTTTCTATTTGCTTTTTAACAGATGGTCCTGTAGCTAGATCATCAGAAGCCATTTCCTTTGCTATATTATTTGAACATGCAAGTATATGCATCAAACGTCATTGTGGCTGTTCAGAAATATCTGGAATAAAATGGGACTCTCAGCCCCATCTTTTAACTTTATTGTTGCAGATGTTTTCCCACTAGCCTTTAACAGGAGGTGGGAACAATGGGGACACTGTTATAGATCTTTATGTAATTCATCAGTTTAAGTGCCATCACTGGTTTGAAAAACATCAAATATGGATTTGAACATAGAATTCTCTCTTGGATAGCAAATTTACTGCCTAGATCTGCATTAGTGGAAGGGAGCAGGCACAAATGTTTGACCTGTGATGCTATGTACCAAGAGAGAGTGATGGTGCCTATTGACATATCAATAGATGCTCCTATGCCACATCAATGAAGAAGGGCAGGTCAAGGCTAGGAAGAACCAGGGCCAATATGGTACATCCACATAATGTTCCTCAATGAACTTCAGGGGCCTTCCAGAATTGCATTACAGCTGGTCCTTTGTATCCATGGATTTGACATCCATGGACTCCACAACCCATGGCTTGAAAATATTTTTTTAAAAAAATTCCAAGAAGCAAACCTTGATTTTGCCATTTTGTATAAGGGACACCATTTTACTATGCCATTGTATATAATGGGACTTGAGCACTTGCAGATTTTGGCATCCATGGGGGATTCTGGAACCAAACCCCACAGGATACCAAGGGCCAACTGTAGATAGTACGTTGGCTCTAAATCTTGATTCAGCCATACTTAGCCATGAAACTCCAAGATCAACTTGAGTAATTCCCCACCTTTTGGCTTAATACAGACCACAGGATTATTGTGAGGACAAAATGGGATAACATCTCTCACCCACCTATACTATGATATGTTTTGAGGAAAAAGTAGGTTACATCCATCTTTTGATGTAATTCTTCGTTGAAAAGGAGCCACCAGCAGGGGAACTGTTTACTGAGAAGTGTGTCACCCTTGTTGGGATGTCTACTAGCCAGGGTAAAATATGCAATCTGGCTCCAGTTAAGTCCATCATTAAATACAGGCCAAACTTCCCATACGTTCAGTTTTTAATTTTTATTTCTTATGTCTGGTTCAACAGATAGAAATGGGCAACAGCATAAAATAAAGTTTCAAATTTAAAATAATGAACTGCAAGCAAGCAACTCATTTTGAGTTTTCCTCAATGGTCCCTAATGCATTTAGATGAAATGCCTTGTCACTTTCCATGATTAAAGGGTACTGTGCTTACGTTATCATAGAATTCACTTGATATTGATATAATTGAGCTATAAAGTATGCCTGTGGTTACCTTTTGAATAATATTCATGCATTTCTCCTGTAAAATTGTTTCATAGGGGATCAAATATACCTGATTCCAGAGTGACACTTCAGGGGCCTTAATGTGAATGAAAGATTAATGTTAATCATAGCACAATGCCCCTTTCTTAAAAGAAATTGTGACTGCCCATAAGAAAGCGGCCTATTTATCAGATAGCCATTTGCCTTCAAAATGAAGAGTTTTTGCTCATGTACCTACAATTAATGGAAACACTAAAAAAGAAAGTTTAGCAGAGCAAAAGTCACTATAAACTCTAAGAGGCTTTTAATCCTACCCATAGTTATTGGGAGACAAGTTCCATGGCAGCATTTTTCTAAGAAGTAGCCAAGTTAGTCTTGTTCAGTATAAAAAGAAGAGGAGGAAGAAAGTGGGAAAGTGAGTCTTTAAGGCTAAGCAATTTATTTTAGCATGCACTTGTAGAAATGTTGCGTAATCCTTCTTTTTGTTCTATGGTTTTCTTGCTATTAACCATGATAATTTTGAATCAGCTCTTGTAGGGGGAAAAATTCTTCATGAATGTATTCAGTTGATTGAATGCAACTGTTTATTTAGACAAATGCAGCACGGAGTAGATTCTGACATGCATGCTTAGAATCCACTCACTACCAGGCAGCCAAGCCAGGCTGGCTTGCATGTGTGTGTTTACCATCAAGTTGTCTGTGGACTTATGGCAACCACATGAATTTCATAGGGTTTTCGTAGGCAAGGACTACAGCTCCAACAAAAAATGATTTGTTTGTTTTTAGTATTGCTAAAAATGTTTGCCTACAAAAAAAGGAAATATATTCCAGTTGAGATCTGATCTAGGGTGTATTCACACTACACAATTATATCATGGAATCATAGAATCATAGAATTGCAGAGTTGGAAGAGACCACGAGGGCCATCCAGTCCAACCCCCTGCCACGCAGGAAATCACGATCAAAGCATCCCTGACAGATGGCCATCCAGCCTCTGTTTAAAGACCTCCAAGGAAGGAGACCCCACCACGCTCCGAGGGAGTGTGTTCCACTGCCGAACAGCTCTTACTGTCAAAAAGTTCCTCCTCATGTTGAGGTGGAATCTCTGTTCCTGGAGCTTGCACCCATTGCTCCGTGTTCCAGTCTCTGGAGCAGCAGAAAACAAGACTGCACCATCCTCAATGTGACACCCCTTCCAATACTTAAACAGGGCTATCATATTGCCTCTTAACCATCTTTTTTCCAGGCTAAACATACCCAGCTCCCTAAGTCTCTCCTCATAAGGCATCGTTTCCAGACCTTTCACCATTTTAGTCACCCTTCTTTGCACACACTCCAATTTGTCAATATCCTTTTTGAATTGTGGTGCCCAGAACTGGACACAGTATTCTAGGTGAGGCCTGACCAAGGCAGAATAGAGTGGTACTATTACTTCCCTTGATCTAGACACAATACTTCTATTGATGCAGCCCAAAATTGCATTGGCCTTTTTAGCTGCCGCATCACACTGTTGACTCATGTTCAACTTGTGGTCTACTAGGACTCCTAGATCCCTTTCGCATGTAGTCTCATTCAGCCAGGTCTCCCCCATCCTATATCGATGCATATCAGTTTCCTACTACTTCAATTGTCCTGGGATTTGTAGTTTTCTAACTTCTCTATCAGAGTATTCCAATGCTGTAGTTCAAGGGATTGCACCTGAAAAGCCTGCCCCACAACAGACAACAAATTCTAGGATCTTATAGGATGGAGCCATGGCAGTTAAAATGAAATGAAAATGTTATTATTGTGAATATGTTTTTTTTCCCCCTGTCAGGCATCATGTGCCTTTAAGATCCCTGTGACAGATAAAAATTCAAAGGATGTAATTAATTAATAATTAGGTACAGGGGGGCATTATGTAAATGTCCTACCATTGCATCTGTATGCAAGGAGGGAAAAGTCTAAGCTGTTAAAGTCCTTTCTGTCATGGGATTATTCATCTCCACAAAAGATGGTAACCATACATGTCTCAGCTGAGTGCCCTAATTTACTTTTCTTCAGTATACCTAAACAAAAAGCTTTTAATCAAGCATTGATAGCTTCAGAGCCATTTACAGTCTGGTGCTGTATGGGAAGGAGGGAGCAGAGCAAATGTGCTCATTAAGAAAGCTGCTGATTGCATACTGCTACAGGTAGGAGCTGTTGTTAATTTGAGTGAGGCTAAAAATTAAGATAAGCCAGAGGAATGTGGATATAGTTCATGAGTGCCAATATGCTCTCCCTTTGATTTCACAGTTCTTCCAACAACAAAAGCAGAGTATATCCTATTAAGAGATAATTGAAATGATTTAACAAATAGAGTGATAACTTTTGTACCCATTTTGAAGGACCGGCATTATTTAACTGGAGCCCAATTGTCAGTTGATCTGGTCTCTGATGGAAGGAAAGGAAGAGTTTGCCTGAACCAGGACTTTGGAATGTAGACCAGGTTACCTAAAAATGTACCTAACTTTGGTACCTTGCCTCAGCACAATCCATAACTTTCCTCTTGTGACACAGTAATTAGCTGGGGTGGAATGGATGGCACTGCAAAGGCTGAATTATGACTTGAGTAGGGAACAAGCCTCAAGGCAGGTGAGTTTAAAAGAAACAAAGGTGCTGTTTTCATTCAGATATACCTTGTGATAAGGAGGGTGGGGAGGAAAATGGCAGAAGTAACATCAACAGCAGCAACAAAGACAGATAAAACTCTTCCTGGAAGGAGGACTTCCTCATTGTGTTGTCATTTTACACATGGCTATTAAAGAAGATCCCAAAATTGTGTATGTGAGCATTTGTGTGTACAGTCAGCCCTCCATATCCACAGAGTCTGCATCTCTGGATTCCAATATCCACAGATAGGAAATATTCACACACAAACACATCATCCCCCCCCCCCAAAGCAAATTTTGCCATTTTATATAAAGGACACCATTTTACTATACTTTTGTATAATGTATAAATAGAATGTGAGCATGCATGGATTTTGGTATCCATGGGGAGGGGGAGTGTCCTGGAACCAAACCCCAGCAAATACCAAGGGCCCACTGTACAATGGAACAGGGGAAGATGGGTGGATGGGTGGATGGATAGACTGAATATTGGGTAATATCCTCACCCACACTTTGTTGATATTTGTTGTCAAATTGACTTCAACTTATTTATGCTGGCCCTTTGAATGAAAGGATAGGAGCCCTGGTGGTACAGTGGTTAAATGCCAGTACTACAAGTCACCACATTGCAAGTTCGATTCCAGCGGGCTCCAAGGTTCACTCAGCCTTCCATCCTTTCATAGGTCGGTAAAATGAGTACCCCGCTTGTGGGGGCAATTAGCTAACACACATTGGAAACTGCTTAATGCAGTGTAGATGTGTAAATTTCTATTGCTTAAAACAATTTGTAAGCTGCTCTGATAGCCTTGTGGCTGAAGAGCGGGCTATACAAAAATAAATAAATACAATTTTTAAAAATGAGATACCATCGAGAATTCCAGTCACCAGCTACCCTGCTCAGGTCTAGCAACTCTGGGCCATGGCTTCCTTGAATGAGTCAGTCCACCTGGAGTGCAGTCTCCTTCCTTTCCTACTCCCTTCCACTTTACTAAGCATTATCATCTTTTCCAATGAATCTCATCATCTCATGATATGTCCAAAATAGGACAGCCTTAGTTTAGTCATCTTCACTTCTAGTTAAAGTTGATTTCCTCTAAGACCAATTCGTTTTAGCAATCCACAGTACTCACAGAACTCTCCTTCAGCAACACATTTCAAATGAAGTTTATTGTCTTCCTGTCATCTTTCTTCACTGACAGAACACAAAGGTCCACCAGGTTTGATTATTTTCCCTTCCCCCTACCCACACTTTTTACTTACTGAACTGCACCTTCCCTAGTGGCAGAATGGGATAAGCCAGGCAGCAGGTGAATGTGTTCCAGCAGTTGTCTACAGAAAGACAACACCATCCTCCTGAACTTCTGGCAGACACCCTGAAGGTCCAGGAGAATTCTTGTGTCTTCCTGCACACAGCAACTAAAAAAGTCATCTGCTGCTTGATCACTTTCTCCCACACTCTCCCAGACAACTAAATAGCCATGGTTTGGGGCACCCAGGCTGCAGATCAATAAGTGAAGAGAGTGGGGGTAGGGGAAGAGAATCACTGCTGAATACCTCCATCTGAAACAACCATTAAAAGACATAGGACTTTTTCAAACAGTTGAAAAAACCCACGAGGACGTCAGGAGAAGAATGAGGCTGTGCTGCTTACACAGCCCCGTTTCAGAGGTTTTCTGTCAATAAAAAAAGGCTCCAGCAGTACGGGGGAAGGTCAGGAAGTGGTCAGGAGGAGGACGGAGGAGGACGGGGCTGTCTGAAAAGGGGCTCAGTAAGCGAAACAGTCCCATTCTTCTCCCGACCTCATGGGTTTTTTCAATCATTTGAAAAAGTCCCTTATTTTACATTACACCTGTACGTGTTCCCAACAGGACTCTGGCCATTCAGTCCTATTCAGATATTCAAGCAGATTTACATGGTTTTCTAGTGGGGAGAAGATGCTTCCAGTGCCTCCCTGTATAGCAACTCTTCTTCAACCAACCCAACCAGCATGTTTTCAAACTACTCCCACCAGCAAGATAACAAATCACACAAATGGTGCTGGCTCCTTGGAAAGTGTATAGGTTTTGTATTTTGTAAAAATGATGTTGAGGATGATAGCTTCAATGTAAACCCTTTCTGAACTGGTATGGGAGTAACTGCAGAAAGAGGCAATAGATGTTTCTCTGGCAGAAGTGTTATACATTCCAGGATTATGGGCATTGTGCTGTGAGGGCCAGATAAATTTCCTGTATGACTCTAGTGTGAGCCAATCTTCACATTATAGCATCCAAGTGGAAACTACTTGGAGCAGCATACAGATGATAGACATAGTTGGGTAAATGGGAATCTTACCTTATTGGTCACTGCCATCCTCATGCTACAGCTAAATCTAATGGCAGCTTAGTAAGACATCAGTCTAGTAAGACACTAAAGAAATTAAAGGTATACCATATGGAAGTTATTTCATATGGCTTCACAAGAGATCCATAATATAAAGATCACCCCTGAGCCTCCGTCAAAGAGTATATGAAATGAATTCGTAATCAAGGAACTCCTAGCGTGTGGTGTGCTAGGACTGAACAATATTTTACCCCCTTTGGCCTAATTGATACTAAGAATTCCCATTACAGCTGTCCCTCCACATTTGCGGGGGTTAGGGTCGCAAGACCCCCGCGAATAAAAAAGGTTACACCACCACCTTCCTGCAACCCCCGCGCTGCTTTTCCCACCCGCACTGCACACCTGGCCTCCCAAAGTGGCGAGGGGGGCTTCCAAGGCCCCCTCACCACTTCTCCCACCCACCCCGCCCGCCCAGCTTCCTAAAGTGGCAAGGGGGCCTTGGAAGGCCCCCTCTCTGCTTCTCCCACCCCCCCAGAAGCGGCCATGGGGCTTCTAAAGCCCACTTGCTGCTTTTGGAAGGGTGGGGGAGGCCATCCCAAAACCATGAATAATCAAAACCGCGAATGTTAAAGCTGTGTATGTGGAGGGGCAATTGTACATTGTATTTAGACTGCACCTGTATTGATTTTTTCCCTATTCCAAACAATTCATTGCACATAGAACATTAGCAAGGCAGATAGAACGCTTGGCCTGAGCCCTTAGACATAGGGCTGGAGATGTCCTTGAAGGCCATGTAGACCAACCCTCTATTTCATGATAGAAATTTAGAGAAAGAACATCCCCAACAAAGACCTTCAGCAATAGAAAAAGATCACCACCTGTTTATGTTCTTGCTCCAATGGTTGATCTGCTTTTCCAGTCAAGAAATTTATCCTGGTGTTCAGTTGATCTTTTCTATTGTAATTTAAGACTTCTCTCTGCTATCTACTATTTTTCAATATCATATTTTTAAATGAAGGAGTATCATAGAATGGGAGAACCCTTCTGTAGTCTGAAGTAGCATAATACAGATGGACAAAGAAAAGGGTTTATTGTTCTCCTCTCTGCTCTGAGCTTGGGAATCTCAGAGGAGCCATGGATGAAAAGGAGGCTGCACTGTTAATATAATTTATGGAAGCTCCAGACAGAGACCTAAATCCAATAGCTATTCCCAATGAGAGCAGACCCTTTGAATCCATTCTTAAATTGAAAGTTAATATTTCTATAAGTCGTATTTATTAAATTGGTCTAACCTAGTTGGGAGTAGGTACTAGATTTAGGATACAGAGTCACAAATGGATCAGGAAGTTATAATTGAAGCTGCAGAGACACTGCAAAAAGTGGCAGAACAGGAGGTGAGAAATATGGTATAAAACTTCACAGTTATGATTCTGGAATTCTTCCATATGAAGAAGCAGTTGTTCAGATTAGCAACTACAGCCATCCCTGACACACACACACAAGTGTGCTGGAGGGAGTGAGGAGAAACCAAATGATACAGATAGCCTTGATGGCAGAGAAGTCAATTGGCATAATTGGCATAAATCTATTCAAGGATTTTTGCCAAGGTGGCAGAGAACAAAACAGGGGCTCCATGATTCTGAAAGAATAATCTTTTCAAGTAATTAGTCCAGCTTGAATAAGAAGGGCAACATTAGCATAAGCATCACATAACTTCTACATTAAGCCTATCATAAAATTTCCAAATGTTTAAATGAGTTCTTCCATTAAGGCAGCCTGGGCATTCATTCTGTCTGTGTAAGGAAAGCAAAACCATTTTTTCCCTCTCTGCATTTTCAATAAACCCTCTTGGCTATAGTTAATGTAAAAGAAACCCATCTCAAGGCAGATGAGTGATGATGAATTGCAATGTTTTGTAGCATTTTTCCAGCAGGCATTTATGAGGGTGGCTTAAAAAAAAAAACCAACATTCCAAAGTATGCCTTATTCATTTGAGAGAGAAATAAATTACACAAAAGCTATATTTCTGAGTCACAAACACACAATATAAATGGTACTTAACTCAGAGCCAAACCAGGAAGCCACAAAGAAAACATTGACTTTTGGAGATCAACAGAGCACTCATAGATTATGAACTATAGATAGGTAGTCTGATCTATGGTTTTGTCATCTTCTGTGCCAAGAAATAAAACAGAGTTCTGGAGAAAATGAAAATGAATGGTGCCATACAAAAATATTAGAAATTTTGAGCATATTTTGTACATAATAGTAATTAGTGCAACAGAATCTTTAAGGCTTGTCAGTGGCATAGAGAAAAGGATATGCAGACACTATGGAGGAAATAAATAAATGACAAGACCTTTAATTTTCTTCCATCCAGCTATGGTATTACTGTGAATTGTAGTTTTGAGAATAGCATTGTACCCATTTGGAGGAGGGAGAGAGTGTGTCTAGATTTACATTTTTTTTTCAGAGTTAACCATAAGGAGGCTAAGACATTATAACTGAAAGGCTTGCCAACCAGGTATTTTTGTCAGAAAACTGGGTCACTTCTGAGAAGTGATTATACTGCAGGATAACCGGGTTCTGGTTCACATAATGATTCAAGAAGCACAGATTTCATTTGTATCAAAATGCAAACTGTAAAACGTCTCCCACATCCTTACATGCACCTTCAGGATTCCTACATTTCATTTTCATACCAATAATTTAATAAGCTATCTTTTACAGACTGTATACTCATGAAAAGGCCTTGCATTTGGGGGGAGGGAGTCGACAATGAAAAATGACATGATTAAGTGCCTCTTACCCCCTGTCTCATTAAAGAATACAAAAGGTATATTGGAGGCTGGAAACTTGCATTGAAATAATGTCCACCTAGACATTTTCTACCCATTAGTCATTTGGGGATCACAATACTAAAGACCTGCAGCATCTTCTTTCAAACAGAGAAACCCAATTCTTCTGAAGTTCATGGTCAGGAACATCAATAATAGCCTTTTTCATATTCCTGGTCTAGACACTATTATAAGCTTTTGTTTGGGCCAAAATAATCAATCAGGCAAATTGCATAACCTAAAACATAAATGAAAATGTGGAGGGGGGGTTGTACAGTGAAACCATACCCTCTGAAATTTCACAGATGAAAACCAGAGCATCTGAGGCCCAACAACACCAGAGTGTTGTCAAGATAACAAGTTGTTAATGAGGAAGAACAGACAAGCTGGAGAGGATGAAGCAGTTTGCTTTTGCCTCAGCATCCTGGAAATTCTGCCCCTCCTTTCTTCTCCTTCCTGCTGAGTTAACTGAGTGCAAACTAGTTTTTCACTTTGAACTCAGTTTGCAGCAACTGAAGTAAGCTGAGGACATAGGGGGAAAGTGAGACAAGGAGAAAGGAACTGGGACATTTTAAAAGCAACTGAGAAAGTGGGATGATGGAGAATTTTCCATGGGTAGGAAGTTTGGAAGTTACTTTTTGGACTAACCCTCCAGACAGCATGGTCTTTAGTTACAATAGGTTGGGGATTCTGGGAATAGTAATCTTTAAAAAGTAACATTTCCAAGTTGTGGTGGGTTTTCTCTCAATGGCCACATTTTTGGAGGGGTGAATCTATTCAGGGATGAATGCTAGCAGCAGCCAAGGGGCAGGTCACTTTCACCTGAGATTATCCTTGCAGATGGTCTCAGATCATCCCCTGCTGGCCTATAAAGATCTAATTTAGTTGGTGGTGAGATTTAGTAGCAGAACTGACTACTTTAAAAAGAACCGTAATTAATCTTTGTTACAAGACATTGTCTTACATGAAAGACCTGGCATGTAGCTACTGGGTGAGCAAAACGAGGACTTTGTCCCCCCATAATAATTCTGTACATCCAAATCAATGTTTCCTTCATTCCACATTTCCTTCACTCTAGCATTGTTGTAACTTAGAATTTCTCTTCAGTATTTAGAAATATGGTTTATGGCTCCATAAGAAAAGGAGCAGGCAAAGTTACCAAGGGAAAGTGAACACAGCAAATAAAACAGTTATAAATGTGAACGATTTTCAATGTACAGTCAGCCCTCTGCATCCATGGATTTGGCTTCCATGGATTCCAGCATCCACAGCTTGAAAATACCCCTTCTCTGAATAAATTAATTCCAAGAAGCAAACCTTGATTTTGCCATTTTATTTAAGGGACACTATTTTACTATGCCATTATATATAATGGGGGAAATGAGCATCCATGAATTTTGGTATCCGTGGAGGTCCTGGAACCAAGCCCCAGCAGATACCAAAGGCCCACTGTATGGCTCTGCACTGTTAGAAATTGTGATGAAAAATTTCATTGGAGAGAGGTAGAATTCTTATTAGGGGGAAATTCTATCATTTTGTTTCCCCTATAGCTACACCCCCATATAAGCCTAAAGATGTCTGCTCAGTCCAATTAAGTTCAGCATTACTTAGGTTTGCAGCATTGAGGTGTTGCACCAAAATCATCAACAATCATCAATAGAAGAAGAAAGATGGTTGCATCAGTATGAAACATCTAACAGAATGTCATGTTGGGGCAAAAATCTCAACTTCACATTCATACTAATAGGACCTGAGCTGGAAATAATTGACCAAGAAAAGGTTCTCGATGTTGTGGCAGAGATCTTAATGAAAATGTCAACCTACTATGTAGGTGCTGTTAGAAGAAGGCAAAATGGACAGACCCTTTCACATTACAGTTATACCACTATGATTCCACTTTAACTTCTATGGCTGCACCCTATGGAATTCTGGTGGGGCCCTAAAATAGTCTTTCTGAGAACTCTAGATACTCCTCCTTAAAGTACAAAGCTCAGGATTCCATTAGATATAACTATAGTGGTTAAAGTGGAATCAGAGTACATTAATTTTTAAAATTGTTTTAATTCTGTTAACTGCCTTAGGTCACTTGGGGGAAGAAAAGCAGAGTGTAAAATGAATGAATGAATGAATTATCATTGTCTAGCATGAAAGTCTCCATATTGGACATAATTAGAAAGGAAATAAAAAATAAAGCTGCCATTGGGTTTCTGTGGTCCCCCCCCCGGGCTTTCAGGCTGTGTTCTGAAAGAGTTTATTACTGACATTTTGCCTGCATCTGTGGCTGGCATCTTCAGAGAAGGCTGCATTCTCTGAAGATGCCAACCACAGATGTAGACAAAACATCAGGAATAAACTTTTCCAGAACACAGCCTCACAGCCCGGAAAAAACCACGGAAAACCTATGGATGCAAGCGGTGAAAGCCTTCAACTTCACATTGAATGTCTCTACGGGGAAAACTGCCATTGCTATATTGCCCCAATGTGAATCTATGAGCCAGTGTGATGTCATGGTTTGAGTGTTGGACCAGGATTCTGGGAGACCCCAAGGTCTGAATCCCTGCTCAGCCACTAAAATCCACTGGGTGGCCTTGGACATATCACCCTCCAAGCCTCAGAGGAAGACCACTCTGAACAAATTTTGGCAAGAAAACCCCATGATGGGCTTGACGTAGGGTCACCGTAAGCTAGAAATAACTAGAGGGCAAACAACAACAACAATATAAATCCATGATGCAACCACATCTGGATTATCATGCACAGTTTTGCTCACTGCACCTATAAAAGAATATTAAACCTGGAAAAGCTATAGCAAAGTGCAACTGAAATGATCACAAGAAAGAAACAACTCTCATATAAGGAAAGGTTACAATGTTTGGGCTATTAGATTTAGAAAAATGGCAAGTGCAGAGAGGTATGTGACAGATGTACAAAAGTATGCATGTTATTGGGACAGCAGATAGGGAAAGCTTTTCTGTTTCTGGCATTACATTAGAATGCAGAGTCATCCACTGAAGTTGAATAGCAGGAGATTCAGGACAGATCAAAATACCGTATATTCCGGCGTATAAGACGACTGGGCGCATAAGACGACCCCCCCCCCAATTTTTAAGTTAAAATATAGAGGTTGCCCCCCCCAAGCCAGCCACCTGGCTGGAAAGCCTGTCCCCCAGCAGCCAGCCAGCTCAGTGGCTATAGATGATGGAATAGTCTGTGAAATTAAAGGACTGAGAACAGCTAAAAAAGCATGGGATACTTTGAAAAATCTCTGTGGTGTTCAATCTTTGGAAAGTAAGGTTGCATTAATAAGTTGGTTAATATGAAGCTATCAAATCCCAAAGGACTGCTCTTTCCTGGAAAAAATGGTTTATCATAAATGTAGCCATCTTTGAGTTGGTTTTGGTGTAGAGCTGGGCAGTGGGTTTGGGGGTCACCTGATCATTCCCACCAGGATAAGAATAAAGGAACTTCCTTTATTCATATTTACATTTTGCTGGTGTGAGTCAGTATTATTTTTTTACAGTGTGTTTGTACGAATACTTGTATATCGTTATTAGCACACCTCTGCCTATTTGTATATTTGCATATTCACAAGCATGACTGGAAGAGAAATAAAGAGGGAGCAAACACAGCCATGTGGCTGAAAATAATGTGAAGGGCTGGAGATGTGGAGCATCCCCTTGCACTCCAGTGAGCTCACCAGGGGGAAATGTGTGGCCGGTTATGCGGATCTCACCAGCTGTGTTTGGCATTAGTGGGGTCACTGCAGGGTCACTGCAGACCAGGAAAATGTGATGCAAAGTTGATTTTTTTTCGTCAGTGTAGACAAACCCTCTATTGGTGTCCATCACTATTTCTTGTGGTAGTGAATTTCCAATGTGACTATGTAGTGTGTGGAGAATTCCATTCAGCAGCTTGTGTTAAAGTTAATGGTTAGATCTAGAGCATGAGACATGTCTATAGAATGTGTCTGTTGAGAAACCCATGGACCTCCAGACTGTAGGACTGTAATTCTTAGCATTCCTCCCCATTGTCTGTGGCGGTTGGAGCTGTTGGAAGTTGCAGTTCAACACATCTGAAATGTTGTCTAGGCTTGCTATAGGGCAATGTTTACAGACTCTCACAAGTTTTACCTGACCTTCCCCCTCCATTTCTTGCCTCCTCTTTTGTTTGCCTAGACTTGGTATGTTTCAGTCAGAAATTGTAGTATAAATGAGGTTTGCATTACACTGTTTCATCTCAAGTACATAAAACTGCTTTCCTAGTCTTTGAGGCTTGGCATCCACAGCACCAGCTGGCATCAAAGAAATTAATGCCAGTCGTTGGCAGAAATGCTTCACTTCGAAAGTGTATCCATTTAAGTTGAAAAATACGCACAAATATTTAAGGGCTTGCAGTGACAGCTGTGAGACTTCTCCTCTTTCACTGCAATAGAGAACGTGAGAGGAAGAGTAAAAACAAGTGCTCTTTAATGGAAAGAAAAACAAAGCCATTGTTTAGTGGTGCATTTCTGCTGCTGAGTTTCTACTTTGTTGTAGTTGTTGTTATTCTTGCAGAGAGCTTGGGAAAGCAAATTTTCTAAGCTCTGCCATTGCCCCAAGTAAGCCAAAGGGCATTGCCATTTGGAATCAACACTTCAACAGGGGAACTAAACACCAGGCATCTTCTTGATATTTGGGTATGAGACATGCTGGGTTTCTGGGATAGGATTGGATGGAACACTTTTTCCCAAATGTGCCAGGAAAATCCCTAGATTATGAATTTACTAGACACTGAGCACACAATTTCTACTGAGTAATATTTCCAAGATATACTTATTTATAATTAAAAGAAAAGGAATACATTCTAATTTAACCATGTAACCTAATAGGAAGACAGAAGCAGCAATAAAAAGAGAAATCCCTCTGGTTATAATTAAAAAAATATATTACTGAGTAGAGGTGAACTTTATCTGTCCAATGACAATCATTAGAAGTAATGTTAAAATGTGGAAATTTAGAAACAGTAACCCTTCTCTGCTTCTAAGGCCGGAGTACATACTAAGTACATTGTAAGATACAGAATACACCATGTATCTTTGATGTATAACTATGCCTGTGCGGCTTTTATCAGGTTGTGTTTTTTTATGTTGGATTTTTATCTGTTTTTTTTTTTTACTTTGTAAGTTTTTAATTGGTTTTTATTACTTTTACTGTAAGAGGGGCGCTCCAAAAAAACGATACAAGGACTCCCTGAAACAACATCTCAGGCTCGGCCAAATTGATCACCAACATTGGTCTGCCCTGGCCTCACATCGGGAGGCATGGAGACGTACTATCCACAATGCTGTAGCCTTATTTGAGAACTCACGCCGAACAACTCTTGAAGAGAAATGACAACGCAGAAAGAATTGCAACACAGAAACATCACCGAAGGAGACCTTCTGCTGTGCTTTTTGCAACCGGACCTGTTTATCTCAGATTGGCCTTTTTAGTCATCAGCGCGCTTGCAGAAAGTGCGGAATGAGTCCTTCCTGAATCTTTGGGTGCGGCTATACGATCATAAAAAAATCCGTATGGGGGGGCAAAAAATACGAACAGCCTGTCATTCGTATGCATACGAACCGGCTATACGATTTTTAAAACCCCCTAAACTCCGTATGACTCCCTCTTCCCGAAGCTGGCTGGAGCGAGCAAACCAAGCAGCAGTTTTAAATCTCCCGCTGCTTTTTTTTTTTAAAAAAAGGTTCCTGGTTTGCGGACATTCGGTTTTCCGTATTTACAATATAAAATAAAAATAAATAAACATATAAATTCACAGACTTACCGGACGCTCGCTAGCCGGGAAACCAACATGGCGGCTGCTCCCAATTTCCCTCCGTGCTAGCCCCGCCCCCTCTACTCGGCCAGCCAATCAGATTACACAGCCTGTTTGTATGTGTGCGAACAGACCGTACAGACCCGTCGGCCATCCGAATGGCGTATGGATTTCTCTTCACGATCCGCTTTCCCTCCCGAATGCCGCGTGTGCGTATTTCAGGGTGGAAAACCGGGGTGCCCCTCTTTTGCATTCGTGTGCATCCGAACGGCCGTTTGTACGGAAGTGCGAACTTTTGCATGCCGTACGTATTATTTAAATCGTGTAGACGGGACCTGTGTTCGTGAAGAAAAGCCAGAGAGAGAGAGTAATTGTTTTGTGAGTGTCTTGTGTCCTGCTTCAGGAGAAAGGTGACATATAAATTGCACAAACAAATAAGAATAGGGATATAAAGAATAATAAATGAGCCCTGGTGACGCAGTGGTTAAATGCAAGTACTGCAAGTCACCACGTTGCAAGTTTGATTCCAGAGGACTCCAAGATTCACTCAGCCTTCCATCGTTTCATAGGTTGGTAAAATTAGTACCCGGCTTGCAGGGGCAATTAGCTAACACACATTGGAAACTGCTTAATGCAGTGTAGATGTGTAAATTGCTGTTGCTTAAAACAATTTGTAAGCTGCTCTGATATCCTTGTGGCTGAAGAGTGGGGTATAAATAATAATAAAAAAAATAATAAAAATATTCAACACTTGGTTAAAAAAACCCCATATTTGTCAAGTGTTGGGAAATACTGATATGAAAAAATGTGGTCTGATGAGAAACTTCACCATTTGGAATTTAGTCTGTGTAAAACTTGCACATGGGGATCATTGTGCAGAAAGTATTTTTGCTCAGAAAAACCTGTCTTCTGTCAAAAAAAAAAAAATACCGTTACCCAAATTGTATGTGGTCCATGCAGAACTCACTAGTGTCCAAATATTAATATGTGGGATTCCAATTACCTCAAGATGGCAGTGAGAGGTAGGGTAAGGGCAGGACCTTTTGACCTATGTATATAGGTATTCACTGATGAGACTCCTAGCCAGGGGATGAAAGAAGCATGTTTTTTATTGAAAAATAATCAAGGAAACACACACACAGACAGAGAGAGTCTTCAAGCAGTCACAAGAGGCTAATGAAGAAAGTAGGAAGTACAGTATTGGGATACAGGAATAGTGTTTGGGATGATAGTCTATACTATACCTGTCCAATAAGCAGAGATTCATGTAGAAGCTGCAACCCTGGTGACAGAAACTGATGGAGTGATGGGAGGAAGGGGAACTGCTCACACTTTGACTGTGTTTTAGGGTGATATTTATATTTGATATCCCCCCTGAAGGGGTACATTTGAATGGAATACAATGTCTGCTGAAGTTTCCCAGGATTAAATAAGGGATTCTCCAGGTGTGCTAATGATTACTAATGGTTGAAACATCAACACTTATGGGTCTCAGGCAAACCTCTATTGTTTTAGGGAAAAGTGCAAGGAAAAACCATTTTTGCAAGCAAAGAGTGTCCAGCTACCTTGATGGGATTATTGAACAAGTCATTTCTGTGAACTTCCAGGAGAATTAGCCCATTCTCTCCCTAACTCATCTATTCCCGGGGGGGGGGTGTTGATTAATCCTTCCTCGGGCATGTCCTTTGGAATTTTAGCAGGCTATTTCCTTAGGTTTTCTAAGCAAACCTTGTTTCCTTGTACTTGGGAGTCCCTGGTCTACTACCAAACCACGTGGAATGCCAATAATAAGCCAATATATAAAATTTAGCCAATTGATAAATTATTAAAACAGTGGGGGTGTCAGGGCAGGTAGCAATACCACCTGCAAATGTTGTGCAGAATAAGTTCCAAATTGCATGTTTTTGAAGACTTTCTTGAAGCAGGGATAAAATTATTTGGATCTTCCTTTGAGAATGAAATTAGGAAAGAGTTACATCCCTAATATAGAGATAACTTTTATTTCTGGGCTGGTAGGTGGAATACATGCCATTCCTCTTTTTTAGATTCCTACTGTACTGTATGACTTGGGTCCAGACTATTTGAAAAACAGTATCTCCCTATAGGATCACACCCAAGTTTTGAGATCTTTGAGTAGGGCTTTCCCTTGGTCTGACTGCCAGCACAGGCACATTTGGGGAGGATGGAGGAGATGGTCTTCTTGGTGGCTATTTCCAGGTATGAAACTCCTGCCCAGATGAGGCTAAACTGGCTCCCTATCTGCTCTCACCAGCAGGCAAAAACCTTTGTATTTAGACTCAGTTTGGGGCTCAGCTGATAATAATGACAGAGGTTAATACAGGTTTCTACATAGTATTTTTAACTCATGTTTAACCTGCCAATAGGGTGGCTAATTACACTTCATCTGAAAAACTGGAACATTCATTGTCAACAAAGAAGAAAAAGGGGGCATAAATTTGTATGCATTTTACATATGCAACTTTTTGTAGAGATGCAGGTACAGAGAGAGTTTAATCTGATTTAAAGAGGTTTACTGTATATCTCACTGAACAAAGAAAATTATAATAAAGTCTCTGTGGAAAACTGTTGTAAAACAAAGCACACAAAAACAGGAGACAAAGCCCTGGGATAATAGCAGTTCATCTGCATACTTTTCCCCACTAGCCTTTGCTGAAGTCACTGTAAACAGTAAAGCAGACAGGTTGGGAGAGGGAGCAAGCTTTTGAGCAATCTGCATACACTGCACTTAGATATTACAGAGAGGGAGGGAAATAATTGCACTGATGGAGGCAGAAGGATTTGTAGTTCTGATGCAATATGTGTGAAACATTGAGAGAAAACAGAGAGCTCAGAAATCTTAATTTTCAACCAAAGAACTATTTACTCTCTCTCTTTAGACTTGGTGTTTATTAGTTGAATGGCATCTTCTGTGCAACCATGTTTGACCAACATCACAAGGGGCCACTCTCTGTGAACCAACAGGGGTTGACTGCAAGATTTTGACCCTGAAACCTCAGGGCCTGGGATTCTGCTAGCCTGGCAACCTTACCAGAACAGAGGGTTTTACTGTGACACCATTTCAACTAGCAAAGTTCCTTGTATTTCAAATAGCAAAACTGGGCATATGGCCATCATAGGTGCCAGATTTTCAGTGGAGACAATGGGGATTTTACACAACAAAAAAGATGCTGGAACTTGGTTGATGAAAACTCTGATTTGAAACCTTCTTGTATCATCCTATATTGCTCTGGTAATTTTGTGGGGGTGGAAGAGAGATTATGATGGGCAGAGTTGTGGGGGGATGTTAAGAGTCCCACCCACAACACCAGCATCTCCTTAAGATTTGGGGAAATTGTAGCTCAAAATGGAGGCCTGCGAGAGGAGGGAAACTTCAGGGATCTTTTCACCCATATATAACAGTTCTAACACTTCTAACTGTTCAACTGGAGAACATTCCCGTTGAAATTAAAGAAACTATTTTATTCAAATTAATACAAGAGATAAACTATCATACAAGAACATACAGTACACTCTTAAAAACCACACAAGGCTATTGAAGAAAAAGGCTGAAGGGTTGGACAGAGAGAAGTCAAGGGTGGAAGGGTAATAGTTCCTAGTCTTAGAGAAAGTTGCCAGTCTGGGCAGAGAACAGACTCAGGCAGTGTCTGAGGGTGGCATAGGGGATCCGGTCTGTGGCACACAAAATGATGGATCCAATCTGTAGCACACATGGTTGGGGTGTGAGCTAGGATACTAATACCCCATTTCATACCCTGGAGGGGCACTCTGGTTATGACAAACCTAAATGGCTTTCTCACAGAATGGACAAAAGGGTCTGGAACAGGCTGATTGCCGTACCTCCAGAGTAACAAGGTGTTGATGGATATGCAACAACCTCTTAATGTATGGACAGGTAGGGGGTCTAGAAGAGATTTCCATAGAGTATGGGTTGAGAGAAGGCAATTGGTTGCATGTTTGAGAGGATTAGCATAGATCTGTTAATGGTTGGGTTTTCCTCATAATCCTACCTGGGCTTTCCCACCATTATTATTGTAGGCACATCTCAGGTCATTGTGACCTTGACTGTCCTCCAGTCAGCATAACCCTGAAAAGTGTTCACTGTGTGCAGTTATGAAATAGGGGTGGTAGGGTATATGAATAACTGGAGGGCCTTACATTATCTCAACTGGATTTCTGATGAAGCTTCTCTGTCCTTGATGGCCGGTTGACCCATTTGCTTGTTAAAGTGAGCCTTCAAATAGTGAAGTGATCCCTCCATATCAGACAGAGTTCCTTGGGCTTCATCTGTGCTGGAGTTCTCTCCCTATCCCTATCCCTCTTTCTCTTTCCAGCATCTCTCCCTCTGTTCCTGTCTCTCTGAGACTTCTCTCTGCAACATCTATTGCTCAGTGCTGACAATGTCATTCTAGGTTGCAGAAACAAAATGCCATTTCATTCTTTTAATGCTGCTTTATTGCCAAATGTATATTTGACTTTAAGGCTCTAAAAATAAATTGACTTTGTTTCCCTTTTTTTGATACATTTACTGTTGCAAGCAACTCTCAGAAAGGAAGCTTTTTTCCCCTTCAGAAAGGAAACTTTCATATGAAATATAAAAATAATAACTTTCCCAGAAGTTTCACAAATTATCCTCCATTGCTTTTGTAAGGATTCTTGTATCATCCTATATTGCTCTGGTAATTTTGTGGGGGTGGAAAAGAGATTATGATGGGTAAAGACAATAGTACTTCTAAAACAAAATGGAATGATATATTTTATGGGTCGTTTTAGAATAGCTTTAGTTTTATAAAAGCATACAAAACAAGTCTATTTTCCATTTACAGTTCTAACCATATTCCAAATTGATTGTAGGCACCGTTCCTATAAGTTTTCCTAGATTTGACTACTGGTCCATTTTCACTACAAAGCATCCTAGGACTTTTAACAGTAAAAGCAATGTTGACCACTGGAAATTTGGATGCCCTTTGTACATACAAACAAGCAAGTATGATTTTGCAAATCTCTATTCTCTCTGTGTGTGTGCACACGTGCATGCACCTTCATTTCACTTATTGACATATGATGAGTCCATAAATTTCATAGTGTTTCTTAAGCAAGGAATACTCAGATTTGCCATTCTGCTATGTTTTCTTCATGAATTTAATACCGTTTATGGATATACATTTACATATTGCCACAGAAGGAGACATTAGATTTTAAGCACCAAACTGAAAACTTTGTACACTAAATTCAGTATCCCAGAAATGGCAAGCAATCTCCTTTGGAGGAAAAAAAAATGGGGGCTTATATCCAGACCATTAGATGTTATTTTATGTGAGTCTTTATCTAACTTGTAGTTAAGTCCTTACTCAGTATGTTGTGTGCCTTCAAGTTGTCTCTGACTTCTGGCAACCCTAAGGCAAACCTATCATGAGGTTTTCTTGGCAAGATTTGTTTAGAGGGTATTTGCCATTATCTTCCTCTGAGGCTATGAGAATGTGACCTTCCCAAAGCCAACTAGTGGGTTTCCATAGTCAAGCAGGGATTTGAAACCTGGTTTCCTGGAATGCTAGTCCAACACTCAAGCCACTACACCCCAATAGCTCTTTCCTCATATATGTTGCCTTAAATTATTTCCATTCCCTAGTTACTCCCACTGAAGAATGTGAAAATTGCTCAGCTTGAATTGTGTTTCTCCACATGCTTGTTCAATCTTTGATTCAACCTGGTATCAGACTGTGATATATTCTTTTTTATTCTTTCAGGTAGGCACTTGGACACACTGCTTTGATTTCTTCCTTGTCCTAACCCCAGCAGAACCTTGGCTGGTCTAGAAGTTATAAATGTTGGAAGAAACTGTAAGGGCCAAGAAATTTTACTGTCTGAGGCAACACCCCCACCCCCAAATCCCCATGCAGATAGCACCTCCTCCTGTTATATATCCAAAAATTACCTAGATTAATAGTTGAATCTTTCTTCAACAATTGCTAAGGGCAGCACCCTCCACTGTTCCTGAAAGCAATAGAGCAGCATAGGGCAAGAGATGTAGCACTGGCAATCTTCCCAAAACCTTGCTGTATTAATGGAAAGAATACTTGAAAAAAATATTCAAAAATGGTCAAAAACATTTTTTTGAATTTCAAGAAATTCTGATGAGAAGAATTCTGGACTGATGAGATTCTTCATAGTTCAGGACTTATTCTTTGCAAAATTCTCACATGTTTTTGTGTGTGCAGAAAACAGGGTTTTTAAATGAAAGGAACAACATTTTCTGCATGGCAAATAATATTTCAGTGCAGAAAATCTTGTTTTCTGTGCAGAAAAAAAGCTGTAATTGGGGATTTGTTCTGCACATAATTTGCACATGGCTGATTGGCAAAGAAAATAGATTTTTTGCACAGAAAACAGCATTGTCTGCATGGAAAATAATATTTCAACAGAGAAATATGAATTCCTGCATTGAAAATGTTGTTTTCTGCACAGAAAGAAAGTTGTAATTGTTCTGTCTAAAATTTGCACAGGGTTTATTTGGATAGAAAACAGAATAGAAAACAGGGGGTAGTAGCACATGCTAACATTGATAAGGCATTAAATAGGTATTTGACTTAAACTTACATGGCAGTTTAACATAGACCTGATAGTTAATAATTTTCCTCCTAATTTAAATGCAATTGAATGAGGTTTTTAGCTTGTTAAACAAATTTATCAAATGCATTAACATTTCCTTTTAACTTTTCTTTCTCTGATGCATATGCTCTCTGTTTGTTGAATCATAAAAAACAAGAAAGGAGAAAAATGACAAAGCCATCTAGGTTAGTGCCCCTACACATTGGTCAAAGCATGAACATACCTGCTGTTTTGCGAGTTGTATCTGAAGATGCTGCTAATAATATACCGATGAACCATTTACAAGAATTTACTTGCCCTTTAAATTGTCTGATTCCCAGGATTCTGAAGTGCATGTATGCCAATCTAACTAGCAAATAGATCTCACTCTAAGTATCATCTGATTTCCTGCAGTTTTGAGGGCTTTAGTAAATGAATGAGTTTGTGAATTTAATCCTTGGACAAATGTCAAGTTGGCAGTGCTAAAAGATGGGGTTCTGTCTGCCATGATGAGTAGGTGGAACACATACCTCTCAGGAACAGCGTGTCAAACAGGGGGAAAATATCATCAGATAACATTATTTCTTGGAAAGAGAGGATATCTTTTCTGTATGATACAATAACAGATCTGAGTCCTCATTTCCCATTTTCTTGATATTGATCAAGACAGCCTGTTGAGGATTCTCCAACCTCTACAAGAATTCTTACCTCCAACAGGAGAACAAAGCACCAAGTGTCTTTTTACCCCATTATGTTATCTACACTTCGCACAAAAGGCTGCTCTTGTGTCTTCTGTGCCCTAAATGTAGAATTTTGCATTTGTCTCTATTGAATTTCACATTATTAATTTCTGCCCAGTTTTCTAGTTTATTTAAATCCTTTTGAATGCTGTTCCTATCTTCCAATATGTTAGCCACCTCTTCCCAATTTTGTGTCATCTGCAAACATAATAAGGTTTCCCTCCACCCAATCATCTAAGTTGTTTTAAATCAACTTAAGGGCAACTTCTCAGGCTTTGGTTGATGAACCATTGTGAGGACGAGCAGTAACTTTACATTCCAGTGTATAACTGATGATACAGTAAAGCAACAGAAGGGATCCAATGGGGGTGGGGGTGGGGAATACAGGAAAAATTACAGAAGGGAAGGAGGGGGAGGAAGCTGCAACAACACCAGCTTTGTATTTTTTAAAATTCAAACTACCATACCCCATCTTTCCATGCTTTATGATTCCGAGAGACAGCTTGACAATGAGATAAAAGCAAAGCAATTAAAAATGTAATAAAACTGCAACATGTGAAAAACTGTGCTAGTCACTTTAAACTAGGACTGGACATGAGGTTCAGCCAAAGCCCAAATTCTGTAGTAAATCAGCCACTTTTGGTTCAATCCGGAATTGGTCCTGATCAGATTATGTTAGGCTGAATTGGTTTCAAATTTAATCATGCTACCTACAATGTTTCGGTGGCCCCCATAGTATCATGCATGGGGCCAAGAGCCTAGTTAAGACTCACCTCCTTTCCAATGAGGTTGATTTTGTGGTGTGGTGTGGAGGTTGGAATGGAGTTAGAGACAGCTATATTGTCCAATCCATTGCAAGATTCCCATTAGCATGATTTGTGTGTCATGGCACTGAAGTTATATTCTCCCGTTTCCCACTTTTCCATTACTTTGCTTAGGGTCTCCTTGGGTCTAGGGACAAAATGAGAGAACGAGAGAACTATGTGCATATGTGCAATGATATGTTTGCTATTCCCTCATTCTTCTATTCTGGAGTTGCTTATGCAAGCAAATTTGTGAGAGAAAGTTTTGGAGAGAGGGTTTGCCCCACCAACATTTTGCTTACATTTACTTTAACTGTTCTGGAGCTCTATGTGTAGATGTGGATGTGAGATAAGGGCTTTTTTTTCTTATTTCCCTCATGCTTAAGTTTATTTTTTACTGTTTTAATAAAATGACCACCTGTTTTTGATTGGTACTGCAATTTAGTGAGTGGAGTGTGTCTTTGTTTGTGTGTGTACGTTAGTAGCCATTTTAAAAATAATATTCTTTGGGTTTCACTAGTCCACTCTTATTTGTTTGGGGCTTCGACAGGCCCTTAATTTTTCTGCATTTGTCTGGGGTCTGTTTGTTCCTTCAGAAATGTAGTCGGTAATCATTTTTGAATGCAACTGTTCAGAAAGACACAAAAACATAGCCTGTTGGGTTGCATGCATTAATTGGTCATAGTTTTGGGAAACAATATTCTTAATGAAAACAGCAGCATTTTAAAGTGGGGGAGCAGCAGAACTTTAGAGCTCCTTGACATGAAAATCCTTGAAGCTATATATCTGCAAAGTGTTTTTTTTTTAAGTTGTTCCCCTCTTCAAAATCTACCATAGCCCAAGAGTCATCCTGACCTGTGCAAAAAGGTCAGAGCAATGATTGTAGAGCAATCTCCAAAGAGGGGGAGTAGGTTCTTTAGGTCCTTATATTATAAATGTAGAGCCTTGTCAAAATCTCCACCACATATCTTGTAAAGCAGGGAATGCATAGGGGAGTTTCCCCCCACCCCCAATTCCTTCTGTGTACCCACATTCTTTTCCCAAAATTGTATGATCTCCCCCGCCCCCGTCACCATGGTCAATAAATGCCTGCAAGCATGCAGAGGTGTTATTTGCACTCTTGCTGCCTCTGGGGGGTATTTTAGCATCTCCCTCACCTGTTTGAGAGCCATAGTTCTCTCCTCCCCTCAACAGTAAGAAAGATGCCACTTCCTGTTTGGGGGTGGAAGGCCAATATGGGTCTTTAAAAGGTGAGAAGAGTGCTAAAGTGCTTCCAAAGGCTGAAAAATTGCACTAGAACTTCCAAAGGCTGGAGGGGTGGTGGTGCTCTACTGGTTATTATTTTGGCCAAACAAATTTTTGGGCTGCCCAATTTCAGGGAAGATAGAAGATGGCTGTAAAAATGGCCTCCGTGACACATGTGGGTTGAAGTTTCTCTCATCTCTTCCCCACCATCCTTGTGGCTAAACAAAATCCAAAATCCACACACAAAAAAATAGTTTTTTAATTTAGGTATTTATACCCCACTCTTGAGCCACAAAGGCTCTCAGAACTGCTTACAAATTATTAAGCAATAGCAATTCACACATCTACACCACATTAAGCGATTTCCAATGTGTGTTAGCTAATTACCCCCACAAGCCAAGTATTCATCTTACCAACCTATGAAAGGATGGAAAGCTGAGTGCACCTTGGAGCCCTTGGGATCAGACTTGCAACGCTGTGGCTTGCAGTACTTGCATTTAACCACTGTGCCACCAGAGCTCCACAAAAAAGGGATACATTTATCTCCCAACCGAATGCAAAACACATGATGCAAGCTTTCAAATCTCTACTGGCTTCTTCACCAGGCAAAAGAATGTTAAAAAATAAAGAAAGAAAAGTGACAATGTTGGTGTCACAGGCCTACATGCTGTTTCAGATGTTACTTGTGATGTTGTTCAGGGGAGGGATCTCATGCAGGCAGAGGCCACTCCTACTACCTGGCCATGTGGAGTTGAGAGAAAAGACAGTAAAATTTAAATTCTTTTGCAGCAGTGAGAAATTCTCTGGCACCCAGCATGTTCCTTTTCTTTTGTGAGACCATGGGCCTCATTGTTAGGCAGAGATAATTTGATTTTTCAAGCAGTCTCAGCACTGCTGCATCTGGAAACAACTTTTAGGTGCTGTACAGGTAAACCTAGCCAATTATAGTCTGAAAGAGAAGTTTTACCTTTCTTGGGGGTAGAAACCTCAGAGAGGTTAATCTCAGTCCATACTTTCCTCTTGTTACGGCAAAATGAGATATCTTCAGATCTAGGAAACACATTCAGAGGTATAGCTGTGTTGGGCATGCAGCAAAACAAAACCCCAAATCCACAAAAGATATTGTTTTTTTTTTGTGGATATTGGATTTTGTTTTGCTGCATGCCCAATACTGCTACCTCTGAATGTGTTTCCATCTTTGGGACTATCACATTCCTTTTGCATTGTTTCCAGCCAATGGAGTACAAATAGCATCATCTTGAATTCCTTTCAGAGTGTTTTATGCACCTGCAGCATGTAATGAAGTCATTTGTGGATGAGTCTTCTTTCATTATACAGTTACCTTCATTTGCATATACATTCCATTAAGGGTATTGTTTAAGCAGGGATTTTCAGTCTTTCCTGTAAGATCATGTTGTGAAAATTATATTTATTATTTTCAGTTCCATGTAAATTATAGCAGGATTATATCCAGGAATCCTAAAAACAATGAATCCCTAATGAGAGCCCACAATATACTTCCAGAAAAAAATATATCAAAGGCTGGCTTTAGAAATAATTTTTTTTTAAATCTACAGTATAAATGTGCCATGTTGGTTCCATTAAGAATTATATTAAAAAGGCTATAAAAAGAGCAACTAAATATTTACCAAAAACCCTCCACCCACATAATATATAGTATTTACATGATAATTAATTTACAACCAACACAGCATTTTATATCAGAATCGCAAAGTACATAGTAAGCACTTTGCATACATTATCCTTAAATCCTAAATAGCATAATATGGATTTTTCCCCATTATATACAAATATGGATAAGATCTGTGGTGACATTCTACACACTATTGGTGCTGTGTAGATGTTGTTGCCAAATGCAACATCCCAGCTAGAAACCTGTATCATAGTTACAGATGTGTAAACTGGAGTTACACACTATTGACTTATGTTTTCATAGGTCACATAGGAAAGGTGAAAGTCCTCCAATCTCCACTAATCAAGTAACAGCCACTGTGTTCAATGGGGTTCCATTCCCCTATTGCTTGGGGCATAACTAGCTACCATTCTCATTACCCTCATGTGAACAATCTCCAGCACGAAGGAGAATTGCGACAGGAACCATGTTTCTGCCTCTCGCAATGGAAATCGCTAACAGGAGGGAGTGGAAATGGCAGCCAGATGCTTCTTGACTGACAGGGGAACAGACTCCTGTTGATTGGAGCAGCTGCTGCCCAGTAACTGGGAATTGGAGGTGTTGCACCAGAATTCAGTGTATGCAAAGACCATATAGGATTGCAGCCCCCCATATTTTAAAATATCCCCCTTAACAATAGTAAAAATTACCTTTGTTAATTATGAAGTTTCTTATTTGCAGTATTTTTTATCTGTCTTCCAAACTGCTGATGGACCCAAATATTTTAGCCTAACAAGTTCATAACCACCTCTCAGATTAAAACTAACTTTTAGACAATGGTCTAGGGAAGACTAACTAGACCCTAGTCACTCAACAAGCTTTGTGGCTAACCATATAGTATCCCTTTATCATGTTTGCTTCATAAGTGAAGTTCACCCATGGAGCTCCATTGAAACATATGACATATTGGACTGATACATTGTAACTTGGTCTTCTTGTTTGCAATGATGTTTATCTGGATTGGTTTTGTATTTGTACTGTTGGTAACAGTGCCCAATGATGAGATAAAAAATTACTAAACTTTTTTTTAAAAAAAGCTTTATGGCTAAGTGGAAATTTGAACCCAAATCTGTCTCTCAGTTTATTCAGATATTCTCAGTGGGACACAACAGAGGGATGCAATCCTTCACTAATTTGCTTCTTGAAGGAAGTAATGGGTAATTTTAGCAAATTTCTTCCAACTGCAAGTAAGTCTTTAAAGCCATGTAGTTTTCATAGCATATTTGTAATTTGAGATTTCTTCTGTGAAAAATTTGCATATGGCTATTTTACAGAAGAAACAGTACTTTCTGTGCAGGAAACAGCATTTTGTGCAGAAATATTATTTTATGTGCAGAAAAGGTTTTTGCCCAGAAAATGTTGTTTTCTGTGTAAATCAACCATGTGCAACTTTGGCACAGAATAAGTTCCAAACTGTGAAAATATCTATCAGTTTAGTATTCTTCTTGTCAGGGTTTTTTGACACTCAGAAAATATGTTTTCAACCATTTTTTTGAATACTGGTATTTTCAAATATTCTTTTGATTCCTACACTGCAGCACACTATAACAGTCCTCGCATTGTGAATTTCCACTGCCTTATTTCATCCTGCCAATGATAGCCACTGGGTTGCAAGAGCATGGGAAGGAGGCACAGAATGAAGAGAGTAAAGAAAAAGGCAGAAACACTGTAGGCTGTTGAAAAATTAGAGATGTGCTCCAGTGTTCTTGGTTCAAAAGAAGTGTTTGCTGAGCTGTGTTTTAGTAGAAGAAAGCTTGGTTATTTAGCTGATGATGCGTTTTCGATATGAACCCTTCTTCAAGAGCTATGAAATCAGTACATGCACATACATGTATTGACAGTGCTTTTATAAAAGTTACATTAAAAATGTAATAGACCATCTATTTTAAATATCTGCTCATTGTTACAGCCATCTTATCTTAGGACTTTTTCAGACATCAGGGGAGGGTTGGAGAGGGACGTGGCTATCCCACAGCAGGGGGCAGTTTCAGATGACACCATCTCCCTCCCGTCATCATCCGTGTTACTTCTGTGTTCAATCTATTGCGAACGCACCACTTTTTACTCACAAAAAACTTCTGTGAGTAAAAAATGGCGCCTTTGCCTTCAATCGAACATGGAAGCAACATGGACGAAGATGGGAGGGGGAAGGCGTTGTCTGAAACTGACCCCCTGCCACGGGATAGCTGCGTGCCTCTCCCACCCTCCCCTGATGGATTTTAGGGTGTCTGAAAAAGTCCTAAGACATAAACTGTAATGACCAAGATGACTGAAACAATGAGTACATATTTAAAATAGATGGTCTATTACATTTTAAACACAACTTTTATAAACGTACTGTCAATACATGTATGTGCGTGTATTGATTTCATAGCTCTTGAAGAAGGGTTCATACCTGAAATGCGTCAGCTAAATAAACCACACAGCTCAGCAAACACTTCTTTTAAATCAAGAATACCAGAGTACATTTCTCATTTTTCAACAGAATGAAGAGGGTCAGTGTTGTTCTATATATGGAGGAGAGGAAAAACAGGTTAAAAGATGAAACTATTATTTTGGGCAGCAGTCCTCATATTTCTTGGAACATATAGTTTCATTC
Organism: Gambelia wislizenii; assembly: GCA_030847615.1. Lineage (NCBI taxonomy): Eukaryota > Metazoa > Chordata > Lepidosauria > Squamata > Crotaphytidae > Gambelia > Gambelia wislizenii. The sequence continues at coordinate 26,624,736 of JAUMIR010000004.1, forward strand.
CAAGTGTTTCATGTGTTCTCATTTTTAATTCCTGTGTCATGGATAAAATACAAACTCATCCAGCACCACAGTGGAGAGCTATGCACACATCTGCTACTTGCCTCTTCATAATATACTCATGAAATATAAAACAATTGCTCATCCTTTTGCAGTGCAGATCTGAACGTCTGCAGTAGCCTTGAGTCTGAAGGACAGACATGCCTCAGTGAATGAAGTAGATGTGTCCCAAGGAATTATTTCTTTAACAGAAAATTTGGTACCAAAGGCAGAAATAACATTGAAAGAACAGGAATAAGTTCCAGCAGCACAAAAATGCAACATGTTTTAGACAACATTTTTATTCAAAAACCAATATGTGTGCATGAAGTAAAATAATCAAGTCAGGTAAACCTTACATAAGTGAACAAAAACATTTTGAAGCTACTAGAGATCTTTTTTTTTTTCCCCACAAGATTCCACTTTTCTTATGATTTACATTTTGTGCTACATTGGGTCGCATACTGGGAGAAAGATGGGATATAAATTAAATAAATAAAATAAAAATGAAATGCTGGTGACCAGACTTACAGATCTATGCTTTTGTTAATGTTCTAGAGATAGCTGGTGAGGCAGGCTGCTCTGATCTCCCCTTTTCTGTGTTGTTGTTCACATATGCTCAGTAAGGGATTCTGGTTTCCCTTGCCTTTTGTAGGCACACACACATAGCTACAGTGTGCTGGAATAAAATTCCATTCTTTGCCTGCTCAACCTATATTGCATTGTTTACTGTAGACATGCTGCTGCAACTTGGCACTGAAATTTTGTGTTTCTGCAGCCCTCCACCCCACCCCACCCAGTGATGATGCTTCTAAAAAAAAATTCCAATAACTGGGTTGTTCCCTGGTTGCCATCTATTTGAAGACAGACCCAAGGCACCCTCCCCAAGTCACAGGACTTTTTAAGTGAAGGCAAAACTGCCAGATCCACCTCAAGGGAAGTCTCTTCTCCACCTCCCAGGTCACAGGACCTAAAGAAGCAGTTTCAGAGTCCTGCCCTTCAAAAAAGGGTAACAAGGTGTTCACTGTATCTCTCTGTAAGGACTTAGAAAGAGATGCTGTGATCACCAAAGTCAACATAGGCTTCTCAAAAACAAGGCATGCCAAACTAATCTGATACCTTTTTTTGATAGAGTTACAGACTTGGTAGATTAAGGGAATGCTGTGGATGTAGCATATCTAGATTTCAGTAAGGCCTTCAACAAAGTTCCCCATGATATTTTTTTGCAATTAAGCTAGTAAAATGTGGGCTAGACAATGTGACTGTTAGGTGGATTTGTAGTTGATTGATCAACTGAACCCAAAGGGTAGTTACCAAGGGCGCCTCTTCATCCTGAAGAGAAGCGATTAGTGGGGTGACACAGGGTGCTGTCCTGGGCCCAGTGTTATGCAACATCTTTATAGCACCTTTATAAATGACTTAGATAATGGACTAAAGGGCATGCTCATCAAATTTGCAGATGACATCAAATTAGGAGGGGCAGTGAATACCCCAGAGGACAGGATGAGAATTCAAAATGACCTTAACAGATTGGAGACCTGGGCCAAAGCCAACAAAATGAATTTGAACAGGGAGAAATATAAGGTACTACATTTAGGCAGGGAAAAAATGAAATGCAGAGATGTAGAATGATAACACCTGGCTTGAGGGCAGCAAATATGAAAGGGATCTAGGTAGGAGTCTTAGTAGACCACAAGCTGAACATGAGTCAACAGTGTGATGCAGCAGCTAAGAAAGCCAATATGATTTTGGGCTGCATCAATAAGAGTACAGTGTCTAGACCGAGAGATGTAATAGTACCACTTCTGCTTTGGTCAGACCTCACCTGGAATACTGTGCCCAATTCTGGGCACCACAATTCAAGAAGGATATTGACAAGCTGGAATGTATACAAAATGCCCTGAAGATACCATGATCCTACAAGCAAACTTTAAATACCCAATGAGTTCTTGAAACTCCTTAAGTTTTCCTAGGCCCCATGAATTCAGACACTCTTATTCAAATCACTACGATTCTAAACATGGAGCCTGCAATGCTACTTCATGGTATTGATCTTAATACCCAAGAAAACCAAACAAGTACTAGGTCTTCCTGTCTTCTCATAAGCTAAAAGAACCCTAATTCATCCATTAATAAATAGAATTTCCGCGTTATAAAGGCACAATGCCCTGTTCCAGCTCAGCCTGTGAACAAAAAGTCATCCATGTAATGAGTCACATCTTTCTGTCCTGAACTTAAGGGCTCACTCAAGAAAAATATTGAACTTTTCAAATGCAGAACATGGCACCAAACAGCACATAGGAAGAGCTTGGTCCATGTAAAAGAGCTCATCAAAAGAAAAGCCCAATAATTCAACATCCCCAGGTAGAAAGAGAAGTCAGACTTAATGTCACATTTTGCCAATTCTGCACCAACCCCATTCCTATGAAACTCCCAAACCACTACATCAAAGGATGTGTAGTGCACTGTGCAAAATTCCATAGGAATGACATCATTGACTGTCTGGAAAAGCTTGATACCAGCCAGCAAAGTATATATGAACAACAAATATCTCAGAACTCAAAAGGTGGCCAGGTTTTAATGACCACACCAGAATGCAAACACAGTCCAGAAAGTCAAAGGCTTACAACAGGGGGTGTGGGTCTAAACCAGTCCATGAGTCAGTAGGAAACAGGCAGCAGAGTAATCAGGAACAATCTGAGGTTGAGGCACAAGTTCAAAGCAGCAGAGTAATCATTAACAGTTTGGGGTCAAGGCAAAAGTCAAAGCAGCAATGATCAAGGCAATGAAGTCAACAGGAAGCGTTCTCCAGGAAGATCAGTTGATCTCTGAAAAAGCCTCCGTCACCTCTCCCAGCATATATAAAGCAATTAAGGCTTTGTCAGGTGATTCTTAATGAGCAGGTTTTTCTCATAAAGTCTCAGAGATCTCCTTTGAGCTTCCTTTTGAGCTCTCTGCTAGGTATACAATGGTGGAGGTAAGTCCATCTCTTCTTCTTTGCCCTTATCTGAATTGGCAGGACTCCCTGCCAGGACTGGTGCCAATCTACTAGGGCCAGGCTCTTCCTCTGCTTGAGCCTCCAGGTTGGCAGGGTTTCCTGCTGGCACAAGTGTAGATAAATCTGTGCCAGGGTCCATAGGGCCATTCACTGCCATGTCCTCCTCCTCCTCCTCTGATTCCATAACCTCATCCAACTCACAGGGCATGACACTGACAGATTCCCCCTTAGGGTAAGGCAAATGGTATATAAGGCTGTGTTCACCAGGTGCCTTCTGAGGAACAACCCCCTGAGACGACACCCTCAAATTGGGCACAGAGAGAGAAGTAAAAAGACCTAATACTCTCCTTTCTGCCACCTACTTATATATATATTGTCCCTAGCAACCCCTCCAATCCAACCACTGAATAGACATTCTTAGAATAATACGGTTTCTGGATTCTTTGGAAAGGAATCCAAAAACCATTCCTAAACCCCTCACTAAATAATGGGCTGCTATTTGGTCTTGGTACAGGTGCAAAAGCACCTCCAGCCTATCCAGCATAATTGGGATGGGCTTATTTTGAAGATGCAGAGGTACCCTCTGATTCCTGCCTACCTGACTGCTGATTCTTAAGTCAACCTGTATCACTCCCTTTCAGACAGTTCCAAAAGGAATGTGAATCATCATAAACTGAACACTCATGCCAGAATTTGCAAGTCTCGAATTTTCAAGCACCCTGCATCTCAAATTCCCAACATAATTTATTCTGTGAAGCTGACTCTTACCATTTGCCCAAATTGGGCCATCTGAACAATATGAACACTATGGGACTTCTCAGCTTGAGCTGGTCGTGCAGGTGTTGTAAGCTGCATCCACAATGGTGAATACATTTGATCCAATCTAAAGGTGGGATTGATCACCATCCTCATCCTAAAAGCCTCATCATAAAGCAGCCATGCTGCCCCTGAAGCATCAACATAGGATGATATGCATATACTGGATGAGTGAATATGCTTTCTAGGGCTGTACTTTTGCCATAAGCCTAGAAAAAATGAAAAACCAAGACAACAAATTATCCTAGGTCCTATTCACCTTATGCTGGCATATTTTCTCCTTCTCTTTCACATCTAACCCCTCTCAATCCTTTCTCTCTCTCTGTAAAGCATAGGAAAAAAAAACTTCAGTGTAATCCCCTTGCAGAATCTTGTCTATAGTGGCCTGCGTGAGAGGCCCCCAAGGGAATTGTCTGATCCCCAAAAGGAATGGACCCCATAACCTACTCCACTACAGGTGGACCTCCGTATCCACAGATTCTGCATCCAATTGATCTCAGCATCCACGGCTTGAAAATATTCAACAATAAATAAATAAATCCAAACAGCAAACCTTGATTTTTGTCTTTTTATATAAGGGACCATTTTACTACACCATTGCATATAATGGGTCTTGAGTATCCACAGATTTTGGTCTCCACAGGGGGTCCTGGAACTAGATGAAAATGCAGCAGCCAACCAGTAGTGGTCCTGGAACTAGATTAATAGACAAACCGAAGATCAAAGAGGTTGTGAAAAGGGAGATCAGGCCTTAAGAACTCTTTGGCTCCCCCCACCCCCCAAAACATCATGGTGCCTTGGGACTTTACACAACTTATGCCAGCATCTCTGCCATGAAGGCCATCATTGGTCGTTCCTTCTCCCCAAAGTGCCTTGCACCGCATGAGTCCATGGCTGAAGATCAATAAGGAGTTAGAAAATAGGGTACCCAATATTCTTCTGCTTCTATGCCACTGTTAATGGTCCTCTTAATGGCTTCACCCATCTACCCCATGCCACATTCACTGGGATGCCCCTTCACAATGGTATCATGGGCTGAGCTCCACTGCTGATTATACATTCCTTCCCCAATCCCATTCTCCCCATCACATTTTTTTTTATTTTATTACCTGTACAATCTTTTGACTATGATGCCTCTACTCCTAGAAAAAATGAACCTTGGTATATACCAAAGTGTATATACCACATAGGTGATACACTCCCCCAAACTAAAGCACTAGCACATTCTCACAGGAGAGTCAAACTAAAAATCCTTCAATTCCATAGGATGGATGCATGACAAGTTCTGTGTCATCTGTTTGCTGTAATTAGTTTCACTCTCCATGATCAATACTTGGGATTCAGATATTACATTGTATCAGAGGATAGTGCATTAGCACAAAGCAATCATAGAATCATAGAATCATAGAATTGCAGAGTTGGAAGAGACCACGAGGGCCATCCAGTCCAACCCCCCTGCCACGCAGGAAATCTTGATCAAAGCATCCCCGACAGATGGCCATCCAGCCTCTGTTTAAAGACCTCCAAGGAAGGAGACCCCACCACGCTCCGAGGGAGTGTGTTCCACTGCCGAACAGCTCTTACTGTCAAAAAGTTCCTCCTCATGTTGAGGTGGAATCTCTGTTCCTCTGTTCAAAGCACACATGGAAAATAATGTTGGCCTGTTAAGAGTTACATTGCCCTTTGCACACTAACATTGGACCTTCCTGAGGAGGGCTGTCATATATTAGCATTCCCAGACTCAGTGACCAACAGTTTCAGATTTCATCAGAAAGCTTTATTGCCAGAAATCTAAGACGCAAACAATACAAAGTCGTTGTTGAGAATAAAAGCCTAATTGATATATTCTAAATTAAAAGCACTTTACAGTCAACAAATCTGGCAGGCTGCAAGATTATTGGCTATCCATCACCCACTGACACAAGCATTCCGTAAATGGGAACAACAATTTTTTAGGCACTGAAATGAAAAACGTTAATTACAGTGGCCTCATTATCTCTTTCCCCAAGCAAAGCCCAAACAATTACACGTACAACCTTCACACCAACTGATAAGCACATTCTACACCAAGGCCACAGAAAACGAAAATAAAAATAGCAAGAACAGGAGACAAGGGGTCTGATCCTGACAAGGGCTAAAGATGACTACTTGTACATGCATGTGCACAGAATGCAAAACAAACTTATAGCCACATACATATCTTGTCTTCAAAACTATTAATTCTCAGCTGATATCTACCTTTGTTCTTTTCCAGCTCCAAACCCTGTGTTACAACTTGGAGTCTAGACATCATTTTCTTTGCACAATCTTTTATTACATATCTAACTAAGTCAAGAATGTTTGATTAGACAAAAATCATCTGCCGCTGTGGCTGTTTAAATGATACAGCACTCAAAACATATCTGAAGAACCAGCTCCAGGAAAACAAATAACCATGCAACGCGGATGTTTTCAAGATAACAATCAGAGTAAAAGCTTTTCATTTGAACTTACTTTAGTTCCTTGTAGAATGACAAGTAAAGCAGGAGGAATTCGCTACAATCAGGTGTCTATCCTCTGAGAGTCAGTAAGTGATAGGAAGAGAATTTGTGTCATTTCAAGATTGTGTGTGTGGTGGAGAGGGGGAATCTTTCTGGCCTATACTATTTGGCTTTTTACTTTCTGTCTGCCTATCTATTTGGTGAACCTTTAATCTAAGTATCAGAAAAAGCCTAGAGTACACTTTAATTCAATCCACTCAATAATGGTTTAGGATATTGAACTAGTATTGTCTGTTTAGCATTGGTAATTGGGAGTCACAAAAGCTTGGTTTTGTGCAGTTTGGGTGGGCAGGACTAGACTAGATTAAGAACGTAAGAAAAGTCATGCATGATCAGTCCAAAGTCCTATTTAGTTCAGCATTCATCTATTCACACAATGGCCAAATACATTTCCTATCTTCTTATGTTCTAATATATACATTTATGTACACAGTTTCCCCACTCTGAAGCATATTTGTGTAAAACATATTACTGTGAAAATGGGAAGATTTCCAATGGATATTTTTAAGAGAATTTCAAATCTAATGCAATTCTTTGCCATTCCTAGCCCTGAGAGTTCAATGGGACAGCTAAGTTCAGGAACTATGACTCAGAATACCCACATTTTAGGGATGTGGAAGGGAGGCAAGGAAAGAATGCAATGTTCTCATTATGAACATCTTGTCTTGTTGGCCCTAGAATGGTGTAATGTAAAGGCCTTTTATGTGGGATTTTCTTAGGTTCTTAGGTAAATCTCAGCTTCACAGCAGGAAATTTCAATTGTTCCCTAGACCATACTAAGACAAAGAGACAAAACCCTGGAGAAATATGCAGCTGTGACTAGTGCTACATTTTTAATTCATAAATGAAAAGTCTTGTAAATTTTTGCACAATGCTATTAATATTTTATGAGGCAAATTAATGGCAAAATATTTTCCAATATTATATGTCAGCAATAAAGACCACACAAATCAGACTGCCGTATTCTGCTATTAAATGAGTATTTATCTCTTGGTGTTAATTTATCCTTTCACATAATGAAAAGGCAGCTTATATCATACTGCAAGCAAGCAGCTATATAAATGTTGTTTTTATGTTTTAAGAATAACTACACAGCATTTAAAAATATGTTGATATGTGGATCTCTAAGTAAAGAACACTCTATACAAGAATGCAAAGATCAACATATAGAACATTCCCAAAGAGAATTTACTAACTTTGGAGGGGGTGGGGATAGCTCCAATCACAACTTTTGCCTTTAAAATGGAGGATTTTTTTTTCCTTTTTAAAGAAATTTTGCTCCTTCGTGAAATATAGGGAGACATAAGAGACAAATCATTCAAGGAAAGCTTCTCCCAGGTGTTATGTGTCTTTCTGGTGAGTTTGATGCTCCTACTATGTAACCTTCTTTTCCTTTTAAAGGCTCCTGTTCTCTGTGTTGAAATGGATGCAGCTTCCAGTCTCTCCTACTCCAAGAGTATGGTGGGGAGGGGGAGAGAGGTGACATGATAGCCATGTTTAAATATTTGAAGGGATGTCATACTGACGATGGGGCAAGACTGATTTCTGCTGCCCCAGAAACTAGGACATGGAGCAATGGGTTCAGACTCCAGGAAAAGAGATTCCACCTAACATTAGGAAGAACTTCTTGACAGTAAGAGCTGTTAGGAAGTGGAATACACTGTCTCGTAGTGTGGTGGAGTCTCCTTCTTTGGAGATTTTTAATCAGATGTTGGATGGCTGTCTGTTGGGAATGATTTGATATTGTATTCCTGCATGGTAGGGGGTTGGACTGGATGCCCCTTGTGGTCTCTTCCAACTCTATGATTCTAAATGTTATTCATAAATGTGTCTCCCACAGCTTGTTGGTGTGCTGCTCAAAGCCCTCCTCCCAACACTTTCCAGGATCAGAAATGTTCTAGAAAAAGTTGTTCCAACAAGCAAATATGGGTAAGGCTAGAAAGCCACAATTTCCACCATAATTGCCACTCTACTTTGATAAAACACACTAGCAGAAACTTTAAGCCTTATAAAGATGGCAGAATTGAGATGTAGAACTGCTGACATCAGTGAATAATAGCAATAAATAAAAGGATGCTTAAAAATAAAATAAAAAATAGAACAAACCATTCTCTTTTGTAGTGGAAATAACAAAGAAATCTGTCATCAACTACACCTGTGTGATGGCTATAGCTGCCGTATAAATGAACTCAGAAAACGAAACACACTTGCTTACCTAACTATATGAACATTAACCCTAGGGTCATTTGAAAGGTAGTCCTATGAAGTTCATGTGACAGAACAGGCTCAAAATCCACTATCTTCAGCCTCCCAGGCTAACACTGGGCCCTTTCATACTAAACAGTTAGGGTGTTATATTCCATTGTAAGCTATGGCAACATGCTATGGAATCCTTGGTTTTCTAGTTTGGTGAGGCACTAGAGATATCTTCTGTAAGAAACCTCTAGTGCCTCTCCAAACTAGAAACCCAAGCCTTCCCCATATAACTATAAATGGCCCTTATAAACTGCAAATCCAAGGATTCCTCAGAATGTTATTATGGAAAATAAAGAGAAATATAGTGCTAGAATTATGTGGTGTGAAAGGTCCACTCTTTGCTAACAAGTTCCAAAATGTACAGTACAGTTGTCTCTCCGTATCCATGGATTTGGCATTCACGGCTTGAAAATATTCTTTAAAAAAAATCATCCAAAAAACAAACCTTGATTTTGCCATCTTATAAAAGGGACACCATTTTGCTATGCCATTGCATATAATGGGATTTGAGTATTCACAGATTTTGGTATCCATGGCAGGTCCTGGAACCAAATCCCAGCGAATATGAACAGACAACTGTATTTCCATTATTCACTTTGTTCATTAATCTTTGTTTTCTTAAATTTCCCTGCAGATTCTGTCTTAGAGATAAGACCTCCCTGTTGACAGACAACTTCTCAGATTCAATACAGTTTCTACACACAGGTTCTACACTTTGTTCTCTCTGGCTTTTTCTTCGCAAACGAAAATTCATGAAGGACTCATCCCGCACTTTCTGCAAGTGCGCTGATGACTGAAAAGGCCAATCCAAGATAAGCAAGTCCGGTTGCAGAAAGCACAGCAGAAGGTCTCCTTGGGTGATGTTTTTGGGTTGTGATCCTTTCTGCGTTGTCGTTTCTTGTTCGGCGTGAGTTCTCAAATAAGGCTGCAGCATTGTGGATAGTGCGTCTCCATGCCTCCCGATGTGAGGCCAGGGCGGACCATTATTGGTGATCAATTTGGCTGAGCCTGAGATGTTGTTTCAGGGAGTCTTTGTATCGCTTTTTTGAAGCGCCCCTCTTACGCTGACCTGTGGCGAGTTCACTGTAGAGTAGTATTTTTGGGAGGTGATGGTCCTCCATCCTAGAAACGTGCCCTGCCCAGCGCAGCTGCGTTCTCAATATCATGGCCTCAATACTGGTGATCCCTGCTTGCTCAAGGATAGCAACATTCGTCACATAGTCAGTCCAGTGTATATTTAGGATTGTGCGTAGACAGCGCTGATGAAAGCACTCGAGGAGTTGTAGGTGGTGGCAATAGGTGACCCATGTTTCAGATCCATAAAGGAGGATAGACAGTACAATGGCTCTATACACACTGATTTTTGTGCTTTGCCTCAGATGTTTATTGCTCCAGACTCTTTTGTGAAGTCTTCCAAATGTACTATATGCCTTTGCTAATCTGTGATCGATCTCTTTGTCAATCTTGGCATCTGAGGAGATGATGCTTCCCAGGTAGGTGAACTGCTTCACGGACTTGAGCACAGATTTGCCAACGGCAATGTGGGGATGGTGGTGTTCGTCCTGTGGTGCAGGCTGGTAAAGAACTTCTGTTTTCTTCAGGTTGACTTCCAGCCCAAACAGCTCTGCAGCTGTTACAAAGCAGGATGTTAGGCGCTGCAGAGCTGCTTCTGTGTGGGCAACAAGGGCAGCATCATCAGCAAAGAGCAGCTCACGGACTAGATACTTTAGAGTCTTAGTGTGAGCCCACAGACGGCTTAAGTTAAACAAGCTACCATCAGTACGGTAACGTATATAGATGCCGTCGTCTTCTTCAAGCTCTGCCATAGCCCTTTGGAGCATCATGCTAAAGAAGATTGTAAATAAAGTTGGTGCAAGAACACAACCTTGCTTCACTCCATTAGTTATTAGAAAGGGCTCTGAAAGAGCATCACCATATCTGACTTGACCACACTGGCCCTCGTGTAGCAAGATAATCATTTTAAGGAATTTGGGGGGACATGCTAGTCTTTCCAGGATCTGCCACAGACCTTTTCTACTTACAGTGTCGAAGGCTTTGGTGAGGTCAACAAATGCACACCTTTAAAAAAAGTTAGTGCTTGGGCAGATTAATCTGACGTCAAGTCAAAGGCCTTCACGGCCAGCATCCATAGATTTCCCTTGGTTTTTTCCAGGCTGTGAGGCCGTGTTCTGGAGTAATTTCTTTCATGTTTCACCTGCATCTGTGGCTAGCATCCTCAGAGAATGGTTGTGTAGTTGTGTGTGTGGAGTTTATATGCTATGAACCCCTGTTGGGGAGGATATGTAAATTTTTGTAATTGAATGGTTAGTTTCTGGGTACAGAAATGCAAGGCTCCTTAGTGTCTGTTTGGCTAATGGTTGGTTGATGGGCCATTATCTGCTGGGAATCCCCCTGTCCCTGGAATGAAGAAGAGAAACAACCACCCAAAGGGAAGGTATTTTTACCATACATCAAAGGAGTCACAGACAGAATAGGGAAACTGATGAGGAAACACAACCTCCAAACAATCAAACAGACCAACCAGAAAAATCCAAGAAATGCTATGCTCAGTGAAGGACAAAAGAGACCCTCTCACAGCTGCAGGAGTTTACCACATACCATGCAGCTTTGGACAAGTTTACATAGGGACCACAAAACGCAGTGTGTAAACACGAATCAAGGAACATGAGAAACACTACAGACTGGGCCTACCATTAAAATCAGCAGTAGCAGAAAATGTTATAAACCAACATGGACACAAAATGCTATTTAAAAACACAGGCCAACAACTATCATGCCTATCAACCATCCATTAGCTAAACAGACACTAAGGAGCCTTGTATTTCTATACCCAGAAACTAAACATTCAATTACACAAATTTACATATCCTCCCCAACAGGGGTTCACAGCATATAAACTCCACCCACACACCTACCCAACCATTCTCTGAGGATGCCAGCCACAGATGGAGGTGAAATGTCAGAAACTGTTCCAGAACACAGCCTCACAGCCTGGAAAAAAACCCAAGGAAAATCTATAATCTGACATGCTTTGTTGTCTCACTTGATGCTATTCCTTGCCCCTGTTGAAAATTCCAAACGTTATCCATAAGTAAAGCTATAGTAAGTCATTGGGAAGTACTGCCTAATTTTAATCACTTTGGGAGCCTAGCAAAAAGTTGTTGAGAACTGCAACAAGATTTTAAGCCATGTAACGTATGTGCAGCCAGACCTCAGTAGGAACACATTTCTTGCATATCAATGAGCCCAGATTCATTCTTATAGGTAAAAAGGCTAAAAATAATATCTGCCTAAGATTCAGATATACTACCAACCAGAAGAACCAGTACAGCAGTTGAACAACAATGAGAACTACCACCATATATGTGTTACAGCACATGGAGCATATCATTTCCTTATACCTTTATGGGATGAGAGTTGAATATAATTTAAAAAAGAAAGAAAAGAAACCACTGCTAGAATATGTCATAGTACAATGTAAGAATCATCCTAGAACACAGCATTTGTAACTCTTACTTCTTCAGAAGACACATATCCTGTTCTTTTATTTGATTTTCAAAAAGTTTATCAGCAGGAGAATGGGAGTTCAGAGACAAATAAAAGCAATGTTGTTTGCATATGTTGTGGGAGGAACATAGAGAACAAGTGTCTGTCTCTATGAAAAGAGTAACCTCTTTATAAATGTGAACAAAGGAAAGCATTTACTTGCAAAGTTCTTACAAATGTATTATTAAAGCTGAAGAGAGAATGTACAAGCACAAACCCACAGGCATCAGACTTTTTTTTTTTTTCTCTTGATGTTATTTCTCATTCTCTACCTTTAAGTACCCTCATCTTCTTTCTTGTATGGCTGGCATGAATTTCATGAAATACCTAGTTCAAATTATGTGTTTCATACTTAATGTTCATTCCTAAACACTCTAGCCTTACGTAGGGCTTGGCATTAATGCAACTAACTCATCAAGTTAATGTCTCACTACATTTTTTATGATTACACCTACCTTTCTTGAGGTTCTTCTTATTTGCTATCAGGCAACTTTGACTTATGGCCACCTTATTGAATGAAAGACCTCCAAAGCCATGCTCATCAACATTCCTACTCAGATGTTACAAACTCAGGGCTATGGCCTCTTTTATTGAATTGATCCATCTGTAATATGGTCTTCCTCTTTTTCTACTTCCTTCTACTTTGCCAAGTATTGTCTTTTCCAATGACATAACATCTCATGATGTGTCCAATGACTAGCCTTATCTACACAGGCCAAATATCCCAGTTAGGCCCATCTCAGAGCCCCGCAGTCCAAATGGCATAGCACATTTGCTCTGTTCTGTCCCCAGGTGGTCCTAACCACCCCTGGGGCAGATATGGGGCTGAGATGGGGGCAAGCTGGGGCAGGACTTGATAAAGCATTATAGCGAAATGCCCAGTTTAATCCTGTATTGGTGGCCAAAATCCAGATAGGGCCCTGCGTGTCTGTAGGAGCATCCATAGAGCCATTTCTGCCCTCACTGCCACCACCAGCTCCCTGACTTTCCTGAAAGCCAGGCAGGGGTCCTGCAGCATGTGACCAAATGCCAGGGGGATGCAGTCACATGTTGCAGGACCCCTTCCTGGCTTCCAGGCAGCAGAGAAAATAGTGGCAGTGGCTGCAGGGATGGGCTGATATTCCTGTGTGGACTCCAGCCCTCTCCATGGAGGTAACAGGGGCAGAACGGGCCTCCTCCAAAGCCAAGATACATTGATAGGGAGCCGGCATATTCTGCCTGGTGTAGATAAGCCCTTAATTTAGCTGTTTTGGCTTCTCAGGAGTGTTCAGGCCTGGTTTGCTCTATTTGCCTTTTTGGTAATCCATGGTATCTAATGATATATCTATTACACTTGAGGATCTTCTCAAGTTCCTTCCTAGCTGCCTTTCCAAGTCTTAGCCTTCTTCTGATTTCTTGACTACGGTTTCCATTTGGATTCATGACCGAGCCACAGTACAGAAAATCTTTAACCATTTTAACATCTGTACCATTGACTTTAAAGTTATATAAATTATCTGTGATCATTATTTTTTCCTTTCTTAACAATCAACTGCAACCCTGTTCTCACCCCCCTTAACTTTTATCAGTAGTCATTCCTAGTCTTTACTATTCTCTGTTAGTAATATGGTGTCACAACTGAAATCATTGATGCTTTCCACCCCAATTTTTATGCCTCATTCTTCAAAGTCTAATCATAGAATCATAGAGTTGGAAGAGACCACAAGGGCCATCTAGTTCAACCCCCTGCCCTGCAGGAGCAGCTGCCATCCATGTTAAGGTGGAAACCCCCTCCTTCACTGTGCAATCCAACTTCACGGAGAAGGGAAGGGAGCTCCCAGCCTTTTGGTACAATCTGAAAACACACTCTCAAGGGTTCCTCTAGTCTAGAAGTCCCTGGAGACCTGTTCTTCTAGTCTGCCACCACCTGCTTGTCACTCAAAACCCAGTTCAGTGGGAAACTGGGCCAGTTCTCTGGCTAACCAGTGAACAACTCTCTCTCTTGAGATCCCCAACCCCCTTCTCTATCCCTCAGAGAAGAAACTGAAGATAGCTGACCAAAAAGGCATGTGAGGCAAGTTTGTAGAAAAAAGAAAGAAACCCTTATTTCTAGTTCCAAGCACCTAAGTACTTAGCATGGAGGGAAATCTCTCCTCCAGGAACTCAGCTTAAGGTTACATGAAATACATTCAGTCATAGGGTTAAAATAAATAATAAAAACTAACGCATGCTAACTAGACATTCCCTAAGCTAAGAAAATATAACTCACAATCATGCAGTCTATGTAGCAGTCTCCGTGATGGAATTCAGAGTCATTGGAAGTCTCCTCCTTAGGCTTCATGGTATCATTTACTGTAGCTCTTTGATGTTATAGAGTCCATGTGTCCTCCTTGATGGCCTAAGCCATGTAGTATCCTTGCTGGTCTAAATCATGTGGCACTCAACAAAGGGATGCCAAAGTGAAGACTCCATTGGTCCCATCTAATTGGTTCTGCACTGCCAGATCTGATTGGCTCTCCAGTCAGGTGATGTGATATGATGTTTAGGAAGGGGGCTCGCCGCTGGCCGGCGGGCCTGTTTGCGGCCCGGCCGGTGCCCCAAACTACCGCCAAAAATCCCCGCCCCGCCCATTGGGTTCGGCGGAGGCGGGGGTGAGGGAGAGATGGGGGAAGAGGGCTGCGTGGCGCTGCATGGGCGGCGCCATCTTCCCCTTTCTTCTTCTCAGCCGCCTTTGCGGCTGGGGAGGGGAAAGGGAGTAAGGGCCAATCGGGAGCGAGTCAGCTTGCTCCTGATTGGCCAAACGATCTGGGATAAAAGGGGGCGCACAGGCGCGCCCCTCCCAGATCTGAGGCGGCAACGGAGTATCCTTGCTAATTGGTTCTGCACTGCCAGATCTGATTGGCTCTCCAGTCAGATGATGTGATATGATGTTTAGGAAATAAGGTTCCCTCTACCATACCTGTTGATATGGAAACAGGGTGTGGCAATTTCCAGATGAAGTAGCTGTAAGTTTTGAGATGAACTCTCCATGATGGGGCTGGTCGCTCCATTATGACAACATTCTTGAAAGATGGCCACAAGGCCTCTGTTTAAAAACCTTCAAAGAGGGAGACTCCACCACACACTAAGACAGTGCATTCCACTATCAAACAGCTCTTACTGTCAGGAAATTCTTCCTAATGTTTAGGTGGAAACTCTTTTACTGGAGTTTGAGTCCATTGCTCCACATCCTAGTCTCTAGATCTGCAGAAAACAAGCTCACTCCATCCTCAGTATGATATCCCTTCAAATATTTAAACATGGTTATCATGTTCCTTCTTAACCTTCTCTTCTCCAGGCTAAACATACCCAGTTCCCGTAGCTGCTGCTCATAGGGCATGGCTTCCAGACCCCCCACCATCCTGGTCGCCCTCCTCTGGACACGTTCCAACTTCTCAATATACTTCCTGATTTATGGTGCCCAGAACTGGACAAAGTATTCCAGAGGAGGTCTGACTAAAGCAGAACAGAATGGCACTATTACTTTCCTCGATCTAGACACTATACTCTTATTGATGCAGCCTAGAATCACTTTGGCTTTTTTAGCCGCCACATCACACTGCTGACTCATGTTCAGCTTGTGTTCCACTAAGATTCCTAGATCCCTTTCACGTGTACAGCCATCAAACAAGGTGTCACCCATCCTATATCTGTGCTTTTCATTTTTACTGCTCAAGTGTAGTATCCTACATTTCTCCCTGATGAAAGTAATTTTGTTAGTTTTGGCCCAGCTTTCTAATCTGTTAAGGTCATTTTGAATTCTGAACCTGTCCTCTAAGGTATTAGCTACCCCTCCTAATTTGGTGTCATCTGCAAACTTGATAGGCATGGTCTCTGTTCCCTCATCCAAGTCAACTGCATCAGTTGACTCAAAATGTGTTCCTTTAAGCACCAAATTCACTTTAGGAAAAAGAAAAAAGTACCATGGTGCCAAATCTGGCAATATGGTGGATGTTCAAGTGTAGTCAACCGATGCCGTAAAGAAGAAAACAGCAGATGTGTTGAAACAGCTGACAAAAACTGATCTGCTCCATGCCTTTGACCACTGGAAAACAAGATTGCATCAGCATGCGAGTGTGAATGAGGAGTATATTGAAGGGGACAAGCATTCAAATTGTAATATATATCTAAATAAAAATGGGTTATTTATCAGTCTCACTATTTAATAGACAGACCTCATATACTCTGCAACTGCCAATGAGAATGAATTATTTTAAAAAGTAACCTCCCAACCACCAGCCATTCCTCACACTGTTTTGCCTATTTTGCCACTGGCAGTTTCACT
The DNA here is from genome assembly GCA_030847615.1 of Gambelia wislizenii. Classification (NCBI taxonomy): domain Eukaryota; kingdom Metazoa; phylum Chordata; class Lepidosauria; order Squamata; family Crotaphytidae; genus Gambelia; species Gambelia wislizenii. Next base: position 26,641,252 of record JAUMIR010000004.1, read on the forward strand.
AGTGGAACAATGCCAGTTCTTGAACTTTTCCAACTAGCGTGAAGTTAGATACAACCCTTTGTGCGTAAGAATTTATTTGAATTCCTTTAGTCCATTACAACAACCCAAATCCCTTGACCTGCCATCATTGGTTGCTATTCATAAGCAATTTGCTCTGGAGCAGGCCTGGGAAAGTCCAGCTATTTCAATGGAACATTGTTAAGACTTTTGTAGCAGAAGTCCTTTGTCTTATGTAAGTTATTCTGTCTTCTCAGTTTTGCTTGCTCATTAAGTTGACTCTCCATTTTCTTTATCACATGAATTTGCACTAGCAGGATAGATCTGAAAAGCTGTTCCATTTTCCATTACCGAAATGCCCTTGAAGGATTTTGTCTAAACTGATTTAATGAACACATGTATAATTAGGGATGATCTGCATGCAGTCTGATCTCTCAATCATAGTCCACTTCCATGTTCTCAAGTAAAAGAGAAAAAAAATGTTTACTTATTTCCCAATGGGCAAATTATGACTTCACAAAATTCTTTATAGAAGATTATAAAAGTTTTTTTTTTCATTTCTACCAAAAGACAGTGTAGTTGAAGATGGGGGAGGAGTTTAATTGACTACAAGTTATAATTCTGAATGTGTTTGCTATATTCTAATTCACCCACAAAATGCTAACCTCTTGCCAGAATAAGCTTTGGATACATTGTGTGATTTTGAAATGTCATTTTGCCAAGGAAATTTACAATTCCTCTCAAATTGGCCCCTCTTCCTTTTCAGAGATATATGTTCCAAACACTTCTTAAGCGAAGATTCAGATTCGAAGATTCAGGAAGGACTCATCCCGCGCTTTCTGCAAGTGCACTGATGACTGAAAAGGCCAATCTGAGCTAAACAAGTCCAGTTGCTGAAAGCACAGCAGAAGGTCTCCTTGGGTGATGTTTCTAGGTTGTGATTCTTTCTGCATTGTTGTGTCTCTTCAAGACTTGTTCGGCGTGAGTTCTCAAATAAGGCTGCAGCATTGTGGATAGTGCGTCTCCATGCCTCCTGATGTGAGGCCAGGGCGGACCATTGTTGGTGATCAATTTTGCCGAGCCTGAGATAAAACAATGAAACAGCAAAGAGGGTATTTGAATACCATTATATCACATTTCATTCACACAAAGAAAGATCAGAGTTTCATTTTTCTGCATTCTTGTCTCCACAATTTTGTTTTAACAGAACACCCCTTCTCTGTCAGAAGATTAATACATTGTGAACAAATGACACACTAGATCCCATATCAAGACATTCCAGGAAGCAAGGAATTCATTCAAAGTAAAGAGATGACCTGATGAGAGGGAGACATATGAAGTGCCTGGAACAGCTGTGTATTCCTTCCATCTTGTCTTCTACTTCTCCTATTACATTCTGGCTGCCATTAAAACTCCCTTGAAACCAGTGTCAGCAAAGAAGTTACTAATGTTCCCTTCAATGGCCAATTGAAAAATTTATCTTTCATCTTCATTCTATATACAGTGAAATTTCAAACTGTAAGACAGATCTCTCAAGAAAGTGTAACTAGCAGGTGTGCTCTCTAGGGTTTTTGTTTGTTTGTTTGTTTACAATTAAACATCTTACACTTAAACAACTTACTATCTTATGTTTGTATACATCATGAATCAGTAAGATTATACATAGTTTTAACAACGTAACTTCAACCAAAAGAAAGAATAAAGTAAAATAAAGGTTTTTGACCTGAAGCTTATCTGTGACTTTCTATTTGTATTCTGACGAATATCAGACTAACAGCATAAAAATTACAAACTTAAAATGACTTTGACAGTTTCATGTTAGATCACTCTTATATCGGCTTAACTCCTTGATTCGCTGGAGATGCTTAACTTGCTGTATCGTAGTTACCCTGTAGGTCACCCTTTTCTTTCCAATATTCAAAAAATTGGTTTCTTTTAAGGAAATTCTTAAGGTTTTCACAGCAATGAGGACTGACTGGATATAGACAGCCTGAGTTAATATGTATATCAGAACATAATTCTTTGGATTTGACACTTGCCAAAATTTTGTAATGCAATCCTCGGTTCATACAATATACTAAAATGCACATTAAAAATACTTAAGATGTGTATTCTGTGAGAAATATGTTCAAATGTGTGTCTAAATAGAAACTTTCATTCAGTGTTTCCCCCTAAAAAATCCAGATTAATGTGAAAATTATCACAACAGACTTAAACAAATGAAGACATGCAAAACTGACAGAAAACCGACACAGATTCATCCATCCATCCATCCATCCCAAGGAGCTTCTTCCTTATTTCCATTCTTAATCCTTGATAACTTGAATTTAGTCATTTATATATTCATTCATTATTAAAATCACATACTTTATACTTTAATATACTATATGTATATCTTAAAGTTATACACTATGCTTCCCATTAAGCATAGTGCCAGGGGAAGCTCACAATAACAACATTTATTGTTATTTAATCCCTGCTCAGCCATGGTCACTCTGGGTGAACTTGAGCAGGTCATATTCTCTCAGCCTCAAAGAAAGGCAAAAGAAACCCCCCTCTGAACAAATCTTGCCAAGAAAACCCCATGATAGGTTCACTTTAGGGGTGTCATAAGTCAGAAACAGCTTGAGGGCACACAACAACAATAAACTGTGCCAATCCACTAGCCCATGTCAGGATCACCCCTTTCATGCACATAAACATGTAAGCAACTAAATGTACATACCAGCTGTGGGGATATGTTCCAATTGCTTGGAATTAAAAGTAATTTAGAGATGATATTTTCAAACACTATAAAAGATATAATGCCGATGAAAAAGTTTTTGTTTGTTTGTTAATAAATGATCAGTTAATAATATGTGTTGTTGCAAAGCCATAAGTAAATGCAATTTCGGTTAGCAATTATATGCACATAATACAGTAATAACCAGAGTAGATTGTTGTGTTGATCATAATTAAACTATGTAACTTTTTTCTGTTGCCTCCCCATCTGTCCTTCTTGAAAGTAGTAATTGCACCCTTGTTATTCTGTATGCATGTTTTGATGTCAGATTTCTTTGATTATCATAAGCAATTTAAGCTATTTTTATGCCTTTTAGGTTAAATAAAATAATGCTGACAAGCTCATGTGAAGTCAAACCATTTGTTTTGTTTGTTTTAAAAAGATTTGAATTATGTTCATTGTTCTAAGTAAGCTATTCATTAGAACATAAAATGTGTTGAGCTATTTTTAAATTTTGCCCTGAACTTTAGATGGTTATGTGTTTACAACGGGAGGGGAGAGGTCCAAGCATCCAAAAGGCATTGTAAAAAGACAAGTATTGTTAAAAGACAGACATCTATAAATATTACACTTTACCTACATTGCTAAATGAATATATTTACTTGTGCTTTCAGGTCATATGTAAATAAATAATAGACCAGCTTTATGAGGTATCTCTGGACCCATGTCTAGGGAGAGAAAAAAAAATCATTGGGTTTTGCCATTAACTGCAAAAATATCTGCTTCACATCTGCCATAACTGGGAATGGGGTGAAATGCATCCTGTCTTGAAAACCAGCACAGTTCTGATGCTGCAACATATTTAGGTGAAAAAAATGTACACAAAGCCATGTATATATTTGAAAAATCTGGTTGACTAAAAAGCATGAATATTTACAAAAATGAGCACATACATGTTTTAGTCAATGGGGTAAATACATAAAATACATACATTAACAGACATACACACCAAAGTACAAATACAAAATATAAACACTAATGCAAATACCTCGCAAGAGGGAGAAGGACCTTACAGCCTAAGTTGGAATTGAGGCAGGACAAAAATGCCAGTGAGATTCTGAAAGATGAAGGAAAAATGAAACTGACAGATCGTCACAACCTTACCCATGATTTACAAATGAACAAAATAACCAATTGGAATCCAGAGAGCTGGATCCTTATCATTATTCTGATGGTAGCATAGAGGGTTAGTTACTCTAATATAAGGGTGGAAAGAATATTCAAAAAATATTGGATCAATCAGGGGAAATGCCCTGTGTCATTTGGACTGCAGGGCTCTGGAACAGGGGCAAGCTGGGGGTATTTGGCCAGTGTAGACAAGCCCTAAGATTCTCAGGGCTTTAAAGGCTAAATAAATCTACTGCAAATCACCCTAAGATTTGGCTGTAGATCCTGACCTACACTGCCCAGACTCTCCACACAGGTTGTTTTTGCAATATACTGCACAGATTGTTTAAGGCTGCAGTTCAATATACACTTCCCTAAGGATAAGCCACTTTGAATGTAATGGGAATTGTTGTTGTGTTATTCTGTACCTTCAAGTCATTTATGACTTACAGCAACCCTAAGGGGAACCTATCATGGATTTTTTCTTGGCAAGATTTGTTCAGAGGAGTTTTGCCCTTGCCTTCCGCCGAGGCTGAGATAGTGTGACTTGCTCAAGGTCACCCCGTGGTTTCTATGGAAGAGTGGGTATTTGAAACCTGATCTGTAGTCCAACAGTCAAACCTCTACACCGTGCTGGCTGTCATGGTGAGAATTACTTCTTGATTAATATGTATAGAAACCATAAAGCCTGTGTAACATTAGTGAAGGAAATGTGTACATTAAAAGAATTTCATTTTTATTCTAGCTGTGCATGCAAAAGCACATTTGTTCTTGTGGTCCCTAGGTATGCTCCCACTTCTGTAACTGTTTGTGTAACCAGTTCTCAATTGTACACATCTATGTCAGAATAGTCCCAATGAACACAGTGTGAGTGGATTTTCTTCTGACTAAGGACTTTATCAGACGGGCTTAATGAAATGGAACAGAAATGCCACAGGATCACTAAAGAGTTGTTTTGTTTTGTTTTTTCAGACGACATCCTCCTCACCCGTTCTGACTCTGTTCTGACCCCGTGTGCTTTCTGTTTTGTTTTATTCACAGGGAAAAGTCGTCAATAGATCTCCTGTTCCGTTTCATGGGTATGTGAACTGGTTTGCCGTTATGCTGGCGTGATGTTAAAACACTTCTGGGTACGATCGTGACATCCAGGTGAGTGACAGCCTTTTCTGTACCCTCCCCATGTTGCTTTTAAAGCTTTAAAAGTGTTTTGGTGCTTTTTAAAATTTTTAGAAGTCTGCCTGTATTTTTATTTTTAAATCCCCCCCCCCCGGCTGCCTGCCTCTGTAAGATCCTGGAAGGTAAGTAGAGAACACTTCTGGTGGCGATCTGGACATCCAGGTAAGTGACAGACTATTTTGTACCTTCTCCTGTTTACTTGTTTCTTTTAAAGGCTCTTTAGGTGATTGCTTTAATTTTTTGATGTCTGGTTTTTGTTTTTGTTTTTAATTTCCCTGTAAGGTCCTGGGAGGTCTCTGCAAAACACTTCCTACTTCGATTAGGACAAAGAAGTAAGTGAGAGCCTTTTTTGTTCCCTCCCTGGGTTAATTGGGTTTTTTTAAGGGTGTTTAAGTGCTTGGTGCACTTCTTTGAAGTTTGGGGGATTTTTTATTTTTAAATTCCCCATGTGATTCGGTCTCCAGGAAGGGGAGGGGGCTGTGTGAGAGATCCATTCCCTTCCTGGATGGCCGGAGGAGTGGGGGAGCAGTTTCTGTCCCAGGATTAAGGTAAATGTATGAACATTTTTTTTTATTCAGTTACAGGGACGGGAGGAGGGTGGGTGGGTAATGGAACAGGAATGGGTTTTAAGGGCCCGTCTGATAAAGTCCTAAGAAGAACCCAGAAGTTCTGAGTAAACATGCATTAGACTGTACTATTAGTCCTATTTCACCTCAGGGCACTGCATGTTGTGGCAAATATCTGTTTGGAAAAGGCAAACACTTCTCTGTGCCAGATCGGAGTGATTTCTGAAAACATCATAGCTTACATTAATATATTACAACTATAATTAGTGAAATGAAATATTTCTCTCATTGAGACAAAGAGGTAAATAAAGGATAGATGGGCAATCAGTTCTGCACATCAGCTTTCAGTCTGAAAGCTACCATACGAGTAGCTGGGTTTGTGATGCAGTCCTGTTTTCTGGTGTCTGTTGCCTTTGTCAACTGAAGGGTCACGTCCCGATCAAACTTCACTGGGAGTGAGTATTTTTTGGTCTCTCACTGCTACCCTAATTCTAGTCCCTAACTTTGGCTTTTCTGTTCAGTAGCATTCTATAACCTCTTGACTAATGTTTCACATCCTGCTCCTTTAAAATGACCATAGGACTGGCATATACACAAAAAGAAAGAAAAACACACATAATAACTACAGATTTCTAAGAGAAGAAGAAAAATATAGAGCTATATAGGCAGTTGACTCTTGGGTATTTATTCCCTCTCTTTATTTCATGCACTATTCTGTTCATGAGGTATAAAACAGACTCAAGGCTAGCTTGAGACATGGTCTAAGTGTACCAGAATCCTATTCATCTGATTTTTTTCCCCTTGTGCCTTACATTTCTAAGAGAATTGTGTTTTTTTAAAACAAAAACACCCTTAGGAATAGCTCATGAAAGTTCACATCCCCACAGACACATTTTCTTTAGCCGTGTCTTATAGCATTTTTTCCTCTTCTGAAGAACACTTCAGGCACAGCCGAGAGACAGTTTCTGTGTAGTTGCAAAGAGAGTGGAATGCTTCAAGAATTGGGTCCTTCTTCCCTGTTTCTATTCTCTCTTCACAAGTGAACCTCACAAAAGCAGCACTGGCTTTCATTCCACCATGTAGTGGAGAACGGAAAACACATTTGGCATTTGTAGGCTTGACAACCGGCCAGAAAACAGAACTGACAATCTGTATCTAATCAAAAGTATTGGAAATTTCATCTGCACAACTATCTGTTCATTACTGTCATTATCCTGGAAGATGTCTCTCTTCATGATAGGTATTTAACTGCCCATAACCTCCATGCACTGTGGATTGCCAGAAATTTAACCCTATTGATGCCAAGGTCCATAATGTGTGTTATAGTACATGAGCTAGCCTGTCATTAGATTTCATTATTGCTCAGCATGTGATGGCTTTAGCTGTCAAAACTGTTGCTGAATTGTATAGCTAATATAAAATAATGTGTTTTGTCCACCCTCATACTAAATTATCAACCCCCCCCATTTTCTCATGTAGTAAAATCATATCCATATTCACTCAGAGGTAAAGCCTATGGTTTAGTGGAGCTTACTTATAGGTGAATTGGTACAGGATTACAGCATAAGCATAGCTTTTGCCATCACAGTGCTGCAAAAATGTTTTTAGCACAAACTCCAATGATTTTTATGTAAATGAATTTTTCACAAAAAGTCCTGCAAGATGGAAAACCAGTGAAAAATATGCATCACATCACCACCCCATATTCTCACTCCACAGGGATAAAACTTTTGAATGTTTCTTTATTCTCTCATGCAAGAATGAAATAACTGAAGATAAATATTCATGGTGTGACGTAGGAAGATCCTTTCAGTTCAAGTGGACATCTTTCCCACATGGAGCTATTTTGCTATCAGATGGCATATCCTGAATCCAACCAATTTTCTCTTGAAATATTTTTATACTATTTTTCCAGCCTTGGAACATTTGGGGAATGTGGAAGCCAGGGCTGCATTTACATGGCAGGTTTTATTACGATAAATTGCGCTTTAGCGCTTTTCCGCATCAGTGGTGGGTAGTTTACACAGTCTATGGAGGAAACAGCTGTATTTTGTTGCACTTTGGTTTTCCCGCTTTGAGATTCACACAGCCAAATGTGGTGGGGGCGTGGCCAAGCATTGGAGAGGAGACAAAGGAATGCCATAGGAATGTCTGCCTTGGCCCCAACTCCGTGTGCTTAACAGCTTAGAGGCAAAGAATGTCATTTCCCCCCAGCTCCCTGCCCACAAATCAAACTCCAAACAGAAGGTTTTTTCTCCTTGCTTAACAGCTGATTGACAAAGGGGCCAGTTGGCTGGTTGATATTTTTCTCCTGAGTTTTTCTGTGTGCAAACATTTTGGATACTATTTTGAAAATCCAGAGGCCTTTTCACACTACACAGTTCATAGAATCATAGAATTGGAAGAGACCTCAAGGGCCATCCAGCCCAGCCCCCTGCCATACAGGAACACATAATCGAAGTATTTCCGACAGATGGCCATCCAGCCTCTGTTTAAAAACCTCCAAAAAAGGAGACTCCACTGCACTCCATGGCAGCACATTCCACTATCAAACAGCTCTTACTATCAGGAAATTCTTCCTAATGTTTAGGTGGAAACTCTTTTACTGGAGTTTGAGTCCATTGCTCCGCATCTTAGTCTTCGGAGCAATAGAAAACAAGCTTGCTCCATCCTCAATATGATATCCCTTCCAATATTTAAACATGGCTATCATGTCCTCTCTTAACCTTCTCTTCTCCAGGCTAAACATGCCCAGCTCCCTAAGCCGCTCCTCATAGGGCATGGCTTCCAGACCTTTCACCACTTTGGTATCCCTCCTCTGGACATGTTCCAGCTTGTCAACATCCTTCTTGAATTGTGGTGCCCAGAACTGGACAGAGTATTTCAGGTGAGGTCTGGCCAAAGCAGAATAGAATGGCACTGTTACTTCCCTTGATCTATACACTATACTCCTATTAATGCTGCCTAGAATTGCATTGGCTTTACTGGCTGCTGCATCACGCTGCTGACTCATGTTCAGCTTGTGGTCCACTAAGACTCCTAGATCCCATTTGCATGCACTGTTATCAAGCCAGGTGTCCCCCTATATCTGTGCAGTTCATTTTTTCCCTGCCTAAGTGTAGTACTTTACATTTCTCCTTGTTGAAATTCATTTTGACCCAAGTTTCTAATCTGTAAAGGTCATTTTGAATTCTGATCCTGTCCTCTGGGGTATTAGCTACCCCTCCTAATTTGGTGTCATCTGCAAATTTGATAAGCATGGCCTCTATTCCCTCATCCAAGTCACTGATAAAGATGTTGAATAGCACTGGGCCCAGGACAGAACCCTGTGGCACCCCACTGTTCACTTCTCTCCAGGATGAAGAGGAGCCATTGGTGACTATTCAGTCAGTCAACATAGTTATAGAACTACAATTCCATTTTAACTTACATGGCTATAACCTATGGAATCCTTGGATTTGTAGTTTAGTGAGGCACTAGAGATCTCTGGTTGATAATTATAAATACCCCTCTCTAAACTGCAAATCCCAGGATTCCATAGGATGTTATCATGGCAGTGGAATCATAACACTATACAGTTAGCCCTCTGTATCCACCAATTCTGCATCCATGGATTCAACCAATCATGGTTTGAAAATATTTCCAAAAAAAGTAATTCCAAAAAGCAGTCCTTGATTTAGCCATTTTATATAAGGGTCGTTTTACTACACCATTGTATATAGTGGGACTTGAGCATCCACAGATTTTGGTATCCACAGGGGGTCCTGGCATCAAACCCCAGCGGATACTGAGGGCCCATTGAAATTGTATGGTTTGAAAGGGCCCCAGGTTGTATCAGAAGATTTGGGTAAAGACCACAACAGTGGTATCATGGTGTTTGCCCACCACCACACTATACATCTTCTGCTCTTTCTTTGTTTTACTTAACATACCTTAATTCAAAGCACTATATTTCCTATTTAACATCCTACAGAATCCTGGGATTTGCATTTGAGAGGGGGGTATTTATAATTCTCTACCAGAAATCTCTAGTGCCTCACTAAACTACAAGCCCATCTTTTTTCACATTGAGAAAGCATTACTGTGATTCCTGTTGAAGCCACCAACAACTAGTCTGATAGTAAACTACCATCAGGATATCTTCTCAGGTCAACTCAGCTTGATTTACTGAAACTGGATAAGTTTCTTGCTGTTACTCTTGTAATTCATTCTTGAGCAGTTAAATGATTCTGACATTGCAAGTTTGTTCAGCATTTGTGTCCAACACAGACAAGTTGCTGTGTGGCTTTTCTTCTATTTTCCATAAGCCATTCATCTGATCCTTTACCAAGAACATTTGCTTTATGCCATTCTTTGAACCCAGCAGTTTACCTTCTGTGGTGGCATTGTGTGGGCTGTTCTACCTCTTTTGTACCTTTTTAAAATATTATCCACCGGCACAGAGTTCGCTTGTGCTCTGGCCAATTCGATTAAAACTCCTACAGGTACTGAACTTTCCATTGTCATTACCTATATTCCACAGTGAATTAACTGTATATTGCTCCCGTAAAGGCTACAGATACAATAGGAGAAACTTAGTATAAGCTCTAGCCTTTGCTGCAAGTTTGTGTTTAGAGCCTTGCCAGAAAACAGTATGTAGTGCTTAAGATATGCTATCAGTTGCCAACTCCATTTTAAAGCATTAATCCAGTTGAAATTGTTTTTACTGTTGTGTGCCTTCAAGTCATTTATGATTTATGTTGACCCTAAGGTGAACCTATCATGGGGTTTTCTTAAGCTGAGAGTGTGTGACTTGCCCAATGTCTCCCAGTGGGTATTCATGGCTAAGCGAGGATTTGAATCCTGGGCTCCAGATTCATATCCAACACTCAAACCACTACACCATGCTGGCTCCACCATTTGAAACTGGGACAATCAAATCTACTTATTTCTGGTCTATTTCATTTTCAAATCTTTTTTGCCCGTGATTTTGTTTAGCTTCATTTCCACATTATATGCTGATAGTTGTTGTTTTTAAAAATATTATATTTATACTAGCTATACCCAGTGTAGCACACACTGTTCCCCTGCTGCACACACACACACACACACACACACACACACATATGATGGTACACACGCCATCCCCACACTGCCCCCACTGCCTCCCTCCCTCCCCCTGCTGCCCCCCACCCCTCACCCACCCCGCACCTCACCCCTCATCCCCCACAGTGTCACTGCGGCTCTCCCCGCCCTCCCCACAGACCCCCACTGCCTCCCTTCCCACCCAGCCCCCGTGGCACCTCACCCCTTGCCATGCCACCTTGATACCTCGCTGCCCTCCCTGCTGATCCCCTCCCCAACCCCCCATGGCACCTTGCTCCTTTCCCCCCACCTTGCTACCATGGCCATCCCCGCCAGCCCCTGCTACCTCCCTTCCACCCACAGCACCTCACCCCCTGCTGTGCCACGGTGGCCCTCGTGGCCCTCACCGCTGCCTCCCTCCCCACCCCCCCTGTGGCACCTCACCCCCCAGTGCCATCGTGCCCCTTGCCACCTTCCCCAATGCTGCCCTCCCCATGCTCTCTGCCCCCCACAGCACTTGCCACCCCCCATGCCACCGTGACCTTAATGCCCCCTCCCCACCACCCCACTTCCCCACCACCCCCTGTGCCACCTTGCCCCTCGCCACCCTCCCCACGCTCCCTGCCATCCCCACACACCTGCCCCCCTCCCTGCCCCCCCTGCACACACACCATGCCACATACCCCCTATGCTACTCACACCTCCTCACTGCAAGGGATTGTTGCCTAGCAGAGTATACTCATTGGACTGGCCCTAAGCCCTCTTTGTTAGACTATGCTGGCATCTCAATGAGTTTAATACCTTATCTGTCCAAGTTCACAGTTGCTAGTCATCCTGAGAGCAATCACTTTCCTGTTACGGTATGAATGAAGGCCTTTGACAGGGTCCTTTTACCTACTTGTCACACCATAGTGTTGACTGATGACCTATGTCCTATTTGTGCAAAATGGTCTTCACATGAATCAGAAATTCTCACAGATTTTTTGGAAAAGGAACCAGCTAAGCACATGCATACACCAATAGTAGGTTCAAAGCCAGCAGGTGCTGTATTGGCTGGCTTTTATACATTAATAAAATCAGTTCAGTCTTTGCTCACTGTTCCCCAACACAATATAGTTCAACATGATCTAAGATCACGTCATGAGTGGTTTGACCAGGAATGCCGGGAAGCCTGGAACTCTCTAAAGTGGACCTTTAAACTGTATAAAGAGAATCCCAATTCCTACTTAATAGCAGATCTTATGAGACTGAAAAATCAGTACAAACAGTTGATTCGCCAAAAGAAAAGGGACAATATGCAGGCCTCCTGGGATCGCTTGATAGCTGTGACCAGTGTAAGTAATTCCACCCTCTTTTGGAGAATGGTAGCCCCAGCTTTCCCTAAAAATAAAAATGTTTTTAGTCCCTCATCACAAATTCCAGCCCATATGTAGGAAGACTATTTTGCGTCACTATTTTGTATGCCAAAAAGGAAAACTCCCAATTTGATCTAGAACTGTATATAACTTCCATTCCACACTGGCCTCTAGTTTCCTGCCTGGAAATCAGGAATTTAATTAAATAGCTTAAGCCAGAGAAAGCTCCTGGTGCAGACTTTATCATCTGTGAAGCATTAAAGAATGACCTAGACTGGCGGATTCCTGTGTTAAGTTCCCTTTTTACTGTAACAGAGAGTACAGCTATGATACCTAATGATTGGGGCTTAGTGATATAAATCGCAATTTATAAAAAGGGTAAAAGAGACGATCCAACAACCTTTCATCCTATCAGCTTATTAAGTCAGATTGGTAAAATGTACACCAAACATCTACAGGCCAAGTTAATAGATTGGATGGTATCTGAGAATATTCTGAGGGATGAACAGGCTGCATTCAGGGAAGGAAGATCCACAGTAGATCATGCAATGGTTCTGCAATTCCTTGCAGAGAAATATTCCCATCAAGCTGGTCAGTGCTGTTTGCAGCATTTATTGATTTTAAGGCAGCATTCAACTCAATATCTAGATCTAGATTGTGGATGAAACTCAAAAATTCCACAATAGATAAGCATTCACTTTTACTGCTTATAAAAATCCATGAGAATACCAGTCTGAAAGTCAGTTTTAGCAACCAAGGACATGTTACCAAAGAAATAAAAGTACAGAAAAGAGTTAGACAGGGATGTGTACTGGCTCCACTCCTATTTAACTATTACATAAATTCCCTGATCCCTCATTTAAGTAACTCTTCTTACCATCCACCTAAACTTACCCATAGACATATTAATTTACTACTTTGTGCTGATGACAAAGTAATTGTCTCAGTAACCCCAGTTGGCCTTAAGAGAGCCCTTAGGTCTCTTATGCAGTACTGTGTCAAAGAGGAATTAACAATAAATCACACCAAGACTAAGATCCTTATTTTCTCAAACATCATAATTCAAAACATCTGAGGCAAAGGAGCTGGATCATAGGAGGGCATTCAATTGAGCAAGTCAAGTTTTTTAAATATTTGGGAATAGTTTTCCAAGCCTCAAGAAGTAGGAATGCCTATTCAAACCACTAGAAATTCAAGTGTCCTATAATGCTCAGAGATCTATAACAGCTATCCAAAAATCTCTCTGGCTTTTTCTTCGCAAACGAAGATTCAGGAAGGACTCATCCTTTCTAATAACTAATGGAGTGAAGCAAGGTTGTGTTCTTGCACCAACTTTATCCAAAAATATTACTTCACAAAAGGAGCACAGTTCATTCCCACTCTAATCAAACTGTTTGTTGCTAAAGCTCGAGCCCAGCTACTATATGGGGCTCAGTTGAGATTATACAGTAACATGACCTTTTTGGAAAGAGTTCAAACAAAGTTTTTGAGAACTATATTTCAGGTTGCCTGATGCGTTCCTAATGCAGTCTTGCGTAGGGAGGCAGGTGTTAGTAAATTGGAATCAAGTATCTGGTTGAACATCTTTACTTACTGGCTAAAATTACACAATAATCCTGAGGGCCTGACCCAGTTAATTTTGAAGGATAATTTCAAATCCGCATGGGAAACAGCTATACTCCAGAAACTGAGTTGTTGTGGACTGGTGAGTGAATCATTCTACAGTCAGGAGTAGAACAAGCAAAATCTATACTGAAACAAAGGATACTAGATATAGAGGGTCAATTAGAAATTGCTGATCTTTCCAGATACACATTTATTAAGAGTCAAATGATGATTCTTAAACCGGCCTCATATTTGCACTATGTTACTGTGCCTAAATTTAGGAGAGCCTTGTCAATGGCTCATTTTAACGTTCTCCCAACAGGGGTGTTAGAAGGGAAATATGAGAAAATTCCTTACGAGTTGCAACTATGCCCTTGCAACACTGGTGCTGTAGAAACCACAGCCCATGTTCTCTTGTACTGTCAGTTTTATAGAGATAGTGGACAACAGATGATAGATGATTACTCCCCTGCTAATTAAATTCCCGGACCATTCTGATGCCTTCTATTTGCATTATTTGCTGGATAATCAGGAGCAAATGGTTATGATCAAAGTAGGAAAGTTTTTCTATGTTATGTGCAAGTTAGGACCCCAAATGGTCAGAAATAGTGGCTGGTGTGAGTCATCTAAACTCTGCTGTCTTTTTTTTTAATCAGTTTTTACTAAAACTTATGATTGTATTGTATTTATTATTTTATCTATTGGTCAATGGCTGAAATAAAGTGTCTTTCTGTCTGTCACCTCCTCGCTGGTGGCCATGTTTAGAAAGGACTTAAAAGTCCACATGTTCCCACCCCCAGTGTGCTGACTGGCTGCCCAACCAAGCTTTGATTGGTAGGTCAGTTTCCTAAGCAGCGAATTAGCAAACTGGAAATGGCAACATACCCAAGAGAAATATATATATAGATGTGTTTAAAGTGACAGGACATGAAATGCACAGTCAACTGCATGGCAACAAGATAAATATTGATCTTCAAATTCCAACAGAACAGAATAAAGAAATTTACCATAATATGTTGAAATAGGGCTTAGAACAGAGAAGACATGCAACATCACCCAAAGGGTGCTCAGCAGTGGCTCCTCTTCGTCTTGGAAAGATGTGACCAGTGGGGTGCCACAGGGTTCTGTCCTGGGCCCAGTGCTATTCAACATCTTTATCAATGACTTAGATGAGGGAATTAGGGGCATACTTATCAAATTTGCAGATGACACCAAATTGGGAGGAGTAGCTAATACCCTAGAGGACAGGATCAAAATTCAGAATGACCTGGATAGACTGGAGAGCTGGGCCAAAGCTAACAAAATGAAATTCAATACGGAGAAATGTAAAGTACTGCATTTAGGGCGGAAAAATGAAATGCATAAATATAGGATGGGAGAGACCTGGCTGAATGAGACTACTTGCGAAAGGGATCTAGGAGTCCTAGTAGACCACAAGTTGAACATGAGCCAACAGTGTGATGCGGCAGCTAAAAAGGCCAATGCAATTTTGGGCTGTATCAATAGAAGTATAGTGTCTAGATCAAGGGAAGTAATAGTGCCACTCTATTCTGCCTTGGTCAGACCTCACTTAGAATACTGTGTCCAGTTCTGGGCACCACAATTCAGAAAGGATATTGACAAATTGGAGCGTGTCCAGAGAAGGGCAACTAAAATGGTGAAAGGTCTGGAAACGATGCCTTATGAGGAGAGACTTAGGGAGCTGGGTATGTTTAGCCTGGAAAAAAGACGGTTTAGAGGCGATATGATAGCCCTGTTTAAGTATTTGAAGGGATGTCATGCTGAGGATGGAGCAGGCTTGTTTTCTGCTGCTCCAGAGACTGGAACACGGAGCAATGGGTGCAAGCTCCAGGAACAGAGATTCCACCTCAACATGAGGAGGAACTTTTTGACAGTAAGAGTTGTTCGGCAGTGGAACACACTCCCTCGGAGCATGGTGGGGTCTCCTTCCTTGGAGGTCTTTAAACAGAGGCTGGATGGCCATCTGTCGGGGATGCTTTGATTGTGATTTCCTGCGTGGCAGGGGGGTTGGACTGGATGGCCCTCGTGGTCTCTTCCAACTCTGCAATTCTATGATTCTATGATTCTATGATCACAGAAAAGAGCTGGCAGTGGAGTCCCTCAGTAGAGAAGAAAATGTGCCTAACCTGGCTGATATCCTTTTACCCCCCCCCCCTTTTTTTCTTTTTTTTTAATCTCAGTGGCACATTTGGCTATTTCAAGCATTCCCCACTCTGGTGAGACTGCCTGACATGTGCTCATCCTGTCCCAAAAGAATTATGCTTGACCACTCCTTTGGGTGTGGGCTTTGCTTATGACTCTTATTTCTCTGAAATACAAATCCGTGATTGTCCCATTCTCACCTGCAAGAAGGAGAAACCTCAGCATTTTTCCTCTTGTCCCTGAGGAGATGAAAATTGTGCATTTGTGAGATCAACTTTAGCACAAATTTAAAGACTGAATTTTCTGAAAACTGTGATAGTTGGTGCCTTACTACATGGGCCTTTAAAAAGGAGATGCAGAAGATGAATTGCATGAATCTTTTTGATGAATCAACTTATCTTTCTTCACTTACTTAGCAGTGCTTACTTAGCTTAGGACTTTATTAGGCTACCCCCCTTAAACCTGTTCTTTTGCCAGCATAGCTTTGCTATTTTTATGCCAGCAAAAGAACTCCCCATGCCATGCTTACCTTTCCTCCCATCCAAAGGCTTCCCCTGCATTGAAATCCTGCGTATTCTCATGGGAATACATAGCACAGGGAATTCAAAAATAAAAATAACAGAGAAAAAGTAACAAAAAGCACCTAAGCACACTAAAAAAAGTCCCAATTAACCTGGGGAGGGTCATAAAAAGTGTGTCACCTACCTGGATGTCACAATCTCACCCAGAAGTGTTGTCGCCAGACGGGCCATTGATGCTGCATTCACGTGAGTATAATGGCACAAAGTTTCAAACGCCAGCAATGCCAGCACAAAAACACCATGGGGATCAATTGACAGCTTGAGCCATCAGTAAAAAAGTACATTTTTTTTACAGGACATGATTATGAAAGGGTGACATCATGTGGTATGTGCACCCTTTCGCGGTCATTAGGCGATCTTATGGATGCCATATTTGCCCTATCTGATAACATCCTTAGTGTGTGTATGTTTAGCTTTGCAACAGAAAAAGTCACCAGTTTTAAATGAAAAAGAAAACAAGCTGTTTTCACACTGGAAGTGAGAAATCTCATGAAGGTTAACAAATCTTGTCAGGCTGCCTTGATGGAGTTAGGAAGTTTGTCTCAATGAAAACAAGAAATTTATCAAGATTTCTTCACATCACTGCCCCTAAGACATCCCATATTTCCACTACTGTAAAGAAACTACTGTGACCACGAATAGCAATATTTACACATCTTGGGGCATCTCTCTTAGTTATCTCCATGGCCAGTGGGAATCTCATAGCTTTCCAGCTTTCTAATGTTAAGGTCTTTATCCACCTCTGCTTTAATCCTTTAGTTCCCCAGTTTGTGAATCTTGGTTTAGAATGTATCTTTGCTCACTTCTTCTTCTGTGTAGTAAGCAGAAATCAGGACACACAAAACTAAATTGAAGTGAAGCTAAGTAGTTACACAGAGAAAAGCACTTCCATGTGAATAAATAAGGGACAACTCCCCTAAATTCACAGGCATGGTTGGTGAGTACTTTGGAGAGAGCTTTCTCTGCGGCTGCTCCCAGACTGTGGAACTCCCTTCCACAGGACATCTAGTTGCACTTCTCCCTGCTCTCTTTTCATTGGCAGTTGAAGACATTTTTATTTAGGCAGGTGTCTGAAATGTGAATTTTATTTGGTGTGCTAGAATCATAGAATTGTAGGGCTGGAAGAGACCACAAGGGCCATCCAGTCCAACCACCTCCCATGCAGGAAATCATGATCAAAGTATCCCTGACAGATGGCCATCCAGCCTCTGTTTAAAGACCTCCAAGGAAGGAGACCTCACCATGCTCCGAGGGAGTGTGTTCCACTGCTGAACAGCTCTTACTGTCAAAAAGTTCCTCCTAATGTTGAGGTGGAATCTCTGTTCCTGGAGCTTGCATCCATTGTTCCATGTTCTAGTCTCTGGAGCAGCAGAAAGCAAGCTTGCTCCATCCTCAATGCAACACCCCTTCAAATACTTAAACAGGGCTATCATATTGCCCTTTAACCATCTTTTTTCCAGGCTAAACTTGTTGGAATACATAGCTGTTTTCAATGTTGTATTTTTAAATCAATGTTATGTTTTTAATTATATTTTAATAATAGAAATTTAATTTAATTCTTTTTTAACTTTTATAACTTGTGAGTTTTTAGTTGTATTTTTAAACTATTGTAACCCGCCTTGAATCACATCATGGGAGACAGGCAGGATATATATCCAATAAATAAATAAAAATAAATAAAGGAACAGCCATGCATTATTTACATTTACACCTCTGTTATGGAAAAGAAATGCACATATGATACATTCCATCACTTACAGTTCATAAGTATGGTAGATTTCCTCATGAATTTAATTGCTTCCTTATGTGATGCATTAGCAAATCAATGAAAAAATACCGACAACATCTGCATTAAGCTTTTGGATTTCAGAATTTAATTCTTGAATTTCTGAAGTCAAATGCCACAGGTTCACAAATCATACCCCTACCTCAGTACTTTTGACTGGGGTATATAATATTACATTGTCCTGTTCTTGCCACCCTTGATGTGCTTGCTATAAGCTGAGGAGAAGAAAGGCTGCATCAGTTAGGATGCTATCTAGTAGGAAGTGCAATTGTTTCACCGATTTCTAATCTCTAACTGAGCAGCTCAATAGGTAATGTTTCTGCCCTATAATTTCTTGGCTTATCATTAATCCTTCAATTTTAAGTATGACTCCTGCTCACAAACAAGGCTCAGGGACATTTGACATGTTGGCAGACAGGGACTGGTCCTCCAGTCCAAGCTTCCATCTGGGCATGCTGCCATATTCTGGTGGCAAAATATGGAGATGGGAAGTAGAGTGAGACAACTTTAGTTCTTCTAAGTACACTTCAGTTCTTCCAGGCCAATGACCTTATTGAGTGAGTCATTCATCAAGGGGTGCTCTTGGAAGCATAATCAGCATCTTCCAACTTGCCTTGACACTAACTCTGGTGATAGGATCTTCTTCATCCACCAAGGTCTCATCCACTTCCAGGGCTGTGCCTGCCAGGAAAGTGATGGAATATGACAATCATGGTTACTAAACTCTAAAGAATACTGTTGTTGTTATGTCTAGAAATTCCAAGTTGCCTCAAGTATGCAGTTATTATTTATTTGATGTGTAATACATTCCAGAATCTTTGTGGCTTTGATAAGCTCTAGGATAGCCTCAGTTATGGCAATTCTTCAAGCAAACAGCCTTGGGCAGATTTAATCTCTGAAGACACCAGATGTTGCTAGGAGCCTGAAATCACAAATATACATCAGAGCCAAACCAAAGGATAAGGGCTGATGATGAAAACTTTCTCTTTGATGCCTGGGAAATCAAGAGATGTTAACTTGAATTATGGATCTGGAACATTGCTGGCTTATAATTAATGGACAAACGTTGAGGTCTTTGATGATGTCTGCAGTGCCAGTCACTAGGTATTCAGGGTATTATGGTGAGTCTGTTATCTCATGATGTGTCTATGAATTAGTCACACTAGATTCTATTCAAGAATGTTCAGAAGGATAGGATGGAAGACACCAAGGGGACCAGATGGTGGAGTCTCAAGACTATGGATTAAGCAGTGCACATTCCATCTCTGTGGTTGCTCCCAGAACATGGCATTTGTACCTAATATACAATTCATCATCTTGAGCATCAAATATTTAGCATATGGCATGACAGGGTGGGTATGTTGTTAGAGGACACAGCCTCAGACAAACTGATTCTGCTAAGAGCTTCTCCGACCATTCCAGGGACATCTGCAGAATTGTTTTCCCCTAAACAGTTTGCAAATTCTTGATGCTAGACAGTAGGGGATAAAGAATATTCACAAATTTTCTCAGCTTTGAAAAGATTGTTGACCACTGTGAAGTATTTTCACTCTCATGAAGGGGTGAGCAACCTCACAGTGATTAATGATCTTTTCACTAGGAGGTCTCAACAGCACCATCAACACTGAGAGTGAAAAGAACAACACTTTTTCCATCAACAACAGCAGCAAAAAAATGAGCAAAACAAAACCTCATATCATTTGCACAACCTTCCCCTTGACAATTTACATCCCTTACTTCATGAAATAATGCTCTTGTCTCTCTTCTTTCTATCCATGAGGCCTTGATAGGCAAGATCTGTGGAATCCCCCCCTTCAATTTAAAAGATATCCCAGGGTGACCAACTATTGTTTATTGCTTTTCTTCCCCTTGAACATACACTGAACTTAGCTAGGAGGCTTAAAAACCTTATGTATGTGTTATAGCTACCCTAAAATTGTCTCTGTCCAGGCCAGTGCATTATTAGTGAAAGGGGAAGAAAACCTCCCCCCACAAAAATCCTTGTAGGTCAGAGATTATTATTATTATTATTATTATTATTATTAATAATAATAATAATATGATGATGATGATGATGATGATGGCTGGAATCCTGTATGGGATTTATGTATGCATAAATGCATATGCAGTGAATCCTGGCTTGATCCCCCAATCCTCACATACTGGGCAGCTGCTGCTGCGATCAAGAGGGGTCTGTTCCACTGTCACTTGGGAAGTGGCTGACTGACATTTCCACTTCCTCTCATGAGCAATCTGGTGTGACTGGCAGAATCAGGGTCCCTGTCGCAATTCCCCTACACAACGGAGATCACTCTTGTGAGGTGGAGTGGGAACACCAGCCAGCAATTTCCTGATTGAGAGTGGAATAGACCCCCATCAATCACAGTGGCTGTTCCCCTTCAAGTGGGAATTGGGAAACTTTCACAGTCGCAACATATTCCCTAAACTAGGGGCTTGTGAATAAATAACAATCAAGAGTATGTAGTTTTATATTGTGTGTTTGTAACTGCCATAGAGGATTCTGTCCAACATCAACAACCATTCTACTTTATTTATGTGTATTTATATCCTACATTTCTCCCCAGAACCAGGCAGCCTAACCCTTGCCAGTTGTATACTAATTGGGATGAAAGAAAGGGGGAATGAATACAGGCTGGGCTGGTGCTACCAATAGGCAGAGTGAGATAGGTAACAGATTTGGAATGTCATAAAAGGGAAACAAACAATTAGTTTGTGAAGTTGAAGGCTTTCATGGCCAGCATCCATAGATTTTCCTTGGGTTTTTTTCTGGGCTGTGAGGCCGTGTTCTGGAAGTTTATTTCTGATGTTTTGCCTGCATCTGTGGCTGGCATCTTCAGAGAATGGTTGGGTAGGAGTGTGTGGGGGCATATTTCCACCCAGAAACTAGCCATTCAAATACACAAATCTACATATCCTCTCCAACAGGGGTTCACAATGTATAACCCCCCACACACACACACACACTCCTACCCAACCATTCTCTGAAGATGCCAGCCACAGATGCAGGCAAAACGTTAGAAATAAACTCTTCCAGAACATGGCCTCACAGCCCAGAAAAACCCCAAGGAAGATCTAAACAATTCGTTCTTTATTTTATTAGTATTGTATTTTTCTGACAGGAAGATGATACTTGGTGGAAATTTTAGCTTTTTGTAATAATCAAACTTTGCTGCCTTTGGATACTATGGCCCTTGACAAGAAAAAAAGATGTCCACGTAAATATTACGAAGAACATCCTGAGAGTAAGAGTCATCTTTTAGGAATACTTTAAGTATTCCTGCATGGTAGGAAATTGGACTATATGGCCCTCGGTGTCTCTTCCAGCTCTAAGATTTGGTGATGCAGGTAGGCCAGATCAGCATTTACTTCAGGGACCTAAATGTCTTGGGTTGGTCTTGGAGACAAGGCAAATCACACCACTTCACTCACACTTACTCCTCTGAGGGTGACATGGCCTATAGCTGGTTCTTCTTTCCATCTCATTCACTGGGAATCAGGTACAAAGATGCAGTATCAGTTCGTGGCTTTCATGTCAGTGGGATGGTGAATCGGTGGCCCTGAATTTGTAAGGCCTGAGCAGGACAGTTGATGACAGTTGGGATGCTGGAAGTCTTTCATTTATAAGGTCGCCATAGGCCAAAGTGATTTGAATTCAAATAACAAAAATAACAGCAGCAAGTAGAAGAACTATCCAGGGGGATGCACCCTATACCCAAAATACAGTATGGACTAAAACCCAGAGTGTGTTCACCACCCTGCTGACATGGGAGTCACCAGCTGCCCCTAAATAGAGGCTCCTGCAGCTACTTCATGACAGGGTTGAGTTAGGAAGGAGGAAGGTAAATCTATTTTGTTCTCACATGGAAGGATGAATAATTTTTGTAGTTCTCTCCTCACTGAGTCGTATCTTTCGGTGCAGTATTCTCTCTGAGTTCACCCATCCTGCAGTGCTCTGGGGAATAATTCTGCAGAGTGATACTTGGAAACTAATAATAATAATAATAATAATAATAATAATAATAAATGTTTATTTTTAACCCGCCCCTCTGCTCGGCAACCGGGGTGGCGTACAGCAAGATTAAAACAACATCAAGTTAAAACAATCCTTCCCCATCCTAACCCTCCCACCCCTTAAAACTAAATTAAACTAATGGAGAGTTAAAACAAAGATAAAAGATATATTCTGTGTATTATGTGGAAATGTGTTTTGGGGGCAAAAATCACATGGGCTAGAATCCTGTATCACAATCATGACTGAGTAGCTGTCATGAATACAAAACATTTATCTAGATTTTCTCATCTGTAACAGTTCCATATTCACAAACACAGCTTAGTCATGACTGTGACACTTTGCCACAATCATAACTCCCCCCTCCCACTTTACCAGGAATCAGCTGGATGGGGAGAAGGGGGTCCATTCTATTGACAATCACAGCATGGTTGAATGACATTTTCATCAGAGGTGTGTGTGTGGGGGTCAGACCAGGAGAAATTACTCAGAGTGCATCTACACTGTAGAGCTAATGCATTTTGACATGATTTTAAGTGTTGTTTCTTCATCCTATGGGACCCTGGGGTCTGTAGTTTTACAAGGTCTTTAGCCTTCTCTGCCAAAGAGTGCCTCACAAAACTACAAATCCCAGGATTCTGTAGGATGGAGCCGTGGCAGTTCAAATGGTGTCAATCTGCATTATTTCTACAGTGTAGACGAAACCTTAGTTAGTCATACTGAGTTCAGTATACTTATACTTAATATACTTAATTACGTAGCTGATATAGGATTCCAGCCCATGTTTCTCTCAGAATGGCTCCCTGAAACAACTTGGGATGCGGAGATATGGGGAGGATTGTTGTTGTGTGCCTTCAAGTCATTCCAGCTTATGGTGAACCTAACATGGGAGCTTCTGAGGCTGAGAGTGTCTGATTTCTCTAAGGTCACCC
The DNA here is from genome assembly GCA_030847615.1 of Gambelia wislizenii. Classification (NCBI taxonomy): domain Eukaryota; kingdom Metazoa; phylum Chordata; class Lepidosauria; order Squamata; family Crotaphytidae; genus Gambelia; species Gambelia wislizenii. The sequence goes on from JAUMIR010000004.1 coordinate 26,664,396, forward strand.
AGTGGGTTTTCATGGCTGACTGGGGTTTCAAACCTTGGTCTCCAGAGTCATAGTCCAATATTCAAACCACTACACCATACTGGCTCCTTATGGGGAGGGTACTGTGCAAATATCTTATTGCTCTGTTATTCTTTCTAACAGTGTATTTTTTGAGTGTCAGGAAACCCTTTTTCATTGAGGAAATAAATAACAACAAATATTCTTTGTGTCCCTAGCAAGACGTGTCATGATTCAGTCAGCTCCATATGCAAGCCTTGAGTACAAGAGTATTAGCGACTGTCCTAGGTTTCTGCAGCATACTTACATGTGCATCTATTGTCTGGCTGTTTCTTTTTCAGAGTTGTGTATGCTGTTTCCTTCAAATACCATGGTGATATTAATCTTTTGCAGATAATACCTTCACCTCCCTTTGAACTCCAGAAAGTGCTCTCATAGCTTCTTTGAACACATTCCTGTTTCAAGTTGATCCAGTGGTGGGAGAAAATCTTCCAGTCTGGAGATTTTCAGAACAAAAACTTCAGTGCATTCCCCATCATGCAAGTAAGATTTGTGTGTGTGTGATAAAGAGCTCAAGCCATCAAGTACTGCTTTTGCACTACTTCAGTTTATTTCCATTGTTCCATTTATTTCAGTAGATTTCTGTGGGACCTGAGTTTAGTGAATTATACAAAAAGATGATCTGTTTGTTTAGCACACAAGTCATTTTTTTTAAAAAAAAAATCCCTCTGCCATTGGCCATTATCCCCATTGTCTAAAAATCAGTTCAATTCTGTTAAAATAATACAGTACTTTGATTTTTTTTCCCCAGACATGTTGCGAATGCACAATTTACTGCTACAGATATGTCAGGTTATGTATAATTAATAATTATATAATTTATTTATATTCCGCCTTTTCCCTAGGGAATCAAGGCAGAGTACAACACAATTATAATAATAAAATATTATAACAATAAAAGCTCAAAGTTAAAAAGCAATCCCATATCCCATCCCTCCCCCCAATCATAAAAACAACAAAGAACAATAAAATAGAAATTAAACAACAGAATATATTAACATTACAAATACACATTCAATAAAATTGTAGGTAGATTTGTGTAATTAAATTTTTAATTTAATACAAATTAATACAAAAATAATAAATTTTATTTTATTTTTTATTAAATAATTTTAATGTATAATTAAAATTTGGTTTAAAAATACCATGCTATCAAACAAAGTTGGATGAACTCACCTCAAGGACCTGCAGAAGGTATTTCTGAGAAACAAAGGGTGCCCCAAAGCAAGGGACCTATTTTTAAAATGTGAGTAAAATCTTCCAGAACATGGCCTCACAGCCCGGGAAAAAAACATGGAAAACCTATGGATGCCAGCTGTGAAAGCCTTCGACTTCCCACTATCCATGTTTGCTGTTCAAATGGGCATACCTGCAAATCAAGATGGTGGATGCAAGTTAATTACTTGCATTTATATTCTCCCCAAGTTGCTGCTGCTGAACAGTATTAAAAAAAAAAAAAACTAAATCCAAGATGTAGAACTGTGATCTTGCTCATAAATAAACCACCACCACCACCAACAACAACAAAAGTCTTTTATCACCTCAGCAAATGATCACTACAGGAAAAAAATCTGACATGTCAGTTCCGGGCTCTGGCTTGCCAGCAAGCTCCATCCACCCACGCACATCCAATCAAACAGCTATCCAGTTTGGAAATGTGCAGTGATGCAACTCAGTTGTCCTAATGAGCAGGAGTGCACATTTCCCCTGCAGTTTTTTTTTAAAAAAACTCAGGAAAAGTTCCGAAGTCTTTTCTAGCGTAGTTTTTGAGCACAAACAGCAGCACAGCATCGCATTGCATGAGTGGAGGAGCTTTGATGGCCTTACATGATGAGAGGCCTTTAATTGTATCATGGCATCTCATGCCATGATGTAGGAGGTTTGGGATGGAGCAGAGGCTATTTAAACAAGGGCCGCCCCTTCCCTCCTCCCAACACAATCAAAGCACTCCCAACAGATGGCCATCCAGCCTCTGTTTAAAAACCTCCAAAGAGGAAGACTCCACCACATTCCAAGGCAGTGTGTTCCACTGTTGAACAGCTCTTGCCATCAGGAAGTCCTTCTTAATGTTTAGTTGGAATCTCTTTTCTTGTAGTTTAAACCCATTGCTCCGTGTCCTAGGAGATTATCAGACAGGTACACAAAATGTGTTCCTGTCCCACAATCTCCAGACCCATCCCTGTCCCGACACAATAACCTGCTCCACCAGACTTACCTTGTCTTCTGTTCAAAGGCAGCCGAGGAATGAACGGAACTCTAACAGAGCTCCATTCACTTCCTGAACTGAAATCCCACTGTTCTCACAAGAAGATGTGAGTGTGGGAAATTCAAAAAGAAAAAGAAAAATATACACAAAAATGTTCACAAAAGCACATGCACACACTAAAACACCCAAAGTAACCCAGGGAGGGTACAAAAAAGAGGGTAGCCTACCTGGTTCTTGCAATCCCACTCAAAAGTGTTGTGGCAGGATTGCCCATTGATGCTATATTCACAAGCAAAAACGCTGTGAAGTTTCAGATGCCAGCAATGCCAGCACCAAAACAGGACAGATGACACATTGACAGTGCCAGCCTGTCAATAAAAAGAAAGACCACAATAATGACAGTGGAACACAAACGGACAATGTCGTGTAATATTGGCTCCTTTTGTGTTCTCCTGGCATCATTTTGGTGCCACATTAGCTGCATCTGATAATCTCCCTAATCTCTGGAGCAGTGGAAAACAAGCTTGCTCCTTCTTCAATATGACATCCTTTCAAGTGATGGAATATTATGGGAAGTTTTAACAGCTGAGGAGTCTGTAGCCACCAGCAGCAGATTAAAATCATAGAATCATAGAGTTGGAAGAGACCACAAGAGCCATCCAGTCCAACCCCTGCCATGCAGGAATACACAATCAAAGCATGCCCAACAGATGGTCATCCAGCCTCTGTTTAATTGCAGTACTGCTGCTATTAACAGCCAGTAAGACTCACCCCATGATGTTGGGGGAACCAGTTGGCACTTTGCCAAAGTTACTCCTGAACTTGAAAATGCCCCTAAACAAAACCTGTGTCACTCACACTTCATTCTTATTGAAGCAGTGATCAGATTGCTTCACAATATATATATATCAGGGCACATTTTGAAGTCAATCCAAATGTTAACTTGGAGTTCTTTTTCATTGGTCCTAAGTGTCCTGCTGTGAGATCAAGTTTTATGTTCCTGGATATCTGCATCACTGAAGAAATGAAGAAACCATTTGACACTCTATTTCTATTCCATCTCAAAAAATGTATGAGATTTTTTATCATATTACTCCCACCGTTAAGCACAGCAATTTCCAGCAGTTTTCTACAATTCCATGTTGTTTTCCAAATTGTTCATTTTAAGAGCCCAGTGCACTATTCCGTCTTTGTTAGCATGCCACACAATAGTATACCATACGTGTAAAACAAATAAGCCAGTCAAATTGAATCAGGAAGGAGCAGAAAGAGGAGGGGGAGTAGAAGAAGTGGAAAAGAACTACAAAGTATCAGTCATTTCCATCACAGAAATCTGTACCATTTAAAAAAACAACAACAACAAGGAACCCTGTGCAATAAATTAACAGGGAATTGGCAGATGAAGCCTTGTTTAGTGGCAAGCCTACATGACAACTGTGGTTAATAGCTTGAAAGAAATGACAAAGCTAAGCAGAAATTTCAGCAGAATTCAATCAAGTCAGAAGTTTGCCATGCTACACTGTATTCTTTCATAGCAAATGAAGTTGAATGAACATTGTTTGTGCTCCCCCAAACTGTGGGAAAAATGCTTGAAGCTAAATAAAAGTGGCTCTTGTAGGAGTTCCGCAAATTTACCATCAGCAAAGAAACTTGAACTAAAATAAACCCCTTGTTGGTTTTGTTGCCTACCAAGCAAGAATAAAAATGGAGAAATGGTGTGAAACATCAAGGTAATTTGTGAAGTCGAAGGCTTTCACAGCCGGCATCTATAGATTTTCCTTTGGTGTTTTTTTTTTAAACCAGCTTTTTTTTCCAGAACACGCACCCCCCCCAAAAAACAAAAACAAACAAACAAACAAAACAAAGGAAAATCTATCAAGGTAATTGTCCTGTATCCAGTTTACCTTCCTTCAATGTGGCAGGGCTGGATTATCAATTGGTCAACTGATGCAATTGTTCTAGGCCACACAGCTGCATTTGCTATGGTCCCAGTCCCAAATGGAAAAGGTGCAGTTTGCTTTCTTTTCTTCCACAGTCATTTTCTGAAACTCCTGATGTTTTTTGCTAGCATTAGTATTTTGTGTTACTTGACTATGGTAACTGAGTAGCAATGCATCGGATCAGGCTGTTAATCTCGGTGAAATTGTAGTACTGAAAATGGATTCACCCATGAAGATTTTTGTTCTGCTGTCTATTGCAATTTATGTATGTATGTATTTATTTCTATGCTAGCATTTCTATAATATGTCACAGATGTGCAGTTTTAATCTTATTGTGTTTAATGTCTTTTTATGTGGGAGGGTGGGGGTGGGTGGTGTTTTTAGTCATTATTATAATGTTTTAATTGTTGGAAGCCGCCCTGATTGTTTTTAGCAGAGGGGCGGGGTATAAATAAATTTTATTATTTATTATATTATTATATTATTAGAAAGGAGGCCCTGTTTTTGGAACTGCTCCAAGGCCCAACCACTTTAATCCAGCCTTGGTCTGAAATGTTGCTATGAACTTTTTAGTTACCTGGATATTTATTGAACCATACTGATTTGTAACTTTTCTTCCATGGATTTTAGGTTGCAAGGCATTTATTCTCCCAACAGCCTTGTGATGTAATTTAGAGTCAGTGGTTTCCAAGTGATGAAACTTGGTATGATCATGTAACAAGTCCTCTTTCCTCCTTCCCATCCCAAAAATGGGGCCTTGGCTGTGATGAATAATTGGAGGATTGATTACCATCATTTCACTTTTGTCAGTTATCTTTGTTTGTTGTTACTGCTAATTGCTGTCAAGTCAGCTTCCATTTATGATGACCCTATGAATGAGAGACCTCCAAGGACTCATCAACATGAGCCAGGATACATTGGCTCCCCACCAGCATATCCTGGCCATGGATCAGGCCCATGCCTCCCTCATTACCTTGACGAAACAGCCTGGAGTCCAGACAGAAATGCCAGCCCACAACTGCAGCTACCACTGCCATTTTCCTTGCCCTCCCAGCATCGAGAAAGCCAGCCACAACATGTGATCAAGGCCCCCTGCATGTGGCAGGACCACTTTCTGAACCCAGAAGGGTAAGGGTGACTGGCAGCTGGAGCTATGGGCTGGCCTGCCAGGATGGGTTCCTGTGGACACACAGGCACCACTCTGTTTTTTTTCAGGCAGCAGCAGAGTGAACAGAATATTTTCTTACAATGTTGTATTGGGCCTTACCCTGTCTTTTCCCTGTCTGAGCCCCATTTCTGCCCTGGAGGTCATAATGACTGCCAAGGGGCAGCATGGAGCAAATTCTTTGTATCATATGGACTCCAGGGCTCTCAGACAGGGGAAAGCCAAGATAAATGACAGTAAGAGCTCTTCAGCAGTGGAACACACTCAGAGTGTGGTGGGGTCTCCTTTCTTGGAGGTCTTTAAACAGAGGCTGGATGGCCATCTGTCAGGGATGCTGTGATCATGATTTCCTGCATGGCAGGGGGTTGGACTGGATGGCCCTCGTGGTCTCTTCCAACTCTACAATTCTATGATTGTATGATTCTATGATTCTCTGAAATTGCCTGTGTAGATAAGGCCCCAAACATCCTGTTTATAAGAGCCCTGCCAAGATCTCCGAAACTTGGGGCTGTGTCGTCCTTGATTGAATCAATCCACCTATAATGTGGTGTTCTTTTCCTATTGCCTTCAACTTTACTTGGAATTGTTGTCTTTTCTAATGAGACTTATTTTGTTATGATATGTCAAAAGTGAAATTACTTCAGTTTAGGACTTTATCAGATGAGGCAAATATCGCAAAAAACATGTCATTTAAGACATGATGATAGCATAAAGAGCAAAATTATCAGACGTCCTCATCATTCGCCCATTCCCACTGTGTCTCGCTGGCATGAATAATAAAAAGTGACACCTCATTCATGGCAGTGCGACATAGCGGAAATGGGTAAATGATGACTGTCTGATAATTTCAGCCCTTTGTGTTATCATTGCGTCCTAATGACACGGGTTTTGCCACATCTGATAAAGTCCTTAGTCAGTTTTGCTGCTAGTGAGAGTTCAGGATTGACTGAATCTCAAGCTCATTTATTTGTCTTTTTTGGCAGTCCGTGATGTCCGTAGCACTCTCCTCCAACACCACATTTCAGATGAGTTGGTTTGTTTTTTTTGTGTTTAAACTTCTTTGTTTAAACTTCTTATATTTCTGGCTAGCTGGTTTGCCTTTATAATGTGACATGATTGCATTGTATTTACATGTATGAGCTATTCGGCAGTTTACTTTAGACCAGTGCTACTGAAAGTAGCACTGGACCAGTGGTGCTCTATGAGTTATGAGTTACAGTGATGTGGTCAATTTCTAGGAAGGAAAGAAACAAAAATGTTGCCAATGGCATATGTTAGCAGTCTTTGGCATGTTAGAAGGAAAAATATTTTCTGTGTGTCTTCTTGCCTGTATTGCTGATTTTCTAAGTAATGGAACCTTACTTTAAAACAGATTAAAAACAGTACAGCACCATAAAAGTCATTTTTTTCTTAAAATAAGTTTCCAAAAGCTTGCTGGAAGAGAAACGTCTTAAGCAGTTGCCAAAAGGAAAACAAAAAAAAAGGAGCCGTACTATGTAACTTCCCTAGGAAGGAAGTTCCAAAGTGCAGGGGCAGCCACAGAGAAGGCTTTCCCCCATGTTCCAGTGACTTTCCTGCAGACATTGCTGCCAATAGACATTCCAGTTTTCTGACAAAGTATCTATTCCCTTCAGAATGATGACTACGACTACAAGTCCCAGGATCCAACATGACACTTGGAGAGTCATTTGTCTGACCCTCATCATATCAATATCATCATGCCCATTTGAAGGATACTGGGATTTTTAGTCCTTTTATTCTCCCAGGGGTGGGGGAATGAGCACGCTACCTTTGAGCTGCGATAAGGTTGCCAGGTCTAATGTGGAACAGGTCTCCTACATTTTAAATAATTAACAAATCCTGGAACAGGAAGACTTAGGACTTTATCAGACAAGCTTCTACAATTGTTCTTTTGCTACCATATTTTGAACCATTTTTCTGCCATTTTTCTGCCCCATTCAATTATTGTATTTTAATTTTTGTAAGCCAGCCCGATTGTTTTAACAGAGGGGTGGGGTAGAAATACATTTTATTATTGTTGTTGTTATTATTATTATTATTATTAGAAAAGGAATCCTTTTTATCAGACCTACCTTTACTAGTGTGAAAAGACAGCCCCAGCATTACTGGAGCATAAACGGAACTCTGTTTACTTCTGCGTTCGTGATCTTGTCGGTTCTCGTGAGAAGATGTGAGTGTGGGTTAATTTAAAAATACAACAACAACAAAAAACCCACAAAAAGTACACACAAACACAGAAACAAACTCACAAAGTCCCAAGTGAGCCAGGGAGGTTCATAAAAACAGTGTCCTCTACCTGGCTTTCTCAATCTCAACCAGAAGTGTTCTGCTTGATAATGCTGTAATTACAAAGGGACAATGGCGTGTGGTTTCAAATGCCAGCAATACTGGTGAAAAACCACCATGGGAGTTGATGGCTTGGTCTACCAATAAAAAAGAATACCTTATTCTCTACACATACTCACAAAAGCACAATGTTGTCTGATATGTGCACCTTTTCACATTCATTAGGCATTGTTATGATGCCATATTTGCCATTTCTGATAAAGTCCTGATTCAGATGGAACTATGTATCATCTCCTTGTTTACCACCATTAATACCATTTATTTTATTTATTTATTTATTTTGCAAGACTGGACTTTATTTTATTTATAGCCTGCCCTTTCCCCAAAAAGCTGGGACTCAAGACAACTTATAAGGTAAAAAGGAATACCATTGTCAATACCATCTTTTAACTGCCACACATCCACCCTCCCCCAACATGGCCATTTACTGGGCTGAGAGTGGAGGCTACAGCCAAAAAGCTGTATGTTATGTTCCTATAGCTAGATTTTATGTTCCTATAACTGGATGAAAAGCACTGAAGGTTCACGTCAGAGTTGTGGGCCCAGCTACAGGAACATAGCTAGATGCTTCTCCACCATTTCCCCTAGCCTCCATTGGCCGGTAAATTGTCATGTTGGAGAGAGATGCAACAGCTAAAAGGTGGGTTGGTGGGGTGAGAGAGGGAATGTCATATAGTTCCACCTGATGGAACTTTACGCTATATATTCCTGCTCTAGGATCTGTTAACTGTTGAAGATATAGGAGTATTGCCCTGTAATCAGCTTGGCAACCCTAATGTGGAACACCCATCATTTTCACCACTGCCTCTCCCTTCTTCTCTTCAGGGTGTACTTAGTAAGCCTTTCAGGTGAATGGAACTGGAAATGGTGAAAGGAACAAGTACCTGCAGGCATTTTGTGCACTCACATGGAGCAGGTGACAAAGAAGTGGAAAGGAACACAGCACAGCTCATGTCTCCTTACTGATTACTATGGAATGTGTCCTTCCCTCCTGCTTACTAGTTAGTTGCCACACTGTTTTGGGGTCTTCCTGCTTCATTGTAGGGAGTACTAGTAGAAACTAAGGTATTCTGACCTTTAGAAAGTAAGCTATGTATGAGAGCACACTCTTCAAAATCCATGCCAGTGAGTTTAGTATGAAAGCTTGGTCCATCCTTCCTCCTTGTTTCTCATTCTCACTCATCTCTTCATGTATTTAAAATTTGTGATCCAAGAGAGGAAGAGGAGGAAATAATTATGGGTAATTTTGGTAGAAACAGCAGTCTCAAACTCTAAAGTTCTATTTGTTTATGCATAAAGAAGTGGAGACATCTGGTGGCAGCCTGATTAAACACATATGATTGTCCTCATGAGATCTCTCTCCAGAGACAAAGCTATTCCTTGGAAAGTGAAGAATCTCTTCTCATCTACCTAGTTACTTGTTTAAGGCAGGGAAGGGGGATAGTGTCCTCTGGAACCAGTTTCTTGTATCTGTTTTCTCATTTCAGTATGTATCCTTTTATTTCCTTTTATAAGCCACTTTTCAAATGTTCAGTCCCCAATGCAGGTTTACAAGCATGGTATGACAAACAGCCTCAAATTGATTAAATATATATAATAATGGGCTCTATTGAGAAGAAAAGAAAAGAGATTCAAAGCAAAGCACACTTTGAGATTCACAAAAGAAATATATCATACTCAATTTACTTCATTTATGGGCAATGGATATTACTATGGGACTTTATCAAACCAGCTTCCAGAAACATTCTTTTGCTGGTATATTTTGAAACATTTTTATGCTGGCAAAAGAACCTCCTTTATCAGACTTACCTTAAAGAGGCAGTCCCAGCATAAATAGAGCAAGAACTAAGCTCCATTTACTTCCTGGTCTGAGATCTTGATGATTCTCATGAGAAGAAACAAGCACAGCACATTTTTTAAATAAAGCAAAATAAAGACATAAAACATTCACACAAGCATAGAAACACACTTTAAAAGTTCAAAATACACTGGGGAGGTTCCTAAAAACCCATCGCCTACCTGGCTGTTGTGATCTCACCCGGAAGTGTTCTGTCATTGACACTGTATTCACGTGAGCACAATGGTGCAAGGTTTCAAATGCCGACAATGCCAGAAAGAAAGAGCCACGGGTGATCTTTTGACAGCTTGGGCCATCAATAAAATGAAATGAAATAAATCTTTATTGCTAAAAGCTATAAGCCGTCGCAATACAATTACTTTAAGTAAGTTAGAACACACATACAAAAACAATTACAAAGCCATACAATAATAATAAAACCATGAATATCCAAAATATAAAACTATAAAGAATTAAAACATTATTGTACAGAGCCATTTACATATCGGTACTGTGAAATGTTTATTGCTGGTTTTGATATCTGGCTCTCATCTTATTAGTGGCCAAAGCAAATTTTGCCACCATATATATCAGTGTGGTACACATTGTTGCCAGCTAATAGGACACAAATTTGTTCAAGAGGAGAGCGATTAACCAAGGAATGAAGGATGTAACCTAAAAACTTTTGTCTTGGAAGTATGTATAGAGGGCATTTCATCAAATAATGTTGAAGGTTCTCCACTTCCCCTGTCTCACATATACAAAGCCTTTGAGTTACTGGGATATTATTGTATCTTCCTTTCAAATAAGCAGACGGCATACTCTGAAAGCATAATGCCGTATATGCTTTTCTTAATGGAGGCAATGTAAAATAAAAAAATATCTCTCCATTCCAAAAGATGTTTTATACAATGGGTACCATAATGAAAATGCAGTTTGAGAAAGCATATACATATCTCTCCACTTAGAAACAAGATATATTTTCTCTTTGACCAGTTGTGTAAATTTGTTACAAGTGTAAATTTGTAAGGCCTCTGGATTGATCCCATAGGAGAGAAGTATTGCATTAACTGATTTTGCCCATACGCTTTGCTCAGAGGACTGTAATTGCTCTATAAAGCATTTTTTTGGAAGACGAGAATCACTCATTCCAGCCAGCTTTATCCAATATAGAGCTATGTCCATATGAACTCCAGATTGTAATGAGACTAGCCCCATTTCAGCTCTTAGAAAGGGGGCAGGAGTACCTTTTGGCACAACTAACAAGGATTTCAGGAAGGCATTTTGTACAGGTTCAAGAGGAAAAACACTATTATGGCCCCATATCTCCGCACCATATAGTAATTGTGGAATTATCTTATTCTGAAAGACCTCAACAGAGGGGGCAACCAAATTCCCCCCTTGAGATCTATGGAATCTCCACAGGGCACTGATAGGGTAGGAAGATTTCAGCTTAACTGCTTGGAAATGTAGCTTCCAGGATAGATTTGATTGGAACTCTACACCCAGGTATTTAAAATAAGATTGTTGATCTATAGGTTTTGTATTCAGAGTCCATCTATGAGGTTTTCTCTTCTTCCCAAAAACTACCACTTTTGTTTTAGTGTGGTTAACAATTAGTTGTTCCCTTGAGCAGAAAACACTTAGCTTATTTCATATTCTCCTCATCCCAACCATGGTGGTGGTGATCAAAACAATATCCTCTGCCGTCAATATAAAAGGCCGTCAATAAAAAGGAATGGCTTTTTAACAATACAAGATCATGAAACGATGATGTCATGATGTGTGCCCTTTCATGTTAATTTGTCATTGTTATGATGCCATATTTGCCTGGTTTGATAAAGTCCATGGTCTAAGAAGTACTGAAAATGGTAGGCACAAACAGCTTGTCTTTAAGTGAGGTCTGCTTGTATAAAGCATGAGTAAAAAAAATATGATGAAAACAATATTCAAATGTGATCTGAGAAATTTCTGGATGTAAAAAAAAGAAAAGAAACCATCTACAGTAATTAATGATATTTAAAATAGTATTGTATGAATCATTTTTTTAGGGATTTTTTGGTGGGGGAGGGAGGGAGGGAAGCTGGTGTATTTCTTTTGATGTTAAACAATCCTGAAATATGCTATGATCAGTGCCTTTAAAGAATGCCAACATGTGTAATTTCAAACAATACTTTTAAGACCATAGTAGCATTTAACAAAATGGATAGCTGTTAAAAAAAAATTAGCAACATAAAACCATAGAATCATAGACTCATAGAGTAGGAGGAGGTTTCATGGGCCATTGAGTCCAACCTCCTGTTCAGTGAAGCATCCCCAGCAGGTAGCTGTCCAGCCTCCTTCTGAAGACATCTAGAGAAAGAGACCTCCCCCACTTCTCTACATACAGTGGGCCCTTCCCATCCATGGGGATTCGGTTCCTCCACCTCCCCACAAATGAGGAAAAAAGTGGACTCTCAAGCCGCATATTAATCATGGCCATGCACTAATGAACAATATGGGGCATGGCCATTTGCAGATGGCTAGCCTGCTGATATGGTGAGTCCACTGTAATTGGTTCCATTGCCAAACTGCTCTTACTGTCAAGAGGGTCCTTCTTATGTTCAATCAAAATCTACCTTCCTGTAACTTCAGACCATTAGACCTGTTTCTACATGAATGAGTGGTGTGAATAAGAGAGAGATTTAAAAGAAATTTATTCTAAGGATAAATTACATAGCAAGGAAAGATATCTTTTCCATGAAAGGCTCCTTCCTTCTAGTTACACTTAGAAGTTACAAATAGCAGAGAACAGGCTTTTCCCTGTTTTCTGTGATGGCCCTTGAGGTATTCAAAGAGTGTAAACATGTCACCCCTTAGACTTCTCTTCACCAAACTGAACATGCCCAGCTCCTTCAACCTTTCTTCATATGTTTTTAACACCATACCTCTTATCACTCTAGTTGTTCTTCTCTGAACCTGTTCCAACCTGTTCATATCCTTAGAATGAGGCGCCCAGAAGTTAATGCAGTACTCCTGATAACTCCAGGCCTGACCAGCTCAGACTACAGTGGGACTATTGCTTCTCTCCACTTGGAAACTAAGCTTATATTAATGCAGGCTAAAATAGCACTTGCCTTCTTTGCTGCAGCATCACACTGCCGGCTCTTGTTCACCTTATGATCAAAAACAATTTCCACCCTGAACTTAGGGTGGAAAAACGTAATGCATAGATATAGGATGGGGGAGACCTGTCTGAATGAGACTACGTGCGAAAGGGATCTAGGAGTCCTAGTAGATCACAAGTTGAACATGAGTCAACAGTGTGATGCAGCAGCTAAAAAGGCCAATGCGATTTTGGGCTGCATCAATAGAAGTATAGTATCTAGATCAAGGGAATTAATAGTGCCACTCTATTCTGCCTTGGTCAGACCTCACCTAGAATACTGTGTCCAGTTCTGGGCACCACAATTCAAAAAGGATATTGACAAATTGAAGCGTGTCCAGAGAAGGGTGACTAAAATGGTGAAAGGTCTGGAAACCATGCCTTATGAGGAGAGACTTAGGGAGCTGGGTATGTTTAGCCTGGAAAAAAGACGGTTAAGAGGCAATACGATAGTCCTGTTTAAGTATTTGAAGAGGTGTCACATTGAGGATGGAGCAAGCTTGTTTTCTGCTGCTCCAGAGACTAGAACATGGAACAATGGATGCAAGCTCCAGGAACAGAGATTCCACCTCAACATGAGGAGGAACTTTTTGACAGTAAGAGCTGTTCGGCAGTGGAACGCACTCCCTCGGAGCGTGGTGGGGTCTCCTTCCTTGGAGGTCTTTAAACAGAGGCTGGATGGCCATCTGTCAGGGATGCTTTGATTGTGTATTCCTGCATGGCAGGGGGTTGGAGTGGATGGCCCTCATGGTCTCTTCCAACTCTGCAATTCTATGATTCTATGACTTTATCTAAGGGGACCTTGCATGCTGAAGTCTATTAAGATTCCTAATTTCTGGAAACCATCTTTGAAAATAACAGCCAGTCTTTTAGTAGAAGATAATTGATTTTCCAAAAAACTAAAGTAGTTAAAAACATTTGTAGGCTCTATGGAGGTACACACTAAAGTCAGTGCAGGAAAGTGGGAATTATGTGTTGAAAAAAAGTATGTGATAGGCTTGGGCCTAAAACAGCCCAAAGGAAGCAAAAGTTGTGGTAAAATTGCTTCTCACTATAGGACATTTTGGGCAATTTTTTCCTAGTTTTTACAAGAGGGGAGGAACCAGCCTTCCTATCCTACCTCCTTGTTACCTACCCAGTGTTCTAAATTGTACACAGTTACCACGTGAATCAGCCCCAATGCTCTTTCCCTTTTGAACTGTCATTTTCCTTATGAACTGACAATAGGAAATAAGAATTTCACATCTCTGCTCAGGATCTACACTCAGCCAAGAAGGTTGTTAGGAAAGTCTGAGTATCAAAAACCAAACTGAAGGGTTCTGCCAAAAAATAACCAGGATAAACTAATCCCACTCCCAATCATAAAAGGACATATGAAGAAATGAAAGAAATTTCAAATGAACAGTAGTCTTCCTCAGGGGCCTACAAGCATTCAAAATGTATAACAACTCAACAGCTCACTCAATGTGACTCTGCTCAATTCCAAAGCAACAATGTACTACTCCTGCTCACAGAGTATCTTATATAACCAACTGAACTGGTAATGGGAACGATCCTGCCAAGACTCAAGAAAAGAAAATGTCCTAGGGAAAACTTAGGATGTGGAAAGACATTGAAAAACTCAACCAACCACTTACACCCACACCTTTACCCACCAGGGGTCCAATTTTACCAACCATGTGTCCATTTGAGTACCAATATTGGTAGTAGTTTTATGTACTTAGTATTGGATATCCCATCAATACATCAAAATTTAAATGAAGTTCTTCTCCTGTTCACAGAACCTTTTCTATAACCAGTCAAATTGGTGGTGGCAACCATCCTGTCAAGACTCAAGAAAGGAACTAAGAGGAAATTTAAGGTGTGAAAGCACAGCAAAAGACTCAAACTAGCCAATTCAAATTTTCATTTAAACCCACCGGGGATTCAGATTTCAAACAATGAATCCATTTGAGTTCCAATATCTGTAATTGTTTTATGTTTTTAGTATTGGATATCCCATCTATGCACCAGAATTTGAATGAATCATGGGTATGATGTTTCTCAAGAAAATGTTTTACCAATGGAGCTTCTATTTTACGGTTCTTAATACAACTTCTGTGTTCTGTGATCTGAGTTCTTATCGCTCTTCTGGTCATCCCCACATAAATTAATTTGCAAGGGCATTCAATTATGTATATGACATTTTTACTAGCACATGTAAAAAGTTTGTATATTTCATAACTTCTAACATCAGCAGTATTCACAAAACATTTCAAATTGCTGCTGTGTCTGCATACCAAACAATGTCCACAGATGTAATGTCCCTTGGCAATCAAACTGTTTTGTACTACCGGAAAATCAAAATCTGCCCATACTAATATAATCTTGATGTTTTGAGTACGTTTATAGGCAAACATTGGTTTATTTTTATATCCTGGTATATTTTCGAGCAAGTGCCAATGTTTCATAATACAGCTGTCCCTCCACATTCGTGCGGGTTAGGTTCTTGAGACCCCTGCGAATGTAGAAAAACCACGAATGACAAATGCTGCTCCTGCAGACCCCCCCCCAGGGAGGGAGGCAGCGGGAGGGTGTCTGGCCAGCCTGGCTGGCCTCTCCATGGCCTTTCTGAGGGTACTCCAGGCCTTAGAAGCCCCGGAGTCCACTGGGGAAGGCAGCGTGTGGGTGGGGAGGAGGCTGCTCTTCCTCTCTCCGGCCTTCTGAAGTGGGCGCTGGGGATTTGGAGCCCCAGCGCCCACTTCGGAAACTGGGGACAGCAACGGGTGGGGAGGGGGCTGCGCTGCCTCTCCCCAGCCTTTCTCAGTGGGCTCCGGAGCTCCAAAGCCCCGGACCCCACTGATAAAGGCCAGGGAAGGCAGTGTGTGGCTGGGGAGGAGGCTGCGCTGCCTCTCCCTGGCCTTTCTCAGCAGGCTCCGGGGCTCCAAAGCCCCGGACCCCGCTGACAAAGGCCAGGGAAGGCAGCATGTGGGCGGGGAGGAGGCTGTACTGCCTCTCTCCGGCCTGTCTCAGCAGGCTCCGGGGCTCCAAACCCCGGACCCCGCTGAGAAAGTCCGGGGAAGGCAGTGTGTGGGCAGGGAGGAGGCTACGCTGCCTCTCTCCGGCCTTTCTCAGCGGGCTCCGGGGCTCCAAATCCCCAGACCCCGCTGAGAAAGGCCGGGGAAGGCAGCGTGTGGGTGGGATGGAGGCTGCGCTGCCTCTCTCCGGCCTTCCAAAGTGGGAGCCGGGGCTTTGGAGCCCCGGCACCGGCTTCGCAAGGCTGGGGACAGCAGCAGGAGGGCGGGAAAGCGGGCTGGTGGGCAGGAGGCTGTGCTGCCTCTCTCCAGCGTTTCTCACCCTCCGCCCTTCCCAAAGTGGCTGCGGGGGCTTCAGAAGCCCCCACCGCCCCTCTCCCTCACCCGCTGCCCTTACCAGAGTGGCTGTGGGGGCTTCAGAAGCCCCACCACCACTCTCCCTCACCCCCCCGCCCTTACCAGAGTGGCGAGGGGGGCTTCTGAAGCCCCCGCCGCCACTCCCCCTCACCCCCGACCTTACCAGAGTGGCGAGAGGGGCTTCTGAAGCCCCCGCCGCCACTATCCATCACGCCCACGCCCTTCCCAGAGTGGCTACGGGGGCTTCAGAAGCCCCCGCTGCCACTCTACCTCACCCCCCGCCCTTCCCAGAGTGGTGATGGGGGCTCCTGAAGCCCCCACCACCACTCTCCTTCACCCCCTGCCCTTCCCAGTGTGGCGATGGGGGCTTCAGAAGCCCCCGCCGCCACTCTCCCTCACCCCACGCCCTTCCCAGAGTGGCTACGGGGGCTTCAGAAGCCCCCGCCACCGCTCTCCCTCACCCCCACGCCCTTCCCAAAGTGGCGATGGGGGCTTCAGAAGCCCCCACCACCACTCTCCCTCACCCCCACGCCTTCCCAGAGTGGTGATGGGGGCTTCAGAAGCCCCACTGCCACTCTCCCTCACCCCCCACCCTTCCCAGAGTGTTGATGGGGGCTTCTGAAGCCCCTGCCACCACTCTCGCTCACCGCCCCGCTCTTCCCAGAGTGGCTACGGGGGCTTCAGAAGCCCCTGCTGCCACTCTCCCTCACCCTCCGTCCTTCCCAGAGTGGCTACAGGGGCTTCAGAAGCCCCCGCCGCCACTCTCCCTCACCCCCTGCTCTTCCCAGAGTGGCTACAGGGGCTTCAGAAGTCCATGCTGCCACTCTCCTTCACCCCCGCCCTTCCCAGAGTGGTGACGGGGGCTTCTGAAGCCCCCGCCACCACTCTCCCTCACCCCTGCCCTTCCCAGAGTGGTAATGGGGGCTTCTGAAGCCCCCACCACCACTCTCCTTCACCCCCTGCCCTTCCCAGAGTGGCGATGGAGGCTTCTGATGCCCCCGCTGCCATTCTCCTTTACCCCCCTGCCCTTCCCAGAGTGGCAATGGGGGCTTCTGAAGCCCCCACCGCCACTCTCCCTCACCCCCGCCCTTCCCAAAGTTACGTAGGGGGTCCCTCGCTGCCTTGGGAAGGGACTGGGGTGGAATGAGGGAGGCTTTCCACCCCCCTTTCCCAAGGCAGCAAAGGGATTCCTGAGAACACCTTCGCTGCCTTGGGAAGGGACGGAGTAAAGGGGGGGCAGGCGGCTTTCCGCGAATAATCCAAACCGTGAATGTGAAAGTCACGAATATGGAGGGGCAACTGTACTTTCTTTAACCCTCTGTGAATGTGTGTTAAAAGTCAGTGGTATAACCACCCTATTGGGTACTCTCTTAGGTCTGGAATCAAACAGCAGTTTCTTTCGATCTAACGTACGATCTGTGAAAACAGTGGGGACAGTGCCTCAGTGATGTTCTGCCTGCCATACCAAATGGACACTGATTGGCTGTTGGGATAAACCAAGACAGCCCCTCATGCTTTCATGCCACTTGCAGCCATCTCCTACCCAGATCTTGCTGGACCTCCAGCATAAGTAGTTTGACAAAGATTCATGCTCCATCAGCTTCAGTTAGGATCTTGGTTCATGCCTGATAATTGATAATTTAAAAAAAAACTATGGCCACTTCAGCCCTGTGACCTCTGGATCCATCATAGCAGGCTTGCATGCCTACATATACATACATAAGAGGTTTTCCTTTCAATTTCTCCATAATTAGGATGACTGGCAAACTCCATGCAGAACGTTCAAAAATGAGGAAGAATGTTGACCTGTGTGGATGATAGCAACAGTTACTATTTGATTAATAAATCATGATTCATCTCATTATCATAGTTTTTTTTTTGTTTTTTTGACTAATGATAGAGCAGATAAGCAAGAAGACCTTTTGAAGCAAGCAAGCAAACTGCTCATTGTGTCGATAATGGTGTTGGTTTTTTAAATGAAGCCCATCCTTTAAACAATGGCTGAAGCACAGACACATTTTTCATTATCAACCAACTTCTCTTTGGCTGTTCAGAAGAAACCCGAATTGTATACTATAATGTCAGTTATGATGTAAGATAGGAATCCACACACTTCCAGCTTAAAAGCAATATTGCTTCCAACTGAGTTATACTGACAGTGAGGGAGATATAATAACTCTCTCCTTCTCTCTTGAAACCTCTGCTTCAGGCAGTGGGGATGTGACTCAGATTTTCAATCCCCTGGAAGTTTAAAAAACATGGAAAACATAGTATAACTAACAGGAGAGCAAGTGCTTGCATCTGCTCAGAGGAGTAGCAGCTCCAGGATCTGTGGAGCTCAGTACAAGGAGGAAAACTACAAAGATTTCCACCACTCATCTGCAGTAAAATTAATATGGAAACACCAGGAAAGCATTTGAATTTTTCACATGACAAGGAAGAATGATCAGTAGGGATGTTCATCCTAGGAGACTAGGACATGGAGCAATGGACTCAAACTACAGGAAAAGAGACTCTACCTAAACATTAGGAAGAACTTCCTGACAATAAGAGCTGTTCAGCAGTGGAATGTGCTGCCTCAGAGTGTGGTGGAGTCTCCTTCTTTGAAGGTTTTTAAACATAGGCTGAATGGCCAACTGTTGGGAATGCTTTGATTGGCTATTCCTGCAGGCAGGGGATTGCACTAGAAGGCCCTTGTGGTCTCTTCCAACTCTATGATTCTATGTGAACCCTATTTCGTTCTTCATGCCAAACAAACAAACAACAAAACAAAACCCCAAAATGGGAGGAAAATCCATCAATTTTCTTCTGGGTAAATGAGAAGCTGGGGGTTTCTGTGCAGTTTATGGCAGCTAATTTTTACTTTGGAACTTCCCCCAAAACAGTATTTGCTCAAAGCTCACTTTTTTGTGCAAAAAGCAAACATTTTGTCAGGGTGCTGTCTGACATTTTAAAAGCTTAACATACAACTTCTTAATTTCCCTGTGCAAAAAGCACACATGCACACACGTACACACTCCAGAAAAAGTCTCAGATTTCAAAGAAGTTCACAGGTATTCACCATCTTGGAAGGTATCTTGACATGTTGAGATAACTATCCCCCTCCCCCCACTAAGGATGAGAAAATATACTAGTATATGGCCACTCCTTTCCCATTCAATTTCACTCTACCAACAAGCAATTGGTGGAACAAAACAATTTCAAGGAGAGTTCGTATATTCCAGCGTATAAGACGATTGGGCGCATAAGATGAACTCCCCCCCCCAATTTTTAAGTTAAAATATAGACTTTGTCCCCACAGGCCAGCCAGCCACCTGGCTGGAAAGCCTGCCCCCCACCAGCCAGCCAGCTCAGTGGCTGTAGATGATGGAATAGTCTGTGAAATTAAAGGACTGAGAACAGCTAAAAAAGCATGGGATACTTTGAAAAATCTCTGTGGTGTTCAATCTTTGGAAAGTAAGGTTTCATTAATAATGAAGTTGATTAATATAAAGCTATCAAATCCCAAATTTTTCAATGAGCACAGTAATGATTTTAGAGCCACACTGGCAGACTTGCAGACTCCTGGAGAGGAAATCCCCAAAACTGTGCAAATGGAAATCTTCCTGGCAAGTTTACCAAAATACAATCCCTAAATGGAGGGCAATTGACACTTCAAAGCAAAGCAGTCATTCTCTCAGCTGGGGGAAGGATCTGCTGGGGAAACTGCCCAGGGAATTTACCACTTTAAAGACAAGGCAGTCATTCTCACAGCAGGCCAAAAGATCTGCTGGGCATATAAGATGACCCCCTACTTTTGAGGAGATTTTCAAGTGTTAAAAAGCAGTCTTATATACAGTATATAATATACGTGGCTCACTCAATTTGTTCTTTAGACTATATATTTTGTCTTTTGTCTTTTTTGTATTTGTTTTAAATGTCTTTAATTCTATGGATAGTTTAATTGAATTTTAATAACAGATTTTTATGTGTTTCTACCTATGTCTTTACAGGTCCTTATATTTGTATTTGTTTTTATTTTTGTATGTTGCTTTGAGTCCCAGTTTGGAGGGAAAAGAAAGATGTTATGATAATGTCAACAACAACAACACTGAATGACTGCCTATCCAATCTATTGCAAAAAGGTGAGATCTCTCACAACAGAAAACATTCACATTCTCCAGCCAGAAGGAGGAGAGGAAAGATGAAAGCAGGTGGGTAGGTAATTTGGATATAAGAATAATTGTTGATTTTAAAAAAAAAATCTTAGACAAAATAAAAATCCACCATTACTTTTGGGGATTATATTGTACTAAATTGAACCAACTATATTGCAAAACTATAATATATTGTATATCAATTTATGTTTATAATTAGATATATTAACAAACTTGTTACATAATCTTATTATTAGTATACTCCATTTGTTGCTTTGGAGCGCCATAATTGGACACCCTCTGTCAGAGTCATTTGGACCACAATATGTGACTGAAGGCCCCCTGCATGAGACCAACTTTGGTCACATGTTGCAGGCAGGGCCAATTTAAGGAATTTTGGGGGGCCCTGCAATGCTTTATTTTGGGGTCAACATATGTTTATCTCAGGTCAATGTAACCTAACCTATTCACAGTACAGGATGTTCAGATTACAGTAGGATCCCGGTATCCACGGATTCATTATCAATGGGACACAAAACAGCACACCTACCATAGAGTCTTCCTAGAAAATGTGTCCTCTCTAACCATTTTCTAGGTCCTCCAAGGCAACTCTATGGTATTTTAAACCAGAAGTCACTTTACTTTCAATGGTATTCACTATTATCTACGGTTTTCAGTATCCACGCCCCCCCAGAACCAATCCCCAGTGGATAAGGAGGGTCTACTGTATTAGATAATCTGCCACTAATAATTTAGTTTAGCAATTAATGTAATAGTGTAGATTTCCTCAAACAAAAGAAAGAGTGGCCTATAAGCTGAACAGGAGTTAGCAGTGTGATGCAGCAGCAAAAAAAAGCCAATGCAATTCTGGGCTGCATTAATAGGAGTATAGTGTCTAGATCAAGGGAAATAATAGTACCACTCCATTCTGCCTTGGTCAGACCTCACCTGGAGTCCTGTGTCCAGTTCTGGGTACAACCATTCAAGAAGGATATAAACAAGCTGGAATGTGTTCAGAGGAGGGCGACCAGGATGGTGGGAGGTCTGGAAGGTATGACGCCCTATGAGGAGTGCCTTAGGGAACTGGGTATGTTTAGCCTGGAGAAGAGACGGTTGATAGGTGACATGATAGCCATGTTTAAATGTTTGAAGGGACATCATACTGAGGATGGAACAAGCTTGTTTTCTGCTGCTCCAGAGACTAGGACATGAAGCAATGAGTTCAAACAACAGGAAAAGAGATTCCACCTAAACATTAGGAAGCACTTCCTGACAGCAAGAGCTGTTTGGCAGTGGAATGTGCTGCTTCTTTGCAGTGTGGTGGAGTCTACTTCTTTGGAGGTTTTTAAGTAGAGGCTGGATGGCCATCTGTCATGATGACTTTGATTGTGTGTTCCTGCAGGGAAGAAGCCGATTGGATGGGATGGCTGTTGGGGTCCCTTCCAGCCCTGTGATTCTATGATTCTAGGCTGCATTCAGAACCTGAGAAAGTTACTTTGGATTACACCTCCCAGAATCCCCCTGGCAGTGCCCTTCTTGAGGTCTGGTTGAATTGTTCCTTTTCCAGCATTCTCTAACCCAGTGGCTCTTAACCTGGGGTCTGTGATATCCTCACAGGGGGTCCACAAAGGCTTGAAGCCTGTTTGGCTCCCACCTCCTCCCTGTAGTGGAACAGCCATGTGACAGGAACCAAGGCAAAGGCTGGCTGGCTGGCTTGGCCTGCACATTGCCATTCAATCCACTCCGGCCACAATCTTGCAGGAAGAAGCAAGAGTACCTCTAAGGGAAAGTTTAATGGATTGTGTAATTGTATTGTTGTTATTGTTGTTAGCAAGCCAGGGGTTCTCCAGCCTGCAGCAGCCTTTCACCCCATTCCACCAGGCCAGGAGGCTGTAGTGGGGCCCTGAGGACTTCTTGGCAGCGAGGCAGCAGTGGGAGGGGGCGTGGCCAGGAGTGGCTGGCATCTTAAGCCACTCCCACACCCCTCAAGAACACCAGCCAGCAAGCCAGGGGTTCTCCAGCCTGCAGCAGCCTTTCACCCCATTCCACCGGGCCAGGAGGCTGTAGTGGGGCCCTGAGGACTTCCTGGCAGTGAGGCAGCAGCGGGAGGGGGCATGGTCCACACCCCTCAGGAACACCAACCAGCAGCCAGAAGGACTCTAAGCCTGCAATTGGAGTCAGCTGAGGCCGGGAATGGAGTGGGGGCGGAAATTGGAGTTGTGCTGGGGAAAGGGAGGTATGGTCGGAACAGAGTGAACAGATGTTACGAAAGAAGGCGGGATCACTGTTTGTTAGCTATCCCACCTTCAGTTCACCCTGTTTCCCGGAATGGATTGGAGAGCGTACCAACCATTCCACAGAACCTTACTTTGCTCCTCTGCAATGCCAGGTTGGTTAAAAATAAAACTCATATTATATACGATCTACTCTTGGATGAGGATGCCGACCTGGCTTGCTTCACAGAAACCTGGCTGGGAGAGGATAGCGCTGTCACCTGGGCACAGGCCCTCCCAGCTGGGTATTCTGTCAGTGAGCAGGTGAGGGGAAGTGGGCGGGGGGGGCGGAGTGGCTCTGGTTTATAAGAACAATCTGACCTTGACCAGGATACCTGTCCAAAACACAGTCCACTTTGAGTGTATGTACCTTAGCCTGAGGACCAGGGATAGTTTGGGGATTCTGCTAGTATACCGACCACCCCGTTGTCTAGCAGACTCCCTAACCGAGCTGACACAGCTGGTCTCAGAGTTGCTGTTGGAGTCACCCAGACTTTTAGTTCTGGGCGACTTCAACATTCCACTCGAGACCAACTTGACAAATCTGACTGGTGCAGCTTGGGAGTTCATGGAAACCATGACAAACATGGGCCTATCCCAAATGGTCATCGGGCCCACACATTGTGCGGGTCATACCCTCGATGCGGTCTTTAGTACAGAGCAGGAATATCCGTGGGCGGAGGTTATAAAAACCACCGCATTGTCATGGACGGATCATTTCCTGGTCAAGACTGAACTAAGAGTCTCTTCCCGCCCCACCGGGGGTGGTGGACCCATTAAAATGGTCCGCCCTCGAAGGCTAATGGAACCAAGAGGATTCCAGAAAGCCTTGGAGGGTTTAATGGTTGGTAACGCCGGTGACCCTGTCGAAGCTTTGGTTAATACCTGGAACACCGACCTTACCAAGGCTATTGACACGATCGCTCCCAATCGTCCTTTCCAACCCGCTCCAAACCGTAAGCCATGGTATACAACAGAGCTTAGGAAAATGAAGCGGGTTGGACAACGACTAGAGCGCAACTGGCGGAAAACTCGACTCTTATCCGACAGGACTCGTCATAGGAACTTTCTTTGGTCCTATCGAGAGGCAATACGTGCAGCGCAGAGATCCTTCTCCTCTGCACCTATTGCGTCTGCAGAGTCCCATCCAGCAGAGCTGTTTAGGGTGGTAAGGGAGTTGACGCAGGTTATTCCTGCGCAGAACCTGTTGCTTAACCCAACGACAGCCTGCTGTGACGCGTTTAACAATTTCTTTGCAGATAAAATCTCTCGGATAAGAGCCGACTTAGATGCCAGTAATTTGACAGAAACAATTGACGAGGTGTCCAGCAACTCCGTTGATGTAAGTTTACTGGATGAATTTCAATCCGTGAGTACCGAGGATGTGGACAAGCTACTTGGTAGGGTGAAGAAGACGACCTGCCCGCTCGATCCTTGCCCTTCATGGCTGGCCATCCAGGGGGGGACTGCCTTGATGGTGTTCCTTAAGGACATCATCAATGCATCCCTCAGAGAAGGGTGTGTTCCATCTTGTTTAAAGGAAGCAGCCGTTAGGCCGCTCCTGAAAAAATCTTCCCTTGACCCCCTGGACATGAACAACTATAGGCCGGTTTCTATGTTACCATTCTTGAGCAAAGTGATCGAGAGGGCAGTTGCGCTTCAACTCCAAGTGGTCTTGGATGAAACCGATTATCTAGACCCATTTCAAACTGGCTTTAGGACGGGATTTGGAGTTGAGACTGCCATGGTTGCCTTAACCGACGACCTGCGTCTAAGCATCGACAGGGGTAGCGTGACCCTGTTGGTGCTTTTGGACATCTCAGCAGCTTTCAATACGATAGATCATAGCATCCTCTTGGATCGCCTGAGAGGGTTAGGAATCGGAGGCACTGTGCTCCAGTGGTTCCGGTCCTTCCTCTTGGGCAGGTCCCAGAGGGTGTTGCTCGGGGACAGTTGCTCCAGCAGAAAGGAGCTTACTTGTAGTGTTCCGCAGGGCGCCATCCTGTCCTCGATGCTGTTTAACATCTATATGAAGCCGCTGGGTGAGATTATTCACAGTTATGGGGCTGGGTGTTATCAGTACGCTGATGACACCCAGATCTATTTCTCCTTGTCCCGATCGTCGGCCTCGAATTCCAATGGTGTCTCTCCTCTTAATGACTGTCTTAAAGCAGTAATGGGCTGGATGAGGAAAAACAGATTGAGATTAAATCCAGACAAAACGGAGGTGCTCACGGTAGCGGCCCCGAAACCAGGAGTTGGGTTGCAACCTCCAGTCCTGGATGGGGTCACGCTCTCCGTTAAGGACTGTGTTCGCAGTCTGGGGGTGCTCCTTGATTCATCGCTTCAGATGACGAGTCAGGTGAATGCGACAGTCAGGAGCGCCTGTTATCAGCTTCAGCTGATACGCCAGCTGCGCCATTTCCTGGAAGTAAAGGACCTCGAGACTGTGGTGCACGCGCTGGTAACCTCTCGTCTAGGTTTCTGCAATGCGCTCTACATGGGACTGCCCTCATGCTTGGTCCGGAAACTTCAGTTGGTACAAAATATGGCAGCCAGAGTGGTCTCGGGAACATCTCGGAGAGACCATATAACTCCAGTGTTAAGATCTCTCCACTGGCTGCCTATCAGTTTCCGGGCCCAGTATAAGGTGTTGGTTATTACTTTTAAAGCCCTAAATGGCTTGGGTCCAACTTATCTCCGGAACCGCCTCCTCCCATACAATCCTCCCCACACACTCCGGTCCTCTGGGAGGAATTTGCTCCAGCCACAAAAATCTAGGCTGTCTGCAACCTCCCAGAGGGCCTTTTCGGTAATCGCCCCCAAATTGTGGAATGACCTGCCAAACGAGATCCGTCAGATAACAACCCTGAGTACTTTTAAAAAAGCACTAAAGACGGATCTCTTTCGGCAGGCCTTTCCTTATTAGATCCCGGCCTCAGGGGATCCTGGCTTCTTTTAGTACACTGGCCATTTATAGCATTTTATAGTATTTATTGTTTTTAATTGTGATTTTATATCAGTTGGTTTTAATTTATAATTGTTTAATATTTTTTTATGGGGGAGGGTGGGGTGGGGGGTGTTTGGGGATTTTATCTGTATTGTATTTTAATTTTTGTAAGCCGCCCTGATTGTTTTAACAGAGGGGCGGGGTATAAATAAATATTATTATTATTATTATTATTATTAGCTATTATTATTAGGGTTTTAAATCTTGAGTTAAGTCTTGGGACAACGAAAGATATTTAAAGGGTGTCCCTTGTAAAGAAAAGGTTAAGAACCACTGCTCTGCCCAATCGCTCCCACATAACACTAATGGGATACTGGTGTGTTTTAGTGACAACAATAAAACCATTGTTTCCAGTAATATTACTCCAATTTTTTTATTTTTATTCTTTATATTCTTCTGTTAAAAGAGCTAGAGTGTTGTAGAAATTTCAGCATTTCACTATGACTGTGGAGACCAGGGTTTGAATCCTTAGTCAGCCATGAAAACCCACTGGGTGACTTTGGGCAAGTCACACTCTCTCAGCCTCAAAAGAAGTCAAAGCACACCCCCTTTGAACAAACCTTGCCTAGAAAACCCCATGGTAGGTTCGCCTTAGTCAGAAATGACGTGAAAACACATAGGCAAACACACACACAAATTCCTTTTGCAGGTTGAACTCAGTTGGCAGCAAGCTGAAGACCAAGGGGGAAAGGAAGGGAGGGGAGAGAAACCAGAACATTTTAAGAGCAGCTGGAAAGATGGGCTGGAGGGGATCTATGTGGAAAGAACAAAAGGGAAGAAAGAAAGAACGAAAGAACAAAAGAAAGAAAGAAGCCCTTTCTAAAGAGAGACCAGGGGAGAAAGAGAAGGAAAGAGATTACCTTCACATTTCCTTCCCCCCTCTCTCACACACACACTCCCCCCTCTCTGACACACACATGGCTGGCTTGCATTTTGATGATCCTAGGAGGAGGAGGCGAGGGAGCAGCAAACTCCCTCCAGCTTCAGCCACACGGAGGGCAGCTCACTCTTTCTCTTTCTTTTTCCAGTTTGGGAGACCAGACACTGGACCAGAATTCCATAGCATTGAGCCATGGCAGTTAAAGCTGTGTCAAACTGCATTATTTCTGCAATGTGTCAGCAGACCAAGTCTACAAAAGTACATGCTACAACTTCTTTCCCTCAATTAGTAGTCTCAAAGGTGATACAAGATCCCCTTGCTTAGCTTCTGTGGGTTTATCTTCACAAGCTAAAATATGCTGGCTCCCTGCCAGGGTATCCTGGCTTCAGATCTGGCCTGTTCCTTCCCCATTACTTGGAAAAAATGGCTGGCATCCAAGCAAAATACCAGCACATTGCTTCAGCCACTACCGCCATATTCCCTGCTGCTGTGGGAGCCAGGAGGGGCCCCTGTGACATGTGACTGTAGATCCTCTACATGTGGTCAGCCTTGGCCACATGCTGAGGGATCCCTGCCTGGCTCCTGGGAAAGCCAGGGGACTGGTGGTGGCAGCTAGGTACAGCATGCTGAGATGGGCTCCTGTGGATATGCAAGGCCCAATCCAGCAGTACCTGATTAAACTAGGTATTAGAGCAGTTTATTATCCTGGCTTGCCCCAATTCCAGCCCTGTATCTGTGGTGAGAACTCACCATGGGCAAAGCAGGGTAAATGCCCTTCGTTGCCTGGAAAGCAGAGCTCTGGAATGGGGGCAAGCCAGCGAATTTGGCCTGTGTAGATAAGCCCTACGTAGATAAAATATTTCGGTTTGTGCTGGGAATTGCCATGAAACAGGCAATATTGTCTGGTTATTTTAAAAAAAGAAAACCCAAAATTTTTAGATAGAGCAATGGAAAGGAATATTTCCTCCATCTGTATTTCCCCTGACACCTGTGGCTTGGTGTTCATAGATTCACGTGGACTGGAATATCACTGTTTGGGCTGCACTTCCACTCATTTCTGATTCCAAGAAAAGTGCTTTGAGAAGGAAAACAAGCTGCAGCGGAAGGCCTTTTAAAAAAAAAAAGCCAAGAATTGTATCCCTTGGAAATTTCCAGAGCCATCAGTTTTTCATGTTTAAAAAGTTGTCATGGTGCCTCCAGCCCTGCTTGACAGCAATCCTCCTTTTGCAAATCTCCACCTTTTCTCCGTCGCATCAACCAGGTTATTTGCTGCTCCCTCCATACCACTTCCTAACCATTAGAATTATCCATGCACAAGATTTCCTTTTAGGTGTGTGTGTTAATTGAGCAGGCCTGTATGTGATCATTTTCCTCTGTGTATTCCATATTTTGCTAATTAACCTTACGGCCAGGATTGGAGACATGAGAAATTTCCCCTCCTATGATCTTTCCACTGGGATCATTCATTATGATTGACTTTTGCAAGCTACCAGAACTGCAGCTGGAATATTAATAACAGCCCTGATCGTATCTGCTGTGTACAATGTCATTTGCCACTTTCTCCATTATAGATGACCTCACAGACCAGTATTCCTCTTTTTTCTTCACTCATATATTTCAATCCAACTAAGGAAGGTCATACAGCCTGGTAACGTTGAAACTGTGCATTCTAAAATGGTTTTAGGATTTCATTATTTATTTTATGACTTCACTCATTTTTACCTCCCACTTCACAATAAATGTCTCCACAAGAGGTTTAAAAATATCAGATATAACATGGCCCCACCCACATATTAACAATAAAAAAGGAGCTAATTCTTCAGAAAGGCTGCATCTGCACTGCAGAAATAATGCAGTTTGACACTGCTTTAACTGCCATGGCTCAATGCTATGGAATCCTGGGATTGGTAGTTTTGTGAGATATTTAGCCTTCTCTATCAGAGAGCTCTGGTGCCAGCACAAACTACAAATCCCAGGATTCCATAGCATTGAGCCCATGAAGTTAAAGCAGGTGTCAAACTGGATTATTTCTGCGGTGCAGATGCAGCCTAAATTTCTTCTCAAAGGAAGCAATGGGTAATATTAATAATTTTCTTCCCGCTGTGAAAATATCTTTACTTAGTTTTCAAATCCTATTCACAATTTGGGACTTATGCTGTGCACAATTTTGCATATGGTTGTTTTGTGCAGAAAATAATAGCATTTTCTGTGCAGAAAATAATATTTTGGGGAGTAGAAATAAATTCCTGTCCAGAACAGAGGAAATGTTGTGTTCTGTTCAAAACAATCCCATGTAAATCTTGCGCAGAATATGTGCTGAGCTGTGAACATTCTTGTTCAGGATTTTTCTCCTCAGGATTTCTTGACACTCAAAAAACATGCTTTTCAATGATTTCACAAATATTTTTGGATATTCTTTCCATCCCTACAAAAAGTGACACAAAAGGAAGGGGAAAAGGAGAGGAGGGGGAAAGCAAACTCAAATATTAGGATTTTGGCTACAAAGATCAGAAGATAGTAACATCATTTAAGCTGGTTACAAGAAAGTGGGTCATAGAACTTGGGTTAAGCATTGTGGAAGATCTGCTGCTTCATCTTCATCGAATGGTCATAGCAGTGGCATCAGCTTACCAGAAGGCTCTCAGTTGGAGCTCAATCCAAGCTTGAAGAAAGGCAATGACAGCTGGTGGTCTTCATGTCAGTGGAACTGTGCATCCATTCTGGCTTCTGGTCTGAATGTTAAAGGAGTTGTTGAAGGTACTGAAGCTATAGCCCATTCTATTCTAAAGTTCTCAGGGTGAGGTTCAATAAATTTAACTTGAATAATTATAAAGAATGGGGAAATGATTCAAAAGACTATTTTTTTTTAAAAAAAGTAACATGTTAAAAGGAAACAGTTTAAAACCATAGATTTTCCTGGGTTTTTTTCCAGGCTGTGAGGCCATGTTCTGGAATAGTTTCTTTCTGACATTTTGCCTGCATCTGTTTCTTTCTGACGTTTTGCCTGGCATCTTCTGAAGATGCCAGCCAAAGATGCAGGCAAAACGTCAGAAAGAAACTATTCCAGAACATGGCCTCACAGCCTGGAAAAAAACCAAGGAAAATCTATAGATGCCAGCTGTGAAAACCTTCAACTTCACAGTTTAAAACCAGTTAAAACAGTTTGAAATAATTTGAAGCCATGCACGTGTAGACTTGTATAGAGGGACAAGCAACATCAAAATGTGGTAAGAATGCCACAGTTATGAATAAAGAAGAACACAAAAGACAGGAAAGGCTGCTGAAGTTTGCTTTCACCTGAGCTTACTGGGAAGGGCAAGATTCTGCCCCCGCTTCTTCTCTTCCCCTTGAGTTAGTTAAGTACAAACTGCTTTTGCACTTTGAACTCAATTTACAGCAGTTGAAGTAAGCCAAGTTGAAAGGGAGAAAGTGGGATAAGAAAGAGAAACTGGGACATTTTAGAAATAGCTGAAAAAGTAGGTTGACATTGGATTAATTGGGACTGTTGGTGCCAAATCAGATCAGCTGGAGGTATGTTATTCCTGCCTGGAATATAGATGTTAAAGATGAGGAGCCTCTCAGAAGAAAAAGAGGAGGGAGGGAGGGAGGGAAAGAAAGATGGCAATCCTAATTCAGCCTGGTGGCGCAGTGGTTAAATGCCAGTACTGCAAACCACCAAGTTGCAAGTTCGATTCCAGCGGGCTCCAAGGTTCAGTCAGCCTTCCATCCTTCCGTAGGTCGGTAAATTGAGTACCCAGCTTGTGGGGGGCAATTAGCTAATACACATTGGAAACTGTTTAATGCAGTGTAGATGTGTAAATAGCTATTGCTTAAAATAATTTGTAAGCCGCTCTGATAGCCTTGTGGCTGAAGAGCGGGGTATAAATAAGTGAATAATAATAATAAAAAAAGCATGACCACACTTTTCAATTGGCAAGGGGGTCAGGCAAGGCTGCATTTTATCACCCTATCTATCAGTTTAATTTACACACCGAACATATCATACATAAAGCAGGATTAGATTCATAGGAAGGAAGTGTGAAAATTGGAGGAAGGAACGTCAACAATTTAAGATATGCAGATGACACCATACTACTAGCAGAAAATAGCAAATACTAGGAACAATTATTGAAGAATGTCAAGAAAGAAAGTGCAAAGGCAGGTTTACAGTTGAACATTAAGAAAACAAAACTAATGACCACAGCTCATTTATGTAGCTTTAAAGTAGACTACAAAGACACTGAAATGGTGTAAGATTTCACATACCTTCTTTCAGTCATTAATCAGAATGGAGACTGCAGTAAGGAAATCGGAAGAGAACTAAGCCTTGGAAGGGCAGCTATGAAGGAACTAGACAAAATCCTGACATGTCAAGATATATCATTGAATACAAAAGTTAAGATTGTTCATGCCCTTGTATTTCCCATTTCTATGTATGGTTGTGAAAGCAGGACTGTGGAAAAAAAGCTGATAGGAAGAAAATCCACTCATTTGAAACATGATGCTGAAGAAATGTTCCATGGATACCGTGGACTGCTAAAAAGATGAATAGAAGGGTCCAAGAGCAAATCAAGCCTGAACTCTCTCTAGAAGCCAAGTTGATGAAACTGAGACTGTGATACTTCAGACATAGCATGAGAAGACATGACTCACTAGAAAAGACAATAATGCTTAGTCTAAAACAGTTGGAAAAGATGAAGAATGCATTGCAGGTGGATATACCCAGTCAATGAAGCCATGGCCCTGAGTCTGCAAAAGCTGAGCAAGGCTGTTGATGATAGGGTGACTTGGAGGTCTCTCATAGGGTTACCTTAAGTTATATCTTTTTAGATCACGTTATCAACTCTATAATGCAACATTACAACTTTATTTAATGTTAGCACCATCAAAACCAAAAACAGTGCACATGTGTTTTATTATGCAATATCTTTGGTGGTGATAGCTGAGTACCATGTAAGATCATGTTGATGATTATTTCAGAACAACTGTTCCATCAGAACTCATATTTAGAACTGCTTATTCTGCATCATGTATTTGTTGATAGAGCAAATCCAACAACAGCCTCTTAAGATTATCCATACAGGTCACATCCCTTGTGTGGGCCAAGGTTGAGGCATGTCTGTGCATTATGCACTGTTACAATGCAAATCTCAAATCCATACCCAGCAATGCACTGTTTGCTCATGTTGAACTAATCATTTTTGGTATTGCATCAACTTCTATATGCATCTGTTTTATTTAGAGATGGTTTATATTGTTTCCCTGTAATTGGAATACCCAGCCTTGTTTTCTGGCCCATAAATTTGGCAATTACTTCCAGTTACTGCTTTGAAATCTATTAAGAACCAATGAATGAATGGGAACTCTATCTACAGTTTCAATAACACAGCGTTTGAATTTTTAAATTGAAGTATAGACATCTTAGCAGATTGCTATACCACATTGTTATTATCTTTTGCAATAAAAAGAAACTGGTTAAATGGAGAAATGACAGATTCCATTACAGAAGTTAGCAATGTAGCATTTATATGGGGCATAGAGTAGGAGAGTAATTATTGTATTTCTTTGCTAACAATCCCTCTAATTCAATAGTTCTCACAGTGTGGTCTCTTTAGGGCCACTCTGAGAATCTGGAGATGGTTGCCAGGGACACATATTCCTCTTTCAATTTGCTAGGGTTTACCTATCATGATTTGGCAGGTTTTTTGGCCAGAAGAGAACTGAGATTTTGAAAAAGTATAAGCTTCCACAATATGGAAACAAAAATAACATCTCTTATATCTGGGATCCCCTCTCATAGCAAAAATCTTGATTGAGATGGCACTTGATATGAAATATGAAATGAACAATGTGGTGTGTGTGTGTGTGTGCGTGTGCAAACAATAAGGCATGGTTGAGCTCAGTTTTTAAAGGTAATAATAATAAAGATTGGGTGAAAGGGGGAATGAAAATCAGCAAAGAATCCCAGGCAAATAACACACCAGGATGCTGGCGGGGGGGGGAGATATAAAAATTGGTTGCCCTGTGATTATGCAGGGTCCTCCCACTGGTGAAATTTCTATGGATTTAAAATTTCTGTGGATCTGGAATGTCTCCAGAAGAGGGCAACCAAAATGGTGAAAGGTCTGGAAGCCATGCCCTATGAGGAATGGCTTAGGGAGCTGGGTATGTTTATCCAGGAGAAGAGATGGTTAAGAGGTAATATGATAACTATGTTTAAATACTTGAAAGTATATAATATTGAAGAGGGAACAAGGTTCTTTTCTGCTGCTTCAGAGACTAGGGAGATTTTCAGAAGGGAAAATAACCCCCGCAGAAATTGGGCAAGAAACCGGGCTGTTTCACTACCAGCGCTCTCTTTCGCAACACCCCCCCTCCTTCTCCCAATCTCCATTTGTTCTCCCTCCATCCTGCTTTCATTAGCAGAAGGAAAATGAAAGCAGGACAGAGGGAGAACAAATGGAGATCAGGAGAAGGACGGGTGTGTGTGTGAAATGGCACGCTGGCAGTGGAACAGGCTATTTCTCTCCTTATCTCCGCTGGGGTTATTTCCCCCCATCTGAAAATCTCCAAGGACACAAAGCTATGGACTCAAACTGTCAGGCTCCTCCCTGAATTCTGGGCTTTGGAGTGGAATTCATGGAGGCCCTGACATGTAGCTAGTATTTTCTCAGGCTTTTGGAATGCCTGAGAAAATGAGTCAGGCCTCCTGGTTGTCATGGTAACGCAAGTCCTACCAGGAACTCAAGGCCACGCTTGCCGGCTACTCTTGCTCCCCCGTGCAATAACTCCCGCCCCGCGCTGTCTGTTCTCACGCTGGATGCATTATTATCTTTAGGATGTTTATGTAAACTTCAGTAGCAGCTTTGCAACTGTTCCTTACACAAGCTACTCTTCCAATAAAGAGATTTATTGAAGAACCCTGAGTTTGTGTTCTGTGTACATCACAGAAAGCTGCAAACACAAACAATATGTGTTTGAGGAGAGGGAATGTGACATTTTGCCACCCCACCGGCCTTTTGACTGTGCCATTGAGATACTCTCGGAGTCCAGCCTACCCAAACCTCGCATTTATTCTATGCCACCAGCACCCGGAGGGGCCCAGCCTCCCCCAGCGCCACCTGCGGCTGCCCAGGCACCCGGGGATGGAGTCCCCGCTCAGCCCCCTGCTGTACCTGGCCTGCCGGCTCCTGGACCGGCCCCCCCGGTGGGGGCTGGCCCGGTTGAGCCGCAGGAGCGACCCCGGGGCTGGAAACACCGGCACCTGAAGGCGAAGTTCGATGGGGATCCAGCAAAACTACCCTACTTCATGACTCAAGTGGTGAGTTACATGACCCAGTGGGAAGGGGAGTTCCAGTCTGAGGCTGAGAAAGTGCAGTATGTGTCCAACCAACTGGAGGGAGAGGCGGCTCAGTGGTTGGTGGGTCTGTATGATATGGGAGCCCCTGAACTGGGTAATTACCAAGAGTTCCTGATGGCTCTCAGGGCCCAGTTTGACGATCCCTTAAGAGGGAAGCGGGCTCGAAGCAAGCTTAGGAGCCTGAAGCAAGGCACGATGCCAGTGGCCGAGTACGCAGCTGAGTTCCGCCGCCTAGCCAGCCAAGTACCGGAGTGGCCAGAGGAGGTCAAGGTGCAGTTTTTCCAGGAGGGCCTGAACCCTGACATTCTAGAGTGGGCCAAGTTCCAGGGAGACCCCGAAACCCTCATGGGGTGGATACGGCTGGCTGGGGAAGTGGAGTCGGTGAAGGCCAGCATTAAGATGTTGCGCCGCCAGGCTGGGACGGAGGGGAAGTCTGCTGGGGCCCCTGGGAAGAAGACCAAGACGGCACGCTTGGGGGGAGGCACCACCGGAGAGTCCGAACGGGAGCGAAGGATGAGAAAGGGGCTGTGCCTGCATTGTGGGAGGAGCGGACACCGCATAGCGGAGTGCCCAGAGAGGAGCCCACGGGAGCAACCCGCCACCGCCAATCCAGCGCGGAGCGAGGGGAGATCCGGGTCCGCCAAGACTCCCTCCAAACCCAAGACCAGGGCGACGGCCAGGGCCCTGGCAGCGGGCCAGGCGGCAGGGGAGTCCTCAGATGAT
The DNA here is from genome assembly GCA_030847615.1 of Gambelia wislizenii. Taxonomy (NCBI): domain Eukaryota; kingdom Metazoa; phylum Chordata; class Lepidosauria; order Squamata; family Crotaphytidae; genus Gambelia; species Gambelia wislizenii. Next base: position 26,698,866 of record JAUMIR010000004.1, read on the forward strand.
CCCGAGGATAGTGGGTCCTACTCCTCCGACGCTGAGCCGGTGGGAAACGGGCCCAGCCCGCCCTACTGAGTGCCCGAGGGCGGGCTAATCCGGAAGGGCGCCCGGATGCCGTGGTGAGTGGAGTGAAGGGCCCGTTCTTTATCAAAGCTCGAGTGGGGGTTGGAGGGGAGGGCCCCACCCGCAAAGTTATGTTAATGATTGACTCTGGTTGTACCCAAGTACTTATTCATCCCTCCTTAGTCAGTGAACTAAATGTTGATACTGTTAAGCTGGACAAGCCCGTGTGGCTGTCTCAGATGGATGGGGGGATGATGAAGGGGGGCCCCGGTGATGTTTAGGCGCAAGGCTGATGGCGGGCTTCGTTTGATTCAGGATTACAGAGGGCTAAACGCTATTAGTGTCTCCAACCAGTACCCCCTGCCCTTGATGAAGGACATATTAGCCCATCTCTCCAAAGGGAAGATTTTCACGAAGCTGGATCTACGAGAGGCCTACTACAGAGTACGGATTCGGGAGGGGGATGAGTGGAAGACTGCATTTAATTGCCTCCTAGGGGCTTTTGAGTTCCTCGTCATGCCTTTCGGCCTCAAAGGGGCCCCTGGCATTTTTCAGAACTTGATTAATGATGTGTTACGTGAATTTTTGTACAAAGGGGTGTTGGTGTACCTTGATGATGTGTTGATTTATTCGGAGGACTACACGTCCCATGTGAAACTGGTGAAAAAGGTGCTTGCCAGGTTGGGGGAAAATCATCTGTATGCGAAAATGTCCAAGTGTGAGTTCCACCAAAGCCGTCTAGATTATCTAGGGTACCGCATCTCAAACAAAGGGATTGAAATGGACCCAGAAAAGGTTAAGGGGGTCTTGGCATGGGAAGCCCCTAGAACCAGGAAACAGTTGCAGAGCTTCCTGGGGTTTGCTAATTTTTATCGGTCCTTCATCCCTGACTTTGCGTCGGTAGCCCTCCCCCTAACAGATTTGTTAAAAACCAAAGAAGGGAAAAACAAAGGTTCCAAGCACGGTAAAGAGAACAAACCTCCCCCAAAAATTGTGTGGTCACCACAGTGCCAACAAGCATTTGACAAATTGAAATCCCTTTTCACTTCTGAACCTATTCTCAAACACCCCGACCCCTCCCAACCTTTCGTGGTCCAAGTGGACGCATCTGATGTGGCTATGGGTGGGGTGCTGTTGCAAAAGGGGGAGGACGGGGATTTGAGGCCATGTGCCTATTTATCCAGAAAGTTCAATGACACGGAACGAAATTGGCCGGTGTGGGAGAAAGAGGCAGGTGCTATCAAGTTGGCACTAGAGACATGGCGCCACCTACTGGAGGGTTCACCCAAACCGTTTGAAGTTTGGACTGATCATAAAAATTTGGAAGTATTGGCTACCCCTAGGCGTTTGAGCCCCAAGCAGGTCAGGTGGGCCAGTTTCTTTTACCGATTTAATTTCACCTTGAAATTTATCCCGGGGAAAAGGAATTTTCTGGCTGACGCTTTGTCCAGGCTACCACAGCATGAGAGTAAGCGCAAGGAGGTCATTGATACCGTTTTTTCTCCTTCCCACTTGGGACTAGCTGTCCTCACACGGAGCAAAGCCAAAGAACAGAAATCCACTGATTAAGGAAAATGCAACATGGGACATACAGTGAAAGAAATAAAATATGTATGTGAAAATCACAATGACTAAGCAAGAGCAATTATGAAGCTACACAGGTGAAACTGCTAATGTAATCTAGAAGGCCTGAGAGCCAAGGACAGAGGTACTGAATGCAGATTGGAAACACCTGAGAATCATTAAGTGTACAAGGTGAAATGTTGAAATACATGGGTTGGTCTTAAGTATGGGTGGAACTACGTGGACCAATCAGAATGGAAGTACACACCCACTGGGTGGAAACTAGCTAGTGGGTGGTGATAAACAATGGCTATAAAATTGCAATGTTTGCCAATGTATTGTTGTTGAGTAGAGGTGGTGTAGTTTGGAGATATTGTGGAGTAGTGTGTAGAGATTGTGATTTGTTGACCATATAGTATATTTATATAGAAGAATAAAGTAGGTTTTATATAAAACTACTGAGTTGCCTGAGTGAATCCTGGAGACATTTTGGAGACACCTGGAGAAGAGTGAGAAGGCTTGGAGAGTTTGTCAGGATCTTCAGCCTATTCTCTGAAACTCTGCTGCTTTGGAGGAAAGCATTAACCACTGATCTAAGCTGGTTGGCTCTGCTGCATAACAAGGTGGTGAGTTTGAGCCAGAGGTGAAGAGCTACAACTCCCATCATCCCTGACAAGGGTTATGGGCCCAGTTACTAGAGCACCCAGCATCCACAGAAGCTGAAAGTTCCAGAGAGTGGAAGAAAGCTTTGTGGACGACAGATCAGAGCAAGCTGTTTGTGCTGCACTGATAAGCCTCGTGAGTAAATCATTTTGTGTTTTGCTTAAGCCCAGACGGGTTGGCTGTGCATACTCAGAAGGACTGTGTCAAATTGAGTCACTGCACAAATCAAGATGGAATTTCTAAAGTTTAGTAAATTGAATAGAAACAACTACTCTACCTGGAAGGTTTATGCCCAATCTCTACTAGTAAAGGAAGGTCTGTGGTCAACAGTTGGAACAGGGCTGGCAGCCGATGCTGATGAAGCCACTAAAGAGAGAGATAGTAAAGCAAAAGCCTGTCTTTATCTCATGCTTGAAGAAGACTTAATTAATGATGTCAGAGATAAAACGCCTGCCAAGGATGTGTGGGATACCTTGCAGAGATTACACACTCCTTCAACTGCTTTTGCAAAAATGCTATGGTCTAAAAGAATATACAGGCAAAAGATGGCTAAAGGGCAGTGTGTGATAGAACATTTAAAAATAATGCAAGATTTGTTTGTGCAAGCTGAACTGAGGGGAGTGCAAATTAGCAAAGAGCAGCAATGCTACATTTTAATAGAATCGCTAGACTCTTCGTGGGACAACATAACGAACAGCCTGCAAAACCTGCCAGAAGCTGAGCTTAATAGAGACTTAATTGTGGCCAGAATACTGGAAGAGAACCAGAGAAGAATGTCTGAGCAGGGTGACTCAGCAAGCTTAAAGACTGTGCCAAAACAACAAACATCTCCTGACTGGCGAATGCAGGAGGAAGCAGCCTCTACAAGGGAGCAACGGAGGTGCTTTTATTGTAAGAAGATTGGTCATCTGCAGAGACAGTGTAAACATTTTGCAGCTGAGAGACGCAAGCAAGCAGAGAGCAGATGGCAGCCGCGGCAGTATCAAAAACAGTCCAGACCTCCATTTTTGAGGGACAGTGGTAATAAAAAAGGGGTTGCAACCATGATTAAGGAAAAACAAAATGCAAATTCTAAATGGCTAGTTGATTCAGGAGCCACATCTGTGATGTGTAATGATATAAATTTAATAAGTAATAGAAAATCAGCTAATGTAAATGCTGTAGTTTTGGCTGACGGGAAAGAGCTAAGTACTGTAAATCAAATGGGTACTGTGTACATTCCAGGGCTAAAAGAGAATTTTAATGATGTCTTACATGTAAAGGAGTTAGAAAATAATTTGTTATCAGTAAGCAGATTAACAGAAAGAGACTACACAGTCATCTTTGAAAAGAACATGTGTAAGATAAAACTGAATGGGGAATTGCGTGGCATAGGTTTGAAAAAGGACAAACTTTATTATTTGGAGGACAATATTGATAGCTACAGGGTTGAAGAAGCTAATAACATAGAAAATATTCCAATCCACAAAGACTGCATACACGAGCTTCACAGAAAATTCGGCCATGCAAGCTTCAAATGTTTAAAGAATTTAATCAGTATGTGTCCAGATTTAAAAGTTACTGAATGCAAAAACCACTTAGATTGTACAGTGTGTCAACAGGTAAAGGTCAGAGCTTTTCCAGTAGCTAAGAAAACAAAAAGAATTGCTCAAAGACCATTTCAGTATGTACATGCAGATGTCGCCCAAGCTAATTGCTTGTCCTTAGGGGGAAGCAAGTATTTCCTAGTAATTGTTGATAGGTATACAAGGTTTGCATTTGTGAGAATAATGAAAAACAAATCTGATGCTGGGCAAAGTTTAAAAGCATGGGTAAGAATGGTGGAAAGACAATTTGATAGCAGAGTAGGCACCATTATTACTGATAGAGGAGGAGAATTTTTAAATAATCAATTGTTTAACTGGTTTCAAAAGGTGGGAATAAGGCATGAAACTACAAACCCTGCTTGTCCTAGTGAGGATGGGTTAGCAGAGAAGAAAATACAAGATATAAAAAGGATTACTGCTTGTATGATGGCAGATGCAGGGGTGAAAGATAGTTTTTGGGCAGAAGCAACTCTGACTGCAATACATATCAGTAACAGATTGTATCATTCAGAAATTGAAGACATTCCCTACAGGGTATTGTATGGGAGAATGCCAAATTACAAGTACTTAAGGGTTTTTGGACAATTTGCTCATGTTTACACACCTGCTTGTTTCAGGAGGAAAGGAGAACCCAAAAGCAAAAGGCTTAGGTTTTTGGGGTATTCTGGAAATAGCTACAAGTTTCATTTGGGTGGAAAACAAGTGCAGTATTCTAGGTCTGCAAATTTCGAGAGACATGCTGGTTGGGACAAACTGCATGCCAATAAAGAAGTGTTTTTGAGATTAGGGAGTTCAAATGAGCCAGAAGCACAAACTGAACCAACCTCAGGAAACGGAGGGGTTTCAGTTAAGCAGGAAGCATCACCTAGCAGCAGTGGTAGTTCTTCCGATGATGAGATAGCATCTAGGCCTACTACTACTCGAATGACTGAAGACAAGAGATTTAGTCATAGAACTACAACTCCTAATAGAGAAAGTGAGGATGAAAGAGACAGAACAGCAGATTTTATTCCCAGGCGTAGTCATAGAGTTAGAAAGCCTCCAGATAGGTTTGTTGTGACAAAGGCAAGAGCTTGTTTAGCAGTAGAAGAGCCTGAAAGTTTTGAAGAATTGGAAAGTTATTCTAGTGAAGAACAGGAAAGATGGTTTGATGCAATGGATAATGAGTTTGGTTGCCTGGTAAATAAAGATGTTTTTGAAATTGTTGACAGACCCAAAGACAAGAAAGTAATTGGTTGTAAATGGGTATACAAAAGGAAAGAAATGCCAGATGGAAGTATCAAATATAAAGCTAGGTTAGTGGCTAAGGGTTTTGCACAACAGCAGTATGAGAACTATGATAAGACATATTCTCCAACTGCAAAGCCAGAAAGTCTGAGAATGGTTCTAGCTGTAGCAGCAAAAAGGAATTTAGTTGTAGAGCATTTTGATTTTGAAACAGCTTACTTGAATGCGGGTTTGAATGAAGAAATATTTATGGAACAGCCACAAGGTTTCGAAGAAAATGGTAGTCAGAGAGTTTATAAATTAAAGAAAGCGTTGTATGGTTTAAAACAAAGTGCCAGAGCGTGGAATCTGTGCATCAATGATGAGCTAGTTAAGCTAGGTTACAAGAGGAGCATTGCAGATGCTTGTGTTTATACAAAAGGAGACATAGTATTAGTGATTTATGTAGATGATTTGTGCGTAGCAGCAAAGTCAAAACAGGAAATTGAGTCAGTAAAAAGAGAATTGTCTGAGAAGTTTGTTTTGAAGGACTTAGGTGTATTGAAGTCTTATTTAGGTATTTGCGTTGAATGGACAGAAGAAGGACATTGTTTATTAAGTCAGAGAAATAAAATTGAAAGACTGATTGAAAAGTGTGGATTACAGAATGCAAAAATAGTAAGAGCTCCAATGACAACTGGTTTTGTGTCTGAGGAAACAACTAGAGCGTTTGAGGACAAGATTCTCTTCAGAAGTATAATAGGATCTTTACAATTCATATCTTGCCACACCAGACCAGACATTTCTTATGCTGTAAATGTATTGTCTAGAAGGGTTAATGATCCAAAAATTGAAGACTGGACAGCAGTAAAACATTTATTGAGATATTTGAAAGGAACCTTAGATAGGAAATTGATTATAAGAAGCAGTAGTTCAGATCTAGATTGTTATGTAGACAGTTCATTTGCATCAGAATTAGGAGACAAGAAGTCAGTTACAGGAATGATAATTAAATATAGTGAAAGTCCAATAGTTTGGAGAAGTAGAAAACAAACTAATGTAGCGATAAGCACAACAGAAGCAGAATTCGCTGCTTTGAATGAGATAGTAAATGAGGTACAGTGGATTAAGCAATAGCTAAATGATTTAAATGAAAGTTACAAGAAACCAGTGGAAATTCTGGAAGATTCACAGTCATGCATAGCGATGGCTGAAACTGAAAGTTTGAAGAACAGAACAAAATATGTTGGTGTAAGATATCAAAATGTGCGAGACATGGTTCAGAAGGGTGAAATAGAATTGAGATATATAGAAACACAACACAACATAGCAGATTTGTTCACAAAAGCATTGACAGCAGAAAAACATGAAAGGCTGACACAAATGGTTGGAATGACATTGTAAGACACATACAATATTTTATTTCGGAGGGGATTGTTAAGGAAAATGCAACATGGGACATACAGTGAAAGAAATAAAATATGTATGTGAAAATCACAATGACTAAGCAAGAGCAATTATGAAGCTACACAGGTGAAACTGCTAATGTAATCTAGAAGGCCTGAGAGCCAAGGACAGAGGTACTGAATGCAGATTGGAAACACCTGAGAATCATTAAGTGTACAAGGTGAAATGTTGAAATACATGGGTTGGTCTTAAGTATGGGTGGAACTACGTGGACCAATCAGAATGGAAGTACACACCCACTGGGTGGAAACTAGCTAGTGGGTGGTGATAAACAATGGCTATAAAATTGCAATGTTTGCCAATGTATTGTTGTTGAGTAGAGGTGGTATAGTTTGGAGATATTGTGGAGTAGTGTGTAGAGATTGTGATTTGTTGACCATATAGTATATTTATATAGAAGAATAAAGTAGGTTTTATATAAAACTACTGAGTTGCCTGAGTGAATCCTGGAGACATTTTGGAGACACCTGGAGAAGAGTGAGAAGGCTTGGAGAGTTTGTCAGGATCTTCAGCCTATTCTCTGAAACTCTGCTGCTTTGGAGGAAAGCATTAACCACTGATCTAAGCTGGTTGGCTCTGCTGCATAACAAGGTGGTGAGTTTGAGCCAGAGGTGAAGAGCTACAACTCCCATCATCCCTGACAGTATTGGCTACCCCTAGGCGTTTGAGCCCCAAGCAGGTCAGGTGGGCCAGTTTCTTTTACCGATTTAATTTCACCTTGAAATTTATCCCGGGGAAAAGGAATTTTCTGGCTGACGCTTTGTCCAGGCTACCACAGCATGAGAGTAAGCGCAAGGAGGTCATTGATACCGTTTTTTCTCCTTCCCACTTGGGACTAGCTGTCCTCACTCAGAGCAAAGCCAAAGAACAGAAATCCACTGATAGCCCTGCTCAGGTGCCGGGTCCTACTGAAAGTGGCGGTGATTCACCCTTGGCGCCGGGACCGGTGCCGCAGCCCTTGAACCCCGACCCGCCTTCCCCCGATCCGGGGACCCGGACAGTGACCCCTACGGCAGATGGCTCTGCCACGCCCACTGTTTCTCAAGGGGAGGAAGGAGGGTGGCATGCTCAATTGGCCTCGGAACTGCCCCTGGACCAGTGGTTCCTGGCTCACCCCAATGAGGTAACTGTGAAGGATGGGGTGGCCTGGAAAGGGGATCGCCTGTATGTTCCTGAGGTCTTGAGAGCGAGTATTCTCAAACAGTGCCATGATGTCAAGAGTGCGGGACATTTTGGGTATCTCAAAACTTTACATTTGGCCCGCAGACAGTTTTGGTGGCCCCGCATGAGGAAGGAGGTGGAGGATTATGTAAAGGGGTGTACCACTTGTGCAGTGTCAAAAGGGGGGTCAGGGAAGCCCAAAGGTTTGCTCCACCCTCTACCTACCCCAAACAAGCCCTGGGAGGTCATTAGCATGGATTTTATTGTGGATTTGCCAGAGAGTAGGAAAAAGACGGTTATTTGGGTTGTGACTGATTTGTTTTCCAAGCAAGCGCATTTTGTGGCCTGTAAAAAACTCCCCACAGCCTCCCAATTAGCCAAATTGTTCATTCAGCATATTTATCGGATTCATGGCATTCCGGCCAAGATTGTGTCGGATCGGGGGGCACAATTTACTTCGCAGTTTTGGAAGGCTTTCACAAACTTTCTAGGGGTGGAGCTTGGTCTCAGCAGCTCCCATCATCCCCAATCGGATGGACAATCGGAATGAACGAATCAGACTCTGGAACAATACCTAAGGTGCTATGTGAATTTCCAACAATCTGATTGGGTTGATCTTCTACCTTTTGCTGAAGTGGCCTACAATAATGCCACTCACCAGAGCACTGGGCTCTCGCCATTCAAGGTTGTGTCTGGGCGTGATTTCGGTCCCCTCCCCTTGTTGGAGGGGTCTCCCAACTCTGACCCCGTTTCGGTCTCCCAGTGGAGTCAAAAGGTCAGGGATGCGTGGCCTCATGTAATCTCGGCCTTGGACTTTGCCAAAGCACGCTACAAACATTATGCTGATCAGAAACGGGACCCTTCCCCCAGATATGCAGTGGGAGATATGGTTTATTTGTCCACCAAATTCCTTAAGTGTCCCCAACCCTCAAAAAAGTTGGGAGCCAAATACATTGGACCTTTTCATGTTGTTAGGATGATAAATCCTGTAGCTTTTGAACTGTCTTTGCCTAAGTTGTACCGTCATGTACATCCTGTGTTTCATTCCAGCCTGCTCAAGCCCGTGAACCCTCCGGACAAACACCACCCGGCTCCAGAACTTCCTCCTCAGCCGATCCTGGTGGATCAGGACCAACATTTTGAAATTTCTGAGATTCTGGACTCTAGACTTCACCGGGGAGGGTTACAGTATTTGGTAAAGTGGAAACACCTGCCTTTGGGCCATGCAGAGTGGGTTGCTTCTGAGCATATCAATGCCAAACGCTTGTTGCGAAAGTTTCATGCCCGCTTTCCCGATAAGCCTGGTTGATGAAAAAGGGGGGAGTTGGTCTTCGGGGGGGCAGTATGTCAGGCTCATCCCTGAATTCTGGGCTTTGGAGTGGAATTCATGGAGGCCCTGACATGTAGCTAGTATTTTCTCAGGCTTTTGGAATGCCTGAGAAAATGAGCCAGGCCTCCTGGTTGTCATGGTAACACAAGTCCTACCAGGAACTCAAGGCCACGCTTGCCGGCTACTCTTGCTCCCCCGTGCAATAACTCCCGCCCCGCGCTGTCTGTTCTCACGCTGGATGCATTATTATCTTTAGGATGTTTATGTAAACTTCAGTAGCAGCTTTGCAACTGTTCCTTACACAAGCTACTCTTCCAATAAAGAGATTTATTGAAGAACCCTGAGTTTGTGTTCTGTGTACATCACACAAACAATAGGAAAAGAGATTCCACCTAAGCATTAGGAAGAACTTTGTGATGGTAAGAGCTGTTTGACAGTGGAATGCACTGTTTTGGAGTTTGGTGGAGTCTCCTTCTTTGGAAGTTTTTAAACAGAGGCTGGATGGCTATCTGTCAGGAGTGCTTTGGTTATGTATTCTTGTGTGACAGAAGGTTGGACTGGATGGCCCTCATAATATCTTCCAACTCTATGATTCTATGGACTTTTTTGGATGAGCTTTTATACCGCTAACAGCCTCGTTCCCGTTGCGAGGCTGCAGCACTGCAGGGCGTCCCTTTCGGATGACGCTCTACCCTGCCGATCCTCTTCCGAGACTGTTGCGTAACCTCTGGGACACTGCTGCGTTATATTCAGCGGTTTTCTAATCACGATCAACTTTCGCGATTAGAAAACCGCCCAATATAACGCAGCAGTGTCCCAGAGGTTACGCAACAGTCTCGGAAGAGGATCGGCAGGGTAGAGCGTCATCCGAAAGGGACGCCCTGCAGTGCCGCAGCCTTGCAACGGGGACGAGGCTGCTAGCGGTATAAAAGCTCATCTGAAAAAGTCCTATGACTCCATGATTCTATGATTAAACTTTATTCTGTTTGGTTCCTTCTCTCCCCCTACCTTTGTTACACTGAGTGCTGAAATAGTTTTTAGACTTCAGAATGGCTGTAGTTCCCCAATCTCTACTACTTCTTTTCTATTAAAAGCATCTTCTCCCTTTCATTAGCCACTTCAATGTTACAGTACGTACATTCAATTATATATGCTTTCTATTGTTATTAAACTTTGTATAGATTTTGTGTAAGATGCCTAGGGTCTTTTCTTCAGAAAAGGGCATCCAAGAAATGGAAGAATAATTCCTCCCCTTCTTCTTTCTTTTTTCTCACCATAATTCACAGCTGACTAGGCACAATGTTACTTAAGAACCAGTGTAGTGTAGTATAGTGTTTTGAGTGTTGGACTAGGACTTTGGGAGACCAGGGAGAGTATCAGACCTATCAAAAGTGTTATAACAATGCCAGGAGATCACAAAAGGGCTTCCTTACCCGACAACATCATACCCCATTGTTATGCAGTCATTCTGCTGCTGTTCTGGGGGTGCTCTTTTTTACTGATGGGGAGAAGCTGTCAATAGATGCCCTGTTATGTTTCTGTTACGCACTTGCCTATGTGCTACAAAGTGCCCTGTGCTGCTTGAGAGATCCCAGCGTCAATGGGTGGTCCCTGCTAGAACACTTCCAGGTGAGATCAGGACATCCAAGTAAGTGATGAACTTTTTAAAAACTTCCCTGATTTACTTGTAAGTTTTAAAATGTGTTTCTGTGCTTTTTGTAACTTATTTTTGAGTATTTGTGTTTTTATTTTTGAATTTCCCGCACTCGCACCTTCTCGCGAGAATGGCTGGGATTTTGATCCAGGAAGTGAACTGAGAGTTCCATTCACTACTGAGCTGCCTAAACTATGGGACAGGAGGTAAGTGCAGAGGGGAGGGTGATTGTTGTGGGACAGGGGTGGGAGTGGAGATTGTGGGACAGGAATGCTTTTTGCGTTCCTATCTGATAATCTCTCAGGGTTCACCTCCCCACTCAGTCATGGAAACCCACTGGATGATCTTGAGAAAGTCACATTCTCTCAGCCTCAGAAGAAGACAATGGCAAACTACTTCTAAACAAATCTTGTCAAGAAAACCATATGACAGGTTTGCCTTAGGTTTGCCACAAGTTGGGAACAACTTGAAGGCCCATAACAAGAACAACCCCCCAAATAGGTTCAGGACCTTTCACAGCTAATTTAATGTTCAGACTAAAACCCAGAGCAATTTTTTTTGCCCAACTGTCATGAAAGCCACCAGTCACTACTGTTTTACACCATTTAGACATTTTTAAAAAGCAAGTAAAAGTAACTAGTTTAGTTACCTTTGAGAAACAGGAGAGCAATTCGCTTTTTTTTTTAAAAAAATGCAGCTATTATAATAACTATATTTTGGGGTCTTGGAGCAATACCTACCACTTTTAAAAAACAATTTTCCAATCTCTGAACTTGCTTCAGATCAGCTAGAATGATCTCCATGAGCTCATTAACCTAGAATTAAGTTTCCTTGAGGCAACCTGGTCTCCCAAGTAGTGTAGTGCTACTGTCTCCCTTTCTTTCCACTGAACATGTGTCACTACCCCATAAGGAGTCAGGTCATTTGTCCATCTACCTTTATTGCTGTCTCTTCTTCCTGTTGGAAATTTTTCAAAGTAGCAGGCAGGCATGTTTCCAGGTTTTGCAACCTGGCATTCTTTTGATTGGAGAAGCTGAGACTGAAAATGACTAATGCACCTTAACATGAAAGCCCTTTTACAGAACAGAGAAAGAATGACAATGTTTTATTTTTCCAATTAAAACCAGGCATGTGCATCCTTGTTTTCCTTTTCTTTCATTTGTTTTAATCAGAAGCTATTAATTCAATTGTCTATGTTTATCTCTATGACTTGTTCAGCTTGGGTTGGTTTCAAATTTAGTCAGATTAGGCCAAATGGGAATATATACAAATAAATATTAACTTTAACCTCCCTGCTCCACAGAGAATCTGTCAAAGCTTTAGCCTCCACCCATGTTTATTGTGCATGCCTCAGTGACTAAATTAAGAGACTGGGAGTTTAATGTCTTGATCTTTTCCAGTTTGTGTTTTTAGAAATTCTGCATTCATCCATCAGTTCACTTTTTTCTAAATCTACCCCATCTGAAAGGCTCTGCTTGATCAACAAGTCATTAACAAGCATATAGTGTATTGTATCAAATTAAAACTTTTGCCAAAATAAAATATGTTTATAGATTTTCCTTGGTTTTTTTCCAGGCTGTGAGGCTATGTTGTGGAATAGTTTCGTTCTGAAGTTTCACCTGCATCTGTGGCTGGCATCTTCAGAGAATGCTTGGGTAGGAGTGTGTGGAGTTTATATATGTACTGTTTACCCAAATTTACCCACATATACTACTGTTGGGGAGTATATGTAAATTTGTGTAATTGAATGGTTAGTTTCTGGGTATAGAAATGCAAGGATTGTTAGTGTCTGTTTAGCTAATGGTTGGTTGATGAGCCATTATCTCCTGGAAACCCCCTTGTCCCTGGGTGGAATTCCTTTGTAAGTGTTGGGTTTTTATTCTATTGTTTTTCAAAACTAGGAGCCAGATTTTGTTTACTTTTAGGGTTTCTTCTTTCCTGTTGAAGTTGGCCAGGTGTTTGTGGATTTCAATAGCTTCTCTGTGCATTCTGACATGATAGTTTTTGGCCTGGTCCAGAATTTCTGTGTTTTTAAATAACATTTTGTTTCCAGGTTGATTTATAACATGTCTTGCTACTGTTGATTTTTCTGGTTGGCCCAGTCTGCAGTGGTTGATGGCCCATCAACCAACCATTAGCTAAATAGACACTAACAATCCTTGCATTTCTTTACCCAGAAACTAACCATTCAATTACACAAATTTACATATACTCCCCAACAGGGGATCACAATATATATATATAAACTCCACACACTCCTACCCAACCATTCTCTGAAGATGCAAGCCACAGATGCAGGTGAAACATCAGAAAGGAACTCTTCCAAAACACGGCCTCATAGCCCGGGAAAAAAACAAAGGAAAATCTATGGATGTCGGCCATGAAAGCCTTCGACTTCACATTAAGATATGTTTTATACTAAAATTCCCAGCACAAAATTGAGTGGTGCATAACATTATCAGGTTTACTGTGTAGACCTTCAGTTAAAAAAAAAAAAGTAGTAATGCCAAGAAGGAGGGTGATGGAAGGAGATCACTGGACTCTGCAACTAAGTAGATTAGTCTGTCTTTCCTCAACTTGAAGATCTTCAGATATGCTGGGCTATAACAGCCACATGTAAGGAAACACACCAAAGAGGGCACCAGTTTGGAGAAGGCTGGATTAGAAAGCATCTCCTTCCACATATACATATGAAGGGGGAGGCAGCAGAGGATTCACAATCCATCTGTCAGGGCCAAAGGACTGGTGGTGGCTGGTGATTTCCACAGTAGTGGTGTGATGAATCTACTCTGAGTTTTCATCTCAACTCTAGTCTGATTCTTCAGAGGAATTTGCACTATTTTGTTAGACTTCACTAGGGGTGCATCTACACTGTAGAAATAATGCACTTTGACACCACTTTAACTGCCATGACTCCATCCTACAGAATCCTGTGATTTGTAGTTTTGTGGGGCACCAGCACTCTTTGGCAAAGAAGGCTAAAGACCTTGTAAAATTAGAAATCCCAGAATTCCTAAGTAGGATGGAGCTATGGCACTTAAAGTAGTATCAAACTGCATTATTTCTACACTGTAGATGCATGCTAGATCATCATTGCGACAAGCTGGTGATGGAATGCAGCTGAGTGAATGAGAAGAGAGAATGAGGGAGCCAATCCCAGAGCAGGAAACTGTAATGGGAGGGGTTTGAAGTTTGGTCTGTGCAGCAGGAGAGTGTTGAGATTAAGGAGATTTTCAGATGGAGAAATTATTCCCCGAGGAGATCGGGACAGAATTGTTTCTGTCCCAGAAGCAGCACCGCGTTTCGCGCACCCACTTCCCTCTCCCGATCTCCCGTCGTCCTGACGCTGTGCTCGTTCTACTTCTTTTTCTTAATGACAAACTCGTTACAATATTAGAAATTCAAAGCTTATTATATGGGCTTATATAGGTAGTTGGTCACCTTTGTCACCACAGAGTGAGCCTACATGACACTAAGGGCCGTCTACACGGTAAAAAAAAATACGAACGCCGTTCGGAAGATCGCTCTTCCATACACATGGCCATTCGGATTCATACGTGTCATTCAGAAGGGGGACTAGTGAATCCCCCGTAAACTACATGGATTTGGTGTTCGGAAGGAGTAGTGGATCTCGGCATAAAATCCGTACAGCCATTCGAATGGCTGGTGGTCTGTACGCCTCGTTTGCACACATACGAACAGGCAGTGTAATCTAATTGACTGGCCGAGTAGAGGGGTCAGGGCTAGCAAGGAGGGGAATTGGGAGCACCTGCCATGTTGGATTCCCGACTAAGCGAGTGTCCAGTAAGACCATGAATTTTATATATATATTTTTTAATTTTACATAGGGAGTCATGGAGACGCACTATCTACAATGCTGCAGCCTTATTTGAGAACTCACACCGAACAAGTCTTGAAGAGAAACGACAACGCAGAAAGAATCACAACCTGGAAATATCACCCAAGGAGACCTTCTGCTGTGCTTTCTGCAACAGGACTTGTTTATCTCAAATTGGGCTTTTTAGTCATCAGCGCACTTGCAGAAAGTGCGGGACGAGTCCTTCCTGAATCTTCATTTGCGAAGAAAAGCCAGAGAGACATTGTAAATAGGGAAAACCGAATGTCCATAAAGCAGGTACCTTTTAATTTTTTTTAAAAAAAAGTAGCAGGAGATTTAAAACTGCCACTTGGCTTTCTCGCTCCAGCCAGCTGTGCAAGGGGGGATCATACGGAGTTTAGGGGGGTAAAAATTGTGTAGGTGAATCGTATGCATATGAACGACTGCCTATTCGTATTTTTTACCCCCAAAACAGATTTTTTAAATCATATAGATGGACCCTAAGCCAAATAACAAAGTTACATGCACAGTATTGAAGCACTGATGTTATAGCTTTAAAGTTAATAAACCAATACTTGTGATTTGTTTATAAAGTCCAGACTCATCATGATTTACTCCACTCACTGACAGATATCAGGCATGCTTACCAACAGAGACCACACATCCACATAGTCTATCCACAAAGATTCAGGCTCCAGTCCAGAGAAGGGTTAAAGGGGGAAATCTGAAAGGAAAGTGGCAGTGGCAGGTGGCCAGGCTGAATAATTGGGTAAATTTGGCTGCTGCATCCTCCTCAGTTGTCATCATCATCATCGTCGTCGTCGTCGTCATCGTCAATCTCCCAAGGAACAGAAAACTGAAAACAAAGAGAGGGAAATGATGATGAAATAGTTACCTACAAACTGAGATTCAGCATGTCTGTTAAAAGAAAACAACCGTGGTTCGACTGGTGATCGGTGCACTGGGGTTGACCAATGGACAGACAAAACTTTGGAATGAAACTGCCATAGATATAGGATCATAATAGCACAAAACTAGAAAAAGTGACATGGTGTGGAACATGTCACATTATCCACTGATAGCTCACTGCTTCCTAGATTCTTGGATAGGTTCTGAATCGCTGGAGATTGTCAGATGAGGATCTAAAAATGTTCTCTTGCCACTATATTTTAAAGCATAAGTATCCTGGCATAATAACACTTCTTATCACATGTCACCATAATGACGAGAGACACCCCTGAATTATTGCAATATGACTGCTCATGCTGCTTACATCCACATTTTCACATGGGCAAGATTTTGGCAGTTCTCACGAGAAGTGCGCTTAAATGTGTAAAAACACCTAAATTAACAAGCAAGATAAACACACAAACATGGAAACATATTGGAAGGTTGCCAGAAAAATGGGGAGGTTCATAAAAAAATCGTCCCATACCTATGTTTCATGTGTTCACCCGGAAGTGTTCTGGTGGGGATTGCCCATTGACATTGGAATCACACCAGCAGAATAGGCCGTGGTTTTGCACACAAGCAGTACCATGAAAAAAAAACACCTTGGGATAGCAATTCTGCCCACTAACACAAAAGAACACCTTCTTGACAGCAGCAGAATACTTGCAGAACACTGGAGCATGACGTTGTGTGGTAGGGGAATCTTTTTACGGTTTCGTGTCATCATAATAACACCATATTTCCCGTGTCTGATAACCTCCACTGACTCTCCAAAATTCCAGCTAGTGATATCTGTTAGACTGTAAAACTGAGTTAATTTCTTCCCCAGTTTCACTGGGGAATATAACATGGACCAGCATGTGTGGCTGGTCCAAAAAATGTGCAGAGGTAAGAAGGGGCTAGGTATAGAGTAAAGCTGTCACAACAGATTTTCTATGCATGCTTCTATTTCTGCTAGAGAAGAAAGAAAAGAAAAGGAAAACATAGATAACTTCTGATATCATTCTGGAATTATTACAGTTACTTAAAAAACAGAATCTGCAGGTTCCAAACAATCAAATACACTGTATGTACTGTAGCACTCATATAGCTTTTTGTTGAAATTATTTAATGTGAATTACTGATTTTTTCGGTAATGTGAAGTGACAGACCTTCACAGCAGGAAGGGTGGTCTTTAGCATAACAAAATACTTTCTTATATGTTGAACCTTTTGAGAATGCTTTCTTTTCTTCTCATGCACACTTGAAAGGGCTGTTAAAAAGGATTTGCATGATTTAGTAATGAATGGCTTTCCACCCCTCTAACTCACTGAAATTTGAGGCAAGTCAAAATTAGAGTGAGCACTATGTTCCTTGGGAGTCAGTGGCAAATGCCTATATGGCTTAAACAGAGAGGGAATATTGTGGGATGCGATTCCAGAAGACTGGTGAAGAGAATAGCTATTTGGTTTCTAATCTATCACATACTATTGTACATGTATTGTGAATTGAATCTATAGCTATAGGCCAGAGTTTCAAATTGCTTAAAACTGTTTATAAGCTAATATAGCAGGCCTCTTTTTCTTTGCCTGAGTTCTTGTAATCCTGACTCTCAGACAAGTCAGTCAAGGCAGAGACAAAGCAGCATAACTCAAACTGTTCTGCCGCTGCTGTTAACTATGTCAGTCTCTTTACTGGTAGGGCTACTCTCATCCTGAGAACAGTATGGTAATCTTTCCCTCTTACAGCTAGGGGAATACAGTGAGTGAGTGAAGTCTGCCTCTCTCAACCTATAAGCATCACTGTACCTTCTAGAAAGTGACCCTTGGAAGGGCATGAAACCTCACCTATTGGGACAATCTGTATCTTGGGCCTAGAGAGAGGAGAACTGGCTTCTACAGCTTGGAGACCTAATAGACCCAGGAGCACAAGGTAGGATGTCGTATGCATCCCAAGAGACCAGTTACATATCACATATCTTCCAACTTTTCACAGGTGATAACGGGGACACATGTGGCCAAGCAATATCAGAATGCAGTCAAGGTGGCAAAAGTTATTAATGATGAAGGGCACAGAAGCTAAGAGAAGCTGCAGCAGTTTGCTTTTGCCTAAGCCTACTGGGAAGGGCAAGATTCTGATCTTTCCTCTTCCTTATCCCCCTGCTAGGGCAACTGACTGAAAACTACTTTTGAAATTTGAGCTCAGTTTTCAGCCATTGAAATATACTGTGGAGAAAGATGGAAGTGGAAGGAAGAGATGGAAATTGGGACATTTTAAAAAACACCTGAAAAAAGTGGGACAACAGGGGATTAATTGGGAACATGTGCATTTTTGGGAATGTATGCATAACAACTATGCTTGTTTTTCACTGGAGGCACATGTGAGAACCTTCTTCACTTTTATTTCTGTTACTGCTATTTTTTTCTCACCTGTTTTTTAACAAATCAAGCTGTGTCTTGTATCACTTGTGGCTTCCTTTTCCTTCAGTGTACCCTAAACCTGGTTTGGCTAGGACCTAAGTGGACCAGCCCCTCCAGAATATTACAGTGGGAGAGACTTGTTTGTTCAAAAGATGACTATGGACAAGAGATCCTGCACTGAGGTTCCATAGGGTAAATTTCTCCATGCAGAGTTACAAATTAATTGTGCTATGCAACCCATGTGTTGAATAACAATGTTGTACAACTGTGAACCAAGGGCTTGTCTATATGGCAAAAATACTCCTCGTGGGACTTTATCAGATGGGGCTGTAACTGCAGAATTACAGCATGACAGTATTGCAAATGGGTTCCCGTTATGTACAATGTTGTTGTCCTCCCATGGACAATGTGTGCTCCACCTGTTAATTTCTCATCACTTTTCATTCATGGGAAAATCCATAAATAGGCATCAATATTGCTCTTTTTACAGTATTGACTAATGTTTGAAATCATGTCCCACTGCAATCATGCAATTACAGCATGAATGGGCAGTCATTTTTCCCCCACCCCTTTTCCAATGAGAACATAGGATACACAGGACACTCTTTTAATGAATTGTCACCTTTTTTTGGTATGTTTTTATGTTTGCGTAAGTGTTTATTTCTCAAGTTCTTTCATTGTTTATGTGTTTTGGTGTCCTTAAACAAAGTAGCATCTTCCTGTGAGAACAGCTGAAATCTCACTCATACAAAATCACAGAAGTAAAATTCTGTTCTTAAACTGCTAGTGGTGGTTATGCAATGATTCTGCAACAGTAGTATTGCACGAATACCACGATGTGAGATAATTACTGTAATCATGCCACTATGTTTCCGCTTTCCTGAACAGTGGAATTACAGCGTTTTTAGACACTAGTCTTATAAAGTCCATAGAATTTGAGGAGAATATGATTTGTCTAAATGGGATCCTGCATCAATCCACTGTATTTGGAAGGGGGGGGGAAATGTCAAATACTACAGAGTTTTAAAAAAAAAATTCTGAAGGAAATGCTCATTCCTGCTCATTGGGACAACCAATTTGCTTTGATACACATTCCCAATAACAGTAGAAGTGGAAAGCTGATTGGTTGGGCATGTGCAGGTGGCAGAGCTTGCTGGCTTGTTGGATTTTCGCTGTGGTGATCGTGTGCTGAGGTGACAAAACAGCTTTTTTCTTCTTTTCTTCTGTTTATTTAAGCAGAAGATCGCACCTCCTCACCTTGGATATTCTTTTTCTTTTTTTAAAATACTGCTTGGTGGCGGCAACTGGTGACAAGAAAAACACAAGTAATTTTCTCGTATCCGCCATCTTGATTTGCAGACACAACCATTTGAACAGCAAACGTGTATGGCTTCCCATGCCTGCAATCTTGAAAAAAAAAACATGGAGACAAAGGAAAGCTGCTCCAAATTGGCATTAGTAAACATCAATCCACATTTTATAGCCTTGTATAGACAACCCCCAAAACACCAAATGTGGAACACTGTGGACACATCCATGCACAATACACATCCATGTGCAAATCTTACCCATGTGCAATAGCAGCACATGTGCAACTCTGATTCCATCATCCTGAACTCAATGTGGACGTTCCAGATTGGACAATAAAATGTAACCACTTCTGTAGGGGACCTTCCATGTATAAATTCCCCTACAAGAGCAGTTGGAGGTTATTGTCTAAAATGTCAACAAAATCTATGACACAAAGAGAATTCTGGTCTATGACTTTTGAAGTGACTCTGAATCCATTTTTTGGGGAAAACAAAGAATTTGCAATATTAGAGAACCTATATTGGATTCTTTCATTGTTATGCATTGTTTGGTTGCATAATACAGTATGAATCAAGATGGAAAGAAAATGTAGGTGAGATCTGGAGAAACTCTATGAAAGTAAGATGGATACATTTTTGCATTCCTATAAATGGTTGCCTGTTTAGTAGTTACCCAGCCTGTGAAAGCTAGGGATGGAAAGACTGTTTGCTGTTGTTGGTTTGTTCTGAGCCAAAGAATTGGTTTCCTGACACTTGCAAAACCTAGTTGGGAAGAAGAACGAAGTGGTGAGAATTTTGTGCAGTTTGCATACTCTGAAGTGTTTCTGGAAATTATTTTGCATGGAAGTACATGAAGTTGTTTTTAAAAAAACAAAACAAAAAGATTTTTCATGCAAAAACAAAACACCACTCTTTCCAGAAACATGCATGTTTTAATGCAAAATTGGTGGGGTTTGTCTTCCAGATATGTTTTCCAGATGTTTGCCCCCAAAATCATGGGTGTTGCTGGAAACTGTGTGGGAGGGTTGCACCAAGATTGTGTTTTTGTATGTCTTTCCTGCAAACAAACAAACAAAAACATATATTTCTGCATGGTTTTCCAAAATACTTTGTGATGTGTGAATGACAGGCAGAAGCTGTACAGAAATATTTCCCATGGCTGTGAGAAAAAATGGAAAAATTATTGATCGTATCATATGAGGATGAAATAGTAACAATTTCCATCCCTAATGAGAGCACAGGAACCTAGCCAGGGGAGAAAAAAACATTATATTGAAGTCAATCACTCTGACACACACACACACACACAAATTTATCTATTTTATTCTCTGGACCTCGGGAACACTTACTAACACAAACCGTCCATTAACTTTATTTTAATGGAACATAATAAGAGTGTTACACAGTTTAAATCTATTGTTACCCTCCAGCAATAGAATATTCCCAGTTAAACCAAAGTACTTGGATTTAATTCCACTGACTTCAGTTGGATTAGATAGAGGATGAATGGATCTTTGCGCAGGGAAATTCCAGGGTGAAACATATCACCTGGCTGGGAAACATGGGATTTCTGTGGAACTACAGCCAACCCATGAGATGGTGTCTGGGGGTTGGGGTAGCCCAATTGATGGGAAACCCCCCCCCCAGGTCTCAGGTGTTTCACCCAGGGAAGCTGGGAGGTAGGTCTGGGTGAGACCATTGGCTCCAGCTGTTCTGCATTGGGTCTCCCCCCTAGTTTGCATATCCCAAGGAATAAAGATTAAATAGATGATAGAATAAATAAAGTGCCCCCTACCTTAATTCAAACTTTGTGTCCGGACTTGTTATTTCATGTGTTGGTCACCAATCTACTTACTGCTGATTCAACAGCTACAGTGACTATGGAGATTTTCAGATGTGATTTTCAGCAGGATATATTCCAAAACAGCTCAGTTGCTGCTGCGCGGCAGGGGAGCAGTTTCAGACAACGCCGTCCCTCTGCCGAACCCCTCCGTGTCACTTCCTTGAGAGAATGGAGGAAACCACATCATATTTCATTCACGGTTGTTGCCCGTGAGTGAAATACAATGCGGTTTCCTCCATTCTGTCATGGAAGTGACACGGAGGGGTTCGGCAGAGGGACGGTGTCATCTGAAACTGCTTCCCTTCCGTGCGGCAGCAACGGAGCTGTTTTGGAATATATCCTGCCGAAAATCACATCTGAAAATCTCCTAAGATGCAGTATAACTGTGAGCAAGGAGAACATCTAGTAGAAATGGAATCAGAACAGACGCATAGAAGTGGTGTGGAAATTTGGTAACTGAGGGTCAAACTTAAGAATATGTTTATCACTTCTTCTTCTTGTTTTGCTAACTGAACAGCCAGCAGCTCCTCTGAGTGTTGGAAGCCTTTTTTCCCCACTGGTGACTGGGGTTCAGCAGAATGTCATTTCCAGCCCCTCCTGCCAGCAATCTGTGATACAATGAGAAATTGTGTTGAGGTCTTGCTTCTGATTGTTGCACTCTCACTCACTGATGGAAGAGATTGTAAACCTCATCCTCTTCCACCCCACTTACCAGAAGAATGGATTTCCATTACTTGGTGTGGCATGGCAATAGTGCCATGATTATAGGTGAATACAGAGCAGTTACAAATCCATTCCACACCACTGGAAAAGAACAAGTCTTGAAGAGAAAAGACAACACAGAAAGAATCACAACCCGGAAATATCACCCAAGGAGACCTTCTGCTGTGCTTTCTGCAACCGGATTTGTTTATCACAGATTGGCCTTTTTAGTCATCAACATGCTTGCAGAAAGTGAGGGATGAGTCCTTCCTGAATCTTTGTTTGTGAAGAAAAGCCAGAGAGAGAGAGAGAGAGAGAGAGAGAGAGAGAGAGAGAGAGAGAGATCCATTATGCCAGCCAAGGTTACTTTGCAAGTTTGATTGCTGAAGTACTTATCTCTAGAGGAACTGTGGGATGAAAATAGATTAGTCAAAAGGAGAAGAATTCCCCCTTAATGTCTCATCTAGCTCAGTGTTCTCCCCCACCCAGTTTGAGGGAATGTGCAATCAAAGAGACTATCAGATAAAATAATTTGAATGGAATGATGAAAGCTACCTGTTTGTCTCTTGTAACAGCTTTATTTTCCATTGTAGTGATTCTTCAGATATGAAACTATTCTTTTTGTCATTTAGGTTTTCTGAAACGAAACATGATTTTGTGTTTTACCTCTTGTCTACAAATAGGAATCTATTTCCTTTCTCTCCCTCTTTCCCTTGCTTTTTTTTTTTTTTTAAGGATTTGCTTGTGGCATCCTTCCCTTGTAGTACTGGAGAAAGCCTCTCCTCCTTTCAGATCATCTTTCCAGGGTGCTCTGTCATTGTCATTGTCCTCTGTAATAGTGGGGATTGAGGCAGTTCCTTGTAGCAGTATGTACCTCATTTTGACATAAAGATGGAGAAGATGCCCCCTAATGACTAAGTATTCACATTTTGTCTGAGTGATTGAACAACTGGGAAATACCAAGAAGAAAGTCAAAGTGTTCTGTTTCCTTGTTGTGGGCATTTGATTTTTCAAATGACATATGGTTTAGAAAAGAGAGATAACAGGCCAACATATAAGTGTGAAGAGGACATAATTTGTTTCAGCTAAGCACTGTCAATGGGGCTTGTTTTTGTGCAAGAAAGTAATGCAAACATTCCTTCCATCAAGCCAAGAAGTCACCAAGTGCTCTTGCTATATCAGTTTGGGTTACAAAAGAAATGGGAACATTGACACTTTAAGAAATGCCTATTGGCATAGGCTGCCAACAAAACTTGGGCTAAGCAGTGTGAAGGTTTGTGGGAGATTCTAATCTGGTCTAGGAATATAAAGCCCAGAAAAGTGATAGAGTTAGGACGTCATCAGATGTAACAAAAGTCGCAGGATTACAACATCACGGTAGGACAAATGGTTTCTGCTATCGCATGACATTGTCATGGTCAAACTGTGCTCCAGCCATGGCTTGCCCAGTCAATTAAAAGCAATGCCTTATTCATGGCATGAATGGGTGGTCCTCTCTCCCCTCTCCCCGTTCGTGGTGAGAACGTGAAAACTATCCATGGGATGCTCTTTTTATGAACTGTCCCAGTTTGTTTAAGTGTTTGTGTGTTCGTTTATTTTGCAAATTAAGGGTTTTTTTGGTGTTTTTAAGTGCGCTCACATCTTCCCGCAAGAACCACTGAAATCTCACCCATGCTAAACCATGATAGTAAAGTCCCATTCTTAAAGTGCTAGTAGTGGTCATGCGATAACTCTGTTGTAGTTCTTTCACACAACTATAGCATTGTGAGATAATAAGGGTAATAATGACAGTACATTTGTGCTTTCTTCATTTGCGGAATTACAGCATTTTTAGACTCTAGTCTGATAAAGTCCTTAGTCTGAGATATGATTTATGGTAACATTAGAAGTAGTACATAGTGTTGCTTGGAAGAATTAACCATCATTAATGATAATTCAGTTTCAACCACTCTAGAGAATGAATGCCTATCTCTTTGGGTTTTCAGATGTCCCACACATTGAGCAGAAGTCTCTGTTGACCTTGAGAGCACATACCTCTCCCAATTGGTTGGTGAACTCACTACTCTGTATAAATAAATAAATGAATCTTGTGCACCATGTGATCTGTTTGTGTAGTATAAATTTGTACTCAAGTAGTTACACGGTTGTTGAGCATTATCACCGTTCTGCTGAATGCCAGCTCTTTGGATAACTGCCCAACAAAATCTCATCCTGGGAGAAAGGTACATATAAATTCAAGGAAGGAAGGAAGGAAGGACATTTTGTTTACACATGCTGTTGTACCAAACAGGCAAAAGGACAAATAGATGTAGATGGAAACTAAATTTTATGTAGGTAGTTGTAGCTTGTTATTTTTTTTTTTTCAAATGAACTGCTATATCATTCTGTATTTTTTAAAAAACATTCAAGTGCCCCTAGCTGTCCCAGGATTAATTTAGGGTACACCATATAGCCTGTTACCTGCCCTGACAGGCCATCACCTTTTAATAGCTCATCAACAGGCTAAATTTAATACACTGATTTATAATTGGCACTCCTTGTGGTTAAAGGTAGACCAGGAGCCAAGGTTTTCTTAGAAAACCTAAGAGAGTAGCCTGCTAAAATTCCTCAAAGACACACCCAGGTAAGAATTACATGAAGTCCCCTGGACCTGATAAGATAGAGAGATAATGTGCTAATTCTTCCTGGGCAGTGCTGGCAGTGAGTGATTCACTAATCCCACCAAGGTGGCTGGGCGCTCTTTGCTTGAAAAACTAGTCCTTCCTCTCCCTTCTCCTAAAAACAGAAGAGGTTTGCCTGAGACCACTCAAGTTCAATGTTCAATGCATTAGCAAGACTTAGCACATCTGGAGAATCCATTGTCTAACCTTGGGAAACTCCTACAGACATTGTATTCCTCTCAAACTCACCCCTTCAGGGGGGAAATCAAATATAAATATGACCCTCAAGCACAGTCAATATGTGCACAGATCCCACTCCTTCCATCTCCATGTCAGTCTATGTGACCACTCTTCCCTCCGAACTCCATGCTTCCTGTGCAATCTGCTCTTCAGATCAGTACAGTATTACCCACCGTCACATCAATCTATTCCTCTATCCAAATACTTCCTACTTTCTTTGCTAGCCTTGTGTGTTTGCTTGAAGCCTGAGTGTATGCATGTGTATGTTCCCTTGATTGTCAATAAAAAACATTTTTAGTTTACCCCTGGCTGTGAATCTCTCCAGTGAGTACACACAGAAGTGATGAAAGCCCTGGAGGACCCCTGCAAATCCTAGCACTGATGTCATCATTGTGCATCCAGCTATGGGGAGGGTAGACTTTATTATTATGCCTGATCACCTTGAAACATGGTATATCTGTGTTAGGTGGCTTTGGGGCTTTACAGTACGTTGATGGCATATGGCTTAGCATAGAGTAGGTCTGCATGCAACTGCAGTTGTCCCTCCATATTCAGGGATTTGGCATTTAAGTATTCATGGCTTGAAAATATTCTTAAAAAAACAATAATCCAAAAAGCAAACCTTGATTTTGCCATCTTATATAAGGGACACCATTTTGCTATGCCATTACATAGAATGGGACTTGAGTATGCACGGATTTGGGTATTCACGGGGGTTCCTGGAACTAAACCCCAACAAATGTGAAGGGACAACTGTATTTATACTACACTGAGGGGATTTTGAATTGAGGCCAGTGTGATTTAGCTGGACTGGGCAGCATGTATATGTGCACTCAATTTATATAAGAAGGGATTGTTTCAGAAACACTAAATAAATGAAGGCATCACAACATTCTTGTGGTCAAGAAAATACCAAATTTATTCTAAGGATAGTAATATGTTACAGCAGGAGAGATAATTGCTACAATTCTGTGTAAAATTTGCTCTCTTGGAGTTTTGTCAGCCACTGTGAGTCCCACTATCTATGAAGTACTTTTAAATAACAAGAATATAATGCAACATTGAGATTTTTACAGGTACTGGAAATGTAGTTCTGGAAGATGTAGTTCTAACTCCATGATGGGAGTTGCAGTCACTCCATCATGACAGCATGTTTGGCAGCCAACTTGCATTGAAGAGTCCAGAAGGCTCATTTAACATGTGGAAATCCACTGAAAAAGTATTATTGCTTTCCTAAGTTTCAATACAGAAAAAAAGGTAATTTGAAGAATTTATAGACTTTGAAGAATTTATGGACCTATGAAAAGAACTTTCCATAAACCTATGAAAAGAACTTCAGCATCTGATGTCACAAGGGTTTTCAGATTCAATTGAATCTCATTTATGAAAATTTTGGCAATTTCTCCATCTGTTAGAGAGCCAGTGTGGTGTAATGGTTTGAGCATTGGTCTACAGATCTGGAGAGCAGGGTTTGAACCCCCACTTAGCCATGGAAACTCACTGGATGACTTTGGGCGAGTCACACTTTCTCAGCTTCAAAGGAAGACAAAAGCAAACCTCCTCTGAACAAACCTTGCTGAGAAAACTCTATAATAGGGTCACCTTAGGGTCACCGTAAGTTGGAAATGACTTGAAGGTACACAACAACAACAAAAAGATAAACTGCTGTAGATTTTAAGAGCCAGTGTGGTGTAGTGGTTTGCACATTGTACTCTGACTTTGACTTGAAGGCACAAAAAACAACAACTACTACTACAATGTCTGTTATACAGTATTATAAAAAATAAAATAAAATATAGTACTTATATGAATCTTATATATACATTATTTACACTTTCTTCTTTTCATCTTTTTATATCCTTGTTTCTTTCCATGAACCAGTTTGGCATCATCCTTTAATTTGTTGTAAGCCACTTTGAATTCTGAACTGGGAAGAAGGCAGGAAGATGATGATGATGATGATGATGATACAGTCGGGCCCTTGTATCTGCGACAGTTTGGTTCCTAGACCTACCATGGATACAGGAAACTGCAGACCCTATTAAAATAGAGGACTTCTGATAAAAACTTACCATAGAGTTGAGTTGGAGGACCTAGAAAATGCCTAGAGAAGATGCCTCTCTAGGCATATTCCAGCATGACACTATGGTATGTGTCCCCTAGCAGCATGTAAACTTGCAGGAAAATGCAGTCTTATCCTTTAATCATTCTATAGTTCTATGTAGTCAAGATTTATAAAGTTCAAAATGAATGCTGATCTCCATCTTCCCACATAGCAGGCTTTTGATCTAGCAGAGGATTTGGCTATTTGAAGCTGGTGAGGCAGGGGTTTTCCCCCCTCCCATGCTCCAGTTCCACTTCTTCCTTAAGTCCTTTACTCTTCCAGAGCAGATCTTTCGTCATTGCAAGGCATTGCATGATAATAAGGAAATTAAAAACAGTCATCTTTTGCCACCTGTGTGTGTCTGTATAGAAACATCCATGGGACTTCACACATGGGATGCTCCTGTCAGGAGGAACAAAGTTTACATCCAAGGCATCATGTATATCTAATCATACTATATTGAACTAAATGTTTCCTCTGTTGCATAGTACACTGAGGTTCAATGCACAAATAGAAAAAATGTTTTAATAAACAACATGTAAGTAAAATATTATGTAACTGAAACGAAGCAGTTCAAAAGCAGTCACTATTATACTTTTCAGTGCTTTACTTGCTTCTGCATGTTACCACTTTGAGTTCTATTTGGGCATCTTTAGGCAACATTCCCCTGATAGGACTTGACCTTAAAAAAAAACCCACTAGCTCTGCTTTGCCTTAAGCACATGTCTTTTTGCCTCACCTGGAGCACATGTCTTTTTCCTGCGTGGCAGGGGGTTGGACTGGATGGCCCTCATGGTCTCTTCCAACTCTACAATTCTATGATTCTATGAAAAGGTCCCACTGATACTTGGCATCTCACTGCCATCTTGAGCTAATCAAAATTCCCCATACTAAGGAGATTTTCACACGGGGAAAATATCCCCCAGAGAAATCAGGACAGAAATATTTCTGTCTCTGAAGCAGCGCAGCGGTTCACATGCCCACTTCCCTCTCCTGATATTCCATCATCCTCACGCTGTCTTTTTTTTTTCTCTCTTCCGTCATATTTTATTAATGACGAACTCCCATTAAATAAAATATGATGGAAGAGAGAAGAAAAAAGACAGCATGAGGACAATGGAATATCGGGAGAGGGAAGTGGGCGTGCGAACCGCGGCGCTGCTTCCGGGACAGAAATATTTCTGTCCCAATTTCTCCGGGGGATATTTTCCCCATGTGAAAATCTCCTAAAATTCAGATACTAGTGGGATCCCCATGACTCCCAAGCAATTTGGGTAACAAGTCTATATGATGTTTGTCGCTCCAATCCTGATGGAAGAGGCGGGTTATTATTATTATTATTATTATATTTTAAATCATACCATCTGAAACATACCCTTCAAATTTGGTAAAAGTCCACTAAGCTGTTTTTTACATGATACAGTAACAAACAGTAAGCTGTAAACTTACTTTTATTTATATAGATAAGAGATGGAAAATAAATGTTAGGCTTGTATTTCCATAAGAAAATGACAATTTCACACTTTGTGAGACTGGGAAAGTGATGGAGCGCACAGAAATCTGTACATTCCTAAGGTTTCTGATGCATTTCAACAATTAAAAATAGGTAAAAGAAACTGGAAACACATCTCAAGATGCACAAACATCTTTGTTTTATTAGTATTAACCCAGTGTGTTCTGGCCTGTGTGTACTGTCAAGGTCTTCTTTAGGGAATATTTAGAATATTCTTCAAGAAACTTCAAATATTTCTGGACCAGGAACTCTCAATCCATTTGCTGGTCAAATGAAAACTACTGCAACTAGAAGCATATGTGTGTGTATGCCATCTTATCCTTTGCCCCAGATAGCAACGTTGGGCTGGAGAGAAGATTTATATGCTCTGTGATTAAGTCGTCCCCATGGAAAGAGCACCAGGACTATCTAGGAGGGGGAAAAACAGAGTGAGTCTTTGTTCCACATGGGTACAAAATAGGGAACTGGGGAACAGCAGTGGCCAATCTTCAAAGGGACTCATGATTCTGCAATTTAAAAGAAAAACTTAGGACATTGTCAGACACCCCTTACAGCGCAAGCAGCCTCCGGAGCAGTAACAAGGCTGCTTCGCAGCAGGGGGTCCATTTTTGGATGACGTCGTCCCTCTCTCGGCGGCGGCCGTGACTGTTCCGGCTAGCATTGAAGGCACCCGTGCTATTTTTTACTCATGACAACTTCAGTGAGTGAAAAATAGTGCAGCTGCCTTCAATGCTAGCTGGAACAGTCACGGATGACGCCGAGAGAGGGACGGCGTTGTCCAAAATGGACCCCCTGCCGCGAAGCAGCCTCGTTACTACTCCAGAGGCTGCTTGTGCAGTAAGGGGTGTCTGAAAATGTCCTTAGTAGCCTCCAGAGCTTGCTATGGCTCAAATGCTTTTGGAGAAAACCTGGGTGGAGTGCATCCTGTAAGCCATATGTGACACTGTTATGACCGCTAGATGCTCCTCACGGTCTTCCTCCAAACTCATTAAATTTCAGTCTTTTTCTGGACAGTTTTTGGGGCAATGTTTCACTTGAAAATGACCACATGCTGAAGAAAATGAACCCCAGAATGAACTCTCAAGCCCACATCACCTTTATTGGACCAAAAGCCAGCCCAAAATCACTTCATGACATTTCTGGTGCATCAAGAATGCTGATGCACCCTGCATAATCATAGAATTCAATTCTAGAATCATAGAATTGTAGAGGTGGAAGAGACCACAAGGGCCATCCAGTCCAACCCCCTGCCACACAGGAAATAGGTAGTGTGGAGGGGAAATTGCCCCACATGGTGAGGAATATAATAAACTAGCTGTACCCGACATAACATACACTGGTGGTGCGTTAAGGGTTAGTCACTCTGTTGCCATGCCCCCACTCTTGCCACTGCCAAACTGCCTGGGACCCGTTGCAGTGGCAGAAGGGGCAGTGGGGTGATGATGTGACCCCTGGGCACCCTGGCGATATCAAAACCCATCTCAAAAGTTGGTCTAGTTCTATAACAGAGTAAATAATGTCTACTGTTCCAAAAATCCAATTAGGTAGTTGGGAAATCCATCTTCGCTGACTCAATTCTTACAAAATAAACCACACACACACACACACACACACAGGGCTTAGGTATGTTTCCTTTCCCAGTGTGCTGATTGGTGGCTTAGGAAACATACCCAACTAATCCCCTCACTTCCTCAACCAATCACCACCCACATGCAAATTCCCTCTCCACCTCACAATCCACTCCTGCCACTTTGTCTGCATCTACACCCCCAGCCTCACAAGGTCCCCTCCCTCCTCTCACTCCGTAAGCCAATCACCACCCACATGTAAAAAAAATGCATTTTCCCCTAAAATAATACCATGTAGCTGAACCATGTGAAAGGAACACTGCCAATCCAAGCTCCTCACTGCACCCACCACTTGAAACCCCAGCAGGACACATAACACTGTATGTTATGCCTGGGGCACCTATATTAATACTAATACAAATACACCAGTGGCTCTTAATGTTTTCTTCACCAGGGACACCCTTTAAATATCTTTTGAGCTAGAAGCTGACCATAGAGTCACAGTGGGGTACCTCCAATGCCTAGAGAGATCTTGCCCCTGCCCCCCAGACCATAGTTAAATGACACTGCAGTTACCAATACCACAGATACAGGAGCAACCTGTATGCGATGTTACTGAATAAAGAGCAGTTAGGGATCCATAACTCTAGGTTTCAAATCTTTAACTGCAGCACAGAATGCCAGCCAGCAGCAGCAGCAGTTCATTGTTGCACATGCTTACCAAGCAGAAAGCTCACATTCAATCTCAGGCAACTGCAAAGGAATATCCAGAAGTAGTAGCAATGTAAGAGGATTAGCAAAGATCTTGCTGAGCTTCTGGAGAACTTTTGCCAGGGACACTACTGAGCCCAGTGGATCAATTACTGTAATGCAGTTTCATATACTTGTAAGTCAGCAGGTGAGCAACCTGTTGAACTATCTCACATTAAATGTCTATTCTTTACACATACTGTGCTCTCTGACCATAAGTTTCTGTGGCAGCATATTTGTGTTCTATTGCTTTTAAAGTCCCCCCCTGCCATTTCCATGCCTTCTCTGTTTCAGCTAGAATATTTGCAGCAGTTTGTTACCCTGAAGATTAACTTCAGCCACTGAAGCTATAACTCAAGAACACTCATTGTTGTTAAGACAACACTTTAATTCTCTCACTCTGGAAGAAGTCTAGAATATCTGCAAGTAGTTTGTGATGGAGGAGTGAAATGTTTATATCTTACCAGTGGCAATTTTTATAAAGTGCCTTCATAGAAATGCTGAGACAATTTCAGACTGAATACATCAGGAAGATGCACAATTAAGTTATTAGCATTGTGTTTCCAGCACCGCTGCAGAAATTCTTCATAAAATGTTAAATAGATTTTAACAGATGACACTGGCTATTATCACAGTTTTGTTTAGGCAATTGGTTATGCTCTGCAATTTATAGCTCCAAAATTAACCTTTTGTACCCATTTTGGAGTGCAGATGTCATATTAATTTGATTTGTAATGCTCCGCAGGCCTGATAACTTTATTATGATTGGAAAATCAATCATCATCACAACTGCCAACAGTGGGACATGATCACTCAATAGTTCAAGCCATCTGTAAAGGATGCAGTCAATAATGTTTCTGCAGTCTAAAGCCAAGGCATACTTTACCACTGATACTTTACCATGGATAGAGATTTCCATGTGCTTTCAAGTTGTGCATGATGCTCAGAAAAAAAAATCCTGCACTTTAATGAGATGAAAGTGAATGCAGCAGAACAGGTTAACACTTTAATGCATCACTAATTATGTGTCACATTGTGATATACTGAATTCTTAGCTACCTTATCAGTTAAGTGGTGGGAGGTCTAAGTCATGTTGCCTTGGGAGATTATCAGACACTGCAAAAACTGCATCAGAAGATTGTGATGAGAACAGGAATGGGGGATATTATCAGATGATGACATCCTTCAATGTCCTGGGGGCGTAGTGCAGGCATGAGTAAGGCATCACTTTTTATTGGTGGCTTGTCCCAAGTGAAGCCTCGTTTGCAGCAGTGCTACACCCCAGGAACAGCTGAGAATGTGGACATCTGATAATGTTGCCCTTTCTGTTCTTGTCACGATCTTCTGACATGGTTGGGGACATGTTTTTTGGCTGTGTTTCCCCACATCTGATAATCTATGTGGTTAAGTCCACCTTAAGCTTTTTCTTTGCTGATTATTTATATGTGACTTCCCCTTTAAGAAAAAGGAAGGGTAAATCTGAGTCCAGAATAGTACATTCAAGTTATCAATATTATGGCAGACTGGTGGCTTGGATTAGATCAGATGAGGTTCAGAATGTTTTCAAGCATAAAAGTAATTTTGTAAATCTCCCTTATTTGAATATATTTTATTTATTATTTTTATTTATTAAAATGTTCATATGCTACCCCTCATATTCCACATCTCA
This sequence comes from Gambelia wislizenii, assembly GCA_030847615.1. Lineage (NCBI taxonomy): Eukaryota > Metazoa > Chordata > Lepidosauria > Squamata > Crotaphytidae > Gambelia > Gambelia wislizenii. The sequence goes on from JAUMIR010000004.1 coordinate 26,731,100, forward strand.
GGATGATGTACAAATAATAAATAAATTTAGAACAGTTTCAAACCATGTGTGTATATGTGCCTTTTAAGTCTCCTGTCGATTTATGGTAACCCCATGAATTCCATAGGGTTTTCTTAGGCAAGGAATACTCAGAGGTGGTTTTCCAGTTCCTTCCTCTGAAATACAGACTACAGCAGCTGGTATTCATTGGCAGTCTCCCATCCCAAGTACTAGCAGAGCTGACCCTGCTTAGCTTTCAAGATCTGAAAGGCTCTGGTGTTTTCTGGTATTTAAACTCATACAAATAATTAAAAGAAAGAAGGTATATTAAACCATTTAGCACTTAAAACAAGTCAATTGAATACCACTTGAAATGGTTTACAATAATTTAAATCATAGTACATATGCAAATTTAGATAAAATCAATTAGGTCCTGAAGGATTTAATGAAAGGCTATTATTTGACCTGGTGCTGGAATCATACCTTCCAATTGTCCCAATTTGGCAGGGGCAGACTTGATCAATCCTCTGAAGTTCTGCTTTTCAGCTGTTTTTAAAATGTTCCAGTTTCTCTCTCTTCCTCCCACTTTCTGCCTTTATCCTAAGATTCCTTCAGTTGCTGCAAAATGACTTCCAAATGCTAAAGTAGTTAGCACTCATTTAACTCAGCGGGGAGGAAAGGAAGGATGTGGAATCAGAGAGGGGGTGGAATATTGCCTTCCCCAGTAGACTCAGGCAAAAGCAAACTGCTCCATATTCTCCTAGCTTTTGAGTTCTTTCTCATTCATAACTTTTGCCATTTTGACCACACTCTGGTGTTGCTAGGCCACACATGTCCTCATTTTCATCTGTGAAATGTTGAAGGGTATGTGGTATGATCCCATCATTGGTTCTAATTGTACCTCTAAGAGAAGGGTGTTCCATAACAAGGATGCCACAACAGAGAAGGATATCAGATTTCTAGCTACTTTAGTTCAATGGATGACCTTCCTATCGCAAATATTTTCTGGGTTGGTCCCATGTTTGAGCAGACACTTGAAAAAAATGTCCACATAGAAGACACTCCCTTGCTTCTGTGATGTGTCCCAGGATGCCTACGTGAAGCCTGCCAGCAGGATATAAAAAAAACCCCACAGCTTTTGGGGATATGTCTGATGCGGCAGCTAAAAAGGCCAATGCGATTTTGGGCTGCATCAATAGAAGTATAGTGTCTAGATCAAGGGAAATAATAGTGCCACTCTATTCTGCCTTGGTCAAACCTCACCTAGAATACTGTGTCCAGTTCTGGGCACCACAATTCAAAAAGGATATTGACAAATTGGAGCATGTCCAGAGAAGGGCAACTAAAATGGTGAAAGGTCTGGAAACCATGCCTTATGAGGAGTGACTTAGGGAGCTGGGTATGTTTAGCCTGGAAAAAAGACAGTTAAGGGGTGATATGATAGCCCTGTTTAAGTATTTGAAGGGGTGTCACATTGAGGATGGAGCAAGCTTGTTTTTCTGCTGCTCCAGAGACTAGAACACGGAGCAATGGATGCAACCTCCAGGAACAGAGATTCCACCTCAACATTAGGAGGAACTTTTTGACAGTGAGAGCTGTTTGGCAGTGGAACACACTCCCTCGGAGCGTAGTGGGGTCTCCTTCCTTGGAGGCCTTTAAACAGAGGCTGGATGGCCATCTGCCAGGGATGCTTTGATTGTGATTTCCTGCATGGCAGGGGGTTGGACTGGATGGCCCTCATGGTCTCTTCCAACTCTACAATTCTATGATTTTATGATATAATATTTTAAGTACATTAACTATTTAAACTGCCACTAACTCTAATAGTAACTGTTAGCAAATATTTGATTTTATTTTTTATTGAGGATCTGCACTATTTGGTTCTAATAATTGGTTTCTCTTAATGTTAGAGAAATCAGTGATCAGAGAACCATATAGGGCAGCTCCTCAAAGACAAACTTCAAGTATCTGAAATGCTTGAAATGTCTGAAATGAAGAAGTCAGTAGTGGTGCTTGGGGAAAAATTGTGTGGTGTATGTGTGCACATAGACATATATGACTGCACATTGTTGCTACTTTTTGCATATTCAGAAACAAATTTGTGTCATGCCTTTGACAACTGCCATACTGCAATTTTTGGTTATTGACTTCCAAATAGTTGGTGTGTTCTATTTCTCTTTTGTCATCGAATTAAGATTGCAAGACTTATCTGCATAATTACTATACTGAATGCTGGCACATTTTAAAAGGGGAGGTAAAGAGGAGGTTTAGTCTATAAAATAGTTTTAAATGATCTCCTTTGTGTCAAGTTATGTGGCAATTTTCTCCAAAGGTCAGGGAGCAGGAAGAAGAAAATGTATGGCAGCAGGGGAAATTGCCCACAAATTTCCTGTCATTGCTCTTAATTGAATATACATCATTTAAAAATAATAATTGTAAAAGGAGTAGAGTGGGGAGGGGAGATGTAATTTTACTGCCTTTTAGAAGAGATGCTCAGCTTTAGCATGGTTGTGTATAAATGAGAAACAGGCTACCTAATGATAAAATCTTTCAGTGAATGAAATAAGAGGCATCATCAATGTATAATGCGTGAGAAGAAACGTGTGTGTGCGCGCGTGTGTGTGTCTGTGTGTGTATACGCCCGAGGGGGGGTTATAAAGTTAAAAGAAATTAGAAAGCTTTTAATTGACAATAAGTGATGAAAACTACTTTTTGTGAAATGTGTTTTCCTTGTCCTCTAATACTGAAACAGTTTTTCAGGATTAAATCCAGTTGTTCATCTCCACCAGAGCAGACCTATGGAATCAATGGGGTTTACATAAATCTTGGCATACATTTCAGCAGGTGCTTAAATGTGTATTCCTGTTGGGGCTATCAACTGGATTTAGGCCTTCAGATTTTGGAAAGTTTTATTCAAAAAACCCCCTAAAATTAAAAAGCCCTAAAATATAGATCCCCCCCCCCATTTCACTAGCTCCCATTATATCAGCAATTGCTTCTTGCTGGAATCCTCAAAATTCTGGTTGTAGCATTTAATGGACAAGTAATAATTCATCTTGTCTTTCCCAAACACTTTTCTTAATTCCCTTAGAAAATATTTTCACCAGAAAAGCCCATTCCAGAATTTTCATCGATGGCTACAAAAGTGTTAATTTCTCAAAGGCTCCTTTTAAGATCAGCAGTTGCTGTTCTTTTCTGTTTTAGTCTGGCATATGTTTTTAGAAAAGTGTTAAGTGATGTCAGGGTCATGCGCAAGTCACTTTGTGGTGTTAGAAGTTATTTTTGAGCTGATAATTAATACAAACATATTCTATTTTATTATCTTTTTAAAATAGCATTTTAGCACCATGAGAAACATACACAGTAACAGAAGATGAAATTAAGCCTCGGGGAACTTCAGAAGATGTTCTAATAGTCCAGGCATGCAGGTTGTGATGGCTGCTTTTGCTGTTGTTTGGGAGCATTGTGCAATCCCGTTTTCTGGAACTGAGCCGTTGGGCAGTCCTTGTGGGCAAATTGATTCCCTGGCTTTTGTTTGTGTGTTCCTGCCAGCTGCATCTGTGAGACTTGGCTTCCTCTGGTTTCCATATACCATTGTGCAATCGCAGCCATATCAGGCATTGTCTGGGGTTCCCTATCCAAAACATAGTTGTGCAAAGCTGGGGGTGTATGCCCCAGGGCTCTAAAATGTGGAATCCATCTCAGCTCTCTTTGTCTCTCTCAAATTTCATGGTTTGATTCAGCCATGTTCTCACACACAAAGCTTTATAGCTTATTTGGAATTGCCACCCTGGCGTTCTTGATGGGTCAAGTCTGCCTCAGGTGATCTGATGATGTCATTGATGTTGCTGAATCAGGAGATGCCCTTCACCTCCCACCTTTGGTTCCTTTAACCTTTAACCCTTTGTTTACCTGATGTCCTGCTGGCAAGACAATTGCTTTTTGCAGATAATAGGACATGTGGTCCTTGAAGAATGATGGGAGTGCCATCACCTTTGCAGGATGATGGGACTGCCTTCATGACAACTGTAGCTCAGTTTGTAAGTACATTCATCCCTCCACAGATTCCACTATCCACAGCTGGAAAATATTCTGAATAAACAAATAAATTCAAAAAGCAAACCTTGATTTTGTCATTGGCAAGGTAAGATTTCTTAAGATGTTAAGTAGCACTACCAAATGGATTGGTGCAAATAGCCAATTCAACATGTGACAAGGACATACGGATACAAACATTTATTCAATTGTTTCTTACATTTATGGCCTTTCTTTCTTTCAGTGAGCTCCAAAATAGAATACTTGGATCTTGTCTAGATGGGCTATTTACCCCATCTTGCCACAGTCTTAGAGCCTTGCAGTCAAAATGACACAAGGCTTTCCCCCCATTTTGTCCCTGGGCAGTCCTCATGACCCCTGGAACAAAGACAAAGCTGAGAGCTGGGAGATGAGGTAAACCCCAATAAAACGTTTTAGCAAAATACCTGGGAAAAACTGTCTTAGCCTAGAAAAACCGATCAGTCCCTGTGTGACTGGCAGATCCCATACCAGCATGCCAGCTCATCACTGCAGCTGCCATTTGTGCTGCTCTCTCCAAAGCCAGGAAAGAGTTTCACAGCATGTGACCACAGCTGGTTACATGCAGGGGATTTTGATCACATGCTTCAAGCCAGCTACCTGATTTCAGTGAGAGTGATGTGGATGGTAGTGGCTGCAGAAATGGGCTGGCATGGCGGTCGGGACTCTATCCCATTTCATTCAGGTAATGGGAGGAACAGGCTAGACCCACAGCCAGAATATGCCGGCAGGGAGCCAGCATATTCTGGCCTGTGTAGATGAGCCCATAGCTATACAGACACAGCACACACAAAAGAATAGACTGGTTATGATTCTATGATTCTATGTTAATCATAAATTCACAAACAAGTTATATAGTGCTATTTTACTAGTCTAGGCAACAAGGCAACTGTTACTACTTTTCCCAATGTCCAGAGATATACCCCAAACAGTCTTTGAAAGGTGCAAAACCTCTGCAAAACATTAACAACTTACTATCTCATGTTGACACAAAATCTACAGAGAGAGGGAGGGAGGGAGGGAGGGAGGGAGGGAGGCGGGGAGACAGTAACACAATTGATGAGTAATAGATGATATGACAAAGAGAAATGTGTGGTTATTCTCTCACTGCCTGTGACAGAAGGAACCAATTCAGGATGCGCATCAACAGCCCAATGCAATTAAAGACTAAACACCAATGAGACACATATATTTGAATACTGCTTAAAATTTTCACCTGAAAAATGGTAGAAAATAGCCATGGACTGATGAAGAAGCCAAATAAGAACCAAGAGACTGGACTGTTAAGGAATTATTTCTATTACCTATGGTATCCATTAATTAATTATGCTAACTGAAAAGAAAATAGCATTCAGTCTCTCCAGTAACTTATGATGAGACTGGCTGAGATACATGATCTAATAAAATGTGTATGGTTAGCATGGATGACATTGTGCGACATTTTAAACCATCTTGTAATTGTTGCTTAATGATTTGGGCTGCTAAAAAGTCAAATGAATGCATCCTAGAGCAAATTGGGTCAGAACTCTCACTACAAGCCGAGATGACTAAACTGAGGTTGTCATACTTTGGTCATATCATGAGATGTGATATGACATGACTCAATAAAAAGTTGATAGTGCTTGGTAAAGTGGAAGACAGCAGGAAAAGAGGGAGAGTGCACTCCAGGTGGATTCATTCAGTCAAGGAAGCCATAGCCCTGAGTTTGCAAGACCTGAGCAGGGCAGTTGGTGACTAGGCTTTTTGGGGGTCTCTCATTCATAGGATTACCATAAATCAAAGTCAACTTCACAAAAAATAACTACAGCAACAAAAAAATCTTTTTTAATGGCTATTGAATTATATTTTAAAATGAAAATTGCTTACCTTAATCACAGCCATTTTAACACAGCTGAATTTTTTTGTCATTCACTTTGACATTTCCTGGGCATGAATCATGCTGTTTTCCCTTCTATTGTTCTGCAGAAGCTTTGTTCCCACCATTGATGCATCTTAAAGCAAGTACCAAAATTCCTCCAAGCTCCCCTTCCACAGACACACAACTCTTTCAGATAAACAGTTACATGATTGATAGTTAGTAGGTGTCACCTTCCAATTTAAAACCCAGTTTAAAATTAACCATCATATTCTGTAAGAAAAGTATTTTGTTCAATGTACTTCATTCAATAATTATACTTAATTGGTTTGAAAGTTTAAGTGCTACCTTGGCTACAAACATTACAAGTTTCCAGCCTACAATGCAAGAGTCTTTTCTATTTTGCATTTTAACCTTCTAACAGTTTATAGACACAAGTATTTTGCACTCTGAACTAGTAGCATTTGGGGGGGGGGAATATATGAATAGTTGCCTCAAAAAAACCACATTTTTTTCATTTTGCTTTTCTTAAGAATTCTTGGGGGAAAATCCCATTTTTATTTTTACTTTTAAAGACAGATGCTTGAGCATACCTCAGAAAAGTTGGTGCTGGGGACTACAGTTGTCCATGTCAACTTTGGGGGAGGGAGAGGGGACAGGATTTTTTTCTCATTTTGAGGAATTCTTATGGCTTAGCCTTACACCTTCCTCCTGTTGGTTGCTATAAACTAAGGAACAAAACAAAACAAAACAAAACAAGCCCTTATTTGTGAGCAGAAGTTGTCTTGCTCATGATTATGATCATGTGGAAAATATTGTATGAAGCTTTAATGACTGAGGTGCAGAACCTCTCTGAAGAGCTGTACCTGGAATACAGCAGGAAGGGGAAATTGGACTCTAGGAGCTCATCTACACAACAAAAAAGGTCCAGGAAGAATGTGGGCAAAATGCCTTTAGTTTAGATGAGCTCTTGCCAGGATTCGCTATATTCAGAAGGTGGGAGGCTGAAAACTCCAAATCACTGTTTCTCACAATCCTTTTTAAAAATTGTGCAAAAATGCACATAATAGGCCACCTGTACAACCAATTCATAAATGGGGCATAGCGCCGACTTGTGGTCTTCCAGTCAGGGAGCAGAAGGGATTAGAGGTCTTGTGTCGGGGTTCTGACCAAGGAAACCTCCGCAGCACTGTAAATTTGGGTTCAGACCCAAACTGTGTCCCATTCCAGGAAGGAATTGGGAACCAGTGGGGCTTGCTTTCTCCCAGTTGTGGCTCTTAACTCGTCCAAAGCGGAGGCTTCGGTCAAGCTGGAGGCATGAAAAGAGAGTGTATAAGCAGCCATTACAGTGCTGTGGCAGTCTTTAGACATAACCCTAAATGCTCGCTGATTAAAATAATAAGGAAGAAAAAGATGAGATTGGATCCAGGATCATCTCTGTATACTGGATATAATTAAAAACCTCTTCAGAAGCACGGTGTCAAATTGAAAGTGGGGCTCTGAAGGGAAAATCTGACTTGCTCTTCTCCAGAACTGAGGAGGTTGGCTGAATGAGTGTAAAATTGCAGTGAGTGGAAAACGGAGAATGGAGAGAAAGGATAATATTTTGCTAGATTAAACAGATCTTATTAAGATAGCATGTGACCTAATCTATATTCCTCACACTCTCTAATTAAGACCTTAAACTGAGCTTGCTATTTGATAAAAGAGAGCTGCTTGCAAGAGTGATTTTGTGGGGAAACTAATTTAATATCTGTTGGAAGGCTGAAGATCAACGAACTGAGTTGGGATTAGCTCATGAAAAGGACGAAGAGTGGGATAGTGATTTGAATTAAAGATAGACATAGATTAACTATAAATGCCTTCTTGTCTATTTGATTATACTACTTGCATAGGATTTGTTTTCACTGTTTTGATTGAGGATACCTGCCAATTTGGGGCGCTTCTTTAAAACCTAGAGGATTAGATCCAGGAAGGGGATTGAAGAAAGAAGAGGATGATGAGGTGATGAGGCGATGAGAGTTGTGAACAACGAGGGAAAAGAGGACTGGGTAACGAGAGGCAGAATAGGTGGTGACTGAGGAGGAGACGGAGACTAAGACTTGAGAGAGACGGAGGAGGAGATGGAGACTAAGACCTGAGAGAGGCAAGACAAGAGAAACAGGACGACGAGACGGCTCAGAAATTAGAAAACAACTTTACTGAGAGGGTGCAGAAATAGGTGTAATAAGACAGCGAAGGAACGGCAATTTAAATTTCATTTATTATATTTCTTTCTATACATTATGATTTCATTGGTTTAAGATTGTTCTATACTACTAGTGCATTGACACTGGAACAGAAAAAAAGCTTATTTGAAATACTGTAGCTTCTGACCTTGGCGAGCAGTCTAGCTGAGAGAGAAAAAGATAAACTAAAGGAGTGGTAGCTTGCCAAGGACGAATGCTCTCTGGTGCTTCTGTCTCAGGGACACAGTAGCATCAAGGAAATTTAAAGCTACAGTGTTATAGATCGCAAATCCATAGGAGATGAATACATAGTGACACCTTGTGTCCAGATATAGAATTAAAAAAGAGTTTAGTGATCTTAAAAGATACTGTGTATACCTTTGAGGCGGTGGATACATATAAATACTTTATAAGTAGACTAAAAGTGTTAAAAGCTAGATACTAGACTCTAATATAAGCTAAGTGAACCTATTAATATCAATATATTATTTGAACTTTAATTAGAGGGGACTGAAATTATTTTTAATAGATTTAATTGATTAAAATATGTCTGATTAGGTATTGCACTTGAAAGATAACTGGTTGAACATTATACTTGAAAGACCTAATAAATTATGGTATTTGAAAGAATTAATTAGAAAAGTGCAAAACAATATCCATATATATTTAAATATACACATATTTGAATTCTATTGTGTCTAAGTTGATTCAAGACAAATATATATTAATATAAGTATATGTGCTAAGTGTTAAGCATAGTGAAATATACAACTAACTAATTGATCAATTGGCTGATATCTTCCACCCCCCTTTCTCTGAGAGTATCACTGAATATTGAAAACTTGATTTTGGCTGATTGGAAGCAATTTGTAAAGCTGATTTAGCAATTTGTAAAGAAACATATAAATATAATTGATCAAGATTTAAAACTAATAACTTAACATTATAATACAGAAGCACAAAAACTTTTGTTTGGAACAATAGTGGGGAAACCGGAGTGGAGTTCCAGAGGGAAGAAGAACTTAGCAAGTTAATACTGTTTGAAATAACAGTAAATAACACCTTAAAAATATGGCTATTGGCACATGAGCAAAAACAGGTGGACAATACACTTTAACACAAACCCTGGGACAAAGACGAAACTCATCTGAGAATCCAATGAAACAATCTGATATAGGGTCACAAATATTGGAGGAATTGAGAAGCTTTAAATGGGACCTCCAGGAGGATTTTAAAGTACTTAAGAAAGAGGTGTGAGCAGACATAGATAAAATAAATACAAAATTGGACAATATGAAGATAGAATTGAAAGACTTAAAAACAAATGTTGAAAGTAACCAGGATAAAATAGTAAAACTGGAAGAAAATCTATCTGCCCTTAAAGAGGAACAGGAAAAGAGAAAAAAATGCAAATGAAGCACAAGAATTAAGATACAGAGAGAAATGTATCAAACTGAGGGGAGTCCCAGAATCACCCAGAGAAGACCTATGGGATAAGATACTCCCAAGTTTAGCTAAATATATAGATATCTCTGAGGAAAGCTTGGAAGAGTCAACAGATGAAATCTTCTGTGTAAGCCCACCAACCATAAGAGATAAGAAATTACTGCAAGATATAGTAATATCATTTACTCATGGAAGAATAAGAGAAAGAATAATACAAATAAGCTATGTTGAGAAATTAAGAATTGATGGGAAGGAAATAAAGATCTTCAAGGACATACCGGCAGAAATCTTACGACAACATCATATATATAAGCCTTTAACATTAAAACTAAAGAAGTTAGGTATCTTCTATAGATGGGAAAGAATTCTCTCCTTCACTTATCAACAGAGAAGATACAAAATTTGCACAACAGAGATGATGGAAGATTTCATGAGAAAATTGGGTCAAGAAGAAGCAAGAAAAGCAGAAACTAGATTCAGAAAGAAACGGAAAGAGAGGGAGAAAAGAGAACATACCTCTCAGGAAGACTTAAGGAGAAGAGATGACGACAGACAATCTGATAGAGATGAGAGTGAGATAGACAACAGAAAAGAAGAATTGAATGTGGAAGAACAATTATATGAAGAAGAAATAAAAGAAGAAATAAATTCAGAAGACTAAGAGGAATCAAATTTATAAATAAATTATAGAAGAAAAAGGAACAAAATGTCAATAAAGATAAAGTTGTGGAATGTCAAGGGGTTAAATAACCTGAAGAAATGAAGCCAAGTTTTTCACCTCTTAGAAAAAACTAGGGCTGACATAGTCTGCTTACAAGAAACCAAAATCAGAGGAAAAAGACTCTAAATTATTGCAACAGAAAAAGTTAGGCCAGTACTTCTTCTCCGCAACGAAAAGGAAAAGGAAAAAAGGAGTAGTGCTTTATGTCAATAATAAATATCCTGCCAAAGAAATAATTAACGACAAAGAAGGCCACTATATTGGAGTAGAAATTAAACTTTATAATGTTAATTTAATATTAATAGGAATCTATGCACCGAATGTTAATCAACATAATTTCTATAGAAACTTTATCAAGAGTTGAAAAATTGGATAAAGACAACATAATTATTATGGGAGACTTTAATGAAGTCCTCCAAGCTTTGAGAGATAGAACTCCACAGAATAAAAAAAACAATCTGCTATTCTACCAAAAAGTGGCCAAACTATACTGGAAGATTTCAATTTAAAAGATATTTGGTCAACAAAATTTGGGGGCAAGGCAGGTTTTACATTTTATTCAGAAGCTCATAAGTCTATGTCTAGAATAGACATGTTTTGGTCCACACTTGAACTATTGATGAAAATTAAAAACTTTGAAATACAAGAAAGAATAATTTCAGACCATAACCCCATTGAAATTGAATTGAAAATACCAGTGTCAGAATATCAATGGAGATTAAAGGAGAATATGTTAAGAGATGAAACGTTTGTTCAAAGGGTTAAAAAAGAAATAAAACTTTACTTTGAAGAAAATAAAGAAGGAGAAGTACAAGGGAAAACAATATGGGATGCATTTAAGGCTACGATTTGAGGAATTTTTTGTTAAGAGGGGCAGAAATTAAAAGAGGAAAAACATTACATAAGCAAAAACTAATACAGGAACTAAAAACAAAAGAATTTTTTTTTAGAGAAACAACCAAAAATACCAAAATACAGACAGAGATAAAAATGATTCAGAAAGAGCTGAAAGCAGACCTGGCAGAAGCTGTTGGGAATAAACTGAGGAGAATAAGACAAAGACATTTTGAGAATGCGAATAAAACAGGTAAATGGTTATCATATAGACTGAAGGAGGAAATGAAAAGAAGATCAATAATGGAAATAAAAATGGAAGGATGGAGTTACAACACGCAAGAAGACATCCAAGCAGTATTTCAAAATTTCTGTGAGACCTTATATAAGAAGACAGATTTGGGAGAGTCCCAAAAAGCTGAGATGGAAAAATGTATACAAGAAAATGTACATGTAAAAATAACAGAAGAAATGAAAAAGAAACTAGAACAACCTTTTAAAGAAGAAGAAATAATACAAGCAATTAACCAAATGAAGACAGGAAAATCTCCGGGGCAAGATGGTTTTACATCAGAGTTCTATAAAAAATTTCGAGATGAATTAGTAAAACCACTACTCCGAATGATGAATAAAATAAAGGAGGAAGGAATCCCACTCTCTTGGCAGGTAACAGAAATAACTTTAATTCCTAAAGAAGGAAAGGAAGCAACTAATGTGGCAAATTATAGACCAATATCATTACTTAACACCAATTATAAAATCTTTACAACATTACTGGCAAATAGGATAAATACAATAATCAAGGAATTATTATTGGACGATCAGACAGGTTTTATCAAAGGCAGACAAATGTCCTCAAATATTAGAAGTATGCTTAACATGATTGAACATTATGAGAAGGCAAATGAATAAAAGGTCGCAATTATTTTCATAGATGCCAAAAAGGCCTTTGATAACGTCAGCTGGGAGTTCATAATGAGAAAACTTGAAGAACTAAATTTTGGTGAGAAATTTCTCAGAAATATTAAAGAGATCTATACAATCCAGAATGCTTGCATCCGGGTGAATGGGCAAATATCCAAATTATTTAATATAGAGAAAGGCACACATCAAGGTTGCCCATTATCTCCGATATTATTTATCCTAGCATTGGAAACACTAATTAAAAAAATAAGGAAAAAAGATAAGATCCAAGTCTTAAAAATCAAAAATTATGAATACAAGATCGAAGCATTCGCATTGGAGGATCCCGTTGAAAACATCTATAACCTTATGGAAGTATTAAAGAAATTTGGAGAATTTTCTGGCTTTAAATTAAACAAAATAAAAACAGTAATGATAACTAAAAACCTGTCAAGAGATGAAGATGAAACACTTCAATGTAAATCAGGATGTAAAATAATGAAGAAAGTGAAGTATCTAGGAATATGGTTAGGGGAAAGGAACATTGATCTTTATGAAAATAATTATGGGAAATTATGGCTTGAAGTTAAGAAAGATATACTGAGATGGGAGAAATTGATCTTGTCTTTAATGGGAAAAGTAAATGCTATAAAAATGAACATCTTACCTAAATGCCTATTCCTATTTCAGAATCTACCTATCTTTCAAAATGACAAAATACTCCAGAAATGGACTTTTGAATTAAATAAATGTATTTGGGGTGGAAGAAAACCACAGATTAAATGGCAGACTATGACAGCTAATAAGAAATCTGGTGGTGTTGCATTACCAAACCTGCATTTATATTATTTAGCGTGTGGAGCAAATTGGCTGAGAGATTGGATAAAACTAGATAATGATCAACTTTTAACATTGGAAGGTCATGCTCTAAGGTATGGATGGCACGCATATTTGATTTATGGGAAGGCTTGTGTTAATAAAGATTTTGAGAACCATATTGTAAGGAGAGCACTGATGAGAATCTGGAAAAAAATAGAAGGAAAATTTTATAACAAAATTCCCATTTGGACTTCCCCTCATGAAACCATGCTAGGGAGATGGGAAGCAACAAAGATGTGGTTAAGGTATAAAGATCTACTTGACTTAAAAGAATGGAATGATGGGAAAGATATGAAACTGAAAAACCAAGAAGATATTGAATCAATGGGATTTCAAATGAATTGGTTTAAATTCTTGCAGCTTCAAAATAAATTTCAAGAAGATAGTAAAAAATATGGATTCGAAATGCTGGAAAATGAACTAGATAAGATAGTCTGGCAGAATGAGAGAGGATTAATAACAAAAATATACAATTTGCTATTAGAAAGAGAGATGGAAAAAGAAAAGACAGAAGCGATGACTAAATGGGCAATTGACATTGGAAATACAATAAAATTTGAAGAGTGGAAGAAAGCTTATGATGACACAAACGCGTTTATGGCGTGCCTCACATTGAAGGAAAATCATTTCAAGATTGTGAATCGGTGGTATATGACACCCGTAAAAATAAGTAAAATCTACAAAATTAAAGATAATCAGTGCTGGAGATGTGGAAGAGAAGTAGGCTATCTATGCTATATGTGGTGGACTTGTCCAAAGGTTAAAAGGTTTTGGATAAAAATTCATGGGAAAATACAAGAAATATTTGAAATTCAGTATGAAAAGAGTCCTAAGCTGTACTTACTGGATATATTAACACCAGTTGACAAAACAATTAAAAAACAACATTGGAGGACAATATTATACCTAGTGACAGCAGCAAGGCTGATCATTGCTACCAAATGGAGAAATAAAGAAACCCCATCAATAACAGACTGGCTACTTAAAATTAGAGAGATGTGGGAGAATGATAAATTAACTGGTTATCTAAGGAAAACGAACCATGCAAAAATAATGGAGGAGTGGAGACCAGTGCAAAAATTTTTGAAGAAGATATGGAATATAGATGAAAAACTTTGGTGAATAAAAGAACAAACTCTATCTTTAAGAGAAAGAGAAATATTCTGATAGCTTGAATAAGAATGAAAGAGTAGAATTTATAGGAAAGGGGGGGGGGAAGACACCGTAGAGAAGGAACAAAAGCATGACCTTGGTTAAATGAAGCTGTAAACAATATATCTAATGAGATGCAAAAATCCTCATTGATACTTATATATTAAATATTGAATATTGCATAGAATTTGTGAATTATAAAAGCCTATACTAAATAATTGGGAAAAGAGTGTAAAGATTTAGATTGAATAGAGGTAACAAGGTGAAATATTCATATAAAAATGACTTAATCAGAGATGAATGTAAACAGGAAGTCAATGTGTGGGTTTGGAAGAGAGAAATTTTGAAAGGGTAAATTATGGAATTTATGGAATGAGAGAGGTTGTCGTGTAATGTAGAGGATAAAGTAAGTGATTAGAGGGTTAGAGAATGTGTTTGGAAGAATTGAGAAGGAGTGAGAAGGAGTGAAAAGAATGGAAAGAGAGAAAGCCAAAGAATAGAGGAATGTAGTAGCTGAAGGATTGAAGGGAAGAAAGCATGAAGAAATATTATTTGGTGTGTATTTGTGGGTATGGGATAAGTATGTTTGTTAAATTGTGTATGTTAAATTGTGTATGTTTTGTGTGTGCACTAATAAAAATATATATTTAAAAAAAACAAAAAGGGGGCATAGCAGAGATGAAAGTTGATTGGTCGGACCTCAGAGGGGGTGGACTTGTAAGGGAAGGCTTGCAATGCTGGAGCTGCCATTGTTTTTGTTTTTGCCGGTATGATCATTCAGCCGGCAAAGCAGCAGAGCAAAAGTATGACTTTTTTTAAAGTAGAAAACAGGTCTTCCACACCTATCACTTTAAGGAAAAAAAGGGGGGATGACTATAGGGAGATTTTTCCAGACTCAGCTCATTTGCAGCCACTTTTTTTTTCATGGATGTAAACTGCAAAATATTCCCATCCAAGCGCATGAATGTGCTGTGGGCACAAATGGGCACTGCAGTGAAAGGGAAGTAAGTCACTATTTTTCGCTACAAATTATCCCATGTAGCTGGGCCCAAGATGTTGTTGAACTGCAATTCCCATGCAGCACTGTCAACATACCCAGTGTTGAAGAATGCTGGGAGCTTGCAGTCTCACAACATCTGGACAGCCACAATTCATGTTCTTGTCTTACTGAAGTTTTCTTTAATATTGCTTAGGATTCACCTCAGGAAGAGTTTTCACTTTAAAAAAACAAAAGAAGAAAAAGCATAGGACAGAAAGCCAGCAGTAAATGTTTGTTGGCAGAAAATCAGAACCAGGTGGGAGAAATCTTTATCCCCAGTGCAGCCCCTATGGGTCCCCAGAACTGGCTCTTAAGGGCTAAGGAACTCTCCAGAGGCATCTTTCTGGTGTCAAGGCAAGTTCAGGGGGTGGGGAGAAAAAGGGTAAAGAAAATTCTGAAAGGTCTTCCAGCTGAATGTAAGATTTAGCCTAAAAATGCCCTTCTAAGTCAGACCAAAGGCCAATATACAGCAGAATCATATTTTCAGTTGCTTTCTGGTGATTCCTAACTGGGAAGAACATAAGTGGACTGGGATTCAGCAGCCCTTCCCCACTGTTGTTCTGTAGCAACTGGTGTTCAGTGGCCTAGCCCTTGTAAAACCTGAAAGCTTCAAATAGCTAACATGCCTACTAGCTACTGACAAATTTGTTCCTCTATTCATTTGCCACTGCTTATTATACCATTTAAGCTAGTGTCCACTGTGTAGTAGAAAATTCTATTAAGTAATTCCATGCTGAATTCAGAATAGTTTCTCTCCTGAAGCTCCTGCAAATCAGTTACATTGGATTACTCTGAGTTTTAGAATGAGAGGGGAAGAACAACTGTCCATGTCCTTTTTTCCCAAATTGTATATAATTGTATAAATCTTGTGTAATACAGTTGCCCCTCCACATTTGCAACTTTCACATTCACGGTTTTGATTATTTGCGGAAAGCCGCCTGCCCCCCCTTTCCACTCCGTCCCTTCCCAAGGCAGCGAAGAGGTTCTCAGGAATCCCTTCACTGCCTTGGGAAAGGGGGGTGGTGGAAAGCCTCCCTCATTCCACCCCAGTCCCTTCCCAAGGCAGCGAGGGACCCCCTACGCCACTTTGGGAAGGGTGGGGGGGTGAGGGAGAGTGGCGGTGGGGGCTTCGGAAGCCCCCGCAGCCACTTTGGGAAGAGCGGGGGTGTGTGAAGGAGAGTGGCGGTGGGGGCTTCAGAAGCCCCCTTAGCCACTCTGGGAAGGGCGGGGGGGTGAGAAAGGCCAGAGAGAGGCAGCGCAGCCTCCTCCCTGCCAGCCCACTCGCCCGCCCACCCGCTGCTGTCCCTGGCCTTTCTCAGTGGGCCGGGGAGAGGCAGCGCAACTTCCTCCCTGCCCGCTGTTGTCCCCAGCCTTCCTCAGCGGGCTCCGGGGCTTCTAAGGCCTGGAGTCCCCTCAGAAAGGCCACGCAGAGGGCAGCCAGGCTGGCCAGACCCCCTCCTGCTGCCTCCCTCCCTCTGGGGGGGGCGGGTGTGGGAGCAGCATCTGTTATTCGTGGTTTTTCCACATTTGCGGGGGTCCCAAGAACCTAACCCCCGTGAATGTGGAGGGACAACTGTATTTACTTCTTCAGGCCAAGCATATACATAACAGGAAGATGAAATGGATGAAATGAAAGAATAAACTGTACCATCAGACTGTAAGGAGATTATCAGATGGGAACAAAAAAAAGTGTTCCCGTCTCATAATCTCCTCTCCCGGCCCTCTCCCATCCCTGTAACAGGAAAAAAAAAGGTTTTCAGACCTACCTTAATCCCACATTGTTCCCTTGGCAGGGCAACACAGGAGTGAATGGATCTTGGATGGAGCTCTTTTCGCTTCCTGGTTTCAAATCCCAGCCGTTCTCACGAGAAGATGAGAACATGGAAAATTCAAACATAAAAAGTAAAATAAAAGACAAGTTACCTCAAGTACCTAAACATACTTAAAACATAACATGTAACCTGGAGAGGGTACAAAAAAGTGTGTCACTCACCTTGATATCCCGATCTCACCTGGAAGTGTTCTGACACAGACCTCCCATTGACGCTGGCATCGTGCCAGCATAATGGGGCACCTTTTCAGATGCAGGACATTCTGGTACAGAAATGGAACAGGGGATCTATTGACGGCTTAGCCTGTCAATATAAAGCAGCATTGGCAGAACGGCAGCAGCACGGGTATATGACAAGATGGGACCAATGTCATCTTAAAAGGAAGCCCTTTAGTGATCTCCTGGCATTGTGATAACACCATATTTAATGCCTCTGATAATCTCCTAAGAAACAAGTGCATTTTTGAATGCTCCTCCAGATTTGAATATTCTGCCACTTGCACTATCTGCAAATGGGAAACTGAAACATCATGGAGGAAAGGGCTAGACTAGCCCATTCTCTGCTATGTTGCTTTTTACTTTCGGAGGCATTGAAAATTTTTTTTTCCAACTATCCGAGATGGTACAAACTGTTCTATCACCTCAGCATATCAATGCCCTTACATACTGCATGTAGTCCAAGGCCCCGTCCAGAGGACTCAGGGCATTTACCCTGTTTTGCCCCTGTGCAATACACACAAACCTTGGGACAAAGATGAAACCCAGATGATGTAAAGACTGTTATACCACTTTTTAAAAAAATACCTGGGAAAAACTGCTTCAGCTGGCAAGAAAAGCTCAGGCCCTGTATAAGTCCACATAGCATGCCGGCCTGTCATTGCAGCTGCCATCTGTTGTTGTGCTTCCACAGCCAGGAAGCAGATCCGCAGCATGTGAACAAGGTGGTCACATGCAGGGAGCCTTGCTCACATACTGCGGGTCAACTTCCTGGCTTTGGAGAGTGGGATGTGGGTGATGGCATTGGTGGCAGTGACAGGCTGGTGTGGTGGTCTGGACCCCTTCCTGTTTCATGCCAGTAACAGGGGAGGAATGAGTATAATTCATTGGCAGAATATCCCAGAGGGGAGCTGGAGTATTCTGGCCCATGTAGATGGGCCCCATGCTTCATGTTTTGGTGACATTTGTTATGGGCTGGCTTATGGAAATCATATTTATATGCTTTATAGCACTTTTGGACCTTTCTGTCTGGCTTTGAAATTTACCCAGCTCCAAAAACATTTATTACCTCAACCAAGTGGGTTTTTTTTTTCTCCCAGAGAAAGCATCTGACAGAATTATCAATTGTCTGGTGTTGAAAAAGCTATCTCATTGGCCCTCCTGCAACTTAGATCCTGTGATTTGTGATTATAGTGCCATGTCTCAGTAAGTTAGCTGCAAGCAAGAGAGGGGAATTACATTTGAATCTAGGTGGCAAAATTTCTACCTCCGCAGTAAACCATTGTGCTTGTCTTCTTGGTTGCTGGCACTGTTAGGAGCAGATAGAAAAGATTAGACGTTTATGCAACAATTAGTATCTACAGGTGAGGTTGAGATAAGGGATAAGATTAATCTGGCATGAGTTGCTTGTTTGTTTTTTAAAAAACATATCTCCGACTAACCTTACTGCTTTTTTATATATAGAATTACAAGGCTGTTAGATCAGGTCAATGTTGTAGGTGTTGTGTATCTTGATATCAGTAATAACTTGTTAGTATGCTCTACTACCTCCCCCCAACACAGTATCTCATAACTGGAAATATTGGACACTTTTTGGGGTCAGGTTGGCTGGGGCAAACCAAAGGTCAGTTGGAGGTCATAATGACCTGGGATGTGTCTAGAAATATAATGGCTAAAAGCCCAAGTTAGGATTGTTCAGAAACCCCCTTAGTAAACACAGTTGTTAAGGAGGTATGTTGTAATCCTTTCTTCCAGCCCTGGGCATTTCAGCAATGATTCAATCAAACAATTAAGTGACCATTCCTTAATCTATACCTATGGAAAACTTTCCTATACACCCCCTCCTGTCCAACTTTGCAAGGTTGTTGCAAACCCAATTTTTCTATCTCTCAGCAATTAAAGCAATCAGTTGAGTTTCGGTTTCCTTTGTCCTGTGGAAAGCAATTGAGGCTTTGTCATAATCAGAGTACCCCTTCAGGGTATGAAATAGGGTATATATATTATTCCTCTGGCAATAGAAAAGGGATGCCACAGATGGACACCAACACTCTGTCAGATTATCTGTGCCACCCTCAAACACCAATCTGAGCATCTTTGCTGCACAGAACTCTTCTCTTCAAGACTGGTTGCCATAACCCCCAGCTTCCTGGACCTCTCTCTATCCATCATCTCCACCTTTCTTTCTAATAGCCTTGTATGTTTTTAAGAATGTATGTTTTGTATGCTAGCATAAACCCTGTGTTTTTTCCAATAAAAATCTTTATTTCACTTTAACTGGAATGCTCTCTACAGTTTGTACTGGTATGCATAGGTGAAAAGAGCTCCAGAATTACCCTCTGCTTGCAGTCTTCTGTTTGAGTGACTAATTCCATCAGATAATAATAGATTTTTTGGCATCAGAGGTGGGGCGTTAAAGCACCCCTTACCTCTTAGGGTAACAACCTTGGACTTGATCCCTCATGATATTTTTGCAGACAAGCTGGTAAAATATGGGTTAGGCAATGCAACTATTAGGTGGATTTGTTGCCAGCTGATGAGCACCATAAGTGCTCATCAATAGTTACTCCTCATCCCAGAGAGAAATCACAAGTTAGGTGGTGCAGGGATCTGTCCTGTGCCAAGTGTTGTTTAATATCTTTATAGATGACTTGGATGATAAAATAGAGGGCATACTCATCAACTTTGCAGATGGCACTGACAGAGAACTGGTAACTGATAAGTCAGAAGACAGAACCAGGATTCAAAATGCCTTAACAGATTGGATAATTAAACCAGTGCTAATGAAAGGAATTTCAACAGGGATAAATGTAAGGTACTATATTTTGTTGTTAATTGCCTTAGGCAGGAAAAAATCAGAAGCACAGATGCAGGATGAGTGAAAGCTGCCTTGATTCTTCAGTGTATGTGAAGGGGATTTAGGTTTCTTTGTGGACCATATGCTAAAAATGAGTCAGAAATGTGCTAGGGTGGAGTGGGGGAGCCAAGGCAGTTTTAGACTGTGTAGTTTTCAAATCAAGAGAAATAAAAGTACCACTCTGTTCTGCTTTAGTAGCCCTCACTTGGAGTACTATCTCTAGTTCTGGGTACCAACAGTCGTTTATAGAGGATACCAGCAAGCTGGGGTGTAGCAAGGAGCAGGCAGCAAGGATGGTAAAAAAATCTGGCAACCAGGTCCTATAAAGTATGGCTGAGGGATTTAGGTATCATTAGCCTGAAAAGGAGAAGCCTGAGAAGAGACAGGATGGCCATCTTCAAATATTGGAAGGGCTGCCATGTGAAAGATGGAGGAAGATTTTTCCTCTGTTGATCCACAAGATAGGATTCAAACTAATTGATTCTAATTCCATGCAAAGAGATTCCAAATGCATGTAAGAAGAACTTCCTCATGGTAAGACTGCTTGACAATGGAATGGACTACCATACCAGGTAGTGGACTCTCCTTCATTTGAAGCTTTCAAGCAGAGTATGGATGACCACTGTTCAAGCATGCTTCAACTGTGCTAACAATTAATGTTCTAAGCCACCCCCTAAAGTTTATTACCCCCTTCTCTCCTCTGGCTTTTCTTTGCAAATGGAGATTCAGGAAAAACTCATCTTGCACTTTCTGCAAGCACACTGATGACTAAAAAGGCCAATCCATCTTAGTCACAATTTCTAAGTTTACTTATTTATTTACAGTAGTTATGTCCCACCCTTCAACTACAAAGATTCCTAAAGCAGCTTACAATTAGTTAGTTTGACAGATCCCTCTCCTCAGCAGGGCCGGTTTAAGGGCCCTGCAGCACCTACAGCTGCAGGGGGCCCTGTCATAGTGGGGAACCTTTTGTAACTGGTTCAGACATTTGACCTCCAAGCAGGAGTCTACATACAATTGGATGATAAGATGGTTCTTAGACTATACATGATGCACAAACACCCATCAACATAGGCATACAAACATAAGGGTATGCAATGGAGCAGGCAAGTAGGATATGATACTCTCCTCATTGCAAACGGGTATACCTACTCATATTTTCTGATGCAGATATTTGCAAAATTATTTTGTTTTTGGAAAGAACTTTCTGAAATTTGTTCACTTCTTCAAAAATTTCATGAAAAGAATTTGTGTTGAACAAAAATGGAGTGTGGAACAAAGCAAAACTAATGGATACATTCATGTTTTGTGTGTGACACTACTTCTGAGTTCTGCTTTTCTTTATAGTTTCATCTTGGGCCCTGTCTTTTGGCCACAATGGTGTGTCCTCACAGTGAATGTTGAGAACTACCTTAGTACAGAAAGATGTACAATGTTCCACTTCTCTTCCCTTGAACTAGGTATTTGAGGCTTTATAATTCATAGGAAACATTGAGGTGGTGTTATGTGGTGAACAGAATGAACATATTTTCATCATTTAAGGAATGATAGGATAGTGGGATAATGCTCCTAGGATATGCTGGTGATGATGGTGACTAATTATTTCTGCATTATAATACATCCAGTGCTGTTATTATTGTTAACTACCATCTAGTCCCTGGTATAATGAACTCCCAATGGCTTGTTGGGAGAAGAGTTGGGGAATAAGCTGATCATAGAATCATAGAATTGCAGAGTTGGAAGAGACCACGAGGGCCATCCAGTCCAACCCCCCTGCCACGCAGGAAATCACAATCAAAGCATCCCCGACAGATGGCCATCCAGCCTCTGTTTAAAGACCTCCATAGAAGTATGTATTTATGAAAGTATGTATTTATCTGCTCACTAGTTACACATAGTGTATAACTCAAAGTAGCCTATAATGCTTTCCTGCCTCCTCACTGCCTCCTCACTGCCTCCTCACAATAACCCTGTGAGGTAGGTCAGGATGAGAGAGAGGGGAGAGCCCATTTTATGGCTGAGGGAGGACTAGAATCTGGATCTTCTCAGTTGCGATCTAACAGTCCAAGCTCTGCATCACATGCAACAAGAAAAAGGGGGACACAAAGGTCTCATGGAATGAGATCTGCAATGCTAGGATACAAATTTCAGTGAAACTTGCACCAAAAGGGATTTAACATCTAATCCTGTGTTTATGATGCTACCAGTTCTAATTGCATTCATAATGGATCTCAGTTTACTGTGAAAATGTCTTAATTATTCTTCAGATAAACTGTCTATGGTCAACCCTGGGTGATTTTCAGTGAAGCATGCATTTAAAAGATTTGATCACCTACCCTGAAACTTGTATCTTTGCAATTCTGTTAATATAGATCGTGAAACTGGCATTTCAGTGTATGACTGCTGCTTGTTAACTTTTCAGCTAATTTTAATTTTGCATTGATTCATATCATCTACTTTTCTTACTTTTTGGCTTGAGATTCCAGGCATCAAAGCATATTTCAAATTAGGTTTTGTGGCTTGTCTGCTTTCCTTGCCTCTTCCAGTCCCTCTAGGCTATTTACTACAAAAAGCTGGTTGAACTTTTTTCATAGTGAATAATTTATTTGAGAAATTTACCCCTTTATCTGTTTGGAACAGAACAGTGAGCAGGCTCTATGCCTTATGAATTTGATCATGATTCAGATGCACAATTATCTACAAAACCCTTAGCTAAGCTCAAGAGAAGCATTCACCAATCATTTGCCTCAAACAAGTCACTGCTGATTTGCTTGTTGACCCTACTGTGAAAGATTATTTGTTTGTTAAGGGCTGATGACTCTTGGACCAGAACTTTGAAGTTAGATACTGATGAGACTTTCTTTTCCTGGTCTGGATCCTATAACATCCATTTGCAGATCTCTCCCATATTCATATTCATGACCTGAGGACAGTATGCACTCCCCAGCTACACAAAGCATGTGTCTAATCACTGATGTCATCAGACAATTCCACAGGTGTGTGTGATATTCAAACAGAACATGAAACGCAAAATTCCAGTGCTTTTAAGCCAAGATAAAGCTGCCTGGGAAGGAGGAGGTCTCATGTAACCTGCAGATTTAGACTACAGAGGGTGAAAGGAAGAGATCACATTGACATCTGGCCTTTGCACACAGAGCAAAAAAACAAAAACAAAAACATTGCACACAAACCACAGGCTTTGTACTCATCACTCTAAGCACACACAGCTTTTTGTATCTTCATAGAATAACATTAAGGTCATGTTTTGTCCCACCCAGAAGTGTCCCCTCACTCCAGGTGACAGCCTCCAAGTTAGAAAAAGGCTATATATAGGCCAGAGAGGGAGAGGGAGGGAGGGAGGGAGGGAGAGAGGGAGAGAGAGAGAGAGAGAGAGAGAGAGTCACTCTCTCCAGAAAAACTCCTTTCTTCTGAACCCACCACACAGTCCCTTTCATAAGGTACTCTGACCTTCATTCTGCCACCCAGCTTACCTGGACTCTTCTTCACATCAGAGGGTGAGAAAATCCATGTGTGTCTTAGTTTGTATTCCCTTAAGTTTAGCTGCATCCCTCTAGCCCCCTAAGATTAGTCAGGAGTAGGGTTTTTAGCACCTGTGCCATTGTTCCCCTCTTATTCATTTAAGAAATTTCTATTAACAGCTTTTATTGAATTTGGACAGATCTGTTGGTCTCTACTACTACCTTTTCCTGTCTTGTAAATAAAGAAATGTTTTTGTTGCAAAATCTGCTTGTCCTTGACCTGATATCTTCCCTTCTACTTCAATTTTACTTGGAGTCACTCTGCTTATTTGTCCGTTTTTAATACCTTTAGCCTTTAAGGAGCTGCAGAGAGTTAGTGCTTGGAGAAGCTTTTCCACCAAGCCAGTAAACCCAGTAAACTCTTTACAAGTCAGCATTTTGTACCAGTTGAACACATTCTGTTCTCATGATAATTTGAGGTTGCTGCTGCTGTTGGCCTTCCCTTAGGGTGTTCCTAGCCTCCAAAATGGTTGGGATGATTTAGTATTCTGCAATATGTTAGATTTTTAAAGACTGCAGTGAATGGAAAATGCTATTTTGGATATATAAGGGCACACACATACAGAAACAGCCTTACTAATGATGGTTGTTCCTACAAGGAAGAAGATATTGGTCATTTACTTCAGTGAACACCCTTGGAGAGGCACTGTAAAATGGAATGACAATGTTGAACTGGATAAAAATGATCTCTGTTCCTGACTCTGAGTGGGCTAGGCCTTATGGACAGGTCAGTACAACAATTCTTTAATTCACTCCCTCACTGGGGTCCTCTCAGTGTGCAAGTGACATCTTCAACTCAACTGTTGTCACAATGGACATTTTGCCAGCACAATCTACCCTCCACATTTGCAGGTTTAACTTTTGTGAATTTGATTATTTGCTGATTATTTGCTGTCACCTCCGCTGTTGCCCTACACAGTTTTTAAAGGGGACTTCAAGCCTCATGAGAATGAGAGAGTGCAAACGCAAAAGAAGGCTTGTAAGTCCATATTAAAAATGGTGTAGGGCAGCAAAGGAGGTGGCAGGTTGGGGAGAGGCAGGCAAGGGTGGAGTGGGGAAAACTGAAGCATGGAGGAAACTGAGGGAAATTGAGGCATAGAGGGCAGCATGCTGCTGGCAGTTGCCCAGGAGAAGCAGAGGGTTGTCTAAACAGGCAAAATACTCCTCATTGAACTCAAAGAGAAGCCTACCTGTCTTAATGGGAATCCTCATCATTACACCATATTGAGAAGGAGGGGCCCCCCAAATGGCAAAATCTCCAAGGGAAAAGCCTTCACAACTTTTCCTGGAGTTTTTGAAAAACAGTAAGAGGGGTGCATAATCCCTTTCATTAGGACAGTGATTTGATAAGAATCACTGTCCAAGAGCACAGAAAGTGCAACTCTGATTGGCTGGGCAAGCATGGGAGTGGGGCTTGCTGACAGGGCAAATACACGCAGCTGCTGTTTTTTCCACCTTTAGTGAGCAGTCAGGGATCATTGCCACCGTAGGGACCAGGGAAGGGAAGAGGTCTCTCTTGTCCTCTTCTACCTTCCCGGGTCCCCCCCCCCATGCTGCCACTGTCACGGGGACTGGGGAAGGGAGGAGGGCTGTCTCATCCTCTTCTCCTTTCCCTGGTTACCCTTATGCTGCCACCACAGAGACTGGGGAATGGAGGAGGGCTCTCTTGTTTTGGCTGTCATCTTGGATGCAAAGCTTATGGGGGCTGCTGGGGAAAAAAAACACAGTTAAACACGCTGCTGCGACTTACTATTATTGTGGGGCTCTATGTTTTTACCCCCTCATTTTTTACAGGGCCAGAGGTACATGCAGCATGCAGCAGTAGCAGTAGCCCCCACTCCAACGGGGTCTCTTATTTGTGAGGAGGTGCCTGAGTCTGCCCATTGCTGTGCCTGTCCTTCTCCTCCACCACCTCCTTGTCTTCTCCCTCTTCTTGCATGCAAGCATCAACTCTGGGTGAAGGCATTTCCATGCAAGTGATGACAGAGAGGCAGAGCTTTGCCATTGTCTCCTCCTAGAGTGGCAGCCACTCCACTGGGGATGCCACTCCTCCTGCACAGGGATCTGAGCCACCTCAATCTTGCATGCCCTAGCTAGTGGCATCATAAGTGTTGCTCGGGTGAAACAGAGACAGAAGCAGTGCATGACAGCAGGAGAAAAAAAGGAGGAGCAGACCCTGCATGCTGTCACCACCTCAGCTGCTCTGCCAGGCCTCAGCCTGCAGGGGCCTGCTCCTCCTTCATTTCCTCCTGCTGCTGCTGTGCATTGCATGTGACTCTGTTTTTCCCAGGCCATGCCAACAACACCACTGGCTGGGGCACGTGAGGCTGAGGTGGCAGTGACGGCTCTGGGGAGTCTGGCCAGGTTGCAGCCTCAGCAGTGGCCAGACTCAGGCACCCCCCTGTGAAGAAGAGGCCCTATGGGAGCAGTGGGGGCCTCCATGTCCCAGTTAGCAGGTGAGAAGAGGTGGGAGGAGGGCAGGTGAGAGCAAGTGAGGGTGGATGGGGAAAATGAGGCATAGGGGAAACTGAGGACATTATCAGATGAGGCTATAATCACAGTTATGACATCACAATAGCACAAATGGGTTCCTGCTATCACACAATGTCATTGTCCTCCTGTGTTTACTGTGTGCTCCAGCCACCAATAAGGCATCCCTTTTCACTGGTGGGGCAAGCCATCAATAGCTCTCAAGATTGCTATTTTCATGGTATTGAAAAGCGTGCAAGAACACATCTCACTGTAGTTGCAAGATTACAGCATGAATGGGCAGTCTTCTTTTCCTCCTCCCCATTCCCAGTGAGAAAATGTCCGGGTGAGAATGTGAAAATGATCTACAGACCACTCTTTTAATGTTCCCTTTTGTGCATATGTATTTTTGTTTGTAAATTAAGGTTTTTATGGTGTTTTTAACTGAAGTTGCATCTTCCCGTGAGAACCTCCAAAATCTCTCCCACGCTAAATCATGGAAGTACAATCCCATTTTTAAAGCACTAGTAGTGGTTGTGTGATAATTTTATCATGTGATTACGGTGATGTGCGATAATAAGTGTAATAATGTCACAATGTTTCTACTTTGCTCAAAAGTGGAATTACAGCATTTTTAGATGCTAGTCTGATAAAATCCTGAGGCATGGAGGGTGGCAAGCTGCTGACAATTACTTGGGTGAAACAGAGACACACGAGGCATGCAGCAGCAGCCACCACTTCACCAGGGCCTCTCTTCATGGGAGGTGCCCAAGTCCACTCACTGCCACTGCTACACCCTGGCCCAGAGCCATTCCTCTCTGTCCTCAGCTGCCTTTGCCTCCTCTTCTCCCTCTTCTTCTGCACCCACTTAGCAGGTGAGGGTGATGAGGATGGGTGGAAAAATGCAGGTGGGGGAGGCAGGGGAGTGTAGCATTGTCCAGTTCCTTTTGCTCAGCACCATTGCCCAGCCAAGAAAGAACAATGGAAAAGGGATGTTTAGGGGAAGGCAGGCCCCTGTGAGGAGGTGGGCACACAAAGTGGTGAGCTCCAGGTTCAGAGAGCCAGCAAGTGTGTTAAACGTGGTTGGGGAGGATTAAGATATGCATGTCTTTTCCACTTTCATGGGGATCCTGTGACCCTAACACCTATGGAAGGTGAGGAAAAACTAAATATAAATGAGCATTTTCACATAATTGAACCTGCTCTTCAGCAAAAGTCAAATATAAACATGAATGATCAGGCTAAACAAGAAAAACCCAAAGGAAAATAAAATGGGCACAGTTCTTCTTTCACATAGTATGAAGCATCTGTAGTTACATTAATTTAATCAAAAATTGGGTCCTTAGAGACAGCCTGCTGGAGAATACAAAAAATCAAGTAGAACATTGACTACTTACTAGATGTTAATATCTTCCATCATTAAAAGTAAACTCAACTTGCTAAGTAAATGAAGCAAAGTAATTTCTCTTATGCCCTACATATGGTCCTATTGGCATTATGATGGCTTGATTAATCATTAATTTCATCATTTATCTCTAGACCATTGGGACAAATTAGTAAAGGTCTGCTCTCGTTATGAGCCTGTAAATTTATGCCTCTCCCTTTAGTACACTTTCTCTAATTAAGCATCCATGTGACCTGTCCTTCATAGCAACAGTGCTGCTAGGAAGCACTAAGTTTTTCCTTAAATGTACAAAAGAAGAAATTGAAATATATGCAGCCAATTTTGAATTTTGGAATTCAAATATGAAAATTTTGATTCCATGTTTTAAATCAGCTATTAGCATGTGCTAGTTAACAAGGAGTATCTGTGAATTGCCTTGAATTGTATCTGATTAACTGCCTTGAGTTCATTGGTAAGGGGGACCTATGTCTTCCTTGAAAAAACACAACTGGCATTCAGTATTGCAGTGATGATTTGTTACCTAGTGTTATGGATCCATAACTGCTTCATATTCAGTAAGACTATGTAGTCTTACTGTAACGCTACATAAATGCTCCCAGCCCACCTTAACAGCCAGCGGCTGCATAAGATGAAGGAGGTCTGTTCAACTGCCAATCAAGGGACAACAAGGTTGACGTTTCCAGCTCCCTCCTACCAGTGAGCAAGGCTGTGACAATCAGAAGCAATAGCCCTGTCTCAGTTGTAGCTTCCTTGCACTGACTGGCAGCTAAGCAGACCTCCTTTGCCCAATGCAGTTGCTGCCTGTTAAGGTGGATTTTGAGGGTCAGGCTAGATGTTACTTACTTACATATACATAACTAAGTAGCCAATTTAGAAAGTTGGTGGATGCTTCTGTAATTGAACGGTTTTCAGAAAACAGCCTACTATTTACAGGTGTCTTCTGTTTGAAGGACTGTAACATTCACATCCAGTATAAAAAATCTGTAAGAATGGAGAGAAGGCCTTTGAAGTTCCCCATTAGTACATAGGCCATAGAGAGCTAGGATGGTGTAGTGGTTTGAGTGGACTAGGACACTGAGCCACCAGGGTTTGAATCCTCGCTTGGCCATGGAAACCCATGGGGTGACATTGAGCAAGTCACAATCTCTCAGCCTCAGTGGAGGGTAAGGGCAACCCCATTCCCTTGAACAAATTCTGCCATGATATAGAATCATAGAGTCATAAAGCTGGAAGAGACCACAAGGGCCATTCAGTCCAACCCCCTGCCATGCAGAAATACACAATCAAATCATTCCCTACAGATAGCCATCCAGCCTCTGTTTAAAAACCTCCAAAGAAGGAGACTCCACCACACTCCGAGGCAGTGCATTCCACTTCCAAACAGCTCTTACTGTCAGGAAGTGCTTCCTATCATTGAGGTGGAATCTCTTTTCCTGTAGTCTGAACCCATTGCTCTGTGTCCTAGTCTCTGGAGCAGCAGAAAACAAGCTTGCCCCATTCTCAGTATGACATCCCTTCAAATATTTAACATGGCTATATGTCACATCTCAACCTTCTCTTCTCCAGACTAAACATACCCAGCTCCCTAAGCCACTCCTCATAGGGCATGGCTTCCAGACCTCCCACCATATTTGCCTTAGGGTCACCATAAGTCAGAAATGACTTGAAAGCACATGATAACAACATAGGCCCTGGACAGCAAACTGAATAGACACACTGGTCACCTCATCATCACCTTCCCCACTATGGTAAGATTTGCTTCTCATTCTACTCTAGTGATAATACAGTGGGCCCTCCAGATCTGTGGTGTTTTGGTTCCGGGAATCCCCATAGATAGCAAAAAACATGGATGGATGTGCTCCATATTGTAAAATGGCAATGATGTCCACGTGGATGTGTCAGCACATCTGTGTGAACATCGCTAACATTTTAGATATGGGACATGGTCTGCAGGTGGCTGAAATCACCAATCAGTAGCCCAAGGATCAGGAGGGCCCACTATTATTCTTCTAAAGTGGTGACTATGTATACAGTTTAGCATATGAAAACACTATGCAAACCTCTGTCCTCTAGTCCCAATGACAATTATTAGTTTTAATTTCTGTTGAGTTAGTGCATTAAAAGATACAAAGCTGGGTGTATAAAAACATTCTATAAGGTTCCTTCATTCCATAGTGAACTGATGTTCTCATCTGACCAACCAGAACTTAAATAAGTTATATAGTTACGAAATGTGTGTGTTAATACTGATGATTGTCTAAGATATTACTGTAAAATACAATCCCTGAAATATGTTATTGTTTTACCTTGTTCCTTCCCTACCCCGCTTTTATTTAAATACTCAGAACAAACCTTCTCCAGCACACATTTCTGGTAATTAAAAGGGTGAAAAAACCCACCTGCTAACCCAAGTGTAGCCTGAGGGGATAATGAATGCTGCAATTATAACAATTGCATTTTGTTAACATGGAAGCAGTTAAAGTACAACAGCTAATTTCACCACATTTCTGACATAAGTACCAGTTGGATTCAATTCAGCATCCTTTCTTCCTATGATACTAAGGAAAGAACATTGGAGCTGTTAGCATTTTTACATTCTGTGCAGACCCCATTCAGCTAATCAAGAAAGATTTGAACTATTTGAATGGTATGAGAACTATAGATATTTTGCTACTTCTCTGGGGAGTTTAAAATGTCGTCAGTCTCTACTTTTTATTAATTTGGCAACTGCAAGTTCTAAATGCTAAAACAGCATTGGAGTCATTGGCCTTAGCATTCTGTTAGTGACTACATAGCAATAGTTTCACTAAACATACTGTGTGGATATATTTTTTTAAATTTTGGACAATGCATAACAATCATGGTCAACGTATCCTTCATTTGTGTGATCAATAATACCCACGGTTCCTAGAGATTCAGTATTATAGTTGAAAATGTGTAACCTAGAGTTACTGATCTGTAACTGTTGTGTATTCAGTAAGACTATGTAGTCCTTCTGTAAGACTACAGAAATGCTTCCCCCAGCTCACCTTAACAGCCAGCAACTGAATTGGGTGAAGGAGGTGTGTTCAGTTGCACTTGGAGGATATTTCCAACCTTCTCCTGCCAGTGGGCAAAGCTGTGACACTCAGAAGCAAGACCTCTTCCTCAGTTCCTTGGCACAACCTCACTCATTAGGAAAAAGTGGGAAAAAGTGGGCTGGAAATATCATCTTCCTTGCATTCCAATCAGAACCTGAATAGACCGCCTTCACTCACTGTGGCTGCTGGCTATTAGGGTTGGCTGGGAGAGGTCACACTAATAACTAAGGAGATATTACTTCGTTGCATATACTGTACATAATTAAGTAGCCAATGTAGAATATCTGCATAAGATAATATCTAGGGATGCTTACAGGTTTGTCCCCATCCAAATTTCTCCATAGATTACTTGATCATGTTCGTGGAGTAGTGCCAATGTGTTGGCAATCCATTTCCTTCCATTTTTTTAAAAAAACACACAAATATTTAAAGATATTCATGATACATATTAAAAGATATAAAGGAATCTTGTAGCACCTTTGAGACTAAGGGCTTATCTACATGGGCTAAATATGGTGTTGCCCCCCACCATCTCAGAGATTTGCAATCCATATGATGCAGGGTATTTGTTCTGTGCTTCCCCTGGGCAGCTCTCACCAACCTTGCAGCAGATATGGGGCTGAGACAGGAGAAGGTGGGGTATGACCTGATAGAATGGTTTTAAAAATACCCAGTTTACTCTGTTAGCACTAGCAAAAAATGGATCAGGCCCCATGTGTCTGTAGAAGCCCATTCGGCACAGCAGCCCTTCTTGCCAATACAATACATAGTTTATTGATTAGTCACTAGACCATATCAAAGTTATGATAGTCCAACTTTATATGACATCGTAAAGACAAATGAGCAGGGATACACTACTAAAATCTTAAAAAGATGCCATATCCATTAATGCTTAAAAATTTCATACACACACACACACACACACACACAAAAACAGATAAAAATTTAATGAAGTATGAGTAAACTATATAAAATAATAATAACAACACAACCCCAAAAAAATTATTAAATAAAATTAGGGTACAGAGGGGAAAACACTTCATACATTTAGAATTGGGTTAAATTGAAATTGAAATATATTCATCACCTTTACAGACAACACCTCTTTCTTCCATAAAATGTTTCCTTAGTTGACCAGCACTATTTATAAATTTGCCTTGTTGCCACTGCAATCTCCCTGGCTCTCCTAGAAGCCAGGAAGGAATCTCTCAGGGTGTGACCAAGGCTAGTTACATGCAGGGGGCCTTCAGTCACACACCATGGGTTCCCTTCCTGATTTCCAAGTCAGCAAAGAAAATAGTGGCTGTGGTGGCTGCAGGGACAGGCCAGCATGCCTGGCTGGACAACGGCCCCTTCCATACAGGTAATGGGGGAAGAATGGGCCAGCTCTACATCTAGGATACACCGGCAGGGAGCAGCAAATGTTGTTGTCAGTGTAATTTATTGTTTTAACTAATTAATTTATATTCTGCCTTTCTTCCAGCACAGCATTCTAGGTGGCATACATTATTTTAAAAGCACAATCCAATTTAAAAACTCTTAACAAAAAATTTAAAATTAAACTAAATTTCTGTTTTAAAAACATAAGTTAAAAATAGCATGAAAAATGCTCAAAACATAATAAAATAAACCCACACCCCCATTAAAAGCCTTATCTGCTGCAACTCACTAAAAAAAACCAAAAGCTTCCTTTCTGTTGGCAGAAGGACATAGCTTTGGAGCAACCACCAAGAAGGCTCTCTCTCTTGTCCTCACCAGACATGCCTGGGACAGTGTGAGATTGACAGAAAGCTTTTCACTGCAGTTCTTAGAGTATTGGCAGGCTCATGTAGGGACTGTTGTGGTCTCCCAGTGTCCTAGTCCTACATTCAAACCACTACACCATGCTGGCTCTCATATAGGGAGATAAGGCTAAAAAACACAGTAAGTCAACAAGCTGAAAGAAGACAAATTAAAACTGTTAAAATTGTTTAAAATGTTTTCAACTGAAATTGTTTGGATTTTATGTTTTCCACAGCAGCCAGTCTTTCAACACAAATTTTAGTCGCCCAGAGTCATATTTTGTTGCAAAATCCACACAGGTCTAATTCCAGCCATTTGCCATATACAGTCTTGTTTAGACAAACAACAAATGCCAGAGACTATGCATGCATGCATGCGCACACACATTCACACACACCAAGAAATCCATTGATTTTTGCCACGTTGTTACTTTTGTCCAAAACCAATGAAATATATGGGATAAAAAATAATGGCCCATCATGTTTTTTCAGTGTAAATGCATCAGCTTTTATTTCCGCATATTGGTCAGTGTGCTAGAGTGCACGCATCTTCCTATATTCATGAAAGAAAGCCAGGCAGACATGCTTGTGGGGTCCAGCAGCAAATATGTGAGAGATAGTGTTTGGCAAGTAAACAAACAATCTCAACTTAGATATAAGAAGCCACACTTTTATTGGTTACAGCTGTAGAGGCTTTGACTGCATGGGATTGGATCCAGGATTCAAATGACCTTCTTTCCAAGCTGTGATTCCTGGTAATCCAGCACATATATGAAGACTAACCAGGAATTTTAGAAGGGAGATTCCACATGGACAAAAGCTACTCTGTGGATCCCTTGTCACCTGGGAGTGAGAATGAATCTCCTGCACCCAGGCT
Organism: Gambelia wislizenii; assembly: GCA_030847615.1. NCBI lineage: Eukaryota > Metazoa > Chordata > Lepidosauria > Squamata > Crotaphytidae > Gambelia > Gambelia wislizenii. The sequence goes on from JAUMIR010000004.1 coordinate 26,764,262, forward strand.
GGGCATAACCTATGTCACCTCCACCCTCAAAGTCCCTTAATTGGACCCCTTACTGGTTATGATGGGCACACAGAGCTCATCTGACCTGAAACTGGAAGTGACCCTGTTCAAAATAGCCAAAATTGTGACAAGAAAATAAGCATTAAAGTACAAGATAAATCCATATAACATGATAGAGGGAGGGTGGGAAGAAGAAGACTGGAGTTCAAATGAAGTGGGGTGGGGTGACAGTTTTATGCTCCCCAGGTGGACCCAAGTGAAGCCTACAGGTCTGCCTAGAGGAATCCACCTGTGGCCAACTGAATTATTTTCCCACTGCAGCAGCAAACAAGTTTTCACAGGTCCTTGGGAAGGAGACATCAATGAAACCAAGAAGTTGCTGCCAAACTGCTACTTCCCTCCTCCTCACAGCTGTAGACTGCAAAATTAGCTCCCAGGTAAGTCTAGGGCCATCTCTTTTCAGAAATGAATTCTGTTTGTAAATAAAATGCATAAAAGAACATCTGCAGGTATGCAGATGGCCCTTTCAGACCTGCAAAGTAATGCGTGGACTTCTCATTCAGGCTGAGTTTTGATTTTATTATAATAGAGCTGCAATAGAAATAAAGCAGTCCAAAAGGTCTCTTCAACTTCCTTCATGTTTATAAGGTGCATGAAGAATAACTGGTACCCTGTAGCAACAGTAAAGGTTAAACCATTGGAAATGAGAAAGAATTCTTGCTAAAAACAGTGGGGATGATGAGCTGGATTATTAAAGGAAAACCTTTTGACCACAGGGATTTTGGCCTCTTTATTACCAGGGTCTTTTGCAGACTCTGTATACAGAAACCTGTGATATGTGAAGCCAGATAGTCATGAGATTTAGAATAATGGAATTATAGACTTGTAGAGTTGGAAGGACCCTGTGATCCATCTAGTCCAATCTCCTAACACTGCAGAAATCCACATCTAAAGCATCTCTGATGCTTTACTACTAACCCTTGTTTAAAAATCTCCAACAAAGAAGAGTCTACTAGCTTCTGAGGAACTCCATCCCACTGTGTAACCGTTCTTACCACTACGAAGGGTGTTTTTTTGGGGGGGGGTATTTTTTTATTGGAATCCCTTCTATTGTAATTTAAATCCATGGGTTCAGGTCCTACCTTTGAAGTAGCAGAAAGCAAACTATCTGGATCTTGCATGTACTAGAGCTTCAAATATCTGAGGATGGCTATTATATTACCTCTAAAACTTCTCTTCTCCAGCCTCAGCACACATACAGCTCTCTCAACTGTCCCTCATAGGGTTTGGTTGCCACTAAATCACATTGTTCATCACAATGCTTAGCTATGACATATTAAGACCCCCTAGATCCTTTTCACAAACACTATTCTCAAAGCAAGTGTCATATGTCCATTTTTCCAGTCTTAATGTATATAACTTTATATTTATCCCTGTTGGTTTATTATAATTATATTTAGTTTTGGTCCAATTCCCCAATCTATAAAACTCATATTGAATCCTGATTCTGTCCTCAGAGGATTTAGTTAATCCTCACAATTTGGTCTGATATGCTGATTAAGAGCTTGTCTACACCAGCCCAATAACCTGGCTTTCCCCATTCCAGAGCCTGCAGTCCAAACAATGCAGGGCATGTACCCTGATCGTCCCCCTGGGCAGTCCAAATAGCCCCCAGGGCAGATATTGGGCTGGAACAGGGTCAAGCTGGGATAGGGTCCTTTACCATGTTTTTTTAAAAATACCCAGTTTAATCCAGTATTGCCAGATCAGGCCCTGTGTATCTGTGGGAGCCCATCCCAGAACGCTGCTCCTTGCTGCCACTGCCAACTCCCTGGCTCTCCCAGAAGCCAGGCAGGTGTCCCTCAGCATGTTACCAAGGCTTTTAACATGCATGGGGTCTACAGTCACATGTTGTGGGGCCCCTTCCTGGCTTCTCTGTTAGTGAGAAAATGGTAGCTGTGGTGGCAGCGACAGTAGCTTCAGTGATAGGCCGACATCCTGTATGGACTCCAGCCTGTTTTCTGTAGGTAACAGGGGTGGAGGGAAAGTGGCCAGCTCTGGAGACAGGATATGCTGTTGGGGAGCTGATCATAGAATCATAGAATCATAGAATTGCAGAGTTGGAAGAGACCATGAGGGCCATCCAGTCCAACCCCCTGCCATGCAGGAAATCATGATCAAAGCATCCCCGACAGATGGCCATCCAGCCTCTGTTTAAAGACCTCCAAGGAAGGAGACCCCACCACACTCCGAGGGAGTGCGTTCCACTGCCGAACAGCTCTTACTGTCAAAAAGTTCCTCCTAATGTTGAAATGGAATCTCTGTTCCTGGAGCTTGCATCCATTGCTCCGTGTTCCAATCTCTGGAGCAGCAAAAAACAAGCTTCCTCCATCCTCAACATGACACCCCTTCAAATACTTAAACAGGGCTATCATATCACCTCTTAACCGTCTTTTTTCCAGGCTAAACATACCCAGCTCCCTAAATCTCTCCTCATAAGTCATGGTTTCCAGACCTTTCACCATTTTAGTTGCCCTCCTCTGGACACGCTCCAATTTGTCAATATCCTTTTTGAATTATGGTGCCCAGAACTGGACACAGTATTCTAGGTGAGGTCTGACCAAGGCAGAATAGAGTGGCAGTATTACTTCCCTTGATCTGGACACTATACTTCTATTGATGCAGCCCAAAATCGCATTTGCCTTTTTAGCTGCCGCATCACACTTTTGACTCATGTTCAACTTGTGGTCTACTAGGACTCCTAGATCCCTTTCGCACATAGTCTCATTCAGCCAGGTCTCCCCCATCCTATATCTATGAATTTCATTTTTTCGCCTTAAGTGCAGTACCTTACATTTCTCCGTATTGAATTTCATTTTGTTAGCTTTGGCCCAGCTCTCCAGTTTATCCAGGTCATCTTGAATTTTGATCCTGTCCTCCAGGGTATTAGCTACTCCTCCTAATTTGGTGTCATCTGCAAATTTGGTAAGTATGCCCCTAATTCCCTCATCCAAGTCGTTGATAAAGATGTTGAATAGCACTGGGCCCAGGACAGAACCCTGTGGCACCCCACTGGTCACATGGTTCCAAGATGAAGAGGAGCCATTGCTGAGCACCCTTTGGGTTCGGCCAGTCAACCAATTACAAATCCATTGAACTGTTAACTTGTCTAGCCCACATTTTACAAGCTTGTTTGCAAGAATGTCATGGGGAACCTTGTCAAAGGCCTTACTGAAATCAAGGTATGCGATGTCCACAGCGTTCCCTTCATCTACCAAGCTGGTAATTTTATAAAAAAAAAAGAGATCAGATTAGTCTGGCATGACTTGTTACTCTGAAACCCATGTTGACTTTTTGTGATTATGGCATTGCCTTCTAAATGTTCATAGACTCTCTGTTTAATGATCTGCTCTAGAATCTTCCCTGGTATTGATGTCAGACTAACTGGACGATAATTGCTGGGATCCTCGTTTTTCCCCTTTTTGAAGATGGGGACAATGTTTGCCCTCCTCCAGTCTGCTGGGACTTCTCCTGTTCTCCAGGAGTTCTCAAAGATTATTGCCAATGGCTCTGAGATAATATTTGCCAGCTCTTTTAATACTCTTGGATTTAGTTCATCTGGTCCTGGAAATTTAAATTCATTTAGATTAAGAAGGTATTCCTGTACTACCTCTTTGCTTATTCTGTGCTGGATTTCCCCAGTTGTGTCTTCTGTACTTTTATCCTCAGGCTGGTCCCCCTTTACCTTTTCTGAAAACACTGAGGTGAAGAAGGTGTTGAGTAATTCTGCCTTTTCTCTGTCCCCTGTTAGCATTTTGCCATCTTCTCCGCATAGTGGCCCTACCATTTCCTTCTTCCTCGTTTTGCTGCGGACATACCCAAAAAAACCCTTTTTATTGTTCTTAACCTCCCTAGCAAGCCTGAGCTCATTCTGTGCTTTAGCTTTTCTGACTTTACTCCTACATGTGTTTGCTATCTGTTTGAATTCTTCTTTGGTGATTTCCCCCCTTTTCCATTTCCTATACATGTTCCATTTAAAACTTAGCTCCATTGAAAGTTCATTAGTTATCCATCCTGGTTTCTTGAGACACCTCCCATTTTTCTTCCTCAATGGTACTGTTTGAAATTGTGCCTTCAGTATCTCCCTTTTGGGAAAGTCCCATCCGTCTTGAGGTCTCTTCTCTTTTCGTATTCCTGACCATGGGATCACCCTCAGTATTTCCCTGAGTTTATTGAAATCAGCTCTCCTAAAGTCAAGAATGCGTATCTGACTATGCCTGGCTTCTCCTTTCCATTGTATAACAAACTCCAGGAGAACACGATCACTCTCACCTAAGGATCCCACCACTTGCACCCCATTAACCAGGTCATCCCTGTTGGTTAGGATCAGATCTAAAATAGCTGACCCCCTTGTTGCCTCTTCCACCTTTTGGGCCATGAAATTGTCTTCCAGGCAAGCAAGGAATTTGCTAGACCTTGGTTTTGGTTGAGTTAGATTTCCAGCAAATATCAGGATAGTTGAAGTCACCCATCACTACTACATCTCTCCTTTCTGCATGTGTGTTCATCTGTTCTAGAAAGATGTATCCTGCCTGGTGTCGATGAGCCCTAAATATATGTGTGTGTGTGTGTGTGTGTGTGTGTGTATGTATGTGTATGTGTATGTATGTGTATGTATATGTGTATGTATTTGGGTTGCCAAACTCAAAACTGGAGAGGGCTTATCCAATGGGTGTGTAGAAAAAGTTATTTCATCAGGTGTTAGTTATCACACAACCAGGTAACAACACCTGTTGAAATTCTGTCTCTACACAGCCATTAAAGGTACAGGAGCCTTCTCCAGTTTTCAACCTGGCAACCCACATGAGTATATTCTGCTTTGTACTCACTAAAATTCTGTTGACTGATATAGGAAAAGCAATGTAGTATGGAGTTGCTACTGCATCAAACAGTTTTGTTATTCAATTCACTAAAAGGGATTACAGTATTTTTTAGAGGAAATCTCACACAAAGTATCTATGCCATTATGACAAAATAAAGAACTCCAGTTGGGAATCTGATAAGAAATCTTGCTTGTTTTAATGGTTTCACAAAAGCAATATCCTTGAGAACTCTTTCAAGATTGCTCTTGTAATAGTTACCAGCAATTTGATACTTCTGGCCCAATGATTTTAAGGAGTGCTCCTCATACGAATTGTTTGGTACACTTTCTTTCCCCACATAGATATATCACCTCTCCAGCTTGTTTCCTTCCATGACTGTAATTTCCATAAAGCTTTGATGGTAATTTCAGCTGAGAAACTGAAACATGATAGGCCTTTTGATATTTCCTCTGGATTGTTTATTGATTTAGCAAAGCATTTATTTGTGCTCTAAATGTTCTCAATTATGTTAAGAAAAGGAGCCTGGAATGACTTATGCAGATCTTAATGGAGTTCATAGAGTCTGAAACATGCTGAGGTAAATATAGATTTCCTTTATCCCTGACACACACTAATGTCAGAAACACTAATATAAAGATATGTTGATTTGCTGAAGCAACCCAAGATTTCACCACTTCCCTGTAAGTTACTTAACAAAAGGGAAATAGTAATGCCTATGTCACATATCAGAAAAGATTATTCATTTATTTTAATATAACTCATTGATGGAAATTCACATAAACTGTGGAAACCAACATACCAGATCTTTTCTGTACACATTTAAAACAAGCTGTTGCACTGCACTTCAAAACCAACATTGATGACAGCAATATAAAAATGTCCTGGAGGAAAAGTTTGGAGTAAATAAAATATTTATTGGGCTCGCATTGCAAATGGAAAAGGCTATAAGAGGAGATGTAAAAAGGCAGCCACTGAGACAGCACAGAAAATTGGAAATTAGATAAAGGAAGTCCACTTTATAAATTGTAATCTAGACCTTTGGTACTAGAAGATAGTATAAGGTCATTATGTTCAATCCCTTACTGAGGTAACCAATCACAACTTTCTAGCCCCACTCCAAAATGTGTTTATTTATTTCTCAGTTGTATATCCTACCCTCTCTCCTAAGAACTGAAGGTGCCTTACATGGAGTATCATTGTTACCAAGAATAGAAAACCCATATCCAGTCCTCTCCCTTTCCTTCCATAACAATGTAATTATTACAATTTGATATTTGCCCTGACACCACTCTATTGTGTATTACTCTGCTCCAAGCACTAGAAGTAACTAGTTACATTATAACACCTTTCCCCAATAATAAAGATATGACCATATTAAGTTATACTTATAACTTTATTTGCTTGTGTAACTTTTCACATGGCTGGTGTTTCTATTGACATTCTTGTTTTACAATTGTGAGATAAGTAGGCTATCAATATGGTGACTCCAACATGCCCTTTCCAGTTGGGCAGAGCTTTAATAGCAGTGCAATGGACTGGACATTATAATACAGGTGCTATGTTGGTCCAAATGTACACCTTTGTAGGGAAGCTCACTAGCCTTCCTTACTCTTTCTTGCTTTCTGTTGCAACAAAGAAACCCAGAACACCCACCCACCCACAGTATAATAACTAAGTGTTATAATAATGGGAGATATCTATAGTTTCATGTCATACTTTTGATATAATTCAGGCATTTGCTAGAAAACACCATACCATAATTCATATAGTTGTAACATTCGAAGAAACAATATTTTAGATGATCCTGTTGTCTCATCTACAGGAAGGGAAGGAGGGTTTTTTTTCTGTTTCTTTGTTTACATCTTTGTATTTGCTGGAAAATAAATGCAACTCAGTGGCATAACTGGAAGTCATTCTTGGTAAGTGTGCACAGGACTGTAGCCAGAGAATAAATCCTGTTGACCAAAATGGCATATACGTCCAGGTGAATATGGAAGGGTGTACACCAGTGTGTATGAGCAAGTAAATATGAGAGATTAGACTACTTGACAAGATTATCTCAACCATTCCTCAGATCCCATCTCAAAATTTAAATGATTTCTCTCACTTTAGCCATTCTTACCATTATTTTATTCCAAGGTTATCATGTTCTGCTCATCTTAAAAAATCCCAAGAGATAGATCATCATTGTTTCAGTGGTGGGACAGGGGAACTCATTCATGGCCTCCCAGTAAACCCATGGCAAAGTTTCATTTGAACCTCATAAATTTACAGTTATACAACCACACTTTCTGAGCTGCAAATGACAAGGAAAAAAAGATGGTACATTTCCCAGTGTAACATATGTAGTGCCTTTTTTGTAAGTTGAAAAAAACTTTTTATAAAATACTCCTTGGGGTTGTACGGCATAATTTTGGCTCCTGCACAGTGCCTTAGGCATTGTGACAATACGTTAAGCATCAGACGAGCTGACTGTCCAGAAAAATTACAAAAATGTGTTTATTCTGAGTACCTGATTGATGTGTTCTTCATCAGAAGGATATTATATATGCACTGTAGCTCATATTTATCTCCACAGGAGTCACTTAAAACAAAAGGTATGCTAAATCAAGCTACTTTATTTTATAATCATTAACTAATTATTTTGTCATTGCATGTTATTATTGCTTCATATAATCAGAAGCGATCTTAACTCAAAAGATGATGGTTTGCATAGTAATTAGGAGATACAGGCTTCTGCTAGGTTCAGCAATGTCTGGAATTGCAACAAGAATTTCACCTGAAGAAAAGGTTTTAAACAAATTGAGTGGGGGGGGGATGAACACAGAAATGTACCCCCTTTCACTTATAATACTACAAAGTGGGGACATCCAATGAAACTTTTTTCTCAGGAGATTAAGGACAGACAAGAGAAAGCACTCTCCTGGCAGTGATTTGTATAAATTAATGATGCATCTCTTGAAGATGTGATGATAGCTAGTAATGGAATGGCTTGGAAAAGAGAATATATATATATATATATATATATATATGTACCGTATGTAGGAAAAGTGTAATAGTATCTACAGTACTGCTCATGATAGCTAGTTTATTAAGGTTTCAGGTTTCAGAGGTTATTCTACTGAAAACCACTTGCTGGAGAACAACAATGATGGAGGATGGCTGAATCCATTTTTTGTTTTTGTGCTTCCCAGATGTACTTGGCAGGAAACAGGTTACCACTGTAAAGCAGAAATACGTTTGGTCTGATCCAGAAGGGCTCTTTTTGTTTTCTACAAGATTCACCCTTAGGTGAAATATCTGAGACACCTTGAGGGAAGTGCTTCAGTAAGACAAGTAAATATTCTTAGTAAGCTCCACCACTTCCTTAAATTCCCCAAAAATTAGCAATGCAAAATGAATTTAAGAAACATTCTTTCTCAGGCAAAACATCTAATGAATTTTTGAGAGACATAAAAATAGTCTTTTAATATTCATCTTCCTGACACATAACACTGACTCAAGTTCCAACTCACCAACTGCTCAGTCCATCAAATAGTCTTCAAAGTCTCAGAGGCTCAAGAAAATGCCTTTTCTTTATATTCAGTTTGTGACAAGGGGTTATAAGGTTATAAATTGATATTTCTTTTCGTTGCCTGTCATCCCGGGCATATGAAAAGCCAGTGGGGCACTAAAGGTCCTTCTCTGATAATATTCTAGCCTTCCAGCTCATGCTACTGATACTGAAGACCATGAGTGGGAAACTATAGCCTCAAATCTGTAGTCTGTCCCTGATAATAACATCCCTCTTTTTTTTTTTAATCAGGAACCAGGGGTAGTTCCAGGTCTTCCCAAGTGTTATTTCACTGAGGGATACTGACACATATTACAGCTATAGCATAAACTTTATTGATGGTAAATTATCTGGCAGATGGTACATAGCAGAGAAATATTCCAGCCTTTTCACCAATGGGTCCAGCATCCCTCACAGTCAATGGTAAAACTTGACCACCAAACAAATTCTACTTATACCTTCAGACAGCAATAAAATCAAATCCTATTGCTGGACACATAGGGTATTACACAAAGAGCTCTTGGAAATTCCAAGAAAATATTGAGTTTCTAATATGTTGGGGAAATTAGCAGCAACTCAACCTTAGCAATGCAAAAAGGGGGCAAAAGAGAGAGGGATCTTTACACCTTTGTATACCCGAACTAACTCTGAAAAGACACACATAAACGCAAAATGAAAAATTAATGATATTTATTAAAGACATAAAATAATAACACCAAGCATGCACACATTCATACAAGAAACATTCATATGAGATCACTAGGAATGGAAGAAAAGAGAGGCTGCCAGAGGGATAGAGAGGGAGATTTCTGGGGTGAAATGACACTTGTCCTGAAGTCCTGAAGTCATTGAGTGAACCAGCAGTGTGGATAGATGAATCTGGAATGGCTAACACAGAGTGACATGGAGTCACCAGGAAGGAGCTTTGTGTGCAATGAGGTGTGGTTTGGGGGCAGTATTTATACCAAAAATATGCCCTGGAGAGGGGATGTTTCATGGGTTGAAACAATAGTCTCTAAAGATTGCACAATGAGTTCCAGGAAGACTCCTGCTCTTGACAATAGGTGTCCAAAGATGCTAATGTGTTGCAAACTGCTTTAAATGTCTGATTATTGGATTCCCAAAGCTTGAGCTTCCTCTTTTGATGGCTAGGTGATCAGGGAAGGGAAGTTCGACGCATTCAAACAAAGGAATACTCCATCTATTTAATGTCTTCCACTTGGGTGTGTGGTAGAGACCATGTCCTTTTGACCTTTTATTTCCTCATACTTTGGAATTTGTCAGTAGTTCTTCCTGGGAGCAGCACGTCTCTTGGGCTCCTTACAGCAAGTCCCTGACCTTTCACTGCTCTTTCCCATGGAAGACCACATTAATAAGCCAAATTATTAATAAGCCAATTTTGGGGGGTTTCTGGGGGTAGGGGCATTATTAGGGGTACTAACAAGGGCACCTGGGTTGATGTGCATTCCTTCCAAAGCCCAAGCAAAATGGGAGATGAATTCCCAAAGGTTATATAGTGCAGAAGGAAACAACAACAAAAGTGTGCAAGTGTGAGCTATCTCTCCCCAATAACTATGAGAACTGTGCATGCAGATTAGCAACAGAGAAAAGTTAATTCTGTTAGTAAACAGAGTTCCCACTATTTTCCAACCTTCAAATCTTTTCCCAGCCTCAAACTGCTAAGCGAATGCAGAAAATATTCAACAAAGTCACTAATACAAGTTAACTCTTTCACACCACTTAATATTTGGTCATGATGCTAACAAGAACTCCAAGACCCATCTTCCTAGTGGTGGGGTCCCAGCTCACTACCCCCCCTCATGTTTTTCTGTGAGGAACAGTCTAGGTAGGTATGGATGGCAGACATAAGCAAGGTATGAGGAGCATACAGTGAAACAGGGCATGTATGAATTGATGGTGAGTTCTTAACTCTATATCTAACTTGTGAAATGCTACATTCAAATGAAGAAAAATGCAGTACCAGAATTAGAAGAAGATGCATACATTTGCTCTACATTTTACTGGTGGTGATAGTGAGGAGTTTGCAATTAATGAGTCTTGCTGTACAAGAGAAAACTGGTAATAATAACGCTAGGAAGGTTACCTGGGATTAGAGTAATATACTGAAAATAGCTGCTATGGAGGCAGGAAGGAGTGGGTGGAGGTTGTAAAATTAGCTTGAATGTGTCAGAAAAGATGTTTCTTTGAGCTATTCTAGTTCTAAACCCATTTCCAGTGTTATTTATTGCAGCATTCTAAAACGTTGCCACAAAATGCCTGGAGACTGTCTATTTCAGTGAATGAATTCAGTAGAAATTGTTTGTAAAGCTTATATAGACATTTTTACTTCCTGATTTTTTTTTTTAAATGAAGGTTTGTCAAAGGGAATTGGATGAATAAAGAAAGGAAGTTGTCCCCCCTTGGATTTCTCTTCTAGTCTTTTAACTAGGGACTTATCTAGACTGGCCAGAATACATTGCCTTCTGTCCAGCATATTCTAGTCACTGAGATGGCCCATTTCCCCTCTTACCATGGCAAAATGGGCAGAAGTCTGCATGCACATGCCAGCTGGTATTAACAAGTGCCTCCCCCACTGTAGCAAACCACACTCTCTAAAGCCAGGAAGGAGGACCTCAGCATCTGATCAAGTCTGGTCACGTGCCTGGGGCCTTGATCACATGCCAGAGGCCTCCTTCCCAGGTGCAGAGTGATTCTAGGTGCAACAGCTGGCTACACAAGCTGGCATGCAGGTACGGACCCTGCATTCCTGCACTGGACCCGGGTTTTCCCACATAATGCAGGTTTTCTTGGGTGTAAGTTTAAAACATTGTAAATGGGTTTACCATAGCTTCCTCTGGCTTTGCCTTGGGGATTATCAGGACTGCCCAGAGGTGAAACGGGACAAGATCTCTACATCATTTGGACTGCAGGGCTCCAAGCCATGGGGAAGCCAGGGTATATTGCCCATCTGAATAATTCCTGGGTTTGCCAGTTTTTATTGGTTTACTTAGTTCAGCAATAGGCTGAAGCTGTGTTGTTGGATCCTAGAAGTAAGTTCTATTGAGTTCAATAGAACTTCCTCCCTAATATGCATGCTTCAAGCTGCAGGTTTTCCTTGGTGTATGGACACTCTACATGCAGTTTGGAATATGGTTTCCCAAGGTTAAACTACTGCAGGAAAAGTTTTCATAGATATCAAAGAAATAGCCATGTTAGCATCTTAGATTATAAAAAGGAAAAAGGAAAGGGAGGGAAAGGAATCTAATAGCACCTTAAGACTAAGTTCAGTGGGTTCTTGGTAGCTGCTGGGGTTTGGTTCTAGGACCCCCCATAGATACCAAAATCTGTGAACGCTCAAGTCCTATTACATACAATTCTAGTAAAATGGTGTCCCTTATATAAAATGGCAAAATCAAGGTTTGCTTTTTTTGATTATTATTTTTTTGAGGGGAGGGGAATATTTTCAAGCCATGGATAGTGGAATCCATGAATACAGAGGGCTGACTGTAATGCATATTTTTGTGGATATTGGTCTACTCCCTCAGAGGCACTGAGCTCACTTCACCTGAGTTAGTGTACCCGAGAAAGTGATATCTATGAAAGCTTATGCTAAAATAGAAATTAGATAGTCATGAAGGTGCTGCTAAATAACTTCTTCCCTTCCCCCACTTTCTGCACAGATAGAAGGCACTTCCCTGCAGAATCCACTCTCTGGTAGAGGTCAATGAAATATGCATAAATCTGATTCCTATTGTTAGACCCAACCAAACAGATCCTAAAGGAGAATTTCTGTCTCCTGTAAGTCTAGGAGAAACTAGGAGGTCACGTTGAATCAAGGATCTAACCTCATTGAAAGAAATACATTTTGTTTCCCACACTCTGACTGATCAGAATCTGAACAGAACAGGGGCCCTGAGTTCAGTCTACCATAGAAGGTGCCAGGTCACCTTACATTGTGCATCTGATAAATTACCTTCCATTCAGCTAATATACCTGACCAGATGCTTACACTACCTTTTAAGGATAGGCACCAAAACAGACCTTCCACTGACTCCTTACTACAAGAAGGCCTTTAACTCTAATATGCCAGGGAGGAAGAGACATACTGGGTATGACTAGCCATGTCTGCATATTTTTGTGGAGGAAAGATCCCTGAAACCTAGACATACAATTCTAAAGAAAGGTAGCTTTCTCTAAGGCAGCCCAAGCAAAGCCATATTACTGTCTCCTTTCCTGTCACTAAGGCTGCTGCCATACTGCAGAAATAACGCAGTTTGACACTGCTTTAACTGCCATGGCTCAATGCTATGGAATTCTGGGATTTGTAGGTTTGTGAGATATTTAGACTTATCTGTCAGAGAGCTCTGGTGCCACAACAAACTACAAATTCTAGGATTCCATAGACTGGAACCATGATAGTTAGAGAGGTGTCAAATTGCATTATTTCTTCAGTGTGTCAGCAGCCTGAATCACTTGTTGAATGCTGAGTTAATGTTTATGTAAATTTAATTGATTCTGTGAGGTCTAGTCTAGACAGGACTATATTGTATAGGATTCAGGCCATAATGAATTCTACTGCTTTTGAGGATCATTCTGTACAGTTTGCTAATGCCATGGCATTCTGGGAATTATAGTTTGACCACCTTTTGGAAATCAATAGACTGCTTACAGGCCTACAGTTGTCAGGATTACCTGGGGTGGGGAATTAAATTAAATCCTATTAAATCACATTAACGTTTAATGCTCTAGCATGTGACAATCCTTCAGTATTGCAAAGAAAGCACTTGCAGCTGGTGGCATCCATATCAGTGAAGTGGTGAATCCACTGACTTTAAAAGAGTTTAAACTTTAAAGGAGCTACCCAAGTAGCTAAACCTATTTAGTGTATAGGGCTCAACATCTGGGCTAGTTCCTTCAAAGTTCAGGCTTAAACCCAGACTGGATTCATTGCCCCACTGACTTCAGCCGTTACTGAAATGAAACAATTGGTATGAGTTTGGCACTACAGAACCAGTTTGAAGTTTTCTCCCTTATCAGTAATGACAAGGAACAGGAAGGAGAGCAGCAGAACCAAGCCTCAGACAATGTGCATGAGACCTTGGATGGTTCAGCACACAGATTGGCCTCTCCAAATCCTCAGAGGAGGTATGTGGTGGTGGTAGGAGACTCTTCGGTGAGGGGTACAGAATCAGTAGTTTGCGGGCCTGGTAAGATGTCTTGAGAGATGTGCTGTCTCCCAGATGCAAAAATCCACAAGGTAACAGAGAGGCTGATGAGACTCGTGAAGCCTACTGACCATTATACCTTCCTTTTGGTCTATGTGGGAACCAACAATACTGCAAGGCATAGCTTTCAGGCATAGAATATCAAAAGGGATTACGAGACTCTGGGTAGGAAGCTAAAGGACTTGGATGCACAGGTAGTCATTTTGTCTGTCCTTCTAGTGGAAGGGCATGGCCCAGAAAGGGAGAGAAAGATAGTGGAGGTGAACAACTGGCTGCACAGATGGTGCCACCAGGAATGGCTGGACCATGGGGTGTGGTTTCTGTCAGGAGTTAGAGACTGAACTCCATTATAAAATGGCCAAACAACTGCAGAGTCATGCTGAGTTATAATGGCTGACTCCATGAACTGCCTAGTCATGCCACAGCTACAGAAGGAGGGTTCTTATTGGTGTGTAAGATCATATGATTGAGTAAGCCAGTGTCCTGTAACTGTGTATATAAGAGAGCTCACAAGAGAGCTCAATTCCTTCTCTTCTTGTGAATGCTGATGCCTTGTGAAGCAGTTTGTCCTTCAATTGTAAATATTGGTAAATATATCTATCTATCTATCTATATATAGCAACTTCTTGACTTTGAAGATAAAAGTACTTCCTGCTTATCTGGATTTCAAACACTCTGTGTATGAGTGTTCTTGGGAACGGGTTGCTACTAAGTCTGCTGAGATAGTTTTTTGGCTTCTGCTGGGGATTGAGTGTCCTGTCATCTCCTGACAGTGGTTATGGGCCCAGCTGATTGATCTCAGATTAGATATGGTGCACCCTGAAAAGTTCCCAGAATCTTTTTTGTTTTGAGTGTTTTTGGCTAGTTGGCTGTGAAACAGTTAAGTTTCAGCCAGGCTCTGTGTTAGAGCTATCTTCAAGCAGCCTTGAAGAGCTGCTAGCTGCCAGCTGTTTGTGTTTCATAGCTGGAGATTTTTTTTATTATCCAGACAGCACAATGGCAGACACTAGCCACATTCATTTTGACAAATTGGCTGATAGAAATTATCCAGCCTCGAGTTTATATATGGAGGCTTTATTAATTAAGAACAATTTGTGGCATGTTTTGGAAAATGCAAGTGTAATCCCAGAGGGTTCAGAAGATGAAATAGCAGTGTTCAGGCTAGCATACCAGAAGGTTAGAGCTGCAATTCTCTTATTGCTCAGCCCCTCCCAGTTAATACATGTGACCCCAGAAAAGACAGCTTTGGACAGCTTTGAAAACGGTTTATCAGAATTTGTCCTGCCTCTCAAAGATGATATGGACAAAGAGACTTTATAACACAAAGCTGTCTACTGGAGGCTGTGTGAAAGCCCATTTGGACCATGAGGTGCCCAATAGAGGGATGGACATTCCAGGAACCCATAAATGTTTTATTTTATTGGGCAGTTTGCCAAAGGAATGGGATTTCCTAATGTACAGTCTGTAGACCACCAGGGAGTGTGATTTGTCTGTAAACCTGGTAGCTGGGCATATTCTGGAAGAGGTCCAAGAAAAGCAATTTAATTCCCGAATGGAGGGGAATAAACAGCCACAAATTACCAGACACAATTGGGAGAGCACTGAAACACACCCAGAGGCATCTGATGTGGAGGAGGGAGCCTGCAGCTATGTGAAACACTGTTTCAGTTGCAAAAAGCCTGGACATTTTAAGAAGGACTGTAAGATGCCTGCACCAGATAGGAGGGGTGACACAGCTACAGAGCAAAGAAGGGGTGCATCCTCTCAGGCTGCAAGCCATGCATTCGTAGCAAAGCACCATCCTGATGGTACTGAGGGAAGAATTTGGTTACTTGATAGTGGGGCAACACACAACATGGTGAATGATTTAAAGCAGTTAAGCTATGTTAAAAATGCTTCCATAACCAATATTACCCATGCAGATCATGCTCCCAGCAAGGTGCAGAAAATGGGCACTGCATATGTGCCATCTTTTGGTAAAGATTTTGAAAATGTGTTATGGGTTAGCAAACTGGAAAATTGTATATTGAGTGTGTCCCAAATGATTACTGATGGTTATAACGTGATATTTGAGGGGGGAAAGTGTACAATAACAGAAAAACATAACATGAATAATGTCTGTGCAAAAGGGATAAAGAAATATGGGTGTATAACATGTTGCCTAAAGGAAAGGTGGCAAATGTGAACCCTGCAGACAATGTGCCCTTACATGATAAGTGTGTTCATTACTACCACAGGCTAATGGGTCTTGCTAGTTACAAAGGGTTAAACCAGCTAGCAAAAGTTTGCCCTGGTCTGAACATGAAACACTGCCCAAGATTCTTAAAATGTGCTGTGCGCAGGAAGTTAAGGTGAAGGCTTTCCCTATTGCCAAAAAGACCCAGTGTGTCACCAAGAGACCCTTTGAAGTTGTCCATGCTGATTTAGCAGGCCCCTATAAGCCCACTGAAGGGGGTAACCACTATCCATTTGTGATAGTGGACAGACACACTAGGTACACCTACGTATACTTACAGAAGGAGAAAAGTCAGGCTGCAGACAGGTTCCATGAGTGGGTGAACTCAGTGGAATGGGAATTTCTTTCTCATAAGGTTTCCAATCTGGTAATGGATAGGGGAGGGGAATTCTTATCCAACAGCCTGCAGACCTGGATGCATAGGAGGGGCATTAGACATAAGACCACAAACCCAGCATCTCCAGGGGATAATGGGCTTGCAGAAAGGAAAATTGGGATGTTGAAATGCATGATGGAGTGCATGATGGAAGATGCACAAGCCCCAGCTGGGCTGTGGGGGGAGGCAGTGAAGACTGCTGCTTAACATTTAAATAGACTGTGGATGTCTAATGTCAACCAGACCCCATATTGTCTCTTGTATGATAGAGCACCAAACCTCAAGCACCTGAGGATTTTTGGACAGTACACAAATGTACTGATTCACTTGAGCCTAAGGAAGCCTGGGCAGCCTAAAACCAGGAGGCTGCATTTCCTTGGCTATGAGGGTAATAAGTACGTCTTTTTCTCCATCCTGGAAAAGTGGTGTTCTCCAGGAGCGCAAACTTTGAAATGTACTCATGGTGGGACAGATTGCATTGCAATCAGGAGGTATTTGTTTCCTTGAGGAGGGATGTGCCAACAATTCCCAAAAGTCCCACAAATGGAGGGGTTGTAATGCCTGATGATGAAGGGGAGTCACAGGAAGAAAAGCCTGACACTTCACATGCTACTCCAACACACACCACCACCACAAACAAGCATTGAGCCTGACACAAGGAGAAATAGCAGCAGCAGAGCAAGTGAGGATGACTCAGGCAGAACTAGGGTGCTCATTCCCAGAAGGTCAAGGAGGGTTAGAAAGGCTCCTGACAGGTTTGTTGTTCAGGAGACCAGGTTGTGCAATGTCATGGCAGGATCTCCTAAAATTTTCCCAGGAAGAGCAGGAGAAGTGGAACACAGCCATGGACTCTGAGTTCTAGTCGAGAGAAAATTGAAAGGAGTTCTCCACTGCTCTGGAGACTAGAATATGAACCAATAGCTTCTAATTACAAGAAAAAAGATTCTACATAAATATTAGGAAAAAACTCCTTGATGTTAGTAGAGTGGTACAACAGTGGAATAACAACAACAATTCCCAGAAGTCCTTTCTACCCCTCCCACCACCTTCACAAAATTATTCATTTTGGTGGAAAACCAAGGAGAGATCACAAAAACTGTTATGGTATTGCTGGGATAACTACAGCAACTGTGCCACAGGTCTGCTAGGTACCATGAGAAATGGAAATCCCTGGAATTTACCCCTGGCTTCTGATATCTCCACTGTTGGCTTTGTGTTACATATTTTAGAATTTTCTAATTTATTTCTGGAGCAAGCCCACTTATTACTAGAGATGTCTCAGGACTTTATCAGACACATGAAATATGGCATCATAACAATGCCACATAAACGTGAAAGTGTGCACATACCAGACAATGTCATCCTTTTGTGTTTATGTCAAGACCAAAAGCCATTCTATTTTATTGACAGGACAACCCATCAATAGACCAGCTTTGGCACTTTTTGCCAGCATGGCTGGCATTTGAAACCTTGCACCTTTTTTTTTTCATGTGAATACACCATCAATGGCCGATCCGGCCAGAACACTTATGGGTGAGATCACCACATCCAGTAGGTGACACTCTTTTTATGGACCTCCCTGGTTTACTTGGGACTTTTTAAGTGTGTTTATGTTCTTTTTGTAACTTTTTGTGTGTTATTTTTGTTTTTATTTTTGAATTTCCTGCGCTCGTGTTTTCTCATGAGAATCCATGGGATTTCATTCCAGGAAGTGAACAGAGCTCTGTTCACTCCTCTGTCATTTCTGGGGCTGCCTTTGAATGGGATGGAAGATAAGTGTGGTAAAAGGGTTCTTTTCCCAGCATAAAAACATCATACATTATGCCAGCAAAAGAAGAGAGAAGGGGGGTGGTCTTATAAAGTCCCCAGTCTCCCTGGAAGGATATTATTATAAGCCCTCTCAGAATGTTTTATAAGAGCCCTTTCTCCCACTTGCTTTTCCTCAGCTTACTGAGCAGTGTGTGTGGGCATGCATTTGCACATCACTCAATTAATCAATCACTTCATTTATACCCTGCCTTTCCCCCATGGCAGGGTGTCTCCCCCCCCCATACAGTCACTCACACTCATGTTCACACACACACACACACACACCTCCCAGGATGCACTGCAGGGGGTCCAATATCAGAGAGTTAGTGAAAATGAAGACCAATGGAGATTTTGTTTCTGCAAACATCCTAATCCTGAATAAATTTCAAAAGAAATATACCCAGCAGAATAATCAAAGCATGCCCATGCTTTAGAGGTTTTTGTTTATGACGCTAAACAAAAAAGATTTCCGGAATTAAAATTTTATCTTAGTGCCATGCTAAAATGCCTAAATGGAGGACAAAAGCTGTTTATAGGAGTGTGATCATTGCACAAATTGTTTTTAAATGAATAAACATAAGAGCTCAAGAGAACTGGGAGAACCTTCCATTATTCATTAAAGACTTTTAGTGCTTCATTACTTTGGTTGCTACAATCCACTTCTGATTAGCTGGGTTGTTAAACAGCCATTGTCAAGTGCCACTAAGGTGTTAAGGTATTTGCTTCCCTGGATCCTTGAGTCCCATTCAAACACAGCAGCATTTCATCAGGTGTTTATGCCTGATCCCCTGGGGTATCCAGTAACCACAGCTTAGATGCTTTTGAAATGATATTTCCCTAAGACTTTCCATTTACATTTAACTCAAGAGGCGAACCATTTGCATATAAGATAGGGCAGCAAAAGTAAGAGGTGTGCTCAGCTAGGAAATAGCTAAGTATCTACTGCAAAGCTCTGCAAGTCATCAAATACCTACCTTGACTTCAGTGGAGAATATATCAGCATCTAATATAACAACAAGAAATGTGAGGGGAATTACCTCAGCACACTTTAGGAGGCTCTCTTCATGCTGGTCTCCAGTTGTCATAGCAAACACCCCAATATCTAAACAAGTTCAGAGAGAAGTAAACCCCTCTTAGCATGGTAACACTTATTCACAGGCAAATAAGCTTAGTCCTGTTCATATCTCATGTGATTAAAAATGTAGACAGCTAGATACACAGCCTGATAATTTAGTACTTGCCATTCATTCCCACTGTATTCTTACTGGACTGGGATTTGAGAGATCTAGATTCAGCCATTAAACCAGTCTTCTTGAACCAGTCCCTGTCTTACCATCTGATCTGCCACACAGGGTTGTTATGAGGATCAAGCAGGAAGGATAGCCATGTATGCTACCTTGAGGACATTGGAGGAGAGGCACAATATAAATGTAACTAATAAATAAATAGTGTACTGACAGTTCTGCTATTCAGAATGAATAGACTTCACAAGTAGTTCAGAGGGTTTTAGTTGAAGACAGGCTGAAGAACTTCCCCACACATCCTTCTTGCAGTAGCTCCATGCTCCTTGTTCCTTTCCTCCTCTCTTTAATGTTGTCTTCTTCTCCTGTTTTCTGCCATACTGTATTGCCATCTCTAGTATGAAATAGCCTCTCCCATACCTGGGCAGAAAAAGATTGAGATGGCTGAAAAAGCTAAGAACAGAGTCTTGCTTTCTTCTAGAGTTGAGAGTAGCTGTGATGACAGCCATTCTATAGTGTTTATGTCAGGATCTCAGAAAGAATGGCCTTAGTTTGGTTCTAGCCTCCAAATTCACCAATGGCTAGGTACAATGTGGAATAAAACTTTGTTTCCTCATTGATGGCTGTATTTGGAAATCCATTTGTTTGGTCATTTTCTATTCCCAGTCCAATTCCCATTAAGTCCATTGCTTTCAAGTACTGTGCCCAAAGCAGACATCATTTGGTCTCTACTTCAAGTTAGTGCTCCTGTCTCAGAATCTCCTAACCCTGGGCGTTGGACTTCCGGTTCCGTGGGTGGAGGCGTCGGTCGTTCTGCGGATTTGCTCCGCAGCTCTGACCTCCAGAAAGAGGCTTTCTTAGGAGGGTTTTCATCCTAAGAATCTCCCTGTTGGGGAAAACAGGGTTATTTGGGATCAGCTGTGCCCTTGTGGACAAAGCCCTATCGCCGCAAACCCCTAGGTCAGGAAGGAGATAAGAGGAAGACCGAGCGGGGGGTAGGAGGCAAAGAGGGCGTTCGATAGCCAGCCTCTTTTCCTGGGAGCGGTAAGCTCCGAGCCTCCAATATCCCAGGGGATTTTTTAAATAACAGCAGAAATACTTATCTATTTCAAATATAATATAAAACTGGGGACGTCGAAATCTATCTTATGCAATCTGTGCTGTTTGCCTGCGAGGGAAGCGGGGAGCTTGCGACAGTGGCGGTGAGGAGGCGGAGGATCCTGCCGGAGGACGCAGAGGGGCGTGTTTGGAAGGCGGACACTGGTGTACCCAAAATATTGATCCGTGGGGAAACAAGAAAGAACGAGACAGACAACAGCTCCGGAGGCAGTCAGAGGAAGGGAAAGCAAGGGTTGGAAAGTTTGGGGGGGAAATCGTTTATGTGGAAAAGTAACAGGAGTGAGGGAAAGGAGTCCGTACTGGCTTTTGGATTTGGATTTGGAGAGACCTGATTTTCCACCTGGGCAAGTTGTAGCAACGCGTAAGCTGCGAGTAGGCTTACAAGCTGAGAACAACGGGTGTGGCACCGTAAGCATAAGCAAAGAGTAGAGACATCGCTGAGCATCACAAGGGGAACGAGAAAGCAATGTGGAATGAACAGGACTTAGACCAAACGAATTAGGCTGTGGTCTCGGTAGGAGCTAAATGGAATAGCAGATTATTGCGGAGCTTAGAGACCTAAGAGAGAAAGAAATAGTGGCAAATATTGTTAATATTGTTAATTTTGATGAATATTGTCAATATTTTCAATATTGTTAATTATTGCTTCCGGGGGGAGTGTACTGAGATAAGAAGATACTTAATTCAATTTAATTTAATATTCTATGAACTGGGACTTATATGGAATGGATTGAAATGGAAGGTTGATAGCATTGATCTAATGGTTAATTTTTGGGGGGCACTGGTCTGGGAAAGGCTATTTAGAATATCTTTGATGAAATCATAATACATATATAGTGTATATAGCCTATAAGAAATTTCTGATAAAATCTGATGAATTTATAGTGGGTAAGCAGTAATTAATTTGAACTAAATGTAGCTTAGAACTGTTCGAGAACCACTGATATAAAGATTTAATTAACCGTCATACTGCTTACTGAACAAGGTAACTAGGTAACATTTGATTGATTGAGTGCTGATTTATACGGATACGGATAATTGATTAACAGCACAAGGAATTGATTATTTGATTAGTTTGGTTAGTTTGATGAACTGTAATTATATACAAGACAACTTAATGAACTAATTGAATTTAATGATACTAATGAATTTATGGTTTGAAGTTAAGTTAGTAAAGGAAATGAAAAGAATTTGATTAATTTAAGAAGATAAAACAAAGGAGTAAAGGATACCCAAACCATAAAAGACATCTCTAAATAGTACCTATTCTAAATTCAAGATTACAAAAAATTTGGTTAGATAGGCAGGTGGTAGTAGGTTTGAGTCTTTTGGGCAGTCTTGACAATATAGCTCACGGCCCAAAACACGTGTATTGAGGATAAATAAGGAGGCTCAGTTATGGCTTCAGGGGTAAGATCCAGAACTTACACAACCTCACAGACGACACTGACAAGGAGAGGATCCATAGAAATGCCAACGAAACAAGGAGACATAAACACACAAATATTACAAGAACTAAGGGAAATGAAACGGGAAATGAAGGAAGATTTTAAAAATTTGAGAAAAGAACTAAAATCAAACATTGAGAAACTTGGCAAAAGACTAGATAAACTAACAATAGAAATGAAAGAAATGAAAAATGATTTGGACGCAGTTAAAGATAAAACACAAAATATAGAGGGTCAAGTAGAAATACTTAAGACAGAACAAGAGAAGGAAAAAAATTTGAACCTAATACAGGAATTGAGATACAGGGATAAATGCATAAAATTAAGAGGAATATTAGAGAAACCCAAAGAAGACTTATACGAAACGATAATCCCACCCTTGGCACAGTTTTTGGAAATGTCGGAAGAAAGGCTGACAGAGTACACAGATAGAATATTTAGAGTGAGCACAGTGGCGTCAAGAGAGAGAAAAGTGCCAAGGGATACAGTAATTACATATACAAAATCACTAATAAGAGATGAGATAATACAGAAAAGCTATCAGGGAACCCTGAAAATAGATGGCCATGAGATACAGATATTTAAAGATGCGCCACCAGAAGTACTCAGGAAAAGACAAGAGTATAAATTTTTAACACAAAGACTTAGAAACAAAGGTATTAATTATAGGTGGGAACGCTTGGAAGGGATCTCATTCATTTACTACCAGAAGAGAATTAAAATTAACACAATAGAGAAAGCAAAGGAATTCCTGGAAAAAATGAACCAAGATGATAAGAAAAATGACCAAAAAAAACGTAGAAAGAAAGCGGAGGAGAGAGCTAAGGAGCCAGAGATACAATTGGAACAAAGAAAAAAAGCTGAAGAGAAGACCAGACAAAAAGAAACAGAAAGGGAAGGAACAACATCAGAATTAAAGGAAGTCGAACAAGAAGTAAGACGGAAAGATACCCTGAGTGAATACATAAGTGACGAAGAAGAATTGGGAGAAAAAGAAGAAGAGGCGGAAGAAGAAGAAGAAGAAAGCGATAGAGAAGGAATTGGGAAAGAGGACGTAGAGGGAGAAGAAGAAGAAGAGAGAGAAGAAGAAGAAGAGGAGACGGGATATTAAGAGTACAGCAAATAACCTAGAGTAAGAAAGTTACAAAATAAGATGGCTTTAACTATAAAGACGTGGAACGTGAAAGGGTTAAATACACCAGAGAAAAGAAGGAAAGTATACCATTATCTTGAGAAAAATAAGACAGATATAATAACGATTTAAGAGACCAGAATAAGAAGGCAAGATGCAGAGTATTTGAGAAATAAGAAATTAGGACAGGTATTTTACTCAGCTGGCAATAAGAAGAAAAAAGGAGTGGCAATCTACGTGAAGAAGAATTATGAAGTAAAAGAGATCATGAATGATAAAAATGGACATTATATAGGGGTAGAAATAAGATTAACAGATTGGAAAATAATATTAATAGCTATATATGCTCCCCTAGAGAAGAAAAGAGAATTTTATAACTCACTAAGATCGGAATTGGATAACTTAAAAGAGAATAATATAATAATCTGTGGAGACTTTACTGGAATCCTAGACGCGCAAAGAGATAGGACAAAACAGGCAAAAGGCAAGAGAAAGCAAGGCAACTTACCAGCTATATGTAAAGATCTAATGGAAGAATACAAACTGATGGATGTATGGACCCAGAAAAAAGGGAACGAGAAAGGCTATACGTTTTATTCAGAGGTTCATAAATCCTGGTCTAGGATCAACATGTTTTGGGCAGCTAAAGAAATGAGCACTTGGGTCAAGGATATGGAAATACTCCCAAGGATATTGTCCGATCACAACCCAATTAAAATGACACTGAAATTAAGAAGAAAAGAATATACATGGAAACTAAAAGAATCCTTACTCAGAGATGAAAAGTTGGTATGAAAAATGAAGGAGGAGATAAAAATATACTTTGAAATCAATAACTCAAAAGAAATTCGGGGGAAAGTGGTATGGGACGCTTTTAAAGCGACAATAAGCGGAGTATTTTTACAAAAAGGAGCAGAAATATGTAAACAAAAAAGAGAAAACAAAGCCAAACTTTCAGAGAAACTAAAAGAAAAGGAGGAAAGTTTGAGATGCGATCCTCAGAATAGGAAGATTTTAGGAGAAATAAAAATCATACAAAATGAGCTAAAGCAAGAAATGATAGAAGATATAGGACACAAATTAAAAAGAATAAAACAAAACCACTTCGCAAATGCGAATAAAGTAGGCAGATGGTTGTCGTATAGACTTAAGAAAGAGAAAGAGAAAAAGCTTATAACCAAAATCATAGACAGCAACACAATCTACACTCTACAAGATGACATCATGAAAAAATTTGAACAATACTACACGGCATTATACTCAGATACAGGAATGGAGAAAGAAAAAGAGATAGAAGTGAAGAAGTATATAAAAAACAACAACATTGGCAAACTAACCGAAAAACAGAGGCAAAGATTAGCAGCACCAATAACTATACAAGAAATATCACAGGCTATAAGAGAAATGAAGGTGGGGAAAGCCCCAGGCCCAGACGGATTTATCGTGGGATTTTATAAGATATTTGAAGAAGAGATTATCATTCATATGCATGAAGTATTTACTAAGATAACACAAGAAGGTATCCCTGAGTCATGGAAAAGTGCAGAAATAATTTTGATCCCAAAAGAAGGCAAGGACTCATTGGATGTCAGGAATTACCGCCCAATCTCGTTATTGAACTCAGATTATAAGATTTATGCGACGATATTGGCTAATAGGTTAAAATGGGTATTAGCAGACTTTATCCACTCAGACCAAAAAGGATTCCTCCCAGGAAGATTGTTGTCAGACAATATAAGAACAGCTTTAAACATATTAGAATACTATGAAAAAAATAACGATAAAAAAGCAGCTTTAGTATTCGCAGATGCCGAAAAGGCCTTCCACAACCTTACATGGCCTTTCATGAAGGGAGTAATTGAAGAGATTGGAGCGGGTCACGAATTCTGTGACAGTATTGATCAGATCTACAGCAAACAAAAAGCGAACATTGTAGTAAACGGGGAAAGATCTAAGATAATCAATATAGAGAAAGGAATGAGACAGGGCTGTCCGCTTTCTCCTCTTCTTTTCATTTTAGCTATAGAAGTGATTAATAAACAAATAAGAGAAGATAAATCAATACCAGGCTTGAAGCTTAAAGAGAATGAATATAAAGTACTGGCCTACACAGATGATCTGTTACTAATAGTACAAGATCCTTTGTCACATATAGAGAAGTTACTGCAAAAAATACAAGAATTCGGAAGTGTATCGGGGTTTAAAATCAACGAGAGCAAAACAGTTATAATAACTAAGAATTTAGCAAAAAATGAAGAATTACAACTAAAAAATAAATCGGAGTGTAAAATAGAATCTAGAACAAAATACTTGGGAATTTGGATCTGTAAAAGGAATAAAGAACTGTTCGAAAACAATTATAAAAAAACATGGAAAGAAGTAAAAGATCTAAAAAGGTGGCAAAAATTGGGTTTATCGCTACTAGGGAAAATCGCAACGGTAAAAATGAACATTTTACCGAGGATGATTTTCCTCTTTCAGAACTTAGTAATTCTTAATAATGATAAACAGTTTGCAGAATGGACGAAAGACCTAAAAGATTTTATCTAGAACGGCCGTAAGCCACGAATAAAATGGTCAACGTTAATAGATATGAAAGATCGAGGAGGAGGTGCCCTACCTGACCTTAAAACGTACTATCTGGCATGTGGAATGAGTTGGGTCAGTAGTTGGATAAGCTTAGATAATACCAAAATATTAAACTTGGAATGTGGCAACTTGAGATGTGGATCTCATGCATACCTATGGTATGAAAAAGCAAAGGTAGAAAGAGAATTTTATAACCATACAGTGAGAGGGCCACTAATAAGGATCTGGAAATATATAAAACACAGATTCTATCATGCCATCCCTTTATGGCTGTCTCCGATAGAAGCCTTTCAAATAAAATGGAAGAAAATAGAAGAATGGTTCAGATACAAAGACTTAATAGAACAGGTGAGGGGCACACAATTCCATTTAAAATCAAGAGAGGAAATGCAAAGACAAGAGATGGAAACAAATTGGTTTACATACTATCAAATAAAAGAGAGATTTGAGGAAGATAAAAAGAAATATGGGTTTATGCATGAACAGAACAAGATAGATAAGATAATATGGGGAACAGGAAAGAAGAACACTGCAAAATTATACAAAGTTATGTTAGAAAGAGAGCTAGAAAAAGAGCTAGTAAAAGATGTCATGATAAGATGGGCACAGGATGTAGATGATCCCATAACGCTAGAGGAATGGGAAAATGCGTGGGAAAGAACAGACAAATTTACAGCTAATCAGGATCTCAAAGAGAACCACTTTAAAGTAATTAATAGGTGGTATCTTACACTGGCAAGACTGAGCAAAATCTATAAATTAGAAAATAAGAAATGTTGGAGATGTGAAAAAGAAGTGGGATTCCTATATCATATGTGGTGGGCGTGTCCAGTAATACAAGTGTTTTGGGTAAAGGTTCATGGAATAATACAAAAGATGTTGGGGGTTAAGTTTGCTATGGAACCCAAATTGTATTTGTTGAACATAACTTTAATACTAGAAAGATATATACAACAAAAATATTGGAGAGTTCTACTGTATCTTGTAACAGCTGCCAGAATTAAGATGGCAACCAGGTGGAAAAAGAAGGAAGCTCCAGAAATAGAAGAATGGTTAGAGAAAATAATAGAAATGAGAGATAATGATAAATTGACAAGAATAATAAATAAAAGTAAGGTGGAAGACATGAACAAAGAATGGAAAGGTATAGATGAATACCTGGTTAAACGTGGGTACTTATAAGAAGGTATTATAGACCGACAAGAATTAGAAAAGAAAAATAAAAAACAAGATGGCAGGAGAAATTTCAACTGGAGTCAAATAATATAAGCTGATAGGTAAAAGGGCAAATTACAAGGTGTAAGGAAAAAAAAATCAAAAATCAAATTTGGTTAATACAAGAATATAGGTATTACAGATAAGAGATGAGTATGGAATATAAGGGAAAATAAGAAGAAGGTTCTTAGGGAAGCAAAGAAACGAGACAAAAAGAACAAATGTAGAAAATCCTTGGTTTTATAACACTAAGGAAGTCAAAGGAGGGGGGAAGGAAAGAAAAGAAAATGGAAACTTCAAAAAAGTAATGCATCAGTAGGATAATTGAACCACGGTTATTTCCTTTCTGGATTAATGATGGTCTTATGGTTAGTTTTAAGTTGACAATGTGACTCAATTGGAATCCATGTAACTAAAAATATGTTTAGATGCATTTAATAATTTGTCTTAACTATTTGTAAATAATTTATGTACTCGAATTGAAACATTGTACAGAAGAATATTTAAAGCTTGAATAAATATATATGGCAAAAAAAAAAAAGAATCTCCTAACCCTGCTGCTCCTCCATATCACTGTTATTGCCTGAGCCCTTACAATCCTTGGGGTTTTTCCAAGCCTACTGATATCACATAACTTTGTGTGGATTGTAGCACTGTTTGGGTACTCACAGCTTGAAAATTGCATTATGGGATATGATGTAGAATGTGTGTGCACATGTGTGCCTGTGCGAGTGATTGCTTATCCCGGCCACAAACTGTAGAGTTCTGGATTAAAGAATCTTGAAAGTCATTATTTATTTATTTATTTATTTAGCACTATTGATGTACAATGTAACAGTCAGTTGACAAAATTGATACTAAGCACACTTTTACCATCCCCCTTAGGGTTTCCAAATGTCAGGGCTTGGCCCCTTCTCTCTGCTTCTCATGGCAAGAAGGAAGAATCTCAGGGTGACAGCAGTGCCATGAAAAGAAGTGCATGTGTATGCATGTGCACCTAAAATCATAGACTCACAGGATGTTAGAGTTGCAAGGGGCATCTAATCAAACTTCCTGCCATGCAGGAATACACAACCAAGGGCTTGTCTAGACAAGAAGAAATAATGCTCATACCTGTGCATTATAGCCAATTCACAGCAGCATGGTTTTATTTCCAGTGTTTTCTCAAAAATGATAGGCTGCAAAGCTCCCCACTCTTGACATTCACAAGGCCATGAATCAAGATGGTGGCTGTATTATTATTATTATTATTATTATTGGAGAAGCAATTGGGGGAGACACTTGCAGGAAGGCGAAGGGAACCTGGCAGCACCCAGAAACAATGAACAGGGCAGCCATCATGAGGAAAAGTAGGAGAGATTGAGCTGCCTGCCTTTCACCCATCCCAGTGGTGGTGGAGGTGGCCTCTAATTGTGGTTGCAAAGGGATGGGAGGAGCCACCTGGTCAGCTGCTGGTTAAAGAGAAGGAAGAGGAGGGCAACTCTTTTATACTCCAGTTTTATCTTGCCTTTCTCCCCACCAATCTCAATGTCAGCAGGATTTGGACAGCATGGGACAGGCATGAGAGAAGGCCCAGCCCAGCCCAGGAAGGTGAGATGAAGCCAGAGCATTTGAAGAGTTGCCCTCCTCTTCCTTCTCTGCAACCAACAGCTTGCCAGGTGGCTCTTCCCATCCCTTTGCAGCTGGAATCAGAGGCCACCACCACCAGGATGGGTGAAGGGCAGGTAGCTCAGTTTCTCCTCCTCTTCTTTGTGGTGGTCGCCCTCCTCATAGTCTCCAGCTGCTGCCAGGTTCTCTTTGCCAAATTGACAGTTAAAAGAAAGAAAGTTAAAAGAAGTGTATGATTGATAGCGCGAAAAGCACTTCCGGACACTTGACAGCAAGCCCGCCCCTGTGCATATCTGACCAATTAGATGTTCAGTTCTGCCTGCTCCAACAAATCATACCAGTTGTCCCAATGAGGAGGAATGTGCATTTCCTCTGGAGTTTTTAAAAATAATTTTTAAAAAGTATTTGGAATTTTTGTCCCCTTCCTTCCAAATACATCAAATTGCTGTAGGATCCCATTGGGACAAAAGCTATTCTCCTTGAATTCTATGATGAGTGTTTTCACCATTTACAGAAGCCCTAAAGCACTCCTGAAAGATGCCCATCAAATATCTTGTGATAATGGGTTATCCCCATTATCTGGACAACACAGCTTAGCAGTATAGTCTCTCCTCCAGGTAAACAAAGGGTTAATGAGGTGTGGGGTTAAGGTTACAATTATGGGGGGGTCAGTGACACAGAAGAGCATCACTGATCACAGGAGACACTGACCCAATGAGAGTGACCAGTACTCAAAGCTTTGCAATACTTCTAAGGAAAAGTTATAAAACCCTCAGGGGACCACATGGCTGAAAATGAACAAGGCGATAAACAAGGAGAGACAACATATGGGGCGCCTGCCCCTCCTAAGGGGATGTTTGGTAGTAGATGGGGCCAAGGCACTCAGGTTCCCAGCCCCATGAAGATCTAGGCTAGAACTCTATCTGCATCATGAGTACATGAACAAATGCTAATTAGATGCATTAGGGTATTATGTTTCTTTGTAAATCTTGGCTGAATATGACATAGGAATTTTTCGGACGATAGATTTATACAGCGGCAGTAATAGAACAAGTATTCGCGTTGTTGTTGCACAACAGTCTCAACAGCGTTCGGACGTGCCGTTTTTTCGTAACAGTAACGGCATTTTCTTTTCAAACAGCGTTATATCCTGTTTCTGTAACGCTACAAATAACAATTTTAAACTTACCTTCTCATGATCTCTCCTTTCGGAAAGGATACATTTGCGTTGCAGCGCCGTGAGAAGGAGACGGGAGCACGCGCAGTAACATCTCCTGTGCGCCATTCTCCTTGATCCTTCTTTGCTTGGACTATATTTTCTCGTGATAACACATACCTCCATTCTTCCTGAGGGGAGGGTCTTCTTTTATCACGTCGATACTAGTGCTTCATGGGATTTGAAGGCACAGTGATGTTTTTACGTGGTGCGATGGCTACCGAACTCTCTATTTCTCTTGATCTATCCCTTTTTGCATTCTGTTATGTGTTTTTGCAAACATTGCTGTGTCTTTTTATGACATAGAAAGATGGGGGGAAACTTTGCTGCAATCCATTATACATGTGTTCAGTTCCCTGTCATCAAAAAAGAGGAAGGTGTCAACAGGGAGACGACTTGTTAGACGTGTGAGAGCATCCTCTGTGACTGATGTTCTTGCATGGTGGGGGACCACACCTGCACCTTGACATTGGTGGGTGTGCCCACGTGAAAAGGCAGGATGGTGGAACAAGGAGGTGCTTACAAAGTGGGACAATGACACACAGGTGAAAAACTTCAGGATGCCACATGAGACCCTATTTAAACTTGCTGGAAGCCTCAAAGTTCACCTTGCTCGGCAATGCAGTAACATGAGATGACCTATATCGCCGGAGGAGAGGGTTGCCATGACGATATGGTGGTTATCCACTCCTTTGCTTTACAGAAAGGTGGCCTCACATTTTGGAGTTGGTGTGACAACCGTACATGAGATAGTGATAGAGGTGTGCTTGGCGATTGAGAAAGAGCTACTTCAAAAGGTTGTAAAACTGGGTGATTACAGAAAGGTTGGTTTTATTCTTCCTTAACTTAACATGACTTTTATATGACATCTCTGATTTTCCCCAGCTCATTTTGAACAGGTGGGGCTGTGTGTTTTTCTCATGTGCTGGTTTTATCCTGGGGGAGGGGCTGCTTGTGGTGTCCAGCAAGAAAAAAAATTGTCCTTTGCAATTCTGGGTTCGATGGTGCTTTCTCTTGAACAACTACTGCCATGTACAAAACATCAAATAGCGGTGATATTAGAAAATGCGGTGGAAAACATTTCGAATTTAATGGAAACATTAAAGAAATTTGGAGAATTTTCTGGTTTTAAACTAAACAAAGAAAAGACAGTAATGATAACTAAAAATATGTCAAGAGAAGAAGATGAAGTACTACAACATAAGTCAGGATGTAAAATAATGAAGAAGGTAAAATATCTAGGAATATGGTTGGGCAAAAGGAACATTGATCTTTTTGAAAATAATTACGGAAAACTATGGCTTGAGATTAAGAAAGATTTACAAAGATGGGAAAAATTAAACCTGTCACTACTAGGAAGAATAAATTCTATAAAAATGAACATTCTACCGAGACTCTTATTTTTATTTCAAAATCTTCCCATTCTCTCAAACGACAAGGTAATCCAACAATGGACCTTTGACCTAAGCAAATTTATCTGGGGTGGGAGGAAACCCCGGATCAAGCGCCAGATCTTGACTGCAAATAAGAAGGCGGGTGGTACTGGGTTGCCAAACCTGTATCTGTACTATTTAGCTTGCGTTATCTTGGCTGACAGATTGGATAAAACTAAATTGTGACCAGCTTTTAACACTGGAAGGCCACGCTTTAAGATATGGCTGGCACGCGTACCTGATTTACGGAAAAGTAAAAGTCAACAGAGATTTTGAAAATCACATAATACGAAAGGCATTGTTGAGAATTTGGAAAAAATTGGAAGAAAAATTTTACAATAAAATCCCTATTTGGACTTCTCCGCATGAAGCCTTATTAGGCAGATGGGAAACAATGAAGATATGGCTTAGATATAAAGACCTACTTGATCTAAAAGAATGGGAAGACGGGAAAGGTACAAAATTGAAAACGCGAGAAGAATTGGATTTAATAGGATTACACATGAATTGGTTCAAGTTCCTTCAACTTCAAAACAAATTTATAGAAGACAACAAAAAATATGGATTTGAAATGTCAGAGAATGAATTAGATAAGATACTATGGCAAAGCGAGAGAGGACAAATAAAAAAACTATATAACTTGTTTCTAGAAAGGGAAATGGAAAAAGAGGCAGTGTCAGAAGCTATGATTAAATGGGCAACAGATACAGGAAACATTATAACATATGATGAATGGAAGAAAGCCTGGGAAAATACAAATGCGTTCACAGCGTGCCTCGCACTGAAGGAAAATCACTTTAAGATTGTAAATCGATGGTACATGACTCCCGCAAAAATCAGCAAAATTTATAAGATCAAAGAAAATAACTGTTGGAGATGTGAAAAAGAGGTGGGCTCTCTTTACCACATGTGGTGGTCTTGCCCGAAGATAAAAAGATTTTGGACAAAAATTCATAAGAGAATGCAAGAACTACTTGGAACCCAATACGAGATGAGCCCCAAACTGTACCTGCTAAATATATTAACACCAATTGAAAAAACAATCACAAAACAACACTGGAGAATAATATTATATTTGGTAACCGCAGCGAGATTAGTCATTGCTAGAAGATGGAGAAGTAAGGAAATCCCACAAGTAACAGACTGGTTGCTAAAAATTAGAGAAATGTGGGAAAGCGATAAACTAACCGGCTTCCTAAGGAAGAAAAATTATGATAAAATTATAGAGGAATGGAAACCTGTACAAGAATTCTGGAAAAAGACATGGAATTTAGATGAAAAACTTTGGTAAACAAGAAATTAAACTTAAGGAGGGATGGGGAGAGAAGCTTCTACTAGATATAAGGGAGATAGTAGGAGAATTAATAGTATAGAAGGAACGATATCTAGAATGGAAGCAAAACACGTCTTTGATTAATAATAAAGCGGAAAACAATATATTTAAAGCTACCTATACTTGTACTGACATTTACATTGGAATTGATATGTATGTTATAATGGGTAGTTTATGGAAGTAATAACTGAAATAGGAGAAGAATCAGACTTTAGAGATAATTGAGGTAACGTGGAGAAATATTCAAATAATAAATGATTAACCCAGAGACGAACCAAAAGAGGAAGTTTAGGCGTGAATTAAGAGAGAGAGAAATGTAAGTGATTAGAAGGTATGAGAAAGTGTTTGGAAGAGATAAGAATGAGAAGAAGGAGTGAAGCAGAGAGAGGCAGTAAGAGAGTGTAAAAGGGAAAGAAAGAGGGAGGAGCAGAAGTAAAAGACAGAAAGGAATTAACGGAGGTGTAGAAAAGACAATGTGAGGGAAATCTTCAAGATTGATATTTTCAAATATCTGTCTCTTGTCATCAAATGTATCAGCGATGTGTGTTATGAAGTTAAAATGTATGTTAGTTTGTATATTTACTAGAAGATGAAGATCTGTACAATAATGAACAAATAATGAACAAATAAATAATTAAACATGGAAAAAAAACATCAAATGGCACAACTAGAGGTAAATTTCAAACCTTTTCTTTTCTCAACTATGCATTTATTTGGATGTGGTTTTATTGTACAGGCGCTGTGGTGTTCCCTGTCCCATCCACAGATGTCAATATTGTGAATATTGGATTACCATGTGACGTTTCTGTTTGCTTCCCTTTATGACAGCTGTTAAGGCATTAGATCAATGATTTTTTAATAACAATGGCCAATATTGTTTTCCCTTCCTTCCTTAAGATAGGATTTAAAATAAAACCCTAACTTTAATATATGGTTGTTAAAGCTCTGGAACAGGGGCCACATGGGGTATCAACAGCCTACTTGTTATGAGGGAATGTTGAGTGATGTTTCAGAATGGGTTGGTTTTTATCATGACTCTGTCGCGTTCATTGTGCCCTTGAGCTGATGGGATGTACTGTGCTTCTAGATTTGGAGGTCTATTGCTTGCTTCATTTTCTTTTTTCTTTTTTTTATTATTATATTTTAAACGTGTTTCACAATAATAAAATTCCATGTACTTCCTTTACACTGTTGTCTGAATTTTGAATTTGCTTCTAACATTGGCTTTCTATCTCTATTACATTTAACTGTGTTATACCATTAATTCATAAATACAGGATTTCCTTAATACATTACTATACCTATCCTTTTCCCTGTATTCCCCCGACAGAGAGATAACATATTTAAACCAATGATCACATGTCTAATAAATTTCATTAATCCACAAACCAAGTTGCTCTTATACTATCTCCTTCAGCTATGCAAAATTCAATTAAGCTACTCCATTCTTTTCTAAATTCGTTTTTAGACTGGTGTTTTATCCAGCAAGTGAGCTGTTCCATTCGGGCTACTTCTGATAATTTCCCCATCAATTCCTCACAGTTCGGAATTGCTTTTGATTTCCAATTTCTTGCAAGGATAATATGCGCTGTGGTGGTCATACAAAGCATCATAATTTTATATTCCTTTGGAAAATCCCTATCAAACATATTTGAAAGATATACAGTTGTCCCTCCACATTCATGGGGGTTAGGTTCTTGAGACCCCCGCGAATGTGGAAAAAATGCGAATAACAGATGCTGCTCCCGCGCCCCCCCCAAAGGGAGGGAGGCAGTGGGAGGGTGTCTGGCCAGCCTGGCTGGCCTCTCCGCAGCCTTTCTGAGGGGACTCCAGGCCTTAGAAGCCCGGAGCCCACCAGGGAAGGCAGTGTGTGGCTGGGGAGGAGGCTGCTCTGCCTCTGTCCGGCCTTTCTCAGTGGGCTCCAGGGCTCCAAAGCCCCGGACCCGCTGAGAAAGGCCGGGGAAGGCAGCGTGTGGGCGGGGAGGAGGCTGCGCTGCCTCTACCCGGCCTTTCTCAGCGGGCTCCGGGGAGCCAAAGCCCCGGATCCCGCTGAAAAAGGCTGGGGAAGGCAGCATGTGGGCGAGGAGGAGGCTGCGCTGCCTCTCCCTGGCCTTTCTCAGCGGGCTCCAGGGCTCCAAAGCCCCGGACCCGCTGAGAAAGGTCGGGGGAGGCAGCGTGTGGGTGCGGAGGAGGCTGCGCTGCCTCTCCCCGGACCTGAGCGGGCTCCAGGGCTCCAAAGCCCCGGACCCCACGGAGAAAGGATGGGGAAGGCAGTGTGTGGGCAGGGAGGAGGCTGCGCTGCCTCTCCCCTGCCTTTCTCACCCCACGCCCTTCCCAAAGTGGCTGCAGGGGCTTCAGAAGCCCCCACCGCCACTCTCCCTCACCCCCCGCCCTTCCCAGAGGTGCAACGGGTTTCAGAAGCCCCCACCGCCACTCTCCTTCACCCCCCGCCCTTCCCAGAGTGGCGAGGGGGGCTTCAGAAGCCCCCGCTGCCACTCTCCGTCACCCCCCGCCCTTCCCAGAGTTGTGAGGGGGGCTTCTGAAGCCCCTGACGCCACTCTCCGTCAACCCCCCCGCCCTTCCCAGAGTTGCAAGGGGGCTTCTGAAGCCCCCGCCACCACTTTCCCTCACCCCCCGCCCTTCCCAAAGTGGTGTAGGGGGTCCCTCGCTGCCTTGGGAAGGGACTGGGGGTGGAATGAGGGAGGCTTTCCACCCCCTCCTTTTCCAAGGCAGCGAAGGGATTCCTGAGAAACCCTTCACTGCCTTGGGAAGGAACAGAGTGGAAAGGGGGGGCAGGTGGCTTTCCGCGAATAATCAAAACCGCGAATGTGAAAGCCGCGAATGTGGAGGGGCAATTGTAATTCTGGTTTTAATCTGAAGTCCCTGTTAATTATCCTTCTTATAAAGTTGTGAATATTTGTCCAGAATTTTTTTCACGGCTTTGCATGACCACCACATATGAAAGAAGGTGGTTTCTGCAGCTTCACATTTCCAACATTTACTTAATCTCACCTTATACATTTTTGCTAACCTTGAGGGGTTCATATACCAACGATATTGCATTTTATAACAGTTCTTCAATTCGCTGTTTATCAACAATTTCATATTTTCCTCCATAAAACTTCCCAGCTCTCTATTGGAATATTATCTCTAACATCCTGTGACCATCTGATCATAAATTATTTCACCGTTTCAGACTCTAGATCTAGTTTTAACAACAATTTGTATATCCTTGATACCTTGAAGGCTTTCTCATCTGTGATTAACTCATCAAATTCTGTTTTTAACTGTTCAATTCCTATCAGCTTCTTGTCCATAGTATATCTCTCCATGATTCGCCTGTATTGAAACCAATTGCACCTTATCTGTTCCTGTTCTAGTTCCTCTCTCGTTTTCAGTCTAATACTTCCTTTCTGAACATATATTAAATCTCCATAGGTCCACCATGTTTCTAAGTGGGGCATGTCAGTTCTTCTAAAGGCTTCATGAGGGGAAACCCATAAAGGTATCTTCATGTACATCTTATTCTTCATTTCTTTCCATGCTTTCAACAAAGATTTTCTAACAAAATGGTTATTAAAATTTTTATCTATAACCTCTTTTTGATACCATAAATAAGCATGAAGCCCATATCTTAGGTCATTTCCTTCCAAGGTTATGATCTTGTCATCTTTTAGTAAGAACCATTCAATCAACCATACCAATGCACAAGATTGATGATATAATTTTAAATTTGGAAGGTTTAGACCACCTTTAACCTTTTCCTCTTGCAACAATTTCCATTTTATTCTTGGTTTCCTATTATTCCATATGAACTTAGATAGGTCTTTGTCCAATTCTTTAAACAACTAATCATTATTTAATATTGGTAAGTTTTGGAAGATGTACATTTTTGGAAGTATTATCATCTTAACTGCTGCCACTCTGCCCATTAATGATAAATTCAACTTTTTCCAATTTTCTAAATTTTATTATTGCCAAGTTGTCTGCAAAGACTGACATTTTGTAAGCATGTTTCTTTATTCTGACTCCCTGTATATCATCATTTTGTCTTATTTCCCTGCATATTACTTCTAGAACTCTAATAAATAATAACGGGGATAGGGGGCATCCTTGACGAACCCCTTTCTCCATCCTTATTTTATCTGTACGTTGACCATTTATTATAATTTGAGCAGTCTGTTTATTATATATTGCTTTAATTTCATTCAAAAAATTTGGTCCTATGCCCAGTTTGCGCAAAGTTTCTATCATACAGACCCAATTTACACTGTCAAAGGCTTTTTCCACATCTAGACATATTAATGTGAATTTCTTTTCCGGATGTTTATCGAAATATTCTATCAAATTTACTATCTTTCTTATGTTATATCTCATATGTCTATTTGGAAGAAAGCCAGTTTGATCTTTTCCGATCCATTCATTTAATACTTTCTTCAAACGTTTCACCATAATTATCGTAAAGATTTTATAATTCGTATTTAATAGTGCAATGGGTCTGTAGTTGCTTAGTTCTTCTGGGTTTTTATTTTCTTTTGGTATTAATGAAATATTTGCGTTTCCCCAGGAGGTTGGCATGCTTCATTTTCAATGAGATATTTCTTTTTCTGGGATTACAATTCCTTTTTCCTAAATTTTAGAGTGAGGAAAATTTTGATTTTAGTGCTTTGCAAGCACTGGGTAACATATTTTTTAAATTGCACTCCTATATTTGGTCACATGTGGGTATTTTTTAGGGGGCCCTTTCTTGTTATCCAAAAATACTTCCAACTATCATTCCATACAGCCTATGATTATTAATAGAGCATTAATTGATAGCAGCTTGGGATTGGTTCATAGAGATTTTCATGTAACACGTAGATGGTAGTTCTGAATCACTTCTTTTGATATGGCTGCACATGAATAAGTTTTGGGACTTTCAGTTCTCCTCTCAGAACAGCAATGCCCATAACTTCATGGAGGAATGCAAGAGCTGTTGATGTTTAACAGTTACACATTGATAGTGTTGGATTGAAATCTTATGTATGTTTCCTGGTGGTGTATAGGTTTCCTACTGTTCCTTTTGCCTTCTTTGCTAATTCTACATACCTTCAACAGAAATACTTTTTTACTCGGATTGTCTACCGTATGTTTCACTGCGCACTTAATTAATTGGATTAACTACTTCCTTTCAAATTTTTTTCCTTTGAGTACAGAGTTCCTTACAACAACTATGCCTGAGGATTGCTCCAAAGAAGTTCTGCTACACGTTTCCGTTTTCTATGTAATTACTGACATTTTTAAACTGTGGATTATGTTACATTGCTTTAGGTATTGTTCCATTGGGTTTTCTGTCCTTCATTTTTGATAATAATGTGTTAGTAGGGGTTGCAAATCATTATCTATGACCACTGATTGGTGTATTAATTTTTTCAACATCGCTATATGCTTCATTTGACCTATTCAGAATTCTTTTACCGATGTTTCAATACACCTATGATGCTATACGTGGCTGTAGTAATGAAATGCTTGTTTGAGGTGTTAGCCTGGAAATTAGATAGATTTTTTAATACTTGACAATCCTTTGGTATTCTACTCTGGATATCTTTATACCGGTTCGCTAACTGAAATCATGGTCTTACCATTCTAGGGCTGGCTTATATTGCAACCAGGGTTGCTCTTCTGGGCCGGCTACCTACACTCATAATCAGATTACAAATGGTGGTATAACATGTTACTATGCAATACACACTGCAGATGTGACTTGTTAATACATACGCTACAACTAATGTGTCTTCTTTCTATCTTTCCAGATTATGGATGGTTTCAACCACCTCAGTTTCCCACACTGCATTGGTGCTGTTGATGGCATTCATATCCCTGTCTGTCCTGCAATTGGAAGGGTGGAAGAATACATTAACAAGACACAGGGATTCTCCATTGTGATGCAGGGGACTACTGACCATTTGGGACATTTCATTGACATTGAGCTTGGATACACGGGGCGGCATCATGACTCTCATGTTTTCAAACATTCGGCACTGCGCCAGGCCATGGATGTGGGTGTGTTTGTACCCGGGAACCCAACACTTGTGATAAATGGGGTTTCTATCCCTCCATTAATCATAGCGGATGGTGGCTACTGAAGCCGTATACGGGGGCCCTAGATGAAAGGAAAACCTTGTTTAATAAGGCGCTATGTAGGGCAAGAAATGTGGTGGAACGTGCATTTGGAAGGTTGAAATCGAGGTGGGCCTGTCTAGTAGCAAGACTGACTGTTGCTGAGCATAACTTTGTTCCTGTTGTGTCAGCCTGTGTTGTGCTGAACAACATTTGTGAAACCTGGGGAAAGGTCCTTGATGAACTTCATCATCCCAGGAATGAAGTAATACTGCCATGTGTGAGGGAAAGATATAGTAGATACAATACCCATGCAAAGGAGGGAGAGGTTGTTCATTCCGCTATAGCTGACATGTTATATGGTTGATACCAGTTATTTTTCTATATTTAACCTGCAGAAGTGACAACATTTTTCCCGTAATACTCCTGATACTTGAGGAAATTTTTTTTTTATAGGGTTGAAAAATGCTCTTTAACAAGTGTGGAGAGGTGTTTCAATTTCTGATGGGAATAGAAACATGCCTGCTTTCTTTTTGGGGGGAGATTATTTAAGAACTTGTATGCCAGCCACCCACAACATGGTGTGAAATGTTGTGATGGTTCATTATAATAAAGTTTTAAGGATGACGGATCATGGTCTGAAATGTCCCATTTGTCATTTAGCTATTAAGTATAAATTGTTGATGTCAATTTTGAAATGCAATATGAGAATGATGCTCATATGTGCCTTCCCTATGTTTATGATGCTTTCAGTAAGGAATTTACCTTTTCCCTAGATTGCTAACCACGAACATGTCAGTAATAACTATCAGGTTACATTGTGCAACAAACATTTTTCTGTTTCCTTGTAAAAGTATTTAGGAGATTTAGAATTTCTTTTCACGAATGTAACCTTTCAGTTTTACATGTTAGGAGCTGTAAATGTCTTCCCAGTGCCATGTGAAAACTTAGTGCATGAGCTTGTAGTTCTTAGAGGCCTGGCACTTATCTGGCTGAGAGATGAAAATGCCTCTCCATAAACTGCAAGTCTGTGGATATTGCTGTGGGGCATCCGTAGAAAATAAAGTTGAATAGTCACACTCAAACAGTGTGGCGTGAAACTCTAATAAGTGGGTGTTTATTGTTATCTTTATTTATTTGTAATAGAGACATGTATGTACAGTATTCATAGTTGGCATGGTAGGGCCCTTTTTTGGATGGATGAGATCTTCCAATGTTCAATTTATAGTTGCTTAAAATTATTATCCAAGCAGGTTTTACCAATAATGGTCCACAATCCCGACCTTTAGAGTTCTGATGTAGAAGAGATACTTCTTTTAATATGCCCATTACTCTGTCAATTACCCAATGATTTATTCAAAGTCAGTGGTGTTATATTCATGATTTAGAACAATGTGATGAAGAAGAACCAGGAACTTCTGGCAAGGTGTGCAGGAGTCCAGACCATCCTCCTTGTTGTAGGCAGGTGATGGAAGAAATGAAGACCTTGATTGCCAAAGGTATGTTTCCTACCTCTTGCTCTTCAAATGTGTACTGTATGGAAACCTTGTGAGAGATGTATTTACCAAGCATGTATATGTGTTACGGTGAAATCTCCCTATGACCACCCTTTCTAATTGACACAACCACTGACACGAATTTGGAAAATGTGTTCTGGATACACAGGAGTGTTTTGGACAATGTTAAAACAATATATGGGTATCACTGGCTGCGGGGGCCACAACTACTCATCCATATTCTCAAAGATGTCCCCTAGAAGTATTCACATCTCTGCCTTCTGCTTGGGGAAGTGAAGGAGATGATTCCAGTGTGTACATATGCGTGTGAGCATCCGTGTAGTTTTTTCCCTTCTTCTTTGTTTTAAAGTGAATGATCTGGGGAGCCCATGATTTAAAAGGAACTCAACATATGTTCCTACCATACTCCCAGCAGTTGTTGGAAGTGGAATGCTCTGCCTGGAAGTTAGGTGGAGTCTCCTTCTTTGGGGGCATTTAAACAGAGGCTCAATGGCCATCTGTCAGGAATGTTGTGATTTTGTCTTACAGCATGTCTAAAGGTGGTTGTCATGGATGGCCCTAGGAGTCTCTTTCAATTCTATTAATTGGGAGCCTATCTCCAGAGCTGTGGAATAGCAGCAAATATTGTCCGTTTGGAAAAAAGAGAATAAACCTTTATCCTGTTATAAATGTCTTACTCCCGATGTTTGAAGGAAGCCACATCTAATCTAAGTTTTCCCTTTCAAGATTATAGAAAATAAAATCCAGGGAAGTAATAATGGACAAATAACTGCTACAGGAAAGTATAGCGCACCCCTGTAATGAAAATTCCTATAGGAGCAGTCAAACCTAAGGGAATGAATCAAAAAGCAAACCATATATATATGTTAACGTAAGGAATTTCCTAGATCATTCCTGCTGATAACTTCCTTATGCAGAGTGTGATTACTCAGCGTGTTGTCATTGAGAAAAAGTAAATAATACACCACAATAAGAAAGCATGTGTAACCCTTCTCAAATAGTTGAGGTTAAGAATTATATCACCCTGTCCATGGTATAAAAACATAAAGGAAATCAATTTGAGCTCAATAGTCTGGCATGTTCATTTTCCAATCTTACAGTAAGGACTATGAAAGAGACCTACAACACCAGAATGCAAACCATCGAGCTTTGGCACATTGAATTGGAGAAGAAGATGTGGGTTATGGAGGAGTATTACCGGCAATTGAGGGGAGGTTCTCACAGTGAGCAGGAATAAGTGTGCTACGGGGTGAAAAGTTCCATTAATAGGCAATCTTGTTTTACTCCGTACAGACACCTGCACACTTTGCTGTCATGGATGTACCGTTCCACTTGGTTTTCCTGTGGCTCCCTCATATCCAATGCCAGTAAATGTTGACTATTGATGACTTTTCCAGACATAAATCTGTAAGGCGGGTGGCCTCGTGCCCGTCCCAATGCCACTGTGCTTGAGGGGGACCATTTTGTATGACGCTGCCCCCGACCCGCGCAGAAACTTCTGCGGAAGAGTTGGTAGGCTGCAGCGCTATATTTGGTGATTTTTTAATCATGGAAGTTCA
Source organism: Gambelia wislizenii (assembly GCA_030847615.1). Classification (NCBI taxonomy): domain Eukaryota; kingdom Metazoa; phylum Chordata; class Lepidosauria; order Squamata; family Crotaphytidae; genus Gambelia; species Gambelia wislizenii. Next base: position 26,805,853 of record JAUMIR010000004.1, read on the forward strand.
CCCAGATTAAGAAATCACCAGATATAAAGCTGCAGCCTCCCAGATCTCCCGCAAAAGTTTCTGCTCCGGGACAGGGGCAGCATCATCCGAACCCCCCCCCCTAAAGTGCAGCAGCCCCGCAACAGGAAAGAGCCACCTTGCCCTACAGATCGACATCCAGAAAAGTCCAGAGTTACATATTTAAGGCTCCGCTGAAGTGACTAGGGCCATTAATAAACGGGAATCCCATAGTCGAACAACTGAAAGCATTGAATGCATCTGCAAAGCGATACAGGCGAACCTTTATGGCTTGTGCTGGAATGGTCGTGATATTTCATGTTGTATCAACCATGGTGTTCTGTAATGATGACAATGTGATTGTTGTTTATGTTGTCTCTGTTTAAACATAGTTGTCTTAAGTATTTTGAAGGAAAATATCTTGCATGGCTTAGGTTTTTAAAACCTTTCACCATGCAATTTTGAATACTCACTATGTGAAAGAAATGCAACATTTTTTAAAAAATATTTAAAGCTATGCCAAAGGTTTATTTTTATTGTAGCTTATACAAATGAAAATGTGTAATGGCAATGCCAAACAGTTATTTCTTGGGTTTTTAAATTCCCACAGGTGGAATGGTGGGCTCATGTATTTTATGTTATAGTTAGCACCGGAAATAAAGGTGTGTTCTCATATCGTGTTGCAGCTAGTATTGGAGGCGGCTGCGCTGTTTTTCACTCACGGAAGTTGTCCGTGAGTAAAAAACAGCACGGCCACCTTCAGTGCTAGCTGCAACAGTCACGGACGATGCCGAGAGAGAAACGGTGTCGTCCAAAATGGACCCCTTGTTGCGCAGCAGCCTCGTTACTGCTCCGGAGGCTGCTTGCGCAGCAAAACGCTGAAAGAGGCATCTGAAAATCTCCACTGTGATTGTGATTGATGCTTAAAGTATCTTGCTTAATGATGTCACCAGAGATTGCCCCTTCTAAGGTGACCCTTGTGACATCATCAAGGGCCAGCACTCTGTGACATCACCTCTAGTTGCAGGAAGGTTTTGGTCCTGATCTTGGGGCTTGGAAATAGTCCTCGCCTTGAAAACCCTACTCTCCCAGTACTTTAGTTTTTCTTAGAGTCACCTATTTTTCCAAATAAAACTCTAAAAATATAGGTGTGAAACACAGAAAATACTTTATTCTTCGGGATTTTATGTCCAGTGACACAAAATATCTCTGGTGTGGATGGGAAGATAAGTTAACCTTTTGGCAGATTGAAGAAGACAGAAATCAAGCTGTGTTTGCCACCTCAGTGTGTAAAATGAATCATTTCTAAATTTTGGTTTTTGTCAATTCTTTAATTTGAAATGAATATTGGTTATCATGCATCAACCTGATTACAGGTTTAAATACCTATTGTTCAACTTTTAGAAACCTGTATTCAGTGAATTGGAAGAGCATTCAAAACTTGCAGAGCATTTGAATTAGAGCTGTGCTAAATCTTCATGAATTTCAATTTTCTTGTTGAATTTGCAGCTTCACTGAAAGAAAAGCTTCCCTTGGATAGCTAATCCAATCACAGGAAAGCTTAAGCTGGCTGTGTTTTTCCCTTTCTTTCTCAAAATCCTAGATACTAATCCTGGCTCAGAAATAGTCATGGGGGAAGATTCCAAATGCTGGTTTTTGAGTTTCAAAGACACAGTCTTTGAGCTTTCAGTTGACAGAATGCAGTTTAGGAAAACTCCCAAGTTTTACAAGAAAAAAAAAATCATTGCGCAATGCTTCAGCTTGCTTAGAGCTTGGAAGAAAGTAGTTGTAGATAACTCATTGTTTGTAATTATTTCCTTTTTCCTGGTAATGATGGTATAACTGAATTGCCTTGTGATTGCAATTTAATGAAGGTTAACATCACTCCTTTTGTGGTGCAACTGTAACTTTTCAATTATTTTTTCAGTTGTGAGAATGTGGCCTTACTAAATGGTGCAGGAAGACTTTTAAAATAAATACATAATTGAAAGCAAAAAGAACCTCAAGATGAATGTAATTAACAAAGCAAGAAACAAATGGAACACAGTGTCCTTCAGGCCAAATTAATTACACTATTTAGCAATTAGTAAGTAAATCTTTCCATACATTAATGTATGAAACTGGTAGGCAATACTGCCTGCTTCTATAGTTAGAAGAACTGATAAATGGAGCTCATGTTACACAGAATAAATTATTTGGTTGGTCCACAGTGTGATGTAGTGGCCAAAAAAAAAAAAAAAAAAAAAAAAGGAAAGGAAAAGGAAAGGAGAAAAAGCCAACACAATTGGAGCCTGCATCAATGGGAGCACATTGTGCCACCCTATTTTACTTTGACCAAACATCATCTAGAATACTGTGTCCAGTTCTGGGCACTACAGTTAAAGAAGGATATTGATACCTATTCAGTGTAGGGTAATTGAGGTGGTAAAGGATCTGGAAACCAAGCCCAAGGAATAGTTTAGGAAACTGCATATGTTTACCTTGGAGAAGAAATAATGGAGAGGGGCTCATGTTACACAGAATAAATTATGTGGATAGTCCTTTTTTAATTTATTTTTTAATATTGTGCAGGAAGAGTCTCTCTCTCTCTCTCTCTCTCTCTCTCTCTCTCTCTCTGGCTTTTCTTCACAAACGAAGATTCAGGAAGGACTCATCCCGCGCTTTCTGCAAGCGTGCTGATGACTAAAAAGGCCAATCCAATGTGGCTTCAGAGCCAATAGGAGTACTACAGATATGGTATTTGCCCATAGACAACTGCAAGAGAAATGTAGAGAGCAGAACAAGGGTCTCTATGTAACATTTGTTGACCTCACCAAAGCCTTCGACACTGTAAGTAGAAAAGGTCTGGCAGATCCTGGAAAGACTAGGATGTCCCCCCAAATTCCATAAAATGATTATCTTGCTACATGAGGGCCAGCGCAGTGAAGTCAGATATGGCGATGCTCTTTCAGAGCCCTTTCTAATAACTAATGGAGTGAAGCAAGGTTGTGTTCTTGCGCCAACTTTATTTACAATCTTCTTCAGCATGATGCTCCAAAGGGCTACGGCAAAGCTCGAAGAAGACGACGGCATCTATATACATTACCGTACTGATGGTAGCTTGTTTAACTTAAGCTGTCTGAGGGCTCGCACTAAGACTCTAAACTATCTAGTCCGTGAGCTGCTCTTCGCTGATGATGCTGCCCTTGTTGCCCACACAGAAGTAGCTCTGCAGCGCCTAACATCCTGCTTTGCAACACCTGCAGAGCTGTTTGGGCTGGAAGTCAACCTGAAGAAAACAGAAGTTCTTTACCAGCCTGCACCACAGGACGAACACCACATTCCCCACATTGCCATCGGCAAATCTGTGCTTAAGTCCGTTCAGCAGTTTGTCTACCTGGGAAGCATCATCTCCTCAGATGCCAAGATTGACAAAGAGATTGATCACAGGTTAGCAAAGGCACATAGCGCATTTGGGGAAGACTTTACAAAAGAGTTTGTAAAGAGTCTCTTTACAAAAGAGAATAAACACCTGAGGCGAAACACAAAAATCAGTGTGTATAGAGCCATTGTACTGTCTATTCTCCTTTATGGGTCTGAAACATGGGTCACCTATCGCCACCACTTACGACTCCTTGAACGCTTCCATCAGTGCCATTTACACACAATCCTAAATATACACTGGACTGACTATGTGATGAATGTTGGTGTCCTTGAGCAAGCAGGGATCACCAGCACTGAGACCATGATATTGAGAACACAGCTGCACTGGGCAGGGCATGTTTCTAGGATGGAGGACCATGGCCTCCCCAAAATAGTATTCTACGGTGAACTAGCCACGGACCAGCATAAGTGGGGTGCTCCAAAAAAGCGATAAAAGGACTCCCTGAAACAGCATCTCAGCCTCGGCCAAATTGATCACCAACAATGGTCCGCCCTGGCCTCACATCGGGAGGCATGGAGACACACTATCCACAATGCTGCAGCCTTATTTGAGGACTCACACAGAACAAGTCTTGAAGAGAAACGACAACGCAAAAAAAAAATCACAACCTGGAAAAATCACCCAAGGAAACCTTCTGCTGTGCTTTCTGCAACCGGACATGTCTATCTCGGATTGGCTTTTTTAGTCATCAGCGTGCTTGCAGAAAGCGTGGGATGAGTCCTTCCTGAATCTTCATTTGCGAAGAAAAGCCAGAGAGAGAAATAAAGATGAGTTTATTGTATCAGTCTTGTTATTTAATAGACAGATGTCATATGCCCTGCCCTGTGCATGTGTGTCTTTCACATTTTTAATATTTTTGTTTTTAAAATGCAATTGCAAAATTATAGCAATAAGAAAATAAGAAAAGAAAAGAAATAGAAAACAAAAAGAAAACAGACTGCTTGGGAATAGTTTGGGGACGGCAGAGAGTGGAAGAGGAGCCTTGGTGGTGCAGTGGTTAAATGCCAGTACTGTAAGCCACCACGTTGCAAGTTCGATTCCAGTGGGCTCCAAGGTTCACTCAGCCTTCCATCCTTTCATAGGTCGGTAAATTGAGTACCCAGCTTGTGGGGGCAATTAGCTAACACATATTGGAAACTGTTTAATGCAGTGTAGATGTGTAAATAGCTATTGCTTAAAACAGTTTGTAAGCCGCTTTGATAGCCTTGTGGCTGAAGAGCGGGGTATAAATAAATAAATAAAAATCATGCCCACTCACTCTATGTGACTGCCTGAGAAACAGAACTGCAGCAGGAGGCACTTATCTCATGGAAATCCATAGTGGAAAAGCAGTGTGATTAGGAGGCATTGATGGGCTTTACCCATCAATGAAAAGGAGCGCTCTAAGAATAGTTGGCATACAAAGCAGCTACAGGACAGACATGGAATTGTGTGGTAAGTAATGGCGAAAGACACCATTATCCCATGGAAATAGCACTTTACCAGCCTCTTGTGATAAAGTCCATAAAGAATTGAGCTTGAACTACCAGATGGGCACTGCATCTCTAACTCTCAACCTGAGATCCTGTGAAAATATTGGTGCATCTGGAAAGCAGAGGGAATGGAGTAGTCATGTGGAATTGGTTCCACCAAACCTCTGATGGAACATCTATATAAAGGATAGTTTTGCAGCGATTCCTGGACCTCTTTGAGACCCAAGAACCTCCTTAGCACTGAAGCAAGCAAAAGGGTCAACTGTATCTCCTCTTCTGAGGAATTCTGTCCATCCTACCAGGAAGTTCATGGGACAGAACATTTTGTTATACTCAAGTTATTATTGCTTCTGAAATGAAAAGATATGTTCAATGTGAAAACCCAGCCCTAATATTCCATAAGATCTGCTTTTGCATGAAGCAGCCATCAGTATCAATGCACTCAGTAACAAAAGGCAGGTAATAATCTCAGCACATCTGTGCTGAGGCAATGTCTTCCTGATCAGCTTCCAAGCATCTATTACCCAGAGAGTCTCATAATTAGCAAAGCTTTTCTCTTCAATATCTTTAGCTTTTGATTCAGCTGGCACTCAGTTCTGGGGCTCACTATTATTCAGCTTAGCAGAAGGATAGAGGGGGAATAAAAGCACGTAAATAATCACCTTTCTTGCTTATGCTTGCATTATAGACACTTTTTAAAGCACCTTCTTGTGGCAATGGGCATATCTTTTTTTAAAAAAATCTGCAACTTCCACCTTAAAATACAGCAACAATGATACTCATATCAAGTGGTATATAAAGTGACATATAAATATTATAAATAAGTGAATATATTGACCAAGATCCTACATCACATAAACCCCTGCCCATGCCATTCTACCCAGCCACTTTAGGTCTCATATGGGAGAAAAGCGGGATATAAACGAATGAACTAACCAACTAAATAAATACTGATATTGAAGTATGCAAGCCTGCTTAAAATGGCAAGTGTGAACTCCTTTGGCCATTTACTGGCTGAGGGAGGGTGTGGGGTGGGGTGTCTGGGCAACATCAAGCTACCTTTCAGCAACCAACTAAGAACACATATCAGCTGTTCCCTTCCTGGATCTCCCTTTCTTTTTTCTTCTGGCTGCAACCAGATGCTGCCCAACTGCCCACACAAATGGCTGAAAGAGTGCACACCTGGCCTTAGCAGCAGGCTTGGAGGGCAGAAGGAGGTATTGTGCAAGGAGCCACTGGATATCTCCTTGCACAATAAACATAAACAAATTCTTGTAAAAACATATCATAAAGTGCTATTAGAGGACCTAGAAGAGGCCTAGAGGGGATATCTCTCTAGGTATTTTTCACTGCAACTCTATGGTATGTGTCCCCTATTTTGTGTCCCTTGGATAACAGAAGCTGCAGATATTGGTTCAGCGGATATGGGGGTCTGACTATATTTCTCCAAATTTCATTGGGGAGTTTAAGGGAAAGCAAATCACTCTTTTCTCACACGCACAGTTTAAATAATATTATTTTACCCCAAACTCTGCATTTACACTTCTGAATTTTCCAGATTTCTTAACTAAGACCATCTTTATGCTGTATACTGTTTTCTTAATAACTGAACAAAATCTAAAGCATAAATGAAATCTTTTTTTAAAAAAAACTGTAAATGTTTTTACACCTGTTCTTCTAAGACCTGGGAGACTGATCTCCTCCAAATAATAATCCTTACACATTTCATCCATTCCTGCCATTTCTTTAAAAAGAAAAAAAGACTAGGCACAGGCCATTTCCAGTGATAGTCATTGGGAGGCACAAAGTTTCAGATGTCTTATTTAATTCAGATCTGCGTCTCATCAGCCAGACTCTAAATCAGTCGAAACTGAACTGGGCTGTTTTCTGAATCATCAAATTGGGGTCCAGAGGATGCTTTTAGTAGCTAATTTCCTGTGGCGGGGGGAACAAAACCTCTTCATATCCAATATAATAAACTTATTGCTTTCCTGGGAAGAGGTCCCTTGAAATAGTTTCAAATACAGGTTGATCCCTGTATCCATAGGGAATATGTTCCCGGACTTACAGTGGATACTCAAAACCATGGATAATAGCAAACCCTATTTAAAAGAATGATTTCCGGCCCAACTTCTGGTGGAAGCATACCATAGAATCATGCTGGAGAACCTAGAAGATGCCTAGAGAGGACATTTTTCCTCCCAAAAATGGATAAGTGAAACTGCAGATACCGGTCCTGTGGATATAAGGGTTGACCTGTATTGATTACTCCAATCAAGAATTATAACATTTAAAGAGGGCTACAATGTGAAGCTTTCTCACTAAGCTTATGTGCACAAATATCAAACATCTGAGGAATCCAAGGTGGTCCCATAAGGAAGCTGGATTTCTATGCATAAAAAATGTATAGGAAATAAAAGTAATGACCATCCACCAAAGATGAAAACAAATGGCACAGCTTGTTGGAAGAGTATTGGCAGGGTAAGGCTAGGACTGAGTTTGGGCTTGTGAGAAACACTAAAAAGAACATTTGTACAGATAATTCAGAGCAAGAGAAGAATTAAAAAAACAAGAGAGTGGTAGGTCCACTGAGAGGAAAAGGTAGAGCAATGTAGCAGATGACATTTGCCTCAGTCTTCTCCCAAAAAGAAAACAAGAAAACAAAAACAGTGCTCAGCGTGGCAGCAATAGAACAAAGGATGAAGGAAGAAATTAATGAAACAAAATAAAGGATTTTTTTTTCTTTTTTGAAAATCACATTCTATATATTAGGAGTACATCTCATTATTTTTTTTAAAGCCTCTGAATAATTTTAATGCCAAAGAATTTTCATGTAATATCTGTTGGATACTCTTCAAGCTGATTGGAATTATGCTAGAACTGAGGGAAGGAGTTGGGGTATTTGCCAATTTTTATAAAAGGAAAACTAAACCAGAAGAGTATCCTCTTCTTGATCTCTACCAGCCAACACAGCAGTTAATTTCACAGTAGTTTTTGCCTTGAGGTAGGGAGAGTAAAAAGAGCTATGTCGGGGGCAGCAGCAGCTTGTGGCTCTCACGCAGGTGGGATAGTGAATCTACTTTGAGTTTTACTCTGAACTTTAAGGAGCAAGCTAAAGTACTGAGGCACATCTTAGGCAGCTCCTTCTCTGCACCACCACTGCTACTGGATGGGGGTGTGCCAGCATGTGGAAAGAAAAGGGATGTAGATAAATTGGGCTAAATACCATCATCAGCCCCACTGCACCAATGGAACATCAAGTTACCAAGTTGCCAAGGTTTCCATGGGTCTACTCTAGATGAGGTTATTAATTAGATTTAATCTAATGTCCTTTCCGCCCCTAACCATGCCTGCCACACAGAGGAACATCTAGATCAACACTGGTATTGGCAGAATTCAGTTCTTTGTTATTGCTTGCAATGGAAAGGGGGGGGGATTCAGATGTCAAAAAACTAATATCATAGCCAGGATCTGGTTGTATCTTACTAGGATTGCCATAAATCCTGGAAAACCAAGAAAATCCTGGATTAGAGGGACAGAAAGTTGCCCTGTCTGGCTGGGCGCTTCAAGCAGCAGACCCCGGATTCCAGCTCCAGGCTTTCTGTCTGTAGGCTCTCTGCTTTGGGTCACATGGGGAGTGAGTGCAGAAGGCAGGAGAGTGCAGGCTAGGCTAGGCGGGAGAATGCACTGTGCAAATGATGGGCAATGGAGTATGCAGAGCAGGCAGTAGCAGAGAGAGAGCAAAGGAAAATCAAGAGAGAGGAAAGAAGGCCAGCAATTTACGTGTGTGTTGTGAGTCTGTCCTCCAAGGTCACTGCCTGTGTAGAAAATCCTAGGTGTGTGTGCACCTTTTGGTCATTGCTGGCAGGTGGGATTGCCCAGCAGGGTGGTAGGTCCTCTTCCCCACTCACCTGGTCGGCAGTGGCAGCTAGAAACCTAGTTTTGCTTATTTATATCACGGGAATCTATTGCACACTCACTCCTCAAACTCCCCTGGCCGATGGCCCGGTGGGTCCTCTTCCCTGCTGGGCTGGTTCACCCAGACGGCAGTAGCAGTTGTATGCCCCTTTAGCCCCAACCCCCTGATCCCACCTGGCCCCCTCCTTGACCTGCAGGGCTTTACCTTCAAACTAAAGCTCACAGGCTTGCTGGACAATGGCAGCTGGATGGGACGTTTCTGGCCCATCCACATTCCCTGGAAGAAATTGGCAGTGGCAGCAGGAAGGCTTCGGGGGGGGGGGAGGAGAGAACTATCCTCCCCTGCCTGGGTCAAAATATGGGTACCTTTGTCCCAGTTTTGTGGCAGAGAATTATGGCAACCCTATGTCTTCGGACATTTTCAGACATGTCTTACCACACTAGAAGCTTTCGGGAGAGCTTCGGCACTGCCACACAGCAGAGACTCCATTTCGGACGATGCCGTCCCTCTGGCGAAATCATCTGTGTCACTTCCGTGTAGGATTGGAGCTGGCCGCGCCATATTTTATTTATGGGCAATTTTCGTGAATAAAATCTGGCAAAATATGGCGGTGCTGGCTCCAATCCTACATGGAAGTGACACAGACGATTTCGCCAGAGGGACGGCGTCATCCGAAATGGAGTCCCTGCCATGCAGTAGCGCCGAAGCTCTCCCACGAGCTTCTAGCATGGTAAGACGTGTCTGAAAATGTCCTTACACATGTGTAAGTATCCCTACAGAAGATGTTAGACATTATTGTCAAGTGTCAAATGACTGCCTTCGTTCGAGGTTGCAGAAGTGGAATTGCGCAGACATTGCCAATGTGTATGGATGCATATTGTACATGGATGTGCCTGTTCATCGCATATATTGTGCATGGATTTGCATTGTGCTTGAGTGCACATTGTGCATGGGCATGGATGTACATTCGATTGTGAATTTGATTGCAAATTTAGTATCTTGGTACCATTCCTCAACTGAACTGTTCACACAAGGGCTGTATAGCACAATTAATGCTTATTTCCACATGTGGATATTTATGCTGCTCAGCCTTGAAGTCTGATCTCAGCCCATGTATTGAGGGAAGGATCAAAAGCCTCTCCATTGGTGCTCCCACCATTTTAACAAGAGCTCACCAGCACTTTGGGCAAACTGTAGGCTCTAATGGTGAAGATTTAATCCTCTGTGCTCCTTTCCCCCAGAACTGTACTGTAATAAACATATCAAATAAATAAATAGATAGATAGATAATAGACTTGCATGACTAAATATATTCCAACTGTCTTTGTAAAAGCTAAGCAAACGTTTAATTAAATGATTTTTGCACCTCAAATCTCTCCCAAATCTTTTCTAAATTCATATATACAGAGACATGATAATTAAACTTTTTAATAATATATCCTTCCTATGATTGTATCTTGGAAAGGGGGGGGGTCTCTTTATGCAGCACTTTGATTTTACAATGTCTTTAAAATGCATAGAACATTACTGCAGTGGCTGTGGCTCATAAGTATCAAGGCTTTGAAAAAAGTTTCTCATATCATTTCTACCCCTTTTTTAAAAAAACTTAATATTCGGAGGGGGAGGGAGGAGAAGTGAGAATCTCCTCTGAACCCATTTTCTCTGTCACTACTGCAGGATGAAAGAATTCTTGCTGTGAGATGAGCTTTCTTGAGAAATCCATTAAAGTTCAAGTTTGTGTATTGCATCAAGTAAGGGCTGTGCTTATTTTCCCCAGAGTAGATCACAATTTTACTGTCACTTTTGGTTTCAGGAAAACAGTGTATGCAATCAACATCTTCAGAAAAGTATTTTTTTTTTGCATATTTTTAAAAAATGAATAACTGCAATGAGTTCTCATGAGATGATCAATGCAATGGGAGGCCAGTTTTATTTTTCTTAATTTCATCATTAATTTCTATAGAAAGAGCAGCTTCTACAGGCAGGATGGAACATTTGTCACCTTACAGATGTCTTGGGGGTCATTTACACGGGCAAATATTCCTCTAAATATACCGCTAAGATAGCTCATAGTTCCCATGGATTGCAGCACAGCGTCACCTCATTCAGAAGGGGGGAAGGTAAAACATCCAAATATAGCGTGCCAGGGGATGTCACTACTTTTGCCAGTGTATTTGCAATGTAGCGCTTTATTGGCAGTGTAAACTACCATTCCGTTAAGAGATTCTGCAGATCTTTACTGTGATTGGTTGCTATGATGTAAGGGGTGGGCTTAAAAGATAGGGACTGCGTTCAGTAGCATCAGGAAACTTTGAAAAATCCTCTCTGCTATTTTGCAGAAGGTCTGCCAAGAAAAAGGATTCCCAAGACCTTTCAGTCATAAAGTTCCCACTTGTCAGCTCTGCTTGGGGGAGGGAGAGAGAGAGGGGTGGGAGGGGGACTGAGGGAGGGAGAGTCAAAAATCCTCTGCTATTTTGCAAGTCTGTGAACCCTGACTAAACAAATCATGCTGGAAAAACTTGTGATAGGTTCACCTTAGGATCCACGGCACGGCAGCAAGGTCTTTCAGCAGAGAGATTACTGTCCCTCTGCTTCAGGGAGTGAGTTCATTGACAGGCAGATTTAGAGAAGAGACAGAGCCACTTCTTTGATCTCCCCCCCCTGCTATTTTGGCAGTCTGTGAGTCTTTAGCTAGGAAATGCAAGGCTTCAAAGGAGGGTCTATGCCCTTCCCCATACAGCCTTTGTCTGCTTGGGAGGCCACACCCCCACACTTTTCCAAGTCTGAACGAAAAAGCGGTATAATTAGAAAAAAAAAACCTGACTGGCACAGATGCGAAAAAGAATTAAAGCGCAAGTTACCGCAATAAATCAGCTGTGTAAACCAGCCCCTAGATTGCAATTTCCATAATACCTTTCCCTTAACTATGCTACTCAGTGCTGATGGAAGTTGTAGTCTACAGTCGGGAGGACTACAAGTTGCACAACCCTCATCCTGATAAGGTTCCCCATTTGGCCAGAATCAAAAGCTCTTAGCTACAGCAGGGAAACTGTGCCAGATACTTTCTTCAGACAGAAGTACAATACTCTGTTAAAATCAATTCCATTATCAGTTAAGTTGGAAATCTTACAACAAAAAGCAGCAGGTGAATTACATTTATTTTAAAAATTAAATTATTGCCAAGTTGGAATTTTAGTGTTATATTAATTCTAGAATTAATGTATTTGTTACGTTAATTACAGGTTGACCCCCATATCCATTGAGGAGATGTACCATATGTACCAAGCCCCCCCCCCCGATGAATACCTGAAACTATAGATAATAGGCAGCCCTATTATTTTCTATTAAAAGAATGCTGGAAGTTGACCATAGAATCACATTGGAGGACCTAGAACTGCCTAGAGAGAACATATATTTTTGGACATGGATAACTGAGACTGTGGACACCAAATCCATGGATGTGGGATCAACATGCAATTAAATGAAAGGCAGCCTTTAAAAGCCAATGCATTATTATTGTTGTTGTTTAGTTCATGCCAAGGTTAAAAAAATAATCCAATAAGTAGTAAAAGCAACTTGTAAGATCTTCTTTCCATGTAAGCAGTCTTCCTGTGTTCTTTTCCAGACACTGCACAGAGGCATTTCATTTGTCCTAGGGCTCATCTTCATGGGCCAGTATATGCCGGCTCTCTGTCAGTGTACCTGCCCAAGGATCAGGTCTGTTCCTCTCTTGTTACTGGCACAAAACAGGAGGAAGTCCAGACTGCTGCACCAGCCCATCGCTGCAGCCACCACTGCCCGCATCACAGTCTGCAGATTTAGGAAGCTGTCCCGCAGGACATGAGCAAGGCCGCTTGCATGTGACCAGCTTGGCTGTGAAAGAGTGATGGAAGACAGCAATTGCAGCAATGGGCCAGTGTGCTAGAATGGGATCCTGTGGTAACACAGGGCCCAATCCGTGTTTTGCCAGCTGGAGCAGTTTTTCACATGTATTTTTTTTTTTTAAAACATTGTAACAGGCTTTATTCCCATCTTGGCCCCGTCTTTGCCATGGGTGTCATGAGGACTGCCAGGAGGCAAAATGGAGCAAATGCCCTGTGTTGTCTGGATTGCAGGGCTCAAAGATGGGGTCAAGACATAGTAAACAGACCATCTAGACAGGCCCCTAGAAAAGTGAACACAACCTTAATAGTCATGGATGGTGTTTTACTGCTTCATTCTGGTAAAGTTTTAGTGCAGTTATTAAACTTAAATTTAAATGACAACTTAACATAAATGTAATGGTTAAATTCCCCCCTCTTCTAATGTAAATGTAATTGAATTAGGTTTTTTTAGCATACTAATTTTTCTACTCAGTTTCTACTAATTTTCTTATTTCTAGCCTTCTCTACTCATCTCCCAAGGCAATGACCAGGTAGAACAAACACTAGCACAGGGATGGTCATTGTATACAAGTCAAGATTACTGATGTGTGCAGGATGGTATACCATGACCTCTCCATATAGGACAGAAATTTTTAGCTCATTCCCTCAGTGCAGTTTCATTAGTTTTCCCACCTTCACACACCACATATGCCTTGAATTATTGCTCCCATTGGCATCAGTAGAAGGATCCTCCATTGCCTAGTCTAAAACGTCCTGATTTGGACTGGAACTTGATTGGGATTAAATTTTTCTCTGGTCTTGATTTTGTTTCCCATACTACAATGGGCTCCTGGTACCGCTGGGGGTTGGATCCAGGACCCCCCATTGAAACCAAAATCCGTGGTTGTGTAAGTTTCCTTAATATACAGTGATGTAGTAAAATGATCCTCTCCATTGATGCCCCCTTGTCGTGGGAGAGAGGCTTGCGTACCCTGATGATGTTTTGAGTTATGCTGGCGGTGGCATAATAGCCACCAGTAGGGATTCCCATGCCAGACAGGTCAAAACCGAAGGGTCTGACAAAGAGCATCAAAGGGCAGGATGGGCTCTATAGCCTTATGGCAACCGTCCTAGGAGAAGGAAAACTCTAATCCCAAACCTGGACAGATGGTGCTCATCCAACCCTGTAAGGTCAACCATCTAAGAGAAGGAAACTCTAATCAAACCTACGACCTGAGGACCTCACTGCTACGTCCATGCTTGCAAGGCCACAGCAGATGAACCTTTAGTTTAAAGAGTGACGCCAGTTCTGTGCACGCTGCACTCCACCAGAAAAATCCATTGCACAGGCTCAAAGGACAAATCCTTAAGCCATCTGAGGGCTCACACTAAGACTCTAAATTATCTAGTCCTTGAGCTGCTCTTCGCTGATGATGCTGCCCTTGTTGCCCACACAGAAGCAGCTCTGCAGTGCCTAACATCCTGCTTTGCAACAGTTGCAGAGCTGTTTGGGCTGGAAGTCAACCTGAAGAAAACAGAAGTTCTTTACCAGCCTGCACCACAGGACGAACACCACCATCCCCACATTGCCGTCAGCAACTCTGTGCTTAAGTCCATTCAGCAGTTCACCTACCTGGGAAGCATCATCTCCTCAGATGCCAAGATTGACAAAGAGATCAATCACAGATTAGCAAAGGCATATAGCGCATTTGGAAGACTTCACAAAAGAGTCTGGAGTAATAAACATCTGAGGCAAAGCACAAAAATCAGTGTGTATAGAGCCATTGTACTGTCTATTCTCCTTTATGGATCTGAAACATGGGTCACCTATCGCCACCACCTATGACTCCTCGAACACTTTCATCAGTGCTGTATATGCACAATCCTAAATATACACTGGACTGACTATGTGACGAATGTTGCTGTCCTTGAGCAAGCAGGGATCACCAGCATTGAGGCCATGATATTGAGAACACAGCTGCGCAGGGCAGGCAATGTTTCTAGGATGGAGGACCATCGCCTCCCCAAAATAGTACTCTACAGTGAACTCACCATGGGTCAGCGTAAGAGGGGTGCTTTAAAAAAAATGACACAAGGACTCCCTGAAACAACATCTCAGGCTTGGCCAAATTGATCACCACCAATGATCCGCCCTGGCCTCACATCAGAAGGCATGGAGATGCACTATCGACAATGCTGCAGCCTTATTTGAGAACTCATGCCGAAAAAGTCTTGAAGAGAAACGACAACGCAGAAAGAATCACAACCCAGAAACATCACCCAAGGAGACCTTCTGCTGTGCTTTCTGCAACCGGAATTGTTTATCTCGGATTGGCCTTTTCAGTCATTAGCGCGCTTGAAGAAAGCGCGGGATGAGTCCTTCCTGAATCTTCATTTGCGAAGAAAAGGCAGAGAGAGAGAGAGAGTAAAATGATGTCTCATATACAATTGAGAACAGCAAGGTTTGCTTTTTGGAATATTTTCAAGCTATAATTGGTAGAATCTGTGGATGCAGAACCTCTGGATAGGGAGGCCCGACTGTATTTCTTTTAACCTAGACAGTAACTGTGGTGTAAGTAAGGTATAAGTAAGGTTTAGTGGAGAAAGTAATCCCCACTAAAATTTTGGGACTTAATTCAGAGGAAATGTTCAAGGGATTGCTCTCAATAGCCAAGATCTTGCATGGCATGCATGGAGCTTAACAACTATGCACCTCGTACACCTCTGCTTTCCCCCACCCACACCCAGCAGCTGCCAAGTGCTATGGGAACATGGCTAAACAATAACCCTTCATGCCACATTCAAAACAAGACATAAACATGCATAGTAACAAGATTCTAGTCCTCTTTTTTTGTTGGTTACTTCTGAAAACCCATTTGGAAAAATAATTTTAAATTATTTGGGGGAAAACTAACAATACCTTCTCCCCCTCCCCCTCTTCTTCTTCTTCTTCTTCTTGGGGAGTTCTAATATTTATCCTCCTCTCAGACAAAATGTTAAGTCTAAAGACAGGTCAGTAATATGTAGGAGAACTGCTGTGCATTCAAAGCTCTGCATGCTTAGAATAGACAAACAGGGGAAAAAATCAAACTGCATCAATTGACAATGATTTCTTTTTTTCAGGAGTAGAGTTGAAAAGGAGTCAACTGCATCGCTCACCAAAAAAGTCTGAAACAAATAATGCAAAAACTTTGCACAGCATACTTGAAAAGAACAACTCAAATGTTATTGCTTTTATTGTCGCATTTGTAGTCAATGTGCTTCTTTTCCTCAAACTTTGTTTCCATGAAAATGAAATGGCACGTAGAAAGTAACCTCTTTCAGAGTAGAACTCAAGCAAAAATAAATTGGATTTCCACCCCTTTGCTTTCCTTTGGTGTATATCAGCATTGCAACCCCTATCCTCAGAAGTCTATAAAATGTTAATCATATCAATAAACTCTCTATAAAAAAATTCAATCAAGCTACTAAAATATCATGTTGGAGATCCAACTTTTGCTTGTTATGCTCCAAACAAGCTTCCCATTTGATCCAGGCACCACTGAGGCTTCATCATGTTTGCTTACACATGATGAAGATTAATCCCTAACAATTAATCATGCCAATTTTTAAAGGGTGTCAAACCTGAGCTGGGGAGAGTTGGTTTACATCCTTGTTCAGCTGGGTGACCCTAAAGTGGTTACTACCTCTCAGCCTAAACTACCCCACAGGGTCACTGTGAAGATAAAATCAGATAATCAGTGATGGCTAAACTGTGTAGTCAAAGGCTTTTACAGCCAGCATCCATAGGTTTTGTTTGGTTTTTTTCCAGGCTGTGAGGCCATGTTCTAGAAGAGTTAACTTCTGATGATGCAGGCAAAATGCCAGAAGTAAACTCTTCTAGAACATGGCCTCACAGCCTGGAAAAAAACCCACAGAAAACCGATGGCTAAACTCTTTGAAGCAATTTGGAATGAACAAACCCAGCAACACTCCTTTCCAGGTTTCTGCTGCAATTCACACATTTTTTACCATCAGTGCTCCCATTCCAAACTGAGAGAGGAGAATGGAGGGCAGATAGTAGCAGAAATTTCATCCTCCACTGTTACAAGGATAAGCATGAGTTCATGTAATTTGTCTTTCTATACAATCAAATATAAAAATACCATCAAACAGGGAGCTGTCATCAAATAAAGATAACCTTGCATGCACTGGACTCAACCCCTGCAGGAAAGTAAGCATACAAAATGTGATGACACATGCAAAATACCTCTTCCGGGTAGCCTTTGATACAACTATTTACTCCCCATACCTTTGTGTTACAGCCTGAATTTTATAACCAAAATAAACACATTACAACTGCCTCCAACTCCTTGATAACCTTCCATTATCTTTCTCATATCTAATTTTAGATTGTAAGCTTCTTGAGGCATGGACCTATTCCCTTGAGCTTTGGAAACCACTGATAAGTGCTTTGTAAAGCACAGTAAATCAGCACTTTGTTAAATACTGATGGCACAATATTAATATATATATATATATATATATATATATATATATATATATATTTGCATATGTCTCATTGCATATTCACTGTTAGGAAAGTATGTACAGGAAAATCGAAAGGACACTGTCTTCGTGCCGAAGATAGGGAAACTGATTCAGCATCATGGGTAACAATTTTTGGGCAACTGTCAAGGTTCTACCCCTGCAGGGGACCCATTGCCCTCTCTGTTTTTGCATGTCTTTCTCCTTATTATTGCTGCTTATTCACTGTGCTCTCCATGATGCAAGAAATGGCAAGCAATGACAAGAGTGTAGCCATCAAGAAGATCCCTCTCCTCATATTTTCCCTCTGTTTTGTTGTACAGTTTGGGTGGACAGTGAGAAGCCAAGTTAGTGAGCAGTTATAGTGCTATAATCCCACTTTAATTGCCATGGCAACATCCTATATAATCCCAGGATGGGCATTAGGAATTTTCTACCAGGGAGCAGAGTGCCTCATCAAACTACAGATCCTAGGCTCCCATAGGATGTTGCCGTGGCAATTAAAGTGGGATTATAGCACTATAATTGTGTAGTGTGAAAGGGCCCCATGGAGAGGAGGGAGATTACGTCATGCACCAATGACCCCCCTCCAAAGGTGAAAGCAGCAGGGGTGGGGAACTAGCCCTAAAAACATAAGAACTGCATCTTTGAATCATATCACAGATCTATTGACTCTCATGGTGAAATGGCCGAATCTCCAAAATAGTGGCCAGTATTCAAAAGTATGTCCCTACAGCTTAAAGCAATGGAAGTGGGGGGAGTGATCTTCCCCCTCCTATAGCCCCACATACTTTAAAGAGCAGCTTTGGGGGGCTTGGAAACCCTTCCAAATGAAGAACTGTGGACAATGAGAAGGAAGAAAGATAGTCCTAGTGCTACCATGAACCCCGTCATTCCTCTCCACTTTCTGATAGCTGTGAATCTACTGTTTTCTGAACATGCATAGGATTTTCCATTCTTGGCTACATTATGGCTAACAGCTTCAGAGAAGACATCAGAGAGATATGACATGCCAGTTCATCCATGCAAAATCTGCCATGTGAACTTCATATACCTTTAGGTTAAACTTCAATGTAGCTGAAGAGCATTGTGCACTGGGCAGTTTGGAAGAGCAAACACATTTATTACTGAGCAAAAATATAAGCTTTTTCATGGCTAACAGGCAACAACAACAACAAAAACCCACACCAATTTGTCTGCAAAAATAAGTTTGTTTGGGGCCTCTTGACATCTTTATTCACCAAAGCATTGTCTGGCTCTGCTTCCATTTTTATTTTTCTTCTCATAATCTCAATATATCTCTGTAACAGTGTCTGCTACCCACCCAAGTCCTTAGTGGAAAACTGAAAAGCTTTTCAGCTTCTGCACAAACAGCTAGCTTTCTTTCTTCTTCCTGTTGAGTGGGTATTATCCTTCAGAATATGGAAATGTTCTGACAGGGCAGTGGGAGTTACAAGTTTTACTTGAGTGCCTAAGGATAATGGTGCATTTATGATGAGCAGTTGGTCATTCTTTCAACTCTCTCTACACCTAAACAAGCCAAATACAATTCCTACTCAGCCTTAGAGCTTTCTTTGCCTTATGAAGACTGTGATCCTCAGGCAGAGTTTGTTTGGTGTAATCGTGTTACCTGAAAATACCTCTCTTAACAGGCTCTACTTCATGCTACAAATCCTGACTGTGGGATTTATATAAGCACCACAAGGAACATGTTGTTTTGAAGAGACAATTGGATATTTACATCACCAAAAAGTCAAGGCTTATTTCTAATTTGGTTTGGGTAGGCTACACATGCCCTTTGGGGAACAGTTGGAAATAAGCCCTAATTTTAAACCAAGCTAGGAAAGTTCAGGCAGTAAATTTTGGTAGGTGTTCAGCAAGAGGAACATCTATTTGCAATGGAAACTTGCAATGAAGAGGGCCAATTGAGATAAGTAGGCCTATAACAATGCTCCTTGTAGGATGTAGGCTTACTCCAGGCACTGGGACCACACATCTCCATCATTTTGCAGCTTCAGACTCCAACTTCATTTTTAGTACAATTCTACAGTGCTGGTTATTACCTTTAACTCATTTAAGGTCACATGAAGGGCATTGTCTTCTTGAGTCTATCCATCCTTTAAGGTCAGTCTTTTGAACACACTGTTCTGAGTCACTATTGACAGCAATGAACAAGGTGGTATCTCATATGTGCAACTTCCCATCCTAAGAGAATGGGTTATCTTAGGCCTTGGGAAATTGCTTCTTTGGAAAACATGACCCAGAATCCCCCAGACAGAAGATTCCAATTATGTGACGCAGCATAAGAATTCCATCTCTGAGGAATTTGGGAGACAGACTGAGGGAAAATAACCTTGTTCAATGAAACATAGGGCTTGTCTACACAGGCAATATACCCCATCTTGCCCCTGTCTTAGGGCCCTACACTACTGACAATGCAGGGCTTTTGCCCTGTTCTTCCCCTCAAGAAAGTCACCACTGGGGCAAAGATGGGGCTGAGATGGGGGGAGGTGGGGTAGTGTTACCCTAAAAGGTGGAGGGTGCTTTAGAGACCCACCAGTGAGGCCAAAATCTCTTACTAGTTGGGGAAAATATTAGCTCAAATGGATGCCCACAAGAAGAGGGTAACTGCAAGGATCTTTTTACCTATATATACCAGTACTAACTGCAGAGAACACATCAGCTTAAAGTGAAATAAAGCATTTTTATTGGAAATAACACAAAAGGCACTCACATACATGCAACACATGTTCCTAAGAACTGTACAAAGCTATGGAGGAGTAAGGCAGAAAGACTGGATAGAGGGAGAGTTTTTGGAAATAGAGGAATAGTTTACAAGTCTTGAAGAGCAGAGTTTCATGTAGCAAAGGTACTCAGACAGGTTCTGAGGGTGGCACAGGAGGCTCTGATCTGGAGGGGCACTGAGAAAGAGAGTGGCTGGGTTCACCCACTGTGGCACACCTTTCTAGTGTTGGGAGACTAATATTTATACCAGCTTCATATCCTGAAGGGGTACTCTGGCTAGGGCAAAGCCTAGGTGGTTTTCCCACAGGGTAAACAAAGGAAGCAGAAACTAAACTGATTGTGTTAATGGCTGGGAGATAGGAATTGATGGGTTTACGACAACCTCCAATGCAGGATAGGAGGGGGTTTGAGGTGAGATTTCCTTAGGAGTGGGGTTGTGAGCAGTCACTTAATTGTTTGGTTGGATGACTCATAGCTGAGGTGCCCAAGAAGGAATTAGCACATACCTCCTTAATGACTTTGTTTACTAACAGGCTTCCGCAGAATCCTAATATGGGTTTATATGCTAAAATATTTCTAAGACACATCCCAGGTCATTGTGACCTCCATCTGATTTCTTTTTGGTTCACCCCAGCCAACTTGACCCTGAAAATTGTCCAATATTACCAATTACAAGATATCATAGGGAGGGAATGGTAGGGCATGCTAACAGTAGGATCCTTCATGGTGTTTTTTTTTTAAAAAATACCTGCTTTAATCCATTCCCAACAGGAAGAAATGGATCAGATACCACGTATTTGCAGCCCATCCTGGCAGGGCAGCTCATCACAACTGCTTTGCCTTGCTCTTCTGAAGCAGAAAGGGGTCCTGCAGCATGTGACCAAAGCTAATCACATGCAGGGGTGCTGCGCCACATGTTCCAGGCTGGCTTCCTTGCTTCTGGGAGAGCACTGGAGATGGCAGCGTTGGCAGTTGCAGTGACAGGGTGGCATACCCATCTGTATTTCCTCCCATTTTGTGGTGGGAACAGGGGAGGAGAGGGCCTGATCCACAGCCAGGATATGCCAGCAGGGAGCCAGTGTTATCCTGGCTTGTATAGATGAGCCCATAGGAAGCTGCCCTATACTGAGTCAGACAATTGGTTCATCTTACCCACTATTGCTGATACAGATAACCACCAGCTCTTTGGGATTTCAGAGAGGAGGCTTTCTCAGCTTTATCCAGAGATACCAGGGACTGAACCTGGGACCTTTTCATGCAAAGCATAGGCTCTACTACTGAGGCAGGGAAAGATTTTCTCCATTAGACTGATGAGCAATGTTTTAAAGTATTACTTTGGAATAATGTTATTGCAGCCAGTTACAGTACTGAGAAGTTCTAAACCCAAGACTCAAAGGCAATCATTTGAGGTTAGCTGATGGTCCAGAGATTCTAGACTCCTCCATGCACTGGGATCAATGATTTAACTAAAAGCAACAATACTCAACATGTGAACAACAAAGGCTGCAATTTGTCACGAAGTAGATAGAATTTCAGAAGAGCAAAGGATACCGTCATCTTGACATTTCATTAAGTCTTACACATCTAATGTATTGCTTTCCCCCTCTTCTGTAGCTTGTGCAGTTCATTTCTTAGAGAAAGACCTTGGTAAGCATATAAAAGAAGTTATTTACTCAGAGACAATGACAAGAAAGATGTGATGGGATTCTTACTGGCCAGCATACCCACTTCCCCACTCCTTTCCCTACTTAATTTTGTTTTGCAAGTGTTTCAGGAAAAATCGAAGCTATGAAATGGAGCAGCCTTCTTTCCTCTTTACACAAAGGGAGGAAAGGAAGTCCAGGCCATGAGAGAATGGTGTATTAACATGCTGCAATGCCAAGTTTCAGACTGGAATTCCCTATGGGGCCCTCACTAGAAGCAGAAGGGGGATGTTAGGAAATTATGATAAACACTTCAAAATTTGATGGGGTGCTCTGGTTCTCATTAAAGTTGTAGTGACCAATTTCATACTGAAAAGTTAAAATTCCAAATTGGAGGGGGGGGGGCTTCCTTTTAGCAGAAAGGGGGACTGCCATAAGTCACCAGGAAATTATGGTGCTCCAAAGTTAATAGTGTTTTTCCTTGACCTCCAGATTGCAGTGACTAGCTTCAATGTGAAATTCAAAAGTAGGGGAGCGTAGAAGCAAAAGGGAGACATCATAACTCAATGGGACATTGTATTCAAAATGTTGATGGAGTATTTTTTATTATTATCCAAATTGCAGTGACAATTTCAAACTGAAATGTCAAATGGATTGCTAGAAAGTAGGAGAAGTCTCTCTAAGTCACTTCCTACCAAGATGCCTGAGGCAGAAAGGGGAAAAAAGAAGGGAAATAGGAGAGGACTAAGGCACTGCTGCTAAGATTCTTGAATGTGATGAAAGATGGAGGAAGATGGAGGCTTATCTGCACTAGCCAGGATATGCCAGCTCCCCACCAGCATATCCTGACTATGGATCTAGCCTGTTCTTCCCATTACCACCACAGAACTGGTCAGCATCCAAACAGAATTCATGATGTTTCCCCATGATTACAATATCACTGGGGCAGCACAGGACAGGGTCGACATCGTCCGAAAAGGAAACCCATTCTCGGCATCCAAACAGAATGTGGGTCTGTTGCTGCAGCAGCGGCCACCACAATTTTCTCCACTGATGTGGAAGCCAGGAAAGGGCCCACAACATGTGACTGCAGGCACCCCTTGCATGTGACTGGCCTTGGTCACATGCTAAGGGACCCCTGCCTGGCTTCTAGGAAAGCCAGGGAGCTGGTGGTGGCAGTGAGGGACAGTATGCCAGGACAGGTTCCCACAGACATGTGGGGCCCGATCTGTCCTGTCCCAGTGGTACTGGATTAAACTGGGTATTATCATAAGATACTGTAAAGGGCCCTATCCCAGCTGTCCCCTGTTCTAGGCCCATATCTGCCCTGGTGGTTGTAATGACTGCCCAGGGGCAGATCGGGGTAAATGCCCTGTGTTATATGGACTGCAGGTGCTCTGGAACAGGGGCAAGCCATGGTATTTAGCACATGTAGACAAGCCCTGGGAGAGGGCACTCTGAGATTCTGAAAAGGGCAAGAGGAGAAATGGGAGGCCCCATGGAACCCTTTTGGAGTATTAAGTTCAGATCCAAGCAACACTGATTAAAGGTGACTACCTATGAACATAAAAAGCACCCTGCTAGATCAGAGCAAAGTCCTATGTGGTCTAGAATCCTGTTTGACACACTGGATAGCCAGATAGTAATGGGAAGCTCACAGCAAGGCATGTCCTCTTGTTTTTCCCCATGATAGTTGTTGGCCTGGTCCATAATTTCAGTGTTTTTAAATAACATTTTCTGTCCAGGTCAGTTTATACAATGTGTTCTGCTACTGCTGATTTTTCTGGCTGGCCCAGTCTGCAGTGTCAGAGGATACTGGACCAGGCTGACAACTATCATGTCAGAATGCACAAAGAAGCAATTGAAATCCATAAATACCTGGACAACTTCAACAGGAAAGAGGAAACCCTTAAAGTAAACAAAGTCTGGCTATCAGTCTTGAAAACACCAAAATCAAACTCAACACATGCAAATGAATTTCACCAAGGGACAGGGGGATTTCCAGCGGACAATGGGCCATTAGCCAGACACCAATCCTCTTTGCATATCTCCCCCCCCCCGCAACCAACCATTCAAATACACAAATTTATATATCCTCTCCAAAAGGAACTCACAGTATATAAACCCCACACACCCCTATGTCACCATTCTCTGAAGATGCCAGCCACAGATGCAGGCAAAACATCAGGAAAAAACTCTTCCAGAACAGAGCCTCACAGCCTGGGGAAAAAACACCAAAAACCTATGGATGCCGGCCATGAAAGCCTTCAACTTCACATTGTCAGGCTTATGTCTGTTATTGACAGAGGGTGTTTCCCAAACTATGGTGGAAATAACATCCACATTCCCAGGGGGGATTTTCAGGGAGGGGGAATTAAATATTTGAAAATACAGGGTGAGTCTCCTTTATCCAAAATGCTTGGGGACAGAGGTAGTTTGGATTTTGAAAGATTTTGGATTTTGGAATACTTGTACATACATAATGAGATATTTTTGAGATGGGACCCAAGTCTAAATACAAAATGCATTTATGTTTCACATACACCTTATACACATACCCATACCCTGAAGGTAATTTTATACACAATATTTTAAATAATTTAATGCATTCAACAAAGTTTGTGTACATTGAACTATCAGAAAACAATGGTGTCACTATCTCAGCCACCCATGTGAACAATTTTGGATTTTGGAATATTTTGGATTTCAGAATTCCAGATAAGGGAGACTCAATCTGTAATCTTTTTGACCCTGTGCACTTTACCGACTTCTGCTCTAGTAGAACCATAGTGCTAGGTTAGCCTTCACTAAATCTGTCTCAACTAGATGCACTGGACCACAACTCCCACTATTCACAGGTGGTGTGGTTGTTCAGCACCCAAAGTATCTTTCCTTGTCTCATTTCTCTCCAAATCTTGTATCCAACACATCATGTTTGCTGCAGTTTTCCATTTCCCAGTTTGTTAATTTCTTCTCTCACCCTAGCCCCAGATATCCCAACCCATGCACCAGATGCCCTTCTATGACAAAAGAGTTCATGGTAGGGGCTCAGGAATTTGATGCTGGAGACCAATACAATCTGCAGACCACATTGACCATACCTTCTTTTTGTCTAGAACATTTTACAGGAAAAGTTGGTAAATTACACTGTATTCATTGCCAATTAAATGAGACAGATTATTTAAGTGGATGCTTCTTTTGCTTTCCAACCACATATTTGACTTTGTGCCAGCTGAAAACAAAACATCTCACTGTTCCTGGATTTCTTTCAAAATGATTTCATTATCAGATATGCTTCCTTCCAGAAATAACCATGACCACAAAATGAAATGTTAAGAAGAGGTTCTGCTAATTAAGACCAACAGTGTGCTTGTCTTTTCTTCTTCTTCTTGCCAAGAAACACTTTAAAAACTATTTCAAGGAAATCACCTTTAAGGTCAACATGGCCAGGATCAGCAGAAGTTGAAGTTGGTGCTTGGCAGGCAAACCCACCCCATGCTGAGGTCAACAGGAAAATCCTAGATGATAAATACAATGTGGCAGTTTGGGAATGAGCCCAGTCAAACTGGGAACTCCAAAAGTATAAATAACAGGGAAGGTGTGCCGTGGCAAGTGAAATATAGGGGCAGATGATGAAATGACACAAGACAGGGCCTTGGAGGCAGGTGTTACCCATAAGTTGCCAGCAGAAGTACTTGCCTCATCCCTTTGCTGCCACAATGATGCAACATTAGCCAATAAGCAAATGGGATCAGCTTTACCTTACGACCCCAATTTAACTGCAAGAGTTCAGTTGCTATGAAGTTCTCTCCCTGACATAACCTAAGCCAAGAACTCAGCATGACAGCTGCTTAGGGCTCTGTTGTCAGCATCCTTGTACTTCAGAAGCAAGGGAACTAAAAAAATGTTCCCAGGGACACCACTGTGTCATCCCAGCTTTCACATCCACATCCACTGGAACAGGTTGGCTCCCATTTAAATGGGAGTTGCCTTATGATGGCTTAGCCCAGGCAAATTAATTGGTTTCCATTTATCTACTTTGCTCTCAGCTGACTTCTGAAATATTTTTTCTTCCATCCTCTCTCTTTAACAACTTGTTAGCACGTATGAAGAAAGAACTTTCTCTTTCTTTTCTCCTTGTTGTGTGCATGTGTGTGCACAAACACATGTTTTTACACACACTTGTTATCATTTGATCAGCTCTATAATAGTCACTTCTAAGTGACTAAAATAGCCAGTGGCCAGTATAATCTACATCAGGACAACTGAAGATGTTTTGAATCCAGCCTAGGAGTTTTGGAAATGACTTTGGCTTAACTTTGAACAAGCATTGTGTCTTTGTGTCCCTGGGCTGGAGGAGGGTTGGATATGGAATAACTTGGCTTCCTCTTCATCCTGATTCATCTCTGTACCTTTCCTCACTTTTTTTTTTTCTGGAATATCTTTCCATTGAAGGAGTTTTGCTATCAAATCCCTCTGTCAGCAGATCTCTGAGAACAAAGCCCACAACATGGTTCCGATATGTGGATGACACTTTCACCATTTGGAACCATGGAGAAGAAGATTTGGTCTCATTCCTGAACCACATGAACAGCATCCACCCAAATATGCAATTCACGATGGAAAAAGAGAAGGAAGGCACACTGCCATTCTTGGATGTCCTAGTCATCTGCAAACCAAACCAACGGTTAGGCCACAGGGTATACAGAAAACCCACACACATGGACAGATACCTACAGAAGAACTCCAATCACCATGCAGGACAAAAAAGAAGCACAATAAAAACATTCGTAGACTGTGCAAAAAGGATCTGCGAACACCACTACTTGGAGGACGAACTGAGACACCTAAACTGGGCCCTACACGCTAATGGTTACTCCAGATCAGACATCACAAGAGCAGACAGACCCAGAAAAAAACCACAGGAATGAAGGAGAAAAACAGCCACCCAAAGGGAAGGTATTTTTACCATACATCAAAGGAGTCACAGACAGAATAGGGAAACTGATGAGTAAACGACCAACTAGAAAAATCCAAGAAATGCCATGCTCAGATAAGGACAAAAGAGACCCTCTCACAGCTGCAGGAGTTTACCGCATGCCATGCAGCTGTGGACAAGTTGACATAGGGACCACTAAACGCAGAGTGCAAACACGAATCAAGGAACATGAGAGACACTGCAGACTGGGCCAGCCAGAAAAATCAGCAGTAGCAGAACATGTTATAAACCAACCTGGACACAAAATGCTATTTGAAAACACAGAAATTCTAGAGCAGGCAAACAACTATCATGTCAGAATGCACAGAGAAGCTATTGAAATCCACAAACACCTAGACAACGTCAACAGGAAAGAAGAAACCTTAAAAGTAAACAAAATCTGGCTCCCAGTTTTGAAATACAATAGAATTAAAACTCAACACTTACAAAGGAACTTCACCCAGGGACATGGGGATTCCCAGCAGATAATGGCCCATCAGCCAACCATTAGCCAAACAGACACTCACAAGCCTTGCATTTCTATACCCAGAAACTAACCAGCCAATTACACAAATTTACATATAC
The DNA here is from genome assembly GCA_030847615.1 of Gambelia wislizenii. NCBI lineage: Eukaryota > Metazoa > Chordata > Lepidosauria > Squamata > Crotaphytidae > Gambelia > Gambelia wislizenii. Next base: position 26,833,006 of record JAUMIR010000004.1, read on the forward strand.
TCCCCAACAGGGGTTCACAGCATAAAAACTCCACATATACTCCTACCCAACCATTCTCTGAAGATGCCAGCCACAGATGTAGGCGAAACATCAGAAAGAAACTATTCCAGAACATGGCCTCACAGCCCGGAAAAAAAACAAGGAAAATCTCTGAGAACAGCTGGCAGAAAAGCCTGAGAACATTCTGGCTAGAAGAAGGGGATTTTGCTGCATCCTAACCTCTACTTCCCATACATCTCAAAGTTAGGACCAGTGTAAGCTGGACAGTACCCTGAAAATAGTTATTCTTGCCCCTTCCATGGATAGTTTAGGACAGTGGTTCTTAACCTATGGTCCATGGACCACCAGGGGGCTGCGATGTCCTCTCAGGGGGTCCACAAAGGCTTGAAGGCTGCTCAGCCCATGTGACAGGAGACAAGGCAAAGGCTGGCTTGCTGGCTTGGCCTGCACATTGTTCTTTAATCTGCTCCAGCCACAAATTTGCAGCAGGAGAAAAATCTTCCCTCCCCTATTATTATTAATAGCCTATTATTAGCACATATTGTTGTTTTTGTTAGGATTTTAAATCTTGAGTTACATCTTGGGGATCCATGGCAACAAAATATATTTAAAGGGGGTCTCTGGTAAAGAAAAGGTTAAGAACGATTGGTTTAGAAAGAAGCAGGGAGAACAATCAAATAGTAAAATCAATTAGTTTGCCTTTTCCCACAAGACTTGGGGAAGACAAGTTAAAAGTAGAGATGGGAGAATTTTATTTGGACCAGATAGTTAAGCAGATTAATTCACAATTCCCAAACTGATATCTCAACTGGAACAGACTTATCCTTGGGGCTGTGTACTTCTTTTGAATTTTGCTATGCAACTTCTGGCCCAAAACTTGCATGCAAAAAATACCTCTGTTAAGTATTTTTATATCCGTATCTATATCTATACATCTATAGCAGTTCTTTGAAAACAATGCTCCTCCAGTGTCACTACTCAAAAATCTTCCTAGGCCAGCTCCTACTAACAATCAAATTGATAACAAGATAGATAATGTTATTGATCTGGTGACTCTGAAGCCTCCTTAGTCCATACGTCTCAAGAGGAACAAGATTCTAATGTAATGCACTAAGATACTATGTTTAATGAAGCCATTATTCCTGAGGAGGAAACCCTTCTGAAGAATTCAAATTCTTCCCCAAGGACACAAACTGAAGTAACAGATAGGCTAGCATGTTTCAGACCAATTCTACTAAACCATCAGAAGAAGAGAGGCTTAAGCCCAGCAAAATCACCAGGTCTGGTTCTAAGCTTATCAGCAAACAAGTTTAAAAACAACAGAATAATCAATGAGCCTAGGGAGATTTTCAGACACCTCTTGCCGCCTCTTGCCGCGCAAGCAGCCTCCAGAGCAGTAACGAGGCTGCTGTGCGGCAAGGGGTCCATTTTGGACGATGCCGTTTCTCTCTCAGCATCATCCGTGACTGTTTTAGCTAGCATTGAAGGCGGCCGCGCTGTTTTTTTACTCACAACTTCCGTGAGTGAAAAACAGTGTGGCTGCCTCCAATGCTAGCTGCAACAGTCACGGATGACGCCGAGAGAGAAACACCATCATCCAAAATGGACCCCTTGCCATGCAGCAGCCTCGTTACTGCTCCGGAGGCTGCTAGCGCAGCAAGAGGCATCTGAAAATCTCCCAGGCCTGGGCAAAGAAATACTCATGATATTAATTATGGCTGAAGCAACTTACAATGAGGGACATAGGACTCACCCTTGTATAAGAGAAGATATTACTTCCTCTGCTCTAATTAATCTCATCTCTCTCTCTCTGGCTTTTCTTTGCAAACGAAGATTCAGGAAGGACTCATCCCGTGCTTACTGCAAGCGCGCTGATGACTAAAAAGGCCAATCTGAGATAGACAAGTCTGGTTGCCAAATCTCATAATGGACAGGAAACAACTACAGAGCAGACACTTAGGCCTAAGTGAATCTGATGATCCTGATCCATTATAAATAAAACAACTATTAAATGATAAGAGTTCACTCAGGAGACTCCCCCTGAGAAATAGGGAAGAAAACTGGTTCAGGTTAACACAGCAGATTAACAACATAAGAAACATAGAGAGTTGCTCAAACCTTTTAATCCACCAAGTCTCTGATCTGTTCCCCTGTCTCCAATAATTTGAAATTACCACCCCAATTAATCTCAGTTCAAATCTATGTCATGGTGAAACCCTAAATCTAGAGATTGTGATGTTACAGACTACAAGAAGGAGTTTGATGAGATTTTTCTTCAGGAGACATGGTGTACAACCAAATTAGGCATCAACCGCTATTTTATTAATGATTTGCCAGTTGTTACTTCAATTGGAAGAGCAAGACCAAAGGTGGAGCTAGCCATCTTAGGCTGCTGCCACACTGAAGAAATAATGCAGTTTGATACCACTTTAACTATCATGGTTTCATCCTATGGAATCCTGGGATTTTTAGTTTGTTGTGACACCAGAGCTCTCTGACAGAGAAGGCAAAATATCTCACAAAACTATAGATCCCAGAATTCCATAGCATTGAGCCAAGGCAGTTAAAAGCAGTGTCAAACTGCATTATTTCTGCAGTGTGTCAGCAGCCCCATTCTCAAATTCTCTTCAAGTTACTATCAAGTGCCTACTTCACTGTGGTCAAATTACCATAGCTTGTTTAATTGACTCTGGATAACTGTGTTTCTTAATTGTTAGTGTTTATATTCCTCCGATTTCCAGAAGAGACCAAATTTAACAGGAATGGGAGTTTTTTGTTTTTTGTTTTTTTTAAAAAACCCTAACAATACTAATTTGGGGGTACCATTTCTGAAAGATGAAACAATTAGTAACTTGGAAATTCTGAAAAGTGAGCATTTTGACAAGAACATGTAATTACATTTGTTTATAGGTTCATCAGGTCTTAATCTGGAAAATTCATACAAAAATTTAGACCTGACAAATATGCCACATATCCCTACTCAGAATGGTGGGGAAGAGAATCATGATATGCTCTTTAAAAACATGTTTGACGTCCTTTCCTTCATTTCTTTCTTTTTGTGACTTAGACCTCTTCAATTATGGCTATGCTATCACTGGTTGATCTACTTTGGTATCACCATAATTACCTGGATGTCAAAAATAGAGAAATGTAATGTTGGGATGCAAGTTCATTTACAGTGTCCACTTTGTTCCACCTTTAAAGTGTGCTGGGCCAAAACATATACTGGTGGAGGTGGGGAGGAGAGCAGAAAATGTACTTCATGGCAGTTGGGTTGGTGTGCATTTCTCCTAAATAGAGCCTGGAAAACATGGTTACAACAGGATGGTTGGAGGAAGTCTTTCTCCATTATTAGGGCAGGGCTACACAAGGAATGCTTTCCAGATGACACAGCACATGTGTTTCTGAGCTAACTGGCCTCTAGCCATCATCCTTTTAGTTCTTCCCGAATTGGTTTTGTTCCAAGAAGTTCCTGTTCACCTGGTTTTCAGTGCAGAGGAGGTACAAGGATGTGTACAAAAAAGGGAAAATACTTATCTGCCTCATACCCAACATTCTCAGGTGCTGTAATTAAGGCCAGGGGAGACTGCATTCTGTTCAATCATTTATTGACTTAATTAAAAGAATAGCATTAATCCCCCTTCCTTGGATCTATGCTTTGAATAAAAATCACATTAAAAAGCATGAAACATAATAAATCCAAGGCACTGGCTAGTTAATTTTATAAAATGAGAGAGAAGAACCATCGTCCCTCCCTTCTATTATGTAGTCACTGGTTCCAAAATTGCCCCCTTTAGGTGTTTTTTTACCCAAGACTTCTAAAAGCCCTGAGCTCCAAAAAACAGGTGGAAATACAATTGTTGGCTTATGGTGCCTGGCACAATACAGATACTTTTGAAACAGCCTGCTGCTTCCCTGTGCAGCTGTTGAAACTAACTAGTCTCTATTTTATCAATTGCAGTTTCTTCTCTGTATTCAAGGCTATTGCTTTCTTCAGGAATTGCTGTTGTCATCATTAATTGCCATCAAGTTGTCTTTGACTTATGGTGACCCCATGTATAAAAAACCTCAAAGACACCCTGTTATTAACAGTCCTGCTAAGATCTTGCAAAATCAGGGCTGAGGCTTCCTTGATTGGGTCTCTCCACCTATAACATAGTCTTCCTCTTTTCCTATTGCCTTCCATTTTGGCAAACATTATCCATCTATTGGGGTAAATAATAGGATTCGGGCTTTCATCTCCTCGATGAGCAGATCTCTTGTAAAGTGAATAGTTTCCAATTGCTCATTTAAAACCAAGCTACTCCAAACTGTTTTATATCACAAAAGAGGCATTTTTCCAGAACAGAGCTGCTATGAGGATTGCAGCAAAGCTCCAAGAAAAACCAGGAGCCTGATGGGATGGAAAATTATTTCATTGCCCCTGCTAATCAAAGTGTCTAAGCTCGGCAGGCCTGAGAACTCACCTTATTTTACAAAATGAGTACTCTAAGGATACATCTGTTTACAGGATCTGTGTCTTTGTTATAAAGACAGGGGAGAGAATGGGACAACAGCAGTCAAACAGCTTAATGAAAGACAATCTTTCCTTGTTTACCCAGCCCTGGTTGAACACTGCCCCTGGTAGCATTGCCCCAAGGAAACAGAAATTGTTTCATCAATATTATATTTCTCTATGTAAACATCAAGAAATTCCTTTGGAGAAAGTGGATGAATACTTAGATAGGCATAATCTATAATTGTTACAGAAAGTCAAAGATGAATTAGAAATGGTCTAATAATGTAGATTTTCCTTGGTTTTTTCCCAGGCTGTGAGGCCATGTTCTGGAATAGTTTCTTTCTGATGTTTCACCTGGATCTGTGGCTGGCATCTTCAGAGAATGGTTGGGTAGGAGTATATGTGGAGTTTATATGCTGTGAACCCGTTGGGGAGGATATGTAAATTTGTGTAATTGAATGGTTAGTTTTTGAGTATAGAAATGCAAGGCTTGTTAGTGTCTGTTTGGCTAATGGTTTGTTGATGGGATGGGCCTTTATCTGCTGGGATTCCCCCTGTCCTTGAGTGGAATTCCTTTGTAAGTGTTGAGTTTTGATCCTATTGTTCTTCAAAACTGGGAGCCAGATGTTGTTTACTTTTAAGGTTTCTTCTTTCCTGTTGAAGTTGTCCAGGTGTTTGTGGATTTCAATAGCTTCTCTGTGCATTCGGACATGATAGTTGTTGGCCTGGTCCAGAATTTATGTGTTTTTAAATAGCATTTTGTGTCCAGGTTGGTTTATAACATGTTCTGCTACTGCTAATAATTCTAATAATGGTGAGGGAGGTGAGGGAGATTTGCACATGATTTTAAATAACCAAAACAGGAAAGCCTCCTGGGTCAGACAATTTGCTGGTTCTTTATTACAAGTACGTTGAAGAGGAGTTACTATTAACTCTGTAACAAATGACGAAGACTATTTTGCAGCATGGAAGGATTTCTGCTGCTTGGAAAGAAGCTGATATAGCATTAATATCTAATGAGGGTCAGGATTTGACATTAACAAAAATTACAGACCAATATCACTATTAATTAATGGTTATACATTTTTTACAATATTTTTCGTGGAAAGATTGAAAATAATTTTATAGGACTTTGTTCAGGGAGTTCAAATGGGATTTCTACCTAAAAGACAATGAAGAGATATCATTAGAAATGTGCTGGATATTTTGTAATACTTACAATAACATAACAACAAGTAAGTTACATTGGTTTTCTTAGATGGAGAAAAGGCTTTTGACAATTTGAATTGCATTTCTCTGTTTACAGTTCTGGAGGAAATGAATTTTGGAGATAATTTTATCAAGTGGATTAAAATGATTTGTATAATATAGAAAGCTCAGAAAATTGTCTATGGAGAATTAAAAAAATGCTGTGAGATTCAAAAAGGAACAAGACAAGGTTGTCAGCTTTATCCACTTTGGTTTATCTTGGTTCTTGAGGTATTAAATAGAGATATAAGATAAAATGGGAGGATTACAGGAATAAATGATAAATTATGGGCATTTGCTGATGATTCAGTGATAACTTTGGAAGAAAATTTGGATAGCATAAAAGTGTTAATGGGTAAATTAAAGCCCTTTGGTGGGCTGGCAGGTTTTAAGATTAATAATGAAAAGACACCTGAATTATATTTATTGAATATGGTAAAAATGAATGACAGTATGGAGGAAAAAAATTAAGAATATAATTTGTTATTTAATTACGGCAGCATGGTTGAACTATGCAAGGAACTGGAAAAACAAATGAAATTCTGACATATCAGGATTGGATTGAAAAAGTTATGGAATTTGCATTATTGGACAAACTTTCAAACCTAGGACTTTTTCAGACAAAGGTTACCATGCAAGAAGTTTGCGGAAGAGGTACGGCACTGTTTTGAGGCAGGTGGTCCTTTTCGGATGACACCGTCCCTCTCTCAGCATCGTCCGTGTCAGTTCCATGTATGATTGAAGGCAGCCACGCCATATTTTACTCATGGAAGTTGTCCGTGAGTAAAATATGACATGGCTGCATTCAATCATACATGGAATTGACACGGATGATGCCGAGAGAGGGACGGCATCATCCAAAATGGACCTCCTGCTGCGCGACAGCGCCGTCCCTTCTTCTGCGGTAACCCTTGTCTGAAAAAGTCCCTAGTGAGGAATAAGTCAATTGAAAACTAGAAAAGAACAGGGGAACCATTTATAAAATATATTAAAAAAGAAAATGGAGATGTTACTGTTATGGGGTTTGATATTTAATATACTACCTAGTTAATTATTAATTATTAGTTAATTAATATCAGTTAATTATTATTAATTGATATAATATGTGAATAGAGAGAGATGAATATAATTTTTGACAAAATAGATGTTAATATAGAGTGATTGATAATTGAGAAATAATTGTATAGAAAGGGTTATAATGAATAAATATACTGAAAGGGAGGAGAAACATCATAAAAAAATTATAAAGCAAGTAGAGAGAGGTGGGAAGTTAATTTTATATGGGGGTGGGTGGAAGAGGGAGCGGGATTAAAAGATAAAACTTTTGTAAAGTTTTGTATTGTTCTTTAGTGTGTTAAATGTTTGATGTTAGTTTTGCTTTTCTTTTCTTTTTAGTTTTTTATTTCATTTTCTGTTTTGATTTCATTTAGGATTATGTACGTCAATTTGTCTTATTTATTTTAAAAAATCTAACTGAATAAAGAATATTTCATTCAAATAATGAAAAGACAAAGATATTGCTGAAAAATATGAGTACAGAACAACTACAATTGATTAAAAAAAACCCACCTTGTTTTAAGATTGAGAAGAAAGGTAAATATTTAGATATTACTATGACAAATATGAATTGCATGCTATTTCAAAATAATTATATTAAGACATGGAACAAAATTAACAAAAATAGTTATGATGTGGAAAATTAAAATTGTCATTGTTCAGAAGAATTTCAGTGATAAAAAATGAATGTTTTACCTAGAATAATGCTTTTATTCCAGATGATACCAGTTTTGATGACTGGCACACCTTTTAAGCAATGGTAAAAAGACATTATCAAATTCATTTGGCAAAGGAAAAAACTGTGAGTTAGGTATGAGGTATTACAAGATGCAAAGGAGTGAGGAAGATTAAGTTTGGTGGTTTGAAATGGTATTTTATGGCCAATTATTTTGTTTCAATTTAAGTGTGGGTGATGCTCAGAAATAAAGATTGTTAGAGCTGGAAGGGCATGACCTGGGGTTTGGATGGCAAAGATACCATAAAGTCAAGGTTAATGTAGATTTTAAAAATCATTTGTAAGACATGCCCTGTGGAGAATATAGAATAGATACAAATGAAGGCTGTACCCAAAAATGCCTTTATGGTTCTCAGTACAAGAAGCTTTTTATAGAACAGAAACAACAGGCAAAGCTACATGGCTAATGTACCAAGACCTTTTGGTGTGGTGTCAGGGGGAATACAAAATTAAATCAAGAGAACTGCTGGTATTCTTATTTACAATCATTGGAAAGATTTAAAATTGATAAAAAGATGTATGGCTTTAAACAAAGTAACTCAGAATTTGAAATGCAATTGTGTACAGATGATGAACACGTAGTTACGAAGGTGTATAGACTTTTGTTGAGATCTGATATGGAAGAAAAACAGGTTAAAGATTGCATGATAAAATGGGCTAGGAATTTGATTGTACTATACAGATGGACCAATGGGAGAATACTGTATATGATCTAAGGGGCTGAAATTTACATTATGTTATGTTCTTAAAGAGAATTTTTTATAAACTGATGTATAGGTGGCGTATGACACCAGAGAAGATGTCTAAAATGTATAAAGATGTTTCTAATGTATGCTGGAAATGTGAACAACAAGAAGGGACACTTTATCATATATGGTGGACATGTGAAAAAGAAAAAAAAATGGAAACAAATACACATGTTGATGCAGAAGAAGAAACCAGAACTGTCTCTTTTCGGTCTGTTAGATGCAAATGGAGAAGACCAGCAGAAGATTGCTTCAATATATGATCACGGCAGCAAGACTGTTATAAATGCAAAGATGAAAGAATGCAATATTACCTACTGTGGAAGAGTGGTTGGTGAAATTGATAGATTTAGCAGAAATTGAGAAAATGTCGTTATTAGAGAAAGATTATTAGTGACATTTCTCAAAGACTGGAAAAGCCTTATGGACTTTGTTGTTGTTGGGGGGAGCAAATAATTTGGTAACTTTGGGGTCTGATAATTAGAAGGAATTGATCATGGAAAAAAGAGACATGTTAGTGTTAGAAAGTGAGGTATGAATATTTGCATAGTATCTGTACCTGCTGGAAAGATGACTGGAAGTCATCATTTTCTTTCTTCTCTTCTCTCTTTCTTTTTTTCTTTTTTGTAATATATTTTATTGTAATGTTAAAATCTTAAAAAAAAAAAAAAAAAACACCAGACAACCTAATGTTACCAGCTTCCTCACAAACCTTAGAAATGTTAGTTTTGAACTACAACTCCCAGCTCCTTCAGTTTTGCTGGCTGGAACATTTTGAGATTTGTCCTCCAAAAAGTATCTTTCCCAACCTTTAGTTATTTCCATGATTTAGAAACACAGAATAAGAGAAATGTAGAACTGGAAAGAACACCTACTGGTGTATCATCAAGTTGAACCTCCTACAAATGTAGAAAATGCAAAAGCTAGAGCATCCATGACAGATAGCCATCCATGCTATCAAAAGATTCAATGAAGGCAAGTTCCCAGTCTCTGAAACAGACTGTCCCAATGTGGAACAGGTCATAACAGGAAATTCTCCCTAATGTTTAGTCTTTTCCTGTAATTTGAAACCATTGGTTTGGGTCCTACTCTCTGCATCAAGTTGCTTCATCTTTTCAATCTTTGCTTGCCAATCTTTCACCCCTCTGGGTTAAACATGGCTTCAATGTCAGTGAGATGGTGAATCTGCTCTGAATTTTAGTCTGAACTTTAAAAGACATATTCAAGATAGCCCTGTTTCCAAAATATCCATCACCTTGTATGGCTCCTTTACAGTGTAGTCTAAAACCCAGAATGGATACATGACTCCCCATATTCTGGAGCCACCAAGGTTAAACACACAGAACTCCATAAGATATAATTTCTAGACTTTTTACAATTTTTCCTGAGATCCTTTGAACATGTACCTATTAGTTGACACCTCTTTTGATATTTAAAATCCTACTTGTATGGGGGAAGGGGGTGGAGAGATATGTAAGTGAATAGGGCTTTAATTATAAACTGGTTGGCATCCTGCTAAGCAGTTATGACATCATAAGCTAGACTTACAATTGTGTAACCATTTCCTAGACACATTTACAATCATGGCACCATTGCTGTGAATTCAAATCCCTCTAAAACCCACTACAAAAGCCGGGCAGTTGTACCGAGTAAAGAAGCTCTGTGGCACTGATTCATGGGTTGTAAAGTTGCCACTAAGCACCAAGAAGTTTAAGCAGGACTCAATTGGTGGCCCTGTTTCTGCTTACTACATCATGGCTCACCGGTGGGAGGAGACTGATGCAACATCCTTCAGTGGCCTACTCACCAGCACCAGAGAACTCTTTTGCTCAGTATGGCTGCTTGGCATTTAAGGTAGGATCTAAGGGGTCAGATTGGAAGAAAAGCCACTTAATCACTTGGGACTTTATCAGACCACTCTCCATAAATGTTCTTTTGCCAGCATATTTTGTGGCATTTTTATGCCAGCAAAAGAACCCCTTTATTAAACCTACCCCCAGCAGCATCAGAAAGGCAGTTACAGCATAAACAGAGCATGAACAGAGGTCCATTTACTTCCTGGTTTGAGATCTTGCTGATTCTTGCTAGAAGTTGTGAGTATGGCAAATTTAAAAAATAAAGCAAAATTAAGAGAGAAAACATTCACACAAGCACAGAAACACACTTTGAAAGTTCAAAGTAAACTGGGGAGGTTCATAAAAGGAGCATCCTCTACCTGGTTTTCGCGATCTCACATAGAAGTGTTCTGCCCATTGACGACGTATTCATGTGAGCACAATGGCGCAAGGCTTCAAACGCTGTCAATGCCGGCACAAAAACACAATGGGAGATCTATTGATGACTTGGCCCATCAATAAAATAGAACACCTTTTTGGCAGTACAAAATCACGGAAGAATGATGTCATCTGATATGCATTAATTAGGCATTGTTATGATGCCATATTTGCTGCATCTGATAAAGTTCTTGGTTAAATGGTAAATATTTTTTTACAGAAATCCAGTTAGTTTGCTCTCAGAACTCCCAATAAGATTCAGGTGAAAACTTGCTAGAAGCAGTTTATTGATGTCAACAGCTGCTTACATTTTGAGACTTTTGCTGGGATTTATGGGGACTTTCTTGCATTTTACCATTTCCTAATGTAGCCCTTGTACACCTGGTATGCTATTGAATAGGGTAGGGTTTTTTTAATAACAGTAAAACAACAACACCCTATTCTCATTCCTGTTCTGAAAACATCATGCAGATTCATGTCAGATTCTGGACATCTGCATCATGCCCTGCAAACACCATTTGGCCTCATGAGGTGTGTGGCTGAGTACCATTTTAGTCAGCAGTTCTTGCAGTGTGGCATCATGGATTTGCTGTACTGTTCTTACCAAAGTCAGTTTAGCTAGCTAACTTTCTGCCTAGTGTATCCTCTAAGCAGATAGTTCCTTAGCTGTGAGTTCCTGAGTGCTGCTTGACTAAAATTTGTAGAATCCCTCACCATAGGCCAGGCTGGCTGGAGCTTTTTGGAACTGAAGTCCAAAGCCATTTTCAGATGGGGACTTTTACACCGTTCCTGCCCAACTAAACACCCTCCCGCCCCACACCCATTCCTGCCACCAATTTTTTTTAAAAAAATTCAGACACGTACCTTTTTCTGTGACAGGAACATCCTCCCCCTCCTCTCAGCTGGCCGGAAATGAATGCAGCTGTCATAAAGCCGCATTTACATCCCAGAAAGGAAATCCCGCCTGTTCTTGCAAGAGAACGATCGTGTGGAGAATTTAAAAATAAAAGTTTAAAAAATAATAATTTAAAAGTACACCAAGCACAAAAACACATTTAAAAAAGTAACCCGGGGAGGGGGGAAGAGGGGTGCCACGTACCTTGATGTCCCAATCTGGACTGGAAGTGTTCAGAACAGACCTTTCCCCCATGGCTGGCATAACACCAGCATAATGGGAGAGGAACAGCCCTCTCATGGAACACCCATGATTCCGTGACAGAAACTAAACAGGTGGTCTATTCATGATGTTTCCCCATGATTACAATATCACTGGGGCAGCACGGAACAGGGTCGACATCATCTGAAAAGGAAACCCATTCTCGACCCTGTTCCATGACTGCCACGGAATAAAAAGCCCCTTTGAAAATGTCCCAACAGTTCCTAAAGATCCAAAGATTGGAGCTGCTGGCTACTCTAAACCTTATATAACAGGAGTTAAGCCTGATACAGGTAAACTGTCACCATTTTTTTTTTCTCAAAAGAAAACTTCTGTACAGGTTTGCAACACAGTGAAAGATGGGAAAGGGAGTAAAGATGATGAGCACACGGTGATAATTCTTGAAAAGCTTCAAAAAGCCTTTTATTTCTTGAATTAGAGAAAAAAAATCATGAAAAACAAATGAAGAAGCTGAAGCTAAAAGTCTGCAATCCTTTAAAAATGTATAAAGTAGTGCAGGTGAAAAATCAATAACGTATTTCTCTTGGTTTTGGTTTATAGATATTTAAAGATACTGTCACAATGACAATACTCTTAAGGCAACAGGTTTTAATAAAACAACACTTTTTATTTTCTCACAGTACATTTTGAAACTATATTTCTCCCTGCTTTAAGTGGTTTGGAGGCTGGTTTTTGTTTGTTTGTTTGCGATTTCACAGCACAATCGTTTACTTATATTGGGTAGGGAAAGTCCATATTTAAGCTAGACTTCTACCAAATTTCTGATATGCCTTAAGTCCACATTCATAATGATGCCTTTCTCCAATATTTAGTCTCAACTAGAAGAAGCCCACTGAATCACTAGCAACTAGGCAACCAGCATTTACCAGTGCATCTACTTTTGTTGGGATTAACAATTTGGTTTAGGCCTAAATCTGTTTTCTCTCCATTTGGGCTTCCCCCCTTGGGTTTGGCAGAGGCCTGTTGCTGTTGCTGTTGTTGTTGTTTGCTGTCAAGTCAACTTTGACTTATGGCAACCCTGTGAATCAGAAACCTCCAATAGCCCTAGTCATCAAGTGCTCTGCTCAAGTCTTGCAAACTCAGGGCTGTGGCTTCTTTGACTGAATCAATCCACTTGTAGTGTGGTCTCCCTCTTATTCTACTTCCTTCCACTTTGCTGAACATAATTGCCTTTTACAGTGAGTCACGTTGTCTCATGATATGTCCAAACTATGACAGCCTTTGTTTAGTCATTTTCACTTCTATTTGAAGTTCATGCTTGATTTCCTCTGATATGGATTCATATGTATTTTTAGCAGTCCATAGAAGTCTTCTCCAGCATTACATTTCAAATGAGCTGATTTCCTTCCTGTCAGTTTTCTTCACTATGTTTTCTCATCCAAACATAGAAATCAGAAATACTATGGCCAGGATGATTATGGCTTTGGTATTTAATAATATGTCTTTATACTCAAGGATCTTACCTACTTCCTTCATGGCTGCCTTTCCAAGTCTTAGGACTTCATCACACCAGCCTGTTGTCTTGCAGCAATCTTGTTGCTGAAGCAAATGGAAACACACTGGTTTGAAAACAATCATTAGCACACTTCTCTGCATGCTACTTCAGAGATCCATGGGCCTGTGCTCAATCTTTTTCACCTCCTTGCTAACCCCACCATCCTCCCCATGTATGCACTACACAGTGCATGCGTGCCTTTCAGACTCCTGTCCTTCCGACAGCAGCTCCCCTCACTCCCTTTCCCACCTTACCACCATGATGTTTCAGCCAGATCGTAAACTCCGTCCGGGCCCATTGACTTCAGCTCCCCACTCATTTTCCTCCTAATCCTTCTTTTCACAATCTATCCTCCCAATAGCACCACCCCTTGCTCCCTTTCCCAGCTTCCCACTATGATATCTCAGCCAGATCTTAAATTCTTTCCCAACCCATTGACTTCAATTCCCCACTCCTCTTCCTCCTAATCCTGAGAGGAGTGGGAAGTTGAAGACAATTGGCTGGGAATGAGGGTGGTTGAGACATAGTGGTGTCAAGCTGAAAAAAGGAGCAAAGGGGTGTTACTGTTGGAAGGACAGGAAGCAGAGAGGGTGAGGAGGTAGGGCCATTCAACCAGCAGCTACAAGCTCTATGGAAGACTGACTGTAAAAGTAACCTCTGTCTGCTTGGGAATAGCAAGGGAAAAAGGGGGAGGGAGGGGAATCACTCCCACTCATGCCACATGACTTCTGGAATATCGGAACTGCCACTGTAGGGACCTATCTCACTACCTATTGTAGTGGGAAAGCAGCAGTATTGGGAGCCATTGACAGGTTTTTCTCATCAATGAAAAAGCATGCTCTAATAACAATTGAAAGGCAAAGCAGCAACTGGACAGACACAACAACATGTAATAAGTACCACCCAAAGACACTATTATCCAGGTTTAATTTTGATTGGCCACCCTCATGAGATAAAGTCGTTAGTCTTCAGATTTGTTGACTGTCTCATTTTTCGTTAATGACAAAGCAGAGGCATAGGACATCTTTAATTATTTCAATGTCACTGCTACTTACTTTAATGTTTTATAAATCATCTGTGGCTATTATTTTTGTCTTCTTAATATTCACCTGTAACCCTGCTTTTGTACTCACTTCCTTAACTTTCATCAGTAGTTACTGAAACTCTTTGCTACTTTCTTCAAGCATCATAGTGTCATCCGCTTATCTTAAATTATTGATATTTCTTCCCCCAATTTTCACACCTGCTTCCTCTGAGTCTTATCCTGCTTTCCATATATGTTCTCTCTCTCTCTCTGGCTTTTCTTTGCAAACGAAGATTCAGGAAGGACAAATCTCGTGCTTTCTGCAAGTGCGCTGATGACTGAAAAGGCCAATCTGAGATAAACTTGTCCAGTTGCAGAAAGCACAGCAGAAGGGCTCCTTGGGTGATGATTCCGGGTTGTGATTCTTTCTGCGTTGTCTTTTCTCTTCAAGGCTTGTTTGGCGTGAGCTCTCAGATAAGGCTGCAGCATTATGGATAGTGCTCTCTATATAAATTAAACTACATAAATATATAAACTATATAAATTAAACAGATAGGGTGATGTAATGCAGCCTTGCTGACCTGCCTTGTCAATGGTGTTAGCATGCCCTACTACCCCCTCCCTATAATATCTCATAATTGGAAGTATTGGACACTTCAAAGTGGTCAAGTAGACCGGAGCGAGCCAAAGTGAAGTCAGATGGAGGTCACAAGGACCTGGGAAGATGTCTTAGAAATAGTTTAGCAAGCACACCCAAGCTAGGATTGAGCGGAAGCCCTAGTAAACAAAATCATTAAGGAGGTATGTGCTAATTCCTTGTTGGGCCCCTCAGTGGTGACTCACACATCCTAAACATTCTAGTGACCTACTCAACCCTAATCCCCAGGAAATATCCCTCAGAACCCCCTCCTGACCTACAGTGCAAGGTTGTCATAAACCCATCATTCCTATCTCCCAGACAATAACAACAATAAGTTTTGGTTTCCTTTGTTTACATGGTGGGAAACCCATCTAAACTTTGTTCTAAGCCAAAGTACCTGGTTCAGGATACAAAGCAGTGTATGAATTATAGCCACACACAATAGCAAGGTGTGTCATTGTGGATAAGACCCAGCCACTTTCCTTGTTGGCACACCCCCAGATCAGAACTTCCAGTGCCACCCTCAGACTTTGGTCTGAGTACTTTGCTGCTCTTCAGACTGGTAACTATCACCCTATTTCCCAAATCTATTCCTCTATCCAACTTTTCTGCCTTAACTCTTTGATAGCCTTGTGTAGTTCTGATGAGTGTATGTTGCGTGTGCGAATGTGTTTTATGTTATTGCCAATAAAAAATTATTTCACTTTAACCTGGAGTTCTCTGCAGTTAGTACTGGTATACATAGGTGAAAAGATCCTGAAGCTACCCACCTCTCGCAACCTTCCATTTGAGCTAATAACAATAATTCCCCCAAATAGTAATATAGTTTTGGCATCAAGAGTGGGACTCTAAAGCACCCCTTCTCATTGGGTAACCATGGTAGGCCACTCTGCAACCCCTAGTACCTTTTCCTTTTCTGAACCCTGATCAGACAACTGGCATTTCTTGCTTCATATATCATAAAAGCCTTTCTTGTAAAATCTAGCATTTTGAGTGAATGCAAAAAAAAACAAGGAGGAGTTGGTGGTGCAAAATGATTTGTACCATTTTTGCTGATGGTGATGGTGTGACAATACTGGTGGGTAGTCTTCTTAATTTTTTCTCTTGTGCTCTGCACATTTTTTTAAAAAAATTCAGTAGCTTCAGTAGCAGTGTCACTGTCACCATTCTTTCCTTCCTAGAATGCCTTTGGGAATGAAAATATGATGTTTGCTCAAGGCTACAATAGCAACTTTGTGGCCAAATGCATTCTGCAGGCCAAAAGATTCCCAACTTGGCTAAGGATACATCAAGGTGCATTTCTTCAGGTCCCATTGCTCTGCCACAACAGCTGGGATTGATTTCCATTGGATCAATAGCTTCCTCACTGTAATAGAACTCCTACATCTAATCCTGTGGCAGTTATGGACAACATGTGGACCTCTAAAAAGGCCAGTGTGATTTTGGGCTGCATCAATAGAAGTATAGTGTCTAGATAAAGGGAAGTAATAGTGCCGCTCTACTCTGCCTTGGTCAGGCCTCACCTAGAATACTGTGTCCAGTTCTGGGCACCACAGTTCAAAAAGGATATTGACAAATTGGAGTGTGTCCAGAGGAGGGCAACTAAAATGGTGAAAGTTCTGGAAACCATGCCTTATGAGGAAAGACTTGGGGAGCTGGGTATGTTTAGCCTGGAAAAAAATGGTTAAGGGGTGATATGATATCCCTGTTTAAGTATTTGAAGAGGTATCACATTGAGGATGGAGCAAGATTGTTTTCTGCTGCTCCAGAGATTAGAATAAGGAACAATGGATGCAAGCTCCAGGAACAGAGATTCCACCTCAACATTAGGATGAACTTTCTGACAGTAAGAGCTGTACACCAGTGGAACACACTCCCTTGGAGCGTGGTAGGGTCTCCTTCCCTGGAGGTCTTTAAACAGGGGCTGGATGGCCATCTGTCAGGGATGCTTTGATCGCGATTTCCTGCATGGCAGGAGCTTGGACTGGATGGCCCTCGTGGTCTCTTCCAACTCTACAATTCTATGATTCTATTATTCTCTAGATATGTTTGGGCTGAATCTATCATCATTCCTTGTCAACTGCATAAAGAAGGTGAGGGCCAATAGGAGATAGAGTCCAAGAACAACTGGAATAACCCACTTTTGCTCTTGGAAAATCAAACATAAATCCATGTTCCCAGACTACTCCTGAGTCCTGGTAACTCAAGACAGGGGATGTGCAAGCAGTCATTTCACATGTAGTAACTTATTCCAAGGAGTATGCATCTATCCATGTGTTGTCGATAATTACTATTGGCTTATATTGTCCTTCTTGCTACAATATTAATATATTCCTTTCTGGAAGAGCTTGCACTGTTTGGTGTGGCAGCAGCTAAATGTCAGTTTGTTAAAACTAGAGCTGCTGATATAATAGGCAATGATTGAGATGTCTTTGTTAATTATTAATGCTAGTCAGTTTGCCTTCCTTCCCCCCCCCCATATAAACTTTCTTGATTGTTATGGCCTTGAGCTATACAATAAAATGTTGATTGTCTCATTTACAACAGAGAGGGGAAGCAGAGGCAGTTAAAATTCTTCTCTTGAGGTAGGAACATGCTCCAATAGCCACTCCTATGTGAGGTTGTATGCTCATAGCTGTTGTTGTGTGTTGGTTGTTGACCTAGGACTCCCTAGGATCAAGAAACCAAATTACATTTGATGTTAGTCTCATAGCTTCTTCCTAAGTGTCAGGTTATATTGCTGTCATTGTTTGACAAATAGCAAGCATAGGTAGTCTAGCACCAAGGGTAGAAGAGGGAAAGTGATTTAAGTCTTTGCCCTACTCTTCAGGCTCATCTACACAGGCCAGAATATGCTGGCTTCCCACCAGTATGTTCTGCCTGTGGATCTGGCTCGTTCCTTCCCTGTTACTGGCACAAAATGGACCAGAGCCTAGATGAGCATGCCAGCCCATCCCTGCAGCCTCTGCCCTCCACATCCCATTCTCATGTCAGGAACAGCCCTGCAGTATGTGAACAATGACCCCTGAATATGGCCAGCCTTGGTCACATGCTGCGGGCCCCCTTCTTGCCTACAGAAGAGCGAGGAAGAGGGCAGCTGCAGTGATGGGCCAGCAGTTTACATGATTTTGGCCATTCTGATGAATCCTGAGAAGTATATGATTTTGCAGTAGACATGGGGGAAGCGTGGCCTCCATGACTGACAGTCACAGAGGGCTATCTCTCAGGGGGGGTTGGGGTGGAAAGGGCCTCTTCCTCCTCCCCCTCTCTTTACCGTTTACCCACCTGTCTGCCATTGAAGCCTCTTCCTCCTCCCCCCTTCCCCATTCACTGGCTTCTGGGGCAAATGGGGAGGAGCAGAGCAAGGGAGGAGGAGGTTCCAGTGATGATGCCAGTTCCAGTGGTAGGCAGGTGGGCTCTTCCTCCCAGCAGCCCCCTCTCTTCCTTGTTTGCTGGCTGCTGGGACAAATGGGGAAGGGGGGCCAAGGGAGGAAGAGGCTGCAGCTTCCCTCACACTCTGTAAATTCCCCCCTGATAAAGCAAGGTGGTGAGTGGCCAGCGAAGGAGCTCAGAGGCTGATCTTCTATGAGGGGTATTCCCTCCCTCTCTCCCTCCCTTTGGATAGCCGTCCGCAGTCACGGAGGTGAACATGAAAGATGGGAGGCAGGCAGCCAGGCTTGCCCAGTCTGTGTCAAAAAAGAAACAATGGCGGAGCCTTCATTCCAAATGCATCCCATGCAAATCCTCCCCCTCAAAGCTCCAACAAATCACAGCTCAGCTGGGAAGAATGCTGGTAGATCACACAGCCTTTTGCGCATAGGTAGTTCACACCACCTATTGTGTGCATTTTAACAAACTTTATAAAAAAAAAGTTGGGGGAAACAGTGAAAGCTGTTACTATATGGCTTATGGGTTTTTTTTGCCCCCCTCCTTCAGAATACCGCAACTTTGATCCAAAAGACGTGGGAACTATTAGGACTCTTGGCAAACTCTTATCGGATTTATTTTGCCATGTAACTGACCCCCAGCATTTTTTAAAAAATGCTGTAATGGGCCCTACCCTGTCTTCCCCATGTCTTGGCCCTGTCTTTGTCCTGGGGGTCATAAAGACTGCCTGGGGGTAAAATGAGACAAAAACCCTGCATCATCAGGACTGCAGGGCTCAAAGATGGGTTAAATTGCCCATGCAGATAAACCCTTCAAATCTGAACTAGATTTTTTTTGGGGGGAGGGAGGGGAACAAAAAGAGGGGGAAGGGAGAAAGAAAAAAAATCAGAATTAAAAGTTCAATGGAAATGAATGAGATCTTTTTCTTTGCCTTACTTTTCTTTCCAATACCAATTTCCAGAACAGGGATCCAAGTCCAGATCATGTCCAAAGCTGGGATGGCACAGAAGGATTAAGCCTCCCCTCCCCAAAATAGTTTTCCAGTGTGGGGCAGTGTATGGGTATGCTGGCTATTTGTAAAAGAAACAAACTCTGCCCTTAATTCCTTATACAGGTCTATCCCTGTATTCACAGATTCGGTATCCATGGTTTCACTTATCCATGTCTGAAAAAGTACGTTCTCTCTAGGCATTTCTACATCCTCCAATCTGATTCTATGGACAACTTATAGCATTTGACTCATTGGAAAATAATAGGGTTCCCAATTATTTATCGTTTCAGGTATCCATGGAGGATCTTGGAACAAATCTCCCATGAATAGGGGGGCTGACCTGTATGCTATTCCCTAGCAGTCTTTCTTTCTTGACTGTGGTATGGATTAAAAGAAGAATATATCCTTCCAAAGGGAGAGGGTGAAAGCAAAGTTAGGAGCAAAACTGGAATAATGATGAAAGCACAGGCAGAAATGGAGGGGGCTCATGAATCATCTAGTTCTAAATCTAGATGCTGGAGTGGATGATCAACACTGAGAAATAATGAATTGAATGTAGCCCTGTTTATTATAATGCTGAATATGTGCAGTCCCAAAGTTTGAGAAAGACACTTTTTGGACTACAGTTGCCAGAATTCTTTAACTAGCACAGCTAGCAGCCTTAGCCAGCACGCTCAGCAGTTCTTGGACTTTTACTCCAAATTTTTATAAACTCTGCAATTCTATTGAATGGTCAATAACAGAAACCCAATAAAATTACATTACAAATTATTTCATTTTGAAGTTGGTCACTACATGCCACTCCTTAGGCAGCTGTGTTCTTCTCAGTTTTACTTGAACTATTGCTTTATCTATTGTTTACCTATAGGGTTGCCAGGTATCCCTTATCATACGGGATGGCCCACAAGATACAAATGTTAAAATGAGAGTAAGCAATCAAAAAATTAGAACCAAATTAAAACATAGATAATTAAATACATGGCAAGTGCTCTTTATTATGTCCTCTATTTGAGGGCTGGAAAGTTCCTCCTTTTATATAAAATGAAGACGATTCCCCCCCACCCCCCAAAACCCTGAATTTGGGGTGTGGGTCTTTCGTAAAGAGAACTGTGTGCATCATGGAATTTATGAATGTGGAAAATATGTTGATGTTACAGAAAAACACATGGTTAAGTTAACTGAAATCAATACTTTCATTTGGTGTTTAGGTAGGTTACAAACTCTTTAATAACAGATTGTCAACTTTGCATTTCATGAATTTTGACTCTCCTTTATTGCTATTTTGAACACCTGGCAATACTAATTGTTAGTCACATGCCAGCATGATTGCTAGAACCCACCAGGAATAATATAGAAACTGCTAATAGAAGGCTGTCTTTAGCATCTGCCTCCCAATTACATTTGTACAATGAACTGTGCACGCACGCACACACATACACATTACAAATTACACATCAGTGAAAGTAAAACATAGATTGTCTTATACAGCAGTTAGAATCAAGGTCTATCTAACTCAGTACAGTTGTCCCTCCACATTCACGGATTTGGCATTCACGGATTCAAGTATTCACGGCTCAAAAATATTCTTAAAGAAATAATAATCCAAAAAACAAACCTTGATTTTGCCATCTTATCAAAGGGACACCATTTTCCTATGCCATTGCATATAATGGGACTTGAGTATTCATGGATTTGGGTATTCATGGGGGGTCCTGGAACCAAACCCATGTGAATGTGAAGGGACAACTGTACTATTAAATAGCTACTACCCTCCAGTCATTTTGAACTACAAGTTCCATTGGCTCCCAGCATGGTAGAGGTTTGTGGGAGGCATTCTCCAAAACATCTGGAAGATATCAAGTTGCCAATACCTGGGGAGTATCCACAATGTACTATGATAACACTTTGATACCACTTTCAGTGTCATGGCAAGATTCTATAGAATCCCAGGATTTAATTATGCAATGTGCTTTAATTATGCAATGTGGATACTTCCCTGATCTAAACTCAATAGCAGTGGCCCACTAAAGTTTTCTTTCATACAGAAGTCTTTTCCAGCCACCTTGGAGATGCACAGAAATAAATATGGGGATTTATTGGTGCATTCTAGCCACGTATTCAACGTGGTAGTCCATTGACTGCTGGTCCCTGGTGCGTTTCCAGGAAAGAAAGTAACAGTTGTAGTTGATGGGAACAGATATGATGCCAGTCTCTGGCACATCAGAAAAAACCTTGCTGGTTCCCACATAGAAGCTTTAAGAAGCACTTCTCTAGCCCTATGCTGCAGCACTTTCTATGGCAGAATGAATTTTCTTCCCACTGAATTTACATATAAGCATTTCCTATTCTAGGTGGTTTAGTTGACTCATCCCTCGCATTCTTGTATACTTACGCTTGGTGTTCCTGGCTGTGTTGTCTTCTGCCCACCAGATCCTATCCAGAATCACATACAATTGTATTTGGTCGCACTAGTTAACTATAGCCTTTGATCTATTATGATTGCCTTTGAAAGTGGAAAACTGAAAGCGAACAGCTTCCTTTAAATTCTACTGTACAAATAGTAAACCTTGGATATTCCTTAATAAGTTATATCACATGAACTTTTGCAGTTATCTCTTAAAACATCTTGTAATCAAGGCTCCATAGTTTTGTCATCCAAGACAGTTTATTAACATGTTTTTGAGGGGTTGTTTGTTACTGCTGTGTTTCAAAGCCTGATTGCATGGAGAGATTTGCATTATCTTTGGGACAACAACAAAGAAAACCAATGTTGTGGCTCTTTTGTTAGCCATTTGTAAGAAGACAACAGCGGGGGTGCTTGTCATTTCACAGTTGATTGGAATGTTCAGCCTTTTTTTAAAAAAAAAAGAAAACCATAAAGGAAATGCTTAATGATTCACAGATTTCCTGTTTTTATGTGATGACAGAGTTAGATACAAATTCCTTGAACTTTTGCAGTTCTCTTTTAAAATATATTGCAATCAGGCCTAAAAAGAATATCCATTTCCAAATCGTAAACTGCTTGATTACAAGATAAGTTGAAAAGAGAACTGCACAAGTTCAAGGAATAAGGAACTGGCCCATTATGTTTTACTTACTTTTTCAATATTCAGTAGTTTACCACCACAGTAACCTCAGCAATAAATTACTTTGCAGTTGGAGATGAGGAATAGTACAACAGATTATGGTTACAACTAAGGGTTTGTCTACAAAAGGGGGGGGGGACAATACCACCACTGTCCCTGTGAATCTGGTGCGATGAGGCCACACAGCATATGGCCCTATCCACACCAAACTTGGGGTATACCACCTTAACCTGGGTTTTTAAAACTCACTATTTTCTCTGAAATTTGTGGGAAACTCCAGTATTTCCTGTAGTGTGAACAATGGATCTGCCCTGGGTTTGGGGGTGGGATGGGGAGGCAGAACAGATTGTTGCCTGGCCTGGACATTGCCATTTACCGCAATGTCCAGGCCAGTTTCTGGCCCAGAAAAGTTCATTGAATCATAGAGTCATAGAATCAGAGAATTGCAGAGTTGGAAGAGACCACAAGGGCCATCCAGTCCAACCCCTTGCCACGCAGGAAATCACGATCAAAGCATCCCCAACAGATGGCCATCCAGCCTCTGTTTAAAGACCTCCAAGGAAGGAGACCCCACCACACTCCGAGGGAGTGTGTTCCACAGCCGAACAGCTCTGACTGTCAAAAAGTTCCTCCTAACGTTGAGGTGGAATCTCTGTTCCTGGAGCTTGCATCCACTGCTCCGTGTTCCTGTCTCTGGAGCAGCAGAAAACAAGCCCGCTCCATCCTCAGCATGACACCCCTTCAAATACTTAAACAGGGCTATCATATCGCCTCTTAACCGTCTTTTTTCCAGGCTATACATACCCAGCTGCCTAAGTCTCTCCTCATAAGGCATGGTTTCCAGACCTTTCACCATTTTATTCGCCCTTCTCTGGACACACTCCAATTTGTCAATATCCTTTTTGAATTGTGGTGCCCACAACTGGACACAGTATTCTAGGTGAGGTCTGACCAAGGCAGAATAGAGCGGCACTATTACTTCCCTTGATCTAGACACTATACTTCTATTGATGCAGCCCAAAATTGCATTGGCCTTTTTAGCTGCTGCATCACACTGTTGACTCATGTTCAACTTGTGGTCTACTAGGACTCCTAGATCCCTTTCACATGTAGTCTCATTCAGCCAGGTCTCTCCCATCCTATATCGATGCATTTCATTTTTTCGCCCTAAGTGCAGTACCTTACACTTCTCCGTATTGAATTTCATTTTGTTAGCTTTGGCCCAGCTCTCCACTCTATCCAGGTCATTTTGAATTTTGATCCTGTCCTCTAGGGTATTAGCTACTCCTCCCAGTTTGGTGTTATCTGCAAATTTGATAAGTATGCCCCTAATTCCCTCATCCAAGTCATTAATAAAGATGTTGAATAGCACTGGGCCCAGGAGAGAACCTTGTGGCACCCCACTGGTCACATCTTTCCAAGACGAAAAGCAGCCACTTTGTGTTCAGCCGTGTCACGGGGCTCAAACCTGAGTTCCCTTCCCAGGAGCTCCAGGCTAGCCCTCTCTCTGTAGGGTTAGTCCTGGGTGTCCTCACCCCAGGATCCTCCTACAAACTCCAAAAACCATCGTTCTGCCACCACCCACTGGGTTTTAACTGGGGGGCTTATTTCCCCCTTGGGACCCCCCCTTTTACACGCACAACGCAGTGGGAAGTTGTGCGTAGTCTATGTTAATCAGTGGCACTCCTTGCCACTATAGAATCAACTAACTCCCTCCTCCTAACCCCAGAGGAGGTTCACAGTAGCATAGTCAAGAGTAAGGCACGTGGTCAGCATCAGCATAGGAAGATAGAAGTTTACTTTATTCAAGAGAAGTAGTCATGCAGTTTCACATGAGGCAGGGTTCTCTCCTACCTCAGGCAGGCAGGCTTAAAGTGATAGCAATACAGAGTATCAAGATCAAAGCATTACATTACTCAGGTTACATTCAATTACTAATTTAGCTACATTCAACCAAAGTAAAGAAATTAAAAAGAATTCCCTAACGCAACTAAACAGGCCCTAATCTCTTCTAAATACTTGCAGTTTGTTGCCTTGAGATCTTGTCCAGGCAGCTGGGAGCAAAAGCCAGAGATGGAATGGCTGTGCTCTACCAGCATAGCAGTCTCTGTTCCTTCACATTTTCCAGAATCTCCTTCTCCAAATCCCACTCATCTCTCTCACTCTCTGGTCTCAAACAAAAGCAATTAAAACCTCTCCAGCTTTCCCGGGCTTAAAGCTGTAATTGGTCAGTCCAGTCACATGGTGTTATGTTAATTATGTGCTCTCATTAGCTCTGTGAAGGTGGTGCTTGAGCCCCTTCCCATTAACCCTTTTCTTACCCGATACTATGCTGGCAAGACAATCTGTTTACAAACAAAGAGAGTTATAGTTCTCTAGCAGAATTATGGGAGTTGCACCTTGTGGCAACATGATGGAACTCCATCATGACGGGCCGGTCAACCAATTACAAATCCATTGAACAGTTAACTTGTCTAGCCCACATTTTACAAGCTTGTTTGCAAGAATGTCATGGGGAACCTTGTCAAAGACCTTACTGAAATCAAGGTATACGATATCCACAGCGTTCCCTTCATCTACCAAGCTGGTAATTTTATCAAAAAAGAGATCAGATTAGTCTGGCATGACTTGTTTCTCTGAAACCCATGTTGACTGTTTGTGATTATGGCATTGCCTTCTAAATGTTCACAGACTCTCTGTTTAATGATCTGCTCTAGAATCTTCCCTGGTATTGAAGTCAGACTAACTGGACGATAATTGTTGGGATCCTCTTTTTCTTTTTTCCCTTTTTGAAGATGGGGACAACGTTTGCCCTCCTCCAGTCTGCTGGGACTTCTCCTGTTCTCCAGGAGTTCTCAAAGATTATTGCTAATGGCTCTGAGATTACATTTTCCAGCTCTTTTAATACCCTTGGATGTAGTTCATCTGGTCCTGGAGATTTAAATTCATTTAGTTTAAGAAGGTATTCCTGTACTACCTCTTTGCTTATTCTGTGCTGGATTTCCCCTATTGTGTCCTCTGTTCCTTTATCCTCAGGTTGGTCCCCCTTTTCCTTTTCTGAAAACACTGAGGCAAAGAAGGTGTTGAGTAATTCTGCCTTTTCTCTGTCCCCTGTTAGCATTTTGCCATCTTCTCCGCGTAGTGGCCCCAACATTTCCTTCTTCCTCCTTTTGCTGCGGACATACCCAAAAAAACCCCTTTTTACTGTTCTTAACCTCTCTAGCAAGCCTGAGCTCATTCTGCACCTTAGCTTTTCTGACTTTACTCCTACATGTGTTTGCTATCTGTTTAAATTCTTCTTTGGAGATTTCCCCCTTTTTCCATTTCCTATACATGTTCCGTTTAAAACTTAGCTCCATTGAAATTTCTTTAGTCATCCATCCTGGTTTCTTGAGACACCTCCCATTTTTCTTCCTCAATGGTACTGTTTGAAATTGTGCCTTCAGTATCTCCCTTTTGAGAAAGTCCTATCCATCTTGAGGTCTCTTCTCTTTTAGTATTCCTGACCATGGGATCACCCCCAGTGTTTCCCTGAGTTTATTGAAATCAGCTCTCCTAAAGTCAAGAATGCGTGTCTGACTATGCCTGGCTTTTCCTTTCCATTGTATAACAAACTCCAGGAGAACATGATCACTCTCACCTAAGGATCCCATCACTCTCACCTAAGGATCCCTAAGGATCCAAGTTACAGAAAGGTTTTACCCTCCTCAGCACCACTGGTGGTGCATAGCTGCTTGCTCTGAGGTTGGAAACAAGCCACTCAGGTCACATAACTGGGCACCTTGTTTGCCTCAGAGCAAGCAACTATATGACAGCAAAACTAAGAAGCGGGGGGGAAAAACCTTTCTGTAACTGTTCCAGGCTGGGAACTGGCCTGAACATTGAGGTAAATGGCAGTGCTTGCCAGGCAGTGAGGTGTCCTAGCTCTGCCAGTGAACTGACAAAGGTGACAGCCGCAGACCAATACAACATCCAGATGTAGGGACACATATCGACATCTACCCAATGTCCCTGTGAAGAAACAGGGAGCCTCTTGTGTGGGTCCAGGTGTTACTGGCCCTGATACCCCTCATTCATCCATTGGCTATATTTCATAAATTGGCTCATTATTGACACTCCACGTGGCTGGTAGTAGACAGGAATTCCCAAATACAGGACTCCAGGTTTGCTCAGAATATCTAAGGAAGTAGGCAGCCCAAATTCCTAAAACACATTCCCAGGCAGGGATTAAGTGACCCCCCCTTGGACTGGTGAGTTAGGGTGGAAATGGGCTAATTCTCCTGGATGTACGTAGAAGTGAGTAATTCATTAATTCAATCAAGGTAGCTGGACACTCATTGCCTTGCAAAACTGGTTTTTCCTTGCACATTTCCCAAACAATAGAGAGTTGCCTGAGATCCATCAGTTTTACTATCTCAACCATTAGCAAGCATTAACACATCCGGAGAATTCATTATTTAACTTTGGGAAACTCCAACAGACATTGTATTTCACTTAAAACATCCCTTCAGAGGGAATATCAAATATAAATATCAGCTCCAAACACAGTCAAAGTGTGCACAGCTTCTCTTCCTCCCATCACTCTATCAGTCTGTGTCACCTTGTTCACAGTTTTTCCCACCTTGTCACTCTGCCAATTTGCTGTGTGACCCTCAGAGATGCTCTCTGAGTATCTTCTGCTACATGAATCTCTGCTCTTCAGACAGGTATAGTATAGCCCATCATACCAAACTCTATTCCTCTTTCCCAATACTTTCTGCTCTTTTTTGATAGCCTTGTGTGAGTGCTTGCAGCCTGAGTGTGTGTATGTGTGTGTGTCCCCCTCAATATTTTTCAAAAAAACCCCATTTTTATTTTATCCCCTGTCTTGGA
Organism: Gambelia wislizenii; assembly: GCA_030847615.1. Classification (NCBI taxonomy): domain Eukaryota; kingdom Metazoa; phylum Chordata; class Lepidosauria; order Squamata; family Crotaphytidae; genus Gambelia; species Gambelia wislizenii. Next base: position 26,860,235 of record JAUMIR010000004.1, read on the forward strand.
GTCTCACCAGTTATTACTGATATACGTAGGACAAAAGATTCCACAGTTATCTGACTTCTTCCAGCCACTATTTGAGTTAATTCAAATTCCCACAAAAATATTGATTTTTGGTAGACACGTATGGAATTTCCACAGACTTCAATAATTCAGTTAACACAGGGGAGAACAGGTCAGGGAGTCCATTTGGACTTTTGCCTCTAGTGTAGATAAACCCCAAGGACCACATCTATGAAATGTTAGGTTCTGCAAAACATTTGCTGTGAAAAAAAATGTACAAGAAAACCTGATTGACTAAAAAATAGAAGCCAGAATTTCAACCAAGTCAACCAGCCAACCAAGACCATCCAGTCCAGGGATTGCCCTCCCAATCCCAGGCAACACTTATCAAGTAGGAAGCTCATCCTCCTAATCCCACCTGTTCTTCCAAAACTATATCAGCTCAGTATATGGTCCTGGTTGGTGGCCAAAGGCCACCATACCTTGCTTATGTGACTAATACCCCTGAGCTGTTGTTGTTGTTTAAAAAAAGCCTTCAGGGGCTTACCAAGAGTTCCCTGATTTGTTGGATCAAGATGTTCCTGCCAATGTGACCAGACCTATTAACATACATAGAAGCTGTTCTAAATATTACAAAAGGTCCCCCAAATAATATGTGTGAAAATAGCCTTACACCAGTGGGAGTTTCTGGAAGGGGTAAAAATTCCTACTTATCCCCTTGCAAAGGCAAGGGGATAAGCCAACACAGAGTGAGGGAGGAAAGGAATGAAGCTGCCAATAAGGAGATAGCCCAGGCTTATATAAGCAAAGCCTCCACTCCCAGGAAGATGGGGAACATATGCCAACATTGTTTTAGAATCATAGAATCATAGAATTGTAGAGTTGGAAGAGACCACAAGGGCCATCCAGTCCAACCCCCTTCCACACAGGAATCACACTCAAAGCATCCCTGACAGATGGCCATCCAGCCTTTATTTAAAAACCTCCATGGAAGGAGACCTCACCACGCTTCGAGGGAGTGTGTTCCACTGCCGATCAGCTCTTACTTTCAGAAAGCTCCTCTTAATGTTGAGGTGGAATCTCTGTTCCTGGAGCTTGCATCCATTGCTCCGTGTTTTAGTCTCTGGAGCAGCAGAAAACAAGCCTGCTCCATCCTCAATGTGACACCCCTTCAAATACTTAAACAGGGCTATCATATCGCCCCTTAACCGTCTTTTTTTCCAGTCTTCCCCTTCCTGATCTGGCTGCACATCACACACACATGCCAGCCAGGGCTTACGTAATAGGGGACATTCCTTTCTATGGTTAATTTTTGTGCATTTGAGTATGATGACATTGTGGAGAGAAAATGTAACACAGGTGTCTGAGACTTTCTGTCCCTCAACTTTAACATGTCATTAGAAATAGAAATTTTGTATTTCTTTTATCTGAGAAATAGCATGCTTCATGCCATGGAAAATGTCTTAGCTGGCTGAGCAACAGGAAGTAAGATGCATTTCCTGTTCCCTTTACCTCGAGTGCCTTTTTTTTTTTGACATAAACATGGAATATAAAATGCACAAGGCTGGATGGAGCAGTATATACCATGTGGTCAGCCCTGTACCCATGGTTGCCCAGAGGTGAAATGGAGGATGGTATTCCATAAACTATGGGCCCATCTACACAAAGGGGAAAATCCAAAATACCTCATAGTATTGGCATCTCACAGCAGCGGCGACATGTCCGAATGTTTTTTCTGGCCTCCGAAGCCCCCATAAACCTCACATTCCTGATGGTGGCCAGAAGTGATTTACATGCATCAGTTCTTCACTGCCATAGGTTTTTTTTTTAAAGGTGTCCCAAGGTGTGATGGTGCGATAGAGCAAATTTCCAACTTTACAAGAAAGCAAAACAGAAAATATTGATCCTTTTTATCACCTTAGTGGGCAATCGTTAAGGTGAAAATCCAAGATGGTGGCAGCGGGCGCTTGCCCTCCTAGCAAGCCTCACCCCCACTCTCACCCAGCCAATCAGCTTTGTGCTTCCCCTCAAGGTTTTTATTGTTCAATAGTCCAAATGAGTAAAAATGTGCACGCACCTAGCAGTTTTTGAAAAAGTACAGGAAAATCAGCAAAGGCTTTTACCCTGTTGTTTTTGCTGTTTTGGGTCTCCCTCCTTCCAAATAGTGTGGATTGGTTCTGGATCCTGTTTAGACAGGTAGGGTTCTAAGCAAATTCAATGAGGGGTATTTTCACTGTTTAGACAGGCCCACTGTGCAAATAAGACCCATCAGCCAGTCTGGTAAATTTTCATCCAGGGAACTGTGCCTGGAGGAGGAACCACCTTGGGTTTTTTGCTGCAGGCAGAAAAACGTCTTATGTGAACCCAGAGGGAGATAAGAGTTTAAAACCAAATGTTTTTCAGAAAACTGTTGGAAAATAAGAAATAGGGATGAAAAGAAATGCCATTAGACTCAATGGTCTTGACTAAAGTAGCATGTTTGTACTTCAGACTTGTAACCAAATGCACACCTCACCTTGCACAATCACACATATGTCAGGGAATAGGGAATTTCTGAGAAAAAAAAGTTTGCACAAAACAATGTGCATAGTTTAAAATACAAATAGTTAAAATATGCATAACTGGTAAAACTGGACACAACAAAAATGCAATGGGGAGAGCTGTATGAATTAGGCAAGTTTTACAAAAAAATGCACATTAGGAAAAATGTGTTTAAAATTTGCATACATTTGGAAGGAAACAATCTCACAACCCAATATGAAGCAAAGAAGGGAAGAAAATTCAGCTGGGATTTGAAGAAATTCAACATCATCAAAGTAAGTAATTGTCATCTAGTAAATCAGACCAGTGATATCAGGAGTCCCCCTCCCCCCACTCCTTAGCTACGGACACCAGGGGTTGATCCTAGGTGTGTTTTTAGGCAAAGCCAATGCTGTAGCCTTGAGCATTGCCCCCTCACTTTTAATGAAAAGTTGGATTGACCTAAACCGCCCCCCACCACCACACACAGAACAAAATAAAAGATAACATATAACTTCACAAAGGGCAGCTACAAAAAAAATAAAAAAATAAAATAAATCAAGCTTAGGGAAATCCAGTGGAGTGTAATGCCAGACATCTGTGTTATTTCTTGCTCGATCATCTTGAAACAGCAAGTGATCAATATTTCCTGCAATACTCATTCCCAAATAGGTGAGTTAAAAATGGAGTTCCATTAATTGAATCCCCCCTGTGCACATGGCTGGTTATTTGTTCAACTCAGACTCTTCACATTATCCAAGCTGAGCTTTTGCTGATATGATTAAAAATATATAGGCAGTTGGATCAAAGAAGGGTGGTCATTATTATTTCAGTAAGTGATCATGCAATACTAGCAAGAACTATACCTTTGCCACATCCGTAGACTTTGTTTATGTCATCTTCAGGCACATACTAGCAGGGTTCATCAGGAAATACTTTAAAGTTTTTGTGGGAGGAGGGAAGAGGAAAGCCTTGGACAGTGTACTTGATCAATGTCAACAGCAGTGTCAAGAGATGGTCATTATTGCCTAGTAGATTTATAGCTTAGGTCCAAGTAAATTACTTTCTCTTTACCTGAAATTCAACCACTTCTGTTTCTCTCCCTCCCCAGCCCTTTGTTTATGCTGTTCTCTCTCTGGTCAGAGCACTCTGAGAGCTTGCTGTTGGATTCCCCAGGTTGAGCTACAAACCCATCATCAGATACCATTATCCAATTAAGACCCCAACAACAACTTCTCACTCTCAATCTTTTTATTCATTTAGGATTGTATAAAATAACCAAGAGCCTTGGGGCACAATAAAGACTGGCAGGTTTACTGTGTTAGTTTTCAAAGGATCACAAAACTGTCATACCTGCCAATGTTTCACCAGGACATGTGTGGCCAAGCAACATTAGAGTGTGATTAAGATGGCGAAAATTATTAATGAGGAAGAATATTGTTAATGAGAAAGCTAGGAAAGGCTGTAGCAGTTTGCTTTTGCTTGAGCCTACTGGGGAGGGCAAGACTCTGCCCCCTGCTGTCCTTTACTCCCTGCTGAGAGAGACAATTACAAACTCCTTTTGAACTTTGAACTCAGTTTGCAGTGACTGAAGTATGCTGAGGACAAAGGGGGAGGGGGAGAGAAACTGGAACATTTTTAGCAGCTGAAAAGTGGGACAACAGAAGATTCATTGAGACTGCCCCTGCCAAATTGTGACATTTGGATAGTATAGACTCTTTTCTAGTTTATGGTGATTATCTAATATTGGAGAGAAATCAGAATTTTATTTTACTTTGTTTTTGATCAGAATGTACCAACATTCATAAAATTCAAATGTGTGAGAGAATATAACTGATTGATTTACCCATTCAGGTGGATCTGGATAGCTAATGGATCTACTGTCCACTCTGGATTTACCCCCACCCTAGCAGATGCTCTGAGTTGAACACACATCAGTAGAGCCCCTGGTCAATTCACAGCAGCCTCAGAAGGAGCCATGCTAAAATTCAAAGTAGATTCACCACCCCCGCAGTGGTGGGTTCACTAAGCTACCCATTCTCACTCCCTAGGGATGAATAAGAATTTTGTTTCAATTCATTTGTGATTAGATGTGCAAATGTGAAATGGAAAAAATTGCCCATTCCTAATTAACACCTTTCAGAAAGATGTTTTGAATAAGTTCCTTGTTGTTCAACACTCTGAGTCTAGAGAAAGGTGATTTATACATTTCTTAACATGTAAAAGCATTAAGTTGAGTTGCACTCTCTGCATAAGGCAGGCTGCACCCGCAGCACTTTCGAGGTTTATTTATTCTTCTTTGTTTTATTGTTAAATTCTGTTTTCATTTCCTTCTGTTTCCAATGTTTAAATGAGGAGAATGAGAGTGGGGAAAAGGCATGGGAGTTAAGATCCTACATTGGGGATGTGTTGTGTAACTCTCCACATGTGGTGCTTGATTGTTCTCCTCAGCCCTTGTGTTGAACATCCATGTTGTGTAACCTAATGCACAACTGGCCTCACGTAACTCCAAAACTACACTTTACATTCGGTAATGAATCAGATTTTGCCTTTTTCCAACAAAGTGTATGCTCTTCTTTTGTTCCTCTCTTCCCTGAGTTTGGCTCACATTTCTCATAGGACTTTATCAGATGCTCCCTTTTAAACATTCTTTTGCTGGCAAAAGAACACTCCCCACCGCACTTACCTCTAATCCCGGCAGAAGGCTTCCCCAGCACTGAAGAGGAAGTGAACTTCCTCCTTTGAAATCCTGCGAGACTTCATCATGTGGGAAATTCAAAACTAAAATCAAAAATAAAACTCAAAAAGTTAAAAAAAACAAAACACATACACACACTTTAAAACTTTTAAGTAAACCAGGGAAGGTTTCAAAAAGTGTGTCACTTACCTGGGTGTCGTGATCGCATCTGGAAGTTAATAACATGTGTTAGCCATGGGACATACCATGACTCAGTGAACCTTGATTCAATAATATACATCACCATCTAGAAGGATCAAGTAGGCAACCATGCTAGTTAGGGAATTATGAGGATTACAGTCCAGAAAGCAACTTTCCTAAGCTCTAGCACCCAGACTAAATGGGCAAATCATTTGACCCACATTAAAGTATTTTCCTATATTTCTTTTAAAAAAATGTTTAGACTGAATGAGATGGAATATGAGTTTCCACATTTAAAAAAAATAGTGAGCCCCTTACTTTTTCTAATATGTTGATACATTTGTCAGTATTTGGGAATGAAAGATAATCAGGAGAGTATTGTAGGAGCAAGTAAGAGATAACACTGTTGGAAAAATAGAAAAGAAAAGTGCATCATGGTTCATGTCAGAGGAACCCATGAGATGAAATCACAACTGGATAAAGTGTTATAAGTCATCATCTTCTTATTGTATTATCTTTTATGTGCAAGCTTTTCAGGTCAACCAGGAGACCTGAAAACCAGGAGACTTTAAAATAATAAAAAAATAAAATAAAAATGAGTGTTTACCCTGATAGGCATGCTGCAGTCAACCACTATGTTTACTTGCATCTCAAAGCTGACCTGCACAAAATCTCTTTTGTTAGATGAATCATTTTTCATGATGAACACTGTGAAAATACATAAACAGAGAGAGGGAAAGAAATCTACTTGATAGAGATGTTCAAATGTGTCTTGAGAGCACAAAAGGGTTCAAGATGCACACATCTTCCATATGTAGGTGGGATACCTGACAAAAAAAATTACATCTTTTAATCTGATACCTGGTTCCATGCACAGCTTTGTCACCCCCACATCCTCCTGCAATAATTGTTTTTACTCTTCGTGAGTGACAGAATGCTCAAAGTAACTATGTCAAGTAATTTAGAAAGAATGGTAGTTCTGTGTTAGCACTATGAATATTAAGAGGGGACATAAGGTGAAGGAGAAGTAAACATCAATTCAAAATCCATACATCCCGTTCTAGAGAAATCTGAAGAATTGCAGAGATACTCAGTCTCTTTGAGTCTGAGGAGATTATCAGATGGGGAAAACAACCCAGGATAGGGAAGACAGGATACCGCTAAAAGGCTTACCTTTTACATGACATCGCTCCTGTCCTGTGGTGCTCCTGTTCTTCTCCTGTTCCCCCCCCCACTTCCTCTTATTCACAGGAAAATCCATGAATAAGAAGCCCGTTCCATTATAGTAACAGAATGATGGGTGAGTGAAAAGATGACCAGTTATGCTGGCATGATGCCAGCATCACGTGACGTCACCGGGAGGTCTGTGCCAGAACACTTCTGGGTACAATCAGGACAGCCAGGTAATTGTCACCCTCCCCCCCTCCCCAGGTTACTTGGGGTTTGTAATGTGGGGTTTGTAATGTGTGTTTTGGGGCTTGGACTTTTATTTTAATGTCTGTGTTAATTTTTATTATTAAATTTCCTAAGTGACCGTTTTCTTGCGAGCAGGATTTTGTTACCAAGAAGTGAATGGGGCTCACTGAGAGCCCCATTGCCTCCTGGGATGCTAGAGGGGAGGGTGAGCAGTTTTCATGCCGTGATTAGGTAAGCGTGTGAATTTTTTAAAAAAACTATTACAGGGATGGGAGTGGGGCGGGAGAGGGTCAGGTGGGAGGGGTACTGGGACAAGGGCCCGTGTGATACTCTCCTGAGTCTGAGGAGATTATCAAATGCAGCTAATGTGGTGCCAGCATAACACAAAAGTACACCAATATCAGACAATGTCATCCTTTTGTGTTCTGCTGGTGTTTTAAAATACCATTTAAATCTCGTCACTGCAGCAAGAATGGCCGGTCCAGTGTGAACACTTCCGGGTGAGATCGGGACATCCAGGTAAGTTTTGCTCTTCTTATGACCCTCCCCAGGTTACTTGTAAGTTTTAAAGTGTTTGTGTGCTTGGTGTAACTTTTTTCTTGTTATTTTACTTTTTACTTTTGAATTTTTGAAAATGGTGTCCCTTATATAAGATGGCAAAATCAAGGTTTGCTTTTTGGATTTATTTTTTTTTTAAAGAATATTTTCAAGCCGTGAATACTTAAATCCGTGGATACCAAATCCATGGATACGGAGGGACAACTGTACTCAGTTCTGTTTTCTGCACATGTAAGTCAACTTACAAAGACCTAAGTCTCATGCTGAATTCCAATCTCCATTTCTAAGGGCTCATCTATACCAGCCAGGATACACTGGCCCTCCACCAGTATATCCTGGCTCCAGATCTGGCCCATTCTGCTCTTTACCTGAAGAAAATGGGCCAGCATCCAAACAGAATTCGTCACTGCAGCCGCCGCCACCATTTTCCCTGATTATGTGGAAGCCAGGAAGGTGGCCTGCAACATGTGACTGAAGGTCCCCCGCATGTGACCAGCCTTGGTCACATGCTGTGGGACCCCTGCCTGGCTTCTGGAAGAGCTGAGGAGCTGGCAGTGGCAGCAAGAGGTGAGCCTAATACAGATTCAGAATGAATTGACCTGGTACAAAGTATGTGGAAGTGATCTGGACCAATTTGGATGGTGGAGTGGTGGTGGTGGGGAGCAGACGATGTATCTCCAATGATACCATATAAGACAATGCTGGGGTGGACTCCAACGGACTTGCTGCCACTGCCAGCTTCTTAGCTCTTCCAGAAGCCAGGCAGGGGCTGCACAGCATGCTCGGCATGCTGGGATGGACTCCCACAGACACCCAGGGCCCAATCCAGTGGGAACGGATTAAACTGGGTATTTTCATATAATGGTTTATTGGGCCCTACTCTAGCTTGCCCCCATTCCAGCCCCATATCTGTCACAGGGTGGTGAGGATGGGGTAAACGCCTCCATCATATGGATTGCAGAGCTCTTGAATGTGGACAAGAGTAGTATTTAGCCCATGTAGATAAGCCCTAAGCATTTATGAACAGTGATGATATGCCCATTATTGATTTGTTTGCACCTAGCTCCTCTGCTTTACACCTCTCATGAGAAAACTGCATGATATAGGCTAAATGTGGACGACTAAAAGGCAATTCTTCCACATTTGCAAAAGGTTTCATACAAAACTGTTTCATGAAACTGTTTTAGAACCTACGTATTACAACACAGAGTGAACTCTGATTGCAAGCATTTGTGGAACAACCCTTGAGGCTACATTTCTTCCACTCCCAGTTCTATGGATCCAACCCATTAGAAAATGACCTGGTAAATGAGCCTTTAGAAAGGATAAAAATGCCAGCAAAGTCCCGAAATGGATAACAGCACTCACAGCCAAATTACAAACACATTTAGAATGTCATCCTTTCAATACGTTCATTCTGTGACTTTTAGAAAGATGTGACAACAAGATGAAGGTCTATTGAGACTTTCTTCTTCAACTGCAAGATATATTTATGAGTGTTTAGGAAAGTGAAAAGGGAATGGGGAAATATTTTCTTAGTGAAGATGCTTCAGGGTGTGGTAGAGAAATTGATTCACTGGTTTTAAGTGAAATAATAAATGTGTGCCTTTGACTATATAACCTGTGCACCGAGCCCTCAAAAACTTCAGTTATCTTGACAAAAACGATTTACCAAGCAACAGAAAACAGAGGAAGAAACACCTGATGGGATGAGAACAAATCTTTTAGAGGGTGGGGGGAGAGTTACTGCAGGAATAAAGCCTGAGGATGCTTGAAATGGAACGAGTCAGAAATGGAACAGAAGAGAAAGTCCTGGAGGACTCAGTGCTGTTGGGAGATTTATTTTGGCAGAAGAACTCCTGTGTTCCACGTTTAATAATAAGGTGTATTGTTACTGTTTGGGGCTTAGAAATGAATTCCAAACTGATTCTGAAGGATTGCTGAAGGCATATCTATGCATTTAAAGAGGAAACTGGTATTATTTTTCATTAAGCTTCTCTAAAATTATAGTCTTGCTGGTGCTGAACTTCCTAGCCTGAGAAGATGATTAATGGGATATGAAGGCACAGAAACAAACTGTTGCAAAGGTAAAGTGTTTAGTGTTTCTCTCTCTGTGTGTATACTTTGCCTTTATTTATTGCTTCTGGGTTTGAAAACCTATTGTCTGACATTGTCTTAATCAGACCAGTAATTCAAGTGCTAGACAACCTGAAGTGTTTGGTGGGGACTAATTTTGCCCATATCTTCTTTGCAGAGCGAATGGTGAAACCCTAGCGCAGCAATATTAGCCAGGCCATGTCAACCAATGGCAGTAGAGATGCAAGGGGCCTTAAAAGGCATACCTTTGGAGATTACTCCCCAAAGAATGCTATGCTATGATAAAGAAGCTTGATCATCCCAATCCTAACTCCCTGAACATATGGTGTTTGATTAGACATTCACTGATTTGTAGGAATTTGGAGAGTTTCTGACAATTGGCAGATAGGAGCACTTCCTAGACATGTGTGTTCCTTCAAGTCACCTGTTGACTTATGGAGAACCCATGAATTTCATAAGGTTTTCTTAGGCAAAGAATACTCAGAGGTGGTTTTGCCAGTTCCTTCCTCTGGACTCTAGGTTTTGCCTACAGTACCTGGTATTGGTTGGCAGTCTCCCATCCAAGTACAAACCAGGGCTGACCCTGCTTACCTTCCAAGATCACACAGAATCTGGTGCCTTTCTTCCCCATACACCATGCTTTATTATTTTCAGAGTACAGCTCCATAATCCCCCCCACCAGCATGGCCATTGCGCAGGTGAATTCTGAGAGTCTAGGAGCTATAGTCAAAAAGTAACCCCCCCACTCACATTTTGGGGGAACATGAAGGTAATTTGGATGAGTCCATGAATGAATTACTTTGGCACTGCTAGCAAGTGCAGCCAGGGGAGGGAGTGGGTTAATTTCCATCTACAAAAGAAGCTGAAAAATAATGCTTCAATGGTAGTTAACTTCTAGCTGCTTTGAAGTGTGTGTGTGTGTGTGTGTGTGTGTGTGTGGTATTCTTATTTTTACTGAAAATTTACTGACTCCCAACTATACATTTGTCTCATTATACAATTTAGTTACCATCCAGTTTATTGTTCTCTATCTTGGGTGAAATTTCAAAGGTGGGTTTTTTTTAGACTGACTGGGAATGCCAGCTGTGTTTTTTGTAACTTTGTGATTGCCAACATATAAATGCCTGAATATTAACTCTCTTTGTATTTAGCCGCCGAATCCTCCCTTGCCCACAGAATATGCATAATATTATTATCTACTGCATGATGATTTTCTAACTCCAGGGGGGTATTGTTAAAGTTGACAGGCCCATTTCATGGCAGTTTACCTTTCACTCACATTGAGAAATGAATCTAATTTTTGTGCTTTCACCTGGAACTTGGCTAACACTTGAGAAAACTGGAATCTTAAGTAACCCTTCCTCTGCATCCCACTTGATGGTTTAAATTAGAAACGTAAAGCCTAGACTCTGAGAAGCTGGGCCATGTTTCTCTAATTAAGAAGGAGAACCAGAGTAAGTGGTCTCCATCTATGTGGTTGAATGGATGGAGCAGAATAAGAGGGGTGCCTTAGATGGCAGATGTTGTGGGGTGGGAAGCTGTTGAAAGATGTCACTCAAAAGTAAGTGTGGACAGGGCCATCTCCAGAAGGACTACAACATATGGGGCACAAGAAAGAAATATTTGTTCCACCCTTATGTATCCATATATCCTTATGTATCCTTATGTATCCATGACCTGACCCCAAAGTTACTTTTATAGAACACAGCTTTCAGAATCCCTCAGCCAGGATGTCCAGGGAAAACAGAAAAACCACAAGTGTGGAAAGAAACATTAAAATCTGCACATTGAGTCTTAGTCTCTAGATGGCCAAGAGGCCCTCTGCCTCCACTAAGATCCCTCCAAATCAACTGAGCTGTAGAAACAGCATCTGATACAAAATATAGGCCTGTGAATCTAAGACCATCACTTTTCTTCTCCTGTATGCTTTTTTTTAGCATCTTTTGCCTGATGAAAAAGCCAATGAAGCTTCAAAAGCTTGAATGATGTATTTTATGCATTTTGGTTGACCAATAAAGGTATGGTTCTTTTGTGGATTGGGATTTTGTTCTATTTTATCACATTATAAATGGAATCCTATACCATTTTATGAGAGAGTAGATCCCACTGCAGTTGTTAGAACTTACTTTTGAATAGACAAGAACAAGCATACTTTTAAGCAACGTGTAGCCACTTTGGAAACCATTTTGGGAGAAAGGCTAGTTATAAATCAAATAAATAAATACAAATAAATTAGTAAGTAGGTAAGATGTACTTTGACATTCAATCCCATCATTTCACATGATCCCAACTGAAAATATTTTGCACTCTTTGGTGAAGGGGAACATGGTCTTCTTCCTACTCCACATACAAAAGTCAACTGTATTAACTATTGTGGCTGACCTGCTTTCTCTGTTTTCCCATGTACCTATGCAATAGATGCAGTAATATAGGAAGACAAAGTATATATTTTCAGACATTTGATGAACTGTGTCTGTGCAGTTATCTATATTGTCCCGTAGGGTAATCCAATGCTATAGTCATTGTAGCAAGAGGGCTTACTTCTGTTTCTCTGGTAGTCTTCAGTTACACATCCACCTTCCAAGTTCTGGAGGATTTCATAAGCTTGACGGAGCACTTTTTAAGGGGATGTGAGGGGTGGCTGCAGGATGGAGGGAGTGCCACTTCACTTTTGCTGGCAGAAGTGTGCCATTTGGTAGTTTAGAAAAACACATGTGTGCTTTCATCATATCATGGCCTATTCTGAGGATTCCAACTCAGATGCTTTGGATATTACCAGAATTACTGGGGGTCTGTGGCACCCACTCATGACACAGAAAATACAATATTATATTGGGGAATTTTAATTAGCTCAAAGGTATGGCTGCAAGAGACTGGGTAACTTTGTGAGATCTTTTTCATCTGTGTATACCAGTAATCACTGACAAGACTCTAAGCCAAATGAAATAAAAATGGTTTTTATTGGAAAATAATCATGGAAGCATTCACATATGCACACAAGCTCACAAGACAACCACGCAAGGCTAATGAAGAATCAGGAGGAAAAACTTACATACAGGAATAGATTTAGGAAAGTGGGCTATTATTACCTTTCTGAAGAGCAGAGATATGTGCAGCAAAGAGACTCAGGTTTGAAACTGAGGATGCAACAGCAGTCTGGCAGAGGGACAGTATGAGAAGAATTATGCACACATGGCAATGATTTGATGGGACCATTGGATATTATCGTATCCTTAAGGGGTGTTTTGAGTGAGAAACAATGCTTAAGTGACTTTCCCAGGGTTAAACAATGGAAGCTCCAGCTAGGCTGATTGCTGCTAATGGTTGAGACATTAAAATAAAACAGGCTAACAGCCAACTCTATATTGTGGATAGGAAAAGGTGTGAGGGAAATATATTTTGTGGATAATGGGGATCACTGTTTGTTTTGGGGTATGACTCACTGCCAGGTGCACCCAGGGAAGGCTAGCACATTCTACCCTAATGACTCTGACTAAAGGGGGGGGGCTCTACTTAATCCTTTCCTGGGTGTGTTGTTGGGGAATTTCCAAGACAACTTCTTAGGCCTTTCAGTGACCTTTATTTCTTATGTTTTGCTGGCCCTGGTCTACCTGAGACCTTGTGAACTATCCAGTATTGCCAAATTATGAATTATTGGAGGGAAGGAGGGGTGTAAAGCTAGGTAACACGGGCCTTTAGGGGACTCTGGCTCCAGATGATGGCTTCTTCCTTCCAGAACCTGGACAGCTATTGGCAGACACACTGAGGAAGACCTTCAGCAAGATGGCCCCCATCTGAACCAGAGTTGATGGATATGCTGAAATGCCAATTCCAGTTACAACATGGCAGTAAGAAGCACAGGAATATGAAAAGAATATAACTAATATAAAAATTATAAATAAAATAAAACCTCTGACTGAAATTTAAATAAGATGAGCAATTAGCCATCTCAATATCAAGATTAAGCAGCTACAGTTCTCCCAGTGGCTCAGCAATGATGAAGGCAACCATTCAGCAACGTGATGTATGATTTTGTGTGCCCTTGATAACATGGAATTCCTGATACCTAGACCAGCTTTCAGTGATACAGTTTTTTCCCCTTGCTTCAGCTTTGTTCATCGTCACCCAATCCAGACAAGACAGAGGTGTTCCTGGTCAGTTGAAAGGCAGATTAGGGACTAGGCACTCTGCCTGTGCTGGATGGGGTTACACTCCTGCTGAAAACTCAGGCTCATAGGTTGGGTGTTCTCCTGGACTCAACTCTGAGCCTGGATTTCAAGGTTTCAACAGTGGCCAGGAGTGCATTTGCAGAGCTAAAACTAGTGCACCAGCTGCGCCTGTTCCTTGAGATGTCAGATCTGGCTACGGTGACACATGCCTTGATTTCATCCTGTTTGGACTACTGTAATGCACTCTACATGGGGTTGCCTTTGCAAACTGTTTGGAAACTTCAGCGGGCCCAGAATGCTGCAGCCAGTAACCTGACTGGAGCCAGCTAATGGCTTGGGTCCAGAATATATGAAAGACTGTTATCTCCCCATATGAACCTGCCAGAACTTTAAGATCATCACTGCCACCATCCCAGGCTTGCCTGGTCAGGTCACGAGAGCTTTCTCAGTGGCTGCTCCCACCCTCTGGAACTGCCTTCCATGGGAGGCTAGGCTGACCCCCCCCCCGCTTTCCTTTCATTGGCAGGCAAAAACTTTTTTTTAATGTAAGCAAGCTTTTAATGTTTAACTGTGCCCACAGAGGCTTTTGTTAAAATTGAGGTATGTTTTTTATCTTTTGCTTTTATTTATTTTTTAACTTTTGTATGTTTAAATAATTTTCAATTGTTTTAATGATGGTTATTTTAATTCCTTTAAATTGTAATGCTTTTTATTTTTTTATTTTTTTTTTATTTTTTTGTGAGCTGCCTTGGGTTCCACTTTGAGAGAAAGGTGGCATATAAATTAAATATATAAATAAAGAAACTCATGATTGCTTGCTTTAAGATCTTGATTTTAGAATATTGTTACCTAGCTACTACACATCTCAGTTTTTGTATAATCTTCTCAGCCACATGTCTATGACCTAGATAGGCTCAACTCCCTTTTGACTGTCTCACCCTGAGTGAGCTTGCACTTGCTGCTTCTATCATAGTTTTCAACCAAAACACATATTTATGGAGGAGACATGTCTACTTTTGTAAAGAATAAATTTCCCGGGTTCTAATTTGTTTGAAGAATGTCCAATGATATTTTTAAGAAGCCTCTCCATTGCAGAAAATTTCCCTCAATATATGGAGGATGGAGAAGGGGTGAACAGGTTGTTCAGAATTAGTGGAAGTACGGTATGTCTGCAGGATTTTTTTTTCCCCAGAGGGGAGCAAAACTGTTAGTATAAGTTGTGCATGTAGCCCATGCTATTCCAGCAAAGCTGTGCATTTTCCTTATGTGTATGCACATGCTTCGTTCCTTAACATCACATTCAATGACATTTGGAAATGTACAAACAGTGGGAGGAAAATCCTCAAAACATGGAATTTGTCAGTACTAGTGCAGATCACAAAAGACAACATGAACTCCAACAAAACCTGTATGCTGAATATGTACATTTAAAATAGTAATAAATAAATAAATTGAAAGCATAAGAACTTCTCAGCTGGATCAGGCCAAAGGCTTGTTTAGTACAGAATTTTGATCACAGAGTGTCCAGTTAATTGCCTATGCAAAGCCCACTAGTCTATGTCTAGCCTGTGAATACACCCTGTTATTCAGCAGGCATTGTTGACCACCTGACACACAGAGGCATACTGCCTTTGATACTGGAAGTAATACAGTCAGACCCCTGTATCAACTGATTCATCACCCACTGATTCAATTATTCACGGGACACAAAACAGCACACCCACCATAGAGTCTTCATAGAAAATGTGTCCTCTCTAGCCATTTTCTAGGTCCTTCAAGGCAACTATGATATTTTAAATCAGAAGTCCCATTATATTCAATGGTGTTTGCTATTATCCTTAGTTTTCAGTATCCACAGCCCCCCAGAACCAATCCCCAGAGGATAAGATGGTCCTACTGTATCTGTACTTTTCCTTATGAACCTGCTCATGTTTTGAAATCAATTGGGGAGGCCCTTAGCTCTCACACCCCACCCTCACAGATACATCTGGTGGAAGCAGGGGAGAGGGATTTCTCCATGGCTGCTCCCAAGCTCTGGCACTGCCTTCCTAAAGAGGTTACCCTGGCACCCTCCTTGCTATCTTTCCACAAATAGGTGAAGGCCTTTTTAGTTTTGGCAGGCCTTTAGGGACTGATTGCTTAGAGGAAATGGACCTCGCATAATGTCCTAGATTTTCTATTTTCTTTTTAATGGTTTATGGTTTGTTTTGTTTTGTTTTTAAACACCAGGTTTTAATCCTTTAATAGTTTAATTTTAAACTTTGCATATTGTTAATTTTTTGATACATTGGCCAGAATCCTGTATCAGATACTTAATAAAATGTACATAGCTAAGTAACCTCTCTTGAACCAGTACCCACACACACACACACACACCTGACAGAAACATCATTTACCCACTGGACTTCACTGAGCATCAGCTGCACGGGGAGAAGGAGATCCATTCTAGCAATGATTGAAGCATGGATGAAATCGCATTTCTGTCAGGTTTGCAGGGGGGGGGGTGTCGGGCCAGAAGAGGTTACTTAGGGCTTGTCTACACTGGCCAGAATACTCCAAGTTCTGGCCAGAGTATTCCAGCCCCAGGGCCACGGCATTTCCCCTCTATTATCTGCCCTTCCATTGTGGCAATGGAGGGGTGTCTGCATACTTGCAACCCACATGCAAACTGGTGCTTCTCTTCCCTGTGCATCTTCTGAGACCAAGCTGAAGAAATGGCTGTGTTGGGCACCACATGGACCACATGTGAGGACACCCCTCTCCCTTTGCTGTAACGGGACTCTCCATTTTCTCCAGAAAAAAGCCCGCAGCAAATGGTGAGATTTTTCATCATGTGTCTGCTCCAGTTGATACTTGCCCTGGACTTTTGTCAGAACTGCCCAGGCTTCATCTGGACAGTTCAGATGAGGATCAAGGCAAAAACCCTACATCATCTGGACTGCTGGGCATGGGAATAGGGGGAGACTGTTTCATTTGGCCCATGTAAACAAGGCCTTCATTGAGTATACTTAATGAACTGGCTGACATAGATTCTGGCCAGTCGTTTGTCTTAACTGTTGTAAGCCACCTTGAGTCCTGAACTGGGAGAAAGGCAAGATATAAATGTAATAATAACTGGGTCGGGATATGGGCTGGAGCATTCTGGAAGCTGTAATCTAAAACAAGTTCTTTCTTTCTTTCTTTCTTTCTTTCTTTCTTTCTTTCTTTCTCAGTTTTGTCATCATGCCTAGAGCCTTAACCTGTAAAGATGGGGAGGGGGAGGCCTGAAAACAGAAGCTTTTTTTTTTTTTTAACAGTGAACATAGACTGACAAACAAGATGATCTTTTCCCACTTCTGCTTCTGAGCTATGTGGGAGAGTATGAATCATTTTTATCAGAAAAAGCAGGGTATAGAGGGCAAAATACAATAACTTTTCCAGTATATCTGCTTGGATGAAGAATTGTACTTAAACATGAGAAAGGAGAAACTACAGGCAGTATTCTCATTTTACAGAAATAGTTATACTGAGAGCAAATATCTTTACAACTAAATTTCTGAAGTAACTCTTCTATCTTTGTAGACAATATCCTACCCTATATCCTGTACTACCCTATATCCTTTATAGAAGAGCTCCTATACTAAATTAGATTACCTTTGTTTCACCTTAAGTGATCTGTTCTCTGCAATCATATCTTGGCCCCAATCCAACATCTTCTCCAGCGAAGTGTAAATATCCACATGTGGAACTACACTAGGCTGTGTAGTTCTTCCACTTACTTATAAGCCCCAGAAGCTGTCTGACATGGCCATTCCATGCTTTGTGGAAAGCAGGCAGGCTCAGAGAAGCATCTGGCTATGTCCTCATAGCCAAATGCTAAATGATGACATCTGCACTGAGATTTGTCAGGGCCTCCCCAGGGAACTCAGTGCTGCTGGGATTAATTTGCATCTGGCTATTCATCTTCAGATGTTTCTCCAATTCTGCCTGCTCACCACAAAGCATGGAATGGACATGTCAACCTCACATGCTGCTCTTGTGTTTTTAGGATTGGTGCAGGATTCCATTTTAGACAGGTAGGATTCCCAGTGAATTCCATGAGGGGTATTTTTACCATTTAGATAACTCCATGTTTACTGTAAAAATTTGAACAAAACAAAACAAAAACATGGCCTGGCATCCTGGTGGGAATTTATGATGTCATGAGTTTAGAATTGTGGCAGGTGCAACAGTCCTATTCTGGGGGGGGGAGCATTGTTGTAGCTGCACAATTGTAAGATTGCAGAAGTGCAGCAAGCCTGTGGCACAACTAAGGCTGGTGTCACCCCTCCCCCGGATGGTGTCACCTGGTGTGATTTGGCTTCTCTGCACCCTTCTAGTGCCACTACTGGGGCAAGCAATGTAGCCATTGGGGAACAACCATGAAGTGCGATAATATGGAACTTCCTGATACAGGCTGCCTTTGTGCAATGACAAAACAAGGAATGGGCAGCAGCCCCCATCAGAGCTGTGAGGCATTCATAATACAGTATGAAGGACAGTGGAAAGTCATTGGTGGTCAGCAAAATATCCTCAACCTTTCATAGTAGCTTCTTGTGCAGTGGGAGCCTACACTGCACAATGGGACTTTTGGATGGTGCAACATTGTGCATTGCAACAAGTCTCTAATATGGCCATGTATTGTGTCAGCAAAGTAGTTTCATCTTCATAAAGTTACATCATCATAAAGTTGGATCTCAGCCATGATGTTCCAAATTAATATAATACAATGAATGAAATAAAAGTTTAAGGACTTTTTTGGATAAGTAAAATGCAACGGATGCAGCCTCGCCACGTTGTGAGACTGCTGCACTGCAGGGCGTCCCTTTCGGATGACGCCCGTCCCTGCCGGTACTGTTGCGGTACCGCAGGGACATTTGAGTGTAATATTTTGGTGATTTTTACTCACGAAAGTTGATCGTGAATAAAAAACGCCAAAATATTACACTCAAATGTCCCTGCAGTACCGCAACAGTACCAGCAGGGACGGGCGTCATCCGAAAGGGACGCCCTGCAGCGCAGCAGTCTCGCAACATGGCAAGGCTGCTTCTGTTGCATTTTACTTGTCCGAAAAAGTCCTAAGTGTGTAAGAAGGGGAGGATAGTTCCTTGGCAGAAAATTGTATTTGTTTACTAATAAATTGCTGCCTCCATCTTTTTACAATTAATAGACAAGTCAGATTCTTTAAACACTTGACCTGCTTACTCAAATGAAGAAAAGTCACTTATTAATGAACTGTGGTGATTGTGGAAAAAAAATAATCTCAGCCCATCCCATTAAGCAAAGGATCAGTTAAGCAAACTGTCCTTTGAAATAAAATATGTATTAGGATAGTTAATTCTGAGGAGAAAATAATAATAATTAAAATCCCCCGAGATCCACCCCAAACCCAACTATAAATATTAGAGCTTCGATAATAGTTTTATGACAACTCCCAGAATTCCCCAGCAAGTATATACCCACAAGGAGAGGAATTGTGCTAGCTTGTCCTGTCCCTTCACTCACTGGATTTATTAACAGCCCTCAACCCCACTCAGCAAAGGGGCAGGACATCCTCTCTGGGTTTGAAAAGGAACAATGAGATTGCCTCCCTTTGCAAGTGGGTGGAGGTGTAGGAGATTATCAGATGGGAACAAAAAAAGTGTTCCCGTCCTGCAATCTCCTCTCCTGCCCCTCTCCCATTCCTGTCTCACCAAAAAAGAAAAACTACCTTGTCAGCGCCAGTTCTCACAAGAAGACGAGAGCACAGGAAATTCAAAAATAAAACACAAATAAAAGAGAAAAAGTTACACTAAGCACAAAAACACACTTAAAACTTTACAAGTAACCCAGGGAGGGTACAAAAAAGTGTGACACTTACTTGGGTGTCCCAATCTCACCAGGAAGTGTTCTGGCACAGACCTCCCATTTACGATGGGATTGCACCAGCGAAATGGGCACCGTTTCGCTCGCACAAACCTCTGTGACAGAAACAGAATGGGGGATCCATTGACGGCTTAGCCTGTCAATAAAAAGCACTGCCGGCATAACAATAGTCAAACGGGAGCATTACGAGAGGAGAATGATTTCATGTGAAAGAGAAGCCCTTTAGCGGTCTCCTGGAGTCGTGGTAACACCATATCTAGAGCGTCTGATAATCTCCATAGGAAAACCTGCAATTTCCTCTCAGCCCTGCTCCCCAGAGTGTTACTGCTCATATTTGCTCTTCTCTTCTAGGGCTTTGCCTTTAATAGCCTTAGGCAGACATGTTTCTTTAGCACAAAGGCACTCGTTTGTATACTACAACTGTTGAATTTCAGACTGCAGGAGATTAGAAGGTGGCTTCCTGCCATTATGGATATTTTTGAAAAATAATAATTTATTCCACTTCAGTCTCTTCCTTCCTTCAAGAAGCATAATGCTATGTCTGTATGGTTTGCCCTCATTTGAATTGGTGGCTTTGTTTATCAGGATGGCTTGCGTAGTTCTTTCATCATTATAACAACACTTACAGGAAGGTGAAACAGGTCTATAGTATGTAATATACTATATATCTGACTAAACTACCTCACAGGGTGGTTGTGTTCTACCCTCCAATGTTTCACAGATGAAAACTGGGAGATGTGTGGCCAAACATCATTGGAGTGCAGTCAACATGGCAAACGTTATTAACGAGGAAGAACACACAATAGTCAGATACCAAAAAGTCTCCTGTTAGCAGTTTTTAGGACATTGTAAAGCTGTAAAAGATATAAAGAAGCATACTGCTATGTCTGTATGATTTGCCCTCATTTTAATCTCACAACAACCTTATAAGGAAGGTTAAGTGAGGGGCCTAGGTAAGTGTGGTTTGGGACCTTGATCTCCTGGGCTGTCCCCTCACAGTTCCTTCCCTGTGATGGCTTTGTTTCATAACTCTTTATAGTTCTGTTGTGGTATTTCAAGTGTTCAAACTGTTTCAGGGGTATTAGTTTGGTAACCTTTTACTACATCCTTGGAGTGCTAGCCAGTTTGGAAGCCTGAGTGAATTGCAGCTTGCCTAGAAGTTTCAACTCAATAACTTCTGCTTGTCAAGTACTATTGAATGCAGACACTTTTCTGAAAAGTTTTAGAAGGCTCCTACAATGTGCAGTCAGGAGAGGCTGCTGAACAAAGCTCAACAGGCTGCTGAGCAGACCCCTACCTCAAGCCCATTGCCTAAAACATTTGCTGATAATTTAATTTTTTTTAACCTAACTTTGTACAGTCTTCTTTATTTTCTAATTATTGAAACTCCAACTGCACACACACCACCACTGCCTTTTTTTTTTTTTTTAGTTAAAGTTGGCTCCTAGACTAGAGACTGCCCTGGCCTTGAAGGAAGAGAAGAAGAAAGAGGCACAGGCCAGTTGTGCCTAGGCCTTGGAGGAGAGAAGAAACGGCAACATCTGCTGGACTTAATGGTGTAAACTGGGTATTTTTTTTAAAAAAAAATGGTGTATCAGGCTCTACCCTGCCTTCTCCTCATCTCAGCCCCATATCTGCCCTGGGGGTGGAGAAGAATACCGGGGGAAGAATGGGGCAAATGCCTTGTATCAAATGAACTGTTGGATTCTGAGACAGAGGCAAATGGGGTATTTTGCCCATGTAGACAAACTGCTAGCCATTCTAAACATTTCACTGTGAAGGAAGAAGGCAAGATATAAATATTTTTGTAAAGAAATAATAAAACCATTAGGGTAAAACCTCATACAAATCCTCCCCGCATTCTAGCAACATGCTCACCTTTAATGTGCTTGTGAATAACTGATTCTTTACTGCACATTTCTCCTTACATTACTATGTGGGAGGATACCTGATTCAGCAGAACTGCCAATGCTGATATCATTCCTCAACAAATATGGTTGTTCTTGCATTGCAGCTTTAGGAAGCAACTTTTGTTCTACCGGTGGTTGATTTTTATGACAGGCTGTCCCTAGTGGTGAATTCTTATCTAGAAATAGCTCCCTTCTTTTGGCTGCTTAAAATCAAGCAGAGCAGGAATTTCATTATTCACCATAAAATAAAGGGATAGATCCTTCAGATCTCCCCTTCCTCTCTCAAACAAACAGAAATGCATATGCAAGACATGTAGGTTGGAAAATGTTCTTTACATTCATGACAGATACTTCACTGAAGACTAGATGATGTTCATATCCATCCAGCAGTACCATTTGGTTAGGCAGGGCTACGAAGGTTCCTGAGTCCCATTCAACTACGACACAAAACAATTATATTAGTATTTTACCATCATGAAGAGGGATGTTATTATATCTCAGCACCAAAGTATCTTGGCTCATTTCTGGAGCTGTTTTAGAAGTTTACCTCACCATCACCCCTGCCACTGCCACCAAAACTGCCTCTCCTTCAAGGTAACTGTATTTTCAAGTGTTTTAGAGTTTTCTCAGCTGCCTAGTGAGGACAGTGAACCCCGAAAAAGTGGCTTTGAAATCTTTTAAATAAATGAATTAAGTGGCAATGCTGCCAAAATTTGTAAAATGCAGACTCAGAACAATAAAATGGGTGGCCCAGCATGCTTAATGTCAAAATGTCCCTGAGTTCTTCTCTGACTTGGATATACCCTCTAACATTTCACACAAGAAAACCAGGACACATGTGGCCAAGCAACAACCCAGGAGATTTTCGGACACCTCTTTCAGCCTCTTGCCGTGCAAGCAGCCTCCAGAGCAGTAATAAGGCTGCCGCGCGGCAAGGGGCCCATTTTGGATGACGCCGTTTCTCTCTCGGCGTCGTCCGTGAGTATTGCGGCTAGCATTGGAGGTGGCTGCACTGTTTTTTACTCACGGACAACTTCCATGAGTGAAAAACAGTGCGGCCACCTCCAATACTAGCCGCAACACTCACGGATGACGCCGAGAGAGAAACGGCATTGTCCAAAATGGGCCCCTTGCTGCGCGGCAGCCTCGTTACTGCTCCGGAGGCTGCTTGCACGGCAAGAGGCTGAAAGAGGCATCCGAAAATCTCCCCAGTGTCATTAAGATGGCAAAAGTGATTAATGAGAAAGAACACATGAGCTAGGAGAAGCTGCAGCAGTTTGCTTTTGCCTGAGTCTATTGGGAATAAAAGGCAAGATTCCAACCTCTCCTCTCCTTTCCCCACTGCTGAGTTGAGCGCAAATGAGTTTTGCACTTTGAACTCAGGCAGAATCTACACTACACAAATAATCCAGTTTGAAACTGGATTATTTGCCATGGCTCTTTCCTATGGAGTCCTGGGATTTGTAGTTTGGTGAGGCACCAGCACTCTTTGGCAGAGAAGGATCAAGACCTTGTAGAATTATAAACCCCAACATTCAATAAGAGGGATCCATGGCAAATAATCCAGTTTCAAACTGGATTATTTGTGTAGTATGGATTCAGCCTCAGTTTGCAGCAACTGAAGTAAGCTGAGGATGAAGGGGGAATGTAGGAGAGAGAGGGGGGGGGAAATTGGCATTTTAGGAGCAGCTGAAAAAGTGGGGTAACAGAGGATTAGTAATGACTGTCCATGTTGGACAGTTGGATTATAATTTGAAGCATAGAAGAACTCTTCCTACTGTCTACTCTTCTATTCCATACACCCACCTATATTGCTGCTGTTTATGAGTAGGTGCTAAAGCAGTAGATGCAGAAGCAGAATAAAAGGAGATCTAGGCCTACCCTTCCTTCAAGTCTCTCCTTCTCCTCCCCTCATTCCTGATATGAAGTATTGCTAGGGCAGAATGCACATGGAAACCTGAGGAAATTACATTGCCCAGGACTGCATGCACTAAACATACAATTATACACTGTAACAGAAGGCTGGGATGGGTGCACATGCAGGACTACATGCAGCCCCACCAAAGTCTCAGGGTCCCCCATCCCACAAATCATTTTTTTTTAATTGTTCCCAAAGGAGGGTGGCAATTTCACCATATTTTGAGTCCCTTTCGCCATTATAGGCCTAGGAGACCACTTTTACTAACCAGGAAGTAAAGTGAGTCTTTTTACTTATGAAAAGACATCTCCTGAGTCTAAAAGAGCCAGGCAGGAATATGTCAAAATTCCTGTCACCCCACTCTCCAGAGCGTTTTTTCATTTTTAGGGAAAAAATCCAAAAGAACAAAAGAGAGGAGTATAGTCTCCAGAGTGCCAATATAGTCCCCCAACCCTTGTCAATTGCCTGTAATTTTTGCAGCAGTATATATTACACCCTCAAAACAGCAGGGCTAGAAGATCCTATACATACTTATTGAACAGTAAACCCCACTGTAATAAATGGCATTCTAAATAGATGCACGCTTAGAAGAGCCAATGTGGTGTAGTGGTATGATCTTGGGACTAGGATACTGGGAGACCAGGGTTCGAACCCCCGCCCAGCCATGGAAACCCACTGGGCTAGCTTGGGCAAGTCATACTCTCTCAGCCTCAGAGGAAGGCAAAGGCAAACCCTGTCAAGGCATGTGCACAAGTCCCTCCTGGTCATGTGTAGAGGGCCAAGCTGCACTATTGATGTAGGCACATGTGACCTGTATAAGACTGCTAATAAAGCATTCATTCACAGTGTGTGTCTAAACTACAAGTCTTTACTAGAGTATAGCAGAGTATATACAGAATTGGCAAGACAGACAAAGATTCAAGGGTGCATGGGACAAAGGACTGCACTACTATTTATATACAATATGATGGGTTATACATTCAAACCCACAGAGCTGGTCCCAAGCTCACAGTTTGTAAAATCCTTTCCCATGAAGACATGAGTTTACAGACAGTACCGCAACAACTCCCACACACTTGGCTCTGAGCAGTAAACACCAGCTGTGCTCATAGCTCTCTGTACTGGCTCCTTCTGGCCATTGCTTCTTCTATTGTAAAATTTCCACACATGGTTTCTACAATCCCTGACAAACCCCCTCTGAACAAATCTTGCCAAGAAAACCCCATGGTAGGTCCACCTTAGGATCACCATAAGTCAGAAATGACCTGAAGGCACACAGCAGCAACAAAGACATGCATAAGATTTCATTGTAAATCAACTTATCTCAGGCCCGTATTTTCCAAACTTTTGAATGCATGGTTGAAATTAGGGGTTTACCTGAACTATTCTTAAAATATGTTTTCTAAGCCAAATAGACTTTTAAAGGCAGGTTTCTGGACTGTTCTTGGGGAGTGCCAGTATTATTCATTCTGTCTTGCTATGCTATCATTAGAGGAACACTTTACACCTTTATTCCAAGTGATGAAAAACCCAGTCTACAGATAAGATAAATCAGGAACAAACCTTTGAGAAATAGATCCAAATATGACAGTAGTCTTATGGTGTTGTTGTTGTTGTTGTTTGTTTAAAACAAATCAGTTCTTTTTTCTTTTCCTTTTTAAAAAGTATACTGGAAGAAACAACCACAAGCAATATGAAGGCTGTCATGGGATAAAAATGCACAGGCATATAAGACACCATATCTGCAGGATGTGTCCATGGATTCACTTGCCCATGTCTGAAAAATGTGGTCTCTCTAGGCACCATGTCTCAGCTAGAGGGAGTGGTCATTGAAAGGAAAAACATACATACTTTTCAAGGCAGTCCTCTCACTCTGAGATTCCTCTCTCTCACCTGAGAACTGGAGAAGAGAGATCGGGCTCTGAGCTCTGGAAATTCTTTAAAAAGTTATTTAAAAATTAACTATCATTTCAGGTCTTAGAACTATAAATTTAGCTAGTCAAGGACAGCTTATGATGGTAATAAGGTTACACATGTAGGTTTTGTAACATGTTCCCTACCCCAGTCTCTTTGGACTGAAGGACTGAGGATCCTTGTCTTTTGGCAGCTAATCTGAATTCTGTTTAGGGTCCTATTATCACCTTCTGGCTACTTAGGCATTTAACCTGTGATGGTGGTAAAAATAGGACAGACAGAGTGTGAAGAACCACCTTGCAACTATGTTGCTGAGTTGTGCCTGGATATTGGGTGTAAAGCAGTACTGTACTTGGAATAACAGGAGGCAGCCAGTCCCAGCACAGATTATGCTTTGATGCATTGGAGGGGCCTCTATGGAGATTTTCACACGCCGAAAATATTCCCTCCAGAAACCGGGACAGAAATATTTCTGTCCCGGAAGCAGCGCCGCGGTTCGCACGCTCACCTCCCTCTTCCGTTTTTCCGTCGTCCTCGCTTTGGGTTTTTTCCTCTCTCTTCCGGAATATTTTATTAACGGCAAACTCCCGTTAGTAAAATATTCCAGAAGAGGGAGGGAAAAACCCAAAGCGAGGACGACGGAAAAACGGAAGAGGGAGGTGAGCGTGCGAACCGCGGCGCTGCTTCCGGGACAGAAATATTTCTGTCCCGGTTTCTGGAGGGAATATTTTCGGCGTGTGAAAATCTCCTATGAGTTAGAGGGAGATTTTTTTAAAAAAAAGTTTGAGAGTTGTCAGAGTTGACACTTGAGTGAGACAGTTGGATGAGTCATTTGTGAGAGTCAGTGGGGAGGTTCTGTGTACTGGATGTCTGAAGTGATTGAAGGGCAAGGTCTGATGCAACTTAAGTGGAATAATATTGTATAGTTGGAAGCAAGTACTGGAACTTGTTAAAGCTTTTATATTTCTCCTGGATATAAAAAATAACATTAACTTGTTTGTTTATTTGTTAACTCTGTCTCAGACTAGCTTTATTCACCTTGGAACAAGGGATAGTCATGCTTACCATTAAAGAAACAATTTTTAAACAGACTGGTCCACACTAAGGACACCTAGAAGCCCAGGACCCAAATCCAAAAAGGAATTTGAAAGCGGGGGGGGGGCATAGGGCAAGGCGAGAGTGACAGGCAGCCAAGGCTAGGAACTGTGGAGCCAGCCCGCTGAGGGCAACATCACATAAGAGTTAACTTCAACACTCCACATCGGCATTCTTACATATTGAAATCTCAGGACATTTATATGGGAAGATAAGCAGGCTCTTTAGTAATCTTTTAGGCTATTTATTATATGCAGTCATAGATCATAGAATTATGGAATCATAGAATTGTAGAATTGGAAGAGACCACGAGTCCATCCAGTCCAACCCCCTGCCATGCAGGAATACACAATCAAAGCGTCCCTGACAGATGGCCATCCAGCCGCTATTTAAAGACCTCCAAGGAAGGAGACACCACCACGCTCCGAGGGAGTGTGTTCCAGTGCTGAACAGTTCTTACTGTCAGAAAGTTCCTCCTAATGTTGAGGTGGAATCTCTGTTCCTGGAGCTTGCATCCATTGCTCCGTGTTCTAGTCTCTGGAGCAGCAGAAAACAAGCCTGCTCCATCCTCAACGTGACACCCCTTCAAATACTTAAAGAGGACTATCATATCACCCCTCAACCATCTTTTTTCCAGGCTAAACATACCCAGCTCCCTAAGTCTCTCCTCATAAGGCATGGTTTCCAGACATTTCACCATTTTAGTCGCCCTCATCTGGACACGCTCCAATTTGTCAATATCCTTTCTGAATTGTGGTGCCTAGAATTGGACACAGTATTCTAGGTTTGGTCTGACCAAGGCAGAATAGAATGGTACTATTACTTCCCTTGCTCCATACCTATACTTCTATTGATGCAGCCCAAAATTGCATTGGCCTTTTTAGCTGCAGCATCACACTGTTGACTCATGTTCAACTTGTGGTCTACTAGGACTCCTAGATCCCTTTCGCACGTAGTCTCGTTCAGCCAGGTCTTCCCCATCCTGTATCTATGCATTTTGTTTTTCCGCCCTAAGTGCAGTACCTTACATTTCTCCGTATTGAATTTCATTTTGTTAGCTTTGGCCCAGCTCTCCAGTCTATCCAGGTCATTTTGAATTTTGATCCTGTCTGCTAGGGTATTAGCTACTCCTCCTAGTTTGGTGTTATCTGCAGATTTGATAAGTATGCCCCTAATTCCATCATCCAAGTCATTGATAAAGATGTTGAATAGCACTGGGCCAAGGACAGAACCCTGTGGCACCCCACTGGTCACATATTTCCAAGACGAAGAGGAGCCACTGCTGAGCACCCTTTGGGTTCATCCGGTCAACCAATTACAAATCCATTTAACAGTTAACTTGTCTAGCCCACATTTTACAAGCTTGTTTGCAAGAATGTCATGGGGAACCTTGTCAAAGGCCTTACTTAAATCAAAGTATGTGATATCCACAGTGTTCCGTTCATCTACCAAGCTGGTAACTTTATCAAAAAAAGAGATCAGATTAATATACAGTCCTCTTTAGAGAGAAATACAGACATGCCATTGTGTGGGCACTTTGTTCTCATCACATTATATTGCATGTAAGGCATATGTTAATTACCTTACCAGACATGGCAAGCCAGCTGTTACACTTTCATAAGGACTGAGCCTCCATCTCTTTGAGTCTTTAGAAGGCTTCTTAATAGTTAATACATAGAGTAACATTACCAACTTAAACAATATGCCTTAGCCATTTATCCATTAAGAAACACCATATCTTCTGTTGAGAAACTATAGATTTCTAAAAAGGCATCCAAGGGGTTAGCATCCTTGGGCACTGTTAAATCTAACAACATACATTACATAGCTATAAATGTCCATTACAGACCTCCATTACAATTATAATGGGAATTATATCTTTTTTAACACAGCTTAAATGTTTCTCTTACCAGTACCTATCACCTGGTTGATAGATTGAGTGATAGGCTGAGTGAACTTTGGAGCCCTCTGGAACTGAACTTGCAGTACTGGCATTTAACCACTGTGCCACGAGGGCTCCTTATATATCTCTTTCCTCTCTGGCTTTTTCTTCGCAAGCGAAGATTCAGGAAGGACTCATCCTGTGCTTTCTGCAAGCGTGCTGATAACTAAAAAGGCCAATCTGAGATAAACAAGTTCAGTTGCAGAAAGCACAGCAGAAGGTCTCCTTGGGTGATGTTTCTGGGTTGTGATTCTTTCTGCATTGTCATTTCTCATCAAGACTTGTTCAGTGTGAGCTCTCAAATAAGGCTGCAGCATTGTGGCTAGTGCTCTCTATATAGATTAAACTATATAAATATATAAACTATATAAATTAAACAGATAGGGTGATGAAATGCAGCCTTGCTGAACTGCCTTGTCAATGGTGTTAGCATGCCCTACTCTTTCTCTTCAAGACTTGTTCGGTGTGAGCAATCAGATAAAGCTGCAGTACTCTGGATAGTGCGCCTCCATGCCTCACAATGTGAGGCCATGGCAGACCATTGTTGGTGATCAGTTTGGCCGAGCCTGAGATGTTGTTTCAGGGAGTCCTTGTATCGCTTTTTTGGAGTGCCCCTCTTACGCTGACCCATGGCGAGTTCACCGTAGAGTAGTATTTTTGGGAGGCAATGGTCCTCCATCCTAGAAATTTGCCCTGCCCAGTGCAGCTGTGTTCTCAGTAGCATGGCCTCAATGCTGGTGATCCCTGCTTGCTCAAGGACAGCAACATTCATCACATAGTCAGTCCAGTGTATATTTAGGATTGTGCGTATACAGCGCTGATGAAAGCGTTCGAGGAGTCATATGTGTTGGCGATAGGTGACCGCCATGATTCAGACCCATAAAGGAGAATAGACAGTACAATGTCTCTATACACACTGATTTTCATATCAAAAACAGTATCCTCTAGTCTGTGGAAGAATCCCTTGGGTTCTCACATATGAAAAATCAAGACTGGTTTGATGGAAACAACCAAGAGATCCAGGAGCTGTTGGCAAAGAAGAGAACTGCTCACTAGGCGTACCTTGCCCAGCCAACTTGCCATGCAACAAAAGCAGCTTTCCATCTCACATGTAGTAAACTTCAACAAAAACTCCGAGACATTCAGAACAAGTGGTGGATCAATATAGCACAAAAGACACAACACTGTGCAGATCTCGGTGATCTTAGAGGATTTTACAAAGCTCTTAAAGCAGTGTTTGGGCCTACTTATCAGGTCCAAAGCTCCATATACAGTACATCCTGAATTGATGGGCTGAACATTTTCAAAGTCTCTTCAGTGTCAACCAAGTAGTCCAAGGCTCAGCTATCCAACATATGATACAAAAACCGATGAAAAATGAATTGGACATAGCTCCCTCTTTGGAAGAGACCCTTAAGGACATACAGCAGATGAAAAATGGCAAGGCAGCTGTGATTGATGGAATCCCCCCTGACGTTTGGAAACACGGAGGTCATGTACTCCATGATAAATTCCACAAACTCCTTGTGAATTGCTGGGAAAAAGGGGAACTGCCATCAGATCTCCAAGATACAGTCATCATCACCCTGTACAAGAAAAAGGAGCAAAATCCGATTGTTCAAACTATCGAGGCATAACACTGCTCTCTGTTGCTGGAAAAATCCTTGCAAGGATACTCCTGAACAGATTAGTTCCTGCTATTGCAGAAGAACATCTTCCTGAAAGCCAATGTGGCTTCAGAGCCAATAGGAGTACTACAGATATGGTATTTGCCCTTTGACAACTGAAAGAGAAATGTAGAGAGCAGAACAAGGGTCTCTATGTAACATTTGTCGACCTCACAAAGCCTTTGACACTGTGAGTAGAAAAGGTCTGTGGCAGATCCTGGAAAGGTCTGTGGCAGATCCTGGACTAGGATATCCCCCCCAAATTCCTTAAAATGATCATCATCCCTATATATAGGGTATATGTTATACCCTATATGTTATACTCTGTATGTTATATGTATATTTCCAGGCCTCAACATTGGCAACCAAATCAGCCTGGTCTGTAACAGCTTAGATAGTTACTTTTGAAAACTCATTTTCCAAGTTCTGCTAAAAGGTATGCATGCATGCATGTACATATGTGTCTATATGTCAATAAGACACATTTTATAAAAGGTGTGTGTTGTGAAGCAAACAAGAAAGCTCAATATCAAATTGTAAAGTGTCTTCACATATTCACAGGAATAATACTTATTTTGTCTTGTTTTATTTTTCCTTTCCTTTTTCTCTTTCTCCTTCTTTCTTTCTTCTTCTTCTTTTTTACACTTAAAGAGGGAGCAAAGAGTCACTTTATTAAGCAAGATTTGCTGTGATTTTTGTAAGGCAGTGGCACAGACCTAGTGATAAGTAAACATATGAGCTTATATAGTCAATAAATCATCCCAGCAGAAACAGGAACAGTATCTAATTTGGTCTGGGAAGATCCCATGTTGACAGCAGCTTTTCCGAGATTAATTGCATTTACTGTACTCTGAAAAGC
Organism: Gambelia wislizenii; assembly: GCA_030847615.1. NCBI lineage: Eukaryota > Metazoa > Chordata > Lepidosauria > Squamata > Crotaphytidae > Gambelia > Gambelia wislizenii. The sequence goes on from JAUMIR010000004.1 coordinate 26,891,058, forward strand.
TTTGTTCTCCCCTTTTCTGACAGAAGTACGTCTAGGAATTTTTCTTTGTATTTACTTTTGACTTCTATGAGATTACCATCCTATCTGGCTATCCGTCTGTGTGGTATATCTCCGTGATAGAGCATGTAAAACTAACTTTTTAGAATACATCCCAGTTTTCAGCCCCTAGGAGTACAAACAGTTATTTTTCCAGGATCTGGTATATAGAGCTTAAAGCCCATGGTCTTCAAAAGCAACGATATTTTCACAAAATATCTGTCCAAACCATTTTACCAAATTCCTGCATCTCTCTGATGGAACTGAAAGGAAAAGTTTCCCATAGTTGTCGGTTCTTATGATGTGGTATTTTAAACCCTTTCTGGATGGGGTTTAATATTTGCAAACAATTGCAAGAGAATTATTTGGGGTAAATTGAAAATCCACTGGGCTTTGTACTGCTAAACCAGGGTTGCATATTCTCCTGTCTCCCTTTTTCTTTGGCACAGTTGTGAGGAGGCATCTCAAAACTTTTGCTTCAATTTTAGAATGGATTATCAAGGCTTCTTCTGAACCCAGACTGTGGTAAACCTTAACTATGGCTTGTTGAAACAAACAACTTCAGACCATGGTTTATGAAGTTGGCATATTTCAGCAAACCACAGTTAAGCCTCACTACAGTTTAGCATCCACATGTACTACTAAAGCGAGGGTAATCTAAAACACTGGGTCCTGAACTTGGGACCCCAGATGTTGCTGGACTGCAATTTCCAGAAGCCCTGGCCAGCAATGCCTTCAATTTGTGGATTCAGTTATTCATGCCTAAACTGTGCTTAGAGAAGTGACCAGTGTTGGAGCCCAGAAAATTGAACACTTCATTTTTAGCTAGCCTCCTCTCTCTCTCTTCAATTTGCCAGGTTTTATCAAAGAGTCTACAAGGTCTTAACTCTGGAAAAAAAAATCATCCCGTATCTGTACATCTCAGATTCATCCTGGCTCTGTATCTGATGCATGATTTTTTTCCCTGTTTTTCCTGCCTGCCATGGTTCTGAACTTGTAACCCAACTAGGAGGGTTCATCAGTCAGATAATGGAACCAGGTCTTTCTGGCCATTAAGGAAGATATCATTTTCTATCATACCCTTCACTCCCAGCTTCCTTGTAACTTTTGGTATTATCTGAACTAATCATCGTAAACAGGGGAGGATGGGTGAATTACCCTTGAAACAATATATTATTGTAAACTATCATGGCTTGCCCATGAATGGGCAATACGGACCTATTAGTTTTATAAAAGACCTCCTGATGGATGTGATAAAATGGGCATGCAATAACCAGAATATAGAATAGGTCTTTATTAATAATCTAAGTTGATCAGAATTCTGTCTATCTCCTACCAATCATAGAATCATTGAGTTGGAAGAGACCACAAGGGCCATCCAGTCCCCTGCCATGCAAGAATACACAATCAAATCACTCCTGACAGATGGTCATCCAGCCTCTGTTTAAAAATCTCCAAAGAAGGAGACCCCATCACACTACAAGGCAGTGTATTCCACTTGCGAACAGCTCTTATTGTCAGGAAGTTCTTCCTAATATTTAGTTGGAATCTCTTTTCCTGTAGTTTGAACCCATTGCTCCATGTCCTAGTCTCTGGAGCAGCAGAAAACAAGCTTGCTCCATCCTCAGTATGACATCCCTTCAAATATTTAAACATAGCTATCAAGTCACCTCTCAACTTTCTCTTCTCCAGACTAAACATGCCCAGCTCCCTAAGCCACTCCTCAGAGGGCATGGCCTCCAGACCTTTTACAAACCTGGTTGCCCTCCTCTGGACATGTTCCAGCTTGTCAATATCCTTCCTTAATTGTGGTGCCCAGAACTGGACACAGTACTCCAGGTGAGGTCTGATCAAAGCAGAATAGAATGGCACTATTACTTCCCTTGATCTAGACACTGTACTCCTATTAATGCAACCTAGAATCGCATTGGCTTTTTTAGCTGCTGTATCACACTGCTGACTCATGTTTAGCTTGTGGTCCACTAAAACTCCTAGATCCCTTTTGCATGTACTGTCATCAAGCCAGGTGTCACCCATCCTATATCTGTGAATTTCATTTTTACTGCCCAAGTGTCGTATCCTACATTTCTCTCTGTTGAAATTCATTCTGTTGGTTTTGGCCCAACTTTCTAATCTGTTAAGGTCATTTTGGATCCTGATCCTGTCCTCTGGGGTATTAGCTACCCCTCCTAATTTGGTGACATTTGCAAACTTGATAAGCATGCCCTCTATTCTCTCATTCAAGTCACTGATAAAGCTGTTGAATAGCACTGGGCCCAGGACAGAACCCTGTGGCACCCCACTACTCACTTCTCTCCAGGATGAAGAGGAGCCATTTGGGTTCAGTCAGTCAACCAATTTCAAATCCACCTAACAGTTGCATTGTCTAGCCCACAGGTTACTAACTTACTGAAATCAAGATATACTACATCCACAGCATTCCCTTCATCTATCAAGTATATAACTCTATCAAATGTGATAGTTCTTCTATTCCCTGTTGAGTAGAAGTCAAGAAAGGTACTATGGGGTGTTTCATCAGGCCAGCTCGTTTGTGAAGAACCAAAATGTGGAAGAAGTAAATGAAACACATACACACATGGGGGGCCATTATTATATTATATTATATTATATTATATTATATTATATGCCAAAGAATATTGAAACAGACATGAAAAGAAGCTTGGTGGTAGGACAGAACGTATAGAAGACACATTCCAAAAGAGGTACATACTGAGAAGGAGAGAGAGCCCATCCTGAAACTGTGTGTGGTGTAATATTCGCAATAGATCCATTCCTCGATCCAGACCAGTTTGTTAGAATGTCATGGACTAAGTGTAGACAGCATAGATAGCCCATCCTAGATTTTCTGTTGTGTGTCTGAGAAAGCTAGAACTCAGGCTTGTGGCCTTGGACAGGGAAGAAACCACAGACAATGAAGCCTGTGTACTGTATTCAAGTTGTTTGTTTGTTTTATATTCCACCTTTCTTCCAACACAGGATTCAAGGCAGTTTATATATTCTATAAATCTGACTCTCATTTACTCCTTAGAAAATGTCCTCTAAACACAACATGTGGCAAGGAATGGTGTTTTGGAGGCTAGACTATGCTTTAGAAAAGTCAGAGAAAAAAGTGAAGAGGGAGAAGAGAAAGATTCAGCTCCAAACATACTTATTGTTCTTGAAATGTACTTTTATATGCTTGGGAGCATAGGATGCCCAGTTTACTAGCCAAGTGGGGCATTAACATCTTCTCTGGAACTGCTGTTTTCATCGTAGACATTTCCCATTGAGTACCATGGGATTGCTTCATTAAAAAACAAACAAACAAAAAACAAAAACCCAACCCTAGGATTCCTGACCACTAACCCTAATTTCTCTTTACTTTCACTTCTTGTTGTGTGCCTTAAAGTCATTTCAGACTTCTGGTGACCCTAAGATCAACCTAACATGGGGTTTTCTTTGCAAGATTTGTTCAATAACGTTTGCTATTGTTTTCCGCTGAGGCTGAGAGAATGTGACTTATGCAAGGCCAGGGTTTTCATGCTTAAACAGGGATTTGGATTTTGATCTCCTAGAGACCTAGTCCACACTCAAACCACTACATCACAATGGCTCTCTAGCCAATGCACTCATCACATCTATTGTGTTACCAATCTGAAAAAGGAAGCCCATTTACCTTAATTTCATTAGGATAAGATCAATTTCCTCCAAATGAATTTCCCAACCACGCATGTCAGTGTCGTGACTTTTTGTCTGACATCTGACATGCCCTTTATCTCTCATGCCTATGGCTGTTTCTCTCTTCTCTTCAACTATTGAGGTCATATGTATATAACAGGCTGGCTTCCTATATTCACCCAGTGACATGTTACGACTATGAGGAGGTTACAGGGATAACAACACTACTGAGTCTAGTAGTTATACAATTAAAAGTTGGCTATCCCATATATAGCCTTTTCTTACACCTCCTTTACAGAAGTACTTCTTTTGCAGCCAAAGAAAATTAGGATTATTTTCCAAATGGAACAAAACCATTCCATTTTGTGATTGTTAAAAAAAAAAGTCTAAATGATGCGAAATACAAAGACAAACAAAAAGCTAACTTTAACGTCTGCAGCTCCAGTTCCAAGATGTTTAGCTCAATGGAATCAAAATCAATTGTCTTGTTAAGGAACAAGATTCTTAAAAATATTCCATTCAGAGAGGTAGAATCAATAATGCGCAAAATATCAGTTAAGGAGTATAGCTGTAAATGGGTGTATATATACACCTATAGACATTCCAGCTGTCATAATTGCTACTGTTTTTGTTCTGTAGCACAAATTCTTCTATTTTCCTTGCCAAGAACATAATAGCAATTACATTTGGCACTACATTGGTTTAGTTTTAAATGCCTTATGCCTTTATACTAATCTGTACCAGCATGAGCCTGGCAGAACTGACAACCTGGCTTGAGGATGAGCTAATCAAGATATATTGTGATTGTTTGTTTGTTTGATTTTAATGAGTAACAAGGAATGACAAAATAACTACCCATATTCGTGAGCCAATGGTCTTGATTAAAATAGAATGGAGTACTATAACAGGAAACTAAACCATGTGTATGAACATTTTCCAGGATTGTATTAACTTGGAAGAAAAAAAAAAGATGTGCCATCATTTGCATAATATGTTCTTGACATTAAGACAGCAAAATGGTGTTAATGGAAACCTTTTCACTTTGGAGATTTTCACACGCCGAAAATATTGCCTCCAGAAACCGGGACAGAAATATTTCTGTCCCGGAAGCAGCACCGCGGTTCGCATGCTCACCTCCCTCTTCCGTTTTTCCGTCGTCCTCGCTTTGGGTTTTTCCCTCCCTCTTCTGGAATATTTTACTAACGGGAGTTTGCCGTTAATAAAATATTCCGGAAGAGAGAGGAAAAAAACCAAAGCGGGGACGACGGAAAAACGGAAGAGGGAGGTGAGCGTGCGAACCGCGGCGCTGCTTCCGGGACAGAAATATTTCTGTCCCGGTTTCTGGAGGCAATATTTTCGGCGTGTGAAAATCTCCTTTGTCTATTTTGCTAGTCAAAATAAATAATGTAGTAAAACATTTCCCAGCATTATCCTATGTTTGAATGAGTAGTTTAGTAGTCTGTTCTTTTTTAAAATCTTCAATCAGTTCTTCTCAGTTGGTGGCTTTCAGTGTGAGATTATATGGAAACATAAGTGACATGCTTCCATGGTGTGAGCCATCCAGGCCACCCAGTGAGGAAGAATGTTGTAGCAGATTTTCCCCCTGCCCACTTTGTTTTGAGATGAACTGAAGGACTCTGAAGTAGTGTTGCCATATTCTAGTTCCTCAATGTGGATAAACTAATTTACATATTGTGCAGATTTGCATGATTACATGAGTTGTGTTGCACTAAATTTTATTAATAAATGTACTTCAATTAATTAAGCACATTCCTGATTCTTTTTACTACACAACATTTTATTGTGAACCCCATTCATATAGCAAGCATTGATCTATTGGCATGGATGTGGGTAAAAAGGGAAGTATGTTCATATGTGGTGGGAGTGTCCCTTTGTACAGACATTTTTGGTAGTAATTATTCAAGAGATAAATAAAATGATGGGGAGAAACCTCCAATTTAATACAGAGAGTTGCCTAACTTTGAATCTAAGAATATTGGGATTGAATAGGATAGAAGATTATATAATAAAAAAATCTTTTAAGAACCATACATACAGTAATAGCATTGGGGTGTAAAAATAAACAATGTTAGGATAAAAACAAATGGATGAATTATATAGCAGAATATCTCTGATTTTATTTTTTAAGGGAGAGAAAAGGAAAATATAATGGACAAATAAAGGAAATGACCTAGTGGCATAAGGGGGGCTTTTGGATTGAGAAAGTCAGTGGTGAAAATGGGTACAAAAAGTAAGAGAAACTATTAATAAGATATTACAGATTATAGGTAATGGATATTAAAATATATTTTATAGCCATTGGTGAGGATTGAGGGAGGGTGAGGGGCGAATGAATGCTTTTGTCAAAATATAGATATATTTGCAATGTTTTATTATATAAATTGTATGCTATTAATGAGCATAACCGGGGAAGGAAGAAGAGGAGGAGAGAGCCCTCCTCCCTTTTCCACCCTTGCAGTGGTGGTGGAAGCAGCAGTTGGGGGTAGAGTGGGAATGACAGCTGCCCTCCCACCTTTCCCATCGCCGATTGCTCAGGGGGGAACGGTGGCTGCGAGCACTTGCTAGCAAGCCTCACCCCCTGTGCTTGTCTGGCCAATCAGGACCACAGTCCTTTCATTCGGGCAAGAGAATCAGATTGATTTGCTTGTCCCAGTGAGCAGAAATGCACCCCATCTCCTTGTGTTTTTGTTTTGTTTTGTTTTTTAAAGACAGGAAAAGCCTCGAAGGTTTTTCTGGTGAGTTTTTTGGCCTTCCACCTCCTTCACAATAGGGTGAAGTCACACAGGATGCCATTAGGATAGGTAGGATTCTCCTTGCATTCTGAGAGGCGTTTTTTCACCATTTAGACAGCCCCTTAGTGATTCCACAGATAGCATGGATATTTTTGTTTTCATTCTTGCTATTTTGTTATGCACAGGAGTTTCCAGTGATATCACTTTAGGGTTGTTGTTTTTTTTTTTCTTCTTTTTAAAAAACTAATAGCAAAACTATTTCTATGTATGAAAATACCAAAGTAAGGACTTTGAGTGGCACCCTATCATCTGATTCACAGGAAAAATGTTGCGTAAATTAATGGCAAGTGCAGGAATCACAGGAGAGGAGGAACAAGATATAGTTGTCCTCAGTTTAAATATTTTAATTACAAAATATTCCAGTTTATTTTTATTTGACTGTTCAATTTTTTATTTTAACAAGTATGTTAATCAGTTAATGTATGTTATGATGCCTGTGCAAGCACCCAAGTATCATTTGTTAATAATCACAGTTAAGGGAATGGTCAATGTTTGTAGTTCTTATACTTAGAGCCTTACCATCCTCCAAAGAAAAGCGACAGGGGAGCAGGAATGTTCTGTCCTCTGCACTGCCTTACCACATGATGTCATTGTTCTTTTGTTCTGGTCCCATGGGAGACTGAGGTAAAACCATGTCTTTCTGCTAACCAAAAAAACCCATTGGCAAAAGACATGGTTTTACCTCAGTCCCCCATGGGACCAGAATGAAAGAATGCCAGAAGAATGATGATGTCATGTGGTGATGCAGCATAGAAGACAAACATTCCTGCTGCATTGCCACTTTTCTCTGGAGTGTGGTAAGACCCTTACTCCCCTCACTGCCCTGATGACATTCTTGCTCCCAAACATGTGTATAATAGGCCCTGTCTATTATCTACTGCTCTGAAGAAACAGCAATTTGCAGCACTGCGACCTGTCTTAATGGTTAATAGAGCCCCCATAAACTTTGCATGCCCCCTAGCCAAGATGGCAGCTGTGAGTGAATTACTTGCCCTTTTAAATCTGCTGCAGCTGATTTTTAAAAAAAAACAAAAAAAAAACACCATTTACCATGGTGTGCACAAGTGATACTTCATATTTTAAAAAAAAAGAATAAAAGAGAGGAAAAGATTGGGCAGCTATTAAAATTGGGATTGGGCAGCTATTAAAGAACTGGACAAGATAATAAAATGCAAAGATATAAAACTGAGCACTAAAGTCAGGATTGTTCAGACCATCGTATTTCCCATCAACATGTACAGATGTGAGAGGTGGAAATTAAGAAAGCTGATAGGAATAAAATCAACTCATTTGAGATGTGATGTCGGAGAAGAGTCCTAAGGATAGTGCGGATGGCCAAAAGAACAAACAAATGGGTCTCAGAACAGATCAAGCCCAAACCCTCAATAGAAGCCAAGATGACCAAATTGTGGCTGTCATACTTTGGACACATCATGAGAAGAAACAACTCAGTAGAAATGTCAATAATGCTAGGAAAAGTGGAAGGGAAAAGAAAGAGAGGAAGACTGCACACCAGGTGGTTAGACTCAATCAAGGAAGCCACAGGCTTGAACCTGCAAGGCCTAAGTAGGGTGGTAGAGGACAGGGGGTCTTGGAGATTTCTCATCCATGGGTCTCCATGAGTCGAAGCCAACTCAAAGGCAGTGAACAACAACAACCTTGGAGTCCATACCAAACCCTCCAACTGTCCAGGTCTGGGAGGGACAGTCCCAATTAATTCTCTGTTGTCCTACATTTTCAGCTGCTTTTAAAATGTTTCAGTTTCTCTCCCCTCCTCCCACTTTTCCCTTTTGTCCTTAGCTAACTTCCATTTCTGCAGACTGAGTTCAAAGTGCAAAAGTAGTTTGCATTCATCTAGACATGGGAGAGAAGAGAGGAGAAGAGAGGATGGAATCTTGCCTTTCATTCTCAGTAGACTCAGGCAAAAGCAAACTGCTGCAGCTGCTCCTGGTTTGTCTGTTCTTCCTCATTGATAACTGTTGTCATTTTGACCACACTCTGATGTTGCTTGGCCACAGGTGTTCAGTTTTCATCTTTCAAATGTTGGATGGTATGCTGTACTGGGGGAAAGGTGAGCAAATAAATAAACTCTCTCCTAATTCAGTTTTCATTGTATGAGGAGAAGAATACTTGTATAGGGCATGCATCACACAGAGTAAGTTAGTTAAAGAGCCATTTTAAAGCCTGTCTAAAGAGAAAGTTCCTAGCTGTCTAGACAATGCCACAATATTTCATCCAGCATTGTGCTTATTGATTTAATCTATCTAACAATCATATGCAACCCTTAATAGCATCTTAACATTTAATGAAAAAAGAAGATAACGATCATGGCATCGTGACATTTCTCCTTTGTACTAACTAATAGGAATTCCAAAGGAATGCTATGTTTTGACTCTTTGGTCCACTTCAGAGCAGAAAAAACAAAGGGTAATATCTGAAGTACAAAGAGTGGAGGCTGCTGTATGCAAGATAAACACTTCAAAATGTCACCCAGGACTTCAACACCCTATAAGACTAATGGCAATATCCACAGGCACAGAAAAATGACATTTGGTACTGTATAAGAACATTAAAAAACAACCCAGAGCTTCTCCTTTACTAGCATATATTTACATTACTGAGGCACTGTATAAAGACAAACGCACACAGCAATCCAAATCCACCCTTTAAATTATAAATGTCTGCTATTCCTTTTGTGCCAATGGAGACATGATAATTTTTGAGAACTGGAGATCTGACTCACAGTAAATGAGTATTTCCTTTTTTTAAAAAAATGAACCACCAACAGTTTTAAAATAAAATAATGACTTTGTGATATTATTCATTCATTCACTTAGGACTTTTTTGATGAGGGTTTATAACGCTAGCAGCCTCGTCCCATTGCGAGGCTGCTGTGCTGCAGGGCGTCCCTTTCGGATGATGCTCTGCCCTGCTGATCATCTGCCGGTACTGTTGCGTAACCGCGGGGACACAGCAGCGTTATATTTGGCAGTTTTCTAATCACGAAAGTTGATCGTGATTAGAAAACCGCCAAATATAACGCTGCTGCATCCCCACGGTTATGCAACAGTACCGGCAGAGGATCAGCAGGGCAGAGCGTCATCCGAAAGGGACGCCCTGCAGCGCAGCAGCCTCGCAACGGGGACGAGGCTGCTAGCGTTATAAACCCTCATCCGAAAAAGTCCTTAGTACATTTATGCCATGACTTTTCAACAGAAGTTTGAGAACTCTTGCAAAATCAAACCAGACAATAAAAATAACACAATACTGTAATATTAAATCTTCTGCAATAATCAACAATTAGACAAAATGATAACAACAGTAACAGTGAAATCCATCCTATACATGTCTTCCTATCTCAAAGTAGACATGTATAGGATGGATTTCACTTTTGTTGATTTTCCTTTTTTTTTTTTTTTTCCCCTTCTCCTGGGCTGTAAGGCTGTGTTCTGGAAGAGTTTATTTCTGACATTTCGCCTGCATCTGTGGATAGCATCTTCAGAGAATTCAGAGATTTCAGAGAATTCAGAACTTTCTCTGAAGAAGCCAGCCACAGATGTAGGTGAAACGTCAGAAATAAACTCTTCCAGAACAAGGCCTCACAGACCGAAAAACCCCCCAAGGAAAATCTATGGATGCCGGCCATGAAAGCCTTTGACGTCACAATTTCACTTTTCTCACCTATCTCACCCATCAGATTGCAATAGAACTTACTCCCAGGAACAGGAATTAAGCCCAAAACATTTTATCTCTCAAAACATTAGCAGATTAAAAACAATTGTCAGGAGGGCAGTGTGAGGACTTCAACTTATCCCGCCACTATATCAACAAACGTAGGGGCTTCCACTTGCCCCATTGCTGCCAACACCACTTGTGGGCACCTTCTAGATGTCCTTGTGGTTCCTGTGTGAGACTCTTCCCATAATCCCACTGCTAGACACTACCACCCTTGAACCACTGCAGCCACCATAGGCAGAATGTATCTGAACTCAACCAATAGCACTATTGTAGCATTCCTAGAAGTGTAGGTGTATAATACAAAAATAATTTACTAAACCAATCATAGAATCATAGAATTGCAGAGTTGGAAGAGACCACGAGGGCCATCCAGTCCAACCCCCTGCCATGCAGGAAATCACAACCAAAGCATCCCCGACAGATGGCTGTACCACATAGTTATATATTACTTATTTAACACATTAAATCTTAATTGACTCTACCTATTCTTCCCCTATCTCCCCATAATCCTAGCTGGACCTAGTGGTCCTGAGTCTAACTAAATCCCTGTCTCCCTCTAACACAAATCTCTCCCTCTTTTGACTAATTCTAATTCTTTTGGCACATCTTTTAAAATCCCATCGCATGCACAGAGAATCACCAGTCATTCCTAATGTTTCATTTTCTCCTTGCTTCTTCAAATGTTTTGGGTCCATATATACGATTAAAAAAAATCCATTTGGGGGGTAAAAAATACGAATAGGCAGTCATTTGTATGCATACGATCTGCCTACATGATTTCCCCCCCAAAAAATTCCGTATGACCCCCCCCCTTCCCCAGCTGGCTGGCACAAGCAAGCCAAGCAGTGGTTTAAAATCTCCTGCTGCTTTTTTTTTTAATTTAAAAAGGTGCCTGCTTTGTGAACAGTCGGTTTTCCCTATTTACAATGTAATATATATACATTGTGAGTGTGTATATATATATATATATAAAATTCACGGACTTACCGGACTCTCGCTTAGCCGAGAATCCAACATGGCGGCCGCTCACACTTCCCCTCTTTGCTAGCCCCGATCCTCTACTCGGCCAGCCAATCAGATTACACTGCCTGTTTGTATGTGTACAAATAGGGCATACAGACCATCAACCATTCGAACGGCTGTACAGATTTTATGCCGAGATCCGCTACTCCTTCCGAACGCCAAATCCACATAGTTTACGGGGGATTTGCTTGCCCCCTTCTGAATGACACGTATGAATCTCTACAGCCATGTGTAAGAAGAGCAATCTTCAGAACAGTGTACATATTTTTTTTTACCATGTAGACAGGCCCATAATTTAAGAGAGTGAAAGATCTCAAACTTCCACAGAATTCTGTGCCCTTTTTGGTTGCCCTTAGACGCCCCCTTGTCGTGGGAGAGAGGCTTGCGTACCCTAATGATGTTTTGAGCTATGCTGGCGGTGGCATAATAGCCACTGGTAGGGTCTCCCATGCCAGACAGGTCAAAACCGAAGGGTCTGACAAAGAGCGTCAAAGGGCAGGATGGGCTCTCCAGCCTTGTGGCAACCGTCCTAGGAGAAGGAAAACTCCAATCCCAAACCCGGGCAGATGGTGCTCGTCCAACCCTGTAAGGTCAACCATCTAAGAGAAGGAAACTCTAATCAAACCTACGGCCCGAGGACCTCACTGCCACGTCCATGCTTGCAAGGCCACGGCAGATGAATCTCTGGTTTAAAGGGTGAGGCCAGTTCTGTGCACGCTGCGCTCCACCAGAAAAATCCATTGCACAGGCTCGAAGGACAAATCCATTTCCAAAAAAGCCCTGTAGCGACTGGCGAGGGACGAAACCGGCAGGTGTAAAGATGCACTGGAAGCCGCAGCCCCAACCCTGCATGCAGGCGGTTCAGGACATTGGTCGCTCAAGCCTGACCCGGGAGATGACAGTCTTGTTCGGCAGCATTCTGAACGACCAAGCAGCCTTTTTTAAGGAGAGCACTGCTTGCTCCACATGGAGAGGGGCCTAGAAAAGGTGGCCTAAAGAAAGCTCATCCCCAACTACCTGGTTGGCTAGCCGCGGCCAACGGGAACTTGTTTATCTCGGATTGGCCTTTTTAGTCATCAGCGCGCTTACAGAAAGCGCGGGATGAGTCCTTCCTGAATCTTCGTTTGCGAAGAAAAGCCAGAGATAAAGGTATTGCCAGATTATGAATATATATATATTTCCTCTTATGACTCATGTGCAGGGGTCTTATTGTTGTTCATGACTTGGTAGACAGATTTATTCAAAGAATTAACCCTACAAACATGGGCACATTAACTATGTAAGATTCTGGTTTCAAATTATCCTGTTATTTTTTTCCCATTTGCTTGCTTTCCAGTAGTTTTTAACCTATGGCAACCCTAAGGCAAACCTGTAACAGGTTTTTCTTGACATGATTTGGCTATTGCCTTGCTCAAAGTCTGAGCAAGTGTGACTTGCTCACAGTCATCCAGTGGGTTTCCATGGCTAAATGAGGATTTGAATCTTGGACTCCTGGAGTCCTAGGGCTTGTCTACACAGGCAAAATAAAAACAAAAATAAAACCATACTCACCTGGTATTTGCAGCAAAGTTGGCACAAAACATTTTTGATCATTCACATCTTCACTGGAGTTTCTGCTGGAAACACCAGATCTGGAAGATGTTACCAGCCCTGACAGCCCCCAGCCCCTTTTTTGTATAATGGCCAATATTTAATAATTTGGCTAACTTTGGCCTTCCATGAGTGTGGCAAGTAAAGCGGGAACTCCAAAAACCAGGAATCCCAAAGACTAGCACTGAGACTAACTCATGTACACACCCTAAGGAGGTGCCATTACAATTTCCAAAGAAAGGTAACATGAAGGGCAACTTCATATCTGAACACTTGGGTAATCTAATCAAGCATAGCTGAAATACCTGCGGTTTGTAGAGTCATTTCCCCTCTCCCCTCACCACAAACAAAGAGGACTGCTTGCTTCATTCAACTGTAAAGTGTTAGCACATTAAGGATTGTTAATGTATCTAGAGTGTCCATTGTCTTAACCTGAGAATCTCTGAGAAGCATTGCCTTTTACTCTAAATCCCACCCCCTGAAGGGAAATATTAGGTATAAAAAACCTTATCAAAACTCCATTCAAGTATGCACATATCCCCTTCCTATCTACTCCACACCAGTCTGTGTAGCCGGGTGCACAGTTCATCTTTCTCTTGACTCCATGTCAGACTGTGTAGCTGTTCCTGCTTCTGGACCCCCACTCTTCTGGTTTTCTCCACAATCTCAACTCCTCTGATCGGTACAGTATCACACCAATACAACCCCTTACTCTCTTCCGCTATCCAAATATTTCCTACTTATTTTGTTAGTCTTGTGTGAGTGCTTGAAGCCCTAATGTGTGTGTAAATGTTCTTATTATTGCTTCCTTAATAAAAAAAGAATTGTACTCACTAGCTTAATGTCTCCTCTTTCACCTCCTCCATCACAAACAATGGTCCGTCCTGGCCTCACATCGGGAGGCATGGAGACACACTATCCACAATGCTGCAGCCTTATTTGAGAACTCACGCCGAACAAGTCTTGAAGAGAAACGACAACGCAGAAAGAATCACAACCAGGAAACATCACCCAAGGAAACCTTCTGCTGTGCTTTCTGCAACCGGACTTGTCTATCTCGGATTGGCCTTTTTAGTTATCAGCGAGCTTGCAGAAAGCGCGGGATGAGTCCTTCCTGAATGTTCGTTTGCGAAGAAAAGCCAGAGAGAGAGAGAGAGAGACTCACTAGCTTAATGTCTCCTCTTTAGTACTGGTATACATAGGTCTCAAGGCCCTGCTCATTGCCCAACTTTTGTATTGCCAAGGTGAGCATATTAATTCCCCAAATTAATATCTATACTTTAGAGGGTCCCCGTGGACCCAAGTGTTTTGAGTAACAAAAATATGCCATTTCCTCCACATTTGATGGAAAAATTCAGATTTTTTGCCATGTGGAATTCGCAGATAAGCTTCGGTGCTAAACCAGGGTTGTCTGGTGGACAGGGCTTTATTCTAGTTTTTTTTTTTTTAATTACGTGCATATCTGGATAAGTGTGTCTCCTCCCTCTCTCTCTCTCTCTCTCTCTCTCTCTCTCTCTCTCTGGCTTTTCTTTGCAAACGAAGATTTAGGAAGGACTCATCCCATGCTTTCTGCAAGCGTGCTGATGACTAAAAAGGCCAATCCAAGATAAACAAGTCTGGATGCAGAAAGCACAGCACAAGGTCTCCTTGGGTGATGTTTCTGGGTTGTGATTCTTTCTGCGTTGTTGTTTCTCTTCAAGACTTGTTCGGTGTGAGCTCTCAAATAAAGCTGCAGCATTGTGGATAGTGCGTCTCCATGCCTCCTGATGTGAGGCCATGGCAGACCATTGTTGGTGATCAATTTGGCCGAGCCTGAGATGTTGTTTCAGGGAGTCCTTGTATCGCTTTTTTGGAGCGCCCCTCTTATGCTGACCCATGGCGAGTTCACCGTAGAGTAGTATTTTTGGGAGGTGATGGTCCTCCATCCTAGAAACGTGCCCTGCCCAGCGCAGCTGTGTTCTCAATATCATGACCTCAATGCTGGTGATCCCTGCTTGCTCAAGGACAACAAAATTCATCACATAGTCAGTCCAGTGTATATTTAGGATTGTGCGTATACAGTGCTGATGAAAGCGTTCGAGGAGTCATAAGTGGTGGCGATAGGTGACCCGTGTTTCAGACCCATAAAGGAGAATAGACAGTACAATGTCTCTATACACACTGATTTTTGTGTTTCGCCTCAGGTGTTTGTTACTCCAAACTCTTTTCTAAAGTCTTCCAAATGTGCTATATGCCTTTGCTAATCTGTGATCAATCTCTTTGTCAATCTTGGCATCTGAGGAGATGATGCTTCCCAGGTAGGTGAACTGCTGAAGGTACTTAAGCACATATTTGCTTACGGCAATGTGGGGATGGTGGTGTTTATCCTGTGGTGCAGGCTGGTAAAGAATTTCCATTTTCTTCATGTTGACTTCCAGCCCAATCAGCTCTGCAGCTGTTGTGAAGCAGGATGTTAGGCGCTGCAGAGCTGCTTCTGTGTGGGCAACAAGGGCAGCAGTATCAGCGAAGAGCAGCTCATGGACTAGATAGTTTAGAGTCTTAGTGCGAGCCTTCAGACGGCTTAAGTTAAACAAGCTACCATCAATACAGTAACTTATATAGATGCCATCTTCTTCTTCAAGCTCTGCCGTAGCCCTTTGAAGCATCATGCTGAAGAAGATTGTAAATAAAGTTGGAGCAAGAACACAACCCTGCCTCACTCCATTAGTTATTAGAAAGGGCTCTGAAAGAGCATCACCATATCTGACTTGACCGCGCTGGCCCTCGTGAAGCAAGATAATCATTTTAAGGAATTTGGGGGGACATCCTAGTCTTTCCAGGATCTGCCACAGACCTTTTCTACTCACAGTGTCGAAGACTTTGGTGAGGTCGACAAATGTTACATAGAGACCCTTGTTCTGCTCCCTACATTTCTCTTGCAGTTGTCTAAGGGCAAATACCATATCTGTAGTACTCCTATTGGTTCTGAAGCCACATTGGCTTTCAGGAAGAAGTTCTTCTGCAATAGCAGGAACTAATCTGTTCAGGAGTATCCTTGCAAGGATTTTTCCAGCAATAGAGAGCAGTGTTACGCCTTGATAGTTTGAACAATCGGATTTTGCTCCTTTTTTCTTGTACACGGTGATGATGACTGCATCTCGGAGATCTGTTAGCAGTTCCCCTTTTTCCCAGCAATTCACAAGGAGTTTGTGGAATTTACGGTGGAGTACATGACCTCCGTGTTTCCAAACGTCAGGTGGGATTCCATCGATCCCTGCTGCCTTGCCATTTTTTATCTGCTGTATGGCCTTAAGGGTCTTTTCCAAAGTGGGAGCTACATCCAATTCATTTTTCATCAGTTTTTGTATCATATATTGGATAGCTGAGCCTTGGACTACTTGGTTGGCACTAAATAGTCTTTGAAAGTGTTCAGCCCATCGATTGAGGATGGAGGCTTTATCAGTAATTAATGTTTGATCATCTGTACTGTATAAGGAGCTTTGGACCTGATAAGTATGTCCAAACACTGCTTTAAGAGATTCATAAAACCCTGTAAGATCACCCAGATCTGCACAGTGTTGTGTCTTTTCTGCTGTTTTGCTCCACCACTTGATCTGCATGTCTCGGAGTTTTTGTCGAACTTTACTACATGTGAGATGGAAAGCTGCTTTTTTTACATGGCAAGTTGGCTGCGCTAGGTATGCCTGGTGAGCAGTTCTCTTCTTTGCCAACAGCTCCTGGATCTCTTGGTTGGTTTCATCAAACCAGTCTTGATTTTTCTCGTGGGAGAACCCAAGGGATTCTTCCACAGACTGGAGGATACTGTTTTTTATGTTGCCAAAGCACTGTAGGAGAAGGATCTGTAGGACAGTCTTCAAGTTTTGTTTGCAGGTTTGCCTGGAACTTGTCTCTCATGGTAGCTTGTTGAAGATTGTTGACTTGAAGTCTCTTCTTTAAGAGGCCACCCCTCTTATGTTTGAACTTAAGATGAAGATTTAGTTTATATCTGACGAGGCAATGATCTGTTTGGCATTCTGCACTCAGCATCACTCGAGTATGACAGACATCACGAATGTTTCTCTGGCAGACTAGAACATAATCAATGAGGTGCCAATGTTTGGATCACGGATGCATCCAGGTTATCTTCAAGCTATCTTTTTGTTGAAAGATAGTGTTTGTAACAGTCAGCTGTTGTTCTGCACGGAACTCTAGCAAGAGGCGTCCATTATCATTGCAATTTCCAAAACCACGCTTGCCTAAAATACCTTTCCAAGCTTCGGAGTTCTTTCCTACTCTGGCATTGAAGTCACCAAGGATAATAATTTTATCTTCTACACGGACTTTTTGTATGAGGTGCCATAGGTCTGTGTAGAATTTGTCTTTCTCTACAGGGTCGGCTTGCATAGTTGAGGCATATATGTAGTATGTGGGGAAATAATCATTGTAATGTAAAAGCAATCTTGTGTATCTCATTCACATCCTAAGATAAGTCTAGGGTTTTTCCCTGCATGCATTTGTTCTCCCAAAATTCCCTTTCTCTTATTTCACTGGGCACTTCCAGCCAACTGGAGTGCTGGGTCATTCAACACATGACCTAATTTAAATTTTATTGCTGTGTGTAAATTCTCTTTTAAGTTTGAGTCTCCATGAGGCTGGAGCCATCTTTAGCCATGTTTATGCCATCTTCATCTTAAGCCTTCCTGAAACCATGCCATAATGCATCGCAACCCAGCCTCTTACCGCTGTAGGCTGAGTGAGTTTTTTCCTACCCTAAATACCATTAGTTAGGAACCTCTTTTTAAAGTTTGTTTTAGTATGTAGATTGAGATTGATATACCTTCAGTAAACTTTGATTTGCATTTTAAATTGACTCCTTTGTTTTGTAATGAGTCTAATTTAACTGGGTGAAATCAGACCTCTGAACACACTTTTCTTTTAAATGTTAATTGAGCTTAAGTCAGCCTTCTTAAGTTGCAATCTGCATGAAGTTAAAAGTAAATGAATGCTTTTTAACTCTTTTTAAAGGAAATAATTCTCGTTGCTTTTTAAAAGGACTAGATCCTGGAATTTTTTAATACAATTTTATTTTTTAGACTTATTACTCCTACAATATATAATAAAGAAAACAACGTGTGGGAGGTGTAAGGAAATAATGCGATCAGCGTGTCCTGTTGGCAAGGTTTTGAGTTTGGAGGCAATGGAGTTTTTAATTATAAAGCCTACTCCTGAAAGATGTTTTTCGGTTTTGGGCTTGCCAGACCAGTAAAGTGTGTAGCCAGCACCTGGTTCTTTAATGTTGCCTTCCTTTTGGATACGAACTTTACTAAGAACAGCGATGTCAATATTAAGTCGTGATAGTTCATGGGCTATTAGAGCAGAATGACGCTCAGGCCGTCCACTATCTGCAGAGTCTCGCATGGTTCTGATGTTCCAGCATGCAAGTGTCATTTTATTTACACCTTTGGAGGCCAGTGTGTGCCTTTGTTTCTTTGCCTTGGTTTGACCACATCAGAAGATGCCCAGGTAGTTGGGGATGAGCTTTTGTTAGGCCACCTTTTATAGGCCCCTCTTCATATGGAGCAAGCAGTGCTCTCCTTAAAAAAGGCTGCTTGTTCATTCAGGATGCTGCCGAACAAGACTGTCATCTCCCAGGTCAGCCTCAAATGACCAAAGTCCTGAACCACCTGCATGCAGGGTTGGGTCTGCTGCTTCCAGTGCATCTTTGCACCTGCCGTTTCATCCCTTGCCTATCACTACAGGCCTTTTTTGAAATTGTCCTTCGAGCTTGTGCAATGGATTTTTCTTGTGGAACGCAGCGTGCACAAAACTGGCTTCACCCTTTAAACCAAAGGTTCATCTGCTGTGGCCTTGCAAGCATGGACGGTAGCAACGAGGTCCTCGGGTTGTAGGTTTGATTAGAGTTTCCTTCTCTTAGATGGTTGACCTTACAGGGTTGGACAAGCACCATTTGCCCGGGTTTGGGATTAGAGTTTTCCTTCTCCTAGGATGGTTGCCATAAGGCTAGAGAGCCCATCCTGCCCTTTGACTCTCTTTGTCAGATCCTTCGGTTTTGACCTGTCTGGCATGGGAGGCCCTACCGGTGGCTATTATGCCACTGACAGCATAGCTCAAAACATCATTAGGGTACACAAGCTTCTCTCCCATGACAAGGGGGCATCAATGGAGAGGAAGTATATCTCCACTTAGCCAATAAAACAGTACTCTGGGACAACAGTATATTTGCATGTTTGTATGCATGAACAACAGAAAAGCAAAGCAAAATGGAGCAGCCCCAGTACAACTTATAAGATTTGTCGTACAACTTATAAGATTTCCCCTCAAATTCATACATAATTTGAAAACCAAATTTGTCTTGGCTCTACAATAGGACGTACGTTTGTGGTCCTGCTCCAGTTGCCGGTTTCTTCCTGTCTTCATGCCAAGTGAAGGTGAGTGGCAGTTGCCTAGCAACTCTCAGCAGGAAATATAGCTATATAGATATATATCCCTGATACAGTAGACTAGCTTTTGGGAAGCTGAAGCTTTTCCTGGAGGTACTGTTTGCAAGAACAATGGAGTGCAGCTTCTTTTTGTGAAACAGCTGTCTCTAACAAGACATCTGAGGTAACCTCCTATCCAAAAGTTATATTGAAAAGATAACTCCTGGTGCAAAATGAATACTGTAGGCTTCAGTGCTGCTCTTCTGATATCTGGAGGAAGGTTGAAAGTTTTCCAACCTTCATTCTGCTATTTTTACCTTTTGTTACAGAACTTTTTGAGATCTTAATGAATGGGAAGGCAGGTTTGAGGTTTTTTCTTTCTTTCACAGATTGACTGTGATATAATGCAACAGGCAGTACTGAGCTACTGTGAAAAATAATTTTCCTTTGTGTAGAGATCAGCCCAACATTGGTAAATGGGTGTTATGCTTATATATGATATAAAAAAGTACTTAAGCTTATGTATATTTTCCAATAATCATAAACTGGTGGCTTTAGTACAATGAACATTTAGTATAGAACCTTGTTCTGGAGGTTGGTCCCCTCTGTAGTTTCTTTCTGCCAGCACACAAATGCTTTTTCATTTAGGAAGGCCTTCAGTGCTTAAATTATGTGGCAAAAGGGTGTTTTGAGTGTGGTGTCTTGTGCTTTTATCTTTTTTTAAAACTATAATTGTTTGTTTAATTGTGTGTTGTTGTTTTAACTTCTGTAAAAAAAAAACCAGCTGGAGTTTGTTTTAAATTTTTCTAAGCTGCTTTGAGTCCTATGCTGGGAAAAAATGTGGGGGATTGATTGATTGATTGATTGTGGCACTGTGATCCATTAGAGAGGAGAGCTCACTATTTTGTTTGTCAACTTTTTATTTGTAATTTGTGGCAAATCAGCTAAAACTTCTCTTTTGAGACAAGACTATTAATATCAGTGTCCGATAACTGGCAAGTAAATTAGCACTGTGGGTAAGTATTTGGGTCTGAGATTAATGTCCATAAAAGACTATTTTCCTTTTCCCTGATAAATAGCATTTTAGCATTGTTTAGAGCAGATCCACTGAAATAATGAGACTTCATTTAATTGTGACAAGAGGTGGAAAAATAATTTTCCTGGGTTTGAAATTCTTGATGAAAGAATCAGTTTCATACCTCCTGTGACCTGTGAGCCAAAGTGCACCTTCCCTCTGAAATACAAATATTGCTGTGCATTTCACATATAATCTAAATTCACAAAACCATATGTGCATTTTAAAAATACAGTTAGTTAATACATGCAGTTGAAAAAGTAATAACAAACATCTGTTGATCAGTGTAGAAAATGTGTACAAAAAAATCATTCATTAAAATGAATATAAAATATGTGTTTGTTTTTTAAATGTGGAAAATTTGCATGAATTGAACTTCTTTGAGAAAAAGAAAAAGTCTCACAACCAGATATAAGCTAAGGGTGGATCTAGACCTCAAGTGGTTTCTGGAAAGCACACATACACACATGCACACTGAAACTGAGACAGAGGGATGGTCAAATCCTTAAACATGGGAAAAAGAAATTTGAAAGATTTCAGTGAGTGTGGTCTATAAGATTGAATAAGGGCTCATCTATGCCAGGCAGGATACACTGGCTCCCTGCTGGTGTATCCTGCCTCTAGAGCTGACCCATTCCTCAGCCTATTACCTGCAGAAAATGGGGTGGACCCCAAACAGGATGCCAGCCCATCCCTATAGCCGCCATTGTCTCTGCTAATGTGGAAGCCGGGCAGGGGTCCCGCAACATGTGACTGCAGGCCCCTTGCATGTGACCCGCCTGGTCATGTGCTGAGGGACCCGTGTCTGTCTTCTGAAAGAGCCAGGGAGATGGCGGTAGCAGCAAGGAGTGGCATGCCAGACAGGCTCCTGTGGACACATGGGGCCTGATCTAGATTTTTTCTAGGTAAACCTGATATTTTTTTCAAAATATTTTTTTGGGCCCTATCCTGGCTTGCCCCCATTCCAATCCCATATCTGCCCCAGGGGTTGCTTGGACTGCCAGGGGAAAGAACAGGGTCAATGCCCTTTGTCATTTGGCCTAAAGGGGTCGAGAATGGGGGCAAGGTGGGGTATTTGGCTGGTGAATCTAGATGGCTCTGGCTGCTGACATACAGTAGAAATAATCCAGTTTGACACCACTTTAACTATCATGGTTCCATCCTATGGAATCCTGGGATTTGTGGCTTGTTGTGGCACCAAAGGTCTCTGACAGAGAAAGCTAAATATCTCACAAAACTACAACTCTGAGAATCCCAGATCCAGATTTAAATGCCATGGCAGTTAAAGCAATGTCAAACTGGATTATTTCTGCAGTACATCAGCAGCAACAGTTACAGCACTTTGCAACCCTTTTACCTGCCAAGGCTCAGTCCTATGGAATCTAAATGGTCAAAATACTCCTCAGAGAATGCGAGGAGAATATGGGCTGTCTTAATGACATCCTGCATAGTTTTGCTGTATTGTGAAGGAGGGGGCAAAAAAGGTCAAAAACTGCAAAGGGAAAGCCTTCACAGTTTTTCCAGTTTTTAAAAAACTGTAGGAAATGTGCATTAACACTCGTTGGTTCAAGCAATTTGATTATAATTGCTTTCCCATAGGAGAGACTGCACAAGTTAATTGGCTGGAGGAACAGGGCAAGCGTCCAATGCTGCCATCACCCCCCCCCAAGTGATTGGGGATGGGGAAGGGAGGAGGGTGGCTGTCATTCCCACCCACCCTAACCGCCACCACCATGGGGATCGGAGGAGGACTCACTCCTCTTCTTTCTTCCCCAGTTCCCTGACCCCCATCCTGCTGTTCCCACTGTCTTGGGGCTGAGGAAGAGGGGTGGGCTCAGCTGTCATCTGAGATGTGAAGCTTATGGGGGTTGCTGGGGACAAAACCACCATTAAGACAAGTCACAGCTGCTATTATTGTGGGACACTACAGTTCCCCCCTCCCTCATACAGATGAGCCCCTAGATATCTTGAATGCTGTAGAGAAGTGCAATACAGCTTTCTAGCAGAGAATTCTAACCAATTAAATCCTTCCAATTAACTCATTCAGAACAGATCATATCTGGTAGAGGTGGGTGTTAATTCCAGCACTTGCTCTAGCTGGGGAAAAAATGGCACTTTATGGGATAAAACATGCTACAAAGATCAGGCCATTAATATGTAAAAAACAACAACAAGGACCACAAGCTGAACATGAGTCAGCAGTGTGATGCAGCAGCTAAAAAAGCCAATGTGATTCTAGGCTGCATTAATAGGAGTATAGTGTCTAGATCAAGAGAAGTAATAGTGCCACTCTATTCTCTTTTGGTCAGACCTCACCTAGAATACTGTGTCCAGTTCTGGGAACCACAATTCAAGAAGGATATTGAGAAGCTGGAACATGTCCACAGGAGGGTGACCAAAATGGTTAAAGGTCTGGAAGCCATGCCCTATGAATAGTGGCTTCGGGAGCTGGGCATGTTTACTCTGGAGAAGAGAAGGTTGAGAGTGGACATGATAGCCATGTTTACATTTTTGAAGGGATGTCATGCTGAGGATGGGGTGAACTTGTTTTCTGCTGCTCCAGAGACTAGGACACGGAGCAATGGGTTCAAGCTACAGATTCCACCTAAACATTAGGAAGAACTTCCTGACAGCAAGAGCTGTTTGGAAGTGGAATACACTGCCTAGGAGTATGGTGGAGTCTCCTTCTTTGGAGGTTTTTAAACAGAGGCTGGATGGCTATCTGTAGGGAATGATTTCATAGAATCATAGAATTGCAGAGTTGGAAGAGACCACGAGGGCCATCCAGTCCAACCCCCCTGCCATGCAGGAAATCTTGATCAAAGCATCCCCGACAGATGGCAATCCAGCCTCTGTTTAAAGACCTCCAAGGAAGGAGACCCCACCACGCTCCGAGCCGAACAGCTCTTACTGTCAAAAAGTTCCTCCTCATGTTGAGGTGGAATCTCTGTTCCTGGAGCTTGCACCCATTGCTCCGTGTTCCAATCTCTGGAGCAGCAGAAAACAAGCCTGCTCCATCCTCAGTGTGACATCCCTTCAAATACTTAAACAGGGCTATCATATCGCCTCTTAACCGTCTTTTTTCCAGGCTAAACATACCCAGCTCCTGCCTGCCAGGTATTCCTGCCTGCGTGGCAGGGGGTTGTACTAGATGGCCCTTGAGGTCTCTTCCAACTCTATGATTCTATGAACAAGAAAGCAGTAGGATTCCATCCTTAAGCATGCAAAGTAATTGGGCATATTTATTTATTTATTTATTTGAAATTGCATGGCTAGAGGATTTAAGCAGAGCTTAGTATAAACAGCAGATACGGTGGGGAAAATAGCACTATGGGGCAATTTTCCTGAATCCCATGTAGAAGCCTGTAGCTGACACATGATATTCTGATGTGATTTTATAGAGATAACTTATTCATTCTTGCCCTTAGTGCATTTCTTTGCTCTAGCCTTGAAAGCAATCAAGAGATCTCCTGTGGATGACTGTGTTGGATTAAACATAATAATGAGTATTGGACTGGGGGAAGGAAAGAAGAATCATGAAATAGAAATGGTCCATAGCAAAATGCCTGTGACTGCAGATCACCTAATCAAATTCAGATGTAAAGTTTCCCTTCACATTGACTGGGGTTTGGTTCCAGGACCCCTGTGAATACCCAAATCTGTGAATACTCAAGTCCCATTATATGCAATGGCATAGCAAAATGGTATTCCTTATAATAAGATGGCAAAATCAAGGTTTGCTTTTTGGATTATTATTTTTTAAAGAATATTTTCAAGCTGTCAATACTTAAATCCGTGAATGACAAATCCATGAATATGGAGAGACAACTGTGAATTCAAGCTGGAACTAAAGGTTGTGGCAATTTGTGTAGTTGCAAATGTCTTCTGTAGTCCCCAAAAGGTCCCTGAGCTAGACTGTACAAGTATTATTCTACCGTATATTATCATTTTAAGTAATTGTTATAAGCTACCTAAAAATAAAAAAAATGCTTGTTTATTTATTTATTTGATTTATATCCCACTTTCCTCTGGAATTGGACGCAAAGCGGCTTCTGATATAAATTAGAACATCTAAAACAACATGGAGTACAAAAGTTTTAAAAAGCATTAAACCGGTCATTCAATTAAACACTGCTTTTAAAACACTAAAAACTTAAACAATTAAAACACTTAAAATACACTTTACATACTAAAAACCGCACACTCAACTGCACAATTCATTTGCAAGTTGAAGAATGCATGTGTGTATTAGGGTGGATGAAACTTTTTTAAAAAACATTTTTAAAATTTTATTTTCAATCTGCTTTTCTTCCAATTTAAGGCTCAAAGTGACTCACAGCACAGATTTTAAAAAGAGTATGCTTGAAACTACTGCCGATCAGTTTTTTTTTTTAAAAAAAAATATAAACTATCCTATGAAAATTCCACCAATTTAAAACAGTATAAAATCAGTTAGAAATATAATAAAAGAAACAATACAATACCGCACACACACATCATTGAAGGAGCCTCCTGCACAAACAGTTAATCATCAAAAACTTATTTAAATAAAAAGAGTATTTCTCTGCTAGTGGAAGAAGAGTGGAGAAGGGGGCAGCCTCGCCTCCTGTAAAAGAGTACCCCACAGGCTGGGAGCCACCACTGAAAAGACCTTCTCATATGTTCAGTATGGGATAATCACTTTTTTTGTGCGGGGTGTTTTCCACCCTATTAAGAAAATGGTCACTCACCACAAGATTTTTCTCACCATGATCAAAATACACTATTTGATGTATTTTCTGTTGTGCAAAATAGTTTCTGCAAAATGTAGTTTTCTACACACAAATATTTTAAAAGTGGACAAAGCCTCTCATAATCTCACCCAGCTGGGAGAAAACTTTTCATTCTTGAATTCAAAAACAAAATAAGGGTTGATTTACACCTCTGGATCTGACTCTTGTAGAAAGCATTCCATTTGATGTGAAGGTTTCTGGACTTTATCCAACCACCCCGCCAGAAAAGTTATTTTGCCAGTCAGAGAGATGCTGCTTTATCTAAGTTCCCAGTCAACACCATGGTTCAACAACTCACTGTCACCATGTCATGAAGCCCCTGACCCTCCCTCTGTGTATGCACACAGGCACAGACTTGAGAGGCAAGGCTTTTACATGTTTACAACCAGCTCAGGAGTGCTTCTCCCAAGAACTCCTACTCTTATCCTCCCAAGACGCACTCTCAGGATCTCTCTAACCTGGAAATCCCAGAAACTATGTCTCTCTTCTAAGAATGCCACCACCACCTACTGAGTTCCTCCTTTTCTTTGCACAGTGCAATGGTAAGCTGTGCAGGACCTATGGTTAACCAGTGGAACTCCTTGCCAATGTAAAACTAATCCCACTCCTCCCTCTTTTCCTGGAGAGACAACCAATGCAGCAATGACAAAGAATAAGGTGCTTACAGGCGTAGGCTTATTAGGAAAATTAGAAAAGCTTATTTTATTCAAGCAAGGTTTTAGAGCTAAATCATTTCATGAAAGGTTCTTTCCTTCAGGTTCAGACTTAAAGTTACAAAGGTATCAAGGTATTCAGTTATATTCAGACAAGGAAAATAAAAGATAATCCTTGACCCAACTAACTGAGAACTGTTCCCTAAACAAAGAACCCATTTACATTCTTGAAGTAATATGAGGGATCCCTCTGGTACCCAGGGCTGGGCTGAGCCACAATCTTATTCTAGATCAGGCTCAGTAGCACATGCTTATTCAGAGCGTC
Source organism: Gambelia wislizenii (assembly GCA_030847615.1). NCBI lineage: Eukaryota > Metazoa > Chordata > Lepidosauria > Squamata > Crotaphytidae > Gambelia > Gambelia wislizenii. Next base: position 26,917,180 of record JAUMIR010000004.1, read on the forward strand.
TCTCTGAGGTACATGCTTTCCCACCTTCTTCAAATTACCAGTCTCAGATTCTGATTGACCAGTTCTGTGTCTGGTGGTATGACATCATTGGTGATGCTAACTCAGGATATGTCCTCTCTTCTACCACCTTTGGTTTTTACCCTTGGTTTACCTGATGCTATGCTGGCAAGACAATAGCTGTTTGCAGATTATGGGAAATGTAGTCCTTGCAGCATGATGGGATTGCCATCACCTTGCAGGATGATGGGAACTGCCATCATGACACCAGCATAAATTGTGACATTTTTATGCTAGGAAAAGGACAGCCCGCCACATTTACCTTGAACAGCATCCATGAGGCGTCCTTGGCAGTAATGGAGCACAAATGGAACTTCATTTACTTTTGAGGTTGAAATCTCACAGATCTAGCACAAGAGTTTAAACAAAAACAAAATAAAGACACAAAGCATTCAGAAAAGCACCAAAGCACACTTTAAAAGTCCAAAGGACACTGGGGTGAGGGGGTGTTTCATAAAAAGACTGTACCCTACCTGGATGTTGCAATCTCAACCAGAAGTGTTTACCCATTGATGCTACATTCACATGAGCACAATGGCGCACAGATTCAAACGCTGGCAATGCTGGCAACAAATCGCTATGGGAGATCAATTGATGGCTTAGTCTGTCAATAAAATTGGATTGGTAAATATATGATCGTGAAAGGGCGACTTTGTCTGATACACATGCCCTTTCACAATCATTAGACATCCTTATGATGCTGTATTTGACTGGTCTGATAACGTCCTCTGTCTGTGGTATTTGATCTGTGATGTTGTCTTCATATATGTCACTTACCACTATGATAACCAAGTGATGGACATCCATGTCTGAAGTAGCACTGAGATTCTATGATGCCTAGAGCCAAGAGTCAGAGATAATGGCAGATTGTGTAAGCCTTAGTGTTATCTGTCTTTTAAAAGAGATCTTCTCAAACATCCTTTCAAAAAGAACACCTTAGGATAAAGGATAGGACAATGTTTTCCAAATATTTTGAATCTAGAATATTCTGTGCAGTCATCAGTGGATGAATGTATAGTTATTTCACAGCTCAAGAGAGTTACCTTTTGCAATTACCCCCTCATCTCTCTGCCAGCATGATCGCTGTCTCAAAATTCATAGCCCCAAATGTAACTTTTTAAGCTCTGGTGATTCCTCAGAAGGAGTCTGAGACAAGGTTGGATAGAATTTTTAAATTTTGCAGAGTTTGCCCCCAATTTGTAAGGTAGTCCACTGCAAAAGAAGGTGCACACCTTACTTTCCCCTTTTCAGGAGGTACGGAGATAATCTTTGAGTGTCAGATTCCCAATGTCACCAGCACTGCACCTTCTAGTTGCTACCCTTAGCTGTCATTGTCAATTCACCACAATTCTCTCCAAACTACTCCTTCACTGCTAGTGGATATTGGCTTATTTTACAAGGACAAGTATATTTTCCATTAAGTCTTAGAAAAGTCTTTTGAGTACTTTGAGAAATCATTACATAAATACCAAATGCAACACTAACGAAGGGATATAAGTACTGAGTTAAAAGACTGACGCTGCTTCAATGTCAAAGGAAAATATAGACATGAGGATGTAACACAGCTTGCTGTTTCTATGGCCAAAGTGGGTGGGTAGTGGTTAATATTTCCCTCATTTATGTAAACCATGAAGTTAAATCTCAGAACAACCATGCTATTGTGTATCCAGCCACTGTAATGATAATTACAACCTGTTTTATAACAGTGTTTGTGACACAGCATGTAAAGGACAGATTGCAATAAAGACTACTTTATCTTTAAGAGCAAAGTTTGGAGAATGATGCATTTTAATGACTTTTTAGTAGAGTTCTGTATGTCCTTGGCAAGGCCTCTTGTAATAACTTCTTTAGAACTATTAACAGAGTAATATGGAAGATGCCATTAAAAATGCCAATGTATAAACAGTTACTGATTCTTCAACCACTGCTCTAATTAAATAGGAGACAAATGCAAAAATAAAACAAAGCTCCAGAGCTTTATGCAGAGCATCCCAAGGGCATGATATAGTTAGCACTAACTTGGAATCAATGAGAGGGAGGTTTAGGACTTTATCAGACGTAATCCCTTTAAAAGTTCTTTTGCCGGCATAAAAAACCCCACATTTTTATGCTGGTAAAGAAGCCCCCCCCTTTACACTTACCTTCTAATTCTGACAAAGGCTTCAGGCAATAAAGAGGAAGTGAATGGAGCCCTGTTCACTTCCTCATTTGAAATCTCATGCAATTTCATCGCACGGAAATTTAAAAATCAAAATCAAAATAAGCATCAAAAAGTGAAGCAAAGCTCATATACATAATTTAAAAGTCCCAAGTAACCCAGGGAGGGTCATAAAAAGAGTGAAACTTACCTCAGTGTCCTGATCTGACCCAGAAGTGTTTGTGCCAGCCCAGCCACTGATGGGGTAAATATGAGATTTAAAGGGACAGAGGTATCGCATGCCGGCAATGCCAGCAAAAAAGAGGCAGGGGGATCTATTGACAGCTTAAGCCATCAGTTAAAAAATGGGTTTGGGGCTCTTTTTAACCACGAAGAGGTGATGTCATCTGATCCATGTGCCCTTTTGTGGTTATGTGGCATCCTTATGACACCGTATTTTCCATGCCTGATAAAATCCTTAGTCCACATGTATAGCAGAATAAAGTGCATTTGTAGCATCCCTCAAGATTAATACATCTCCTGGGGTCTTTCATGTCCTTGTGTTCTCTTACCAAGGAGATGAAAAAACTTCTCCTCTTGTCTTTTACTGCTATTCCCACTTACCTCCTCCCCCCCCACACACAATGAAATACAGTTGCCCCTCCATGTTCGCGAACTTGGCGTTCGCGAACTTGGCTTTCGCGGTTTTGGGAGACCCTCCGGAGGCCCCGTTAAGGCCTTAGGGGGAAGAGGGGAGGGCTGTGGAGGCCTCCATGGGGCCTTGCGAGGCCCCGTGAAGGCCCTGGGAGGGAATGGGGAGGGCCGTGGAGGCCTCCACAGGGCCTTAGGAGACCCCCCGGAGGCCCCATGAAGGCCCTGGATGGGAGGGGGGAGGGCCGGGTAGGCCTTCACGGAGCCTCCGGAGTCTATGTGAAGGCCCTGGGTGGGAGGGGGGAAGGGCCGGGGAGGCCTTCACGGAGCCTCCAGAGGGTCTCCTGAGGTCCTGTGAAGGCCTAGGAAGGGACTGGGGAGTCCAGAGAAAGCGAACTATGGGCCTCCGGAGGCCCCATGGTCACTTTGGCCGGGGAGGGGGAGGGCAATCATTATTCACGGATTTTTCACATTCGCGGGGGGTCTGGGGAACCTAACCCCCACAAATGTGAAGGGACGACTGTATAAAGAAATGGAATGAGAACATGTTTTGGGCTTGAGGCTGGTAAGTATGGCTTTTGGGGTAGTGTGAGATAGCCAGGTAGAAAAAAAAAAAATTCCCCAAGCTTGGAGATATGGGGACTTCCAAAAGGCTGCATGCTAACTGAGGCAAACTTTTAGCTTGCTTCCAAGACTATCTTGGCAAAAACTATTGCTCTCATGTCCTCCTTGTGGGCTTCCTGGTTATGTGGTTACTATGTGAAACAAGATCCTGGATGAGATAGATGTGATCCAGTAAGGGATATTGTGAGGTTCACTAAAGTTGTTCTGCTGTCAGAGCCTTTGATGATAAATATCCATCATCATCATCATCAATCATCATCGGAACATTGAAAGTTACTTTTGAAAAGGAATTATTACAATTACTTGTTATTCAGTGTTTGTTTTATATTGCTCATTACATTGCTCACCATGAGCTTAACTTTTCAGTTATGTTTTTGGTTTAAAAAGCTAAAAAGGGGAGGGAGAGAAAAAGGCCTACAGTTTTGAAACATCCTCATAAAATAAAACCCAAAACATTTTTGCTGTCAACAGTAAGGAGAAAAAATAATGAGTTAGTATGGCTTGTTACCAGAGGAGGAGGAAGAGAAAGAAGGAGGACGAGATGAGGAAGGAGAGAAAACCACCACCATTACCATACCCCATGACCTCAATCCTACATTGGGATGGCTTGGGACAAATCTCCAGTTGTGGAATTACATACTGATTATGTTATGTAATCCTGATGTTGAAGGGAAGGTTTTATGGCTGAGTGCACACTTGAATGTGCAATTGAATGAACAAGCAAATGTAAGTACATATATCCATCTGCAACCAGACAGAAACCTGCTCTAATGGTAATATTCATTGGCCTAAATGCTATTGTTAGTCTCAAAGAGAGCAGACTCATCAAATCAGTTGGATTTACCTATGTGTTGAATCATCATTAAATAATAGATTAATGGGTCTACTCTAGTTGGGACTAGCCAACTGGATGATGGCCAAAAATTTTGTTGGGGCAACCTTTGTCCCACCTTTAAAAAAAAAAAACTGTGCATGGCAGGTGTCTAAAACTTTGGGACATTGTTTACAACTCTTCTGGTTAAAGTCATAAAATATCTATGTAGGTTTTCCTCTGTGTAAATGCTGTAGGGATGTAATTCTTCACTAAATTTCTTCTCAAAGATAGTGACAATTTATTCCTGCCACAAAGTACTGTTCTAAAACCACACCATTTTAAATGTTTTTCACAGTTTGGGACTTATTCTGTACAAAATTCACATGTGGTTGTTTTGTACATAAAAAAGCATTTTCTGTGCAGGAAACACTATTTTCTGCCTTGAAAATAATATTTCAATGCAGAACTATTAATTCCTGAACAGAAAATGTTTTCTGTGCTGAAAAAAAGCTGCTTGCTATGCAAATCAAACATGTGTGAATTTTACTCAGACCAAATACCCAACAACTTTTTCTGTGCAGGAATAAATAGTTCTGCATTGAAATATTATTTTCCATGTAGAACATGCTTTACCCTGCACAGAAAATTCTGTTTTCTATGCAAAATAACCATGTGTAAATTTTGTCTAGATGAAGTCCCAAACTGCAAAGATTCTGAGTCCAGGATTCTTCTCAACAGATTTTCTCAACACTCAAATATTTTTCAACCATTTTCAAAGATTTTCAAATATTATTTCCATACTTAGAATCTATAACAAAACAAGAGACTGAGAACCTAACATGTACTGTCTTACTGGGGTTAAACTGGTTTCAACATGGTATATGTGACAATCCTCCATACTGGCAAATCTTAGTTGAAACTCAAAATAGAATTGCTTCAACAATGAGGCAAGGGTGTAAGGAATGGTGAGAATGCTGTCTGTGACAGCAGCGCAAACATATCTGTATCAGAAATTGAATCTGTCAAATTACTTTGGCATTGGCAGATTTTCATGTCACATTCACTTATCCACCTGTACTTTCCTAAACTGGTGTAGGTCAGGGTGAAGAAATGAAGAAACTAACATGAAAAGAAGGAGACAATCAAGGAAGCAACCAATTTCATGTTGGGGTCTGCGGTCATCACACCCACATGCATACATAAAAGCATCATGTTAATTAGGTCTCTGGCTATAAAAAGAAGAGTTATTTTTGTCTGAACTCAGAAAATACTTTGTTTTAACTCAAGCCAGATTATGAGCCCTAACAGACCCTGTCATGTCCTCCAGTGATGTCATTAGGAGCACAACAGATCCCACTGGAAAGAAAATAGGATTTGGCCTAAATCCAGCTGTTAGTCCCCACTAGATCAGACCCACTGAATCAATGAAATTTACATAAGTGTTGACTTACCATTTAGCAATTGATCAAGTTGGTCTACTAAAGTTGGAGTGAAGGCCATGGTTAGTGAAGTGTAGAGGACCTCCATATTGTCTTGGATTCCAGCTCCACATAATGCTCATCACTAGCTTTCCTAGCTAATGGTTGATGGGATTTGCATTCCAGAAACACTTGGAGGGCCATACTTTATCGACCCTTACTTAGAACCATAGTAATAAAAATAAAATAATAAAGAATGCAAAGTAAAAGAGCAGTTCCTAACCTTTATGAGTCACAGATCCCTTTGAGAATCTGTGGAGTCTCTCCTCAGGAAAAAAAAAAGTACTTAAACACAACTATCAGAGTAACAGGAAGTAAACTGAAGGGTGTGGGGAAATACTTTTTTTTCTTGCACTTGATTCATGGACTCTCTAAAGACCATAGGTTAACAACCCCTGTTTTAAAGAAACTACTGAGGGAAAGGAAGAGGTTAAAGTATGTTTGAACTGAAATACTGTCCTGTAGATTCATAAGAGTAATTGTGGGATGTGAAATCTGATCTAAACACATCCCAGGAGACTATCAGACACAAAGGAATGCACCAAAAAATTATGTTCTCAACCACATGACAAATTTGCTAGGACAGAAAAGGTGACCTTACCAGATGTCTGTGTCCTTCTGCTGTTCTGGGGGCATAGCGCTACTGCGGACGAGGCTTCCTTTTTTTTTTTTATTGAAGGGGACAAGCTGCTAATAAAAAGGGATCCTTTACTCACAGCCACAACTATGCCCCCAGAATGCTGGAGGACATTGTCAGCTGATAATCTCACCCCTTCCTGTTCTCACTGTGATTTTTTAATGCGGTTTTTGCCACATCTGATAATCTCCTCAGTTATTTTTTTGTTTTTATTCTTTATAGCCATAAGGATCAGTCATTTTACTGCCTCCAGTGTTGTTGCATGGACTAGTACAAGCTAACACATTTCTCTTTTGCATATTAGGATACTGAATGACCTTCTGTCTTCTGTCAAAGGAAAGAGTCATTGTACCTTTATCCTGGTATCTGGACATGCTTTTTCAGTCTTTTAGCACTATGTTCTGCAGCATACATTGGTAAAGCTATCAAATGATTCTGGTCCTTGTGGTGGTGAACAGTTACTGCAAATGTGAAGTTTAAAATGAATGGACTGACAATAAACAAATAAGTTGGAAAACATATGGTTTTGGACTACAACACTCACAATCACTGGCCATGCTGGCTTGAGAGGTTGTGACAGATGTAGTCCAAAATCATATGTTCTTCAAGCTTTGAATCCAACAGTATATACAGTGGTGAATTTCATGGTTCCGGGAAGGTGAACTGGAACTGGGTGTGAGATGCCAGATTTTAAATAACGAACTAGGCTGAGTGATTACAGCTTTAGTTTTTGGTTCAGCTCTGTCCGCTAGTACTGCACACAAATAAATTGGCAGAAAAACTGTCAGCTCAAAGAATGAAAAGACATTGGAAAGTTTTGCACTACATGAATTACAGCTTGAAATTCATAAGGGATCATAGTTTAATATCCCTGTAATGCCTTCACTTAATTTATCACACTGGTATAAGCAGGAAGATTTAAAAGTATTGTTGTCATTTTCTTTAAATCCTTTCCAACATGAATTGGAGATGAAAATAATTGGTATTGACAATGAGAACAGATGAAATGTCAAAGCCATGCTGATTTCATTCTTCCATATGCAAAAATCCCCTAATCATATTGCCTTGTCATAATGGCCATAATGATCTTGAATAGCCCTCTATTGAATGCTTGCCATGGCTTAAATCTCTAAGATTTTCTTTGTTTTGTTTTTTTAAATACATCTATAAGAAACCAGATTTGCAGCTCCATTTTTATTATTCATCACAAATACACTATTGAATAGACAGATGAATAAACTGCAGTCCTATATAAGTGGAACATAAAGGAGACTGATAATAAATAATAATAATGATAATAATGATAATAATAAATTATTTGTATCCCGCCCCTCTACAAAATGCAATCTGGGCAGCTTCCAGCACTAAAATATACATACAAACCCCTCCATCCCACCCACCTCTTAAAATACAATTAAATAATTAAACATTATCACATACTTAATAATTACTAAAAATACTAAAAACAACACGATAAAAATCTGGATGGGATCAGACTAATGTGATATTTTCTCTCTGATAGCCTGGTATCTATTCAGGAAAGGCCTGCCAGAAGAGATCCGTATTAAGATACGGAGAAATGTAAGGTACTGCATTTAGGGCGGAAAAATGAAATGCATTGATATAGGATGGGGGAGACCTGGCTGAATGAGACTACGTGCGAAAGGGATCTAGGAGTCCTAGTAGACCACAAGTTGAAAATGAGCCAACAGTGCGAAGCAGCAGCTAAAAAGGCCAATGCGATTTTGGGCTGTATCAATAGAAGTATAGTGTCTAGATCAAGGGAAGGAATAGTGCCACTCTATTCTGCCTTGGTCAGACCTCACTTAGAATACTGTGTCCAGTTCTGGGCACCACAATTAAAAAAGGATATTGACAAATTGGAGCGTGTCCAGAGAAGGGCAACTAAAATGGTGAAAGGTCTGGAAACGATGCCTTATGAGGAGAGACTTAGGGAGTTGGGTATGTTTAGCCTGGAAAAAAGACGGTTAAGAGGCGATATGATAGCCCTGTTTAAGTATTTGAAGGGATGTCACGCTGAGGATGGAGCAGGCTTGTTTTCTGCTGTTCCAGAGACTGGAACACGGAGCAATGGGTGCAAGCTCCAGGAACAGAGATTCCACCTCAACATTAGGAGGAACTTTTTGACAGTAAGAGCTGTTAGGCAGTGGAACGCACTCCCTTGGAGTGTGGTGGGGTCTCCTTCCTTGGAGGTCTTTAAACAGAGGCTGGATGGCCATCTGTCGGGGATGCTTTGATCGTGATTTCCTGCATGGCAGGGGGTTGGAATGGATGGCCCTTGTGGTCTCTTCCAACTCTGCAATTCTATGATTCTAAGAGCTTTTTTAAAGCTATTAAAGGTGGTAATGTGACGGATCTCATCCGGCAGGCTGTTCCATAATCTGGGAGCAATAGGTCCTCTGGGAGGGCAACGAGAGCCTAGTTTTTAAAGGTTGTAGCAGATTCCTCCCAGAGGACCTGAGTACACGGGGAGGATTATATGAAAGGAGGTGGTCCCAAAGATAGGTTGGACCAAAGACATTTAGGGCTTTAAAGGTGATAACCAACACCTTGTACTGGGCCCGGAAACTAATGGGCAGCCAGTGAAGTTATCTTAGGATCGGTGTTATATGGTCTCTTCTAGATGTACTCAAGACCAGTCTGGTTGCCATATTCTGTACAAGTTGAAGTTTCCAGACCAAGCACAAGGGTAGCCCCATGTAGGCACTCTTGACCGTTGCATTTACCTGATTTGTCATCTGGAGAGACAAGTCCAGGAGTACCCCTAAACTGCGAACATAGTCCCTGTAGGAGAGTATGACTCCATCCAGGACTGGAGGTTGTATCCTAGTACAACCTCCAGTCCTGGGTTTGGGGCTGCTACCATGAGAACCTCCGTTTTGTCTGGATTCAGTTTCAATTTGTTTTTCCTCATCCAGTCCATTGCTACCCTAAGACAATCATTGAGAGAAGAGACACCATCTGAAGTCAGAGCTGAAGACCGAGTCATGAAGAAATATATCTGGGTGTCATCAGCATACTGATAACACTCCGCCCCATGCCTCTGGATGATCTCTCCCAGCGGCTTCATATATGTGTTGTATAGCATCGGGGACAGGATGGTGCCTTGTAGAATGCCAAAATTAAGTTCTTTCCTTGCAGAGCAACTGTCCCCAAGCATCACCCTCTGGAATCTACCCGAGAGGAAGGCACGGAACCACTGCAACGCAGTGCCTCCGATTCCTAACCTTCTCAGGCGATCCAAGAGGATGTCATGATCTATTGTATCAAAAGCTGGTGAGAGATCCAGTCACACCAACGGCGTCACATTACCTCTGTCGATGTTCAGGCGAAGGTTGTCAGCTAAGGAAACCATGGCTGTCTCAACTCCAAATCCCGTCCTAAAGCCAGTTTGAAATGGATCTAGGTAATCCAGATATGCCTGGTCATAAATTCATGACTATGACTGCAATACTGTTGGGGAGTTATGAAACCATAACAGTTACAGATGTGTAACTTTTTGGTATTCTTGATCCCTACATATTCCCTTGTTTAGGGGACACTTAGGGACTGTGAAAGTCCCCCAATCCCCACTTACTAGGCAGTAGCTTCTACAATTAATGGAAAAAGTGACTGGCATTCCCTGCTCCTCTGGCATGAGTGATCTCTGTCCCAATGGAGATCACCCATGGGAATGCTAGTCAGCTGCTTCCTGAGTGACATGGGAACAGACCCTCATGGATTACAGCATTTACTTCCCAGTAAGTGGGGATAGGGGGGGATCGGGCCAGGATTCACTTTGTATCTGTATATTTTTGTTTTTATTCTTTACAGCCATAAGTATCATGTTTCCACTCTGAATTCAAAGTGCTGCTATTGTTGACATTTAAAGCTCAAAATGGCTTGGGATCTCAATGCCTGAAAAAGGACATTTCCACACACACACACACACACACACACACATATATATATATGGAAATATCCTCTTTCAGGCATTGAGATCCCAAGCCATTTGGGCTCAATCGAAAAGCAGCACCTTGAATTCAGAGTGGAAGCATTGGCAGCCAGTACAGCTCTTCTAAGATTTGTGTCTATATGTTGTCTATATAGTATATAGGCCAGAATCCTGTTTGGGGACTTATAAATGCATAGGCACTGTAGTTACACAAATACACAGTGAATCCTGTGTATATATATCTGCCCCAGAACTGAGGTCTGTAGGCCAACCAGTGGGGGAAATTTGAAACAGCATGACCTAATCAATCAGTCTGTCAGTCAAAAGGAGGCCTTCACTATGGTGCCCAAATGGTGGAATGCCCTCTCCTTTGAGGTCTGACTGGCACCAAATTGCTTTCTTTCTAGCACCAAGCCAAAACCTGGCTTTTTATTTAAGTGCCCAGGAACATAGGGCTTATTAAAATTAGCCAGGATACACCAGTTCCCTGCTGGCAGGTCCTGGCTGTGGAGGTGGCCTGTTCCCTCCCATCACCACATTACCTGCAGAAAACAGGCCAGAGTCCAAACAGGATGCCAACCTGTCACTGAAGCTGCAGCCACCACCGCTGCCATTTTCTTGCTAACACAGAAGCCAACATGTGGCTGCATCCTCCCTGCATGTGACTAGCCTCCATCACATGCTGCAGGAGCCTTGCCTGGCTTCCTGAAGAGCCAGGGAGTTGGCAGAAGTAGGGAAGAGTGGCATGCCAGATGATCTCCCACAGACATGTGGGGCTCAATCCAGCAGAAACTGAGTAAACCGGTTATTATCTTAGATGACTGTAAAGGGCCTTATCCTGGTTTGGACCCATTCCAGCCCCATATATGCCCCTGGGATCATTTAGACTGCCGGGCACAGATTGGAGTAAATAACCTTTGTCATTTGGACTACAGGGCTGTTACCATGCCTTACACTCCCTCCCGATAATATCTCATAATTCGGCAATATTACGACACTCCACAACATCTAGTAGATTGGGGAGGACCATAAGTGAGATCAAATGGAGGTTGCTAGGACCTAAGGCAGGTGTTGTGGAAAAGTGTTGGCATCCACAACCAAGAAAGGATTATGTGGAACCCCCTAGTAAGCAAAGCCATCAATGAGATAAGTGCTAATCCCCTCTTGGATGCATTGGCAATGAGTCACTAATCACAAACAAACAGTGACCGTAACCCCATTATCCTGAAAAAAATGCCTTTCCTTGCACCTTTCCTATCCCACAATATGAAGGTTGTTATAAAGTCATCAACTCTAATTTCTCAGCCATTAATGATCATTAGCGAAGTTGTGGTTTCCTTTGTTTAATTGTGGGAAACCCATCTAAGCTTTGTTTTATATTAAAACAGTCCTCCAGGATACGAAATTGGGTATAAATATTAGTTCCCAGACAATGCTCAAATGTGCACAGTGCTACTGATACCATCACTCTGCGGGATTGCTGTCAACCTAAACTCTGCTCTTCAGGACTGGTAAATATTGTCCATACTCCCTGAATCTATCCCTTTATCTAGTCTTTCTACCTGGACTCTTTGTTAGCCTTGTGTGCTTTCTTGTGAAGGTGTGTGTTTAACAACAAAAACCATTTTATTTCTCTTTTACCCAGAGTCTCTGGAGTTAGTACCAGTATACGTAGGTGCAAAGGTCCTGCAAGTTACCTGACCTCTCACAGCCATTCATTTGAGCTAATAAAAATTCCCACAATTAATATCATAATTTTAGTGGCATGAGTGAGTCCACCATGAACCACCACCAATTTGGGCAACAGGGCTCTGGAACAGGGGCAAGCCAGTGTACTTGGCAAGTGTGGACAAGGCCTTATTTATTTCAAAGTATATCCTGCTCATGGTTTTAAACTATTGTAGTTTTTAAAGTGGTTTTGACTGTTGGTTTTAGGAAATTAAATTTAATTGTTTCTATGTTTATTTCTGCTACATCCCCTATACAGGAAGAAATCACAGTGGTGTGATGAAATTGTGCATCAACCCAAGCCATTTTTTTTTCTCCAAACAGCCAAGGCCAGCATGGACCAATCTAGAAGCTGCCCATATTCACTCAGGGTTGAATTCCAAAATTGATTCAGCAAGCCAAATATTTCCCTTATCTCTGGAAATGAAGGGTTATAATTCCCCTCCCCCTTGTCAGAACTGAACAAAATTTAAAGGAATTGTAGCAGATAATGATGAGATTCAGTTATTGCTATGTGCTTTTAAACTGACTCCAATTTATGTCAACCATATTATGGTCTGTATTCATTCAGATTTATTCAGAGATAGTTTGGCACTGCCTTCCTCTTAGCCTGAGAGAGTATGACTTATGAAAGCTCACCCAACAGTTTTGTGTAACTAAGCAAGGATTCAAACACTGGTCTCTTACAGTGTCTTAGTCCAACACTGAAAACACTCAATTTATAATGGGATAACTCCTGCCAAATTTCAGAAAAATAGGTGTAGGTGGTTTTGTGCCATGCAGTTTCATATTCTTATTCTTCTTTTTCAAAAAGAGAAATTGTCTGTCTATCTGCTAGCAAATCTTCAGGGGTGTTCACTTTTGGACTCAGTCACCTTAAGATTTCATTTTGTTTGTTGTTATTGATCTTTAAGTAATTTCTAGCTTGTGGCAACCCTAAGGTGAAGCTATCGCTGATATTTCTTTAAAGGTTGTTTGCCATTGATTCCTCTAAGAGATTTTCACATGGGGGAATTATTCTCCAGAGAGATCGGGAGAGAAACGGGGCTCTTCTGGGAGCAGAGCTCCGTTTTGCCTGCCCCCTTCCTTCTCGCGATTTCATATCATCTTCCCTCTGTGCTGCTTCCATTTCTCTGCCGGTATCTCCCATGATTTTTTTTACTAACAAAAGTACTTCATTAGTAAAAAATGATGGAAGATACCGGCAGAGAAATGGAAGCAGCACAGAGGGAGGACGACGTGAGATCGCAAGAAAGAAGGGGGTGTGCGGAACACAGCTCTGCTCCCGGAAGAGCCCCATTTCTCTCCCAATCTCTCTGGGGAATAATTTCCCTGTGTGAAAATCTCCATGAGAAAGTATGATTTGCCCAAGGTTACCCAGTGGTTTTCCATGACCAAGTGGGGATTAAAACCCTAGTCTCTCAGAGTCCTAGTCCAATACCCAAACCTCTACACTGTACTGTCTCATTTCATTTTCATTTTGTTATCTAACAAATCCGTTCCTATGAGGCTGATTCAATTCTAGATTTGGGTTTTGGCTGAATCCAGCTGGAACACACCACTCATGAAAAAACCACCCCTTCCAAGTTTTAAGCGGCTACATTCAGTCCATGTGGGCCCATAAGTGTAACAGCTACAGTGTGGAGCATTTCTAAGCAGCTTGAGCAGCTAGATCATAACCAGCACTTTGAACTGTACCTGGAAGTAGCCAGTGAAGCTGTTTAACAAGGGAATTTTGTGCTCCCTGTTAAGCTGGGTAAGACATAGCTTTTGCATTGTGTGTACTTAGCCTTTTAGTATCATAACTCCAGGCTATTCTTGGTCTTGCTTGGGGAGGGGAGGTGTACACAGTATTCCAGCCTAGAGAAACTAGCTTGTGCGATAGGTGTGATGAACTCTGAAGGACCCATGCTGTTGTGGAGGGCTGCTGAATACTTTTGTCTGGTATTTAACATATGTTGCATCCATTGATCATCAACTAAGTGCACTTTGTATCAATTTGATTAATCACAAATCTACTGTGGTATGGTAGGCCTGATCCAGATGAATCTACAACATTCACCTAGCTATGAAGCTCACAAGATGGATCTTGGCTCAAATACAAATATGATAAATAAAAATTGGCTTTAAATTTCTAGTATACAGAATAACTAAGTGCCTGATTCTAAAATATAAGAAAGTCACCAAGTTTTCTAACTAAATGACAGTCCAAAGGTTACAATTACAGTTAGAATGTTAAAATGCCAGGGTCTAAAGCAGCAACCAAACAACTGAAATCAAAATAAATGTCTGGCAAAAGCAGAGGGCAGTATTGCCATCTTTAGTGGTAGGCTGAATTGGCAAGCAAATGCTTTTGACTTTACTGTTTCATTTGTCTTTGTTATGTTGAATCTCAGAGGTCCAATAAAAGTGGTGGTAGAAGTTGGATTTAACCCTGCTGCCCAATTGGGTTCAGACCTATTGTCACTTTTGGGAAGTAGGATAGTTGATGTCTTTCTCAAGAGCAGGGGGGAAAATCATTGCATTTGTTACAGGAGAAAGTTTTAATTATTTACTGTGTCATGGACATGGTAATGAGGATAAACTGCTATGGTAATTAACTATGCAGTTACTTGGCTTCTGCCCAATTGGTGAAGACTGCAGGTGTCAGCAGGCATTCAGTAATTACCACTGATGGTAGACTGTAAAAGTTTGCTTCTGCAGATGCAAATTTAAATTGTGCGTTTGGATTCCAGAAAAGAAAAGAAAAGAAAAAAGAAGAGCTAATAAAATTGAAATCTTGGCATGCACTTCTTGGGAATTATGTCCCTCACTCGGATACTTTGTTTTCCCCAGGTACAATTTAAAAAAAAAAAAATACCCTGAAGCTGAAGTTCTCTTAATTGAGGTTTCCCCAACTTTTGATAACATGGAAATATTTTCCTCCTCTGGCTTAAAATAGAAGGCACATTTCACACACACACACACACAATGTTTAAAAAGTGTCTCTTGCTCTTGTTTGCATGTGCTCTCTGATATCTTTTCAATTCCATCCATCTCACATCATATTAGAAAATCATCTTCCTTATATCTCCTTGCAACCAAGGTATCTTCTGGATCTCCTTCTATCTACCAAGTCACTAAGATTATCATCTGAGGTTTTCCCCTGGATGTTATTCAGCACTGGGTATCTCTTTGGTAATGGTGCCTGTCCTTTGGAACAACCTCTCCATGGAATCTTTGAAATCAGCTTAGCAAATACCTTGTTATTCTTCCTAGAATTTTAACAATATTAGCAGTTACGACTGGCTGGTTTATCTCTGTGATATTCTGGGGAGTTTTTAAGGTTGAACTTGCAGTACCTTCTATAGCTCTCTGTATATACAGTTGTCTCTTCACATTTGCTGGGGTTTGGTACCAGGACCCCCCGTGAATACCCAAATCTGTGAATACTCAAGTCCCATTATATGCAATGGCATAGCAAAATAATGTCCCTTATATAAGATGGCAAAATCAAGGTTTGCTTTTGGGGTTATTATTTTTTAAAGAATATTTTCAAGCTGTGAATACTTAAAACCGTGAATGCCAAATCTGTGAATGTGGAGGGACAACTGTATATTATTGTATGATATTGTAGTATATGTTAGTTTTATTCCACTTGTAAGCTGCTCTAAGAACACAGTAATACTGAGAATCATCTCCATGCTGGGATATGCAGGCCTATCTACACTGTAGAAATATAGCAGTTTGACACCAGTTTATTCTCCATAGTTCTATCCTATGGAATCCTGGTGTTTGTAGTTTGGTGAAGCACCAGAGTTTTCTGATAGAAAAGGGTAAATACCTCACAAAACTCCAAATGCCAGAATTCCATAGGACAGAACTATAGTGGATAAAGTGGTGCCAATCTCCCACACTCACTACCATGCCCCCCAACTTTCCTCTACCTTCAGCAGGTAAGTTCACCTCCTTTATATTTTTCCCTGCTTCACCCGTGGGTGAGGTATCCCCCCCAAAAAATAAACCCATGGGTCAGAGGGAGGCCGGGGGAGGTGGGGGGGGAAGTAGCCACTTTCAGGAGGCCAGTGGGGTGCTGGTGGGAAAGTAGCAATGGGGCCTCTGGAGGCCCCCATCGCCACTTTCGGGAGGCCGGGGTGGCTGTTGCTATTCGTGAATTTTTCACATTCGCAGGAGTCTTCGGAACCTAACCCCCACAAATGTGAAGGACGACTATACATTCTGATTACTCAGTTAATGTTTCACCTCCATCTGTGGCTGGCATCTTCAGAGAATGGTGGCATGTGGGTGTGTGGGGTTTATATACTGTGAGTCCTTGTTGAAGAAGATTAGCATGTAAATTTCTGTATTCAGTTGTTGGATGTTCAGTTCTTAGGGTGGGAGGATATGCGAGGGGGATTATTGTCTATTTAGCTCATGGTCCATTGTCTGCTGGGAAGCCCCCTATCCCTGGGGGAAGTTTATTTGCATGTGTAGAGTTTTTATTTTTGGTGTTTTTCAGGACTGGTAGCCAAACTTTTTTTTACTTTTAGGGTTTCCTCTTTCCTGTTGAAGTTGCCCAAACCTGGACTTCCCAGCAGACAAGGGACCATGAGCTAAATAGACACTAATCCCCCTCGTATATCCTCCCACCCTAAGAATTGAACATCCAACAACTGAATACTCAAATTTACATGCTAATTCTCTTCAACAGAGACTCACAGTATATAACCCCCCCCACACACACACACTGCCACCATTCTCTGAAGGTGCCAGCCACAGATGCAGGCAAAACATCAGGAATAAACTCTTCTAGAACATGGCTTCACATCCCAGAAAAAAACCCACAAAAACCTATGGATGCTGGCCATGAAAGCCTTCAGCTTCACAGTGAACATCCCTAAGAAGAGGATTTAGGCTCTTTGCTATGGAATGCAGGAGTTTCTAATTTCTTGAGGTATTTGACATTCTTTGCCAAAGAGACATGGTGCCTCAACAAACTACAAATCTCAGGATTCTGTAAACTGCAACCCATGGAAGTTAAAGTGGTATCAAACTGTTATTGTATAGTCTGAAAGAGACCTTCATTACCCTGGAGATACCATTTTCTGTCTCAGGTAAACTCCTCCTGCAGGGTCACTTAGGGGTGTTAATCTAACCAATTACACAAAGTTGTTATGAGGCTAGTTTTCTTGACAACAGTAGATGTAGGGCTATGTAGTGTGGTGCTCCATAGCTGTGATCCTACATTAAGCAGATATAGGGGTCGTTTACACGGCAAAATAAATCCTCAAAGAATGTGACAAGAAGCCTGATAGTTCCCACGCATCTCGAAGCAACAGCACCCTTTTCAGAAGAAGGGGGTGCAAAAAACCCATAAGTTGCGCAGTATCAGCTTTCGCTAGTTTTCCGAATTTTTTTGATTAAGTTCGTGAAAATGCACATAATTTATCATGGGAACTAACGATCGTGTAAACTGGCATCTGCCTTTTCAAATTACTGTGAGCAGAGCTGAATCCTGATTGGTTGGAGTGACCATTCTGCTTTATCCGAAAAGACTGAGGGGTTGGAGAGAAGAAATTCACCCTCCTTCTGCTTGCAACCCACTTTGGAAAACGGAGCCCTTCCTGTCTATCTTTTGGGGGGTGGGGGGGTGGGAAGATGCTTCGCTGGTGTGTGTGTGTATGTGCTGGAAAACAGTCGATCGCATGTTCGTTCTTTTGTTTGTTTGTCCTTCCATTCACTTGCCTTTATTCAAGGCTTCGGAGGGAGGGAAACCAAATGAGGCAAGCCCTAGTTCTGTGGTGTGTGTTTGTGTGTGCATGCATGAAGGGAATCTGCTCCACCATGCTTTTGCTTGTTCGTGCTTTCATTGACTCCTTTACAGAAGCCTTTCGGGGCTGGGTAAGACGGGGGAGTTTGGCAGATCGCTCTTTCGATTTCTTGTTTGTTTGTCCTTTTTCTTTCCTCTCATTATTTATGGTCTCCATAACCCCCTCCTTGCTCCCTCCCCGCCTCCTGCCTGACTTTAATCATCTGGAGGCGATCCCCCCCACACACCTTTGCCTGTGTGAATTAAGCAAAACAGAAAGTATCTGGATCTGTCTTCATCATTTGAAAATGCCAGGCATCATGTGATTTATGCACTCCTGATGCAAAAGGACGGTAATCCGGAATCTGGCAAACTTTTTCCTGTCGTGGAACCGGCCCCACTGTGTCATGTGTCAACTACACAGTTCCATATCCACTCCCCATGTATGTCTTTTTTTTAAAGTGGGTGCAGGGGTTAACCTCTAGCCCTTTGTGCCCCATCTCAAACCTCTCCCCTGCAGCTGTCAAGCCACAGGAGGGGCTGCCCCTGCTGCTGCTTAGTGGGAGAGGGGAGGGAGTGGGGGGGTAAGTCAGAAAATGAAAAACTGGGGTGTCTTGGCTTGAAAGGGGAAGAAAATGGGAGCATGCTTACAGATGGAGTGAAATCTATCACTTTTTCTTCCCCCCTCCACTGGAAAGAAACAGCAGCAAAAACTCCTCCCATGGTTTGACAGCTGTGGGGAGGGGCAGGTTTTGGATGTTATAGAAAGGGCAACAGAATAGCACTCTAGACTCCATCCAAAAAGAGAGATATGTGCACATAAGCCACACTTAGGAATGTACATGTCACTAAGAGGATTCTACCCTTGACCCCTCATATCTGTGTTTAAAATGTGAGGGGCCACCTGACTCGCTTTCTCAAATTTTAGCATAGGCTTCCAGTCACCTTCCAACAGCCAACAGCACAAACTCCTTCTCTTTAACTTGAAACTTTCCAGAGTGCTTCCCTTTTATCTTCTTTCCTCTTCCTACATCCCTGCTGTGATCTCCTGCTGCTATCTCCCAACTAGCATCACACTGTTCCAACATTCCCTCCACCATTCATATGATCATCCACCCAACCTGACCTTAGGTAACATATTTCCTCCTGTCTTTGTCAAACCATTGTTTAAACTGAATGTTGCAGATGACACCAAATTAGGAGGGGTAGCTAACACCCCAGAGGACAGATGCAGAATTCAAAATGATCTTACCAGATTTGAAAGCTGGGCCAAAACTAACAAAATTTATTTCAACACTTAGGCAGAAAAAATGAAATGCACAGATCTAGGACAGGTGACATCTGGCTTGATAGCAGTGCATGCAAAAGGACTCTTGGAGTCTTAGCAGTGTGGTGTGGCAGCTAGAAAAGCCAATGTGATTTGAGGCTACATCAATAAGAGTATAGTGTCTAGATTGAGAGAAATAATAATGCCGCTCTATTGTGCTTTGGTCAGACCTCACCTTGAATACTGTGTCCAGTTTGGGATAGCACTATTCAAGAAGGATGTTGAGAAGCTGGAATGTTTCCAGAAGAGGGCGACCAAAATGGTGAGATCTAGAAACTATGCCCTATGAGGAGTGCCTTAGGAAACTGGGCATATTTAGCCTGGAGAAGAGAAGGTTAAGAGGGGACATGATAGCCATGTTTAAATATTTGAAGGGATGTCTTATTGAGGATGGGGCAAGCTTGTTTTCTGTGGCTGCAGAGACTATGACATTGAACAATGGGTTCAAACTACAGGAAAAGAGATTCCATCTAAACTTTAGGAAGAATTTCCTGATGGTAAGAGCTGTTCAGCAATGGAATGTGATACCTCATAGTGTGGTGGAATCTTCTTCTTTGGAGTTCTTTAAACAGAAACTGGATGGCGTGCTTTGATTGTGTATTCCTGCATGGCAAGGAGTTGGACTAGATGGCCCTTGTGGGCTTTCCCAACTCCATGATTCTATGATTCTACCTCATCATCACACCCACAAGTTTTGCATTTCTTCGACTGTTCAACAGCCTATTTATAAGGTCTGTTCCTAGGCACTAGTTGAATCCATGCATTTGGGGAAATAGACCAAGTGTTCATCTACACAGGCCAAAATACATTGGCTTTCAACTTGCATATTCTGGCTCCAGATCAGGCCTGTTGCTCCCTGTTACTTGAACAAAATGGGCAGGAGTCTGCCCGGACACAACAGCCCATCTCTGCAGCTACCACCACTGTTTTCTGGAGCCAGGAAGTGGGGCTGCAACATATGATCAAGCCCCCCTGCATAGGACCAGCCTTAGTCACATGCTACAGGCCTGCTTCCTGACTTCTGAAAATGTGACACAGATTGAAGCAGCGGTGGCAGCTGCTGAGATCAGCTGGTGTGCTGGTATGGCCTCCTTAGTTCCCTTGGGGCCCAATCCAGTTTCTCTTCAAAGAGGTTCCCCCCCCCAGTTATTTTGCTGAAACATTTTAACTCCATGATTCTAATGGGTTTTACTCTGCCTCTCTCTCCCCCCCCCGCCTCATTTTAGCCCTAGGCATTGTGAGGATTGTGGAGGGACAAAATGGGGGGAAAGCCCTGAGTCATTTGGACTGCAGAGTTCCAAGACAGGGGCAAGACAAGGTAAATAGCCTATCTAGATAAGGCCATAGTCTATGAAAATATATGCTAAAACTTCTTTCTCTCAGTTAGTCCCTAAGGTCCCTTTGCATACTGATATTCCAGGCTAACATGGCTATGCCTTTGAGCATCACGAATCATCAGAAGACCTTTTGCTTCTTCATGAAATGATTTCACCCATTTCCCCTTCATCCCTCTTATGCTTGAAACTTCTCAGTTTACTATATGACTCCTTCTTCCTCTGTATCAACCAACCTCTTACATAATGCTTTTGTCTTAACCGCATAGTTGTCACTCATGACTGAAATGAATTCTGTGTAAGATTCATCCCTTGGTAACTATTCCTGCCTTGTTAGATCCACTTCTTCCTCCATCTCTCCTCTCTCTGGTTCTGTTGCTTCCCTATGTCATCTCCAATCTCTCCAAGATTGTCATCAGACCAGGGCAATGACTCCTGCCCCCCTTTTTTTTGTTTTTAAATGTCTTTACTTCTTTTTGTGCAGTGTTATGTAGACTGACGGTGCTATGTGGAGACAGGATCACTCAATTAAGACAGTAAACGGATGTCTGTTTTTGAATATTTTGAACAAGTATTAACATCTGCTGTGGTCCATCCCTAGCTTGCACCTCTGTTTAATTTTATCATTGGTCCTTAAAACGATTGACAGGTTAGAAAATCAGAAGCAGATTACCTTGCAGCATGCAGAAACTATTTCTCCCTCTTCCTGCATTTGTTTTTAGTATGCCTTCGATGAAAGAGTGATTACCCACCCTCTCTGTTTTATTCCTACCTTTTTAAAAGCCCAATATGCATGAAGAAATAGCCTGAAATGCATTTTGTACTAAATACAGTTAAGTGATCAATTAAGAATTCCTGTTTCTTTAAAGGCAAAGCTAAAAGGGGGCTATAAATATATCCTGTTAAGAGCCCTTTCAATCCATCTATTGCATGGTTACAACTCCTCCCTGGCAATTATTGGTCAGGCTACAGCTAGGCAAATGCTTGATGTGGGATCCAAATGTGCTGCCATCATAAATATTTCATACAGCTAATATTAACAACTCAGAGTGGATTTGTGAAAATCTCTATTAAATATCTAAGACTCACTCAGTTGTACCCTCCGGTGGAATGCTTCACAGTTCAAGGATTGCTGCGTTTCCTCTTGAAGAAACTGGTAGACAAAAGTTAATGCTTGCTTTTTCTGCTGATGGCAAATTACATGAATTTGTAGGTTTTCAACTTTTTCTTGCTAAATTCTTTTGTGACTGGCAACTCTTTCGTATTGGAAAGTACATCATGGGATCTTCTATCCCTGCTGGAGTTCTTTCTCTTTAACAGCAGTGAAATGGAAGAACTTGGAAACTCAAGCCACTGATTTTATAGTAGATGGTACATTAACAGTGAGAGTCAGTTTTAAGTGAGTTTCATTCAGGGGATTATGACCTAAATCAAATTGTCAGTCCAAGCTGAATTATACCTGTTAAATCAATGGGATTTACATAATTTCATTCAGCAATTGATTCAATTGGTCTACTCTTAGCAATTGAATGGAGGTCTATCTAACTGCTTTTTAAACAGAAAGTTCTGTCCACTTGGTAAGGAATTCCAATAATTCGTCTGTAGACACTTGCTTCTAGGAACATCTTTCAATTTGCTGGAATCGTAGTATTAATATAGCTGTGAGGAATGCAACATTTCTTAGATAAGGGTGGGCAGCTACTAGGAACTGGGGGGCACAATGCCCCCCTGCAGAACTTTGGAATGCCACACCCCTCTGCTCCATCCCACTTCCTGCAATGCCCACACTCTCAATTTTTACCAACAGTTTAAACGAAAATGCATCCCCTTTACTCGAACCAGTTCTGGTTTGCTTCCTGGTTTTAAAAATACCTTTCCTTGACTAAAATGGCCAGGGAGCATGGCAAAAATTTTCCCAAATTGTGAACAACATTTTTTGTTAATAATAACAATAATAATAATAATAATATGTTTTTTAAAAAAAATAGGGGAAGCTTTGGGGGTTGGGTTGGGTTGGGTTGCACTTTGTTCATCTCTTCATATTTGAGGTATCAGGACTTAAAGTGGCAAGGAGTGTCCTCTGTTCAAGGCTTTCCCAGCTGATGTACCCAAAGCCTGGTAAATGGTGATTCACTCAGTTCATCGCCCTTAGTACTTCTGAGCGAGGGCTGTGAGGCACCATGAATAGATGGAATGCTAGCCATGAGCCTTTAGCCAAATGAGCTCCCAAAATGACAGGCTGAGGAAAGTGTTGGAA
This sequence comes from Gambelia wislizenii, assembly GCA_030847615.1. Classification (NCBI taxonomy): domain Eukaryota; kingdom Metazoa; phylum Chordata; class Lepidosauria; order Squamata; family Crotaphytidae; genus Gambelia; species Gambelia wislizenii. Next base: position 26,939,967 of record JAUMIR010000004.1, read on the forward strand.
AGGAGTTTCATCCACCCACCAAACACAAATCAGTAGGAGACAGATACTAGAGGGAATTATTATTAGATAGTAAGCAGAGACTGGAACTAGTGCACTGGTCATAAGTATCTCAGAAGCTCACTTTGCCACAGGAAAGCTGTGTGTATTTGTGCATGAACAAACTGCCACAAAAGTATTTGCAAAATGTGAAGGATTTCACTGCTTCTTTCCAACTGGATTTTCCAAGTATTGAGAATATCTTTTTTTTTTTCCTGCCAGGAAACAATAGTAAATACTCTTTATATTTCTAGTGTATACAGCTGAAGTAAGATATGAATTTCCATTGTATATTCTTTTTGACAGAGAGGCTTCAAAATTAGCATTAGATAGCAAACAAACAAATGCTTATCCATTTCAATAAAGTTCACCTTTTGTTCTGTCACTCTGGAAACTTTGCAGAGTTTTTTCTAAGTTAATCTTGGAGGCTATCCTATAAATAGTTCCAGGTGCTATTTGTTACATGATCAGAATAGAACAAAGTGTGTTTCTTTCCATCCACCCAGCTCCCATGTTCTTTGGCCATAAAGTAATTGTGTAAAACAGAGTGAGAAATTGTACATGTAATTCACTTGTTCTGGATCAACACTGATTTGCAAATGACTCTACCTGAATGGAATGCCTGTGATTTCAATGCACAAGAGCCTTTGTTTGTGTTGCAAAAGTGATGGAATCTCTGGGTGCGTTTACACAGGCAAATATTCCTCTAAATATACCGCAAAGATAGCTCAGAGTTCACACAGGTCGAGGCATAGCATCGCTTCATTCAGAAGGGGGGGGTAGAACACCCAAATATAGCGTGTCAAGGGATGCCACTACTTTTGCCAGTATATTTGCAATGTAGTGCATTATTGGCAGTGTAAACAACCATTCCGCTAAGGGCTACAGCAGAGCAGCACTGTGATTGGTTGCTATGATGCAGGGGTGGGCTTAAAAGAGGGGAAGTGAGGGAGGGAGAGTGAGTAGCGATTAGAGGAAACTTTGAAAAATCCTCTCTGCTATTTTGCAAGCCAGTTTGCAAACAAAAAGGATTCCCAACAATTTTCAGTCAGGGAGCATTCCTTCTCCTCCTCTCTGCTGTTTTGCAAGTAGGTAAAGCTCCGTTCATCAGCTGTGATCCTGTGCTTGGGGGAGGGAGAGAAACCATTTCACTAAGGGCTGCAGCAGAGCTGCACTGCTATTTTGACTGTTTATTTGGCTAGAAAATGCTGTTAAGCAAGGAGAAAAAACCTTCTGTTTGATTTGTGGGCAGGGAGCTGGGGGGGGAAGAGACAAAGAGTGACTGCCTCTAAGCTGTTAAGCACACAGAGTTGGGGCCAGGGCAGACATTCCTATGGCATTCCTTTGTCTCCTCTCCAATGCTTGGCCATGCCCCCTGCACATTTGGCTATGTGAATCACAAAGCGGAAAAAATCAAAGAGCCACAAAATATAGCTGTGTAAACATATACCATGTAAACTACCCACCACTGATGCAGGAAAGCGCTAAAGTGCAACTTAACGCAATAAAACCTGCTGTGTAAACGAGCCCTCTGTTTTTTCTCGACTACTTGCATAATTGTCAGTGTATATATAGGGTCTAATATAAGGTTGCCAGAGTGAAAACTGGAGTGGGCTCCTGTACTTTAGATAGATGTGTACAAGAGGGAATTTCTACCTATGAGACACCTTCTGAAATTCATTCTTTTCTACAACCCTTAAAGGTACAGAAACCCTCTCCAGAATTCACTCTGGCAGCCCTAGGCCAAAGGACAAAGAGTATTCAAAGGACTTTATCACAAGAGGGTGGTATAGGATATTTCTATTGCATAATCATGTCTCTGGATCATAGGACCATAGAATTGTAGAGTTGGAAGAGACTACAAGGGCCCTCCAGTCCAACCTGGATGATACTTATCACATGATGTCATGTCTGTTAAGTAGCTGCTTCACCCTCCATGTGTTTCTGGAGTGCTCCTTTTCAATGACTCCCAATTGTGCTCCTTTTCCATTGTTGGTTTCTGTGTGATAAGTCCATCCCACTGCAGTTCTGATTCACTGGCAGTCTTGTGGTGTGAGTGGGCATTATTCTGCTCCTCTCCACCTCTGTGTCCCTGCCCCTCACTATTCCCAAGGAGGCTGCTTTCATTCTTAAAATTTCTTTTCTTTTTTTTTTTTATTTAAGCATATTGCTATAATTTCACAGTTGCATTCTAAAAAACCCAAATATACAAAAAAAAAAAATCTGAATGACATGCATGCATATGGTAGGACATACTGGGGTCAGAAGGTGGGGTTGTGGAGGTGGTGAGGAAGACAAATCACAGGACCATGGATAGCCAAAGCAGTGCTAAAGCGCTAGTTGGGAGGATGGTATGATAAGAAAGGTTTCAAAACCAGTACATTTCCATTATTAAACTAGCAAGATTGCAACGGAACAGCAGACTGGTGTGATAAAGTCCAAAGTTTCAAGTTCTGAAGCCTCTGTTTTGTTTGATGTTTCTGTTCTAAAATTGTGCTCCTTTACAGGGGAAGCTAAGCTAGCACCCTCTCTATTTTATGTCAGCAAGCAAAGACCTTTTTTTTTTTTTTTTTAGTGGGGGCAACACTAGTTTTTGGCTGCTAACTGTGACAGTATCTTTTTTAAAACTTTTGTTGAAAAAAATTACTTAGCAAAACTCAACAGAACAAAATAAAATTTATATTCTGTCAGCATTACTTAACAACACATGTAATAAACACATATGCATACATTTGTTTCTCTAACCTTCAGGTTAAGATGTCATTATAAAGACTGACATGTTAACCAGTGAATCAAGATTACCTCTGTTTCTATTAATAAAAGAAATAAATGGAAATCAGTCCTGAATAAAGGCCTTATCATTGAGTTCATTACTTGAGTTGGAAATCTGTTTTATCAGTTTTTCCATGAGGGCAAGAAATCACCCAAATTTCTTGCCCACCGTTGCTATCATTTCTCATAGCAAAAAGTTCCCTTTTAATGTGTGGGGGGAGGGCATTATACCTTTTACCCTTTCTTGTACTGTTTTTAAGAACTTTTGAACTCCTTGTTTATATATTTATTTAGTTTATTTAGTTCCCCCCTTTCTCCCAATACGGGAGCCAAGGTGGATTACAGTGTAGAGTAAAAACAAAGTACACCTAAAATATGTAGTACAGAAGTTTAAAAAACAATTGAATAGACAATCATACTAAAACATTTAAAACAGTTTGAAATACGTACAAAATATACGAAAAAGATATATTGCATACCATTAAAAGACTCTTGTGCCACACCTAGGTTGTGACTGAAGGACTGTTTAAATTAAAAGATCTTTGCCAGGCCAAGTGGAAAGAGATTAAAATGTATTTTATTTTTTATTTTATTTATATTCCTCCTTTTGGCCAATATGTGGCCCAAGGCAGTTCACAATTTGAGTTAAAACTAAATGCAGTTAAAATAATGCTTAATACAAATATTAAATAACAATTAAATAGGCACCTTTAAAAAACAATTTAAAGTAGTTTTAAAAGGCTGATGAAACAATAATAATAAAAAATATGCAATACACCCAAATTAATAGATCTTCTGTATCAGGGAGTCAACATTCAATGACATCACTTAACAGAAATGTCTTCACCTGCCAGTGGAAAGACAGCAGAGAGGTGTAAGCCTCACTTCCCATGGCAGGGAATTCCACATTCTGGGAGCAACCACTGAGAAGGCTCTCTCCCGTGTCCTCCCTGAATGTTCCGGTGGTGGTGGTAAGAATGAGACAAAGGGCCTGTCTATATGGGGGGGGGGAGTGGATTGATGTGTACTAACAGAAATTCAAAGCAGCTTCTATTTGTCTTAATTGTTTTCTGGCAAAATTGCAGGCATGCGAAGCTTATTCGTATTTGCTGTCCCAACAGGCATTTTTATTATTGCCAGTTGTCACCACCAAACAGTACTAAAAAAAAGCATAGTTAAGGTTCAAAAGTGTGATATCTAAGGTGCAAAAGTGTGATTTTCTGCCTAAATAAATTAAAAAAGAAGAGAAAAAGGCTGTTTTGTCACCTGAGCGCACACATGCTAATGCAAAAATCCAAGATGGCAGTTCTGGAAGCTTGCCTTGTTAGCAAGCTCCACCCCCTGCCCTTGTCTGACCAATTAGCTTCCACTTCTGCTGTTTTGCAAATGTGAATGAATGTGAATCCGATTGTCCAAACGAGCAACAATGCACATTCAATATGGAACTTTTTAAAAAAAAATATGGGAAAAGCCATGACAGCTAGGATTCCAAGCAAATTCTATGAGGATTATTTTGACTGTTAAGACAACCCCAAAGCCTTAACATCCAGATAAGCTCATATTGAGAGAAACAGTCTTTCACTTAGCTTGGAACCAAGCTGTATAGGCTACCCACAAAGAAGGGACCAATCTAGCCTCCCATTGGAAATTTCACAGTCTTAATTTAATATGTTAGCTGATTTAACTGTGTTTATGTGTTCTTCAAAGTTGTAATGGACTTGTTTACATTTATATCTTGTATTAATTCATGTTGCAAGATGTGCTGGGTCCTGCCCTGGGGAAAGGTGGAAACACACACACATAAGTATACATGCAAGGAGCCATTCCTGTACTTAAAACATCAACACAGATTTTTTTTCCTCTATTCATTTTTTCCCAAGAACAACTCCCTTGTGTGTGACCTTTTAATTTTTTTTAAAAAAATGGGACTGATGCAGATTAAAATGTGTATGATGACTTCCATGAGGACCCTATTCCTTTGCCTTACTCTCTGGATTTTATCAGCTGCAAGGGTATCTGTGCCATGCGTTTTCTTGCTGTCTCATCTTCTCAAAACCCACTCTGACTGCAGGTGTTTGCTCTCCACTTGGTTTTGCTTCTCTCTGTTCCAATGAAACAAAACAGCTGTTTGAGTTAAACAGTGCTAAAGTCCATACTTGTCGAGTTATATTACTGATTCTGTCCCCTGTAGGCTGTAGCCAGTGGAGGAGAACATGAGTTCATACACTTGAGCAGGTCTGACATTCTATCTGGCAGTCTCCGTGTGTATGCAAATGCATCACAGAACTAACTCATAACCAAAACTGACACATGAGGCAGCATTAAGTGTGAGCTCCAGACTAGCTAAACCTGAGTAGTTTGATTTAAGCTTCAATACATCTTTCAGATGACATGCTTACCAACCATATGATAGCATGATTGCATGTAAATAATCATGGTGTTGTCTAGATGGTGAAAAAAATCCTCAAAGAATGCAGGCAGAATACCTTTTCTCTAGATGAGCTCCCACCAGGATTTGCCATATTCAAAGGGGGGGTGGGTGAAAACTCCAAGTAGTTCGCGATTACAGCTTTTGCTGTTTCTCATGGTATTTTTTTTTAAAAAATGCAAGAATGCACATTACAGCTTGTCTGAACAATCAATTTGAATTGGGGCACATCCAAGAAGTGAAAATGTGATTAGTTGGATGTGTGTATTGGCTGGCTTGCTGGCGACAAAGTGGCCAGAGCAGTCATTGTTGTTTTTCACGGAAGCGATCGTTTGCTATTTTCAAATGGCAGAGCACACAAAAAAAGGTTTTTTTAAGTATGAGCTCACTCTTCTGCATCTCTCATCTAACAAGGCAAAAAAAGGTGGGGGAAGAATCAAGGGAGCTTTGGGGAAATAATGATGCAGGTAATTCACTCGTGACCACCATCTTTTCTCACAGGCATGCTTCCCGTGAACTCCAAACTCAGATAGCTTTCCATGCCAGTGATCTTGCATATGGATCATGGGGACAAATGAGTGCTGCTGAGATAGTGAGTTAATGCACTATTTTCCACAATTAATTATCCTGTTTAGCTGGGCCCATAGAGTTAGAAGGAACCTCAAGAACCATCTAGTCCAAATGCCTGCAAGTACAGGAATCCACAGTTAAAACATCCTTGAGCTAGGGGTTGGAAAAATATTCACAAATATCCCCCCCCCTGCCAAAAAAAACTAGTTGAAATGTGTTTCTCTAGTATCAGGAAACCGTAACAAGGAAAATCTTGGACTAAAAAGAATCTTCACAGTCCAGGACTTATTCTACCAAAACAAACAAACAAACAAATAAATAAATGTATCATGTGGTTTTTTGGGTGTTTTTTTTTTCTTTTTTGCAAGAATACAGTGTGAAAATAGAATAAAATGACATGCTGTTTTCTGTGTGAAAAAGACAAGTAAATAAATAAACGTGAAAAAGTTTCTGCAGAATACATCCATGCCTAAAGTAGTTGCTGTGCAAGAAATAGCATTTTCTGCATAGAAAATAATAGTTCTGTGAAGATTTACAGAAAATGTTTTTTCTTTTCTTTTTTTACTATGCAGAACATGCTATTTAATGTGCACAAATCCCTGTGCAAATTTTGTGCAGAAAAAATCCCAAACTGCTAATAGTCTTCTCATAGTGGGAAGAAAATGGCTCAAAATATTGTTTCCTTCAAGGACAGAATTAGCAAAGCATTGCATCCATAGCCTGAAAGGTAGCCCTCTAAGCTTTGTTTAAATATTTCTAATAAAGGAGAGCAGCCTCTTCCATGACAGTGTATTCCGGTCTTCAACAGCTCTTACCATCAGGAAGCTCCTCTTGCCTTTATATATGTATGGGTGAGTTCTCCAGATCTCAAAAATGATCCTAACTCTCCTACATAAGCACTGCCCAAATTGGGGGAGCTCAGATTCTCCCACCCAGCTCAGTGTCTTCAGGGAAATATCCACCCTAGCCTCCACCAGTCTTGATATCCTTCTACCAACCACATTCCCAAAGCCATGATTGCCTTCCTTTCCTTTTTAAGTGGCACCCAGAAGTGGGATTGTGTGGAGGGTTTTAAAGAATTTTCTCCCCCTTCTCTCTAACATGTTGAGTACAAATAGAGTGGGTAAAGGAAGATGATTTGCCTGCACTGACTTTCCACAGCAGGAATTTCAAAGAGAATTAAATTGCCCATCAGTCACTGGGCTCTGATCTCCAAAGGGGTTCTAATTAGGAAGTCATGGGGGAAATAAGTAGGGTTTTTTAGTGGATGGTGGGGCTGGAAAAGATGGATGGTGGTGGTGGCACTGGCAGCAGGAAGAGATGGTGAGAACCTGGCATGATTCCTTCATTCAAATGTTCTAAAAGCTGCGGGAGAGTTTGGGGGCTTCTTACATGCTCCTAAACTTTACACTGAACACCAAAGGTCTGTTTCTGGACTCAACCTCAGTGAAATTCCCCAAGATCTTTGGTAACAGGTGGGTTCTTCTGGATGTGATAGATCAACTCTAGATAATTGTTTCATGTGGAAATATATTATTGATAACTATTTGGCTGGAATCAAACAATAAAAGCATGTTTGTGTGGCTTTTATTGACTTGAAAGCTGCTTTTGACTCTATTCTGCAGGAACACCCTTGGACCAAGTTACAATTTATGGGCATTGATATGCAGCTTCTAAAATTTATAATGGCTTTACATTCTAGTACATCCTTGCAAATCAGAATCGATGGAGGATATTTATCTGACTCTTTAGCAGTTAAAAAGGGAGTAAGACAAGGGTGTTTACTTGTTCCCCTTCTCTTTAATGATAAATTATGTAGTTGAGTTCTTGAGAGGTTAGTGCTATTTTCCAGTTAAAATTAGAAATCAGAAATATTCAATCCTCCTTTATGAAGATGATGCTGTCTTGATTTCTTATACTCAATTGGGTCTGCATAGATTGTTGGAACGGTTTAGTTTATATTGTAAAAATGAACTTCTTTCTATCAGTTACTAAAAAAACCAAAAGTTATGATATTTGGTAAATCTAAAAAAAAATTAATTGGTTACTTTATGGGAATAAATTTGAGCAAGTATTTTCCTTTAAGTACCTTGGTGTGGTTTTTCAATGGACAAGTCAATGGTCATCACAGATTGATTCAAGCACCTTATTAGCTGGTAGAACTTTAAATGTTAATGGTTCTATCACACAAAAGGGGGCAATCTGATTCAGCCCACCTTAGAACTTTATAAGATCAGGGTCCTGCCAAAGCTGTTATATGGAGCACCACTGTGGGCCAACTTAGTCCCAGTCGAAAGAGCACAAAATGAAATTTTGCATAGACTCCTGACTGTTCCCATTTCTACAAAACTGCCATTGCTACATGCAAAATTGGGTGTAATGATGAATCAAAACTGAAGCTCTTAAATTAGCCCTGCTTTTTTAGTTAAAAATTATTTTCAAGCAGGCATCAGATTTTCTTCTGATGATTTTGAAAGACATGGGCCAAGACTCAAGGAAGCATAAAATGCAGCTGGAGGCCACAAATCTGGGATTTTCGGTCTCTTTTGTTTTAACTCAAGGTTTTGATAGAGCTAAAATACTAATGCTCTAAAGGTTTAAGAATATTGAGATGCAATCACGGGTGACTGAGATCAAGTCCTGCCAATCCAATAATTTTATACCTCCTTTATTCATCGTATTTATCTTTTCCAACAACTGGCAGATTTACCAAATATTAAAATGAAGGTAGTTTTCATGCAGGCAAGTTCTCCCATTGGCAGATTGGATGGGTCAGCATAAGGGGGTTCCTAAGAAGGACAGAGTATGTGGTTGTAATTCTGTCTCAATAAAAGATATAATTCATGTACTGTTTCAGTGCTCCTTTTACAATGAGAGATCAATGAAGGGTATCTCTTGTAAGGGTTTGTTTTCTGTTATCTGATGTAGAGAAGTACATATCTTTTAATAACATCTAAATTTCTTGTTAAGGCTCGAGAAATACATATCATAAAGTTTAAAGGGGGTATGGAAAATTATATAACTCTTAAAGGTTACCGGTAATTAGTAGAAATTTAAATTGTTTTGTTTCTTTTCCTTTTTTTGTTTTCTGTAATTTTGTACAATGACTGTTAAAACACAATTAACTTGAACTTAGAACTTCTGGATGTGAAGATGGGGCATAACAGTGAAGGTTCTAACACTGATAGGTGATTTTCATTAATGCTAGCTATATACCCGGTGTAGCATACACTGTTCCCCCTGCCGCCCTCCCCCCCACACACACTGCTCCCTCCCCACCCACCCACTGTCTCCCTCCCCCGTGGCACTTGCCCCCCCACCGCAGCCCTCCTGCCCCCTGCCACCATCCCCGCCCCCTGCATGCATGCACACACACACACTGCTCCCTCCCCACCCACCCCTGCTGCCTCCCTCCCCTCACACACCACCTGCCCCCCCCCACACCGTGGCCTCCTGCCCCCCTCCCCACCCCTTGTGCATGCACACATACATGCTGCTCCCTCCCCACTCACTCCCCACCTGTCTCCCCCATGTACCTCCTGCCCCCCCGCCTCAGCCCTCCCTCCCCCTGCCTTCCTCCCCAGCCCCCGTGCATGCACACGCATACACACACTGCTCCCTCCCCACCCACCCCTGCCACCTCCCTCTCCTCACACAGCACCTGCTCCCCCACTCCCCCACTGCAGCCCTCACTGTCCCCTGCTGTCCTCCACAAGCACACACCTCCCGCGCACACACCATGCCACACAAACACCCTGCTACTCACTCCTTGCCTGCGGCCATGTTTACACTGGATGTAAAAGTCCATATGTTCCCACGCCCAGTGTGCTGATTGGCTGCCCAACCAAGCTGTGATTGGTTGGTCAGTTTCCAAAGCAGCCAATCAGCACACTGGAAATGGCAACATACGCAAGAGAATTATATATATAGATTCTGAGTGCTCAGGAAAAGAGTTAATGGAATGTTTGCCATTCAGTTTCTGTGAGGGAAGAGGATGGTGCCCATTTGGCTAAGATGAAAACCTCACACAGACCTTAGCATATTAGCATTGTGGGAAAGGGCAAAAGCAATGGGAAAAGACCCTGGGAGCCAAGGAAGCTTAAGGGCAGGAAACCCAGAATGAAACTGGGTGATGGAAGGGTGAAGAGTAGGGAACAAAACTGAGAAACTAAAACTGAAAAACAGGTAAATCAGAAAAAAGTTGAAGGAAAATGTAAGAGGTAACAGGGAACAGCACTATAAAACAGGTAATGAAAGAGGCAGGGTGAATGTCATGCAAAATTTTGAATTAAACAGTTACAGTTCTAGCTATAGGTTTCATTACTTTGTAGTTTTTATATTGCATATTGTTTCATTTTACAGGCTTGTCACAAATATTTCTAGAGAAGTTTAGCATGGGTAACAAGACACTTAATCAAAATTCTAACATACTTTGTTGTTTTGTGTGCCCTCAGGACATTTCTGACTTATGGTGACCCTAAAGCAAACCTATCACAGGGTCTTCCTGGCAAGATTTATTGAGAGGGGATTTGCCTTTGCCTTCCACTGAGGCTGAGAGAGTGTGACTTTCACCCAGTGGGTTTCCATGGCTGAGCAGGGATCTGAACCCTGGGCTCGAGAATTGTAGTCCAACACTCAAACCACTACACCATGCTGAATCTCTTTCAAACATATACCAATCATAATTTATAGAGTACTGCTCTAGGTTTTTGGTTGCTAAAGCTCTTGAAAGAATCACCTGACATCACAACATCACAAATGGGCCGAGACAATCCAATGGTCTCCTACTGCCACTGGATGATCCTCAGTCTAAACAAGGCAGGAAAAAAAATATATCCAGGGAAACAGGTTGGCTACAGAGTTTTGGAATCTGTGAGGGTGGTAGATCAAAGGGAGTATGTGGACCCAGGAAAAGAAAGCTGAAGAAACATTTTAGAATATTATAGGCTAAAGGGGGAAGCTAAAAGTCAGAGCTGCAGAACTAAAGAAAATTATGCACGCATGCACACGCACACATTCTTTGGCATTTCCTTTTTACTTCACTAGACCCTCAATGCATTGACTGCCTTGCAGTGCTAAATTCCTTCCAGACTCTGAAGTTTGGCAAGAACTTTTGTTAGAATTCTAGAAATGGTCCTAGCAGCTGGGCAGAAAATAGACCTCATGGCATTCAGCTGATTTTGATTGTCTGGATTTGCATTCTTGGTGGGATGCTAAATGGAAGAATTCTGCTTGTGATTTATCGGATGAATCCCACACTGATTGAGCAAATTAACACTTGCTACTGCTGTAGACCAGTTTTCAAAAATGCTGTAGTAGCTTAAATTGGCAGACAATCAATGAAACATTTCTAGAAAATGAATGACTAGGTAGAGGAAATCATAAAATAAGATACCAATGTATTAAATGTTTCTTTTTCCTCCTGACTGGTCATCAGTAAATATTATAAAAGCTGTCATAGTAAAGGGCAAACAGATATAAATAGACTGATGAAACATGAAAAATCGGAAATGATTCACTTTGTATTGTTAAATCAAGTGGAGGTAGCTATCCATTTGTAGACTCAAAACTTCTGAATTTGATTGACTTCAACCAGTTCGACATGTTTTTTAACATATCAAAAATATTGCACTGCATTAGAGTTTCCGATGATTCAGTGTTATATTCAAAGAGTCAGATATGGAAACCCATAGGCATACTCTGATATTCTAGTCAGTTCTACAGAAACTTCAAAAAAGGAATGGAAAATTTGAGGTCCTCTAACTGATACTGGGTGGCAACTTCAATCAACCCCTACCAGTATGGTCAATGGTCAGGAATTATAGGAATTATAGTACTATCCATCATTGCTTTAAAACCTACACTATCACCAAACAAACAAACAAACAAAACACTATGGTCCCATCTTCACGTCAGCACCCTGGGCCTCCCCGTGTTCAGTTCCCAATTTCCCAAAATTTGCATTTGCAAAGAAATGGGTATACACGCCTCTCTCTCTCTCTCTCTCTCTCTCTCACACACACACACACACACACATAGCCATGAAACCAATATCCATGGTTATCCATGGCTGAAAATATAGGGTCACATACCATAGATTTGTGCTGGAAAATGCCTAGAGAGGAGACTTCTCTAGGAATTACTAGGTCCTCCAAAACAACTATATGGTATGTTTGTATAGAAAGTCCTTTATTTTTATAGGGTTTGCTATTATCCACAGTGTCTTTTATATACAGTAAGTCCAGGAACACATCCCCTGCAGATACATGGAGCAACCTGTACCAGACTGAAGGGCCCAGAGAAGTAGTGAAAAGTGATGATGTGGTGCTCAGGTCAGAATACAGAATTAGGTGGATCCAAATTTAAATCTCTTCTTAGCCATGACACCCTGACAAAACAGGATAAACAGAGCAGTAGTTAATTATGAGGATAATTCTGACACCTATCCTTCCTGTACACTGCCAGCTAAAGATGTCCATGTCACTAAGGTGGTAAATCCACTCTGAATTTAATCTAAATTGTAAAGGAGCTATCCAAGGTACTGAATTTATTTGGGGGGCAGAGTTCAGCACCTTGGATAGCTCCTTAAAATTTGGACCCCACTCTGGAGTGGGTTCATCAGATTCCCCAGTTGCTGCTGCCTACACAGGAGCCCTTGTCAGGAAATAGATGACAGTACAGAGAAAGAGGAAAAGGAAGAAAGGGAAATCCCTGCCTAGCTAGAGTGGAAAGAGACCAGCAAATATGGCACCATTTTTTTAATGTAAGTTTTAAAAAAGCAAGCAGTAACTACCGTTCTTTATTGACAGCTCCATTAACTCTAACAATAACATGCAGAGAAATAATAATAATAATAGTGGGAACCTTGAAAGCCTGCAAAGCAAGCACATTATCCCTTTCTGAAATCAGTAAAAATGCTGAAATTCTTCTGGTGTGAAGCAGGTATAATATAACTAAGATGGAGCTTAGGAACAACAAAGAAGATTCTAGATAATGTTCAATCATTCTTCTCCTCCATTGCCAGGATGTTGACAAAACCTTGTTCATCATCTTGAAGGTCACCACCACAAAGAGAGAGAAACTGGTGCTTTGTAATCCTTGCAAAGCTGTGCTTTGCTTAACAGAGGCATTAATTGCTCTTGGCTCTTTTGCTGTACCATCTTCCCATCTGTCAACAATATGGCATTTGTTAAAGCTGAAATACCATTTTTATAAAAAGGTTTGGGGATAGATGAGATGAGATGAAAGGGAGATGGACAGACAGACATTGTAAAGGCCATTGGCTATGTACAATAAAGTTTATGATGATGATGACAGACAGACACAGACAAAGATGTGCTAAATGATTGTCTTCAATAATCATAGAGGGAATGGGAAGGAATAAAACTAACATTTGTTTTCTTCTGCAATTATTTAGGATGGAATCAGATGTTGAAGACAAATAAACAGCTGAAGTAGTTGCAGCTGCTCACTCATAGAAGAGGGCATTTGGATAGTGTGAAGACACATTAAATCTACTCTCAACACCTGTAAAACCAACAAATGATGTAAATTAGCTGTGGTTTCTTTTATGTACATGCTGGAGTTGGAGATTTTTGCAAGATGTTCTTCACCAAGATTAAACATTATCAGATTGCCAGAGCTTTTACTTGTTGGGTATGCTATCATTCACAACCATGATCTTACAATATACCACTTTTTGTCTCTTCCAGTTATGGAGATAAACTACCGAAAGATAGGAGGGGATTGCTGTTATGGCTGGAATGTGTTCAAACTGTGTTATGATTATATTTGTTTCCAGTTGGAGGCATAATAGGGATGTACATCTTTTTGTTGTGTCTGCAGGTGAGAACAAGCAACTGTGAGATTATTCTTTCATCTCCAAAATGGGTAAGATATTTTCTGCCAGTCTTGAGAGAGTTTGGGCACCTAGGAGAATGTTTTTTGTGAAAATTGTGCACATTGCACAAACTGTGAAGCTAAGGATCAGATGGGATGTTTTCATCTTTTTGATCAATCAGCCAGTAGTACTTCTGTGCTCTGTGTGTGTGTGTGTTTGTGTTTGTGTGTGTGTGCTTTGCATTGCAAGGGCAAAATACAGTGGTATGTCACAGAAACATTGCACAAATTATGAAAATCTTGATGAAAAGCAAAGTACCTCTTGTTTTGGTTAACCAGATTGGTTAATGGTACATCTAGGAGTGACGGTATTGCACCAATATTGAAATCACTCCACTGGGTACCAATTAGTTTCTGGGCAAAATACAAGAGTAAAGCGCTACATAGTTTGGATCCAGGTTACTTACAGAATTGCCTTCTCCCATATAATCCACCTTTTACACTGAAGTCATCTGGGAGACATCTTCTTTAATCAGCCAAAACTAGGCTGACTGTTACCCAGAGGACATTTTCTTCAGCCTCCCCAGACTGTGGAATGAACTGCTGGAAGAGATTCATCAGCTCAAGATGCTGAGAGAGAGAGAGAGAGAGAGAGATGAAACCCACCCTTCTCTTTGTGCTGGCGATGAGAGATCTGGTGCAGACTACAATATATTTCAGGGTGATTTCCTAATTAAGAAAGAGCTATATTAAGCAAGAAATTAATATAGATTGCCACAATGTTCCTTGCAATACCAAGGATACCTACTTAAGCTCAGTGCAGCGAAAGCCCTGTGGAACATCTATAATTGAGAAGATGCTGCATAGATGTGACATTTTACCATCTAACAGGTGTCTTCCAACTCTATGATTCTATGAATCCTAACTCATAGGATGTCAGGGTGCTGGGATATACAATCACTGGAAATTTATACTATAAAGTGCTAGTATGGCATGCTACAGACTGCAAGGGCCAACAATGAGCAGAGAGAAATAACCTTTTGTCAGCAGAATCTTCAACTTGCCAACAGAAATGCTCTACTGGCAAAGATCTGCTGGCAGAACAAAAAAACGGGGAGGGGTGGAGAGAGGGATCAAGTTATACCAGATCTAAATCTCTTCCAGTCCAGAATGCAGCTACAGTGCTGGCACAAGAGAGGACCAGGACCAGGGAAGTCCTTAGTAATTTCCAGCATCCTTAGATTGTTCAGGGTTTGGATTCAGCACACCTGCAGCTGACCTAGGGTTAACTCAGCTGGCCCTTGTCCAGCTTGTACAGTTAGGACTTCACTCTAAGGCAGCAAGATGGAGCTTGAGCCATGTCATTCTTCATGTGGAAAACTCTATGCATTTAGAACATGTGGAGCCCTTCTTCATGTTGGTCAAACATTCTAGACAGCAGTGGGAGAGTATGAGACTTTTCCTAGTACGCTATTGTTGTTTTACATCTAAACCTCCCTTGTGTCCGAATGATTTTGAGAAAAGGGACTAGCATTATTTTTAACCAAACTTCATTGGCAGGACAATTAATTGACAGTCCAGTACGACAGAGATAAATGGTAGCTGGACTGATAGGCAGAACACCATCTTGTCACTGATAAACTGTATGACTGTGTTTTATTGTTTTAAGTATATTCATAATCTTTTTTAAATAGCCTTGTTGCCAGACAGACATCTGCTGTCTGAGAGGCTGCATTCCACCATGCTAAATTACAATATGTTATTTCAGATGGCATACATTACAGAAAAAAATTATCAGGGATACTTTTCAGGCAGCTATGTCTCCTACTCAGTAGGACAACAGTTTATTGGGAAAAAATAATGAACATTAGCTGCAGCAATTAGATAGCATTGCTGGAGGTAAGAAATATTGACAACACCACAGCATGCTGATATATAGAACCGTACCATACTTGAATTTTTCAGCATGGAGAGAAACTCTTCAGTGATAGAATTACTTCTTTCCTTTTAGAACTGCTGTTAAAAGTACATCTGACAATATCTATCCATGTATAAGCAGCTCCAAAACTTTTCATACCATAGCCGAGGGGTAAACAACCTGTTACCTGCCAGATGTTTTGCACTGCAAATCCTACCAGATCCATGGCCATGTCTGGGTGGTGGGATATAGAATAACTGGAAATTTATACTATAAAGAACTAGTATGGTATGCTACAGCCTGCAGGGGCCAGCAATGAGCAGGCTAAATGCAACTGGCAAACATACCTAAATTATATCTGGGAGATAGGCATGGGAAGGACATGTGAAGAAAGTCTTATCTGTATGGGAAAATGTGTGTGAGAACCCCCCCCCCTTCTCTCTCTCTCTCTGGCTTTTCTTCACAAACGAAGATTCAGGAAGGACTCATCCTGCGCTTTCTACAAGCGTGCTGATGACTAAAAAGGCCAATCCGAGATAAACAGGTCCAGTTGCAGAAAGCACAGCACAAGGTCTTCTTCGGTGATGTTTCCATGTTGCAATTCTTTCTGCGTTGTCGTTTCTCTTCAAGACTTGTTTGGCGTGAGTTCTCAAATAAGGCTGCAGCATTGTGGATAGTGCGTCTCCATGCCTCCCGATGTGAGGCCAGGGCGGACCAATGTTGGTGATCAATTTGGCTGAGCCTGAGATGTTGTTTCAGGGAGTCCTTGTATCGTTGTTTTTGTTGTTGTTGTTGTTTTTTTTGAAGCGCCCCTCTTACGCTGACCCGTGGCGAGTTCACCGTAGAGTAGTATTTTGGGGAGGTGATGGTCCTTCATCCTAGAAACGTGCCCTGCCCAGCACAGCTGTATTCTCAATATCATGGCCTATATGCTGGTGATCCCTGCTTGCTCAAGGACAGCAACATTCGTCACATAGTCAGTCCAGTGTATATTTAGGATTGTGCGTAGACAGCGCTGATGAAAGCGTTCGAGGAATCGTAGGTGGTGGTGATAGGTGACCCATCTTTCAGATCCATAAAGGAGAATAGACAGTACAATGGCTCTATACACACTGATTTTTTCTGCTTCGCTTCAGGTATTTATTACTCCAGACTCTTTTGTGAAGTCTTCCAAATGTGCTGTAAGCCTTTGCTAATCTGTGATCGATGTCTTTGTCAATCTTGGCATCTGAGGAGATGATGCTTCTAACTGTATAACTCATGACTGTACTGTATATGTACTGAATAATATATCACCCCACTCTGTCTCTACACTTGGATTTTGTTCTCAGACTGTGTGCCTCCAGTCTGGGCTGTATAGTGACAGGACTGCACTGTACATTGTGCTGTGATATGTAGTCTGTATGCTAGGAGTTTCAGAGTCATTCTAAATATTTCTCCAACATGCTTTAATAAAGAGAAATAGTTTAGACACACATCTGTGTCTGTGTGCTCATTTCTTCACCTGATGATTGCAACTCTGCTACAATAACTTTTGCTGCCTGGTCCTCTTGATATGCTCAGAGGCACCAGTGCACTACCGTGACATGCCAGTGGTTATGGATTATGGAAAATATAGTCCAAAATAGTTAGAGGATATACAGTTGTCAACCCCCAGTCCAGGATGACACTCTTGATACTAGATGGAACTCAGATGGAACAGAAATCAAATCTGATACATTTGGGAAACTCCAGGGATGGATCGGTAAAATGTCTATTTCAATTCTTTTTAAAAAATAAGAATTTACTACAATTCACAACACTGAAGATGGGAGAAACTGAAACAGACAGAGTTTTCCTTTCCTATTCTAGAAGGAATCCCCCCCACCAAATAAAGCCACCCTTAAACCCCAGAAACTTGGACTGTGTAGATAGGAGAAGGGTTTTTTCTCAGTATTGGAGTCAGTGTAACTGGAGCTTAGTTTAATGCCCGTTCCAGTGATGTCTATGAATACAATCTTCATTTTCCTCCACAGAACTGAATGGTTGCTGTTCACAGTTACGGGTCTCTACTGATTGGGAAAAATACTGCATTCAAGGGAAGTATTGCAATGAAGTAAAAGCCTGCTATCAATGTCTGATGCTAAGCATCTAAGTGTTGTGCCCTCCATCATGGCAGTGCAATGGATCTCAATGGAAAATTAGGCATGAATGGGCCTATAACTGGAAACTACTAAGTAAATTCAAATATAAACTAAGGGTGGGGATGGAGGAGAATTTTGTTTCAGTTCATTTTAATAAGTCCTCCCTCTACTCATGCCTCAACTGATAATAAAAAAAAATTGCATATTTTGTGAATACATATATTTTAAAAAAATCACTTTGGCAAAAGTGCTCAAAAGCTGATTAAATTTCCTCTATGGAATGGTGGTTCCAAGAAGTGGCCAAGGTACCCAGATATTCTTTTTTGTTTCAAATGCATACCTTTACATAAACATTCTTATACAGGATTGAAACTATGCCAGGATTCAGTCACAATATTTGTGGTATGGTGCTAAAGAAGATGTTCTGTGAATATGTAAATTCCTTTCTCCCTCCTCCTGAACAGTTACTGCCAGCATGATTATTTTTTTTTCATTTTTAAAAAACAAAACAACATAGGCTTAATCCAACCTTGTGCTGGCAGCTGTAATGGAAATTCCTCTCGTCCTCTCTGTAGCCTTTTGCACTGTTCAAAATCTGCTCCAGAGGATTTTCCAGCCCTGTAGAGACAATTTTATAGTTGTGTGTGTGGGGTGGTGGTGGTGGGAATTATGCCCTAATTCCACTGGATTCATCCTCTCCCATCTCTAGGTAACACTATTGTTGGGTCCGAATTGTCTCCCTACTATGTTTTAAACAAACCATTAAAATTCACCCAAAGTGAGATTCAAGGCAAGTTTCCAAGGAAAACTCTATACCAAAGCAAAACGTATTAGAAATTTCCTGGGCAGCAAAATAACTTAGTAAATCCACAGTGGATTTAAGGGGCAGGGAAGGTTTTTCTAATAAGCTTTCCAATTTTAACTCCAACTCTGTTAATATGGGGGTTTGAACAGGATTTCACCCAAAAGCAGGCTTTCTTTGTTCTGCGGCTGCTATGCAATGCCCATTTAATTCAGATCTCTAGTTGATTTTATATTTCTTGCTGTGTGAAATTAATGTCAGTAATAAGATTGTAACTGAAATAGAGCTGAATTGAATTCCTCATCCCTTCAAAAAGTAGGCCATCTTGTAGCTTTTTTTCTGAAAATTATATACTTATCTCCCTCCTTCCTTCCTTCCTTCCTTCCTTCCTTCCTTGTGTGTGACTGCCACCATCTTCTCTACACCATGACACATATGTACACAAGGTACAGGTGATTTTGAAGGTTGCACAACACTGAAACTGCCAGCATACTTATTATTACTGCTCCCACACACAGCAGTAGCACAGTGAATTGTGTGCCACAGTGAACTGAATTTGCTTTGGCTTTTAGTCCTGATGGAGCCAGCCAAGGTGCTGAACAGAAGTTCCTTGGTATACACAGAATGTACACAGACTGTTCTGAGGGAAAAGAAAAACTGATTTTAGCGCTCCTTTAATTCCTTGTTCAACATACAGTAGGACCCCTGTATCCACGGAACCAATATCTGTGGTTTTAGTTATCTGCAGGACACCCAACAGCACATCTACCATAGAGTCTTCCTAGAAAATGCCTAGATAGGCATCCTTGCTAGATGTTTTCTAGGTCCTCCAAGGCAACTCTATGGTATTTTACATCAGAAGTCCCATTATTTTCAATGGTGTTCACTGTTATCCATGGTTTTTAATATCCACAGAGGCCTCTGGAACCAATGCCCCACGGATATGGGGTCTTACTGTATTAGCAATATAGCATGCAAAGCCAGTACCTGTTTCAGACTTAAGCCTCAGATTAAGTTGACACAGTATCCACCTACACATGTATTTCATCTGTTACGTCAGGTCTTTAACATTATATACATTGGTTTGATCTTCTCAAGGATTTCTGTCTCTCTGAAAAAGCAGCACATTTCTTAGTGTCAAAGAACAACTATGTCCATTCCCTATACCTGAACACAACACAGGAAAATAATAGTTCTTTTCTATCCTACAGTTCAGAGAAAATCTGCTTCAAGCCTACATATGGCCTTGTTGGATAAATGTGTTTGTATGGATAGCCTGCATGACTGAGCAAAGTTGAACACACATATGTACATTTATTGTACTTTGCTATATGGTAGTTAGCATTTGTATGGAGTATATTTTTTCCTAGCGTTGATTCCATCAGAAAAATAATTAATATATTTTGGCTGCTGTCCTAAATGCATTTAAATTTTGATGGTTTGAAGTAGAAGGTCTATTTCAGTACAGAAGGACTTCCTTCCAAGTAAATATGCTCAGCATTTGGGGTGTTGATTCAATTAATATTGTTGTTGAAATGCTTTTGTTATGGGTTGAATTCACTTGGTCCCAACAGAGTTATGAGGAGGGGAAAAAAAAGGATTAAGGGATTAAATATGCAAGATAAGGGTCTAGCTTATGTGTTGTTTGTAAGAATTTTAAATTAGAGATTTCAGATATGTATGTAAAATGAAACTCTAGCTTCTCAATGCACAGTGTATATTTGGCAATAACAATAAAAGATATATAGAGATACAAAATAGAATGTACTGTCTTTATTGGATTCTGCAGAATGTGTCATACTGGTTTAGTTTAGGAAAGAGAAATGATATAAAAACATGGGTTTTGTCATCACTAACATGGTAGCCAGGTCATGACTCAGAGATCTGGCATGCATCTTTAATTTCTTTGATGCGTCAGACATAGGGATGTGAACATCTCTCAGTTTTGTTTCTATTCTATTTCTCAGACTCTGGCCAGCTTTGTTGTCTATATTTTCATCAATAGACTCCAGACTGAATAAATGTGTAAAAAAAACTGATTAATGCCAATTTATTTCCCATCCATGATGAGAAGATGAGGAATCCTAGACTTCTGGTCATTACAGTAAATGGAGGATGAAGTAGGGTTGTGTGTGAAATCTGAAACAGAAGTCTAGAAAAGCTTTGAGAAGCTTCTACTTCATATACATGCACATCTAAGCAAAAGTACCTATGCATTCAGTTTTGACTGATCTGTTAGACCAGAGGTGGAAAATTGTGGAAAGCTAGGGGGATGCATTAATCCTCCAGGACTCCATGAAGGGCCATTCCCCTCCACTGAACCTTTTCCTGAAAAAAGAAATAAATAAAATTAGAATGTTGTCATCCCAAATGCTCTTGAGAGAACATGGGGGCATTCTCGCCATGTTTTAGGGCCTTCCAACTCCCTAGAGAGCATTTTGGAGACATAGCGAGGCAAAAAAATTTTGGGAAAATGTTTTTGTAAAATTATTTTGAGCCTGGAAGGGGGGGGTTGTCTACAGAGCCTCCAAAAATGGTGGAAATGTCTTCCACATCCCCTAGACATCATTTTGGGGCACTTTGGAGCAATATTTTTTTTAAAAGTATGACCCCAGGGAGGCCCTGAGGGTGTATGTTGCCAATGGGCGACATATTGCCCACCTCTGCCTTAGATGTTTTAAAAGCCAAAAAAGAGGAGGGAGCAGGGAGGTGTGGACTGTGAAGAATGGACTACTGGCTCCTCTGAGCATCAAGAAGGCCTTGAAGTTGTCACAGTCATAGTCCCACCTCACTTAGAAAGAGTCAACAACTGTATCAAAAGATGTCAGCTTTTTGTCCATAAACCATCTGCTCTCAGAAGGCAGGATGCATCTAGAAAGCTGTTCTCTCAGCTGTGGGGTGCTGTCCATGGTCCTGAAACACTTCCACTTGAATCTGGACACTTAGTCCTTTCCAGGGTCCTGACATCATATGAACAAGAAGCTTGGACAGTCCTCAGTCTTTCTCCGCCTTTCATTTGAATTTACTATTCTTTTTGTGATGGATATCATTGTGGATATGGAAAAATGAGGACAGCCAAACCTTCTGTGACAGAGTGAAACACATGATTTCAGCTTTATCCCATTGTGTATTCTGCTGCTTTATAGACTGTTTATTGTTTTGCCTGTTTGTTTTTGTTATAAAGTTGTGGTGCTATATTTTCTACTACAATACTATAGTAAGAATGAATCCTGAACCCTTTCCAAACACAGAGATACAATAGCACCAATATCTCTAGCAGCTCTCCCCTCAACTATTCCCTCTGCACAACATTTTCATCACGGACAGCAAACAATATGGTTCCTGTGAGCTACAAAGATAGTACAGGGATCTCCCACTTTTTGACAACTTGTTTTTTGACATTCTGCTGATTTGACAGATCCAAAGTATAGCTATGTACTCCACTTTGGACTCCTGGTCTGCTCTTTCAACCACACAATGCTTTTTTCCCCTCTCAGTCGGCATGCTGGAGTTTTCTCCCCATCTCCACTATGTGTGCTGTTTTTTTTTCTCTCTCAGTCAACTTGGTGCCATACAGTCTTCAGTCTTGCATTTGCAAGCTAAAAAAATAATAATAAAAAAACCAACCCTGGGTTCTACTTTTCAACTGATTCCACTTTTTTTTTTAATTAATAATTTTATTTACTCTTTTCAGCAAAAACACTTTAAAACTCAATCATCGACTTTATCAATCAACAATCCTTTCATACTTTACAAGCAATCATACCTTTTAATAATAATAATAATAATAATAAAATTTTATTTATATCCCGCCCCTCTGCAACGCAATCGGGGCGGCTTACAATATAAAAACCCCATACTCACAATACCCAGCCCACCCACCCCTTAAAATAATATTAAATTGCAAAGGATTAAAAACATGCATTAATTAAAATATATATAAATTAGAAGAAAAAAATTAAAAACATACAATCGTAGCCTATAAAGGGCAGCTGAGTCTTGGGCCGGGATAATTATTCAGGAAAGGCCTGCCGGAAAAGATCCGTCTTGACAGCTTTTTTAAAGCTGTCTAAGGTGGTAATAAGACGGATCTCGTCCGGCAGGCCATTCCATAATCTGGGAGCAGCAGCAGAGAAGGCCCTCTGGGAGGTCACCGACAGCCTTGTTTTCATAGGCTGTAACAGATTCCTCCCAGAGGACCGAAGTGTGCGGGGAGGGTCGTATGGAAGGAGGCGGTCCCGGAGGTAAGTTGGACCCAAGCCATGTAGGGCTTTAAAGGTCATAACCAACACCTTGTACTGTGCCCGGAAACTAATAGGCAGCCAGTGGAGAGCTTTTAGCACCGGTGTTATATGCTCTCTTCTGGGAACACCAGAAATCAACCTGGCTGCCATGTTCTGGACTAGTTGAAGTTTCCGAGTCAAGCACAAGGGTAGCCCCATGTAGAGCGCATTACAGAAATCCAGACGGGAGGTTACCAGTGCATGTACCACAGTTTCGAGGTCCCTAGTTTCCAGGAAAGGGCGCAGCTGGCGTACCAGCCGAAGTTGATAACAGGCACTCCTGACCGTTGCATTTACCTGATTAGTCATCTGGAGTGACGGGTCCAAGAGCACCCCCAGACTGCGAACACAATCCTTGGAGGAGAGTGTAATTCCATCCAGGATTGGAGTTTGTATTCCCAGACCTGGTTTTGGGCCTGTAACTGTTAGTACCTCCGTTTTGTCTGGATTCAGTCTCAATTTGTTTTTCCTCATCCAGTCCATTACTGCTTTAAGACAATCATTCAGAGGAGAGACGCCATCTGAAGTCGAAGCCGATGACAGAGACATGGAGAAGTATATCTGGGTGTCATCCGCATACTGATGACACCGCATTCCATGCCTCCGAATGACTTCTCCCAGCGGCTTCATATAGATGTTAAATAGCATCGGGGACAGGATGGCACCCTGAGGAACGCCACAGTTAAGCTCTATTCTAGTAGAGCAACTGTCCCCAAGCCTCACCCTCTGGGATCTGCCCGAGAGGAAGGAACGGAACCACTGCAAGGCAGTGCCTCCGATTCCTAACTCCCTCAGGCGATCCAAGAGGATGGAATGGTCTATTGTATCAAAGGCCGCTGAGAGGTCCAGGAGCACCAACAGGGTCACACTACCCCTGTCGATACCCAAGCGGAGGTCATCAGCCAGAGCAACCATGGCAGTCTCCACTCCATAACCCGTCCTAAAGCCAGTTTGAAATGGATCTAGATGGATTTTAAACATTTACACCTAGCTATCATTGCATACTTTTACCTTACATTTCATATTTTTAACCAATCGTACAATTATAGACATATACGCACTGATTCTTAAGGAAAAAACATTGCATCCTCTTCCTTTTTCCTTCCTTTCTTAGTTCATTCATACTTCGTTACTTCCTTCTCTCTTCATAATCCATCTCACTTGATTCAAGCTCTCCTTCCCCCTTTTTCTTCTGTTATCTCCATTCTCTGCCTTCTTATTTTCGGCCTTTATCTCTTTCTTTCTATCTAATAGCTTTTAATAGTGTTTATAGTTTATATGGAGAGTTCAACTAAACGTATTCTGTTTTTATTCTTGCTTCTTTTCCCCACTTATCCTCCCATAGTGGATTCAAAATTTCCCATATCTCCAATTCTTTTAAATTTCTATTTTCCTCTACAAGCACCGTCAATTTTTCCATCTCATAAATATCATAAAGTTTCGATAGCCATTCCTCACTTGGAGGTATTTCTTGTTTTTTCCAATATCTAGCAAATATTATTCTCGCTGCTGCCATTACGTACATTAACAATCTCCAGTATTTCTTTTGTATTCGAGACTCAATCTTTTCAAACATATTTAGGAGGTAAATCTCTGGAGCTAAGGGATAGTCTATTTCTAATATATTTGTAATTATTTTATGGATATTTTTCCAATATTTTGTTGCCTTTTCACAAGTCCACCAAATATGGTAGTACGTGCCAACCGTTTTTTGGCATTTCCAGCATATATTTGATATGTCTTTGTAGATCTTCGCTAACCTTTCAGGTGTTAAATACCACCTGGTCATCATTTTATACACATTTTCTCTAATCATACTACACCTAGTGAAAAGTATATTTTTTCCCCATAATCTTTCCCACTGTTCTAATGTTATTTCATGGCCAATATTTCTTGCCCATGCTATCATATAAGGTTTTATTACTTCTTGTTCTTGATTTAATTTCAATATTAATCTGTATATTCTCGATAGGGTCTTTTTCTTGCCTTCTTGAATTATCTTATCGAATTCCGTATTGCTCTCCTCTATACCCTCTAACTTTTGGTCAATTTTAAATTTTTCTGTTAATTGTCTATATAGAAGCCAATGGCAATCAGTATTTCCCTGTCTTAGCTCTGATTCCACTTTTTGATAGTGTTGCAGTCTAAGCAGGGGTATCCTGTAAAAATGAACACTTACTATCTTCTGCGTGAAGATTACCAAATGTGTAAAGCCAAAAATTTTCCGAAAACATTTTACTGAAAAACTGAGATATATCTTTTCCTTACTCCCTATTAAAAAATAAGGCCCTATCTTTTTGTAGATTATCTACATTATTTGGAGGTAACTTTCATTTTACCATCACAATGCTCTGAAATGATGCCAAGTTGGGAGCATTGCAGTGGATGCAAAATGGTGGCCAAGAACACAATTGGTGCTTCAGCCATTTGCCACTAAGGCAGTTGCCTTAGGGGCAGAAAAGAAACAAAGGAGCTGTACACTTGACAGTGTATAGGACATTTGTAGAATTTCTCCTCCTCTGGAGAACTATCATGCAATGGTCCTCCTTGTACTGCTTTAGAGTATCTTCTGGGCATTCTAGGAGCACAACTCTTTGTAGGGTTCATTCCTACACGCAAGAAAAAACAATTTCAGCAATTTTCTTCCTATTTCGTACAAGGATTTCAGTGCAATTCTTAAGCACTATACATACTTTGGGGTTTTAGCAAGGAAAATCCATTTGCACTGAAAACATGCATTGTTTTCCTGTGCAGAAAATATATTTGGGGGCTGAGAGCATGGTTTTTGCACACAATGTACCCATTCCTACACAAAAGATTGTGGGTTTTTTGCACAGAAAACACATACAGGAAAACTACAAGGGGAAAAACAATTTCCCCCCAATGAAATGAGGAAGTACAGTGAATCTCATAGTGGGTCTTACTTTCTTGACAGGGAGTCCTGAGTATCAAGGTACCTTCCCCCCCCCATCAGTGATGTGAATAATAATGAACATTCTTCACATTTTATCACACTCAGATTGGATAATCAGGGTTCTAGGTCATTTGTTCAAGCGACTGTCATTGCATGTCAAGCTTAGCAAAAAGGCTGTGGTGCCCAGGATAGAGCAGAATCTCCTTTGCAGAGGAAAGTTTATGCTAATTTCATTTGTTTGCTGAAATAATGTCTTGCTAGTTCTCAAAAGCCCTAAACCCTGCTATTCAAAACTTGCATTGAGTATAATTTCCATTCTGAATACAGTGAAAATTGATATCTGACAAGTGTGAGAGGGAAATTAAAGCAATCATTTAGCGTATCTGTCTCACATTAAAGCCAAGGGGTATATAGTAATTCTGAGTTTGCAAAAATGATGTCGCTTGGGCCTGCAGTCCTGTACCAAGCTGCTCATACTGAAACCCCCAATGCGAATCACACACAACATGCAGAAGCAAAGCTGTAGTCTGCGTAAGTCACATGCATATATTATGTGCAGTGGTAGTTAAGCAGTGTATGTGAGAAAGGGGGGACAGGGGGGAGAGAGATAAATGGGGAAAAGAGAAAGAGAGAGAGAGGAGCTCACAGTTGTCCCTGCTAAATAATGATAACAGCAGAAAGGGGCTATTGTGGAGTAACACAGGGTTCTAGGGTACTTGTGAGAGTGGGTGTATTTTCATGTGTTTTCACTTCTTTGTTTGGGCAAAACAAACAAGCATTCTATGTTTGGGCAAAAATTGCCTGAAAATTGTGCCTTTTTAAAAAAGTGGGGAGTTGTAGGGTTTGTGGAGGACAGGTGAGGAGCTTCAGAATGAGGGGTCAGGGTCAAAAAGGTGGGGTCTACTGGGCTATATGCCTCCCTCAAGGCCACACTTTATCCATTTGTTTTTCTGTGCTTCAGGAGATGTCTATGAAAATCTCTCTCAAATGCAGTATATGATTTATTTATTGAAGAAATGATTT
Source organism: Gambelia wislizenii (assembly GCA_030847615.1). NCBI lineage: Eukaryota > Metazoa > Chordata > Lepidosauria > Squamata > Crotaphytidae > Gambelia > Gambelia wislizenii. The sequence goes on from JAUMIR010000004.1 coordinate 26,966,675, forward strand.
TAAAATACTGTGGAGGGAGGAAAATCTGAAAGGCAGTATATAAATCTTGAAAATAAATGGATCCGTTGACACATATTGCTAATGATGGCCAATGCAAAGAGGTTAGAACAAGCAGATAGCATATAAGCTCAGATGTCAGGGCTGGAAGTTCTGGTACTAACACCAACCATTCTTCATCAAAAAGCATTCCAGTTTAACAAGTTTGAAATCAGATCTTTCCAAACTTCAGGTCAACATTGCAGTAGTAATCAAATTATCTTGTCTCACTCCTGGGTATCCTAGGATTAGTAAAGATATTTCACTACCTGATACGAGTGACAGTTAAGAATTAGTTTTCTTTACTTTGAAATGTGTAGTAGTGGCCAGTGCTGGAGGCAGGATACTATACCAGCTTGACTAATAGTCTGATGATATCTGGCATTTTTAGTGGAAAACAATTTATTTCAGAATTGAAACTTTTTGCTTACTTTAAGTCAGTAGAGGAACCGAGTATATTTCTCATTCAGAGCTTCTCAGATTCTTCTCCTATTTTATCATATGGTTTAGCACCTCTGTTAATGCTGCAAAGGCCCATTTATTTGGAGAGAGATTTGTGACACCCAGATTTTACTTATGATTAGAAATAAGATTTACTTCACTGACGCTAACAGGATTACCCTGATGCAAGCTGAGCAATGTGGATACCTTATTTGATTGCTTTCCTACAGGCTCAGTTCTCATCTCATATTGGGGATGTTAGCCACAGTGTACCAACTTTGCTTTTTGGAGAACCTATTCATTCACTGCACATGTTATTAGCCATCTTCTACCTTATCTTCCTTTCATATGACTAGTGTGCTGTAGCCTATACCAACCCTAGTAGGTGGAACAAAATGAGGAACCTGCCATATGCAAAGCCAATGGATTGACCCATCTAGTTGGCCACTTAAAACCCCATTTTGGGAGAAATGCAGGATATAAATTAAATAAACAAATAGTTATGTATGGCTTACACTGCTAATAGTGGCTTTCAGAGTTTTAGACAGTCTTTCCTGGTGATGTCTTACCTGGAAATGCCTGAGACAGACAGTGGGCAGTTTTCATGCTTTTGTTCTTACATGCTTTCAAGTGTTTTCTAACTTATGGCAACCCCAAGGTGAGCCTATCATGGCGGATTCCTATCCATGACTGAGCAGGGATTCAAACCATGGTTTTCAGAAGTCCTAGTCCAGCAGTTGAACGACTACACCACACTGGGCCTCTGCATGCAAAGCAGGCAAAGGCCCTCTAGCACTGCCCACAGACACAAAATAATGACACTATAAATAATTTTTCAGGATAATTTGAGGTTTTGAACAATATACCTTGCCTTTTATGTGGATAAATCGGACAAGGTTTAGCACAGCTTATAGATGATTGATTGAAAATCAACATATTATCCAGAACTCATTTTAAAATGAAAGAATAATTTTAAAATTATTTTAATCATTAAATGCAACAACATTAATATTTTCTTTTTAATATTAATGATTCTTTTACCTTGGTTGTAATGGTTGTTGTGTACCTTCAAGTTGTTTCCAACTTACGGTGATCCTAGGGCAAACCTATCACAGGGTTTTCTGAGATGGAGAGTGCATGACTTGCCCAAGGTCACCCCGTGGGTTTCCATGGCTGAGTGGGGATTCAAACCCTGGTCTCCAGAGTCATAGGAGATTTTCAGACTACACTGTTATAGTGTTACTATTCCGCTTTAACTGCTCTGGCTTCCTCCTGTGGAATTCTGGGGTTTGTTGTTTAGTGAGGCCTAAGACCTCTCTGGCTGAGAGTTGTAAATGCCCCTCCCTAAACTGCAAATCCCAGGATTCAAGAGGAGGGAGCCATAGCAAATAAAATGGAACAGTAACGCTATAACAGTGTTGTCTGAAAATCTCCATAGTCCAACACTCAAAACACTACACTGGCTCCTTTTACCTCTGTTATTGACCATTAATTGTAAACTTAAATAATTCAAAAAATAATGAATTAATAAATTAATGAACAGATGAATTTGGTATTTTTTTCTCAGTGTTTTAATAGCAATACAATAACATTAACCCTAATGTGTGAAAGCTCCTGGAACAGGGTTAGGTTTAAAATGAGCTGGGCAATTCTATTTCTCTCTTTGAACTTTATTTCATGTCATATAGGGCGTGAGAGCCATTGACATTCTACAGAAGTCTTAAGTCTTTCTACCAAACGTTGTGATGGAAAGATGAAATGTCTGATTTTCTATTTTAGTGGGTATCCTTTACCTATTCACCTTGACACACCAATGACACCTGCATATTGATCACAGTGTGGCACCCTCTGTTCATAATTTTCAATGAATTTCCATTTTGTTGGGAATTTAGGTCATGTCATTGTAATAATGAATGAAGAAAGGATTGATTTCATGATGATGATGATGATATTCATTTATAATCTACTTTTCCTTCAAGTCTGGGACCCAAAGTGGCTCAAACCTTTAAAAAACACCCCATTAAAACATACAAAGGTGTACATTAAAACAGAATTAAACTGATTAAATTATTAAAACAATATCAAAATATTTAAAAGAATAATATATACTGAAAAGTAAAGAAAAGCTTTTAGTAACAATTCAATAAAACCATACAGCATCCTCTGGCCTGTTCTTTAAAAACTGTCTGTTTTAAAAGCCTGCCTGAATAAAAGGTTTTGGCCTGCTACTGAAAAAAATAACAGGGAGGGTGCCACTCTGGCGTCCCTAGAGAGGGAGTTCCAGAGTCTAGGGGCAGCCACTGAAAAGGCCCTCTCTCACGTCCCCACCAGCTGTACTTGAGATGGTGGTGGGACTAAGAGAAGGGCTTCTCCTGAAGATCTCAGGACCAGGGCCATTTCACAGAGGCAGATATGGTCTGCCAGATAGCCTGGACCTGCACCATATAAGGCTTTATAACCACACTTTGAATTGTGCACAGAAACTGACAGGCAGCCAGTGGAGCTGTTTCAACATGGGTGTGGTGTGATGTCTATGACCTGCCCCACTTAACTGTCTGGCTGCAGCTCTTTGAACCAGCTGAAGTTTCTGAACACTCTTCAAAGGCAGCCCTATGTAGAGTGCGTTACAGTAATTCAAGTAGGATGTAACTAACACAGGTACCATTGTGGCCAAGTCTGGCATGTCAAGGAATGGACGCAGCTGGCGCACAAAGCTTTAAATGTGCAAAAGCACTCCTGACCACCACAGAGACCCGGGCCTCCAGGTTCAAGGTTGAATCCAGGAGTACCCGCAGACTGTAAACCTGAATCTTCAGGGGGATTATAACCCCATCTAACACAGGCTGAATCCTACTCCCTGATCTAACTGACCAAGAGCACCTCTGTCTTGCCTGGAATAAGTTTCAATTTGTTTGCCCTCATCCAGTCCATTACTTATGACCGACACTGGTTTAAGACCAGGACAGCTTCCTTGGAATGGGGTGGAAAGGAGCAGTAGAGTCGAGTGCTATCCACATATTGATGGCACTGCACCCCAAAACTCCAGATGACCTCTCCCAGTGGTTTCATGTATATGTTGAATAGCATGGAGGACAACACTGAGCCATGAGGGACCCCACAGCCAATAGCCAAGGGTTTGAACAGGAGTCTCCCAGAACCACCTTCTCCATTCGCCCTTCCAGGAAGGAATGAACCCACTGTAAAACAGTAGCTACAAGTCCCATCCCAGATAGGCAGCCCAGAAGGATACTATGGTCAATGATATTGAAAGCCACTGAGAGATCCAGTAGAACCAACAGGGACCTATTCCTCCTGTCCAGTTCCCTGTGCAGGTCATACATCAATGTTACCAAAGCTGTCTCTGTTCCATAGTCAGGCCTGAAGCCAGATTTCAGTGGATCTAGATTGCAATGGATTTAGACAATCCATTTCTTCCAGGAATCCCTGGAGTTGGGAGGCCACCGCACATTCTAATACCTTGTCCAAAAATGGCAGGTTGGATGCTGGTTGATGATTATCCTTTATAGAAGAATTCAGGGGTGGTTTTTTTTAATAAAGGCATCATAAGTGCCTCCTTTAGGCAAGTTGGAATGCTGCCTTGTTGTAGGGAGCATTGACTAACCCTTTCACCCACTAAGCTAGGAAGGGCAAGGGTCTAGCATGCACGTGGTGGCTCTCTCTTCTCCAAGGATCCTGTGTGTATGTTCTGCTATCATCTGTGTTAATTATAGCACAGTTTGTATATAGAGTGGATGATGCTGAGAGTGTTTGACTACAAACACAATTTTGTTTTTGGCATCAACTGTTCATTCCTTTACAGTCTAGATGCCAGATTTGGGTTCCTTTTTATAAACACCAAGCTTTACTTTTTTTGAGGGATGTGTGTAAATTATTGGTTTTGCAGGAGTTGCAATTATGAGTATTACCAACTGGGTAAATCAGGATTCTGTAATCTGTGGATGTGGAATTAGTAGACATATTAATGAACTTTCTTGATCAAGAAACAGATGAAACTCACTGCAGTTAGCTTGTTTGTCTTCTTTTGACATCATTTCCAGATCTGACTGAATAAGCATTTTTCTCTTGTGAGTAATAGTCCCTTGCTATGATTGCCTGCTTGACTTAGGTATGATGAATCATACCAATTCTGAAGCACCTATTAAATCAGAAGAAACAATAACCTACCTTCCACAAACCTTTCAAAATACCTTCTCCTTAGAAAATAATTGGGCCAAATTCATTGTGTCACTAACCTTTTCCCCTGTTCTCCTATTCAACGAATTACAATCAATAATGTTTGAATAATGGCCTCTGACATATGGGGCCTGACTGCCTCTGAATCCATCCTAAATGGATGCATTATGTTTTATGTAAGCCTAATGTGCAAATTTTTGACCTTATTTGAGGTTTTTCTGATTAATACTCAATTGTGTAGATACCTTGATTCCCATTTGGTATCTGCAATAGGTAACTGCAGGCATGAAATAATTGGTCTCCTAAAGTAACTCAGGGACAAAAATCAGAAACTATTGTTTAGGAAGTTAGGTCTCCTGGAATGGCAAAATGGGTGAAATATTAACCAGCAAGACAGCAGTTTGATTGATCTGAATTTTAAAAAAGAGAAACCCTAATCCATCTATCTGAAGGAGAGTTTCTGATTTGATCCTAAGTTCTTTTGTCACTTCTTATGTTCCTGATTTCTACCAATATTTTTGAAGTTCATAAAAAGCACACCAAACTATTATCTACTATAGTGTAATTTCTAATTCTTATCCATTTCCACATTCTGCTTTTCAGATGCACCAGACTATAGATCTGCACCTATTATCCCCAATGCTAGACTACCAGGCTTTGAATGCATGCTTTGAATTGCCAATCAACCTTGTACAGTAAGAGAGCAGAGATATAAAATGCTCACAAAGTAGGTTATTTATACCTTTGAACTGTTCAGAATTTCTACCTATATCTTGCTTCTTGTGCTCCATCTGCTACAGATTCCCACAAGAACTTTTCTAAAGCACCCAATTGATATCCCACTCTACTTTTCTTCTAGTATTAGTTACTTTGAAAAAGGTTCACAAATTTTCTACCTTCAGGAGACCCATCCACATTTTTTTTTGTCTGATGAAGAAGGCACTTACATCTGACACCAGAATCCTGAGCATTCCAGACAACTATGCCAAGATCCTAGCTGATTTAAGATCTCAGCCATAGTTGTCTATTTAACTTAATAGCCTCTCCTGGCCCTCCCAGCCTCCTAATCATACTTTACCAGGCATCAGCCACTGTGAGATATGGAAGCCCATTCTCCTGTTGATCAGGGCACAGCAGACTGACATTGCCACCCACCTCCCACCAGTGATCACTAATGTTCAAATCAGAAGCAGGATCCCTGTTACAATTTTGGGTGGAGGGTGGAAATGCCAGTCTACTCTATCCCAACTGAAAGGACCCTGGTCGCTTGCAGTAGCTGATGCCTAGTAAAGCAAGACTGGAGTACTTTCACAATCATGGCAATAGTGTAACGATCATGAATATGTAGACTTGGTGAATATGAATCAGTTATAGATCTGTAACTCTAGCTTACAAATCCATAATTGAAATACTGAATCCCAGCCATGGATCCTATCAGAAGCCTTAGTTACTGTTCAATGTGAGATGATGCTTAGACTGTAATAATATTCTGACCTACTGATATTTCAAACATATTTATTCTGATGTTTTCTTCCTTTTTAAAAATGTAATGTTTATTTTATATTGATTTCTGCATTGGTTGTTAGTGCTTTAGGCAAAAGGGGAAGGGAATAGAAACATTCTTAGACAAATAGATAAAATTTTACTGTGTTTTGTTTTGTTTTTCTATGAAAGGCTGTCAAAGCCACTAAAGAACTTCTCTTGTACTCACCACCCTCACAGGTGCATTTGGTGGGAACGTAGCCCAGAACCTTCTTAGTGGTTGCCCCTTGGCTCTGAAACTCCCTTCCTGGGGTGATTAGATTGGCTGTTCCTTGTGGTGTTGATTAAGCGGATACCCTTACCCTTTAGATCACAGTTCAAACCACTCTCACTCTACTTTCAAGGAAAGTGTTGGGGAAATTTGATAGAGTGAGATACATTTGAAGGGAAACACAGATCAGAAATTATTGAGTACATCAGCTAGCATACACACACACACACATACATACATAGCTATCAGGAGCCACTGACTAGCAATTCACTTTGCTTCTCCACGGATGGCCTCCGGTCTGAGACCAAGAGCCTACACCACTTCTCAAGTATCAACATTAAGGAGAACCTCGACAGAAATGCCACCTAAACAAGTTGATATCAATGTTCAGATTCTGGAAGAACTCAAATCTTTTAAGACAGAGATAAAGGAAGAAATACGAAATCTTAAGAAAGACATGAAGCAAGATTTTGATAAAATAGAGAAGAGATTGGACAAAATGTCAACGGATTTGAAAGAAATTAAAGGGGAGGTAGACAGTGTGAAGAATAGAACAACAACCTTAGAAAATCAGACAATAAATATGGCAAAAGAGTTAGAAAAAGAAAAACAGATTAACCTCTCTCAAGAGATAAGATACAGGGAGAAGTGGGTGAAATTGAGAGATTTATCAGAAATGTGTTATGAAAATTTACAAGAAAGGCTGATACTAGCTATTGCAAACTATGTGGAAGAACCAGAAGAAAACTTAGAGAAGGAGGTTGACAGGATATTCAGAACAAGCTCGGTAATTGCGAAGGAACGGAAATTACCGAGGGATATCGTGATTTCCTTCACAAGATCAAAATATAGAGACAAATTAATCCAAATGAACTATACATGCAAATTAATAATTGAGGGGCAGTAAATCCAAATATATAAAGACATCCCAAGTGAGATCTTTAGAAAATGACATGATATAAGCAACTCACACAAAGATTAACAGGTATGGGGGTTAACTTTAGATGGGATCGAATAGAGGGAGTCTCCTTTATGTTTCGACAGAAAAGATATAAAATAAACTCAGCTGACAAAGTGAAAGAAATGATGAAAAGACTTGATGAAGAGGAGAAAGATAAGAGGAGAAGGAAAACTAGACGAGAAGACAACAACCAACCAATGAATAATGGAAAGGAGGAAGACCCAGAGGAGAAAGAGGAGAGGGATGATAATCTTGAAGAAGAAGAAGTATCTTGAGAGGGGTCTGAAAAGGAAGAAGAGGAGGAAGATGGAGGGAAAAAGCAGTAGGAGGAGAAGAGGAAGAGGATGAAGGCGTATAAAGAATGGCATTGAACTTAACATTGTGGAACGTGAAAGGCCTCAACATGTTAGTTAAGAGAAGGAAGGTGTACCACTACTTGGAGAAGAACAAAGCAAACATAACTTGTCTTCAAGAGATTAGAATATATCAGAATGAGAGCAAATATCTAAAAAATCTAAAATTAAGTCAAGAATCCACTTCTTTATCACCAAAAAAGAAAAAAGGGGTGGTAATATACGTAAGCAAAAAGTATGAAGCAAAACAGATATTGAATGATAATGAAGGTCATTTGATTGGAATAGAACTAAACCTCCCCAACCAAAAGATATATATATAATTGCAATTTATGGCCCATTAGCGAAAAAAAGAACAATTCTATAAAGATCTGTGTCTGAAATTGACAAAGCTAGAAAAAGGATTAATAATACTTGTTGGAGACTTTAACGGTGTGTTGGATGGGGAAAGGGACAGATCTGGAGGAAGTAAAGAGAGTCAGGGTAGACTTCCGCAGGTCTGCCTTGATTTAATGGAAGAATTTCACTTAACAGATCTATGGACAGCTAAATATCAGAAGGAGAAAGGATATACATTTTACTCAGAGACCTACAAGACGATGTCAAGAATTGATATGTTTTGGATAACAAAGACTCTGCTAGCAAGAATAAGTGAGATGGAAATAACACCAAAAATTATATCTGACCACAACCCCATTAGTTTGAAAATGACATTATTTAAGAAAGACTACACATGGAGACTGAGGGATGACTTAATAAAGGAAGACAACTTTGTTATAAAAATGAAGAAAGAAATGAGTCAGTTCTTTAATGAAAACAAAGAAAGCGTGAAAATGAGGATAGTGTGGGACGCCTTTAAAGCAACTATTAGAGGCTTATTTCTGCAAAGAAGAGCAGAGAAGGCTAGAGCAAGAAGAGATAAAAACCAAGTGTCTCTGCAAAAACTGAAAGAAAAAGAGAAAAAATTGAAAGAAAAACCCCAAAATAAAGTATTACTTAAGGAAATAGAACTGATAAAAAGATCGATAAACAAAACGATGGTTGAGGAGATCTGACAGAAATTGAAAAATATAAAACAGAGGGTATTTGAGCAGGCTAATAAGACTGGTAGATGGTTATCCTATAGATTGAAAAAGGAAAAAGGAAAGAGGATGATAACTGAAATTAAAGTGAATGGAAAACTTCCATTCATGATGATCTCAGAGGACCATAGGTTGAAGTTATCTGAACCTTTTATTCTGGAAGAAATGGCCAAGGTTATCCAAGATTTAAAAAGTGGCAAGGTGCCAGGACCAGATGGGTTTATGGATTTTTTTTATAAAACCTTTGAAAAAGAAATATCAAGTCAGCTCCTAGAGGTTATTAATCAGATATATAAAGAGGGGATGCCGGATACATGGAAAATGGCAAATATTACAATGATCTGAAAGGAAGGCAAAGAAAAAACCGATGTTAGGAATTATCGCCTGATTTCCCTCGTCAATGTGGACTACAAGATCTATGCAAGTATGTTGGCAAATAGAATAAAAGGAGTATTAAAAGAAATAATACACTCTAATCAATGCGGCTTTCTTCCTGGAAGATTATTATCAACAAACATTAGGTATATAATCGACATATTGGAATTCCTGGAAAAGAACAATGAACAGAAAGCACTATAATATTTGCAGATGCAGAGAAAGCATTTGATAATATCAACAGGCGTTGTTTAATCAAAACAATAGAAGAGCTTGGATTTGGCCAATTTATAATAGCTAACATAGGGAAAATATACATAGAAAAAAAGCTTCTATTATAGTGAATGGAGAGAGATCACAAGAAATCCCGATTCAAAAAGGAACCAGACAAGGATGTCCTCTATCCCCATTGCTCTTTATAACAATACTGGAAATCCTATTGAACAAGATCAGAGAAGAAAAAAAAGATACAAGGACTAAAAATCAAGAACCAGGAATATAAAGTCAGAGCATTTGCAGATGACATAGCCATAATTTTAGAAAACCCCATTAATAATGTGAACTGTTTAATAGAAACTATTGAGGAGTTTGGAGCTTACATCGGATTTAAGATAAATAAGGATAAAACCATAATTCTAACTAAGAATGTATAAAAAAAAAGAGCAAGAAATATTAAGAGAAAGGTCCAAATGCAAATTAGAGCAGAAAGTGAGATATTGTGGAGTCTGGATATCTAATAGAAATTTAGACCTATACGACAATAATTATGAGAAAACTTGGAAGACGATCAAGGAAAACTTAAAGGTCTGGTCTAAGTTGAGCCTCTCCTTAATGGGGAAAATAGCAGTGATCAAAATGTCAATCCTCCCAAAGATAATGTTTTTGTTCCAAAATTTGCCAATCATATCAAATGATAAGCCGTTCAAAAGATGGAAGAAAGATCTGAGCGAGTTTATATGGAACAGCCGGAAAGCGAGGATAAAGTGGCAAACACTAATAGAAAGATCTGAAAGAGGAGGATTAGATTTGCCAGACTTGCAAATTTATCATAAGGCATGTACCTTAGTATGGACAAGTGATTGGATTAAACTGGAATATCAGAAGCTTTTAAGGCGCGAGACTAAGACTAGGCTGGCATGCCTACTTAGGATATAATAAGGCAGCAATACACAAAGATTTCAATAACCATATTGTAAGGAGAGCACTATTGCAGAGCTGGAACAAAATACAAAAGCAATATTTTGGGAAGATACCAAATTGGGTATCTCCGGTTGAGGCCTTCATTGGAAGATGGGGACAGATTGGCAAACCAGACAGATGGATCACATATAAAGAACTGTCTAAAAAGGAGAAAGATGGAAAGACAGAAATAAGAACAAGGGAAGAATTTCAACAGGAGGGATGGCAGTTCAACTGGTTCTCCTATCAACAAATACTTAGTAGGTTCAAAAAAAAAAGATGAAAAGGAGTTCAGCTTCCTAGAAAAAGAGATAGACTTTGAAAAGATTATATGGGATGATAAGAGAAAGAAGATAGCAAGATTATACAACTTTTTTTATCTCCGAACAGCTCAAAACTGAAGAAGTAAGGGAAGCAATGATAAAATGGGCTAAGGACATCGGAGAAGAAATCCAATTGGAAGAATGGGAAGTGGCATGGAAGAAAACGAAAAAATTCATGGCATGTCAGGATTTGAAAGAAAATAGCTTCAAAATAAGAACAGATGGTACTTAACCCCAGCCAGACTAAGTAAAATCTATGGCCAAAAAGAGAAAGGCTGTTGGAAATGTGACAAGGATATAGGCACGCTTAAACACATGTGGTGGACCTGCCCTATCATACAAAAATTCTGGTTGAAAGTGCACAAGATAATTAAAAAAATATTCAATATTGAATTTGAACTAAATCCGAAGCTGCACCTTCTCAACATCACTTCAATTTTAGCAAGAAGAGTAGAGGAAAAATACTGGTGAATACTACTATACTTACGTACGGCTGCCCACATGGTCATTGCTGCACAATGGAAAAACAAAGAACCATTGATAGAAAATTGGCTAAATAAGATATTAATAATGAGAGAAAATGACAAATTATCTCGAATAATAAATCAAGATGTGGTAGCAAAAACAGAAACAGAACGGCTACCAGTAATCAATTATTGTAGGTCAAGGTGGAGTATAGATAGAGACATTGAGATATAAGACAGGAAAACAATAAAAGAAGGAATACACAAATATACGAAGAAATAGGAAACAGGGCTAAGAGATAGGCAAGGGAGGAATGAGAAATAAAGAATGAAAAGACAGATGGAAGGGATGAGATGGAAGTAGCATAAATCAACGTAGAGAGAAGTTAAAAATATAAAGATATCATTTTACCGAATAGAGTGGAAGACAGAATAAAACCTAACATAAGTAGAACAAACACTCTCAGTTATTTTTACGAGGGATGTCAGGATATATTTAATGTTGTTGTTGGTGAAATGTAGATGTGTTTCTTCATTTCTGTAATTTTTTAAGGCGTACACAACAATAAAAAGTAAATTAAAAAAAAAAGATTGGCTGTTCCTTGCTAGCCTTCCAAAAACAGGTGAAAACTTTTCCTGTTTCAACAGGCTTTGGAGAACTGACTGCAAGGTCCTTCAATAGAGTTCTATGAGTTTTATTATTTTTAAATGATATGTTTTCAATAATTTTAATGACACAGATAGTTTAACTATATATTTAACAATATATATGGTTTTTATTTTTATTTTTTTTTAATGTGTAACTCATAAGTTTTGTAAGCTGCATCGAGCCCCAGCTCTGGGGAAAAGATGGGATACAAATGAATAAAATGATAAGAATAAGACTAAAACTGGAATATAATTAAAATAAGACTGCAGTGAAACCAGAGGATCATCAATCTAACAGAAAAATATAGAAGAAAACGTAATTCAAAAGCAGAGGCTAAATCCTTCTTGATCAGGTTTTTGTACCCAAGTTGAACAGCCATTGTTTTTATTTATTTTTAGTATATATTAAGTATGTTTTAATTTTTAAATTATTTAATTGTATTGTAAGGGGGGGTGGAGGATCTTGAGTGTATATTTTAATTGTTGTAAGCCACCCCAATTGCATTTTGTAGAGGGGTGGGATACAAATAAATGTTGTTGTAGTAGTTATTATTATTATTATTATTATTATCATTATTCCTTGGATCTGATCTACCCCTGAATATTACAGGATCAAAGCCAGCAGGAAGTGTGAGCCATTATTGGGGGCAGATGCTCACTGTCCAAGGTCATCCCAAGTAATTTTGTTGCCTGTGTTAAAGGACAAGAGAATGTACAGAAGCTGGCTGAATCTTACCCCAACACTACCAACAAGGTAAGATTCTCCATTACATTTGAAGGCAAAATACTGGTTTAAGAAGTGGCTCACATGAATATCTCCTTAGAAGGAACAGCTAAGGGAGTACCACTGGTGCTCCCCAAATCTGTAATAAAAGAAGGGTCAGTCCTAGAATAGCCCTACTTTTTCTCAACTGATGTTGCTTGTGGAGAGAGAGAAAGAGAGGGAGACAATGGCTGAGTAGAACTTGGATCAAATGCACATTTTGATGCACATTCAGTGAAGAGCTGTCTGGTGCAAATTCAATAAAGAAACATCCAATGCTACCCTTAACCTCTTCCTGATGTTGAGTAAACTTATAGAGAGAAGAACTATTGTGTAGCCAACCTCCAACCTTTCCCTACATTTATTCACATGAGTATATCAATCAGGAATTGCATTAGGAATGAGTACATGCATTAGGAATGAGTATATAGGGATTGGGTTTGCAATCAAAAGCATACATACTGATACAATAAAAAAAAACCTGAGAGAAATAAAAAACCAACTATCTAAAAAGCAGCATAAAAAAAAAGACGTGGAAAAGGAGCATCCTTTATTTCACCGACAGTGTGTAAATTGACACACACACACACATCATTCTTAAATTCAAGTATTCTAGTTGAACTGCTTAAAGAATAGAGGAGATTATCAAATGGGACCATAGAAAGTGGGACTGTCCCGCTACCCCCCTACCACTATACTCCCACCCCACTCTTGTCCCTGAAACGAAATAAGAAAAAAAATGTTCAGACACTTACCTTGCTACGCAATCTGGAGTGCTCCTGTTCCCCTCAGCAGTCCGGGTGTCAATGGAGCTGTTACAAAGCTCCTTTCACATCCTGGAAAGCAAATGTCACCCATTCTCGTGAGAGAATGATCACACAGGTATTTTAAAAATAAAAATACCCCCAGAAAGTGACAGCAAGCACAAAAACACACTCTACGGTTAAGAAGCAACCTGGAGAGGGGGGGGAAGAGTGACACTTACCTGGTTGTCCCGATCATACCGGGAAATCTTCAGCACGGACCTCCCGGTGACGTCACATGCCGCTGGCATTGTGCCAGCCAACAGGTCATCTGTTCATTTGCCCGTCGTTCCCTTATTATAATGGAATGAGCTTCTTATTCATGGCTTAAGCCATTTATAAGAAGAACCAGGAGAGGAACAGGAGCAGAACAGGAACATCACAGGAGAAGGACGATGCCATCTAAAAGGTAAGCCTTTTAGCCATCACCTGTTGTCCCTGTCCTGGGATGTTTTGAGCATCTGATAAAGTCAGAACAATATGTGTTTTTGTAGTTTGACCCCTGTGTGCACACATTCTTATTTTTTTTTCCCCCAAGCCAGGTTTGATCAGGCAATTTGCAAGAAGGAAACTATTTCTTTTGTCTTGGTTTATGTTTCACCACCAGGCTTCCTTTTTCCTCTAACCAAGTTTTGCTTTGGGGAGGAGGGAATCAAAGAATAAATCCCAGCTGCTCCTTCCCTTTCTCTCTCTTATTCTTTTTTTACACTTTGTGGGTTTTTTTATTATCACAGTTGGGCTAAGCATATCCCAGCAATTACAAAAGTTCTACAGGCAGTTCCCAGCCTACTTGAGCTGACACTTTGAAATATTAGTGAGGCAGTGGTGCAGGTGTGAAGTGCTGGCAAGCATCCAGTAGCAAGTTAGCAAAGCAGCCTGGAATATTAACAAGAAGTTTGCATTATATGCTATTAAGCTCTTGAAAATGAGAGATGGAAATCCTATTCCTTTTTGGCAGGAAAGTCGCTTCTCTAGGAAGAGCTGGAGATCACTCAAGCAAGAATCTGTTTATGCCAAAAGAGTTCTGACACAGCACTTAGTTTGTTCATTAGTTAGCTCACTAGTTAAATTTAAAAAAAAAACTTTGTTGGTCTGAAGACTAACTATATATCCAAAGATCAAAGTAATGAAAGGTGAACAAAAGTACTTTCAGTAAGGAGTAGGGCAATGATTGAGCTAAGCAATCATAATAATAAAAGATCCCTTGATTTGGAAGATTTTAAGAGTATGGGACTAAAAAATAAAACAAAATAAAAGCCTTTTCTAGTGCAGAAGCAATATACACTCATTTTGCTTCAGGGCTGTAATATTCTGCAAATTAAAGAAGCAAATTGCTTCTTCAAAGTGAAATACATATGTCTGCTGTGATAAAGCCTCATATATTTGAGAAGATAAGTGGGGATGGGGGTGGAAGCAACATGCCTTGAGTTTGGGAGAATTCTGCTGCCTTGAATCCAGTGATAGGAGCAGGTGAAACCAGGATTGTTTCAAGGCTTGCTCTAGGGCCAGTCAAATATTGAAGTAGGGAGAAATGAATCCCCCAAGGGGACTCAAGAGGTTATTGTTCAGCTTCCAGTAATTTGGAAAGGAAATGGGGACTCAAAGCCCCTGTGTGCAGATAATTTTACTTCTCCTTTTAGCTGTTCAGTTCCATATCTCATCATTCCAAAATTAAAATGGCACACATCCGGGGCTGGCCTGACACACACTGGACATACTGAAGCAAATAGCTCAAGTGCTTGATGCTGGGCAGGAAGCAATCTAAATCTATGGAAGTGGAATAAGTTATGGTCTAATTCTATTCTAATCAAGTGAATCTGATTTCCTGTCACACATATTTCTGCCAAAAGCCCTGCTTGAACATTGAGTACTTATGTGATTGGAGTCATGACTCCTGTCTTTTCCACATGTGATTAGCGTCACATAAGGGGAGAAAGAAGGTCAGGGGGGATGTAGGTCTGAAGAAAAAATTCACAGTAACAATAGAAACAAATCGATCATGCTCATCCAGTTCATGTTCTGTGAGTTTGGCTGCTGACACACGGCAGAAATAATGCAGTTTGACACCACATTAACTATCATGTCCCCATCCTATGGAATCCTGGGATTTGTAGCTCGTTGTGGTACCAGAGCTCTCTGACAAAGGTAGCTAAATATCTCACAAAACTACAAATCCCAGCATTCCATAGAATTGAGCCATGGCAGTTAAAACAATGTCAAACTGAGATGTTTCTGCAGCAGGTCATCAGCCTTTGTCAGTGAAAATGTATGCATAACTTCACTAGGAAGAACTGGCTAATGGAAGATCTTTTTGTTATTTTTCCCTTTTTGAATTCTATACGAACAAATCTGCACAACACAGAATGTATATGTTTGAAAATGTTCACAAAATCATTTTAGTCAATGAGGAAGGTGCAGACAAAAATGCATACATTAAGGGAAAAAATGACTAAGCACATGAATCTGTTAGGCAAAGTACATAACAGAATATGCATGAATATCCATGTGGAAAACGCACACACACAAAACCTGCTAATCCAACATAAAAGAAGGGCTGAGAGAAAATGCAGATAGGATTCAGAAAAATTCAACAAAAATGAGTGAGGTCATGGTCAGGTATTTCTTTATCGCGTATCTAATCAAGATGCAAAGAGGAAATGGCTAGCCCCTGTCTACATTGTATGTTTCCTCATGTGGGAAGCAATGTGTCTGAAGGAAAGTTCTTGTTTGCTTGGAGAAACTCCATGAGAGCCAGGACTCTAATTTTCCAGTTTCCTTTCTCTTGTGGAGAATATCCATATAGATAAGAACATCTCCTCTTTAGATGTGTTATGTTCTGCATGAGGAAAGTTGATAATGGAGGCAAGGCAGCTTCCATATCAGTGGTGTGGTGAATCCACTCTGGGTTCATGGCACCCACTCCCTGCTCAATTTGCAGACACCAACAACACTGGCAGTTGACCCTTTCTTCAATGCTTGCAATGAATCCCCCACATTACTTGATCATACAGGCTAACTGGGAGGAGTCAAGGTCAGGTTTTGAGACACTCCCTGCAATTTCCTCCAACAAGAGGGAATGTCTGGGGATGTTCATGAGGAATCCTGGAAGGCTGCAATCATAGAATCATAGAGTTGGAAGAGACCCCAAGGGCCATCTAGTCAAGCCTCCTGCCATGCAGGAATATTCAATGAAAGATTCCTGACAGATGGCCACCCAGCCTCTGTTTAAGAACCTCCAAAGAAGGAGATTCCACCACACTACGAGGCAGCATATTCCACTGCTGAACAGCTCATACTGTCAGGAGGTTCTTCTTTATGTTTAGGTGGAATCTCTTTTCCTGTAGTTTGAGTTGATTACTTCTAGGAGATTTTCACAAAGAGGCCAAATGCCCCATTGCTACTCTGCAAGCCCCTCTCCCATCCCTGCTCGAGATTAAGGAAAATATTTGCACATTTACCTTAATCCCACAGCAGGAATGTCCTCCCTCTCCTCTCAGATTCACTGCTGTAAATGCAGCTGCCATAAACCTGCTTTTATAGCAGTGAAGCCAAATCCCACTCGTTCTTGTGAGAAAACAGGTGTGAGGGAAATTTAAAAATAACCCCCCCAAAAAATGTCAACACAATACACAAAGCATGAAAACACATACAAAAACCTAAAGGTAACCCAGGGAGGAGGGGGAAATGGTACCACTTACCTGGGTGTCCTATTCCTGCCCAGAATGTCCAGAACAGACCTCCCACACACACACAGCTGTCATCACGGGAGAGGAACAGGACACCTTTCAGACCACCCTGATTCCGTGACAGAAACGGAATGGGTGGTCATTAACAACTTCTCCCCGTGATTGAAATATCACATGGAGACAACAGAACAGTCACGTTGAGGGCATGGAATCAGTGAACGTCGTCTGAAAGAAAAATCTTTTAGCAAGCCTGTTCCGTGCCTGCAACAGAAGATATCTCTGGTGTGAAAATCTCCCTAGTCTCTGGAGCTGCAGAAAACAAGCTTGCTCCATCTTCAATATGACATCCCTTCAAATATTTAAACATGGCTATCATATCACCTCTTAACTTTCTCTTCTCCAGGCTAAACATACCCCAGCTCCCTAAGCCACTCCTCATAGGGCATGGCTTCTAGACCTCCCAACATTTTGGTAGCCCTCCTCTGGACAGCAGAATAGAATTTGAGCATAACTTACTCCACTTTCATAGATTCAGATTTTTTTCAAATGCTACGGAATTAATTACCAAAGAAAAGAGAGTGAAATGGAAGGAAGCGGAAGGTAGAGGTAAAAGTTACAAGCTAGACAAGTTAACAGTTCAATGGATTTGTAATTGGTTGACCGGCCGAACCCAAAGGGTGCTCAGCAGTGGCTCCTCTTCCTCTTGGAAAGATGTGACCAGTGGGGTGCCACAGGGTTCTGTCCTGGGCCCAGTGCTATTCAACATCTTTATCAATGACTTAGATGAGGGAATTAGGGGCATACTTATCAAATTTGCAGATGACACCAAATTGGGAGGAGTAGCTAATACCCTAGAGGACAGGATCAAAATTCAGAATGACCTGGATAGACTGGAGAGCTGGGCCAAAGCTAACAAAATGAAATTCAATACAGAGAAATGTAAAGTACTGCATTTAGGGTGTAAAAATGAAATGCATAAATATAGGATGGGAGAGACCTGGCTGAATGAGACTATGTGCGAAAGGGATCTAGGAGTCCTAGTAGACCACAAGTTGAACATGAGCCAACAGTGTGATGCGGCAGCTAAAAAGGCCAATGCAATTTTGGGCTGTATCAATAGAAGTATAGTGTCTAGATCAAGGGAAGTAATAGTGCCACTCTATTCTGCCTTGGTCAGACCTCACTTAGAATACTGTGTCCAGTTCTGGGCACCACAATTCAGAAAGGATATTGACAAATTGGAGCGTGTCCAGAGAAGGGCAACTAAAATGGTGAAAGGTCTGGAAACAATGCCTTATGAGGAGAGACTTAGGGAGCTGGGTATGTTTAGCCTGGAAAAAAGACAGTTTAGAGGAGATATGATAGCCCTGTTTAAGTATTTGAAGGGATGTCACGCTGAGGATGGAGCAGGCTTGTTTTCTGCTGCTCCAGAGACTCGAACATGGAGCAATGGGTGCAAGCTCCAGGAACAGAGATTCCACCTCAACATGAGGAGGAACTTTTTGACAGTAAGAGCTGTTCGGCAGTGGAACACACTCCCTCGGAGCGTGGTGGGGTCTCCTTCCTTGGAGGTCTTTAAACAGAGGCTGGATGGCCATCTGTCGGGGATGCTTTGATTGTGATTTCCTGCGTGGCAGGGGGTTGGACTGGATGGCCCCCGTGTTCTCTTCCAACTCTGCAATTCTATGATTCTATGATTCTATGAATATGGTAGAAAGAGCATATGTGTCTACAGGAAAGAGGGGGTAAGAGCAAAGTGCTCTAAGCTGAAGCTTGCAAGAGCTTCTAAGGGGAAGTGTTGGCTGAGAGCATGCTTGGCTTCACTTGTCTCCTTCTTCCCCATGTGAATAATGATCAGAGGAGCAAAGTGCTCTCAGCAAGCACTTTGAAATACAAGCTAATGGCCAAATTAGAAGTTAGGGGATAGGTATTCACTTCACCTCACACAACAACAGTTCCTCAAAGATTCATGTCACAGCAATCAGACACACAGATTATTTTCACATTTACCTTCTAATGGCCCCAAAAAACACAAGAAAGTACACTAAACATGAGTTTGGCTACGAGTCCTGAAAAACACCAAAATCAAAACACAATGCATGCAAATGAACTCCACCAAGGGATAGGGGGATTGCCAGTAGACAATGGACCATTAGCCAAACAGACACTAATCCTCCTTGCATATCTTCCCCCAGAAACTAGCTATTCAAATACACAAATGTACACATCCTCTCCAACAGGGACTCACAGTATATAAATCCCACACACCCCAACCCAACCATTCTCTGAAGATGCCAGCCACAGATGCAGGCAAAACAGCAGGTATTAAACTCTTCCAGAACACAGCCTCACGGCCTGGAAAAAACAAACAAACACAGAAAACATATGGATGCTGGACGTGAAAGCCTTCAACTTCACATTGCCATAAAATGCTTTATAAGAAGGAGAACACACAGCAATATATTGCTCACCCTGGCTACACATCACACAGGGCGGCACTTTGCTTATTGCACTGCCAGTGCTTGGCAGGATTCAGCTAGGCATTATGGGTTGCAGTAGGTTGGGGCCTTCTCGGTGAGGCATGTTATCTTCCTGGCTGATTCCCTTTCCCGCAATACTGCATAACTTGGGTGGTGGTCTGCATTTGGAGCTGGTTTTGGATGTGTGTCCTGAGTTGGGGTGGACCCTAAGAAGAGTAAGGGTAGTCCTAAGGGCAAGGGGTCCACTATGAAACAACCTCCCAAGCATCCCCCTGTATAGAGTGCCTCCTCATCTGGAGATGAGGGGGATGAGGTAACATTGAAAAATACTTTGGATAGGATAAAAGCCCACTGACACACAGGGGAAAGGCCACGGCTTCTGCATCACACAATAACCTATGGTGCTCTAGCAGTTCCCTGAAGATTTGGGGAAGATGGCCAATGGTGCAGCCCTCATGGGGTTGGCCTCCACCATCTTGTACTTCACCTAGAATGTCACTTCATTCATGGCAAGGGGGTGAGAGCACTGCATTGGGTGCCCCTCAATGGACAGGTTATGATACAGTCTCATATTCAGCCATTCCTTTTAGCAAATTGGCCCTCCCCTTGGGAGATAATTTGTTACAGTCAACTAGAGAGACAATATTGAAGGGTGAATACATTGATGCATTATTGCTCCTTTATAGGGAGATGGAGAAAAAGGATAAGGAGAAGTTGGACAAGAAGGAGAAGCTTAGGAGGAGAAAAGTAGAAAGGAATTGATCTAATTGGTTGTCTGGATTTTTATTTGTGCGGGTGCGATTGTGCGGGTGACATCCAGGAGTGATAGATCATGCAGGGCATTGGAGCTCAGAGACCTACACATTGAGGGCCACCAATTATGCTCTTCAAAAGCAGATCAATGCATCGTGGGAGCTTGCTTGAATCTGCAGACCTGCAGTGATCAGTTTATATGCCTGGTTAGGGCCTTACAGAAGTTTGTGCTTGCCCAGGGAGATGTCTGGCTGATTATTTATTCACACAGACCTGTCACCCTTGACAGAATTCCAGTTCTGGTCATTTACCTCCAGAGCCTTATCTGCTATTGCCCTTCAGAGTGTCAAATTCAGCATGCATTCATTTAGAATCAGGGCAGCATCCACCACTATGGTATTATGCATGGGTGCAATGACTATTAAACAGAGATGCTGGAGGTTTTCCACATGTTGTAGATACATTAGGCCATTGCACCTTTAACATAGCCTGCTTCAACTAGTTCAGGAAACTTCAGCTAGTTCAGAACATGGCAGCCAGGTTGATTTCTGATGTTTCCAGAAGAGATCATGTAACATCTGTGCTAAAAGCTCTCCACTGGCTGCCTATTAGTTTCCGGGCACAGTACAAGGTGTTGGTTATGACCTTTAAAGCCCTACATATCTTGGGGCCAACTTACCTCCGGGACCACCTCCTCCCGTATGATCCTCCCCGTGTGCTTCGGTCCTCTGGGAGGAATCTGTTACAACCTATGAAAACAAGGTTGTTGGTGACCTCCCAGAGGGCCTTCTCTGCTGCCACTCCCAGATTATGGAATAGCCTGCTGGATGAGATCCATTTTATTACCACCTTAGACAGCTTTAAAAAAGCTGTCAAGATGGATCTTTTCTGGCAGGCCTTTCCTGAATAACTATCCCGGTCCAAAGATTTGGCTGTCTTTTTCCCTTTGAGCTGCCATTGAATTTTTCCACCTTCTTCTATTTTAATTATTGTATTGCATGTCTTTTAATCTTTTCTAATTCAATATTATTTTAAGGGGGGTGGGTTAGGGTATTCATGTAATTATGGAGTTTTTATACTGTAAGCCATCCTGATTGCATTGCAGAGGGGCGGGATAGAAATTATTATTATTATTATTATTATTATTATTATTATTATTGCTCTTCTCTTATCTTTCAGATTCTAGGTTGTGGCCAGTGAGGCTTTGGGTGTTGATCTGTGGCCACAGCATGGTTTATTGGGTGGTGTGCCAGGCCACCTTTTGAACCCCTCCTGGGGCTGGTGATATGGCTCTCATTGAAGGGCTGGGCAAGAGTGGCTTTTGTTGTCATGGCCTGATGTCAATGATGTTTGGAGAGTGCCATGGGCCTCTGCCACATATCCTTGTCATTCATCTGGGTGGGAATGACTTGGGGTTATTGAACTGCAAGGCCCTTGTATTGCAGGCATTGCATGACATGAGGGTTATAAAGACTGAGTAGTTAAATGCGCAAATTGTGTAGTCTGTCATGTTGCCCTGGCAAGTTTGGCAGGGGGGAGGGTAACTGCAGCTAATCAATCAGGCCTGGCGCAGGGCAAATAGGCAGATTTGCAACACCATGGTGAAAGGTTTAGATCACTATGTGCCATACCCAGATTTTTATTTTTATTATATATTTTTTTTAGAAGCCAGAGCTCTGCCAAGCAGATGCCATTCACCTTTCTGAGTTGGCAAATTGTCTCTTCCTGGGGTATCTGCAACAGAGAGTGAGGGCCCTTTTGGATGACCTAGTGGATGATAAGGGATAAGCAGATGCTTGATCCACATCTAAGGCAGGAGGAGGGGTTGTTTGGTGAGCACCAATGGCACCATCTTTCAATGAAGTGAGGTCCCTGGAACCTCCTCTTTAGGTCCTACAACTAGGGTGATGGCAAAAGAGACTTCCCTTGGGGCTGGCCTGAGGGATAAACCCTTCCTTTAAGTCCTGTGACTTGGGGGAGGGATTTTCAGGTTGACCTTTCAGATGTGGGTCAGCTGGGGTGCAACCCAGCTTTTGGGTTCTCTCTGGGGCTCAGGTGTTTCACCCAGGGTCTGCTGGGGAGAATATCTGGGGATAGATCTTCTGCCCCGCTGCTCCTACACTAGATTACTCCCTCCATTGCAACTCCATAAAGAAAATATATAAATAGGATAGATTTAAATAAAGTGGCCCATTTGCAACCCAGTCTCTTGTGTCTGGTCTCATTATTTCCTGGGTTGGTGAGTAATGAAAAGTTTCAGGGTTTTATTAACCAACAATCATATTTTGATAATATGAATAAGTCCTAATATACTGGAAAGACTCTGTGGTGTCTGGCAGACTTCGATAGCATTAAAAATAGAGTGTCTCTATTGAAATCATTTTTTAATTTGCAAACTGGTGGGAGTGGGACCTTCTTGTCAAAAGACTTTGGGCAGCTGATGAGGAGAGAAGCTGTCAGAGATTGAAGTTTACATGTCTTCCCTAATGAAAATCATAACTGTTTTGTCAGCCTAGCATGGAAACTATTTGTACCTGTAACTGTCTGTATGTGTGTGCACGTGTGCATGCACGTGCATGTGTGTGTGTGTGTGTGTGTGTGTATACATATTGAAGCTGAACTGATGATTGATGGTTGGCACCCCAGCTTAGGTAATTATGGCTACACTGACATTTTCCTATTCAGAAACTTCATTTTCCATTTGCCATAGAGCTCCAGTAATGGTTTTGAATATTCCATCCCATAGTCCAAAGCTCATCACTTCAGCTCAGACGTCATTTTTCTATACTTTTAGAAACTCTCTATGCAGCTGTCAAACCCTTCATTAAAATCATATTCCTGCTCCTTGATAATACCTGGGAAAATGGTGTTCTACACCTGCTGTTTTATTGTACTTTGAAAGAAACCAATAGCTTTTGCTTATATATTGTTTGAAAATTGAACCTCAAAATTCATTTGTATATCAAGTGCAGGTACTAGATTTATTACAAGTAATATACATCACAACTGTATATGTTTGACTGACACAAGAGGGATATTTAGACAAGTACCCCATACACACAGGGGGGAAGAAGTGGAGCACAGGTGGTATAGGTCACAGAATGAGTATTCAGAAAGATTATCAAGGACTCTTCTGTGTGTATGTATAGACAGACAGATAGAGAAATAGTGAGGTGGCAAAATAATTGTTTTATCCTTGATGTGCTGCCCAGCAGAGTTATTCTGAATGGTGAGGAGCCTCAGGCTGCTGACACACTGCAGAAATAATGCAGTTTGACCTCTCTTTAAGCATCCCATCCTATGGAATCCTGGGATTTGTAGTTTGTTGTAGCACCAGAGCATTCTGATAGAGAAGGCTAACTATCTCACAAAACTACAAATCCCAGAATTTCATAGCATTGAGCCACGACAGTTAAAGCAGCGTCAAACTGGATTATTTCTTCAGTGTGTCAGCAGCCTCAGATTCAGAGAGGCCAGGTGCAATACCCTCTGTTTCAGACTGTGATAAATTAGCTTTCTTGTTCTGTGTCTTCAAATTGTTTCTGACCCTAAGGTGAACCTATCATGGGGTTTTCTTTGCATGCTTTGTTGAGAGAGGGTTTACCTTTGCCTAGTCTGTATGTGACTTACCCAAGGTTACCCAGTGGGTTTCTATATTGGAATATAGATTCAAATCCTGGTTTCCAGAGTCGTAATCCAATGCTCGAACCACTACACCACACTGGCAGTTTGGAAGGAAAGATTCTTGTATTCCCTCAGAACAAGATGCTGCAGATATCACAGAGTCTGAGGAAGTACTCAGTTTTCCATCTGATCAGGTTTCTTGAGATCATTTTCAGTTGGTGCAGCCTGAGTATGTGGACAAGATGTTTGAATCAGTTTGTCCCACCACATCTAAACTTAACCCTTGCCCATCTTGGATGATAAGATAAGATCTTGGCTGATATAACAAAGGTGACTTGATGGGGTGGATGCAGGAGGAGGTAAAGGCTTCACTATGCCAGGGGGAGGTGACTGGCCTTGGAGCAGACTTCCCTGTTAGAACTACTGTTCTATCACAAATATCTCCTTTTGGGACAGTGTACCTGAGTATGTTGTGTCTGGGCAGCTTCATAAGGTTCTTGAAGGAAACAGGTGGACCAATTTCAGTAAGGTTTCGGGCCAGAGTAGAGTTCTGAAATGACTTTGGTTGTCCTAGCTAGTCTGAGTAAAGGACAGGTAGACAACTCCCTATGGTGTTACTAAGGCTGGTGTCTCCCCTCCCCCCAGTGGTGTCACCTGCTGTGGTTTGGCTTCTCTTCACCCTCCTAGTGCTGCCACTGACAATTACTGTCCTGTTTCAAGGGTCTGGTCTACATGATGAAAAATGACAAGTATTTATTTGAAAAATTGGCGGTCTGTACAGACCACCGTTCAAATAAATACATGTCATTCAGAGAAGGGATGGCAAAACTCACCTCAAAGTCCAGGAGCAGCAGATCTGGGGCTTCCTCTAGATCAGCTGGATAAATCTGTACAGCTTCTAAGTGCTTGTTTGTCTGTATACATCCATTCATACACATACAAATGGGCAGTGCAATTTGATTGGCTGGCTGAGCAGAGGGGGCGGGGTTAGAAAGGAGGAGAATCAGCAGTGGCCACCATGTTGGATTCCCGGCTACACAAGGGCAAGGTAGGTCCATCAAACAGCTATTTTTATTTTTATTTTTATTTTTATTTTTTATTTTTTATTTTTTATTTTTTAGTGTAACTATGTGATTACGGCTGTCCATAATCATGGCACCTTTTTAACAAATGGCAGGAGATTTAAACTGCCAGTTAGATCACTGCATGCAACCAGTCTAGAGGGGAATAAAAAAACCATCTAGGCAGTTGGTATGTTTGTGAACAGCTGCCTTTTCAGATTTTTCACCCCCTTTATGGATTTTCCCCCCTCGTATATAGATGAGACCAAGGTGTACCCTGGCTAGGGTTGCCATAAGACCCAGAAATCCAGGAAAATCCTGGATTGGAGGGACAGAAAATCATCCATCTGCCTGGGCTGCTTGAAGCAGCCAATCCTGGATTCCAGTCCACCTTCCTCTGCCTCTCTGCCCTGGCGCACCTTGGACAAGCGCCATGTGAGTATGTGCGGCCAGTCTCCCTGGCCTGTGGGCAGCAGGAACAGTCACAGACAGCACCTCTGGAGCCTGATCAGGGTGGGGACCTAGTGGGGGAAAAACCACCTCCTCCTCCTGAAGTGGAGGCCAGCCTGTCAGAGAAGTGACAGTCTCAGCACACTGCCTCTGGGCCTGGCCAGTACAGCATCCCGGGAGGAGCTCCAGGTGGAAGGGCTCACTCCAGGGCTGGGCTGGGCTGAGCTGGAGGAGGTGGTGGCCCGAAGGGAGTGAGAACATGAGCATGCGAGCACATTGGGCATGGCTGCAGCCTACACGAGGGAGGGAAGGCAGGCAATTGATTGTTTTGGGCAGTGAGTCCAGGAATGCAGAGGTGTGGCCGATTCCTCCCCCCACTCCCCAGGAGAGTGAGTGTCCACATACCTGGGCTGGGAAGGGGTGCCCTCCTCACAGGAATGGGGGGACAGAAGAGGGCTCCCTCCTCCTCCTTCCCACAGGTGCTCTGGGTGCCCTTCTTTCAGGGATGGGGGATGGTTTTGTGTCATAGAGTTATGGCAACCCTAACCCTGGCAGGTGTGCCTGTGATGCAAGAGAAAAAGCAGTGCTGAAGCCAAGCGACAACAGGGTCAAACACAAAGAGTCCATAAGAGCAGAAGTATGCTCAATGCAACCCAGGGCCTGACTATGAAAAGTAGTCCAAGATTACAAAGCCAAACAGGGAGTCATTGAAGAGAATCGCCCAAGGAACAAATCAGTGAAAATGAGAGAGTAGGGACTGCAACACAGTGTCAACCAGAGATAGTGGATCTGTTGTTGTAACAAAGCACCTTGGCTGTGTTAATTATGGCCAGCTGTAAATGAGAACAGCTGGGCTAATTAGCTCAGTGTTTTCTTTTTAAAGCATGCCAATTCATACTCCTTTGTTGCTGCTGCTTTAATTTTCAACATTCTGACTCTTATTCTTTCAAGTCTAAATGAGATGGTTCAGGCTCCACCTCCAAGTCCAGTCTGTCAGCCTCCTCTGCCCCCAAAGCAGGGCTAGCAGCACCTTCAGTTCTGGCTGGATCTAGTTCCCCTTTCTCATCACTTTCCCTTCTGCCTCTTCCACTTTCTCATCAGAGGTGGCCTCCTCCTGGTAGGACATGATGTCATGATGGCAGTTCCCATCATCCTACAAGGTTATGGCAGTCCTCCATTCTGCAAGGTACCACATCTTCCACTATCTGAAACAGCAGTTGTCTTGCCAGTATGGCATCAGGTAAACCAAGTGTTAAACCAAAAGTGGGAGATGAGGGGACATCTCCTGAGATAGCATCACCAATGACGTCACATCACCAGACACAGAACTGGTCAATCAGAACTCTGAGACTGGTAATTTTTTAAAAGGTATAAATCCTTTGTGTGTAGCATATGGTTTGGGGGGTCAGAAACACAAAGGAGGCTCTGAGATTGACACCACATTTTAGAGGCCTGGGATGGCTGTTGGAGTGGGCTGGCCAGCCTAGCTCACAGGCTCCCTGATTCTAGATGGACATGGACTGCATCCTATGTACTACTGCATGAAGTTTTGAGTAGAATTTTAGTGACCGTTCTTAGTTAGATATTGTGTCAGGGCATTTTTATTTGATTTATTACTTTGGTTGGATGTAACTGAATGAATACTTTGCTATCTTTGTAACCTTAAGTCTGAACCTGAAAGGAAGAGCCTTTCATGGAATGATTTGCCTTAAGCTCTGCTTGAACAAAATAAGCTTTTTCTAATCTTCCTATAAACTAAATGTGCACACACCTTTATCTCTTGGTCATTGCTACTTTGGCTCTCTCTCTGGGGAAGGAGGGAGGAGTTGTATTGGTTCTATAGTGGCAAGGAGTTCCACAGGTTATTCAAGTCTCTTGCTGGACTGGTCATAAAGAACTCAGCGAGTGGTGGTGGTGTTTTTGTCCTCTAGGGGACACTCTTGAGGGAGGAATCTCAAGATTGCTTTAGAGGGGAGCTAGCTCTGGGGGTTCCAGGCAGAGAGCCCCAGACTAGCATTGCACATGAGAACTACCCTATTGATTTCTCTGGATTTTTCTGTGGCTTTCTCTACCATTGATTGTGGTTTCCTACTTGGTTGGCTCCATCCAATGGGATAGGAGTCATTGTGTTATTGTGGTTCTGCCCATATCTGCAACTCCAGAACCAAAGAATAGCATTGAAGGACTCTTGCCCAGTCCCATGAGCATTAAGTAGTGGGGTGCTACAGCATCTTGTTTTTCCATGCTATTCAGTATCTATATGAAACCACTGAGTGGGGTTCTTAGCATTGAGTAGTACGGTGCTACAGCATCTTGTCTTCCATGCTATTCAGCATCTATATGAAGCCACTGAGTGACATTCTTAGTAGGTCTGGAGTTGGGGAGGAGCATCAATGTGCTGATTAGACTCAGGACTTTATCAGACACAACAAATACAGCATCATAACAATGCCTAACTAACATGAAAGGGCGCCTATACTGCACAATGAAGCATGGTTTTGCCCGCATTTGAAACCTCGTGCCATTTGGCTCAAGTGAATACCGTGTCAATGGAAAGAACACTTCCTGGTAAGATTGTGAAAACCAGGTGCTGGACATTTTTATGAACCTCCCCAGTTTAGTTGGAAATTGTAAAGTGTGTTTCTGTACTTGTATGTACATTTGGGGTATTGATTTTAGTGTATTTTTAAATTTTACCATGAGAATTGCCAAGATCACAAATGCAGAAGTAAACAGAGTTCCGTTCATGCTCCATCATTACTGAGGCTGCATTTTAATGCTACTGAAGGTAAGGTCTGATAGAAAGGGTTATTTTGCCGGGACAATCGCACAGAAAAATATGGTGGTTAAGAAACATTATTAATAATAATAATAATTATTATTATTATTATTATTTATTTCTATCCCGCCCCTCTGCAACGCAATCAGGGCGGCTTACAATATAAAAACTCCAGAATCACAATACCCTAGCCCACCCACCCCTTAAAATAATATTAAATTATGAAGGATTAAAAACATGCAATAATTAATATATATATATATAAATTAGAAGAAAAAAAATAAATTAAATTAATTAAATTAAATTAAATTAAATTAAAACATACAATCATAGCCTGGAAAGGACAGCACAGTCTTGGGCCGGGATACTTATTCAGGAAAGGCCTGCCAGAAAAGATCCGTCTTGACAGCTTTTTTAAAGCTGTCTAAGGTGGTAATAAGACGGATCTCGTCCGGCAGGCCATTCCATAATCTGGGAGCAGCAGCAGAGAAGGACCTCTGGGAGGTCACCGACAGCCTTGTTTTCATAGGCTGTAACAGATTCCTCCCAGAGGACCGAAGTATGCGGGGAGGGTCGTACGGAAGGAGGCAGTCCCGGAGGTAAGTTGGACCCAAGCCATGTAGGGCTTTAAAGGTCATAACCAACACCTTGTACTGTGCCCGGAAACTAATAGGCAGCCAGTGGAGAGCTTTTAGCACAGGTGTTATATGCTCTCTTCTGGAAACGCCAGAAATCAACCTGGCTGCCATGTTCTGGACTAGCTGAAGTTTCCGAGTCAAGCACAAGGGTAGCCCCATGTAGAGCACATTACAGAAATCCAGACGGGAGGTTACCAGTGCATGTACCACAGTTTCGAGGTCCCTAGTTTCCAGGAAAGGGCGCAGCTGGCGTGCCAGCCGAAGTTGATAACAGACACTCCTGACCGTCGCATTAACCTGATTAGTCATCTGGAGCAACGGGTCCAGGAGCACCCCCAGACTGCGAACACAATCCTTGGAGGAGAGTGTAGTTCCATCCAGGATTGGAGTTTGTATTCCCAGACCTGGTTTTGGACCTGTAACTGTTAGTACCTCCGTTTTGTCTGGATTCCGTCTCAATTTGTTTCTCCTCATCCAGTCCATTACTGCTTTAAGACAATCATTGAGAGGAGAGACGCCATCTGAAGTCGAAGCTGATGACCGAGACATGGAGAAGTATATCTGGGTGTCATCAGCATACTGATGGTACCGCACTCCATGCCTCCGAATGACCTCTCCCAGCAGCTTCATATAGATGTTAAATAGCATCGGGGACAGGATGGCACCCTGAGGAACGCCACAGTTAAGCTCTATTCTACTAGAGCAACTGTCCCCAAGCCTCACCGTCTGGGATCTGCCCAAGAGGAAGGAACGGAACCACTGCAAGGCAGTGTCTCCGATTCCTAACTCCCTCAGGCAATCCAAGAGGATGGAATGGTCTATTGTATCAAAGGCCGCTGAGAGGTCCAAGAGCACCAACAGGGTCACACTACCCCTGTCGATCCCCAAGCGGAGGTCATCAGCCAGAGCAACCATGGCAGTCTCCACTCCATATCCCGTCCTAAAGCCAGTTTGAAATGGATCTAGATAATCAGTTTCAGCCAAGACAGCTTGGAGTTGGGAAGTGACCGCCCTCTCAATCACTTTGCTTAGAAAAGGCAGCAAAGAGACTGGCCTATAGTTGTTCCTGTCCAAGGGGTCCAGGGAAGGCTTTTTCAGGAGCAGCTTAACCACCGCTTTCTTCAGACAAGGTGGAAGGGACCCCTTCTTGAAGGACACATTGATAATATCCCTAAGGAGTACTCTAGATGCGTCACCCCCTTGGGTGGCAAGCCAAGATGGACAGGGATCGAGGGGACAGGTCATTTTCCTCACTCTACCAAGGAGCTTGTCCACGTCATCGGTACTCACAGATTGAAGCTGATCCAATAAAATTTCATCAACGGAGTTGCTGGACACCTCGTCTGTAGATTCAGTCATAACACTGGCATCTAAGTCGGCTCTTATCCGAGAGATTTTATCTGCAAAGTGGATCTTAAATGCATCACAGCAGGCCGTTGTCGGGTTAAGTAAGGGGTTCTGCGCATGTGGAATCTGTGTCAGCTCCCCCACCACCCTAAACAGTTCTGCTGGACGGGACTCTGCAGATGCAATACGTGCAGCGGAGAAAGACTTCTGCGCTGCATGTATCGCCTCTTGATAAGAATTAAGGAAATTCCTATGACGAGTCTTGTCAGCTAAGAGTCGAGTCTTCCGCCAGGTGCGCTCTAGTCGTTGTCCAGCCTGCTTCATCTTCTTAAGCTCCTCTGAGTACCAGGACTTACGGTTAGGAGCAGGCTGGAAAGGACGCTTGGGAGCGATTGTGTCAATAGCCTTGGTGAGGTCAGTGTTCCAAATATTAACCAAAGCTTCAACAGAATCACCGGCGTTACCAACCATTAAACCCTCCAAGGCTTTCTGGAATCCAATTGGTTCCATTAGCCTTCGAGGGTGGACCATTCTAATGGGTCCACCACCCCTGTTGGGGCAGACAGTGGCTCTTAGCTCCATCTTGACCAGGAAATGATCCGTCCATGACAATGCGGAGGTTTCAATAACCTCCGCCCATGGATATTCCTGTTCCGTACTAAAGGCCACATCGAGGGTATGACATGCACAGTGAGTAGGCCCGTCAACCAATTAGGATAGGCCCATGTTTGTCATGGATTCCATGAACTCCCGAGCTGCGCCAGTTAGATTTAGCAAGCTGGTCTCGAGTGGGATGTTGAAGTCGCCAAGAACTATAAGTCTGGGCGACTCCAGCAGCAACTCTGAGACCAGCTGTGTTCACTCGGTTAGGGAGTCTGTTAGACAACGGGGTGGCCGGTATGCTAACAGAATCCCTAAGCTATCCCTGGACCTCAGGCTTAGGTACATACACTCGATGTGGACTGTGTTCTGGAAAGGCTTCCTGGTCAAGGTTAGATTGTTTTTATGAACCAGAGCCACTCCGCCCCCCCCCCCGCCCACTTTTCCTTACCTGCTCACTAACTGAGTACCCGGCCGGGAGTGCCTGCGCCCAAGTCGCAGCACTGGCCTCTCCCAGCCAGGTCTCCGTAAAGCATGCCAGGTCGGCAGCCTCATCCAAAGAAGGTCAGGGATAATATGTGTCTTGTTTTTAACCGACCTGGCATTGCAAAGGAGCAGAGTAAGGGTCTGTGGAATGGTTGGTGCGCTCTCCAATTTATTCTGGGAAACAGAGTGAACTGATGGCAGGATAGGTATTAAACATCGATCCCGCCTTCTTTTGTAACAATTTTTCACTCTGTTGCCACCATACCTTCCCTTCCCACACACAACCTCAATTCCCGCTCCCAGATCATTCCCGGCCCCTGGTAGGTGTTCCTGGGGTGGGATGGTGGAGTGACTTTTAAGGCCAGCCACTCCTGGCCACACCCCAACTCCCTGCTCAGCTGCCCTTATCCCGGTGTAAAGGGGAAGGAAGCTTCCTCACAGCCCTGCAGAGTCTTCTGGCTGGCTGGCTGGCTGGCTGGCTGGTAGGTCTTCCTGGGGTGGAGGTGGTGGAATGACTTTTAAGGCCAGCCACTCCTGGCCAAACCCCAACTCCCTGCTCAGCTGCCCTTACCCCTGTGTAAAGGGGAAGGAAGCTTCCTCACAGCCCTGCAGAGTCTTCTGGCTGGCTGGCTGGCTGGCTGGCTGGTAGGTAGGTCTTCCTGGGGTGGGGGTGGTGGAGTGACTTTTAAGGCCAGCCACTCCTGGCCACACCCCAACTCCCTGCTCAGCTGCCCTTACCCCGGTGTAAAGGGGGAGGAAGCCTCCTCGCAGTCCTGCAGAGTCTTCTGGCTGGCTGGCTGGCTGGTAGGTCTAGCCTACTAGACCTAATGGATGTTCATCTGATAAAGTCCTTAGTTTTGCTTCTCCTTGTCATTGGGGTTGACTCCTGTGAAGCTGCTTGACCAGTATCCCAATATTGTAATGGACTGGATGACAGCCAATATGCTGAAGCTGAATTCTGTTCAGATGGAATTGTGGTTTTGGGTTGCACTTCACCTAAAGAATTAGGTACACATAGCTTGGGAGTACTGTTGGATCCACCACTGTCACTGAAAATATAGGTAGACTCTCCATGGCTCAGAGTTAGAATCATAGAATCATAGAATTGTAGAGTTGGAAGAGACCACAAGGGCCATCCAGTCCAACACCCTGCCATGCAGGAAATCATGATCAAAGCATCCCCGACAGATGGCCATCCAGCCTCTGTTTAAAGGCCTCCAAGGAAGGAGACCCCACTACGCTCCGAGGGAGTGTGTTCCACTGCCGAACAGCTCATACTCTAAAAAAGTTCCTCCTAATGTTGAAGTGGAATCTCTGTTCCTGGAGCTTGCATCCATTGCTCCGTGTTCCAGTCTCTGGAGCAGCAGAAAACAAGCCTGCTCCATCCTCAACATGACACCCCTTCAAATACTTAAACAGGACTATCATATCGCCCCTTAAACTTCTTTTTTCCAGGCTAAACATACCCAGCTCCCTAAGTCTCTCCTCATAAGGCATGGTTTCCAGACCTTTCACCATTTTAGTCGCCCTTCTCTGGACACGCTCCAATTTGTCAATATCCTTTTTGAATTGTGGTGCCCACAACCAGGCACAGTATTCTAGGTGAGGTCTGACTAAGGCAGAATAGAGCGGCACTATTACTTCCCTTGATCTAGACACTATACTTCTATTGATGCAGCCCAAAATCGCATTGGCCTTTTTAGCTGCTGCATCACACTGTTGACTCATGTTCAACTTGTGGTCTACTAGGACTCCTACATCCCTTTTGCACGTAGTCTTGTTCAGCCAGGTCTCCCCCATCCTATATCTATGCATTTCATTTTTCCTCCCTAAGTGCAGTACCTTACATTTCTCCGTATTGAATTTCATTTTGTTAGCTTTGGCCCAGCTCTCCAGTCTATCCAGGTCATTTTGAATTTTGATCCTGTCCTCTAGGGTATTAGCTACTCCTCCTAATTTGGTGTCATCTGCAAATTTGATAAGTATGCCCCTAATTCCATCCTCCAAGTCATTGATAAAGATGTTGAATAGCACTGGGCCCAGGACAGAACCCTGTGGCACCCCACTGGTCACATCTTTCCAAGAGGAAGAGGAGCCACTGCTGAGCACCTTTTGGGTTCAGCTGGTCAACCAATTACAAATCCAATTACAAAGTTCCTGAGATCAGCTTCAGCTAGTTTACCAGCTACATCCTTTCCTGAACAAGGATAAATTATCCAGAGCAGTTCATGCCCTGGTAACTTACTGATTAGTGTACTATATATGGGACTGCCATTGAAGACAATTCAATATTATTTTGGTCACAGACCAGCAGAATCCTTGAAGACATCTTAGAAGCTGTAGATAGTATGAAGTGAGGCAATTAGACCGCTGACTGGAAAACCATATTTTTTTTTCAGAGAAAGAAGCATAAATCACCTCTCTGAAACATCATTCATCTGTTCTCTGATCACCAGCAGAATAGAATGTTTTCTCCCCATGCAGCTGATGTCTAATAAAGTAAAGGGGGAGGGTAACAATTGTGGCAACAGTGTCAAAATCATGATGAAGTAGCAATCATGAATACATACCAGTTACATAGATTTA
Organism: Gambelia wislizenii; assembly: GCA_030847615.1. Taxonomy (NCBI): domain Eukaryota; kingdom Metazoa; phylum Chordata; class Lepidosauria; order Squamata; family Crotaphytidae; genus Gambelia; species Gambelia wislizenii. Next base: position 27,000,540 of record JAUMIR010000004.1, read on the forward strand.
CTCATCCATAGCTCAAAGATTGTAAAACACAGGCAGGCTCATAAGGAGAGCTAGCCACATAGGGTTTTATGGGTCATAAGCAACACTTTGAATTGTGCCCAGAAGCATTGGTAGCCAGCCTCAGTCTGCAGTCTAGTTGAATTGACCTCTTTTTCACAATCTGGCCACTGGCTCTTAAGAGGGGTTGGGGTGTGTGTCAGGCCAGAAGACATGACTTAGTTATGCAGATATAACTAAGAAGCTGCTAATAATTGGCGTGGCAGTGCCCTCCTTTGTCCCCCTTGTTGCCACACACCTCTGGCTACAGCCCTCTTCACAGAGGCAACCAGTCATGCATTGTCTGCTTAGGTGGGCAGGAATACATTTTCGAAGTAAAATATCTTTAGAGGGGGTTTTCCAGTTCCTTTTCTAAAATATAGGATATAGCACCTGGTATTCATTGGCCATCTCCCATTTAAGTACTATCTGGAGATGATCCTGCTTAAGTTCCAAGATCACTGCAATGTCTGAAACACTTTGGTCCCATCAGATCAGATCAGTGTATCATTTCTGATTACTCAAATTCAGAGCTCAGGGAAGATACTTTTTTGAATCAAAACTGCCAGAAAACCACAAAGAGCATGGGCATTGGGAGTTGCAGTTCAAAAAAGTTCTGGGTAGAAGACATGCCTGGGTGTCATTTTCAAACAGTATCTTGGATGCACCGAATGCATTGTGTAAAGAGCAGCTGTGCTCTTTTGAAATTTATTCCCAAGTCTTGTGCCATTAAACTGGTTTAACTGACATGATTAGCATGCTCCTACTGCTAGAGATCAGCAGAAAGCATACATGGCTACATGTATCTTCCAGGAGCTTTTGATAGATGCTTTTGCCAGCCAGCTACTGGAAGTCCTTTGTCAGAGACTTTTTGCATTTCTTCCAAAGAGAGACCATTAATCCTCACTTGTCAACATCAGTTTGGGGTGAGGGAAGAGAGATAGAGGACTTTTTCAGATGAGTCTTTTACAGCGCAAGCAGCCTTGTTGCATTGCGAGGCTGCTGCGCTGCAGAGCATCCCTTTCGGATGACGCTCTCCCCTTCTGGTACTGTTGCATTACCACAGGGACACTGCAGTGTTATATTCAGCGGTTTTCTAATCACGATCAACTTTCATGATTAGAAAACTGCCGAATATAACGCTGTAGTGTCCCCGCGGTAATGCAACAGTACCAGCAGGGGAGAGCATCATCCGAAAGGGACACTCTGCAGCACAGCAGCCTCGCAACGCGATGAGGCTGTTTGCACTGTGAAAGACTCATCCGAAAAAGTCCAGAAAAAGAAAGCAGGGGAGAATGAAAGAAAATACTTTGCTATCCAAATCCAGGAAAGTTTCTAGAGTAATTGCAAAGAAATGGAAAACAGCTAATATATATAGATTGGTTAATTAAATGGTACCTCCATTAAAGAGGTCCCTTTGGTTATTGTAAAACTTTACATGGGCAGTGTATGCACTCAGTCACATTATAATGGAAGACTCAAGCAGCATCAGTTCATGAGGTGATTTGCTAGAGCACAAAGGCTTTCACTGATAAGCAGTGATAAATAGGAAGGTGAATTGGATGCCCCCACTGGAGAGAGTTGCAAAGAAGCTGCAGAGGCATGAGGGCATAGACTATGCTAGTCCATGGCAGCTGTTGGAGGCAGAGATGTGTGTGGAATTTGCTACTGTCAATTTCACTTCACAGATTTACCTGTTTGGCACTTCCTGCACAGAACATGGAAACAAAAAATCCATACATTTCCAGACCTGCAATTAGGGATGGGAGAGAATTTCATTTAATTTCATTTTTGATAGAGACAGCCTCTGATATAGAAGGAAAGTGGTAGTCTTGAGCCACCATAGAAAGTCAGGACATTATCTGTGATCTCCTTGATGTTGGTGCACATCCTAGAGCTTCTATCTGCCTTTGTTGTAGGCAGAAAATAAGCAGGGGTAAATTGACAGGACATTTAAGCACAGTGATCCTGTTACAACACCTTAAGAGGCAGCACAAATACAAAGCAGTTTGATCCAAGACAGAGGTAGAAAAGTTCCAGCAGCCAGCCAGCAGGGGTAGGACCTGCAGTGCTGGAGCAGAGAATGAATCCTCTGGTGGCAGCTCTCAATCTTGCCACAAAAAAGACTTAGCCAGTCAGCCATGGAGGAGATGGATGGGGAAATACAAAACCAAAAGATGGAGGCCACAACTTCCAGTGTAGATTTCCAAATGCCTTCTGAGACAGTGCCATTGGATGACTTACTGTGCTCTTCAACTCTGGACCTTGGGGGTACTTTTAGGGAACAGTGTGGTATATCTAAAATGTGCATGAGGTGGGGCTGTGAAAGTCTCAGTTGGTCTCTTGGTTAGACTTACTTATGCCTGTGCTGCTTGTCTTTGCTCTATTTCTTAACCTTCCTGCTTGCCTGACTCTGGCTGCCCAGGGCCCATCCAGAGTCCACCAAACTGCCTTTTAGTAAAATATTTCAACACTGATCACTCAATGTCATCCTTGCTGCACTATTTGGTACAGTTGTTTTTCAACTCAGTGACACTATTTAGGGATCTGTCATGGGGCCCCCAGGAAAGGATGCCTGATTAATTTGCCTGCTTCTCTGCTTTTCCTTGTATTTGCCCTTCCCACTTCTTTCAGCCACTGCTGCCTCCTTACCCAATGCCCACTCTGCCATCTTTCAGTGCAATATGATAATCTACCCTCCACCCAACTCTTGGTCTTTAACTGGTTTTTCTTTGGCAGAGTTTTTCAAATATAGACCTTGAAGCTGTCTAAGAGACCTAGAGAGATGCCACATCTTATACCAGGACAATGTAAGCAGCATGAATTGGCTTGATTGAGCACTCAACTGAGTGTCCATGTTGCTTAAAAAACATCTGCATGTTTTGGTTTTGTACTTTTAGAGAAAAATCCACAGACTTAAAGGTGCTTAGTACCTATCTATTTGCTTATATGTTTGCAATTTGCCACTGTTAATCCTCTTTTTAGGTCATATCATATCTTGACATTTCATGTAGAGGCATGAGGGGGGAAAAGTTTTTAAAAGCTACTCTTAATTTGGTTTCCTGATGTATGTCAATGGAAGGGCTAGAGTTCTGGATTTATGCATCTTGATTTGGAATAAAATCATAGAATCATAAAATCACAGAGGTGGAAGAGTCCACAAGGGGCATCCATTCCAACTCCTCCATGCTGGAATACCTAATCAAAGCACTCCTGACAGATGGCCATCTAGCCTCTGTTTAAAAACCTCCAAAGAAGGAGACTCCACTACACTCCAAGGCAGCACATTCCACTGCCAAATAGCTCTTACCATCAGGAAGTTCTTCCTAATGTTTAGGTGGAATCTTTTTTCCTGTAGTTTGAATCCATTGCTTCATGCCCTAGTCTCTGGAGCATCAGAAAACAAGCTTGTTCTATCTTCAAAATTCCTTCAAATATTTTTAAGAGTCCAGATCAGATCCAGATCAACCTGGACCAAATTAGATCTGAATTATTGAATCTGAGTCCAAATTAAGTCAGGGGGTCCTTTCACAGACCCAGTACCAACCAAGTGGCCTTGGGGAAAATGGCTGACCTATTTCTCAAAACCAGTGCTCTGAGAAAATGTGAACTCTTATTTCTTGGTTTTTTTAAAAGTTAAAAGGGGAGAACATCATGAGTCGCTTGTTGGGGGTGTTTCGGCCAACTGTTAATCCCAATTAGATCAGACCCACTGAATAAACAGCATCTACATTTTTACCATTGATGAGTTGCAATTGGATTGAGACAAAGGGTTCCTAAAACTTCAGGGTCTAGAATAGCCAGAAGTCAAGGAATTAATTAATCTTCAGAAAAGGTGATGACCTGAGAAACTCTCTATATTGAAATTTCATGTTGATATCAGCATATCAGGCCGTGCTATCATCTCTACAATGGAGATTTGCTTACCAACTAGGAAATAAAGAGACTAGACAACACTTTCATTAACTATTGAACTTTAACTACTATCATCTGCAGGTAGAGGAGTCTGAAGTGGGTCCCAGCTGTGGCCAAAGGTCCTAACCTGACCTCCTCCAGAACTACACCTAGGCAAAACACCCAAGCACTTTAGTGCCAGACACCATTTTGGCTGTACACTCAGCCAACTGTCAACAAGGAAAACCCTGCTAGGATACTTCTTTCCCCATGCCCCATGATATAAAGAGAAAATGTGAACCAGGCTACTCTCAAATATAGTTTCCTTTCCCACCCCCAGGCCCTGTGGTCTACAGGAGTAAGCCTGGAGATATACCCTTCACCAAAAAGTGTGTTGAGATGCTCACCATTACTGCTCCTACAGATTTTACCCTGCCTACCTGCCATGGATAGGGTGCAAGTGTCTGCTTAGCACCCTTTTCCCAACAGGCCAGCCAAGGTGACCCTTACCCCCATCTGTAGATCAGTCAAAAACAAATTGTTACCTTCCCCAGAAAATTGAACCCCATCTGCTCTGTATAAGTGAGGCTTCTCTAAAAGAATCCCTGGGTGAGGCAGAAATTGACCCAATCCCTTGACCAAAGCATTCTGAAGCTCCCTGTTAACTTTCCTCCATTACTGATCCAGCTACCTTGGATCACCCTCATCCCTCCAAACTTTGCTAGGTAAAATTGCAGACCTTACCAATGTCACAGCGGGCCAACAACATTAATGGCCTGCAGATCAGCAATAGCTCAAATAATAAGTAAAACCAGATCATGAGTAAACCCAGATGTCAGTCAGCCATTTCTGCCCCTGGAAGTCCATCAGTTAGAATTGTTTCTTGAGAGGGAAGACACAGGATTTAAATGCTGTGGATTTCTGCATTTACACAACCAATCCCAATTTAAGCAATGCTCATTTAGGACATTTTCAGATGCGTAAAAAGTACTGCAAAGGGCTCGGGAGAGGTACGTGCCTGTTTCGCAGCAGGGGGTCAGTTTCAGATGATGCCATCCCTCTCGTGGTACCCTCCATGTTCCTTCAATGTCGCATGGAAGGAAAGGCACCACTTTTTACTCACGGAAGTTCTTCATGAGTAAAAAGTGGCACCTTTTCCTTCCATGTGACATGGAAGGAACACGGAGGGTAACGTGAAAGGGACAGTATCGTCAGAAACTGTCCCCCTTCCACGAAACAGGCGCGTACCTCTCCTGAGCCCTCTGCAGCACTTTTTACGCATCTGAAAATGTCCATAGTTACAACCCAGAACTGATAGTTAATGGGCTGTGATCCTCAAGAGCAAATAGGACGTAATCCCAAGTACCCCTCAGCCCTATGTACTCCTAAAGTGCCTTCACTGGGCAGAGATCCTTATCAGAACAAGTTCCTAATTTGACCACTGATCCATTTCTTCTTGGATCAGTTTTTGATTTGTGAATCATTAATAAAACACAGGTTGAAAGTGTGTACCTCTTGTTCCTAAGGACCTCCCAGGCCAATCTATCTTTGATGACACCACCAGCTTACTTCTTTACAGCGTACAAAAAAAGGCAGTTAGATCTTATCTGCACTGGCCAAATGAAAGACCTCCCCTGTTCCTGTGTCCAACTATTTGGACAATGCAAGGTTTTGGCCCCAATTCTAGTCTGAGCAGTCTAAACGATGTCCAGGCAGTTCTGGGTAGAAACCAGGGAAAAATCCCCTTAAAATGGCTTTTAAAAATAGCTGAGGAAAAAACAATCCTGTGGGGGGAAATGAAGCATTCCATGGTGGGAACAGGCAGCCATTTCCATGCACACACTGCACAGTATCAGTAGACGCCTGTGCCCATTGGTTTCATGTGTCACACTCTCTGAGGTTACAATGAGGCCCCTACTCCTGACCTCAGACAGCATGACAGGGGGGACTTCTGGCAAGAGATGGGATGCATCTCACGATAGTTGGCAGAAACTTTTTTGCCTACAGTCTCAAGAATTTGATTGAGAGGGCTTTAAACTGAGTCATATGGGGGAGGGAGATGGTATTCTGGAAGGCAAAAGGGCTGGAGAAAAGAGTCAAACTGTCATAGAGGGAACAAGGCAAACAGTGCAAGGACTCAACAGTGGGAGGCAAAAAAACTTGCACAGGCAGCAAGTAAAGGGAACACATGGTTTTAGATGTCTCTACACTAATGCACAGAGCATGGGAAATAAGCAAGATGTACTTGAACTCCTAGCACTACAAAACAAATATGATATAATAGGCATTACTGAAACCAGGTGGGATGAGTCTCATGATTGGAATGTAGGAATAGAGGGGTATGGCCTTTATAAGAGAAACAGGCCAAACAGGAAAGGAGGAGGAATAGCATTATATATCAGGGATATTTATACCAGTGAAGAGATCCATGACATCAATACTGGAAACCAGGTGGAGAGCATCTGGATAAAAATTAAAGGGGAGGGAAACAACAGGGATGTTATTGTAGGACTCTACTACAGCCCCCCAAGTCAGATGGAGGAATTGTATGATGCCTTTCTAGAACAGATGAACACATATGCAGAAAGGAGAGATGTAGTAGTGGTGGGTGACTTCAACTATCCTGATATTTGCTGTAAATCTAGATCAACCAAAACTTCAAGGTCTAGCAAATTCCTTACTTGCCTGGAAGACAATTTCATTGTCCAAAAGGTGGAAGAGGCAACAAGGGGGTCAGCTATTTTAGATCTGATCCTAACCAACAGGGATGACCTGGTTAATGAGGTACAAGTGGTGGGATCCTTAGGTGAGAGTGATCATGTTCTCCTGGAGTTTGTTATACAATGGAAAGGAGAAGCCAAGCATAGTCAGACACATATTCTTGACATTAGGAGAGCTGATTTCAATAAACTCAGGGGAATACTGGGGGTGATCCCATGGTCAGGAATAATAAAAAAGAAGAGTCCTCAAGATGGATGGGACTTTCTCAAAAGGGAGATACTGAAGGCACAATTTCATACAGTACCAATGAGGAAGAAAAATGGGAGGTGTCTCAAGAAACCAGGATGGATGACTAAAGAACTTTCAACAGAGCTAAGTTTTAAACGGAACATGTATAGGAAATGGGAAAAGGGGGAAATCATCAAAGAAGAATTCAGACAGATAGCGAACACATGTAGGAGTAAAGTCAGAAAAGCTAAAGCGCAGAATGAGCTCAGGCTTGCTAGAGAGGTTAAGAACAATAAAAAGAGTTTTTTGGGTATGTCCGCAGCAAAAGGAGGAAGAAGGAAATGGTAGGGCCACTACGCGGAGAAGATGGCAAAATGCTAACGGGACAGAGAAAAGGCAGAATTACTCAACACCTTCTTTGCCTCAGTTTTTTCAGAAAAGGAAAAGGGGGACCAACCTGAGGATAATGGAAAAGAGGACACAATAGGGGAAATCTAGCACAGAATAAGCAAAGAGGTAGTACAGGAATACCTTCTTAATCTAAATGAATTTAAATCTCCAGGACCAGATAAACTACATCCAAGAATATTAAAAGAGCTGGCAAATGTAATCTCAGAGCCATTGGCAATAATCTTTGAGAACTCCTGGAGAACAGGAGAAGTCCCAGCAGACTGGAGGAGGGCGAACGTTGTCCCCATCTTCAAAAAAGGGAAAAAAGACGATCCCAACAATTATCGTCCAGTTAGTCTGACATCAATGCCAGGGAAGATTCTAGAGCACATCATTAAACAGAGAGTCTGTGAACATTTAGAAGGCAATGCCATAATCACAACAAGTCAACATGGGTTTCAGAGTAACAAGTCATGCCAAACTAATCTGATCTCTTTTTTTGATAAAATTACCAACTTGGTAGATGAAGGGAACACTGTGGATATCGCATACCTTGATTTCAGTAAGGCCTTTGATAAGGTTCCCCATGACATTCTCACAAACAAGCTTGTAAAATGTGGGCTAGACAAGTTAACTGTTAAATGGATTTGCAATTAGTTGACTGGCCGAACCCAAAGGGTGCTCAGCAGTGGCTCCTCTTCGTCTTGGAAAGATGTGACCAGTGGGGTGCCACAGGGTTCTGTCCTGGGCCCAGTGCTATTCAACATCTTTATCAACGACTTGGATGAGGGAATTAGGAGCATACTTATCAAATTTGCAGATGACACCAAATTAGGAGGAGTAGCTAATACCCTAGAAGACAGGATCAAAATTCAAAATGACCTGGATAGACTGGAGAGCTGGGCCAAAGCTAACAAAATGAAATTCAATACGGAGAAATGTGAGGTACTGCACTTAGTGCAGAAAAATGAAATGCATAGATATAGGATGGTGGAGACCTGGCTGAACCAGACTACGTGCGAAAGGGGAGACTACGTGGATGATCCTGACAAGGGGTCTAGGAGTCCTAGTAGACCACAAGTTGAACGTGAGTCAACAGTGTGATGCAGCAGCTAAAAAGGCCAATGCGATTTTGGGCTGCATCAACAGAGGTATAGTGTCTAGATCAAGGGAAGTAATAGTGCCACTCTATTCTGCCTTGGTCAGACCTCACCTAGAATACTGTGTCCAGTTGTGGGCACCACAATTCAAAAAGGATATTGACAAATTGGAGCGTGTCCAGAGAAGGGCAACTAAAATGGTGAAAGGTCTGGAAACCATGCCTTATGAGGAGAGACTTAGAGAGCTGGGTATGTTTATCTTGGAAAAAAGACGGTTAAGAGGTGATATGATAGCCCTGTTTAAGTATTTGAAGGGGTGTCATGTTTGAGGATGGAGCAGGCTTGTTTTCTGCTGCTCCAGAGACTGGAACACGGAGCAATGGATGTAAGCTCCAGGAACAGAGATTCCACTTCAACATTAGGAGGAACTTTTTGACAGTAAGAGCTGTTCGGCAGTGGAACACAGTCCCTCAGAGCGTGGTGGGGTCTCCTTCCTTGGAGGTCTTTAAACAGAGGCTGGATGGCCATCTGTCGGGGATGTTTTGATCGTGATTTCCTGCATGGCAGGGGGTTGGACTGGATGGCCCCCCTGGTCTCTTCCAACTCTACAATTCTATGATTCTATGAGACAGCAATGGCAGAGGTTCCCACCAATAGCAGATAAAGTGTGTGCACAGAGAGCTGCCTTTTCCTGCCACACAATACAAGGTAATGGGGAGATTCAGGGGCAGCTCCAGGGCCAGAACACTCCAGCCAGAATATGGATTATTCTGTCCAGTGCAGAGAAGACTGTAGACTGGCTGCATAAAATAACAATATCTCAGTAACTGTACTACAAATAGGACTCCAGATTCCCTTTAATCCCTTCAAGATAGTTAATGATATTAGCTACCTCATGTCTTTTACTTTACCAGTTTCTCTGGTTCAACCCTAAAGCATCTTCCTTTAATGAAAGTCAGAAAAGATGAGTCAGAATACCCATGAAACCTGGCCAGGAATGCAAGGGCAGCCAATAGTTCCTGAATGGAAGTAGATTGAAGAACCCTAGCCCTTAATCCCACACAGAATTGCATCAAATGGTTGATGGGGTTGGTCCAGGCTACTTGAAAATCATTGCATTTCCTAAACGGTGAAAACTCTCTACCTGCCCTATGATAACTGATATTGTGGTGTGCAACCAAAGACAGCTCTGTGGTCCTTAGAGCCTCACCCCACCATGTATCCACGCATTTGGAACCTGTTGGCATAGGTTCCAAAACTGCAGCAACTTCTGAAAGTGTTCCATCTGATTACAGGAGAGAGCACTGCCATTGCCATTGAATAATCCAGCTATGTGCCTCACAGAGAACAAGATATTATATTGCAAGCCTCTCAAAGTAATGGTCTGGACAAGGCATATGACTCTCAGAGATACACATGTAAAGGTGTTGGTGACAGCCACAGTGGCCATGTTGTCACACCCAAAGTGGACTGATGAATTGACAGATTCATTTGCCAAAAGCCATACAGCCATGACTATTGGGGGGGATCTAAGAATGTGAGGTCGGATGTAATTCCATCTGCCTCCCATACCTGAGGCCAAAAATTCTGGCACCATTTTCCTTCGAAATACATCCTCATGCACTGGATGCATTGGATGCATCAGAAGGCACCTGGAATTCAACTCTCACCTTAAGCTCCTCCCACCAATATGAGACCCAATTTAAGTGTTCTAAAAACATCCTCTAGACTTCCAAATCATAGGCCTAAGATTATGTTGTTATCAATTTAGGCCTCTCATTGCATCACACTGCCCACATAAAGAGGCTCCACCATCCAACAAGAGAAGTTAAGATGGTCAATCAGCTCATGAAGTTAACAAAGGGTGATCTTCCTAAGGTGGCAAAAGAGATTAACCCAGTCTCTTAGATCTTGTAATCTGCTGCCTGAGAGATGGCAACATTGATACAGTAGAACAATCTCAATACCTAGAAAGGTAAACCAAGTGAATGGATCTTCAGTCTTCTCCCCAGTGAACGGGACACCTAAATTCGATGTGAGCCTAGAGAACTTTTCTAGAAGCAACTGTAGCACCCTAACTGGACCCATCCCTTTATGTGGGCTGTGTGATGCAATGCATCACCACCTTACATCCTGATTTAACTCTGAGAACCGAATTCAAAAAGCTGCTGAACTTTTCAAATACAGAGCATAAGGCTGAGCAACCCTTTGGGAGAGCTAGGTTCACATAGAAGCAACTTTCAAAGGAAAAAACCAGCAACTCAAAATCTTCTAAATGAACTGGGAGCAGCTGAGATGCTGACTTAATGCTGCATTTTGCTAATTTTGCTGCCCAACATAATGCCTAACTATCTGAATTGCTGACTCAAAGGAGATGTAGTATGCTGAAAAGAGTTCCTCATGGATGTCATCATTCACCAATTCATTCCACCGGTAGATAAACTAAGCCTACATTTATCAGGTGTCTTGCAAATCATTTTGAGAATGATTATGAAAGGTGAATTTAGGAATTAGTGGGTCTGAAAAGGAACTGACTATGCCTCCTTCCTGAACTTCCTTCTCACTCTTGTGCCTAATTATATCCTCAAGTCCTCTTACTGATTTCAGATTATCTGCAAAAGGAGGAACCATGTTCCCTTAAAAGGAATTCTAAACCCTGAGATAATGCCCACCTTTAAATATTGCGCACTGAAAACATTTGGGTAAACATGCAACCAAGCAACTAAAACAACCTATTTGATTGGGATGGCCCCCTTTTGCAGAGGGTACCCTGCACTGGGCCTCTTGTGCCCAGCATTCTGATTCCTGTTGTCAGCTTTTTGTGACTTGCTACAAAGGGGATAAAGTCTACTGTCAATAGAGCATTCATGCTTAAACTTGCAGGGATAATCAGAACAATGCCCTTTCAAGCTAAACTTGCCGGTGCACCGCGGGACCTATAGCAGCTGAAGGGAAGTTTACTATGTGCTTGGTGGCCCATATTGGAGAACAAACCTGCAACCTTGGCACTAGCAGCACCAAACAGGAGAATGCAGAGGCAGAGCAGCCTACAAGCTTTAAATACACACACACACATATATAGTGTGTGGTACAACGGGTTAGGATGAGACCATCATTTATCCCTCTGGCCTCAATTCCTAGAGGACAGTGAAAGTGTCCCCTCCTCATAGCTGGCCTTTGCTGTGCAGTATCAGGTCCAAGGGTTTTTTAATGTAATGATGCCATATTCCCATTGCTTGTAAGTGCTTATAAAGATATAACTAAACTACAGTATAATTTCAATTATGTGTATAAAAGCCCTATTGAAGAAATAAAGGAAAATTGTTGAAAGAGTATATTTTCTATTATATATCTGAAATACATTAAGGAGTTATGTAAACACATTAAGGACTTTGCATTTGAAATGCTTCTTAAAGTGTTTGCTTTATTTCATATTTATAGTGTATTTGGATTTCAGAGGAAAGGCTGGTTGGTGACATTGAAGGCTAGAGAACGAAAAAATCTCATTCTCATTGCACTTCTCACACTGGCATTCCCAGAGGTGTAGAGGTGTGTAATGTCCTCTGATAAGGATTTCATGGCCTGCAAATGAAATTATGCTTCAGTCCCCACATTTCTAGCATTGCCAAGAGTGAGATGCTGAAAAACATTCACACCTAGAAACCTTCTATTTGCTGTGTTCATATTACCTTCTAGGAATGTTAATCCTTGATTTTCCCCATCCCAATGGGAGTTCAGGAAAAACCCATCTATTTTTCTTCCCATGCTGTCAGGAGTTGGGAAATTTCTTTTCTCTCAAGATGACAGGAAGCTGCATAGCTTTCCCTGGAAACTCTGCAGCTTTCATTGAAAACTATGCAGCCTTTTACACTGACATGTACAGGGTACTATTTTCCCACAACTGCCCCTCCTTTCTCCTCCCACCCCACAGAAGTTGCACAGAAATCATCAGCTGTGAAAAGACTTTTCACCTGTTAAACCAACTGGGGGCTGAGAGGGAGGATGAAGTTCGGAAAGTTCACCGCTCTCATTTGAGAATTGTAGCCTGTGAAAGAGGGGTGGGGAGCAGAGTTGCAGAGGAGGAGAAAAAGTTATGGATGTTTGGCAGCTGATGATATAGTTTCTATTTCAACCACAACTCCACTCCCCCCCCCCCACAAACCCCAGTCCTGACAAGAGGCTGTAAAAAAAGACTTTTCAGCTGTCAACCAAGTTGGGGGTGAGGAGGAAACTGAAAAATCTTTTCACAGCCTGTAATGGGAATTTCTGTGGAAAAAATGAGGCTTGGGGGGAGGGAAATTTCAGGAAAAACAAACTAGATCATCAGCTGCAAAAAAACTGCAAACTCCCCCCCCCCATCATTCACAGACATCCACACTAGAGGCTTTGAAAAGACATTTCAGCTGTCAAACCAGCAGGGGGAGGTGGGGTGGAAACAAATATGTTTCCACAGCATTCTAGTCAGGATTTCTCTAAAAGACTGAGGAGTGAGGTTGCAGATGTTTGGCAGCTGACAATCTAGTTTCTGTTTTTCCTGCAACTTCCCTCCCTCTGAGCCCCAAATCCTGACAAGAGGCTGTGAAAAAACCTTTCAGCTTGGAGGGGAGAGGAAAGTGAAAAGTCTTTTCACAGCCTTTAGTGAGCATTTCTGAGAAAACCTGGGGCTAAGGGGAAGAGAAGTTGTGGGGAAAAACAGAAACTATATTGCCAGCTGCCAAACATGCACAACTCCCCCCACCCACCCATCTTTCACAGAAATTTTTACTGGAGGCTGTGAAAAGACTTTTCAGTTTCCCCTCTTGCAGGTGCTGAAATGTCTTTTTTCACAGCCTCTTGTCAGGGCTGGGGCTTGACTGGGAGAGACTTTGTGGGAAAACTAGAAACTAGATCATCAGCTGCCAAACATTCACAGCTTTCTACCCCTCTTCAACTTCCTTCTGTAACTCCCACCACCACCAATCTTTCACAAAAATCCTGGCTAGAGGCTGCAGTTCTCATGCAAGAGATGTCAACTTTCTGGCAACTTCCTTTCCCCCGCCCCTTATTTCCAGCCAGTTTGACAGCTGTAGTTGATGATTTCTGTGCAATTTGGGACTGGGGAAAAGAAGGGAGGGAAAGTTGCAGAAAAACAGTACCCAGTGTGGGTCAGCTGGAAAAGCTGAACAATTTTCAATGAAAGCTATGCAGCTTTGGGCTGGAAGAAAAAATAAAGTCCTGTCTAAGCTGTAGTAAGTTCATGAGTTTTTTTTTTTCTTCTTCTTCCCATGCCCATTCCTGAATGGGTTTGGAACTTGAATTTTGACCCCATTCTGGAGACTAATTACCATTCCATCCCTATTCCCTTCTATATTGGCCTCCCTGTTTTCTTTGAATGCCTAAACTGTATTTCTAAATGCTCAGTTGAAGCTTTAAGTTACAGCAATGCAAGAAATTTGGGGATTGAAGGAAAATAACACAAGGGGATAATAATTGTGTTTGGGAGCCAATGTCCTCCTTTGGTTCCTCCCCTATAGCTACACCCCTGTTTCTCACACTATCCCAGTTCCACATTGTCTTCCTTCCTGAAAGGTAATTAATACATATTTTTGTACATATTTTATTTTGAAAATATACATTTTAATGTATTTTTGCTGAAGTACACATTTGTATGTATTTTCCTCTATTGACTAAAGTGTGTCTGTGTATTTGGTTGAATGCTATGATATTATATAAGCTGCATTATGGATCAGGTTTCTATAGTGCAATATTATTTAGTATATATGGTAAGTTTTGTGAATTAAAAAGGAGTGACAGCTGTAAATTGTTGGGTGGAATTAATTTCCATGTGGATTTTTAGCTTGAATGAATTTATATACCATTGTGAATTGTCATTGTGAGTGAGAATGAGAGTGGGAAGTTGGAAGGATGTGGTGAGAATGAGCACAGGAGAGTCAAATCTGATTAATGCTTGGAGAAAGACACTCCAAGATGATCTCTGTTCCATCATCCAAGACAAAGCATCTTGAATCAACATACAAAGAGGGCACATGTTACTCTTGTTCTCCTCTGCCTCCAGTTCTGTTGCTTTCCTAGGGGCTGGTTTACACGGCAGATTTATTGCGGCAACTTTTGCTTTAATTCTTTTCCACATCTGTGCCAGTCAGGGTTTTTTTTTTTCTAATTATGCCGCTTTTTCGTTCAGACTTGAAAAAGTGTGTGTGGGGGGGGTGGCCTCCCAAGCAGACAAAGGCTGTATGGGGAAGGGCATAGAGCCTCCTTTGAAGCCTTGCATTTCCAAGACTGCCAAAATAGCAGGGGGGAAGATCAAAGAAGTGGCTCTGTCTCTTCTCTAAATCACCCTGTAAATGAACTCACTCCCTGAAGCAGAGGGAAAGACCTTGCTGCCATGCCGTGAATCCTAAGGTGAACCTATCACAAGTTTTTCCAGCATGATTTGTTTAGTCAGGGTTCACAGACTTGCAAAATAGCAGAGGATTTTCAACTCCCCCTCCCTCAGTCACCCCTTTTCCCCCCCTCTCTCCCTCTCCCTCCCCCAAGCAGAGCTGACAGATGGGAACTTTATGACTGAAAGGTCTTGGGAATCCTTTTTCTTGGCAGACCTTCTGCAAAATAGCAGAGAGGATTTTTCAAAGTTTCCTGATGCTACTGAATGCAGTCCCTCTCTTTTAAGCCCGCCCCTTACATCATAGCAACCAATCACAGTAAAGATCTGCAGAAGCCCTTAACAGAATGGTAGTTTGCACTGCCAATAAAGCGCTATATTGCAAATATACTGGCAAAAGTAGTGACATCCCTTGGCACGCTATATTTGGGTGTTTTACCTTCCCCCCTTCTGAATGAGACGATGCTGTGCTGCAATCTGTGGGAACTATGAGCTATCTTAGCAGTATATTTAGAGGGATATTTGTCCATGTAAATGACCCCTAGGACTTTTTCAAATGGGGTTAAAAGCCCCTGAGGAGGTCAGGAGAAGAACAGGGCTGTCGCACTTATAGAGCCCCATTTCAGACAGCCCTGTCCTCCTCCCGACCTTCCCCTGTCCTTCCTCCTGCTGCTGGTGGCACAAGAAACACACCACTTTTATTGAGAACTCCCATCAATAAAAAGTGGCATCCGCAGCATGGAGAAAGGACAGGGGAAAGTCAGGAGGAGGATGGGGCTGTCTGAAACAGGGCTCTGTAAATGCGACAGCCCCGTTCTTCTCCTGACTTCCTCCAGCATTTTTTAACCTGTTTGAAAAAGTCCCTAAGGTGGGGATTTAAGGTAAGATTACCACAGGGATGGTTAATGACATGGTAGGATCATCATAAATACATTATTCATCAATGCATGTTTTTTGCATTTACTCATAGGCAGGCATCCTGTTCAGTAGACACAAGATCATAAACCACGTTTATAATCTTATAAATTTTGGGATTCACATTTATGGTCATTAATGACTGAACATGACCCCAAACACCTACCTTTTCATCCAGGCAGTGCCTCATCCAAAGGGTGCCCAAGGTGCTGCATATCAGAGTGCTGGGATATGGTATCTCTCCCAGTCATAGGGGGTGTTGAACCTTCTCAGGACCTTGAGGAGTCTCTCCAGCTGCCTGTGCTCAACATGCCCTGCGACTGGAATGAGGGCTGTAGATGTCATTTCCCAGCACACCTGTCTGCAGCATCTCAAAAACCCTTCAGTTGGGGGTATGTTCTTTCTGAAAAGGTAGGCTTTGGGGGTGCTGGCATCATCTGATGTAGTCATGGCTTAGATAACAGGGGTGGAGAAAATCCTTATCAAGTGTTCAGATGACACAGAACTGGGAGGCGTGGTTAATGCATTGGAACATAGGAGCAGAATTCAAAATAAACTAGAAAATTGGGCAGAAATTAATCATGTGAACTGCAATAGAGACAAATGGAAATTCACTCTCTCGCTGTTGCATAATATGAACACCTGATGTTTTAAGATCTGGCAAGCTTTTAAAATGTGACTTGTTTCCAAGTGTGTTGGATATGGCATAGTAATTTTAAAGCCCAATATGTTTCCAAAGTCATAAGTAATGCTACCTTCCTTCTGCTCCCTGACCTAAATGCATACATAACAACAGCTTTTGCTGCCAAAAACAAGATCCCAGTGGACCTGAAACATTGTGTTCATTATGTCAAAACTTAATGAAGATAAACATTGCTTACGGTCAAGTTTCAGAGAACCATATTTGGAGTGTCTAGGGGTGGGTGTTTTGTTTTGTTTTGTTTGTTTTTGTTTTTGTTTTTGTTTGTTATGTTTTTGCCTCTTCAGGTGTTCAAAGGTGGGGTGATTAAATAAAATAATAATGTGTTATTAATGTGTTATGATGAAAGAGGAAACCCCACTGCATAGTTTTTGCTCTACTGAAATTTAAATTTGCCAGAATGGGCTACAGCTATCCAAGTAAGTGTTCTTGCATTTTTGCTGCTTTCCTAGCAGCATTAACGACAGAGTATCCAGGGGAACTACTGATTCTGTGTACAGCTGCTGTGTGTGGTGTGATTCCACTCACTCAGGTTGGCTGCTGGACTAGAAGTATTTCATGTTCTAAATGAGCCTGAGGAGAGACATAATCTGAACCCACCCATCAGACCTCCCACCGTTGAAGGAGAAAGTATGGACAGGCTTTCCACATACATTGGCTGGAACATTACCAGAAGTCTCCATACAACTGGGAACCATTGTAAAGTGGGGGTCTCATTATCTAAAGGCTATTGTTCGTATGTAAGGGGACATTAGTAGAAGGAGCCCCTTCAGACATTCCGCTCAACATGAAGCGGTTCAGTTGAAGGATGGGGATGGACTCCCACCCTCTTTGCAGGTTCCTACACTTGTTTTGGGCCCTACCATGAGGGAGATTTTGGGAAGCAGCAACAAGATATTGGAGGAGAGAGTACAGTTGTCACCAGGTATGGTGCAAGATGCTCTTCAGCCACTAGCTTTGAATAAAGATTCAACAGACAGGTCCACTCTGCTTTTGTACATAGAGACGGAAATGTTTATATTTCACAAGACTGCTACAAGGAGAAGAATGCCATTTAAGGCTTAGTTTTTTATTGGGAGAGCCAATCTCCTTCAGTCTAAAGGAGATTGAATGTTGGGAGGTATTGGACAAGATCCCGCGTTATGCACAGAAGCCACTCCATGTCCATAAGTGTATGTCTCCTACCCTGGTAGCTGCTAAATCCCATGGAGTTGCTGCTATGGCTGTTAAATGCCCACATTCTTAACCTGTGGTCCTCAGACCCCCAGAGGACTGTGATGTCCTCACAGGGGGTCTGTGAAGGCTTGAAGGCCACTCAGCCCACCTGCCCTCAGCAAAGCAGCCATGTGACAGGAGCCAAGGCAAAGGCTGGATGGATGGACTTACACACTGCCTGTCATGTGGCCGCTCTGATGTGGGAAGGAGGCACACTGACCAGTTGAGTGACAGGGAGTGGCCATGTGACAGGGGCCGAGGCAAATGTTAGTTGGCTGGCTGCTGGCTGGCTTGGCCTGCACATTGCCATTCAATCTGCTTCAACTGCAAACTGTCATGAAGAAGCAGGAGAAAAGTCTTCCCTCTCCCTCCAGCACCTTTGAGGTATGGTTTAACAGATGATGCAATTTTTAATGGTTATTGTTATTGTTGTTGTTTTAAATTTTGAGTTAAGTCTTGGAGGTATCCAACAACTAAGTTGTTTAAAGTGCGTCCCTGGTAAAGAAAAGGTTAAGAGCCACTGCCATATGTCACTAATAGTATTACAGCTTCTGATTAAAGATTGTGTAGTGTTTCTGATGGGAAAAAATGTTTTTATTTATGTCAGTTATTTAATTTTCATGTGCAAATGAGATGCTTAAAATATTCAAATCAGGACACCAAGCCATTAATATTTTGGTTCAGGTCCAGTTCAGGACCAGCTACAACTATTATTGTTCCATTTGACTATGCCTCATGGCAGTTCAGAACACATAGCGAACTGCTTATTTTCTGGTTCACATCAGGAAGATCTAAACATAATCCCTAATGTTTTTAATGACTGCCTGCATGCTGAAGAAGAGCAAAGTAATATGTCTAAATTTTTTGCAAGTGCTAGCGATAAGCATTATGAAACAAAAAAAAATATTATAAATACTTGTTCTACTTTTATATGGTATTGACAGAACTCGGATGAAAACTTGAGGCTAATAATGAGCTCAAAGTAGCAGGCCAAAAAATCAGCTCTGGTCCAAATCTTTGTCATCTTTTTCAGAGCAATTTAAAATTGATCATTTAGTACTACCAAGTTGTATTTAAAAATGAAGGAGTTTAAAGCTCTTCACCTAATAAATATGAATGTTTCAACATAGAAGTGTGTAAGCCTCAGAATTCAAAAGTAAGAAATATCAACTTTGATGTCCTTTTAATTGGTTATGTGGATGATATAGATAAAAGTAGGTAGCGCCTTAGAGATTGGAGATGTGCTAACAAAACTAGTAGAAAAATGGTGCAAACCATATATGATTAGTAAAAAGTTGGCTTTGGAGCAACTTTTTTCATTTTTCTAATTTAGATAGTGAAAAGTGAGCCTCAGTCAATCTAGTAGCATGGGAAATTCACACAAAAGAGAACAGGGATTTGATTAAAAAACAGCAATCACAGAATTCTTTCTCAAAACACAATTCATGCCCTCCAGATTTAAACTTCTGAAGCAAGAATTCAGAATCCTGCCCAAATTTCTCATCGCAATCCTATTAAAATTCATTCAAGGAATCATATCCCAGCCAGAGATATAAAGAAGGGAGTCCAATTTATGTAGTCATACTTTAGTCCCATCAAAATAGTGTAGGCTATATTGAATAGATTCCTTGATCCACCATTCTAAGTTCTGTTCAGCAATGCTAATCCTAATCATGTGGTTTTAAAAGCAATTCTTATTTTCTTGCATGTATAGAAGTTGTCTGTCAACAGCAGAGAATTTCTTCTATCAGTGCACTTCTGCCAGCAATTTAGAACCCTGATGAATCAGGGTTCAGATCTGTATTGTATAGAGTTGTCCTCTACACAAGAAGGTCAACCAAAAGCTACCCCCCCCCCCGGGCTTCTTTCTCAGTTATGTTACTCATCTATGCTTAATATGTTCTTACTCCCCTTTACAGAATCTACTATCCTCCAGAGTTTGGAAGTTACAAGTCCAATTAACATAGTTACTTATGACAAATCACACCCCCTATTTAAAAAAAATTAAACCACTTGTCATTTAACAAGTCTAGTGTAACCAGTCATGTTTACAAATTAGTTTTATAATTACTTTTAAAGAGCTTTTCAAGTGTTATACCATTTTCTTCATCAGTCTCAAATTGATGGAAAATAAAAAGTAACACATCAAGTTAGTTTTTTTTTTAAAAAAGTATTAAATAATGTGAATAAATTACTATTTAAACACTACAAGATATGGGAACAAATTACTCCTAAAAATAATTTTCGAAGTTCTGCTATTCTCTCAGATTTTACAAAATAGAAACTTCCTCTTAAAGAAAGGACTTTGCCTATCCATATCCATGAAAATATGATTAGATCTTCTCTTTAGTGTTCTAACAGTAGGCAAGTACTGAAGCCCAAAACAGACTCAAAGACAGAATGTTTTGTACTCTAAGAAGCCTGATGAGGATTTAATTAGCTGGGATGAACCTTTGGTGAAGCAGAAGGACACTGAGTGGAATAAGCCTATTAGAGATGCTTTGGAGGAAAGTCTAATTAATTTTTCCAGTGTCTTCCCCCAGCACGCAATCTGCTATTGTGACAATCAAATACTTAACCAAAACTTTTGGAAGAAATTTTAGAAATGTTCTCTTTAAATGATCCACTTTGAAGCAGTTAATCAGCTATCCATTACCATGAGAAGAATGGACAGCTATGCATTTTTGGAGGCACACAAAGTAATTCCAACATATTTGTTTATGGGTTTGTTTTGTTTTGTTTTTTGTTTTTGGTGTGTGTGCACGTGCTATCTTCCATTACTTTATTTCTTCATTATTATTTTGTTTATTCATTTTAACTTATCATTTAAACATGGATGAATCATCTTTCATATCAACATCAAGTCAACAATAACAACGCTCTCAATAATTTTAGAAGTACTGTTTAAGTAATTGTGGATTTCTGTTCCCTTGTACAATCAGAAACATGTATCGTAAACAAAGAAGCAAGCAAATCCATTTAAAGAGGAAGGGAAAGGAAGGACTTTGTAAATAATAAACACAGAGCTGTCACAGTGATTAATTAGCTTCAAGATCACATATTATTTTTTAGCTGATATACTAGAACTAGGAAAACAAAATTATCAGCCTTAAACAGATGGATCATAAAGTTGACATAGGCCAATCAGACTTCCAGTAGGCTTGCTTTTTCCTTGGTTTTTACTCAGTATTACAGCTTTCTGTAATTTTCTGTCTAGTCTCATTAACAAAACATCCTTCAAGTTTGCCTCTTTCATGCTGAATTTCTGGTGACAATTTAAGAAAAAAAGAGAGTTCGAATATGTTCCTTTGGTGCATATCTGACTTGATGTTATTGACAAAGCAACCTAAGCCAACTGGCACAGCTCACATTTTAACAACTATTTAAGAAATGCCAAATAGTCAATTTCATATGTCTTGCCTTGTGATGCCTCAGAAACATGTTGTATGTATAATCCTTCCATGACTTGTGTGTTGATGAAACTCTGTCACAATGGGAAAGCAGTCTTCAGCACAATCCCTGTGAAATATTTACCTGGATTAGTTCTTGAAGAAGGCGGCAGAGTATAGAGGTCTGTACAAAACCAAAATATATCAGTTCTTTCGGATATCCATCAGCTGTATGTGCTTATTCTGACTCTGCTCATGACAGTCAGTTGGTGTACCACACCAGGTCTTTTTTTTCCTAGCCAGCAACAAGGAAGAACAGAACTGTTTGTAGGTAATAGCAATCAAGATGGAAAAGGTTCTGGAAAACAAGCTCAGTGAAGAATGGTTGAAGAAGCTGAATATGTTTACCCTGGAGAAGAAAACTGAAAGGATTCAAATCAATGGATTCAAATTAGAAAAAGGAGCTTTTGGCTAAATATTAGGAAAAGCTTCCTGATGATAAGAGCTGGTCAACAGCAGAGCAAACTATGCCAAAAGGTGGTAGGCTTTCTTTCATTGGGGGATTTTAATAGAAAGAAGTTATAGATACCTCAACGGGCAGGGTTTTTGACTAGATGACCTTGGAGTTCCTCTACAGATATAAGAGTCTATGATTCTGGGGAAGAAAGCTGCATGATGTTCTGAAACATATCAGATAATAAGGACACAAATGTAAGATGGGATAAGCCAATGGCACACTCCGAAGGGACATTTAGAAATCAGGAAAAAATTAATTGAAGTATCCAAATACCTGACTTAGGCTTATTGGCTGTACTGTCAGCAAGGTGTATGGACCTTTACAGCAAAAGAACAGTCATTAATGTACCATTCTTTTGCTTTCCAGATCAAAAATCTCCAATTAAGAAACAAGAGAAGTAGTTGATGCCAGAGGCGAGTTAACCTGAGAAGACTTTCACATTTTCCAAACATCCAAACCAGACACCAACCCCTTTCAAAGCTCTGACACAATTTCAGCTCAGATTGGTTATGGAAATGTACCTTGGTTACTGGAAATTATCTCTGTAAGTCTTCTTCAAGGAAAAGCATTTGTGAAGTATTTTTCAAAATGGATTATCATAAATTTGACCAGGCTCAGCCATACAATACCCTTGATTATTCATTCTCCTAGAATTTTTTTAAAAAAACTAATTTGCTTCTCTGAATACTTCTAAAGAGTAAAAGCTATGACTCACTCACTAGGAATACAATCAGAATAGTGTTTCAACTCGATTGAATTCCTGAAATTTCACTAAGACTGCTGTGTTAAGGACTAGTTGCTGGTAGTAAGGCCATTCTATTTGAAATACTCTACATGGTCAGATATATTACAGGAATATAAATAATATTCAGGTTTTTTCCTCCTGGATGGGAAAGGGTGTCTTGATACATTGACACATCCCCTGGGGGTGGGGGAGAGCAACTGCTGTGAGACTTTTCATACTTTGTGATGTTTTTGTGAAAAATCCACACAAAAATCCTTGGTTTTTTTCACAGTTCAGGACTTATTCAGCACAAAATTTGGACCTTTTCTGCACTGAAATTAGCATTTTCCACACAGGAAATGGCATTTTTTTCCTGCACAAAACAATGTCTTTTTACAGTTTTTTTTTAATGCACAGAATAGTTTTTTTTAAAAAAAAATTGGGTGGATACCAAATTTAAAAATGTGAGTAATTTACTCAGGCCACTCATCTTGGCTAGAGGGCATGTGAAGTTTATGGGAGCTGCACGACCATTAAGACAA
The DNA here is from genome assembly GCA_030847615.1 of Gambelia wislizenii. Classification (NCBI taxonomy): domain Eukaryota; kingdom Metazoa; phylum Chordata; class Lepidosauria; order Squamata; family Crotaphytidae; genus Gambelia; species Gambelia wislizenii. The sequence goes on from JAUMIR010000004.1 coordinate 27,023,293, forward strand.
GTGGCAATTACTGCGACTTGTCTTTACTGCAGGGCACTCTGTTTTTTAGGGGCTCATATAGAGAAGCCCTATTAATGAATCAAGTGACCCTATGAATGAGAGACTGGCAAGGTCCCCAGTTATCTCCTGCTTTGCCCCAGTCTTGTAAACTCATTGTCATGGCTTGATTGATCCACCTGCTGTGCAGTCTCTTTTCCTACTGCCTTCCACTTACTTACTTTACTAAGCAATATAGTCTTTTCCAGTGAATCACACCATCTCATGATGTGTCCAAAGTACAACAGCTTCAATTTAATTTTCTTCCGTATAACTGGAAGACTCATCCCGAATTGGAATTTGGCCCCTAAGTTGGAAAAATATTGCCACTCCTGGCCTTTGCTTTTCAGGTTGGGTGATCTGCTCCTGTATCCAGGGAGAATCTGGAGATGGTGGACAGAGAAAGAAACATAACTTATTAGAAGCTACCATCACATAAGAGTTTATCCAAGCAGTTTTGTCTCGACACTTGTCTCAATACTTGTCTCCATCTCTGTGACTACCTGAAGTGCAAATATAAGAGATTCAATGAAAGAAAAGGAGTGGAACAGATTGTTTTGCAAAAAAAAAATTAAAAAATTGGAAAATCTTTGATGAAATCCATTTTGAAGGCTTCAGTGTAGTACAATCAGCACATTGACAGATTGATCCCATTGAAAAGCATGCATACTTTTATGACAGTGAGGCTTGTGGTGGACAACTTCCAAGTGGTTTCTGCTCAAACATGATAACATCTTTTTTTTTTATTTGACAGGGAGGGCTGAAGATGTTAGAACACACTTTGTCCAGCTTTATCTGACTCACACTTGAAATCAATAAATACAGTATGTGAGAAAGTTTTCAGCCACTCTTCCATACTTGTTTTGTCAACTTGAAAAAATGCTGCATAATTATGATTAGAACCATTTAGCTTTCCTCTCGTGTTGATCTGAAAGCTCTTCTTTTCACATAGTAGGAGCATTGGAATGCCTTACCCTTCAATACATACTTAAATTGATGTGATGTGGAAGGAGGAGACTGCCAGCCCTAAAGCTGGTGGTGAATCACTTTGGGTTTTCATTCAGACTTTCAAGGAGTTATCCAAAGTATTGACCTCCATCTATAAAAATCATCACCTATAACGGCTCATTTGAAGGGTGGATATCCCACCCCACTGACAGCAGAACCACCAGCCTCTTCTGGATATGGGCTTTCTATCTGGAGGCCTATATATTTAAGTGACTGATATAAAAATCACAATAGTTAGGTAGCGATGATGGTATTGGTGTATGAAGCTGTGAATTATACTGGCTTTTTATTAAAGCCTTCAGGCCAAACCGATTTTATCTAGGAGGCATGTATTTTATAGTTATATTATTATTCAAGATTATTTTAACTGTTATTATCACTTGTTTGTTTTCATGAAAATGAGGGAAGAACTAGAAGCAGAGGAATATAAATGGCATTGGTACACATATAGACAACTATGGGAAAGAGTCAAGATGGATAATAATAATAATAATAATAATAACAATAAAATTTATTTATACCCTGCCCCTCTGTTAAAACAATCGGGGCGGCTTACAAAAATTAAAATACAATACAGATAAAATCCCCAAACACCCCCCCCACCCAACCCTCCGCCATAAAAAAATATTAAACAATTATAAATTAAAACCAACTGATCTAAAATCACAATTAAAAACAATAAATACTATAAAATACTATAAATGGCCAGCGGACTAAAAGAAGCCAGGATCCCCTGAGGCCGGGATCTAATTAGGAAAGGCCTGCTGAAAGAGATCCATCTTTAGTGCTTTTTTAAAGCTACTCAGGGTTGTTATCTGACGGATCTCGTTTGGCAGGTCATTCCACAATTTGGGGGCGATTACCGAAAAGGCCCTCTGGGAGGTTGCAGACAGCCTAGACTTTTGTGGCTGAAGCAAATTCCTCCCAGAGGACCGGAGTGCGCGGGGAGGATTGTATGGGAGGAGGCGGTTCCGGAGATAAGTTGGACCCAAGCCATTTAGGGCTTTAAAGGTAATAACCAACACCTTATACTGGGCCCGGAAACTGATAGGCAGCCAGTGGAAAGATCTTAACACTGGAGTTATATGGTCTCTCCGAGATGTTCCCGAGACCACTCTGGCTGCCATATTTTGTACCAACTGAAGTTTCTGGACCAAGCATGAGGGCAGCCCCATGTAGAGCGCATTGCAGAAATCTAGACGAGAGGTTACCAGCGCGTGCACCACAGTCTCAAGGTCCTTTACTTCCAGGAAATGGCGCAGCTGGCGTATCAGCCGAAGCTGATAACAGGCGCTCCTGACTGTCACATTCACCTGACTCGTCATCTGAAGCGATGAATCAAGGACCACCGGAAGGGATAGAGACAAAGACAACAGACTTTGAGACAATTTTATGTAGCAGTGACAATTATATAATTGGGAAAATTTATAAAATTCTGCTAAAGATAGAAATGGAAGATAAAGTAGTTAAAGACTGTATGGTCAAATAGGTGTAGAATATTGGTCATACAATTCAATTAGAGCAGTGGGAAAGGACATGGACTAAAAGCATAAAATTTACATTGAATTTTGATTCAAGAGAAAATTACTATAAAATGTTTTGCATGTCGCATTTGACCCAGAAAAAAACTATTTAAAAATGTAAAAGAAACCTCCACAAATGTTGAAAATGAAAGAAAGGCATAGTTTCCTTTTACCTCATGAAGTGGTTATGTTTTTTTACAAAAAAAGGACTACTGGGTTCAAATATATAAAACAATATAAGAAGTCTTGAAGGTAACATTTCAAATGAAATCAGAACATTCGTTAAACATGACAGATGAAAATGTAAGAAAGGAGCTTGAAAATATATTATTGCATATGGTAACTTCAGCAAGAATAACCTACGCCTATCATTAAAAAAATGAGAAGACACCGGCACAGGAAGAATGGATTTTGAAATTATGGGACCTAGTCAAGATGAATAATTTGACAAGACTAGTAAAGGAACCAGTGTGATGTAGTGGCTGAGCATTGGACTATGAGCCTGCAGACCACCTATGAATCACCGCTATGCCATGGAAACCCACTGGGTAACCTTGGGCAAGTCACATTCTCTCAGCCTCAGAGGAAGGAAAAGTAAAAATCCCTCTGAACAAATCTTGCCAGGAAAATCCAGTGATAAGTTCGCTTTAGGGTCACTATAAGTCAGAAACGACTTGAAGGCACACAGCAACAGCAACTAAAGGAAAAGATGTCAAAGAACCTTGAAGTAAATTGGAAGATATTGAGAATATATTTGAGAGAGAAATGGGGGATAGATAGAGAGAGAGAAATGATAGAATAGATAACTGATGTTTAAAAGAAGAAAGATGATGTGGTAAAGAATAGACGTTTTCATAACATTAAGTGAGAATAGATATGGATAGAACAGATGATTGATGTGTAGGAGTAGAAAGAAGATTCATCTAATAGTAGAAATGCACATAAATGGAGATAAATGAGAAACGAATTATGTTAGTAAGAATAACCAATATCTGAATGGTAGGAAGTCAATTTTAAACACTAAATGTATGTCTATATCTGTGTTGTATATTATATGCAATGTGTTGTAATGGCGATTTTAATATGGAAAACAATAATAATGATAATAATAATAATAATAATAATAATAATAGAGATTGGTTTAACTGGTTTAAAATTATCTGTTTTTAAATTGAAAAACTGTTTGATATATGTTTAATCTTTTAACCCTTTGTAATTGTTTATTGTTTTAAGTTGATTTTATTGTAAGCTGCTCTAAGATCTTTGGGATATAAATATTTTCATACATACATACACACATACTGTATGCTCCCAGTAGACTTTATATAATTCTGCATATTAGTCAGAATCCTGTTCTTGGCTTACACACACATAAGTGTTCAGCTCTGAGCACCTCATTTTAGAAAGGATATAGACAACTTGGAGCTGGTTCAGAGAAGGGTAGCAAGGATGGTAAGAGTTATAGAGAACAAAACATAAGATGAAAGGTTGAAGGAGCTGGGCATATTCAGCCTGGTGAAGAGAAGACTGAGGAATGACAAGATTGCCCTCTTCAAATATTTAAAGAGCTGTCACAGAGAAGATGGTGCAGGTTTGTTGCCTGCTGCCCCAGAAGGCAGGATCAGGTCTAATGTTTTTAAGTTGTAGGAGAGCGGATCTCAATTGAACATTAGAAGCAATTTCTTGACAGGAAGACCTGTTTGACAATTGAACCAATTACCTAGTGAAGTGGTGGAATCTCGGAGGTTGTCTATATGGTGAAAATACTCCTCATAGAATTTGAGGGAGAATACGATTTCTCTTAATGAGATCCCACATCACTTTGACATATTTGGAAGGGGGGGCAAAATACTCATGGGAAAAGTCTTTGCAAGGGGTGGAGCTTTCTGGCAAGACAAATTCCTGGAACAGTTATGTTGGATTTGCAATTGTGCTCTGAGGTGATGAAACAGGCTCCCCCCCGCTATTTATTTAAGCAGTATGTCGCACTTCCACACCTTGGATATGCTTTTTTTTTTTTTTTAATTGTTCAGTGGTGGCAACTGGTGGGAATAAAAATGCAAGTAATTCACTCACACCTGCCATCTTGATTCACAGGCATGCCCATCTGAATTAAAAAATGCAGATAGCTTTGCATGCCTATGATCTTGCCAAAAAAATCATTGAGACAAATGAAAGCTGCTGTGAATTGAAATTAGTGTGCATCAATCGACATCTTATAGCCTCATATAGACAACCTTCTCTGGACACCTTCAAAAATAATCTAGACAGCTACCTGTTGGGATGCTCTAGCTGGATTTCCTGCACTGGGGGGGGGGCTCGATGGCTTATGGGACCCCTTCCAATTCTATGATGCTAGGATCCTAGCATTCTAGGATACTATATGGCTTATGTGCATGAATGTCTCTTTTTTGGATCAGGTGCAAGGGGCTATTCTTTTGCCTTTGTTTATTTATTATTAGATTTATACCTCACCTTTCTCCCAAGAAGGGACTCAAAGCAGCTTACAACAATTAAAAAATGCAGCTAAAATCACAATTTACAAAAAATAAAAAAGTATGAAATTAATTTCACATAATTAAAAACACAGCATGTATTGAAAATATAATATCAATAAAAATACAAATGAAAAACATTAAAAACAATAAAAGCAGCACACTGACTAAAATTCACTTCTCAAATGCCTGCCTAAATAAAAATGCCTTCAACTGCCAAATAAAAGAGAGCAGGGAGGGAGCCAGCTGAATTTCCTGTGGAAGAGAGTTCCATAGTCTGGGAGGAGCCACAGAGAAAGCTGTCTCCTAAGTCCTCACCATTCACACCTGTGAAGGTGGTGGGACTGAAAGCCCTTCCCTGCTGATCTTAACACTTGGGCTGGCTTGTATAGGGAGATAGGTTCTTTCAGATAGTCTGGACCAAAACCAGTTAAGGCTTTAAAGGTCAAAACCAGCAGTTTGAATTCTGCCTGGAAACGGACTGGTAACCAATGCAGCTGTTTCAATGGGGGGGGGGGGTGTCACATGATTCCTGTAGCCAGCATGAGTCAGCAGCCTGGCCGCAGCATTTTGGGCCTGTTGAAGTTTGCAAACAGTTTCCAAAGGCAGCCTCATGTAGAGTCCCAGTAGAGTTACAGTAGTCCAAATGGGATGTAATCAAGGCATGTGTCACTGTAGCAAGATCCGATTTGTCAAGGAACTGGTGCAGCTGAGACACAAGTTTGACCAGCCAGCAAGCCAGAGGTTCTCCAGCCTGCAGCAGCCTTTCACCCCATTCCACCGGGCCAGGAGGCTGTAGTCGGGCCCTGAGGACTTCTTGGCAGTGAGGTAGCAGCGGGAGGGGGCGTGGCCAGGAGTGGCTGGCATCTTAAGCCACTCCCACCCCCTCAGGAACATCAGTCAGCAAGCCAGAGGTTCTCCAGCCTGCAGCAGCCTTTCACCCCATTCCTCCGAGCCAGGAGGCTGTAGTGGGGCCCTGAGGACTTCTGGGCAGCAAGGCAGCAGCGGGAGGGGGCATGGCCCACACCCCTCAGGAACACCAGCCAGCAGCCAGAGGGACTCTAAGCCTGAAATTGGAGTCAGCTGAGGCCGGGAATGGAGTGGGGGAGAAAATTGGAGTTGTGTTGGGGAAAGGGAGGTATGGTCGGAACAGAATGAACAGATGTTACGAAAGAAGGCGGGATCGCTGTTTGTAAGCCATCCCACGTTCAGTTCACCCTGTTTCCTGGAATGGATTGGAGAGCGTACCAACCATTCCACAGAACCTTACTTTGCTCCTCTACAATGCCAGGTCAGTTAAGAATAAAACTCATATTATTTACGATCTTCTCTTGGATGAGGATGCCGACCTGGCTTGCTTCACAGAAACCTGGCTGGGAGAGGATAGCGCTGTCACCTGGGCACAGGCCCTCCCAGCCGGGTATTCTGTCAGTGAGTGGGTGAGGGGAAGTGTGTGGGGGGGGCGGAGTGGCTCTGGTTTATAAGAACAATCTGACCTTGACCAGGATACCTGTCTGAAATACAGTCCACTTTGAGTGTATGTACCTTAGCCTGAGGACCAGGGATAGTTTGGGGATTCTGCTAGCATACTGACCACCCCGTTGTCTAGCAGACTCCCTAACCGAGCTGACACAGCTGGTCTCAGAGTTGGTGTTGGAGTCACCCAGACTTTTAGTTTTGGGCGACTTCAACATTCCACTCAAGACCAGCTTGACAAATCTGACTGGTGCGGCTCGAGAGTTCATGGAAACCATGATAAACATGGGCCTATCCCAATTGGTCATTGGGCCCACACATTGTGTGGGTCATACTCTCGATGCGGTCTTTAGTACGGAACAGGAATATCCGTGGGCGGAGGTTATAAAAACCACTGCATTGTCATGGATGGATCATTTCCTGGTCAAGACTGAACTAAGAGTCTCTTCCACACCACCGGGGGTGTTGGACCTATTAGAATGGTCTGCCCACGACGGCTAATGGAACCAATAGGATTCCAGAAAGCCTTGGAGGGTTTAATGGTTGGTAACACCGGTGACCCTGTCGAAGCTTTGGTTAATACTTGGAACACTGATCTTACCAAGGCTATTGACACGATCACTCCCAGTGTTCCAAGTATTAACCCCCTTCTAACTGTAAGCCATGGTATACTTCAGAGCTTAGGAAAATGAAGCGGGTTGGACAACGACTAGAGCGCAACTGGCGGAAAACTCGACTCTTATCCGACAGGACTCGACATAGGAATTTTCTTTGGTCCTATCGAGAGGCAATATGTGCAGCGCAGAGATCCTTCTCTTCTGCACGTATTGCGTCTGCAGAGTCCCATCCAGCAGAGCTGTTTAGGGTGGTAAGGGAGATGACGCAGAACCCATTGCTTAACCCAACAACTGCCTGCTGTGACGCACTTAATAACTACTTTGCAGATGAAATCTCTCGGATAAGAGCTGACTTAGATGCCAGCATTTTGACAGAAACAATTGACGAGGTGTCCAGCAACTCCGTTGATGTAAGTTTACTGAATCAGTTTCAATCTGTGAGTACCGAGGACGTGCACAAGCTACTTGGTACTTGTGGGTAGAGCATGCAAGAGAAAACTTTTGAATGGAGTTGTGAAATTGTTGTAAGAACATAAGAAGAACCAGGTTAGCTCAGGCCAAAGGCTAATCTAGTCCACATTCTGTTCACAGTGTGGCCAATCAATTGCCACCAGCAGGAAACCAGTGCAGCTACATGCAATTTCTTTCAATAGGTATGAAAATTTTTTAAAGGAAGACCATTATTTAAATGTTGATAGAATAAAAGTTTATAAAGAAATATCTGAAATAGTTTGATCATGTATAAAGTAAGTATTTTGTACTTTGACATATAATGCATTCTTTTTGCAAGCCTATTGACTGAAACATCATTGAAATTAAGGTTTTTAAAAACCTTTTTCTGTAGTTTGCACAGAAGTTCATAAATGGAAAAAAAATTAAAATATATCTTAGATGACAATACCATACAATTCCCATCTTTTTTTGGGGGGTGGGGGAGGTGAAATGAAATAAAAATTAAGAAGCTGAAACAACAACAAAGAGACAGTACAAAGAAGACACACAGATTGCTTAAAAATAAATAGCAGTAAATAATTTAAACTTAAGGATTCATTTTATAAAGAAGTTCCACGAGATTCATGAAACAGAAATAGTTTGAAAAAGGAAATAAAGCCAATAAATTTCTAGCAGCAAAATCACTTCAAGCATAAAAGCCATGACCAGATCTTTCTGCTACAGAAGTAATATCTGCTTTGTGAGTTCTAATTTAGAAGTATTGAAAGACTTTGCACTATCTTATTGCTCTTTATATAGATTCAGAAATTCTCAGGAAAGTAAAGTAGATGGTTTCTTACAAAATCATTTAGTGATTTCATGATGGGCTGACTGGTAATGTTCAAGAAAAGTTTGAATGTTTTCAAATATCTACAGCAAGGAGTGGAGAGTGAAAGTAATTCATTTGAAACCTGAGTAGGTTCCCAGATTAAGGAGATTTTCACATGGGCTATATATTGCATGGCAGGAATAAAACAGGGTAGGGAAAGGTTTTCCCTTTCAGGCGACGTCGACCCCATTCTGTCCTTCATCCATCCTGCCCCGTGCCTGTTCTGGAATAATGTATTCATGATGTTGCATCATGAATAGACCACCCGTTCTGTGTCTGTCATGGAGTCACAGGTGTGCAAACAGGAGCCCCAAAATGACAGCCGCGACAGGGAGGTCCATGCCGAGCACTTCTGGGCACAATCTGGACATCCAGGTAAGTGGCACCCTTTATTATACCCTCCCTGATTTGGTTGTGTACTTTGAAGTGTGTTTTTGTGCTTAGTGAACTGATTTTATGTTTGGGGGGGCTTTTTATTTTTGAATTTACTGCCTGGCCGTTCTTTCGTGAGAATGGCCAGAATTTCAGCTGGCCAGTCATAAATGCAGCCTTACGATGGCTGCATTTATGGCTGGCCAGCGAGGGGAGGGGGAACCCATTCCTGCCACCAAATTAAAATAAGTGTGTGAAAGATTTACCTTATTCCATGGCAGGAACGAGAGAGGAGGTGGCAGGGCAGTAACGGGGCATTTTGGCCCCATGTTAAAATCTCCTAAGTGAATGCAATGTTACTTTTTACATGGCATTAGGGGAGACTAATTCAGGGATAGTGAAGTAGTTTTAAGTCCCACTGGTGAGATTGTTGTGAGGATGCAAGAAGAGTGACTTATATCCCTGCTCAAATGGTTCTGTGTTGGATTCAGAAGCGAAGGTTTTGCAGGCGGGGTGGGGACAATCTTGAAAATACCATCAGTTTGAAGGGGGCTCCTGTCCTGTTGTGATTTAAGAAAGAAAAGAAAGGCTTTGAAGCTGCCCATCACGAGTTGTACAATACCTGTACAATAGAATGAGCAGGGACAATGGTCACCTGTGACAATCTTACCTACTCTGTTGAAAATTAATTGCAATCCTATTTAAATGTTTGCCATTGCTTCTACATTCACACCTTCTCCTATAAATTAGAATATGCAAAATGTGTGAAAATCTATAGCCTCTTTTATTTTATTTTATTTTATTTTATGTTTGTTTGTTTATTGTGATACGTTTCTTCTTTTGTGGCCTCTGTTTGAATGATGCATCGGTAGCCATCCTATTTAGTTGAGCATAGTCCTGTTAATTCTGGGACCCTTAGGTCCACCAACTGACCTTGTGGTAAAAGAGGTTGGTAGCAATGGCCCCATATCTGGAAGGGTGTTACCTGCCAGGGTGTTACCCTAAATGCGTGGGGGTCTTAAGGACCCTCTAAATATCAATATTAATTTAGGGAATTAATATACTTAGCTTGGCAATATGAGAGGAGAGCAACACAGCAGGGCCTTTTAACCTATGTATAGGTTGCATAGTAACATAGATTACTCTGGAGGAGATGTATGCTAGATAGTTTAATTAAATGAACTTTATTGGAAAATAATAATAATAACATTCATGCACACACTCAGGCTTCAAGCAATCACACAAGTTAGCGAATAAAATAGGAAGTATTGGGATAGAGGAATAGAGTGAATAGAGTTTTTGGGTGATATGATACCTGTCCTGTAGAGCTGAGATTGCTGTAGTGACAGAGTCTCAGAGTTGTGCTCTGAGAGTCTATCAGCAAACTGCAGCATGGGTGTGGGAGGAGGAATTATAGACAATTTGATGTTGTTTTGAAGGGCGGGTTATATCAAATAATTCTCTTCAAGGGATGGGATTTTGAGTAAAAGACAATGCTTCTTGGATGTTCTCAAGATAAGACAATAGACATCCCGGATATGTTAATGACCCTTAATGTGTTAATACTTTGTAACTGAATGGAGGAAGCAACCCTCTTTGTTGTGCAGAGGTAGAGGTAAGGTAGCTCTTTACAAACCTTGAGTATCTCCGCTATGCTTGATGGGATTAGCTATATTTTCAGGGAAGAAGTTGAACTGTAGGTTACCTTTCTTTGGAATTTAATAGCCCCTACCTAGTGTATACGTGACTTAGTCTCAGTGCTAGTCCTTGGGACTCCTGATTTTGGGACTTCTTGGTTTATTTGCTACGCTCTTGGAGGGCCACCGTTTGGCCAAATTATTAAATATTGCCAATTTATTAAAGATAAAGGGAAGGGGGGTTCAAAGCAGGTAGCAAGGAAATGGGGCTTAGTAGATGATGGTGACTCTGTGGTCAATGGGATGGTGAATCTGTTCCAGATTTTTGGTAATGCACAGGTAGCCATCCAAGGCACTGAAATCATTTGGGGGGAGCATTCAGCACCAAGGATAGTTTCTTTAAGGTACAGCTTAAAACCTGGGGCAGATTTACCCCCTACTGACATCAGAGCCACTAGCTTTCACTTCTGGGACGAAAAATGTGCTTTCTGTTACAGAGCACACACATCCTAGAGAACCTGCTCATTAAAAATGAAAATCATCTGTTTCCTCTTGGCATTTCTGAGTCTTATACAGACATGCAAGTCTTTACTTGTTTTGTTCTCACATGCAAGCACAAATAATTTCAAAAGTTTTCTCCCTGCTGGTGAAGCACATGAGATTATGAGAATGTGAGAAAAGGTGGTCTACCGGCAGCTGGGATTGTCCACCACTGTGAAATCTTAAAAACATGGAAGTAGCTAGTTGTTTGCTACTTATTCTTAATTTTCTTTTCCAGTGGTGAAGCAATAATGACATCACGTTCCAAGTGTAATTTAATGATGAACAACTTCATTCTTTTGCAGTATAACTCCAATGTGTAAATAATATTTACAGTTACAGGGCTTTGGTCTCACTAAACGATAGAGGAGAAATATTCTATGATTCAAGTACTGATTTCTGCCATGCCTTACCCTACTGCTTCATACTATCTATTTTTCATTTTGCCCTAGGCTGCTTTCATATGTTACTTTACTTTAGATAAACAGTGAAGTGAAGAATTGATTTAAAATGTAGCTATAATATTAACCAGTTATTTCTGTGTGCTCTTAGTACCATTATTGTAACTTATTTTCTCCCCAAAGTAACATTTGATGCTGTGCATATTTTACCCTCACCAAGTTTCTGAGCCACTGGGTTGGACAAAGGCAGTTGGGGAAGGTGCCTTCTGACAACTCTCTTCTCTTTGGAAGCCCTCAAGCTGAACACTTACAAAGCCATTAAACCTTTAAGAGTGCTCACTTCAAACCCTTGCAAATGCTCAGTCATCCTTTCAGAGCGAGTAGCAGCAATGAATGAGAATCTTGTTTCAGCTCCTTTTGGTAAGAACTGTCCAACATACACAAAAGTTCTTCATATCAAAGATGGACAGAATTTGAAATTAAGCAAGTTGAAGAGTAAATGCCTCCCCCCCCCCAAAAAAAAATATTTGCACATAGTCACAAGACTGAGCAAACACTAAAGTCACCCAAACACAAAGGAGCTTATCAGATGCGGCAAAATGATGATGATGATGATGATGATGATGATAGAGCATGTGAGGATGATGTTACTGTCCTGTGATCAGATCCTGGTTTCTGACGATGTTGTCATTCTTACGAGCTGATTCCATGCTGCAGCCATGCGTAAGGCATCACTTTTCATTGATGGGACCTCCCTGTCAATGAAAAGCAATGCTTTACTCATGGCTGCAGCATGGAGTCAGCACGTGAGGATGATGAGGATGTCTGAAACCAGGACCTGTTCACAGGACAGTGACGTTGTCCTCATGTATTCCTCTTGTGTTTTTTGGACGAGACTGATAATCTCTAAATTCCCCTACTATTGTGAGTTGCATCATATTTCTTTTTACATTAAAAGTAATTATTTATAAATCTGAATCCATAGATAAGCATCTCTACATTTGTATCTACATATAAATTATTTCTAAATGTATATTTATATATACATTTATATATTTATATTTATACATTTAGAGAAGGCCAATATTGTACAAATCTGTATCTTCTTTGATTTTTCTCCCTTTTTGGTAATATTGACAGGTGATGGTATAAATAGGGTGCACACTGGGTATCTAAACAGGTCCAGGCGGCAAAAATATACAGCAGAGTATTGTTCCTTCAGGCATAAGAATAAAGGCGCAGACACAGGCTTTGTGTCTAAAAACAACTTATCTTTATTTGGGCATAATAAAGAATATTTACAGTAATAGACAACATCAAGAGAAAAATATCTTCACACTGTGAGATCCTAAACAGGACATCTTCACACAGTGAGATCCAAAACAGAACTGCTTAGCTCAACCCAGCCCAGCTAGCTTCTGCACAACCCTGCTCCAGGATTGTGAGCTAATCAACATTGATACATTTCTTGATCAAAGCATCCCTGACAGCTTATGTAAACTGCTTCTAGTTCACAATGTGGCAAACTGCAGACTATTTGTTGCATCTCAGCTCTCTACAGGATAAATCTACTTTATGTCCCAATATCTTGACAAATGTGCTACAAGTTTTTTATTAAAAAAAAACACACACATTTTTGTTTAACTATTCCCAGTTTGCCAACCTTGGTCTTTCCTTCAGGAGTGGGCAAAGTATACCTTGTGTGCTGTTTCTGAGTTCCTAGGTTCTCCTATGCAGCTTCCCACGGTACCATATATTTCTCCAACCCCCATGGACTCATAAATAATCCAAAAGGCAAATCATATCCCTAGATGTCTTAGCTAAAAGTGGACTGGGGATGAAATTATGCACGCAGACACACAAATGGCAATATTATTGACTCTGACATTCAGCATGAGATAGAATTCATGCTGAGGGACAAAATCAACATTAATCTCACATACCTACAAGGCTGTGATTCCTTTCACACTACCACAATTAGAGCATTACAATTTCACTTTAATTTCCATGGCAACATCATGGAGGATCCTGGTATTTGTAATTTAGGGAGGGTTTTTTAGAATTCTCAGCCAGAGAGCTCCAGTGCCTCTCCAAAGTACAACCCCCCAGATTCCATAGTAGAACATAGCTATGGCAGCTAAAGTAGAATCACAATACTATAATTGTGTGGTGTGAAAAATCCCTTAGTCATCTGCTAAAGGAGGCAATTAAATGATAATCCTGATTAAGACTGGCAATTTATACTGCTCCATTTCCTTCACCATTACTATGGAGATGTTTGTGGACGGATCTTTTCAGAATGGCCATAATTTCAATTTTGTGTTAACCTTTTTCACAAAAACAATAGTGGTCTATAATTTGGAAAGGGGGACTATAATTTCAGTAAGTGAAACTTGTTCTGCATGACGAACTAGCTCTTAAAATTAAAGAAAGTACTGTACTGTATTCTTTAGTCTTCCAATATCTCTCATTAGTTCACATAGTATACCACAACCAACTGAAATTTTCTGTCTTCACAGTAACAAGAATTTGCCTGACTTGAATGAGGTGTATCAGTCTTCGCTGTTTGAAAACATTAATGAATAAAGAAGTTCTGTGACTCCTCTGTGCCATATAACTACTTTAATATATTTCCAAAACCGTGTCCCCTCTTTCCTCTGACATTCTTCCCAGCTTCAAAGCAGTTTAGACAGTTTGTAACTTACCATCTGTTAAACATTTGAAGATATGGGGGACCTGTGCTTGGAAACTGCAGAAAACTGCTGCCAACAGATGGGGATGTTGTCATTTTTAGCTGGAAAACATCTGTCCTTCCCATCATCCCTGCCAACCATTTTGTCTCTAAAGAGACAGAAAGGAAACATGTCCAATGGTGACAGCTTTCACTTTTCAAAGATATGTGCATGGTTAATGCTCATAAAAGAGAGACAGAAGGCCAGCTTGCACTGAGATATTTGGGAAGTAGAAGAGCACAGAAAAGAAACTAGAAATATGGATGTTAAACACCACTACACAGCCAAATAACATGACCTACAGTAAGCATCATCAGAAGCTCTCACTGGATCATGTGGCTACTTTATAATCCCAACTTGATGATTACTGAATTACTCCAAGTTACTTGATTACTCCAAATGTTTTTGCCTCTGTAACTAAGGGATGAGAAAATCTGTCACTGCCATTTTTGTCACATTTCTCAGAATTCCCAAAGAATTCTTGTCCCATCTGAGTTCTGTATGGAGTTACATCCCCCACCCCCATGGAAATCTGTGCTAACTTTGATATGTGCTTTTCCTAGTGTACATGTTTCTTTTGCACTTTTCTTAATGTATACATTTTGATGCAAATTTCCCATCAACTAAGCCACATTTGTGTACACTTTTAAATATGTATTTTGTTAGTTGTACTTATAGTTTTAAAAAAAGAGAAAGAAAAAAATGAAAATCTGGCACTTATGATGTCAGGACACTCCCAGTAACAGGACACTGAAAGATATATATGTACGTATGCGCACACACACACACACACATATATATATATATATATATATATATATATATATCTTGGCACATGTTATCATCATGATTCTGATGATACTGCAGTGGATAAACCCATTACTGAGGTATTGGAACTGCCTGGATATATATTTACAGTCAGGTATACATCTTAAGAGAGCCAGTATGGTGTCATGGTTTGAGCATTGAACTAAGACTCTGGGGGAGCAGGGTCTGAATCCCCACTTGACCATGGAAACCCAAGTCACATTCTCTCAGACTCAGAGGAAGACAATAGCAAACCCTCTGAACAAATCTTGCCAAGAGCAACCCATTATAGGTTTACCTTAGGGTTACCATAAATTGGAAATGACTTGAAGGCACACAACAATAACACTTAAAATGTATCTTCAGGACACATATCTTGGATTTGGAAGACAAATATTTTCCTGCATTAGATTGACCACCTTTGAGAGCCAGACGTGAGATTTTCTACCAAGGAAGAAATAATCTCCTAGGCCTGGCTTTTTATAATGTAAACAGTGTACACATTTAAAGGGGGGAAAATAGTTTTTATTCTTGGAACATTGGAAAGAATGAATGCTCCAAACAGAAGTACAGTGACTTTGTATAACCATGTTTTATGTACAGAACTGCAGTGACTTTCTACAACAGCACACTTTTTAAAATTGCATTCCCCAACCACACCCAGCTAACATGGAGTCTTCCACATTGAATAACCAGCTGGAAAATCGTTTCACCTTAAATTTCTGCTCTTCACTTATAAATGTGTCAGGCTTAATGCACTGGGAGTAATTTTTTTTTATGTCTCTCTTTCAGGCTGGCATAACCAGATCTCTATGCTATTTATAAGGCAGAGGGAGTACGCTGTTATTGTGCACCCATTTTTACATCTCCTCCTAGCTACAAAATGGATATTTGAAATGAATATTTAAAGTGAAGTTCTCATTCCTTTAATTTTCCAGATTTTTGGTTTCAGTTACAAAATCAGAGTACCTGAGGCTAGTGCTGACAGCTTGAGTGTGCTGAATTCAGAATGACTTACAGGCATGCATAAATAGTTTGAATATTTCTCCTCAGATGTTTTATTGTCGTCGTCATTATCATCATCATCCTAATAATATTAAAATATTTCTATCCCATCCTTATTCAAAAATGCCATATGACTGGTGGAATGTCTATTAATATTAACCACATAGTGACCTCAAAACACAGTGAATAAAATGCTGTGTGCATGATATTTTAAAACAGATCTGGACTTGCAAAAAGGTGCTGGACCCCAACTGCTATAATCCTGTCCCATTGGTGTTGTGGGTTATAGATTGTGGGAAAAGCAGTCCTGTGTGTATATAACCACAGTCTTTCTCAATCTGTCCCCTCCCTTGATAATGTTGGGGTTGTAGCCTTGTTTCATCTCTTTCTCTCTCTGCCTTCAATTCATCTGTTGACTTATGGTGACCCAATGAATTTCATATGGTTTTCTTAGGCAAGGAATACTCAGTTTTGCTAATTCCTTCCTCTGAAATATAGCCTCTAGCACCTTCTATTCCTTGGTGGTTCCCCATCCAAGTACTAACCAGGCCTGACCCTGCTTAGCTTCAAAGATCAGAAGGGATCTGTTGCTTTTAGGGTATATAGGCCTCTCTGGCTTTTCTTCGCAAATGAAGATTCAGGAAGGACTCATCCCGCGCTTTCTGCAAGCGCGCTGATGACTAAAAAGACCAATCCGAGATAAACAAGTCCGGTTGCAAAAAGCACAGGCCTAGTTCTGCTTTAAAAGTTGAAGGTGCAAGCCTTGAGGGGATTCATCTGAAGAGACCATTATTGGTACTATTTTGCCAGGAAATATATCATTTAAGGATCATGGTGAGGACAATCCACTCCCAGGCCTATAATTCAGACTATACGTAAATTATTATTTTGGGGGGCACCTCTATCTCTTGTTATTAAATTCTCTCATTGTGAATTTTGAGCAGAACAAGTACCCAACTGCAGCATTTACTGTGCAGGAAACAACCGTTTCTGTGCAGCAAGTAATATGTCTGCAGAAAAAATATTTTCTGTAGAAAATGCTGTTTTCTGAACCAAAGTACCACATGCAATTGTCAGTCCAGAATTCTTCTTGTAAGGTTTCCTGACACTCAAAAACATGTTTTTGACCATTTTGAATATTCTGTCCATCCCTACTCCTGCATCATCTTACTTTTCCAAATCTCTGATTTGAGTGCTGCTTTTAGTCCCCATTAGAGTGGACTGATTGAATCAATGGGACTTACCTATGTGTTGACTCACCAAGTAACAATTGATTCAATGGATCTACTTGGGTTGGGATTCAGATGTCTATGTTCCTCACTTTTCCAGAGTGAGTCTTGAAATAGAAACCACATTGTGACCAAACATTCTCAGAGAAAGGTGCATTCATTCAATAGTTTGAGAATGCAATTTTAGACATAGGAGATACTTGAAAGAACAATCCCCTATTGTACTACAGACATTGTATTTCCCCTTTATTCTGCAAGTATACATATACGTAAGCTTCCACCTAGCTTCTTAATTGCCTGCAATGACAGAATTTCCTTACAGTCACCATAACCTCACCAACCAGGTGAAGAATATGTGCAGTACAATTTCAATTGCAGGTTTTAAAAAGCAATTAAATAATACAGACATGTCTCATGTTTGTTTCCTGCACAACTGTCAGACTGTTTCCATTTCCTGTTTTCAATTATAATTAAACTGGTGATCTCATTGTTTAGAATGAGGTACATAAATACTGGCTAAGGCATGATTTCACAAGGTTTGAAATGTCACCACTTCATTGCTCTAAATTATGCCCCTAATGGACAAAATGGATTTAAGCAAGCCACAATATCCCCCCGCATCTAATGTAACTAAATATACATTTAGTTTAGAATTATATAATAGCAAGGACCTTTAGGTATCTAGTCTGAAACTTTGCGAGACGTAGGGATTAAAAAGTTACAATATTTCTCAAATATAGCTGATCAGCCTCTGCTGGAAGACTTCCACCACCCCTCTAGATAATCTGGTGCAATAGTGTGTCATTGTCCACAAGGATCAGCCAGGCCAATGGCAAATTGTCCCTGCTAGACCATCTCCTGTTTTCAGAGCAACTACTGTCACTTCCTTGCTGGCCAAGGAGCTCTGTGGAAGGCCTGCCCAGCACACCATTGTGAAACACAAAACACAAAAGGGGTTAAATTTTACTGTCTTTTGTCTCAGCTCCCACATGGCCAAGAAGTAGGAATGGCATCTGCCTGCATGAGATCCCTCACCTGAACACCAACATAAGCAACATCTGAGACAACATGTAGGCCTGTGACTTCAACATCACTTTTCTTTCTTTATTTTTTAACATCTTTTGCCAGATGAAGAAGCAGGTAGAAAGACTGCATCATGCATTTTACATTTTGGTTGACCAGTACATGTATCACTTTTGTGTGAGTGTGGAATCTGGATCATGTTAGGCACAAAAAAGTACTACAGAATCATTTGAAGTATATGAATTGTAAATGGAATACATTTAATAATTCTCCAAAAAAAAAGTATACAAGGACTCCCTGAAACAACATTTCAGTCCAAATTGATCACCAACAATGGTCTGCCCTGGCCTCACATCTGAAGGCATGGAGACGCACTATCCACAATGCTGCAGCCTTATTTGCGAACTCACGCCGAACAAGTCTTCAAGAGAAACAACAACGCAGAAAGAATCACAACCCAGAAACATCACCCAAGGAGACCTTCTGCTGTGCTTTCTGCAACTGGACTTGTTTATCTCGGATTGTCCTTTTTAGTCATCAGCGCACTTGCAGAAAGCGCAGGATGAGTCCTTCGTGAATCTTCGTTTGCGAAGGAAAGCCAGAGAGAGAGAGAGAGAGAGAGAGAGAGAGAGAGAGGTTTAATAATTCTTATCTATATACTTTTTTGAATTTTTGACTCATCTTTTGACTAAAATAATTGGCATACATGGTCACTAACAACATCATTAAAACCAAATTTAGCAATTAAACCATTAAAACTCTCACTTGAAGAACTTAAACAGTAATCTATCAAAAGCAGTCATAAGTAAATAGTATAAAGGAAAAAAATCAACACAAAAGTGCTTTAGAATGTTAATATGAGTTGAATCTAATCGCTTAGGTACACAGAACTGATACTGAAGCTATGCTTATTTAATCAGTAATCCCCACAGAAATTATTCAGAATACTTTTTCCTTCCCTTCAAAATGTGCATTTCTCTAAAGGGGAGATCGACAACACCAACCATTTCAGGATGCTCCCCTTTCCACTACTGTTGGGGTAAAGGGGTTACAGAAATAAACATTAGATGACAGAAATAAACATATTCCACTGTAGTCATCACAAAACTTTTTTTTTCTTAAGACAAAGAGTGTGGGAAGAATAGCCCTCATTTTAAAGGAGTATCACACTTCCAGGTGGTTTCTAGGAGAGCAACTATGCTTTAAAATAAGGTCCGTGCTCCCCTCATTCATGCTTTTACATCAGAAATATGGGGGTGGGGGTTGGCACCACCCTCAAATTCAGAATTGCTGTAGAAATTGTTGTTGTGGGTCTTCAAGTCATTTCTGACATATGGCAACCCTAAGTTGAACCTATAATGGAGTTTTCTTGGCAAGATTTGTCAGAGTGGGTTTCCCTTTGCCTTCTTCTGAGGCTGAGAGAGTGTGACTTGCAAAAGGTCACTCACCCAGTGAGTTTGCACAAGTGGAGTGAATGCCAAGATTCTCATCCAATACCAAGATCACTACACCACACTGGCTCTCACTGTGTAAATGCAGGTTGCAAAATGGATGGGGCCACATGAAATCCATGTGCCTTGTGTTGCAGTGTGGGATATACTGAGAGGGTGTGACTTCCTGGAAATTGTTCTTTATACTCAACTTTCCACAGGGTTGCAACATTTGTTAGTGTCTGCAATTGCTTGTTCTTGTCTCTCATTGCAGGAAAGGTGGGGGGAGAAGAAAGGAAACCACACAGACACACACAACTTTGAGATTTTTCTGCAAGCACCAATGGAACAATTTAGCCTCCCTGATTCATCATGCCACAAAGTAGGCTGGTTACGATATTGTGCCTCATAATATAATAGATGAACATAACATTATCGGCTATAATTTCAGTTTAGTATAAGTTTCAGACAGCTCTATTGATAATCTCTGCATCCTTAAAAAGCAGTTGTAAAAGAATGTAGTTTAGGAATCACACAATGGTTGACAGGCTTATTGTGTTAAAATGGTCTTTTAGATTCCAATCCCCCTCCCTCCAACTTGCAAACTTCTGAGAGTCATTAGGGACTTCTAAGGCAGCTTCAAAACTGATTAAGTAGTTCTACTTCACTCAACCCACACTGCTTTAACAACTGACTTTTTAAACAATTGCTAGAACCTTTCAAGGCACCCTTTCTCTCTCTGTCTCTCTCTCTCGTTTTTTGAATTTCTATAGAAATTTCTATAGAAACAGTTTTCACTGTTTTTCAGTTTTAACAATGATAACTGGCTAAGTTCACTAGGACTACTCAACAGATGAATGCGGTTCAAAGCATTATTGTTTTTCAATATGCAGTGTCAAGCTGACTTATAAATTAATGATCTCTTGAATTCTTCCTGGGCTAAATTTTGTGATGTAACAGATAGGCTGATAAGACTCTTCAAGCCCTCTGACCATTATCCCTTCCTTTTCGTCAATCTGGGAAACAATGATATTGCAAGGCATAGCTTCAGAATATCACAAGGGATTATGAGGCTTTGGATAGGAAGCTGAAGTACCTGGATGCACAGGCAATCATTTTGTCTGTCCTTCTAGTGGAAGGGTGCAGGCCAGGAAGGGAGAGAAAAATAGTGGAAGTGAACAACTGGCTGTGCAGATTGTGCCACTGGGAATGATTTGACCTCCTGGACCATGGGAGTGCTGTTTCAGGGAGGTGGACTTGTGGCACGGATGGGTTGCACCTTATAGCAGTTGGCAGGAGTGTTTTTGCTGAGTCTGAAAGATCTGATCAGGAGGGATTTAAACTGAGTTATGCAGGGGAGGGAGACAGTATTCTTCATGGCAGGAGTTCAAGTGCTGCAGATAATTGCCCAAATATTATACATAGAACAAGGCAAATAGTAGAAGAAGCCAACAATGGGAGAGGAAAAAAAACTTTAAAAGACAGATAGGGGAAATGGCCAATGGTCTTAGATGTTTCTATACTAATGCACAGAGCATGGGAAATAAATAGGATGAACTTGAACTCTTAGTACAGCAAAGTAAATATGACATAATAGGCATCACTGAAACCTGGTGGGATGAGTCTAATGGTTGGAATGTAGTAATACAGGTTTATAACCTATTTCAGAGAAATAGACCAAACAGGAAGGACAGTGGAGTAGCATTATATGTTAAGGATGTGTACACCTATGAACAGATCCATGACTTAAATCCTGGGAGCCAGGTTGAGAGCATCTGGGTAAAAATTGAGGGGGAGAGAAATGACAGAGATGTCATTGTGGGGATCTACTACAGACCTCCAAGTGAAACTGAGGACTTGGATGATGCCTTCCTGGAATAGATGACCACACATTCAGAAAGGAGAGATGTAGTAGTAATGGGGGATTTCAACTATCCTGATATTTGTTGGAAGTCCAACTCTGCCAAGAATTTAAGGTCCAACAAATTCCTCACATGCCTTGCAGACAATTTCATTGTCCAGAGGTTGGAAGAGGCAACTAGTGGAGCAGGTATTTTAGATCTGATCCTAATGCACAGTGATGATCTAGTTAATGGGTTGGAAGTGGCAGGATCCTTAAGTGAGAGTGATCATGCTCTCCTGGAGTTTGTTATACAGTGGAAAGGGGAAGCTACGTGTACTTAGATACTCATTCTCGACTTTATGAAAGCTGATTTCAGTAAACTTAGGGAAATACTGGGGGTGATCCCATGGACAGGAATACTAGAAAAGAAGGGAGTACATGATGGATGGGAGTTTCTTAAAAGTGAGATATTAAAGGCTCCATTTCAAACAGTTCCAATGAGGAGGAAAAATGGGAGGTGTTTAAAGAAATCAGGAATGAAGCCTAAAGAGCTTTCTAATGAGCTAATATTTAAAAGGGACATTATAAGAAATGCAAAAGGGGGAAATCACCAAAGAAGAATTCAAACAAATAGCCAGCTTTTGTAGGGAGAAAGGCAGAACAGCTAAAGCACAGAGGGAGCCCAGGTTTGCTAGAGAGGTTATAAACAATAAAAAGGGGCTTTTTTGGTTCTGTTCATAGCAAAAGGAAGAACAAGGAAGTGGGAGGGCCACTGCATGCATAGAAGATGGTGAAATGCTAACAATGGACAGAGAAAAGGCAGAACTACTCAACAACTTCTTTGGGCTTTCTCAACACTCAAAACACATGCTTTTCAATGAGTTCACAAATATTTTTGGATAGTCTTTCCATCCCTAAAAAAGTGACACAACAGGAAAGGAGATTAGGAGAAATGAGGAGAAAAGCAAACTCAGCTATTAGGATCTTGGTTACAAAGGTCAGCAGGTAGTAACATCATTTCTGCTGGTAACAAGTGACTGGGGGGTGGTTGTATACCCTGCAGAAACACAGCAGTTTGACACCACTTTATTCACTGTAGTTCTGTCTGGTATTCATAGCTTTGCATGATATTTGGCCTTCTCTATGAGAGAACTCTGGTGCCTCACCAAACTACAAATACCAGGATTCCATAGGATAGAACTATGGTGGGTAATGTGGTGTCAAACTGCTGTGTTTCTGCAACATAGAGAGGCTCTAGGATACAGAGCAATAGATTCAAACTACAGGAAAAGAAATTCCACCTAAATCCTAGGAAGAACTTCCTGACTGTAAGAGCTATTTGGCAGTGGAATGCACTGCCTCAGAGTGTGGTGGAGTCTCCTTCTTTGGAGGTTTTTAAGCAGAGACTGGATGTCCATCTGTCAGGAATGCTTTGATTGGGTATTCCTGCATGGCAGGGAGTTGGATGGGATTACCTTTGTGGTCTCTTCTAACTCTATGATTCTATCATTCTATGAAAAAAGTACCTTTATCTGTCCTAGCTATTTCACCATTCAGCTTCCATAGGTGACCTTCCGTTCTAGTATTATGTTCTCCACACCACACACAATTTTATATAATTCTTTAACAGCCCTCATTATTCACCTATTTTCAAAGCTAAAACAGCCCCAGACATTGTAAACTTTTCACAGGAGATTCGCTGAAACAAACAGATATATGAGGTCTGTCTATTAAATAAAAAGACTGTTTCTACCTTTCAAACAAATCTGGGAGAACTGATTGTGAATGCTTGAGTGGTAACCTTGAACGTGTCTGAACCTGCATGACAAACATCAACACTCTGGGCTGTTCAGTTAATTGTCAGCCCCCATTCAAAGCAGCTGTGTTGTCTGTTGTATGTCGGGGAAATGCTAAGTTTATAAGTCAAGCAGCATGACATTCTGCAACAACTTGAGGTGGACCCAAACCTTTTTCAAAAAATCATCACTTGTGATGAAACCTGGATCTTCCAAGTATGATCCTGAGACAAAATGATAGTCAATGCACTGTAAAACACCATCATCACCAAGAATGAAAGAAGTACATCAAAGCAAGTCCACATTCAAGGCCCTGCTCATTGGGATTTTTTTACATCAAAGGCATGATTTTGGCAGAATGGGTTCCAGAAGGCAGAACAATGAACCAGCATTATTATAAGGAAGTTTTGACAAAGCTGAAAGAGTCAAGAAAAAAAAGGCCAGGGTGCCAGTCACATGACAGAAATTGTCGCGTTGCCTACCGGGACAAAATGATAACGAATCCGCCCCTCGCTGTTTATACGATTTATGTCTCTGATATGGATATCCCGTGTGGTCCCGTGACTGATATTTACACATCCATAGTTCCGGTTTTGTTTAGGTTTTAAATTTTTTTTTTTGGCTGTCAATCAAAGATGCGATTACTCGTGTTTTCACAACCTCGGTGACGCACTTCCCTTAGAGTTCCGTGCCACGAGCGATGCTATTGGCTGGCTGGGGGGGGTGGAGAGAGGGGGGCAGAGGTTTGTTATTCCCCCTTGCTGCTTGAACATTTTAACCCCTTCAGAAGAGGCAGAAAGCATTTTTAAAGATCCAGACTGAGATCTTTCGCTCAGACGCAGGAAAAGCCGAGTGAGGGGGATGGGGGGGGGGGGAAGGGAGGCATCATATTCCCCTTGCCTCTGTAAAATGTTAACCCTTACAACACAGATTAGCTGCAGAGTTCATGCTTCAAACCAGCTACAAACAGGCTGTTTTGAAACACACAGACACAGAGAGGGGAAATTTAAGGGATTTTCATTCACTCAGAGGCTGGAATATTTTACTGTGCCCGTCCACCACGATCTCTCTGTTCAGAACCAGGGAGGATCTGCCCACCACGATCTCTCTGTAGCATGCAGTGTAGAAATCCATTTAAAAAGGTGATTGAGTACATTCGCACACACACATCAACCTTCGTGCAGCTGGAAGGGATGCCTTTGTTTTCGGCTGGTGAGGCTGGATCTGTTGAACGGGTGACTGACCCCTCCTTTTCTGGTCGCTGAGCTCTAAGCCCACCCCCAGTCACCATTTCCGGTCATCCCAGTACCGAGACATTTTGTCCCACGCTGTTTACATTTCCGATTTTCCGAATCCTCCAGTGACTTTTTTAAAAACCGGCACAACCTGCGGGACTGGAAGTCCCGCAGGTTGAGGGATAAAAGGTGGCCCCCCTTCCGAAAATCACGTACCCGACCCAATGTACGTGTAAACTGCCAGGGATTGACACGAATTCTTCCCAGGACATTTTCATCGTGTAAACGGCCCCCAGGACTGTGGAACAATGGTTTCACTCTTCATCAAGACAATGTGCCTGCTCAAATAGCACTTTCTGTGAAGCAGTTTTTCCCTGACAAATGCTTTACTACACTTGAACATACTCCATATTTACCAGATTTGGCACCATAGGACTTTTTTCTTTTCCCTCAAGTGAAATCAGTGCTTAAAGGAGTCAATTGATGCAATAAAGAAGAAAATGGCAGATGTGTTGAGACAGCTGAGAGAAACTGATCAGGGCAAAACAGGAGTGCATCATGTGTGAGTGTGAACAGTGAGTATATTGAAGGGGACAAGCATTAGAATTGTAATACATATAAAGATTGGTTATTGTATCAATATCATTATTTAATAGACAGACCATATGCCAGTGTTTCCTTCAGCACAGTCATAAAATGAGGAAGATAATGCAGTCATCTGCAGGTATGTGTTGGAGCCACTTTGATTGGTTCCAGACTCCAAGCATTATGCACATGAATGTATATTGTGAAAATACTAGTAGACTTTAATGGCATGGGAACAGATGAACAGGGTTTTTGCTTAGGAAATTATAGTTTGTTTTTTCTGTCCATGGTCTCTTGGCTCTGGTTATGGACTGGCTTTCACATGAAATTTGCGTAGAATTCAGCTCAGGCATATTTCCAGAAGGAATTGGCAACCATTTGACCATCTAGTCAGTGACATTTTGAAAAGTTCTGAGCATTCAACAACTCCCACAGCTCAGTCTTTGAGAAAGAAGCCAGGAAATTGTTAAATCTGTAACTTTAGCTCTGTTTATTCAACATGAAATCAATATAAGGCTTTGCTTGTGTTAAGACTTTGGGATTTGACCCATAGTGAAGTGTGTTATTGCATCTCGATATATAGGTCCAAACAATAATCTCAGACTAATAAAGACAAGAAAAATCTAATCAACAAATTCCTGTTTTCAGCTTGCTCAGGCAAGTGCGATGATATTTTCTGATGTATTCTTTTTTCCCCCCTATCCACAAAACATTGGATTTGATCAAAGGCAGACACATTCGAAGTTGACAACTTGACTCTACCCTCTGCTGTAGGATAACAATTTTGTTTTGCTTTGTTTGTGTGTGTTTAGGTTTCTAAATGGAATAATGCGGACAAACAATATATTGTGTACACAAAAGACAGATCCTACACACCAAATACTAGGCATATATGTGTCATGAAAAGCAATTCTAAGCCCTACATTGCTACTTAGATTTCTGTTCCTCTGAAGTTTATGGAGCTTGATCCTACATTAATATATATACACTTGCAGACTCATGCATTATATTTGGGGTTTTTTTTGGGGGGGGGGAATCCTGCCCATCCCATGATGTTAATTTAACAGAAGCAATTTGGGGCTTGGAAAAAAAAAGCCCAAACCCTGTACTCACCTTATAGTCACATTGCATTTTTGCTCCAGTGTTACCCCATTAATGCTACACACTCCCCCCTTGCAAACTCAGTTCAATGCAAGGAGGTGGTCCACAGGTCCTCTGCTTTCCATTATTTTTGGTCACACAGCAGTATCTGCTCAGCTCTTTGTTTCCTTGCCAGCATGCATCAACCTTTCAACCAATAGCCATTATTGCTTGCCTGTCAATCTAATGCCTTGCAGTCTGATTGGATGTAATCTCCCCATCCAATCCCCCTTCACCACCCAGTGATTGAGTGAGGGAATTTTAAATGTACACACACAGACACACACAAGACAGAGAAGAAAAAAATATTTTTTTAATGAAAATGTTCACCCATGAAATCAGTAGTGAGGGGGTAGAGCAGGCCACCCACTCCTTCTTCCTCCCCACCTCCTGAGTGTCACCTTTGCTTTTACTGTTTTTATTCTTCCCCCGTGCTCCACCCACCCAGTCAGCGTTGTACTATCTTTGTTTTTACTTCAATGTATGTTTTACTGCAATGTATGTATACAGATCTGAGTGAATGCTTGGAGAGGGGGAAGTACATGTGATCTCAGCACCAGTGAGCCAGCGAGTAAATGCTGAGTGGGAGGATCAAAGGGGGAGAAAGAGCAACTGGGGTGGGTGTTTGTTTCAGGCTTTTGAGCTGAACATAGAGTGAAGTTTTAAAATATGCCAACACACACCAGGCTTGCTGGACCTAACCAGTCCCACCCACCAAAAATTCCTCCTGCCCCTGGCTCCATACCAAAGCCACCTTGGAGCACCAGCCACACTCTGAAAAATACAGATTTTTAAAGAAAACTTCAGGGTGAAGGGCGAGTTTTTAAAAAGCAGATTACAACCCCCAGCAATGCATTCCCTGCAAATTTCCTGCAAATAATCAAGAACATTGTGTGGCAAAGGCAGAGCAACTACAACATGATTGTAGTTTTTCCCACCAGTGTAAACAAGCACATGAATTTGGTAACCCATAGCAGTGGTGGCATTAGAGGGGTGTGGAGAAACTGAACCACACCAGGGTGACACTGTTGGAGGGAGGGGTGACACCAGTCTAGTGCCACCACTGTATTAAGGTAACACCTTTGCTCAACCCCAGCTTGTGGGTGCAATTAGCTAACACACATTGGAAACTGTTTAATGCAGTGTAGATGTGTAAATAGCTATTGCTTAAAACAATTTGTAAGCCGCTCTGATAGCCTTGTGGCTGAAGAGCAGGGTATAAATATATATATATATATATATATATATATATATATTAAAAAAAAACCTTCTAGACAGTACAACTGCTTGTGTAACACTATAGTTGGACCCCTGTATCTGTGGGGATTCAATTCCTGGACTTAGCAAACCCTATGAAAAGTAATGGACTTCTGGTAAAAAAAAAATGCCATAGAGTTGCCTTGGAGGATCTAGAAGATGTCTAGAGAGGATGCCTCTCTAGGCATTTTCTAGGATGACTCAATGGTATATGCCTCCGTTTTGGGTTCCGCAGATAACTGAAACTGCAGATATTGGTTCCACAGATACGTGGGTCCAACTGTACTTACATCAGCATAAGTCACTGACAGGATTTCAGCCTCAGAACATTTCTGTCACATTTCTCTCCCTTTCTCATCTTCCCTATGCTCCTTTAATGCTCCCCACCCTTACCTTACCCAGGCTTAATTTATTCAGCATGCTGGAAGACATCACTTTGTTCTGCTTGCCTAAGAAGGTCTCGTTTTTTATTAAATTAATTGAAATCAGGATTTGGTCAAATATAAGGTCTGCTTTTCACATGTCCTTTCTTGTCCTGGTACTCTTTGATTGGTTCTTAACTGTGAGTTGCCACCTACTGTTAGCTTTCAGCTCCCAGAAGTTCTAACCCCAGTTACCAATGTTGAAGGATTCTAGGAGTTATACCCCAACAATATTATGGGACCATAGGTTGGAAACCACTGTGTCAGATGAAAGAGATCCAGTTTGTAGCAGCTGGGGGGTGGTGGGGCTGTGATATAAAAGCTGAGAAAACTTTTCTGTGGGGGTGGCTGCTTCTCTCTCCATTATTTCTCTCAGGAATAGTTAGACTCATTTCTCCATTTTCAGTCCTAAAAAGGAAATAATAATACAGCCAAACACACTTTGCCATCCTCCTCCTGGCCCCTCATACTTCATGTGCAATGGTGAAGATGAGTAGGTCCTGCATGATCTTGAGGGGGCATTTTATTATTGTATCTACCTTCATGTCATTTCCAAGTTATGACAACCCTGAGGTGAACCTATCATGGGCTTTTCTCTTTTTTTTGGCAAGATTTATTCAGAGGGGGTTTGCCATTGCCTTCCTCTGGGACTAAGAGTGTGTGACTTGGCCAAAGTTATTCAGTGGAGTCCATGGCTGAGCATAAATTTGGACCCTGGTCTCCCAGAGTCCTAGTCCAACACTCAAACCATTACACCATACTGGATGGGGCATATATTGTCTCTATTCCAGAAAACTCTTCCTCTGCATAGAATTAGAGTGCATCTACACTGTAGAAATAATGCAGTTTGACACCACTTTAACTGCCATGGCTGCATCCTACAGAATCCTGGGATTTGTAGTTTTGTGAGGCACCAGCATGTTTTTGCAGAGAAAGCTAAAGACTTTGTAAAACTACAAATCCCAGGATTCCATAGGCTGGAGTTACAGTATGTAAAGGGGTGTCAACTTACATTATTTCTATAGCGTAGATGCACTCTTATACAACCAAAGGATTGCATGTTACCCAAAGGCCATGTACTTGACCCCTGCCACATAGGAGTACATAGCTAAAACACTCTTGAGAGCTGAACTCTCCAAACTCTGTCCAAACGCCTTCAATGAAGAGATCCCACCAACTTCCAAGGCAGACCAATCCACTGTCAAACAGCTCTTACCACCAGGAAGCTCTTCCTAACATTTAGCTAGAATCTCTTTTCTTATAATTTGGATCAATTGGTTTGTTTCCTAGTCTTTGGAACAACAGAAAACAATCATACCCCATCTTCTATATGACATCCCTTAAGATATTACATTAGGGCTATTATCTTACCTCTCAATCTCTTCTTCTCCAAGCTGGACATATCCAGCTTCCCAAAGAATTCCTAATAGGATTTGTTTTCCAGAGCCTTCACATCTTAGGACTTTTTCAAACAGGGAAAATATCCCAAGGAGGTTGGGAGAAGAATGGGACTGTCACGCTTGCAGTGCCCTGTTTCAGACGGATGAAAACTTCAGTCAATAAAAAGCGGCTCCCCCTTTTGTTCCATTCCTTATACACTTCCATTTTAAATCCCACTCATCTGAAAGTTCTTTATACATCCATCCTGGTTTCTTTAGACACCTCCCACTTTTCTTTCTCATTGTTTGCAATTTTTCATCCAGTATCTAGCCCTTTTAAAAACTCCCATCCATCATGAACTCTCCTCATTTTGCACATGTGTATGTCTGTGGTGTGTGTGTTAGCAGCAGCAGCAATTATTTAAGACCAGATGGTCATCATTACCTTGGATGACTTATGCCACCTAGCATGTTCCTCATCTACTTCAGTAGAAAATTCTGACTCCTTTCCATGGCAACTCTGGTAGACACAGAATGCAGAGTTAAAATCATATAGCCTTGGAAAAAATATTCACATACACAGTGATGTTTCTTCCCCCTGCCCTCACAAGTTAACTTGGGATTTTTGCTCTTACTAGGGAATTATAAGTAGGGAAGAAAACAAATTCAATTAATAGAACCTGCCATTAAACGTTTCCCAAACAGCTCTATTATTATATAGTCCAGCCTTCACTTACATTTTTTTTCTTTTTGACTGGGAGGCAGGTATGCAGGATGTGCTTTCTTGTCCTTTCCCTCCTAGAGTATTTATGATTATTTTTTCATGGCCACACATGTTCCATTCCTCTTATTTAAATTCTCCTCTCTTCTCTATCTGTAGCCAGGAGCAAACAGTTAACTCATTGGCAGTTTCAAGCATACACATGCTGCCTTCTTAGTACACCTTCTTAGAGATTCCACATGTGTGTGTATGTGTCTCTGTGTTTTAGAGTTCATTTGCAAGCCAGGCCATTGGGAGGATCCATGGAACAGTTATGAAATGAAGCAGATTCATTTCCCCTCCCTCTCTCCCTCTGCCCCCTGAACACAATCTGGTTTTGTAAAATCTACATTAACTTAGAGAACTGCTATGGGGATAAACTAAACTCCAGCTCAGTTCCTTGCATAAGAAACTAATTCAGAGTTAAGCAGTATTTGCTTCATAGCTTGCAGATTTCAGTACAGGTAACTTTGTTGGAAATGGAGCTTGGAAAAGCTGGCTTTTGGACTGCAAGTCCTGATTGGTGGTTTCTCAGAACTGCAATCCAAAAGATACTCATAACAGCTTGCACCCTGGTAGTCCATTACAATGTTCTAAGTTAGTCTTGTGACTTCATAAGTGCTTTCTATTGACATTTACAATTGTGGTGCCATTGTAATGATTGTAAATGCCCCCAGAATCCAGCCAGATGCACCAAGGGACAGAGTTCTGCAGCACTGGCAAGCAGGGAACTGAAGGATGATGCATCAAGCCTTCTCCCACCAGCAAGCAGCTGTGCCCCAAAGAATTGCAACAGAACCCCTTAGAGATCCCTGCTTCTAGTTGGCACACTAGCACTCATTGGCAGGAGAGGGCTGGACATATCACTCTTCAGCAACCCATTCACCAGCATCCCAGAATTCTTTCCCTTAGTGCAGCTACCTCAATTTTAAGGTGGGTTTGTGGAGTAAGATCAGGAGATGGATCATAGCCACAACATCATGGCTACATGTCTGGTGTAGGATTTCAGCCAATATTTCCAAGCTCTTGTTAGAACGCAGACTATGAACATTATCAAACCACCCTCCTTTTCTTCTTTTGCTGGCATAATTTTGTTATTTTCCTTGGTTTTTTTCCTGGGCTATGAGGCCATGTTCTGGAATAGTTTCTTTCTGATGTTTTGCCTGCATCTGTGGCTGGCATCTTCAGAGAATGGTTGGATAGGAGTGTGTCTGGGGTTTATATGCTGTGAACTCCTGTAGGGAAGTATATGTAAATTTGTGTAACTGAATGGTTAGTTTCTGGGTATAGTTTCTACATAGTTTCTATACCCAGAAACTAACCATTCAATTACACAAATGTACATATACTCCCCTACAGGGGTTCACAGCATATAAACCCCAGAAACACTCCTACCCAACCATTCTCTGAAGATGCCAACCACAGATACAGGTGAAACGTCAGAAAGATATTATTCCAGAACACGGCCTCACAGCCCGGAAAAAAAAAACAAGGAAAATCTATGGATGCCGGCTGTGAAAGCCTTCGACTTCATATAATTTTGTGACATTTTTATGCCAGCAAAAGAACATCCTTTACCACACTTACCTTACATCCCATCCAAAGGCATCCCCAGCAATGGTGGAAGAGTGAACAGAGAGCCATTCACTTTCTGGAATAAAATCTCGCAGATTCTAGCGAGAAGATGCAAATGTGGGAAATTCAAAAATAAAAGCAAAAATAACACACAAAAAGCTCACAAAAGCATAGAAACACACTTTAAAAGTTCCAAGTAAACAGGGGAGGTTCATAAAAAGAGTGTCACCTACCTGGATGTTTCGATCTCACCCAGAAGTGTTCTGGCTGGGTTGGCTGTTGATGCTGTATTCCCAAGAAAAAGAAGTGTGAGGTTTCAAACACCAGCAATGCCAGCAAAAGAATTGCCACAGCTAATCTATTGATGGCTTCTCCCATCAATAAAATAGAGCACCTTTTGGAAAAGACATAAACATGAAAGTATTACTTTGTCTGGTATATGTGCCCTTTCACGTTTACGTGGTGTCATTACGATGCCATATTTGATGTGTCTGATAAAGTCCTGAATTTACCAATTCCTGTGAGTGGGAGAAAACATAACTGTGGTGAATCTTCATTTATGTAGGAACCATAACCCTCACTGTGAATTGGGTTTCATTTACGTTAAGAGCTGTACATCACTAATAGCCACATCAGATTGACATAACAGTATCCTTCCATTCACTATATGATCCCTAATTCTCTGTATCCTCCAGAGAACTGATACAGGAAATGTTGCCTTCATACCATATTGGCTTGGGTTGCCTTCGGAGACATCCAGACAGCCAGACCTTGAAAACTACATATCATCATGAGGCCACCCTGTATCTGATGGCTTGATATTGCTCATTTGAGTTGTTGAAGAAGAAGAAACAGCAACAGGAAGTGGGAGATGGTGCTAAAGCAGAAGTCTGTTTGGCAAAAAGAAACTGGACTGGAGGAAAAAAGTGAATGATCTCATCATGCCAAGGTTGCTTGAGAAAGAGAAATGATTAATTTCAACCCCAAAATTGAAATTAGAGAACATTCAGTGCAGTCCTAATTGCTATAAACAGGAAGATGGGTATGAAAGCATCTCTTGAACTAGCAGAATATAATGTAAAATGACAGTGAGGCCACTATTGAGGCATTTAAGGTGAATACTTAAAAGTAGCATGAGAAGTGAATATAAAACATAAGATTTCCATTAGCCATACTAAATGTGCTTAGATGATGTGACACTCCCCCGTTGCCACTGATCAAACAATGTATCGTGTTTCATAACAAGGGCGAAATAAATAAGGAGAGTTTCTTTTATATGCACAGAGTAGGTTTCATGATGATGATGAATTTAAAGGGAAGGGAAGGGAACTCACTAAAATATCTGAGTTCTTAAGAGAGCAAGGTAAATCTTTGCAACCCATAGAAAATATTAGGTATTTACCTTCTAAGTCACTTTATTGACTCCCACATAAATAGCTGGGACATACAGTGAAAGAAATAAAATATGTATGTGAAAGTCACAATGACTAAGCAAGAGCAATTATGAAGCTACACAGGTGAAACTGCTAATGTAATCTAGAAGGCCTGAAAGCCAAGGACAGAGGTACTGAATGCAGATTGGAAACACCTGAAAATCATTAAGTGTACAAGGTGAAATGTTGAAATATTTGGGTTGGTCTTAAGCATGGGTGGAACTATGTGGACCAATCAGAATGGAAGTACACACCCACTGGGTGGAAACTAACTAGTGGGTGGTGATAAACAATGGCTATAAAATTGCAATGTTTGCCAATGTATTTTTGTGGTTGAGTTGAGGTGGAGTAGTTTGGAGATATTGTGGAGTAGTGTGTAGAGATTGTGATTTGTTGACCATATAGTATATTTATATAGAAGAATAAAGTAGGTTTTATATAAAACTACTGAGTTGCCTGAGTGACTCCTGGAGACGTTTTGGAGACACCTGGAGAAGAGTGAGAAGGCTTGGAGAGTTTGTCAGGATCTTCAGCCTATTCTCTGAAACTCTGCTGCTTTGAAAGAAAGCATTAACCACTGATCTAAGCTGGTTGGCTCTGCTGCATAACAAGGTGGTGAGTTTGAGCCAGAGGTGAAGAGCTACAACTCCCATCATCCCTAACAGTATTCCCTCACAAACATTCATGTTACATGTCATAAAGTGTGTGTGTTTGTGTGTGTGTGTGCACCTTCAATTTACCTATTGAATTTTATAGGGTTTTCTTAGGCAAGGTATACACAGAGATCATTTTGCCAATTCCTTCCTCTGAAATATAGCTTGGTATTTATTGGTGGTTTCCCATTCAAGTACTAACCAGAGATTCTATGAACCTGATTAGCTTCCAAGAGCAGTTGGGATCTAGTGCCTTTAGGGTATCTAGGCTCTGTGATAAAGTAGGCACATACAAAGCCCATGTGTAGACATTGGAATGGGTCCAGACATAGGACTTTATCAGACATGTGAAAAAATGCATCAGAAGAATGTGACGAGAACACAAATAAGCAAAATTATCAGATGATGTCATCCTTCAGTTGTTCTGGGGGCATAGGGCAAGAATGAATAAGGTATCACCTTTTAATGATGATGGTTTAGCCTGCCAATCAAAAAGGGATGCCTTATTCACACCTGTACTATGCCCCCAGAACAGCTGAGGATGCAGGCATTTGATAATGTTGCCCTTTCCGTTATTGTCCCATTCTTCTGACACACTTTGGGACATGTTTTTGTGCCACATTTCTCCACAACTGATAAAGCCCATAGTCATATTTAGAACAGACCCATTGAAAACAATGGTATCAAAGGTAAGGTGCATTTAACTATACTCTAGTGGAGGGATGGGAAGAATATTTGAAAATATTCCAAAAACGATTTAAAAAAAACAACCAACACATATTTCTCAGGTGTAGAGAAACACTGCCAAGAAGACTCCTGGACTAACTAGAAACTTTGCAATTCAGGACTTACTCTGTGCATAATTTTCTGCACAGAAAACAGCATTTTCTGTTGGTTTTATATGTGTACTTTGGTGTACTACCTCCTTAGAAACATTAGAAACAGAAAAAAAATTCCTGTGCAAAAATACCATGTGAAAATTTTGTTCAGAATAAATCTCATGTGGTGAATAATCTTCAAAGACTGCAGTTTTTCAAGACTGTCTTGCTGTGAGAAGAAAAATTGCTAAAATTGCTTGTTGTATCCTTTCAGAAGAAAATTAGCAAAGAATTACATTCCTACTCTGATTACATCAGACAGCAAGTTTTATGCCAACAGCACTGGTTGCCAATTCATGCCATCTAGTATGCTGGTTTGGGGTTTAAAATCCCTCATCCATTTGAGACCCATATAGAACTTCATGTGCATTAAGATCTGCTGCAGATACTTTACCCATGCAGCAGCCATTATCAGCAACTAGATAACTGAGTGTGATGGAAAAGGCCTCTCAATTGTGAGGAGACCTTTCTGCAAAAGAGGTGGCAACCTTAATTTTAGTAGTGAGGGGCTTCTCAGAAAAAAAAGAGGTCATGGCACTAATTCGAACATGGTTGAACAAACTGGAATTCAAGCCCAAACTTTTAACCACAAAATACACAAAGACCTGGGCCCATCCCTTTTGATCAAGCATTAGAATGTTTTTAATCTGGAGTTGGTTCCATCTGAAATAAGAAGGAAATTTTGAGAGCTGTTACATTCTTATAAAAACCAAACTAAAACAAATGCCCCACCTGTGCCTAGTATATTGCCATCATGACTGTTAGCTATGAGTAAAATCAATAAAATCAAAATCAAGTCTATGAGTAGAACAGTATCAATATTTGAGATGTTGCTCAAAAGAAAAACATGGACTAGACATCTGTGTAGAGAAATTGACTGGGTAAGACCTCTTGCTGGAACAATGAGTTCTTTGGAATAATCATGTTATTTGGTTCTGCAAAGGTAATCAAATCTCAGGCTTTTGCTAACGGGTTTTTTTTCCTATGGGAGGAATACAAATGTAATTATACATAGGGAAGACTCACTGAAATCAATGAAACTTAAGCTTACTTATTTCCTTATTTATTTCCCATACTTTTCCAAATGCTTTCCAAAACCTACTTCTTCTGAAACAAGGGTACAAGATTTTTTTAAAGAAGGGAAAAATAAATACAAACTCAGTAATGCAGTGCACTAACAATTGACCATGGCACTCAAAAAATTCAAAAGCCTGATAGTTAAAACCTCAGCATCACAAAGTCCTCTTTAAACAATGATGGAACAAAGTAAAAATGAAAGAATTAAAGCCTGTTCTAAAAAATGCTATGGGAGGAGCCAGACGTCTGTTGGGAATGCTTTGATTGGGTACTCCTGCATGGCAGGGGTTTGACTAGATGACCCTTGTGGTCTCTTCCAACTCTATGATTCTATGGACTTTTTCAGACAAGCTAATTGTAGCGTGAGCAGCCTCGCCACGTTGCGAGGCTGCAGCGCTGCAGGGCGTCCCTTTCGGATGACGCCCGTCCCTAGCGGTACTGTTGCGGTACCGCAGGGACATTTGACTGTAATATTTTGGTGATTTTTACTCACGATCAATGAGAGAGGGTGGTATGAGTCAGATGAGAGAGACTAGGGGGAAAGTGAATGTTTTGAGTGGAAGTATAGTCTATCACTAATTGAAACAACCACTGTTAATATACCGTTATTATGCAGTCCTGGAAGTTGTTAACACCTTGTTATAATAAATCAACTAAAACCTTTCGTTAACTGGTACACTGGCTCATATTGGATTTATTACCCTTAGAATAAGGGGTGGTCATGCTATCCAAAAGATTACACATGGTTAGACAAACTAGTCCACTTACAGGATCACCCGGAGACTCAAACCCAACCCATAAAGGGATACCAGAGAGGGGCCTCATAGGGGGCAGTGATGGGCAGCCAGAGCTGAGAACTGTGGGCCGAACATCACAAGATGTTAAACATCCTGACACTCTTTCTGCTTGAAAACCATTCTGTTTCTCCATATTCTGTCCTGATGGCAGCCTGTTGACCTGAGCACAGGTTTTATATCAGAACTGAGCAATGAAATTAACTAAAGCAAATCCAAAAGCAACCAAAAGGAACTAAAGCAAATCCAAAAGCAACCAAAAGCAACTAAAAAGCCACTAAAAAATAATTGAAAAAAATTCTAAGGGTAGCTAACAAGTAATTCTAAAAGTAACTAAAAAGTAATTCAGCAACTAAAAGTAATTCTAAAATTAACGTAATTCCACAAGGAAATATAAGGTAACTAACAAGTAATTCCAAAAGTAACTATAAAGCAACTGAAAGTAATTACCAAGTAACTTAAAATTAATTCCAAAGTAACTAAAAGTAATTATCAGGTAACTAAAAGAAATTCTAAAAATAACTATAAAGTAACTATAAGTAAATTAAAGCAATGAAGAAGTAACCAAAATCAATCCCCTAGCGGGAAGCAAGCAAGGGGGGAGGCCCAGGCATGGAGGTGAAAAAGGCCACCGCCGGGCCGCAAGCAGGGGCAGGCCGACAGGGAAGGAGGGTGGCCACATGGAGGAGGCCCAGTGAAAGAGGCCACCACCTGGCTGCAAGTGGGGGTAGGCCGACGGGGAAGGAGGATGGCCACGTGGAGGACACCCGATGAAAGAGGCCACCGCCTGGCCGCAAGCATGAGGAGGCGATGGGGAAGGAGGGCAGCCATGTGGAGGAGGCCCGGGAAGTGAGGGGGGGGAGAGCGGAGAAGGCCCAGGAAGCGAGGGGGGAGAGTGGATGGGCACAGGTGAGCGGAGCCGAAGCAGCCGCAGGAGGCCCGGGAAGGCGAGGCAGAGGAGACCGCAGGAGGCCTGCAGGAGGCAAGAGGGAGGAGACCTGGGAAGGTGAGGCAGAGGTGGCCACAGGAGGCCCGCAGGAGGTGAGCGGGGAGAGAGTGGGCACGGGCGAGTGCAGAGCCAAAGCAGCTGCAGGAGGCCCGGGAAGGCGAGGCCAAGGCGGCCACAGGAGGCCCGCAGGAGAAACGTGGGCTTTTGAGCAAAGTTTGTATACCTCTGGCAAAGAATTCCAATAAAAGCTTAATATTCTTTTCATAGGTTTTATTAAGGTTAAAAGAGTAACAAAGTCCAAGAACAAGATACAGAGAGCATTTTTCCCTGCTTCTGTGTACTCCAAAGCTTCTTGAGAACTAAAGGAGGGAAAATGGAGTCCTTTCAGCAACTGGCACCAAAGTCCCTCCCTGCTTATATATATTTTTCTTCTCAAAACACCCAATCTCCCCTTGAAAAGAAACAGAACCTAAGATTACTTCCGTTTCTGCTCTCCTTACTCTGAAGGACACAAAAACAGAAAACCAAAACATCAAGAGACAGATTTATGACCTTCAACTAGACAAGTTGGCGTCTTTTTGCCAGGTGACTAAAATTACCCAAAGGGGGGGCATATATTTCTAAACTCAACATTTATTTTCCCTGACAGAGACGCGGGGGGAGGGAGGGGGGAGAGCAGGCACGGGCGAGCGAGGCAGGAGGCAGCAGCCACGCGGAGCCAAAGCGGCCACAGGAGGCCCGGGAAGGCGAGGCTGAGGTGGCCGCAGGAGGCCTGCAGGAGGTGAGGGGGAGGGGGGAGAGCAATCGGGGCCGGATGCAGAGCTGAAGCGGCCGCAGGAGGCCTGAAGCAAGGCCTGGGAGAGCGATCGAGCCCAGGCGAGGCCGCAGTCCTGGGAGGAGAGTGATTGTGGGGGGGGGAGCAAGAGGCCATGTGGAGCCTGAGAAGCGAGGCTGCAGGCCTAGGAGGCCTGGGAGGAGAGCGATCGTGGAGAATCCCGACAGAGAATCCAAGCAAAGAATCAAATACAAAGGGCACTTCTTAAGAAGGAGTGGGGGGGGGAAGCAACCAATCAAATCAATTAAATCAAATCAATTAACATTTAGTCAATTTCATTCAAAGGATATTAAATTCAATTTAGTTAGAATCAAATCACACACAAATGCACACGCATTCACACTGCTGGGCTGCCCAATCGCACAACCATGCAAGCATAGCCCAGCTAACTTAGCTCTCCCTCGTGGCTCGAAAAAGTTCCAGATGATGAATGTTCCATAATTCTTCATGATCTTTGCTATAATTTATAAAGCACAGGCTGTGTTTTTTTAAAAAAAAAACTTTGGTGTGCTCTTTTAGCCAATATATGTTCGCAATCTGACCCCTCATGCCTCTCCCTTTCCTGAACCCAGCTTGGACATCTGGCAATTCTTCCTCCATATATGCTAAAAGTCTTTTCTGTAGAATTTTGAGCATCTCTTTGCTTGCATGGCCAATTAATGCAATGGTCCTGTGGTTACTGTAATCTCTGGTATCCCCTTTCTTGGAGACTGGAATATATATTGAGTGTTTCCAATCTGTGGGCCATTGTTTTGTTTTCCATATGTGTGTGTGTGTGTGTGTGTGTGTGTGTGTGTTAGAACTAGAGTAGATTCTGTGCATACTATGTTAGTAAGCCATTTGTTCCTGGTGATTTATTTCTCTCAAGTGCCCTGAGTGCAGTTTCCACTTCACTTTCTAAAACTGTAGATTCATCCTCAAATGACTCTTCCTTAAATAATTCTGTCATCTTTTCATCTCTTTTATAGAATTCTTCAGTGCATTGTTCTCATTGTCTTTTTTTATTTCTACTTGGTCATGTAATCTGTTCCCTCACTGGTTGTAGAGCATCTTTACTCTTGGTTTAAAATTTCCCTTTGATTCCTCAAATATTGTGGAAGAGGTCTCTTGGTTTTTGGGTTTTTTGGGTTTGTTTTTTTTTGTTTTTTATTATCATCTTCTATCATGATCTTTTTTGCATTCCTCCCTATGGCCCTAGCTTCAGTCCACAGTTGTGCATCTGCATTATACTATATATATATATATATATATATATATACACACACACACACACACACACACACACATACACATATATATTGCAGTACAGAACTGATCCTGAAGAACCTATTCTATTCATACAGCAAATAAATTTAGAGCTTCACAATAATTACAATTTGCAACATAGGTGGAAAGCCTTAAAGGTTTGAGGGCTATACCAATCCTATTTTACCTCTCCTTCAAAATCTCCTGAGCCACACCTGCCTAATTGGGAGGGGGTGAGGAGAGTTTATATCAGAACCCAAAAGTTCTGGCTTCTTGGTGCATAATTCTCTGTTTGGTTACTGTTTTGTAACCTAGGACTTGTTTACACAGGCTATTTATACTGCCTTGCTCCTGTCTTGTAGCCCTGTAGTTCAGATGATGTAAGGTATTTGCCTTGTTTTGCCTATGGGCACTCTTCATGACCACCGGTGCAAAGACAGGGCTAAGATGCAGGAAAGATGGGGTAGGGCCTGTTACAACGTTTTTAAAAAAATACAAGATAAAATCCAGCCAGCAGTAAAACGGATTGGGCCCCACATGATTGCAAGAATCCATTCCAGCACACCAACCCATTGCTGCAGCAGCCTTGCTGTTCCCTAGCTGCTGCATCCTGATCTCCAGCAGTTAAGAGCTCCATCGCTCGGTGTGGCTGCTGCCTGTTAAGGTAGGTTTGGGGAGAGGGAGGGGCCAGGAGATGATGCTTAGTTACACAGTCATAACTAAGTCAGTGACATAGGATTTCATCCGTAACATTTTTCAGAAATGTGGGGATTCAGGAAGGGCTGCAGTGGAGATGCTGACATGTTGCATGCCACTCGTGGGCAGCACGATTCTCAACATCATTATAATCAGTTTAAGTTTCTGTGAACAGTCCTAGACACATACTGAAGCACATTACAATCAACCTAACAAAATAAATGGGCAAACACAGCAGTTAGAACTACTGACGCAGGTCATATTAGAAAACTAGATATAACATAGTTGTGCCAATCTGACCTTTAGAGGACACAGCACATGAAGCAAAGTGCATACACACATTTTAAAAATGCTTTATAGATTTTTTTTTCATTTTGGGTTCCACTTTTTTTCTTTGTTACAATCAAATCTAAAGGTTAAAATCTCAGGTGTTATTGTATTTCACCATCCCGCTCTAAGAGGCTTGCTGATCTAATCTGTAAACTTGATTGTGATGGGCTTCAGTTTATCTGCCACCATTCACTTATACTTAAAATGATTGTAAATGGTGATGGGAATAAGGCAACAAATATATACCTATCATTTGGACAGGTAAATCACTATAGACCATTTGCTGTAATATCAACCCCACCCCCAGCTTCCTTTTCATCACTTCCAATCACTTCAGAGTATCTAGGACTAGCCAATTGTTCATCATCAACACAGCCCAGTTCTCTCCCCAATGAATATTATCGTGAAGGCCACATACTCTTTCTTATGGTACATTTTTATCTCTGACATAATCCTCAAAAGCAGTGTTTAGACCCCCAATGTCACCTTTGCCATTAAGATTTTAGAGAATGTGTTTTGAATCTAGAAAATACTGCTGACCTGTATTATCATCCCTGGCAGCATTTTTTTTGACCAAAGGTGCCATCTACCTCACACACTTGGAAAATCAGATGTTTTGGGCTGCTCTCTTAACCTCTATCTTACTTCATAAGTTACTCTTTATACATATCATGACATTGTTTCAATAATTTTCTGATTATTACAATCAGGAACATAATAGGCTCCTCAGCCTATTGTTTTACTAACTTTCCTTTGAAGTCTGGTTCAAGGGGAGACACCTGGTGATCTGAAACCATTTTCATGCCTTTGAAGCTCTTACTCCCAATATTGGGGCTGTCTAAATGGTGAAAATACCCCTAATGGAATGTGAGGAGAATCCTACCTGTCTTAATGGGATCCCACATTGTATCACACTATTCGGGCCAAAAACATCAAAACTCCAAAAGAAAAACTCTGGCTTTTCCCAGAGTTTTAAAAAAAGCAGCAAGGGGTATGCACATTTCTGCTCATTGGGACAAGTGATTTGCTTTGAATCACTTTCCCGTAGAAGAGGAAGTGTTAACTGATTGGCCAGACAAGCGCAGGGATAGGGCTTGCTTACAGGACAAGAGCCCATCATCCCTGTATTGATTTTTTGCCTTAGCCTGGCTAGTCACTTGGAGAGGGTGATGGGGGGGGCTTTCTCCCCCCTCTCTGAGTGACTGGTCAAGGGGCTACTGATTTTCCTTTCTAGCCTCAGAGAATGGGATGCTAGCCTGGCTAGTTGCTTGGAGAGAGAGGTGAGGGGCATTCCCCCTCCTCTGAGCAGCTGGCCAACCAGCTAGTGACAGTCTAAATTGTTTAATTTGTGTTTTAAATGCCATATTTATATTTATAATGTTTATGTATTGTTTTAAAATTTATTATTAGCTGCCTTGAGTCTCTATATTGGGAGAAAGGTGAGATCTAAATAAAGATAATAAATAAATAAATAAATAAATAGCCTGGCTAGTTGCTTGGAGAGGGAGGTGGGAGGCATTTCTCCCCCCCTCCTTTGAGTCGCTGCCCAACTGGCTACTGATGTTCCTTTCCAGCCTCAGAGAATGGAAAGGGATGCTAGCCCCTTCGTCTCTCCTGCCCCCGCATATGAGGACACAAGAAGTTTATGGGGGCTGTAAGACCCATTAAGATGTGTCATAGCTGCTCCGACTGATTTTTATTGTGGGTCACACCTGTTTTTTGGGGGATCGTATAGACAGGGCCATAGACTAAATCACCCTTTCGCTACCTGGTGTCCTTCAAATGTTTTGGACTACACCTCCTAGGAATGTAGCACATTGGGAAAGGTAGATCTCAAACAAAACATAGAGAACTCCAGCCTACAAGTTTCTCCCTTATCACCCATTAGTCTAGCGATGGACTGAGGGGTTTCCATATCATCACATGTTTCTGGTTAGCTTGCATGCTTTATGTTTTAAATGATACATTGAGTTCATTTGCAGATATAAGGAGACAGATTGCTGGATTATATAGCATAGATGTGTGAGCTGATCAAACAACAGCAAACCTACCTGTTACATTCTTGTGCACTCAAAAATTTCCAGTGTTGGTAACAGATGTGTTAGTTTTTTGCAGCAAAAAACAACAAAGGGCCTTTACACACCTGAAAGACTAAAAGGCTGAAATGATATGACCTTTTGTGGAGTGCAGTCCACCTGATGAAGTTCTGCTACTTTTCACAGAAGTACATGCAAAACAAAACTGGTTAGTCCTTAAGATACGTAAAGATTCTTTGGGGTTGTCTAAATGGTGAAAATACTCTTCATAGAATCTGAGGAAAATACCTTTTGCCTAAATGAGGTCCCGTAGCGATTCATCATATTCAGAAGGATGGGGCCAAAAACACCATATACTGCTTGGGGAAAGTCTTCACTTTGAGAGAAATGTGCATTCCTGCTCATTGGGACAACCAATTTGGATTGCAGCACATTCTCAGCAAGGACAGAAGTGGATTGCTGATTGGTCGGACTTGCACAGGGACGGAGCTTGCTGGCAACAAAGTGGGTGGAACTGCCATGTTGAATGGTCTCAGTAGTGATTGTGTGCTGAGGTGATGAAACAGTGTTTTTTCCCCTTCTATAAGCATGTTTAAGCAGATAGTTGCACTTCTGCACCTTGGCTTTACTTT
This sequence comes from Gambelia wislizenii, assembly GCA_030847615.1. Classification (NCBI taxonomy): domain Eukaryota; kingdom Metazoa; phylum Chordata; class Lepidosauria; order Squamata; family Crotaphytidae; genus Gambelia; species Gambelia wislizenii. The sequence continues at coordinate 27,066,495 of JAUMIR010000004.1, forward strand.
TTAAAAAACCTGTTTGGCAGCAGCAACATGAGGAGAATAAAAATGTGAGTAATTCACTCATGCGGGCTTGATTTGCAGGCATGCCCATGTGAACATCAAACATAGATAGCTTTGCATATCTGTGATCTTGTAAAAAAAAAACACATGGAGACAAATTGACTCTGATGCAAATTGGCATTACTGCACACCAATCCATATTTTATTGCCCCGTAGAGACAAGCCCTTTGTTGTATGTACTGGAAATTTCCTTCCCATTACCACAAACATCACTAATATTTAAGCATGGGAGCCAGAAAGAGTAGGATCAAAACATCACCAAGTCCATTGCACTTCTTGTTGGAAGCAGAGCAAGCTCAGTCACACCTTATACAGCAATGAAGCATCATGGAGAATAGGTGCAATGAAGTATACCATGCAAAATGTCATCTCAAAGTAATTTTCTACATATTGAAATGAAGAGATAAATATTTTAAGAGTTTGATGTCTAGGTACCGTAGTCTCATACATGAGTTTTACATTTCCCAAAAGACTCTGCACCAGAAAAACCTCTGATCTGTAGATCCTACCCTTGATTTCCACCATTTGCATCTTTGATGTAGAACTGTCATCCTAACCACTTGAGCATTGGGGTGTAAAATAACCTCTATGTTAATCTCACACTATTTTCTCCTTGACTTATTCTTCAAGTTCTGATAAAGATCTCCATGTGACATTTAGGAGATGTGTCAGTTTAGTTTACTTCAGTTGCATCAAAGACTCTGGAGCACCCTTCTCCAGGCACAGAACGTCAAAAAGGATCACTATGTTGAAGGCAAAAACATAATCCTTGTGAGATCAAACATAGCCACATGCACATGCACAAAAAGGAAAGAAAAGCTTATGAAGCCACAGGTTTCCTTGGGAGCAGACGAAACATGTGTTCTAGACAAAAGAAAAGTATTTGCATTAGAGACTACAGGAATGTGAGCAGCAAAAATTCTATGGATTGAACTTGAACTATTTTGTCAGTTCCAATTCATTATAATATCTCCACATATTGATTCTGTTGAATTTACTGTATAGTAATGAATATCTGACCTGCCGAAGCCAGTCTTTAATTAACCTTTAATTAAATGACAATAATTTACTTCAGGACAAATTTGGTGACAACTCTACTTTTACAAAATTGTCCTAAACTGAGCCCAGTCAGGAAATTTTTGAACCCAAATTTAATTGGTGGGGAAAGGCTTCTTGTTCACCAATATGAGGCAGCTCTAGATTCAGGGGAAAGTAAAGCCCTGTTCAGACATTTGACTGAACAGGAATAGAACCCATTTATGTAGGGGGTATGGGTATTTAGGGGACAATGGACATCCTAGCCCTCCCCCCAATTTCACAGTGCATTCAGAGCTTTAGGAACATTACTTTTTTGACTACAACTTCTGAGCCCACACTAGCTAGTGGATTCAGCTATGGTGTCACTAAGGCTGGTGTCACCCCTTCCTCCGATGGTGTCAACCTGATGCGGTTTGGCTCTTGGAGCCCCCAAAGGGCCACCACTGGGGTTCAGGGATTTGTAGTCAGCCCCCCACCCTCTTCCAGTTCTATAGAGCAATTGGCTGCTATTTAGATCTTTCGGTCATAAGTTCTGAAAAGTTTCTGGGACCATGGTCAGAAAGAGTGCTTCATCAGGACTTCCAGTCATGCGAGCTTAGTGGCTGGGATCCAATTCCTATTGGGGAATTTTGCTGGCACAGCTCTAAGTCATTTGCTGGTCATTGTACTGTTTACATGTTGGCTTAAGGAGGTATCTAGTACCCCACATTCAACCAGTCCCCCTTTGCCCTGAAGCAAAATAAGCCAGGTTAAAGGCTGGTCAGCACTGGGCAAAGCTCCACCTCTCTCAACTAGGGTTGATTTTTCAATAGTTCAGCTGGTGCAATTGTTCCAGGACCCTCACTTGCCAAGATTCCAGTGCTGAAGGAAAAAGTTCCACCTGGCCAGTACTGAAGGAAGAAGGAGGAACTTGCTTCCCTTTCTTAACTAGACATTTTCTGAATCTCCCATGCTCAACACTCTTGTCATCAACATTTAATAGGTTACTTGAATAACTAAGGACTTGTCTAGATCAGAAGATATAATACTGATTGCTGTGCATTAATGCAAATTCGCAGCAGCATTCATTTGTCTCCACATATTTTTGCAAAATCGCTGGTATGAGAAGCTAGCTGTGTTTGAAGTTCACACAGAGCCATGTCTGTAAATCAAGATGGTGGCCGGGAATTAATTACTCGTATTATTATTTTCCACAAGTTACCACTGCTGCACGGCATTATTATTATTTTACTACAAATTTAAGGTGCACAAGTGCAACCTTCCATTTAAAAAAGCTGTTTGGTATCCTCAACACAGTGAAAAAAGTGCATGATCAATACAACAAAACTTCAAAATGGCACTTCTGGCCACTTTGTTGCTGACAAACCCACTCCCACATGCATGTCTGACTAATTGGTTTCACATCCACTCTTATCCGGGAATGCGATTCAGTTGTCCTAACAAGTGGGAATGCACATTTCCCCCACATTTAAAAAAAACCAAAAAAAAAAAACCACACCTTTGGAGAAGTCACAAAGGCTTTTCCTGTGATGTTTTTTTTGGGGGGGGGAGTTTTGCTTCCCCTTCTTCCAAATATAGCAAATCACTGTGGGATCTCATTGGGACAAAATATATTCTCCTTGAATTCTATGAGGGATTTTTCACCCTCTAGACAACCTCAAAGTCAAACTTCAGTGGATCACTTCTCACTGAAGGTACAATGGCTTAATGTGGCACACATGAAGATTTGGTTGCTGCTCTCTATTACTCTCTATATTTCATTTATTCATTTATTCAGTTACTTACTCTAGGATCCATCACTCCCCGAATAGCCTGTGCATGTGCAGAAAGAGTCCTATTTTTAGAAGTACTCCATGGCCCCAAGCACCATAATCCAGTCAAGCCTAATGCAGAAGAGCATGCAGAAAGTTCTAGAATAGCTTACAGAATGCCTTTACTGTCAAATTTTATTGCCCCAGGTTTCTTGATATGGAGTGCTGTAGGAAGCACTGTGTCTCTCATGTTTCCTCCCACTCATTTTTCTTTTAGGCCCTCACTGCCTACTCCCTCATTGCAGCATCCTTGGTGTAGGGATCCAATGTTTCAGGGGACTCCCCCCTTCCCTGAACCTGAATTCTTTGCCTTCCATCTCATCCTCACCCCACACTCTTCTTCTGCCCTCTGTCCTCCCTTGTTCCTCTCAATTCTTCTGCTCCTGTCCTTCCCCATCCTCCTCTGCTTCCTGTGCCATCCACTTGTCATCCTCCTGAATTGCCTCCCTGCTTTCCCTTTTCAACTTTTCACTACTGCTCCACCCTCTAGGGGAATCTCTAGACAATGAAAATACTCCTCATAGAATTTGAGGAGAATACCTTTTGTCCCAATGTGCTGTGGATGAGATTCACGGTATTCAGAAGAGGGGGACAAACATTCCATCTACAGTAGGCCCCCTGTATCCACTGATTCAATTATCCACTGGACGCAAAACAGCACACCTACTAGAGTCTTCTTAGAAAATGTGTTCTCTCTAGCCATTTTCTAGGTCCTCCATGGCAACTCCATAGAGCTCCATCATTTTCCAAACCGGAAGCTCCATCATTTTCAACAGCAGTCACTATTATCCATGGTTTTTGGTATCCAGCCCCCCCAGCACCAATCCCCAGTGGATAAGGGGGTTCTACTGTACTGCACAGGAGACACCTTTGCAGTTTTCCTTGAGGTTTTTTTAATAATGCATGGGCTTGCACATTATCACACATCTGGACATCCAATTCAGGATGCTGCACATTCTCGGCAAGGGCAGAAGTGGAGAGCAGATAGGTCAGACATATGCAGGGGGTGGGCATGCTGGCAAGGAAGTATCTGGAAGTCCCATTTTGGAGTTTTGCATTATCAATTGTATACTTTTTTTGCTGCTCTAAGGCAATCAAACAGCTTTTTTTAAGCAGAAGGTCTCACTTGAGCACCTTTGATTTACAGTTTTTAAGAAAATACTGTGCAGTGGCAACAATGTGTGGAGAATAATAATATGCTGTAATTTACTCGGCCACCATCTTGATTTGCAGGTATGGCTGCATGTGAACTTCAAACATGGATAGATGCATATACAATTGATTTTTCCAAAGGATTGTGGAGAGAAATGAACACTGCTAAGAATTTGTGTTAATGTGCGGCAATCAGTGTTGTATCTTTTTATCTAGACAACTCCTAGGTCTCTCCCCAGACTACTCACTGGTTTCCTCTTCCACGCTGCAGTTGCCATAGGAAGTGTGCATCTTGCTGCAGTGTCCATATCTCCTAACAACTTAGTCCTTGTAGTATGTAGCTGAATACCCACCTAGGGCTTCACTACACTAAAGCATTTTACACATATACTCAGGCCCTGTTTACACAGCAAAATAAGTCCATGAAGAATTCGCTAAGATTCCTAATAGTTCACACACATCGTGCCATAATATCATCTCATTCAGAAGGGGGGGGATCTCAAAAATGCAAAAGTAGCATAATAAGGACGTTCGCTACTTTTCCTGACTTTTTTGAAAAGTAACGCAACTTAGCACACTATTGATTGTGTGAACGACCTTTTCAGAAAATTGTGTGTGAATTACCAGCAATCCTCCTGAAACAACAACAGCAGAGCTGAGCCATGATTGGTTTGAGTGCAGGAAGAGGGTTGGACTGGCCAGGGAGGGGATCGAGGAGCCTGAAATTGAAAAGATACAGCCACTGTTGTTTCCAGCCACGGAAAAGATCCCAATCGCGCAGCTGTCTGCCTCCCAGCTTGCATGGCTGCTGCCAAGAAAGATTGAGTAGAGATCTGCTTCTCCAGCTGTTTGCTTCCTCGCACTCCTGTGATCCTGTGTGTGAGAGAGAGAGAGAGAGAAAGAGAGGGAGAGTGGGTGAGGGGAAGGGGGGATTGACGGGGGAGTGGATGGCTCCGCGGTGGCTGAAAGGCTGAAGAGGGAGCATTCCCTGCTAAGGGATTAAAACCAGGAGGCATTCCACTGGTAAGCATAGGAGGGAAAGGTGCCAGCCCTTTCTCTGTCTCTCTCTCATTCCCTCCCTCCCTCTCATCTTCCCGACATCTTCCCCCAGATGTGCTTAGGAGGTCACGCCCCCCCCCACCTTTGCCTGTGTAAACTACAAAGCAGAAAAATAAACAGATGAACCAATTTTGCAGTAAATCATGTAAATTATCCGGCACTGGTGCGAAAAAGCGCTAAAGCGCAAACTATCGCAATAAAAACTGCTGTGCAACTGCACCCTTCTAGTACATGAGAAAAAGACAAAATTACACACACAGAAACAAACCAGAAAGAATGAAAGTTCAGTCTTTCTTTGACAGTACTAATAGGTCTTCCGGGCTTGGCCGGCGGCTGATTTGTGGTCCAGCCAACTCCTGGCACTCAGGCAGCCCCCCCGCCCCCGTGCGACTGCATGGGGGCTGGCATGGGAGCCACCATGTCAGGCCTCTACTTCCTGGCCTGCCTTGTGGGCCGGGAGAAGGGTACAAGGCAGTTGGTCAATTGGAGCGGGCCTTCCTCGCTCCGATTGGCTGGCATGGCCAGGAAGGCAGGTCTTTTGGCTAGCATGGCCAGATGATGCTGCCTCTTGTGGCCTTTTATGACAGCTACTTTATGGCCATCACTTTATGGTGTCGGGGCCAGTATTTAAGCTGGCCCCAGCATTGTAACCCTCATTGGCTCATGTGGAGCCGAAGATCCACCCTCCCTCCCTTTGTTGCCAGGGTTTACGGTACAGGTGGGAATCTTGTATTCTTTGTGTTTATTATCTCTGTCACAACTTTAGGAGGGTGGTTGGCATGTGTCCTGATTCAGGATAATTGGCTGGGGGGGGTCTTCATCAAGGTCAAGTACATGGTCAAGTTCAAGTTCACAGAGACTCCCTCTCCCTTCTTTATTGTACTTGTTTATTTCACAGGGGAGGGGAGAGTCATCAAGCGGGCAGAGCTTGGCCAGGATTCCTCCTCTCCATGCCAAGTGGTGTCAGTGGGACCGGCATGTGCCATTAACCAATAGTGGGTTGATTAATGAAGGGATCTGGACACATGTGCTGTGCAACAACCATTTACAGCCATTATCAAAGTTGTAGCCTTTTATTGCCAAATATATCCAACATTATATCCTATCATATGTATATCTCATGTATCATACGTTTATCCTTATTACTTATCACATGTACCCAATACAATTTATGAAGATATACTGTGTCAGTGTCTTGTGTTATACGGGTGTGGGGAAAAGTTTGGCCTGGGTCCACAATGGACGTTGCCCTCCAAAACATATGAGCAAAGCCAGCAAACTGAAGTGTTTCAGGACAGGCTATGAAGCACTCACAGTGACAAAAACTCATTGCCCCCCCCCCAACACACACACACACACACACACACACGATCAGCCACCTAAGATAACCTCTTGAGTCTTGGTTGTTCCAAATTGGTCTAAAGAAGCATGTTTTCTCTTGATGTAGCTCCTTTCAATTTGGTGCATTTTGCTGGTTGTTTTTACTTCTGTGTCCACTTGTTCCATTCTTTGAGGGTTGGGAGTGGTTCATAACAATGTCTTGGATCTGCACTAGGGACCTTCAAAAAGATTTTAGAAAAATTAGGTCACTCTTTGTTGAAATGGTTCTATGGTTTGAATGACAAACTCTCCCCCCCTCTCTCTCTTTGGCTTTTCTTCTTAAACAAAGATTCAGGAAGGACTCATCCCGTGCTTTCTGCAAGCGTGCTGATGACTAAAAAGGCCAATCCGAGATAAATAAATCTGGTTACAGAAAGCACAGCAGAAGGTCTCCTTGGGTGATGATTCCAGGTTATGATTCTTTCTGCGTTGTCATTTCTCTTCAAGACATGTTCAGTGTGAGTTCTCAAATAAGGCTGCAGCATTGTGGATAGTGCATCTCCATGCCTCCCGATGTGAAGCCAGGGCGGACCATTGTTGGTGATCAATTTGGCCAAGCCTGAGATTTTGTTTCAGGGAGTCCTTGTATCGCTTTTTTGTTGCGCCCCTCTTATGCTGACCCATGGTGAGTTCACTGTAGAGTACTATTTTTGGGAGGCGATGGTCCTCCATCCTAGAAACGTGCCCTGCCCAGCACAGCCGTGTTCTCAATATCATGGCCTCAATGCTGGTGATCCCTGCTTGCTCAAGGACAGCAACATTCGTCACATAGTCAGTCCAGTGTATATTAGGACTTTGCATATACAGTGCTGATGAAAGCGTTCTAGGAGTTATAAGTGGTATACATATATATATATATATATATATAAAACAGTATATATATGAGTTATTGTGCTGTAGTGCAAAAGTGCAATTTCACTGATGTACTAATGCACTGTAATTTGTTTTTTAAAATTAAAAAGGTAAAAGAGAAGAAGATATATTTTTCTTCTAGGATTAAAAAGAACCCACTTGAGACTGAAAACAAATGTTGCAGCAGGTGCTAAGAATTGCTTTAAAAATAGTCAGGGACAACAGAAACATTGTTTCCATTTTTTAACCAACACACCCTGAGAAGTACAGAAACAATGCTGTCTCCTGACATGTTTGCCCTCCTCTCCTTAGAGTCAGTGCCATCACTGTAACTTCATGTTCCAAACTTGAACCTTTGGACTCAAAACAAATTCAAAGATTAGTTTCCGCTGTACTCTGGCTAAAACTGGTGCTGGGTCACATCATTAAAGCAAGTACACTGTTCTCCTCTTCATCCCTTATGCTGGCCCATTCTGAACTTCCATAGGAGGGAAACCTATGAATTGGATAAAATGGGCAGCTCATACTGAATTCATTCTATCAGAAGAAAACACCATGACTTCACAGTACAGTGCCTTGATGCATTAGTGGCACATCTGTCATTTTTGATTTCTGCTATAACTTCAGAACTTCCTAAATACATTAAAATTAAATATTCACTCATCTGTACCACACAACACTGGCTCTGAGATTAAGGATTTCCCATCATATTGCAAAAATCAATCTCTCATATTTTTTTGAAAAAAATTCTCTCTTGCGATCTTCTATCTCCTCCTATGAATAGAAAGCTAAAATGAATGGCATATTTTTAGGGAAGTTGTCAGTATTCATTTTACCAAATCTGGAAGGCAAGCATACTCTGCAGCTCTTTATATCCTTCAAATGAAAACTGTTGGATTGCATCATCACAGGCCCAAAGAGGGTACCAAGAATGTTTGGGAAAGAATGTTTGATTTGATGAAAAGGCACCAGAGCATCTAGTTCTAAGCTTCTTAGGTGTAGCGGTTTTTCAATCTGGTAAGGGGGACTAGGGAACTGGGATGCTTTCTAATCCAGTGACTATAAATTTTCAGACCCTGACATGTTGCCTCTTGTACAGACCTGTGTGATCCACTAGAATCCATTGTACTCCTTCTTCTCTTATATACATAGATAAACATACACTTAGCAAATAATGAATACAGTCAATAATCATAATCATTATTAGCAGAGTAAATGTCTTTGATTAGAACAAGGAAAGGACCCTAGGAATTCAATAATTCTTATAAAAAGCTTTCTTGTTAATTTCCCAAATTGTAACTTCCAATTCAAGGTTAGCTATACAATCTTTGAAAACCAGTATTGTGAAACTATAATGACTGCATTATTGTATTAATGTGGATGGCAAATTATTATCCTGTATAGAGACAACAGTTGTATTCACTTCAAAACTGGAAAAGTTATGTTTCCCATAGTAATGGTGAAGGCTATGGGTTGTAGGGGGAAGAAGACTGGGTTTATTCCCACTCTTGAACTGTGCAATACGATGTTATTCCAAATAATGGCCTGTGTTTCTCAATGTGCATGGATCTACATAGCAAGGCATGCCACCAAACACAATTCAGGGAGGGGAGCAGCAGTGGCAACACTAGGGGAGGCAGAGAGGCCAAACCACATCAGGTGATACCATTGGGATGAGGGGTGACACCAGCCTTAGTGATGCCACAGGGAAGCAGCAAGAAGAGACTTGATTCTGTGACTATCTCCTTCCACACTAAACTTACATGAGAACATCTTTTCATTTCACTGGCACACAAATACTTCCATAGTTCATCCTCATGAGAAAACCTTTAGATGTATTTGGGCCAAGATAATATTCAGTCTTTGAAGAGCAGAAGTCTCCACTAATATAGTTACACTGTACCTTCTTGCAATTCTATGGCTATTTCCTGAGCACTCCTCTGAGAATCCCTTTCCTCATTGAGGAAATAATTGGTACTTCAAGGAATCATTCTCTGGTGACAGGTAAATATTTGAAGGGATGTCATACTAGGCAGGCTTGTTTTCTTCTGCTCCAGAGACTAGGACACAGAGCAATGGGTTCAAACTACAGGAAAAGAAATTCCACCTAAACATTAAGAAGCACTTCCTGACAGTAAGAGCTGTTTGATAGTGGAATGTGCTGCCATGGAATGCAGTGGAGTCTCCTTCTTTGGAGGTTTTTAAACAGAGGCTGGATGGCCATCTGCTGAGAGTAATTTGATTGTGTATTCCTGCATGGCAGGGGGTTGGACTGGATGGCCCTTGTGGTCTCTTGCAACTCTATGATTCTATGATTGTCTCCTTCCCTAATAGTGGAGTGCTAGGCCAGGGTCAACAACAGCTGCTCTTTCATTTTCACAAAGACATTCTGGATACATCCTAGCCCAAATGCTAAAATTTGAAGTACAGTCTTTTGTGCGACTTTATAGGATCTGGCTACTCCCATCATATTTGAACAATGAATCAGTCTTCTTTCAGAGACTGATGGGAGTTCGACTCCAACAAAATTCAGAGAGCCACAAGGTTTTCACCCCTCCCTTTAAAGGATCAAAGTGACAATAACAGCCAGGCATTCAATTCTGTCTCAGAAGATTTTCAGATGCCTCTTGCCACGCAAGCAGCCTCCGGAGCAGTAACGAGGCTGCTGCACGGCAAGGGGTCCATTTTGGATGACGCCGTTTCTCTCTCGGCGTCATCCGTGACTGTTGTGTGAGTGAAAAACAGTGCAGCCACCTTCAATGCTAGCTGCAACAGTCATGGATGATGCCGAGAGAGAAATGGCGTCGTCCAAAATGGACCCCTTGCTGTGCAGCAGCCTTGTTACAGCTCCGGAAGCGGCGGCAAGAGGCATCTGAAAATCTCCTCAGTCTGAACAAATGTGGTACAATCTGGTAGGCCTAGGAACCTCATATCCCCTCCCCAGCACCTACCATGGACTCCAAAAGTCACAATGAAAAATAAACACAACAAAATGCAAAAACAAAATCCAACAACCTGGAAGTAGCCAGATATCCACTGAGTTTTGGTTTGTGGGATTTCGAGGTGAGGCTTGAGGCCATCTGTTTTATACAAATCACCACTCCTGGAGATGGAGAGAGGTGAAATCTCTCCCTCTTTAAAAATAATAAGGGCTTTGTGGTCTCAATGAGGGTCTGCGGGCTTCATGTGGTCTGCAGTCCATACATTTCCTACCTCTGGTTGACAGAGTACTTTTAAAGCAGCAACTTGTCTGTTACATTGGAATCATAGACACATAGAGTTGGAAGGAATCCCAGGGGCTATCTAGTCCAAACCTCAAACTCCCTCCTAACCAATTAAGAAATTTCATTTGACTTAAAGGGTGTTCCAATTAATCAGGTAGCACAAAAAACATTCTTAAGAGAGGTTTTCTCCCTTCTTTCACATGAGGATGGAATCTGAATCCATGCAGGGAGAAGAAAGAAGATTGTATTGACTATGACATGTGAGTATCACATATAATCGTGTGTGTGTGTGTGTGTGTGTGTGTGTGTGATATGAGATAGAGAAAGAGGGTTCTTAGGGTCCATTCATACTATGGTTCCATCCTATGTAATCCTGGAGTCTGGAGTCTGATGAGCAACTAGAGCATTCTGGCTGAGAATTCTAAGTGCAAATCCCTTCCTAAACTGCAAATCCCAGGATTCTATAAGATCTGTAATCAACAGATACATCAATTAATTGACTGAAAAGCATATGATGAATGGATTCACATTTTTTTAAAGCCCAAGTCCTTTTTGGCTTCCTTCTTGTTTCAAAGCAGCATGTATATTTCAACACAAAGCAAAAGACAACACAGAAAGGAATCCTCCAAAAGGATGTAGAATAATATTTCCAAATGAAAAATGAGCTTGTTTTCATTTGTTTTTGCTTTCCATGCTAAACTAATCATCTCATTAACAAACCAAGCTGGAAGTAACTTAATATCTGGGGCATCTAAAGTCTTAAATCTTAGAAATCCAGAGAAGGTCAATGGTTTGTCCAAACTGTATTCCTTTCTCTTTATTATCTCTGTGGATATATGGCTCTGTTTGGACCTGTGGGAATTATTTTTCCTTCTCCATAGCACCATCAGCAGGAGAGTAGTAGAAGGCTTTTGAGTGGCATCCCTATATTAGAAATCTACATATGTTAAATTGTCCACTCTTTACTGTTATCTCTTAGTTTTTATGTGCACTAGACACCCCACCACTTTCTAGCTTAAATTGGCAACACTGTTTTTATAGCCCTCCAAAATGTCTGTTCCACATTTCATGTGATTTCTCCAATGGCCTTTTCCATGTTTGAAAGATTTTTTTGCTGGTATAAGATTGGGCGAGCCTTCTTGTACAAAACGAGACTTCACATGGAGTACAATGCTCAGAGATGGTTGAAAGACCAGAGTTGTCTTTTTAATCATTTCCCCCCTCAATGCAGATGTAATTTAATACAATGAAGAAAGAAAAGCATAAAAGGATTGGACTTCACAGGACCTGAAAGATTTCTGTTTTTACAGTCTTTGGAGTTAAAAAGCAATGATCAAGCAAGACTTCAATATTTCTATTTTTGAAGAATGGAATCAGCCCCAGAATATTCAAATATGGGAAGTCTAATCCCTGAAGCCAATCTAAACATTTTGTTGAAGGCCACTCTCATAACATTTTATTTGTTGCTCAGACACTACAGGCTATTAAATGCAAAGATTTAAATGCAAAGACAGCAGATATATGAACCAGCTGTGAAAATCAGAGCAGGATGGCTCAATAGCATCCCATCCAGTTTTGAACAGTTTTAAAGGGAGCTTTTTTGAAGATTATTTTAATTAACATTTTTATTGAGTGCTATGACAAATAGAAAGAAACCAATGACTGGCCTGGCATTTCAGTCCCCAGTGCCTCTCCAGCATTCAAAGGATCTCCATTTACGTATCTCCAAAGCAAGACAACAGAAGATAAACAACGGACAAAAACAGAAGACAAAAGTGGACAAAGGCTTCAATAAAATTTTATGTGGTTGTTATGTGATTCAGGCCAACTCCAATCTATGGCAACCCTATGATAGTGTTTTCTTGGCAGTATTTATTGAGAGGAATTTGCCATTGCTATTCCTCTTAAACTGAGAGAGTGTGCCTTGTTCAAGGTCAACAGGGATTCAAACCCTGGTCTTCCAGAATTGTAGACCAAATGCTGAAACCACTATGCCACACATGCTCTCTGAAAGTTGTTGTTCTTGTTGCTGCTGTTATTATGTGCCTTCAGGTTGACTCGGACTTATGTGGACCTTGTGGGTGGGCTTTTTTTGGTAAGATTAATTCAGAGAAGGTTTGCCATTGCTTCCTCTTAGGCTAAAAGAATGTGCCCAAGGTCACCCATTAGGTTTCATGGCTGATTGGGGTTTGAACCCTGGTATTCTAGAGTCCCTAGTCCAACACTCAGACCACTATACCATGTGGGGTATAAATTTTAAATAAAATAAAATGTTATTTTAAATAAAATATACATATCCACATTGTCTTTGTCAAGATCCAAATATTTTTTCATGTACAGTTGTAGATGCAAGTTTAGGAGTGGCTGTTTCAGAGGAAGGAACTGGCAAAACCACTTCTGAGGATTCCTTGCCTAAGAAAATACTATGAAATTCATGCGGTCACCATAGGTGACTTGAAGGTGTGTGTGTGTGTGCACAAACAATTTAAATAGAAATGCAATACATTTTGCATATATACTGGGAAGACTGATCAGATTACCTGTGTGTGCATAACTGCTTAGTTTGCTGCTGAGCAGTCAGATTCAAAGCCTTTGTTTTTCTTTCTTCTGGTTCTTTATTCTTAACTGTAACATGCTTTAAAACTGACGGCTTCCCTCTGTAAAATATTATACTTATCCATCTAATCACTCACCATTTGCTGTTCATGAAAATGTCTTATATTGAATCAGTACCAACAAAAAGGCTAGAAAGCCTGGTGCTTACCCTACTACCTGTTCCACCCAGGGGTTGGAGGCAAGGTCTGGAAAGCCTCCATTAAGTTTTACAAAGCATTGTGGGAAGTTTTATAGGAGCATTTTCCAGTCTGCAGATGGAAGGCGGCTAAGGTTGGAGTGGCCTCAACCACCAGGCAGATTGGTTCCAGAGTCCTTATCTGCATCATGGCCAAATGCTAACAGTGGTCCAATGGCACAACATGGTTATTTTGTGTTCAATAGGCTCTACTTAATAGTTTATGCCTCAACTTATAAATTCAAGGATATAGAGGTAGCTAGGAACAGGCTGGTAAAGTAAAAAAAAAATTGCTAGCAAACTTTCTTGCTTCTACAGTTTTCATATCTAATAGGATGGGAAATTATTCATATGTGCACAGTTCAGTTTCTTTTGTTTGTTTCAGCCTTATACAACCTTTGGGATCCATCTTCCAGTTGTTTCCTGGGTGTGATGCACCCAGCCCAGGGGATCTGTTAGCAGTCATGGGGATTTGTAGTTTTGGCACTGGGAAAATCTGGGTTGAAGGGTGCATCTACACTGCAGAAATAATGTACTTTGACACAACTTTAACTGCTATGACTCCTTCTGTATCAGTGCCACAATAATCAGCCTGCAGGGCATTTTGGTCTGTTTAAAACCCTTCACCTTGTGACTCAGGAATTCTGATGGCTCCGAGTGTGTGCAGACGTTGACTGCTATGTTCAGGCCAACCTGCCATCGAGTAAAGGATCCACCCTGCAAGCCAGCAGGTTTGCTACAGCCCCTACCAACTGTTGCAGGATCTTGAAAAACAGTATCCCTGGATTTAATCACTGACCTTCTACCTTCAAGGGACTCTACAACTTAGTGGTAGTAGACCTGCTCTCAAAGATGGCTCACTTCATACCATGTACAGACATAGCTTCCACCAAGGACGCCATGTGTCTGTTTCTCCAGAACATTTCTCAATGACATGGTCCATCTAAGGGCATTGTGTCGGATTAAGGTCCCCAATTCACAGTGTGGTTTTGGTGGACCCTGTTCCATTTTCTAGATGTCAAATTACACCTATCATCAGCATACCATCCACAATCAGATGCACAAATGGACCAATGTCAGCATTGAACAATACCTCCAGTGCTATGTGAATTACCAGCAGAATAACTAGATAGAATTACTTCCGCTGGTTGAATTCACTTATAACAATTCACAGCACTCATCTGCCTCACAGACTCTGTTCTTTGCAAATTATGGTTACCATCCCAGGTTCATCACTACTGATTGTATGCCCTCCTCAGTGCCAGTGACAGACCAGTTCCTGAAGGAACTCCAAGGAGTGCATGCCCTTCTCTAAGACCAGCTTGAGTGGGCCAAATAAGCCTACAAATGATTTTTCTAATGAAAAGTGACAACTGGGATCCACCATCCAGGTTGAGGACAATGTCTGGCTGTCCTCCAAAGATCTCGTCTTTTGCCAGCCACAAGCTGGAAACTGAATGCTCATTTCATAAGTCCATTTCCCATTATGGTCAAGTTTAACCCCATCACCTTTTGGCTCCATTGTCCCCTATCCCTGTGCACCCACCCTGTATTCCATTGGTCCCTCCTGGCTCTGGCTGCTTCTGTCCACCCTTTACATTGTCCCAAGTCTCCCTCATCTCCAATCATGGTAGATAGTGTGGAAGAGTACAGGGTGGCTGAGATCTTGGATGCTTGCCATCATCATGGCAGCCTGCAGAATCTGGTAGACTGGGCTGGATATGGACCAGAAGAGTGGTCTTGGGAAGATGCCTCAAATGTCAACACTCCAGAATTTGTGTGACAATCTCACCACTGCTATCCAGGGAAACAGGGATCCCTCCTTTCCACAGAGGGGAGCCACAGGGAGGGGAGTGATGTCATGCCTTCTGAAGAGTTCAGGTTCCATTGGAGATGAACCAGCTCTACCTTTGGAGAAGCTGCAGCAAATGTTTGATAGCCACCCAAGTCCTCCTTTGGTTCAGCAGGTCAGGTCCAGTTCAGAGCAGGAAAAGGAGCTGGAGGAGGATCCCACTAGTCCCAGAAAAAGGCAGGGGCTCAGGCACATGGCTCAGATGATCCCCTGCAGATTGAGTGAAAATGGCAATGAATGTGTTAGGAGGAGCACAGCTGTGGAATGCTCTCCCTAAATACTGCCTTGGATCAGGGTGTTGGCTGAACATGCTACCTATATAAGAATCTGACATATTTCTGCTGACACACTGCAGAAATAATGCAATTTAACACTGCTTTAACTGCATTGGCTCAGTGCTAAGGAATTCTGGGGTTTGTAGTTTTGTGAGATATTTAGCCTTCTCTGCCAAAGAGCTCTGGTGCAACAACAATCTACAAATCCCAGGATTCCATAGGATGGAACCATGATAGTTAAAGTGGTGTCAAACTGCATTATTTCTGCAGTGTTTCAACAGCCGAGGTTACATTCACTAGCTACCTTGCTGAATACAACTTCAGTCTTCCTCTCAACAGCTCAGTTTGTGCAAGTGTGTTTAACAGATTTATGACCCTTGGATTGTTTTTAAGGACTGGGCTACCATGACTCCCTGGAAATCTGTCTTTGGTTTATGGCTTTCTTGACCCTAGACTGTTTTGACACCATAAATTGAGAACAGAACAGGGTAGCTAATTCAAAGCAGGCAATTAAGACTGAAACCTGCCATTAACCCTGCCATACTGTGGATCTTCTCTATTTCTTAAAAGGCCATTGCACAGTTCTGATACCACTGCTCCTGCCATCACTAGAGGGTTTATTTATTGCAGATTTTAAAAAATACAATGAAACTTACAGAATTAAAAAGAAAGGAAAGGAAATACAAAACAGAAAGAAGTAGTGAAAGATACAAAAGAAGGAAAAAAGTGTACTTCTGATCTTTCTTATGGCAATTATAGATGCATACAGTTATTCATAGCTTCTCTGTCTACAAATATAACAATTCATTTTGTTTACTAACCTATCATCAACCACAAATCACTTATTCACTTGGTTTTTTTCCCCCACACAAATGATCCATAAGTGGTTTCAGAGGTTTCTTTTTTCTTTTTCTTTTTTAACTATCATTACGAATCCTTACCTACTCCAATCAAACATTATGTCCATTGCTAAAAATATTATCAGCTCCAATGTCCATTCCTCCCTATTGGTTAATTTTAACATTTTCCATAACTCTTTTCAACTAAATATACAGTATACTCAAATCACTATATCTACCCTATATAATAAAACATCCCTGCACAAATTTCCCACAAACATCTACAGTCCCATTATAAATTCAAAACAATTTTCTAACATCTTATAACAACAGTACATCATTTTGATTAAAGCATAATCCAAATCTCAATCCATTTAAACACCTATATATCCTGTAACCTATCCATATGCTATAGCTAGAACCTTCTATACCAAATATAAATAATTTTATAAGCATTTCCCTTTAACATTTATATTTAATTTTTGGTATTTTTTCCCCGTTGTCTTACAAACCTGGAAAATTCCCCTTGTCATTATTTAAGTATTACAGTTGTCCCTTCATATTCACAGGGTTTGGTTCCAGGACCCCCCATGAATACCAAAATCTGTGAATATTCAAGTCCCATTATATGCAATGGCATAGCAAAATGGTGTCCCTTATATAAGATGGTAAAATCAAGGTTTGCTTTTGGGATTATTATTTTTTAAAGAATATTTTCAAGCTGTGAATACTTAAATCCATGGATACCAAATCTGTGGATATGGAGGGACAACTGTACTTCAATTCTCAGAGCAAATATTTGCTGAAATAGAATCCTCACTCTTAACTAAACATTCCTTTTCATCCCAGAATTTCTCCTCTTCTACAACAAATTCAGTCTCTCCCATCCAAACCTGTCTTTCTCACTCTCACAACATATTTTAACATTGTTATTTTCAATCAACATAACATCCACATTCACCTTAACATCCACCCCATATTTAACTTCCTATACAATCTTAAAGGCTGAAACATCCATCAACTTAACTTGATCTTCTATGCTCCTTTCCATTTCTTCATTCACAGAAGCTGGATTGGCTGAATCTTTTTTTCTTCTCTTTTCTTATGTCCAAATGTTCCATTTTATCATCACTTCATTTTGCCAGGAGGGAGGGAGGGAGGGAAGGGCTATAATGGAAGAAATATTAATATTTGGGTTATTGGGATAATCAACTTGATAGATATCTATTAGCATTATCTGTTAGTTTGGGGTATATTATATGTATAGATGTAAAAATAATGTTTGTTAACAATCCCCAAAATTCACTAAACATTAAAAATATTTTAAAGCTTTTAAAGAATATTATGTTTCTATCTTTGTACTGTTTTAATAGTTTTTATTTGTTCATAATAGTTTTATATTGTTCATATCCCTTAGGGATATTATCAATGCGTCCTTCAGGGAGGGGTCTGTTCCATCCTGTCTGAAGGAAGCGGCGGTTAAGCTGCTCTTGAAAAAGCCTTCCCTGGACCCCTTG
The DNA here is from genome assembly GCA_030847615.1 of Gambelia wislizenii. Classification (NCBI taxonomy): domain Eukaryota; kingdom Metazoa; phylum Chordata; class Lepidosauria; order Squamata; family Crotaphytidae; genus Gambelia; species Gambelia wislizenii. Next base: position 27,084,342 of record JAUMIR010000004.1, read on the forward strand.
GACAGGAACAACTATAGGCCAGTCTCCTTGCTGCCTTTTTTAAGCAAGGTGATCGAGAGGGTGGTCACTTCCCAACTCCAAGCTGTCTTAGATGAAACTGATTATCTAGATCCATTCCAAACTGGCTTTAGAACAGGATATGGAGTTGAGACTGCCATGGTTGCTCTGGCTGATGACCTCCGCTTGGGTATTGACAGGGGTAGTGTGAACCTGTTGGTGCTCTTGGACCTTTGATACAATAGATCATTCTATACTCTTGGATCACCTGAGAGGGTTAGGAATTGGAGGCACTGCCTTGCAGTGGTTCCGTCCTTCCTCTCGGGCAGATCCCAGAGGGTGAGGCTTGGGGACAGTTGCTCTACTAGAATAGAGCTTAATTGTGGTGTCCCTCAGGGTGCCATCCTGTCCCCAATGCTATTTGACATCTATATGAAGCCACTGGGAGAGATCATTCGGAGGCATGAAGCACAGTTCATCAGTATGCTGATGACACCCAGATATAATTCTCCATGTCTTGGTCATCAGCTTTGAATTCAGATGGCATCTCTCCACTCAGTTATTGTCTTAAAGCAGTAATGGACTGGATGAGGAAAAACAACTGAGACTGAATCCAGACAAAATGGAGGTACTAACAGTTGCGGGCCAGAAACCAGGTCTGGGAATGCAAATTCCAGTCCTATATAGAGTCATAGTCTTCTCCAAGGACTGTGTTCACAGTCTGGGGGTGCTCCTGGATCCGTCGCTCCTGATGTCTAATCAGGTAAATGCGACGATCAGGAGTGCCTGTTATCAACTTCGGCTGACACACCAGCTGCACCCTTTCCTGGAAATCAGGGACATTGAAACTATGGTACATGCGCTGGTAACCTCCCATCTCAACTTCTGTAATGCCCTCTACATGGGGCTACCCTTGTGCTTGACTCGGAAACTTCAATTAGTTCAGAACATGGCAGCCAGGTTGGCTTCTGGTATTTACAGAAGAGAGCATATAACACCTGTGCTAAAAGCTCTCCACTGGCTGCCTATTAGTTTCTGGGCACTGTACAAGGTGATGGTTATGACCTTTAAAGCCCTACATGGCTTGGGTCCAACTTACCTCTGGGACTGCCCATACGACCCTCCCCATGCATTTTGGTCCTCTGGGAGGAATTGTTACAACCTATGAAAACAAGGCTGTTGGTGACCTCCCAGAGGACCTTCTCTGCTACCACTCCCAGATTATGGAATGGCCTGCCGGATGAGATTTGTCTTATTACCACCCTAGACAGCTTCAAAAAAGCTGTCAAGACGCATCTTTTCTGGCAGGCCTTTCCTGAATAGCTATCCCAGCCTGAAGATTTGACTGGGTTTTTTCCCCCCTTTGAACTGCCATTGAATTATTCTATGCTGCTGTGATTAGTTGCTATATTTTTTTAAATTATTGTATGTTTTTAATCTTTTCTAGTTTAATATTATTTTAAGGGGTGGGTGGGTTAGGGTATTGAGGTAATTATGGAATTTTTATACTGTAAGCCGCCCCAATTGTGGGATAGAAATAATAATAATAATAATAATAATAATAATAAATAATCACCTCAGGAGCCCTTGTGGTCTGAAAGGTGATATAAAAATATCTTAAATAAATAAAAATGTGGTTAGCCTTTCAAACTGCATTTGAAAACTGTTGTTCATTATGAATAAGAATGGAAAGAAATTTCACTGGGCTTGATGGTTTTAACAAATTAACATTTTTCTACCCCCAGAGACTTTTTGTGAGAATGTGTACAGCTTTCGCCAAATTTTGGCACATTTGCAAGGCTTGCTTGGTGTTTCTGGGAAAACAAATGTATACAAAACAATATACAATACAGGTTGAGCCCCATACCCATGGGAGATACATTCTAAGACACACACACACACGTGAATACTTAAAACTGGATAATAAGGAACCCTATTATTTTCAAATAGTTGAACACTGGAAGTTGACCGTAGAATTGCATTGGAGGACCTAGAAATGCCTAGAGAGAACATATTTTTTGGACGTGGATAAGTGAAACCTTAAATACTGAATCTGTGGACATGGGGATCAACCCGTAGCTCATAACTAAAATAAATATAGATGCAGAAACATGGTTTAGTCAATGGGGGGAAGTTGTCTTAATCAGGCAAACTATGAAAATGAATGCACAATTTAGAAATATCTATTTTAAAATTGCAGAAATAGCTGTGTGTGTGTGGGGGGGGGACTTGCAGTTTGAAATGAAACAAGGATGGGAAAAAATGAAGGTGAAATTTAGAGAAACTCAATGAAAGTGAGACCAAGGCCAATATTTTATACACATTTAGTGGAGCAGAAATGTACATTTGCAGAGTTAGGCTGGATCCCACAGTGACTGCACAGTGGGAACAACCAACTGCATGATGGATATCAAGGCCTTATCGAGAAACCTTGTCCCTTTATGTAGAGAGTGGCATCTGTAATGGAAGACTGAAGACAGACTTTATTTAACAACATGCTGGTCCAGGTGTTACCTTTCAAGTTGAGCAATCTGACATGGAAGCAAACATACACTTTACCATTTATAGCAGTTTTGCAAAGTTTACCTAACAACAGCATGCAACAACATATAACCAATCATAGGATGAAACTGGATATATATTATCCAATCATTTAACAACAATCATTAAACTGTAATAGAAGTTACTAAGAAGTTCATCTTGAACCTTTCCACTGCATTTCAGATTATTATTGTTATTAACAGAAAGCACGGTTAGTCAATGGTATGTACAGAATGCTCTTTAAATGCTTAATTTGCTTTCCCTTGATATTTCCAGGATATTTCCAGATGTCCCAACAGCTTCTAAAGTTGTCCTTGATTGAAGATATGCTTATTTTAGCATGGCTGTACCTCACTTTGGTTATGGTCTGATATTTCTTTTTAGCCTTCAGTTCAGTTGTTGTGCAATGGTTTATGTATTCCCCACTCACCACAATTGTGTGTGTCTGTGTCATTCTAGAAAAATTGATTGCACTAAGAACCACATTACTCAACCTCTGAAAAAGCATATTGTTTGCCTAGCTATTTTTACATGAATATAAAACCCAAGAGGATTCTGGTTTATGTCTTCTTTTGAAATAGCTGGGAGCTGAAGGGGATTCAGCCTTTTAAAAGAGATGGACATAACAGCGGGGTTTGTGCTAGATCTAGGTATGCTTGCAATTAGGGTTGGAAATCTCAATTTCTCCAAGTCCCAATAGATATGGAGAAGAACAATGAAGCACTTTTTCATCCCATAGCTTTGAGGCACTCTGGATTTCCCCCCCCCCTGCAATGACAGAAAACTGTGCAGCTGTTCTATGAAAGCTATGCAGCTTCCCCAGAAAATTGCACAGTTTTCTTTAAGCTATGGAGCTCCTCCTAAGAACTGTGCAGCCTACCATTAAGACTGTGAAGCTTTCAGTAGAGGTTGTTTAGACGACAATAAAATAAAATAAAATAAAATAAAATAAAATAAAATAAAATAAAATCCATAAAGAATGTGGGCAGAATACCTTTTGTTTAGATGAGCTCCTGCCAGGATTCACCATATTGGGAAGGATGGGGGGCTGAAAACTCCAAATAGATTGCAATAATTGCTTTCGCTGCTTCTCATGATCTTTTTTTAAAAATTGTATGAAAATGCACATAACAGGCTGTCTGAACATCAAATTTGAATAGGGGCACATAGAAGAACTCAAACATGATTGGCTGGACCTCGGCAGGGGAGGGCTTACAAGGGATGAAGCAGCCAGAGCCACCATTGTGGGATTTATTTATTTATTTATTTATTATTGTGTGTGTTGTTGTTGTTGTTTTGCCGGCTGAATGATTGTGTACATGATCATTCAAGTGGCAGATCAAAAAAAAAAGTTTTTTTAAGTGGAAAATAGCTCTTCAGCATCTGTCATTTAAGGGGGCAAAGAGAGGGGGGGAATGGAGGGAGATTTTTAGCAGGCAATTCACTCATGGCTACCACCTTTTTTCGGGGGCATGCTCCATGTAAACTGCAAACTCAGTCAAGTTTCCTTGCCAGCGATCTTGTGAATGAGTTGTGGGCACAAATGAACACTGCTATGATAGGGAGGTAAGGTGCTATTTTTCGCTATTAATTCTCCTGTGTAGCTGAGCCCAATATAGACAGTTTTCAGGCAGCCCCATGTGTGTTTTGGTCAAGATTCCTTTTTTATGTATTTAACAGCAATGTTGCACAATGAAAATATTTCACATCAAAAATGTTGCACAAAATCAGCCATGTTGCACAACAAAACCATGTGGCTATTTGTGGCTGCAGCTTCATTCAGCCTGAGTTTCTTTTCATGCTGTGTAACCTCTGGGTTGCACAACTTTTCAAACTAGCAAAGACTACAGCCACAATGTGGAACTCTTCACCACATTGTTTGTATAGGGGTATAATGTGCAACTTAGTTTTGCATTTTCCACACTTCCCTAAAGATATAGTGAAAAACAAAGGGAGGGAGGGAGAGGGGTTCCCCCTTGGAAAGCTGTTCAGTTTTCTGTGTATATTAAAAAAGACTGAGTGTAGGTTTTGACTGCAAAGCTACACAGTTTCTCAAACTCTTGCACAGTTCTCAGAAACTGCACAGTTTATGTTGTACTAGGAACAACAACAAAAAGTTTCTGAAATTTGTGGGAACTTTTCACATGCCATTTTTCTTCCTGTGTAAGTTTCTTGAGAGGTCAGGAACTCCAAATTTGAGCCCAGTCAGGAAATTGACAATTTTCCATTCCATCCCTACTTGTAACTGAGTTGTTTTCTTATACTGGAACAAACTTTTTATTACTTACTTCTCACTTGCTTCTTGGACATAACAGGAATGTATTAGTCAGTCTTTAAGCAGTTGCAATGGCTCTTGTCCCATTATTTTAACACAGTTCAAACTGCTGGCACTGGTCTTTAAAGTCCACCATGGCTTAGGTCCATGTTACTTGAAGGAATGCCAAAGTCCACATCAGTCCACTTTATCCTAGAATAATGCAAGTGTAAATTTGTCCTTACCACCTTTTTAAAAAAGTAAATAATCCCAGCGACAATAATAAATACACCAATATTCCTTTTCCCTTTTCTAAAATAAGTAATTATCTTCCCAGATTCTTCTCTGCACTCCCCCTTCACAACTCATCCGGTATAGTCACTCATATATTATTTTATATTCTGCAGGAAATGCTTTCATTTTGTTTGTGTTTTTAAAGTTACTGATATTGAATTTTCTCAGCTCTCTCTATCTTTTTAAAGCCACATCTGCTTATCAGCAATAAAAAAAAGTATGCTGTACTCTGATAAAGTGTTTTTGGAGGGAAATGTCCTTTCAGTTAGAAATGCTTGCTTACGCAAACCCCAAAACTGTTGTGACCCCAATGGAAAAAAATATTTCATTGGCCCAGGAATGTTTGATAAGATTAAATCACTTATGCACTTATTTTTCCCCTTTAGAAAACACAATTTTTTTTATTATTTTTTTAATACCATTGCCGGGGGCTGGGGAGAGAGAATTCCTTTGAGAAACAATTGTTATTTTTTTTAAAAAAAAATTCAATACACTCTTCAAATATGTTTCACAGCAACAATTAATGAGTACTCTCTAGAAAAAAAATGGGATGTAATAGTAAAAGAATGCCATTGTTTTTAAAGAATGTGGTGTATATAAACTGTTCAGCATTGTGCAGGGGCCTTTTCTAGAAAGAAAAACCCAAGTTCAGACCTTACTCATGGATGAAGCTTATTCTGTGAGGTCTGGTATCTTCCATAAGTCAACAATGGGATGCAGTGGCCAAAAAAATACACACCCAATGTAATTCTAGGCTGCACCAACAGAAGTGATAAGGGAAGTAGTACTGCCATTCTATCCTGCTTTGGTCAGACCTCACTTGGAATATTCTGTCCAAATACAGAAACCAGAATTGATGAGGGGTACTGACAAGCTGGAACATGTCTAGAGAAAAGCGACCAGGATGATCAAAGTTCTGGAACCCAAACCATATGAAGAGTGACATAGGGAGCTGGATATGTTTAGCTTAGAGAAGAAAAGACTGATAAGTGACATGATATCTATCTCTAAATATCTGAAGGGATGCCATGTAGAAGATGGAGCGAGCTTATTTTCTGCTTCTCCAGGGATTAGCAAATGAACCAACTGATTCAAATTACAAGAAAAGAGATACCATCTAAACATTAGGAAGATTTTTTATGTTTATTTTTCTACTGTAAGAGCAGTTTGAAAGTGGTATATATTGCCTTGGAGTTTAGCAGACTCTCCATCTATGGAGTTCATTAAACTGAGGTTGGATGGGCATCTCTCAGGAGTATTTTATTTATGTGTTCCTGCATGGCAGGGGGTTGGCCTTTGGGTTCATTCCAACTCTTTCATTCTATGATTATGTGTCAGTGGGGCAGTAAATCCTGAGTTTTAGTCTGAACCTTTTTTGATAGGTACATGTGTACCTTCAAGTTACCTGTCAACTTAATTTCCGTTGAATTTCATAGGGTTTTCTTAGGCAAGGAATACTCAGAGATGGTTTTGCTGGTTCCTTTTTCTGAAGTATAGGCTACAGCACCTGATATTGATTGGCAGTCTCCCATCCAAGTACTAACAAGGGCTGACCCTGTATGGCTTCCATGATCAGGCGGGATCTGTTGCCATTGAAAGGAGAGTGTGTGTGTGTGTGTGTGTGTGTGCCTTCAAGTTGCTGGTCGACTTATGGAGACCCCATGAATTTCATAGGGTTTTCGTAGGCAAGGAATACTCAGAGCCAGTTCCTTCCAGGTTGTGCCAGTTCCTTCCTCTGAAATATAGCCTACAGCATCTGGTCTTCATTGGTGGTCTCTCATCCAAGTACTAATCAGAGCTGATCCTGCTCAGCTTCCAAGATCAGATGGGATCTGGTAACTTTAGGGTATTTTGGTATCTTCCTTTGATAGGTACTGAACCTATTTTGGAGATAGAGGTTAGCACTATGATTAGCTCCTTTTACATTTGAACTGAAACCTAGAGCAGAATCATTGCCCTACTGACATGGAAGCCTTTAGCTGTCACTGAGTTTATCACAATATATCTCAAAAGAACAACCTTGCAATCCTGTTATCACTTACCTGAAAGTAAGTCCCATTGAAATCAATGGGATTTTGATTATCCATATATAGAACTATCTCCTTTGTCGTTGCCCATTGCTGACTCTGCAACAGGGAAAGAATATGAAGGGCAGCATTGTTCTGCTAACACCTCAACAGCCATTAGCAGAGTTATCAAAATCAACATCTAGATCAATAAAGTCCCTTGAGAAATGCACAAGAGGCTTGTGTAAAAGTTTGGCAGCAGTTTGGCCAACTGGACTCAAAATACTGGATGGGAGCAAGAATGAAAACAGAGGCCAGAATCCTGTCAGTATCATATATGCACTTTACATGGGAATATGTCTTTTTCTGAACAGTAGACAAGAGCTTTTTCTCTAGCTTGTTGTACATCACCCACAATCACCACCCCCATGCAGTTACCAAGCTACTGTTAAGGAGGTAGAGGGAGGGAAGGAGGTGACTGGGCAGTGGAGAAGGTGTCTTATCCCTAATGTCTGGTTGCAAACTGAAAAGGGACAAGAAGTTATCCCTGACTCTCACTTTCCTCCTTCCCTTTATCCCTCCCTCCTCATCCTACATGATGGTTTAATGGCTGGAAAAGTAGCCCCCCCCCCAAGCCTTGGTATTGAGGTACGCATAGGCACACTCTACGACTCCTTGAACGCTTTCATCAATGCTGTATACACACAATCCTAAATATACACTGGACTGACTATGTGGCAATGTTGCTGTCCTTGAGCAAGCAGGGATCACCAGCATTGAGGCCATGATATTGAGAACACAGCTGCGCTGGGCAGGGCACGTTTCTAGGATGGAGGACCATCACCTCCCAAAAATAGTACTCTACGGTGAACTCACCACGGGTCAGCGTAAGAGGGGCGCTCCAAAAAAGTGATACAAGGACTCCCTGAAACAACATCTCAGGCTCAGCCAAATTGATCATCAACAATAGTCCGCCCTGGCCTCACATCGGGAGGCATGGAGACACACTATCCACAATGTTGCAGCCTTATTTGAGAACTCACACCGAACAAGTCTTGAAGAGAAATGACAACGTAGAAAGAATCACAACCCAGAAACATCACCCAAGGAGACCTTCTGCTTGCTTTCTGCAACCAAACTTGTTTATCTCGGATTGGCCTTTTCAGTCATCAACACACTTGCAGAAAGCGTGGGATGAGTCCTTCCTGAATCTTCGTTTGTGAAGAAAAGCCAGAGATACCATCTAGGGTCGCAGCCAGAGTATCTTCAGGTGGCAGAAGCAGTGTGCTGGAGGAATGGTGCCACTAGAATTACACTATTTTTTTTATTTCCTGCACGTCACTGTTAGAAAGGCTGACACCCCACCCCAGAGACCTCAAAGATTGTCATAAAATTGGTGTATTAATAAATTGGCATATTGATAATCTCGTTCATTAATGTGGGCTTCCACAGGGAAAGGCAGGATGGTCTCAAAATTAGCTGAGTGCCATGCTTTGCCTTAGGGAAGACTAAGGCTAGTTGTAAAAGTGCAAGAGAAACTTTCAAAAGCCTAAAAAGGTCAAAAGGACACAATCTCCACTGTAAATCTAAAAGGGAGATAATAGGTGGATGGAGCAATCGTTTGCATGTGGTTTCAAAATTTCCTCTCCTTAATCCCCCAACCATTAAAGAGGCAGCTCAAGTTTTGTGAATCCAATCAATCAGACATTAAAGACAGTTTGCAACACATTAGCATCTTCAGCCACCTATTCCCAAAGACCAGGAAACTGATTGTGATATCCTTGAAAGTTCCTGGAATCTATTGTTTCAGACCAGGAGGCTTACCCCCATTAGAACAAATTAGGGGGTATAAGTATGACCTTCAAAATCTGCCTTACTGCGCACAGAGTTCTTTTCCAGGGGTAACTCTGTTACTCTGTGTCGCCACTCCAGATTCATCCATCCACCCTACCAGATTGATCAATGAACTCCAGACTACAGGACAGGTTGTATCATCCCCAACAAATCCTTTTGCTATCCTCTATCCAAGTTTTTCCTACTGCCTTTCTATAGCCTTGTGTGAATGCTTCTTGTGTGACTGTGTGTGCGTTTAGTGTTCATTTTTGAACTCTTAACAAAAACCATAATTAATTTCACATGTGGGTATATTCCATCCAGGTTAGTACTGGTATACATAGGTTCAAGATCCCCTTGTTGCCCCCTACCGTATTGCTAAAGTTGAGTTGCTGCTAATTTCCTCAACATATTAGAAACTCAATATTTGATTGGAATTTCCACAAGCATTTTGTGTAACATCACATTGCTGCTTATATCACATTGCTGCTTACTAAGACTACTAGAGCCTTTTTGCACGTACTTCTGTCCAGCCAGGGGTCACGTATCCTAAATTTGTGCCATCTGATTTTTTTCCTGCCTAAAGGGAGTACCTGACTTGTTGAAATTTGCATGAATTCTCAACAATGTCTCTTAGAAGCAAATATATGTACTGATACATACAAATAGGGTATTTTAAGAATGATATACCACCAAAAGTGAGAGAGGCATGGCCAGTGAGTACTTGGTGTTGGGACTAGCAAATGCAATCTTGCACCTCCCATAAAAATGCCCTTGATGGTGACATGGCTCATTTTCCAGCCAAACATTAAGGATGCTTGAGGAGTAGGATCTTTAAGAATTCTTAAATGACATTACTTTTAGAGAAACATTGTGTGGATCAGACCAGTGAAATAGATATTACACACCTTCATGCAATGCAACACAATTTTCAGCATCTTAACAATATCGAAAACACTCCTTTGAATATGGTGCACTTTTAACAGAAAAATACTCATAGAAATAGGTGGTTTTCAAAATTATTTTTATTTCATTTTACATTAATCCAATAAACAATAAACATCACAAAAACAAAACAAACAAAACAAAAACTGTGATATTCATTTCTTGGTAAACAGCATGCAATTCACTATAGTTTACCAAACCTCTCCTTTTCAGAATCTTGTTTCTTCTGGAAATGGGTGTTTTGAAAGAAAATATATAGTTATATGGACCTCTGAGAAGAAGAAAGCATTTTTTCTTTTTCTTTAGTTTTAGGAGATTATAGATGCACCTCTAAAAACGTTCCTGTCCACATAGGACAGGAAATAACAAATGCTGGAAATGTGATAGTGCCAAAGGTACATTATTCCACGTCTGGTGGTCATGCCCAGTAGCTAAAAGTTTTTTTGGGGGGTGGGGGGAATACACAATGTGATAAATGAGATTTTGAACATTAAGTATCAAATGAAGCCACAAATATACTTGTTAAATATGGTAGATGAATTAGAAACAAAAATAACTAAAGGCTCATGGAGAGTGATTTTATACATGATCTCTGCAACAAGACTATTGTATGCAGAGAATTGGAAAAAGAAAGAACTACCTACCATTGAAGACTGGGTAATTAAATTAAAGGACATGAAAGATATGGATAAATTAACAACACTATTAAAAGACAAAACGGACAATTTAATAGAAGAAGAATGGGCTCCTGTTATAAAGTTCTGGATAAGAAAATGGAAAATTCTGGATAAATTTGATCTGTAAAGATAAAGATAAAGATATATCTGGAAAAGAAAGGAAAGGAAAGTTTTAGATCAAATTTAACGTATAGATAAGAGAAGTTTAGAAGAAACATAAGGACTTTATTAAATATATAGGACATCAGTTGAATATTTAGTTTAGAAAAATCTCTGATAAACATATAGGGGTACATATTGGAAGTATATATACACACACACACAAATAATGGACAGAAGATGTGGAGAAGAAAGATGAAAACATTTTGAGCTTTGGGTAATTACTAAAGTTATTTAATATTAGGAATATGTTTCATTAAGACAACAATGATGTATTTTTCTTTTAGGAATGTAATATAAAAGTTACATATACTATGATAATATATATCATAATCAGATGTGTGTTAAGTAGTTATGTTATATTATGTAACTTGATAAAAAGTACTAATAAAAAAAATAAAAACATTCCTGTCCAACTATATTTTAAAGCATAAGTGTCCCAGAACAATAACCCTTGCTAATACAAATGCATCTCCTCATGCCACTGGATCATAGAAGCATATAGGTGGAAGAGACCACAAAGGCGATCCAGTCCAGCCCCCTGCCATGCAGGAATACACAATCAAATAATTCTCGAGAAATGGCCATCCAGCCTCTGTGTAAAAACCTCCAAAGAAGGAGACTCCACCATGCTCTTATTGTCAGGAAGTTCTTCCTAATGTTTAGGTGGAATATGTTTTCCTGTAGTTTGAACCTATTGCTCTGTGTCCTAGTTTCTGGAGCAGCAGAAATGGATGGCTGTTAACATTTGGCCATGATGCTAACAAGGATTCCAAAGCCCATGTGCTTGGTAGCAGAGGTCCAGCTCACTACAGCCATAAATATATTTGGTAAACCCTATAAATTGCCTTTATGTAAAGATTGCTGTTGTTGTTTTCTTCAAGCCTAGAGACAGTCAAGATTCCAGGCATATACCAAGCCTGAGGAAAATGTGCTGTGAAAGACTGGCACTCTGGCATTTGCCTTTTTCTTTAATTCAAGGTTTCTTATAAAAAGAAGAAGAAGAAGAAGAAGTTCTTAAAATTAACCCCCCCAAGCCCCCCTCCATTGTGCCCTATGCAACAACTAAAAAGAAAAAGAAAACTAGGGGAAGAGAACAAGGGAGAAGGAGTTCAAAGACATAGGTCTGGAATATCAGTATGCAAAGGGATCTTGTAGCACCTTTGAGACTGAGAGAAAGAACTAGCAAAAGCTTTTGTAGACTTTTGGTCTACTTATTCCACCTCAACATTAGGAGGAACTTTTTGATAGAGCTGTTCAGCAGTGGAACACACTCCCTCGAAGCGTGGTGGGGTCTCCTTCCTTAGAGGTCTTTAAACTGAGGCTGGACTGCCATCTGTCGGGGATGCTTTGATCGTGTATTCCTGCATGGCAAGGGGTTGGACTGGATGGCCCTTGTGGTCTCTTCCAACTCTACAATTCTATGATTCTATGATTCCTTGGATGCATGGAGTGAACTAGTGCCTTGGAACAAACCTTATAAGTAGGCTGTTGAATAGCCATAGAAATGCAAAACTTTGGGATATGGTGATGAGATGATAAGCAGGGTGTCATTGTAGTACCATAGCCTCATTTCCCCTTTATCTCCCCACTTCTTAAGAAATTTAGCACTGTGTAACTGTTTGCAAATTGTAAAAGTTTAGTTGGCTATCACTGAGAAATGACCCAAAAATTCTAGGAAGAAAAAAAAAGCCAAATAAAAGATACAACCTCAAGAGATTCTTCAAAACAACAGTTACTTATGAACACATCACCTGTGTTTTTCAGGTTTATCTTCCTCTTTTCCCTTCCCTTGTGCTTTCCATTCCACTGCTATAGGAGTGACAATAAAGCTTTGTGCACATGATGTTGTTATGCACTTTCTCCAAACCTCTTGAGTTTCACAGAAGAAAAAAAGAAAACTCTTGAGGTTTAAATGCCTCTACTCCCACTGACAGTAAGAGCTGTTTGAAAGTGGAAAACACTGCCTCATAGTGTGGTGTAGTCTCCTTCTTTGGAGGTTTTTAAACAGAGGCTGGATGGCCATCCGTTGGGAATGATTTGATTGTGTATTCCTACATGGCAGGGGGTTGGACTGGATAGCCCTTAAGGTCTCTTCCAACTCTATGATTCTATGATTGCAGCTTGATTCCCACACTGATGCATGTTGACTGGCTGTATACTGCCTTTGTTCATTCTGCAGCATCAGGTTATCACATTCATTGCCAAAATTCTATGGGTTATTCCCAACTACAATAGGCTCCTTGGATCAATTGTTGAACAGGGAGCCAACACATAGGTAAATCTCACTGATTCAATGGGCCTACTCCTCTTGGGACTAACCACAGAAATGAAGTGGCTGAAATACAAACTAACAAACATACAAATATCTATGTGAACCTATTCTACATTTTAGAAGTAAAAAGGTGCATCTGGAGTAAGAAAGGGTGTTCCATTAATCTTATCTTCAAAGTGCCACAGCTATTAGGTCCTGTCAATAAGATCCACATGTTAGGCATGGGCATCTTATAGAGCAAGGGTTATGTCCACAGAGCTTGGCTTTTCATATAGGCTGGAACTCCAGCACAATAGGATTCCAGATCATATGTATTAGGAGTGGGTAGTCTTTGGCCCTCCAGATGTTTAGGAGTATAGTTGCCACATCTCCTTACCATTGGCCATGCTTGGTGGGACTCAAAAGAATTCAGCTGGAGCTTCCAATGACATTGGGATGAGTACCCAGCTTGTGGGGGTAATTAGCTAACACACACATTGGAAACTGCTCAATGCAGTGTATGTGAAGACACACCCAACTAAAGGTGGTGGCAGGTTTGGGTGTGCAACACCAGTACCCTGGTGAGATCAAACTCCTTTACCCAAAAAGGCTCTGATGCTGAATATCCAGTTCAAAAAAGGGGGAAGTTTATTTTAAAGAACAAAAGAAAAGGGCTTTCTCCTCCCCAGCTCTAAAAGGCTTGAAATGAAAGGTACTTTACAGTTGGAGTTTCAGCAGTCTTCAGGGTGACATCTCTCTGGGTTTGATCTCCTCACTCAATGGAGCTGGTGCAGGGAATTTTAACTCCTGATTCCTCTGACTGTGGTAACTAATTTGGCTGATGACTGTTGGTAACTAATTTGGCTGATGGTGTAAGAAATGCCCTTCCCGGCTGTCTGGGCCTGTTTGCCACCAGAACTGCTCTCTGCAAGCTCACAGCAAAGACTGCCCAAAGGAACAAAATCTTCTAGGTGAACAGAGCTTGCTGGGAAAGGACAAACCCAACCAGGAAAAATGCAGGGGAATTCTTAGCTCCTCCCACAAGTCTAATACAATGAAGTATTCCTATACTCAGACATGCTAAGGCCTTGAAAAGAAAACAAAGGAAAATGCAGGGGAGATTTAAACAGTCCTGGCTGGACATCACAGTGTAGATGTGTAAATTGCTATTGCTTAAAACAATTTGTAGGCCATTCTGATAGCCTTGTAGCCGGAGAGCGGGGTATAAATAACAAATAAATAAATAAATAAATAAAATCCACTCTGGGGTTTAGTCTAGAATTTGAAGGAGTTTTGCAAGGTGCTGCACCTATTTGGGGCAGGGCTCAACTCCTAAAGTAGGTCCTTCAAACTTTTGACTAAAAGTATGGTCAGATGTGGGGTCACCTACTGAGGGGCTTCTAGGCTAACATATTTGAAGAGTCCACAGCTGTCATGCTCTGCTCCCATAATAATAATAATAATAATAATAATAATAATATGAAAATTTATTTCTACCCCGCCCCACTGTTAAAACAATCAGGGTGGCTTACAAAAATTAAAATACAATACAGATAAAATCTCCAAACACCCCCCACCCCCAACCTCCTCCATAAAAAAATATTAAACAATTATACATTAAAACCAACTGATCTAAAAACACATTTAAAAACAATAAATACAATAAAATACAAAAAGTGGCCAACGGACTAAAAGAAGCCAGGATCCCCTGAGGCCGGGATCTAATTAGGAAAGGCCTGCCGAAAGAGATCCATCTTTAGTGCTTTTTAAAAGCTACTCAAGCTTCTTATCTGACGGATCTCGTTCAGCAGGTCATTCCACAATTTGGGGGCGATTACTGAAAAGGCCCTCTGGGAGGTTGCAGACAGCCGAGAGTTTTGTGGCTGAAGCAAATTCCTCCCAGAGGACCAGAGTGCGCGGGGAGGATTGTATGGGAGGAGGCGGTTCTGGAGATAAGTTGGACCCAAGCCATTTAGGGCTTTAAAGGTAATAACCAACACCTTATACTGGGCCCGGAAACTCATAGGCAGCCAGTGGAGAGATCTTAACACTGGAGTTATATGGTCTCTCCAAGATGTTCCCGAGACCACTCTGGCTGCCATATTTTGTACCAACTGAAGTTTCCGGACCAAGCATGAGGGCAGCCCCATGTAGAGCGCATTGCAGAAATCTAGACGAGAGGTTACCAGCACGTGCACCACAGTCTCGAGGTCCTTTACTTCCAGGAAATGGCACAGCTGGTGTATCAGCCGAAGCTGATAACAGGCGCTCCTGACTGTCGCATTCACCTGACTCATCATCTGAAGCAATGAATCAAGGAGCACCCCCAGACTGTGAACACAGTCCTTAACGGAGAACGTGACCCCATCCAGGACTGGAGGTTGCAACCCAACTCCTGGTTTCGGGGCCACTACCGTGAGCACCTCCGTTTTGTCTGGATTTAATCTCAATCTGTTTTTCCTCATCCAGCCCATTACTGCCTTAACACAGTCATTAAGAGGAGACACACCATTGGAATTTGAGACCAACGATTGGGACAAGGAGAAATAGATCTGGGTGTCATCAGCGTACTGATAACACCCAGCCCCATAACCCCAAATAATCTTACCCAGCGGCTTCATATAGATGTTAAACAGCATTGGGGACAGGATGGCGGCCTGCGGAACACCACAAGTAAGCTCCTTTCTGCCGGAGCAACTGTCCCCAAGCAACACCCTCTGGGACCTGCCCGAGAGGAAGGACCGGAACCACTGGAGCGCAGTGCCTCTGATTCCTAACCCTCTCAGGCGATCCAAGAGGATGCTATGATCTATCGTTTCGAAAGCCGCTGAGATGTCCAAAAGCACCTACAGGGTCACACTACCCCTGTCGATGCTTAGACGCAGGTCGTCAGTTAAGGCAACCATGGCAGTCTCAACTCCAAATCCTGCCCTAAAACCAGTTTGAAATGGGTCTAGATAATCGGTTTCATCCAAGACCACTTGGAGTTGAAGCGCAACTGCCTTCTCAATCACTTTGCTCAAGAATGGTAACATAGAAACCGCCCTATAGTTGTTCATGTCCAGGGGGTCAAGGGAAGATTTTTTCAGGAGCGGCCTAACGGCTGCTTCCTTTAAACAAGATGGAACACACCCTTCTCTAAGGGATGCATTGATGATGTCCTTAAGGAACACCATCAAGGCAGCCCCCCCCCGGATGGCCAGCCATGAAGGGCAAGGATCGAGAGGGCAGGTCGTCTTCTTCACCCTACCAAGTAGCTTGTCCATGTCCTCGGTACTCACGGATTGAAATTCATCCAGTAAACTTACATCAACGGAGTTGCTGGACACCTTGTCAATTGTTTCTGTCAAATTACTGGCATCTAAGTCGGCTCTTATCCAAGAGATTTTATCTGCAAAGAAATTGTTAAATGCATCACAGCAGGCTGTTGTTGGGTTAAGCAACGGGTTCTGCACAGGAATAACCTGCGTCATCTCCCTTACCACCCTAAACAGCTCTGCTGGACGGGACTCTGCAGACACAATACGTGCAGAGGAGAAGGATCTCTGCGCTGCATGTATTGCCTCTTGATAGGACCAAAGAAAGTTCCTATGACGAGTCCTGTCAGATAAGAGTTGAGTTTTCCGCCAGTTGCACTCTAGTCGTTGTCCAACCGGCTTCATTTTCCTAAGCTCTGTTGTATACCACAGCTTACGGTTTGGAGCGGGTTAGAAAGGACGCTTGGGAGCGATCGTGTCAATAGCCTTGGTAAGGTCGGTGTTCCAGGTATTAACCAAAGCCTCAACAGGGTCACCGGCGTTACCAACCATTAAACCCTCCAAGGCTTTCTGGAATCCTCTTGGTTCCATTAGCCTTTGAGGTTGGACCATTTTAATGGGTCCACCACCCCCAGTGGGGCGGGAAGAGACTCTTAGTTCAGTCTTGACCAGGAAATGATCCGTCCATGACAATGCGGTGGTTTTTATAACCTCCGCCCATGGATATTCCTGCTCTGTACTAAAGACCGCATCGAAGGTATGACCCGCACAATGTGTGGGCCCAACAACCATTTGGGATAGGCCCATGTTTGTCATGGTTTCCATGAACTCCCGAGACGCACCAGTCAGATTTGTCAAGCTGGTCTCGAGTGGAATGTTGAAGTCGCCCAAAACTAAAAGTCTGGGTGACCCCAACAGCAACTCTGAGACCAGCTGTGTCAGCTCAGTTAGGGAGTCTGCTAGACATCCGGGTGGTCAGTATACTAGCAGAATCCCCAAACTATCCCTGGTCCTCAGGCTAAGGTACATACACTCAAAGTGGACTGTGTTTCAGACAGGTATCCTGGTCAAGGTCAGATTGTTCTTATAAACCAGAGCCACTCCGCCACCCCCCGCCCACTTCCCCTCATCCACTCACTGACAGAATACCCGGCTGGGAGGGCCTGTGCCCAGGTGACAGCGCTATCCTCTCCCAGCCAGGTTTCTGTGAAGCAAGCCAGGTCGGCATCCTCATCCAAGAGAAGATCATAAATAATATGAGTTTTATTCTTAACCGATCTGGCATTGCAAAGGAGCAAAGTAAGGTTCTGTGGAATGGTTGGAACACTCTCCAATCCATTCCGGGAAACAGGGTGAACTGAAGGTGGGATAGCTAACAAACAGCGATCCCGCCTTCTTTCGTAACATGTGTTCACTCTGTTCCGACCATACCTCCCTTTCCCCAGCACAACTCCAATTTCTGCCCCCACTCCATTCCCGGCCTCAGCTGACTCCAATTGCAGGCTTAGAGTCCTTCTGGCTGCTGGCTGGTGTTCCTGAGGGGTGTGGACCACGGCCCCTCCCGCTGCTGTCTCGCTGCCAAGAAGTCTTCAGGGCCCCACTACAGCCTCCTGGCCCGGTGGAATGGGGTGAAAGGCTGCTGCAGTCTGGAGAACCTCTGGCTTGCTGGCTGGTGTTCCTGAGGGGTGTGGGAGTGTCTTAAAATGCCAGCCACTCCTGGCCACGCCCCCTCCTGCTGCTGCCTCGCTGGCCAGAAGTCCTCAGGACCCCACTACAGCCTCCTGGCCCGGTGAAGTGGGGTGAAAGGCTGCTTCAGGCTGGAGAACCTCTGGCTTGCTGGCTGGTGTTCCTGAGGGGGTGGGAGTGGCTTAAGATGCCAGCCAATCCTGGCCACACCCCCTCCCACTGCTGCCTCACTGCCCAGAGGTCCTCTGGCCCGGTGGAATGGGGTGAAAGGCTGCTGCAGGCTGGAGAACCCCTGGCTTGCTGGCTGGTGTTCCTGAGGGGTGTGGGAGTGGCTTAAGATGCCAGCCACTCCTGGCCACGGCCCCTCCCACTGCTGCTCTGCTGCCCAGAAGTCCTCAGGGCCCCACTATAGCCTCCTGGCCCAGTGGAATGGGGTGAAAGGCTGCTGCAGGCTGGAGAACCCCTGGCTTGCTGGCTTCCATTTCTTGGAAGTGGACTCCGACTCAGAGACTAAAGCAGTGGACATGCCAGGACCTTCTGTACGAGAGAAGGAGGATGTCCCAGAGCCACAGGCCTCAGATACAGATAATAGTGCAGGTTTATCAGTATCAGCTCTGGCAGAGGGTCTTGCCCATTCAGATAAAGAGGATAACTTACCTGTACCTACCTTCACAGCATGGAGACAACAAAAGGAGGGCTTGAGGCAGTCTCCGTGTATTTATAGGAAGCAGCAATTAGTTAAGCAGCAGCTGTGTTAGCTGCTGATCTATAAATATGCAGCACTGCCCTCCAGGGGTTTTCTGATCTGATCTGACCTACCTGATTACCTGTGTTCCTGATCTCTGTGTTAGACCTAGACTGTGTTTGTTTACTCTGTTTCCCTGACCTGGATTCTGCTGGATTGACCTACACTATGTTTGCCAGACTTGAACCTTGTTTATTTGGCTTTGCTTCTGGACTTGTGTTTTTGCTTGCTAGTAAAATAAGTGACTGAATTCACACTGTCTTGATTCCTTTGCCTGGTAATTAGTCTGACTGTGTTGTGCCTTTGCTTATCAGCTGTATAGTAACAAGCCTTTGGCTGATTGCCCAGACATGATTTGAAGAACAGCTATCCAAGGTGCTCCCTTAAAATTCAAACTAATTCTGTGGATGGAGTTCAGCACATTAGATAAATTCAGCACATCATTTAATTTAGACTTGAATCTGAAAGCAACCACCTTCCGCTGAGGAAAAGCACATTTCAGGGCCAGACCCAATCTTTCTTGTCCATTTGCATATGATAGCACATGAATCATGTACAAATGGAACTATGCTAAAAATATGTATTGGAGCTATGCTAAAAATTGGCCTGTATGATTAAGAAGTCAAAACTGTGAAGCCTATCACAGTGTTCCTGAATGTTCCTGTGCATGGGCACACTGGAAGTACTTTGCTGCTCACTCATATTATCCTTTCTTTTTTTGCTAATTGTGTAGTCACAGATAAATTATTAGTGCTTGAAATCCTTTTCTCTTCCATAATCGCTGAAACCCTTCCTATTTCTTTCCCCTTTCTCCACCATCAGACCCAACCCATAAATTTCCTTAGTACTACTCCATCATGTTTTGAAATTTAAACCCATTATATGTATAGAGGATCCTAACCAGGACCTAGGAACCACCAAAACAAGCTTCTTTAAGTCAAAATGTTGAAGCACCTGTTTTTTATTCACCTAGTTATTTGATCATTCACTCCATATTTGTCATTTTTGAAGCTTTGCCATAATATATGCTATTATGCAATCACTGTGTATAGTTCTCTTCTTACATACTCAGTTTTTTAAAATTCCTTTTGAAATAGCTCCATGTAATTATGAATTATTGGGACAAATTTGCCCAGATATGCTACTGCCAAAGTACAAAGTTCCCTTACAGGCATAGAACATGGATGAATGCATGCATCTGTCTAGGGAATACCTGGCAAGAATGTTAAGTGCTTTGCCTGAAACCTCATGCTCCAAAATGCCAGGAAATGAAAGCTGTGAGGGACACACTCTTAATAGATGTGTTCTATGTAGCCTAAAATATAGTCCTTCTCAACAGATTTAGTTGACACATTGTGCTTCCAGTCTCCATGGTTAGAGTAATCTGCTGTAGAGAAATCAAGAAGTGTCAGTATATGCAGGAACCAAGTTTGAAAATGCTGAATCTTTTACAGTAAGATTTATTTATAAATGAGGGATGGGCTACCGAGGGATGGGGTGTAATTTTCTTATCCCAAGAACCTCTGAGGGAACATGGGCTGCTAAAAATGAAAAAAACAAAGAGCAAATAACTGAAGTAGCTGTATCATGTACAAAAGCTGTAAATACATGGAAGGGGGTGAAAATTGGTATTTTTATATGAATCAATGATTGAGATCCTGCATCCTTATGGTGATAGAGCTACATTACTAACAGAATACTCATGTTAGAGGATTGTGATGACCATGCAAAGCACCAACTTTGCAAAATCCCCCAATATGAGTGGGGGCTCCTACTGCACAATGAGGCACCATGAAAGATGGGGACATTTTTCTGGGTAGGTGTAAGACGCCCATGACTTTCCACTGCCCTCTCTTCTAGATCACCAGTGCCCTATGGCTTTGTTGGGGGCCATTGCTCCCCCTTGTGCTATCATTGTGCAAGTGCAGCCTGTCCCACAAAGTGCCATACTGTTATGCATCATGACTTATATGCAACAGCCATGCTGCTCACTCTACTTATCAATGTTCCCAATGGCACAGCTACAACAGCTCTCCCCTCCTGGGAATACAACCATTTATACAATACTGCTGTTCTATACTGCACAAATGTAAGTTGGTTTACAATGCTGTACATTCCTAATAGAGTGCCAATGTGTATGGGGTGGTGGTGGATCTGTATATATTTAAAAAGTGGATTGCCACTCCCAGAGGTTTTCAGGAGACAATTCCATCTGTCTGGGGACAGAAAGGGTGGTTCAGGGAGTCTGAAGGGACCAAGGGCCAGAAATAGAGCCTTCAGGGGGCAGAGGTTGCCCCAGGGCCATACTCCAAATTTGTATGATCCATACTTTGACTTTTGGTGGTTATTCAGATCATGTTTTGGATAATCAACATAATTTATTTTAAAAGGTATCAGGAGAACCATTTAACTTTATTACCAGGAAAAGGTATTCTTTCTTTCTTTCTTTTTTCTCAGGGGAACCAGCAGTTAAAACATAATGTATTCCAGATGACATTTTTAATACAGTGTTGGGGGAACCTAAAGAAATAATTCATGTATATTAAAACTCTAGCATATGAACTCATGCAAACACACACACATACACACATATTCATAATGTACTTTGGCGATGAGAAATACCTTACAATTAACATGATTTAAAATGTTCCAAGTCTAAACTGATTAATTTTCCTTTGAAGAAAACGGATGTGAAAACTAGATAGAGCAGTTTCTTTATCTCCTTGCAGGAGTTTGTGGAACAGACTGGGCTCATTCACAATCTATGCTGTAACTTACTTTTAAAGATGATCCAATAATGCTGACAGCATTAATTGAACTTAGTCCATATTGCAAGCATTATTTACAAGAACAGGCTCATATTGTAGATAAATATATATCACACAACTCCAAAAAAATCAAGGTGTCTGTGTAGGTCATCTATGTTTGGATTTCCACATTATCCCCTTTCCCTATAGATATGTTACACAAGGTAGGAACTTGGAGAAGAAGCAAGAGGGGATGAGAATTTGAGCTGCAAGAGCACTAGTAACCCAACAGTATATGGCATGTCATACATTATGGATTTAATGGATATTTCTTGTTATATCCCATCCAGATAAGTGAACACTCCATTTCAATGGTTTTCCCCATTCCTATTCCTCCCAGTTTTATTGCACTGTGGCTGAGATCCTACATTGTGCTTTGTTACATGTCCTTACACCCCCCATTCAATAATTTATTAATTGGCAATAATTCATAGATAAGCAATTAGTGACAATTCATGTAGGTCCCAGTAGACCAGGCCATCCATACCCATAGAAGGGTTCATGCAGAGGTCACCAGAGACCTAAACATAGTTCTCTCAGAAAATTCCCAAAAATACAGACACGCCCAAGACTGATTATGCAGAGCCCCCTTAGATGAGGCATTAGGGAGGAATGTGCTAATCCACCCTGGATACACCTGTCAATGAGTCATACTCCAACAGAAACAATAATAAAAAAAATAAATAAACAAACAAGAAATCCAAACACCCATTACTCTGGAAAGGTCTTCCTTCACATCTCTCCTATCCAACAATACAAGGTCATCTCAAACGCATCAGTCTTAATGTTCCAGTCATAAACAGCAATTAACAAAGACAGAACTTCCATTGTTTCACTCTGGGAAACTCACTCAAACATTGTTCTCTACTCAAAATACCCCTTAAGGGTACAATATGGGATATAAATATCACCCCCAAACATAGCCAAAGTGTGTGCAGTTTTCCAAATGCTGTTACTCTGCTGGTTTGCTGTGTCACCCAGTGCACACAGCCATATTTCTTTGCTGCATGAACCTCTCTCTTCAGACAGGTAAAGTGTAGCCCATCATCCCCTAATTCTTCCTCCTAATTCTTCACTAGCCTTGTGAGATTGATTTAAGTGTGAGTGCATGGGTGAGTGGTACCATGATTATTTTCCAATAAAATATATGTTTATTTCACTTCTTGGCTTGGAGTCTCGTCAGTGAGTACTGGTATACACAGGTAGAATCATAGAATCATGATTCTACCTGTGTATACCAGTACTCACTGACGAGACTCCAAGCCAAGAAGTGAAATAAACATATATTTTTGTGTAAAGATTGCATCGTTACCCTGCTTCTTACATCTTTATTTGAGCTAATTAAAATTCCCCATATTAATATCTTGATTTGAGTGACACAAGTGGGTCCCCATGGATCCCACATAATTTGGGTAACAGCTTGTAGTGTAAATCTACACTCAATTAGTTCTGCAGTAGTTGCACTACTATTGGCATTGTGGAATCACTTGAGCATGTGCCAATATGCCTATGCATAGTCCTGTTGTGCAATGGTGAATACACAGTGGTTATTTGGGCAATTCCAGTGAATAAAAGGGTACATTGAAGCACTGGTGAATAACTAAACACCATCTAGAAGGGCACAACTCCATAGCTGATAGCCAGTGGGTTCAACCCATTGAATCAATTTTTGAACTGTGAGTAAGTCCACTGATTCAGTGGGTCTGCTTTACTTGGAAACTAACAATAGGATTTAGGCCCATGCAAAATGGTTATGTTTGTGGAACTCATATGCAACCATAAGCTGCATATGTCCATTTCACAACAATCCAAAAAATATGACCGCATGGGTAAGAGAACTTAAATAAGTGTATGACACTAACAGGATTCTGTCTCATGTCACTTTATAATTGTAACTTGCTTGAGATGCTGACTTGAAAAACAGCTTCTATGGGCCTGAATCTGATTGGTCAGTTCTAGAGTAGTCCCATTGAACCCACCGTTAAAATGTGAATCACAATGTAGGTAATCCCCACTGATTCAATGGGTATACTTTAATAGGGAGTAAATGAGGTTCAGAGCAATAACTTTACATGAGCAATGTATGTACAATTCTTTGCAGATACAGTAATCCTTTCAAAACAAGCCAGTATCCGACACAGTATCATTCACTAAATGCTGGCAAGAGACCACAGAATGCCAAAATACAGGTTGTGACCAACTCTTCCTCTCAGCTTCCCAACCATGACAGAAAAGTGGTCTAGGAGAAGGAACTAGACAGACCTTTTCTAAAGTGGAGAAGAAAAGAACTTGTTAAAACAGAAAAATAGACGTACGTGATAATAGCAGATCTTAATAGATATGATGCATAGTTTCTCACCAGAGTAGAGGTATATGTCAGACAATAAAGCCTTTGACAGTAAAGTTCTTTTTCACAAAGGCTTGGGGTTTTTTGCCCACCAAGCCCTTTCCTCCTTTTTCTCTTTCTCCTCCACCTAACTGAACCTTTTAACAGCATCAGTATTGGGAAGAAGTTGAAGGAGGACTGGAGAAACACAGACTTTCAGTCTCAGCACCATGTCTGCAGCACACAAAGCTTGATCTGGAAAAGAAGGGGATTCTATTCTAGCTGATCCTACTATAGCCGTGTGTGTGCCTGCTTAGGCAAGGATATAAGATCTTAATGAGAACTACAGGGGTGGGCAATATCTTGGGTAGTCTGATGTCATACTGAACTCACTGAACCCTCTAGAGGAGGCACTGCCACAGCTAGAATTTGAGACCAGTTGAAGTGCCTCTGTATGGTATAGCAGGGTGTCAAGGAGCCCTACTGCACCATAGATTCATGCCCATCTGAAGGGAAGAGTATCTCCTTCCTTCTGGAAACCAGAAAGAAGAGATGGGAAAGATAAAATGCAGAGGTGCAGATTGTTGTGGTGGCAATGAACCTTTTCTGGAAGAGGGGAAAAACATGTTAAATTCTAGAAGCACACTACACATAATGTAATAATGCCTTGTGCAGAGTCTGGATGTTAATATTTTCTTACTAGCAAGAGCATAACATAATGAACTTCTGATCCCCTGTGGCTTTAAACAAGACAATAAAATAAAATCACTCTCTCTCTCTCTCTCTCTTGATATTGAGCAGAATTATTGAGTCAAAAAAATGTGTTAAATAACAATAATCACCAATCAATTTGGATCTGTTGCTGACTGCTATTAATTGGACTGCTATTTGCCCAAGGCAGTTTTAATGCACTTTTAAATATTAAATGGTGAATGGTATTGATTGTTTAGGATTGCTAAAGCATTGGCACAGAATCTCTTCCTTGACCATATGATTTCTTATAACTTGCTAACAAAGGTAGACATCACATTTATCAAGTTTCCTATACAGAAGGAAAGTGGCATCAATTAATTTAAAAAAAAAAAAAAGCAACCACCCAAGTAGGTTTTCTCTGGAAAGAATGATGACAGACTTGGATGGATATAAATAAATTTCAGGGTTGTGCATTTTCTGTGTAGGCATATACAAGTTGTGATTAATGTTACAGTACCAACTTCCCATGTCATATTTATATTTTTGCAATTTATAGTGACTAGATGACTTTGGCTTGAACTGTGAAGGACAGAAAAATGACAAGCCCTTTCAGCATCAGAGAAACAGCAATAAAAGGTAAATATAGGTAAGAACGCTGAAAGACAGGGAAGCAATCAGAGATAAAATAGGAATACCTGCAGAATCTGTGATGACCAATATCACTCTGTTTGAAAATATTAATAGGTCTCCTAGAAAGGTATAATTAACTGGTTACAACAATTCTAGGATACCTTTTTTGTCAAAAGTATTCAGAAGGCAGTTATGGCTTTAAAAACCTGGCTATCATCTGAAGATCAGGAGAAAACTTTAGTAATAAAGAGCTTGGAAAGTTGCTTTTAAAAAGCATGGATATGACAAGCTGAAGCTACCCATATCTGAACAACAGTTGGATGGAGCCCAGAACTAACTTACTTATATGATTGATTGATTGATTTGTTTGTTTTTAATTTATTA
Organism: Gambelia wislizenii; assembly: GCA_030847615.1. NCBI lineage: Eukaryota > Metazoa > Chordata > Lepidosauria > Squamata > Crotaphytidae > Gambelia > Gambelia wislizenii. The sequence continues at coordinate 27,109,830 of JAUMIR010000004.1, forward strand.
AATTTATATCCCACTTTGCTCCCAGCACAGACCTCAAGGCCTTACAACAAATTAAAACAAAGTTCAGCTTTTTTTAAAAAGTACAAAAGTAAAAAAGCAATTAAAAACAATTCTATTTTTAAAAGTTTAAACCATTTAAAACATAAAAAGATAAAAGAACAGCACACTACAGTAAAAGTACCTTCTGCTGAAACAAATTAAGAGCCCAATGTTAAGCAAATCACTGGTGTCCATGGAAAACCCATGCAAAATCTTAGTTTCAATGGGGAATTAGAAGCATCTCAAATGACTAGTGAGAGGTCACACAACTTTGCGGGATTTTGAACCCTATGTATATACGGGATCTGGCTGTACAAAACAATGGATGGAACTTTATTGAACTGAACTGAAGCATTCACACATCACACACATTCATATTATCAAGCAAACAAGACTATCAGAGTAAGGCAAGAAACAGTTAGAAGGGTATAATTAAGACTATAGGGTATACTGTACCTGCTCTTGCAGCTTGTCTCCATGGAGAAGTGACATTACTCTCAAGTATCAGCAACAAAAGTGGGGTGGAAGAGACTTGGGAAAGGGATGGTTAGGATTAGTGGAACGGGGGAGGAATGCCTGAAGCTGGCTGGGAGCCATCTCAAGGTCCCAGAGAGTTAGCGGGTAATTCGGAAGGACGGAGAGAATGTTGGGGGAGGTCAGGGGATGGAGCAGTGTGCATTCAGTTAGAAAGTGGGACTGAACCAAAGAACTTACATCTTCCTGGGGGTTTTATAAGAAATCACCCCTTTGAAGATGTGCCTTGAACAAAGTTAAGTTTGATTTCAGATAGTTCTCATATGTTTTACAAAGGGATTCTGGACAGCCATGATCTGGTAGATTGGGACAAGCTGATAACTTAATGATTGACAGGCAACCCTCTTTGTCTCTTGGATGTAAGGTTGTCAACTTCATCTATATAACAATGAAGTTACTTCTGTACATCACCTAAGGAGACCTTCTGCTGTGCTTTCTGCAACTGGACATGCTTATCTCAGATTGGCCTTTTCAGTCATCAGTGTGCTTGCAGAAAGCACGGGATGAGTCCTTCCTGAATCTTCATTTGCAAAGAAAAGCCAGAGAGAGAGAGATGGTTGATGCCTGTAAGACACCTGTCTCCTTGGGAGACATGGTGCTTTCATTTCAGAGAAGATGTTTGTACCCAGGTGTGAATTTGGGAGGAATTTATGGGGGCCTCCCCCAGGCATATTCCATAGTTGCCTTCAGCTTGACGCTTGCCTTGCTCTGAAGTGCATTTTATTTCCTGGTAGCCCTTGGAGGGCCCTCAAAGCCAGATTTGACCACTGTTTACAATTGATATGAACCAAAGTGAAGGATTATGGTCTTTGCAGTGGGAATGCTGGGATGTCTCGTTACACCAAGGCCTACCTAAGTTAAAAAAAAGTCTTTGTCAGCATGAATTTGATCAACCAAGCAAAAGTACAGCATACCTAGGAGTTCTCAGCATTACCTAAGAGTTCTTAGATTACCAAAAAGTTCTCAGCATGGACACTGGGGAGTCTGCTGCAGTCACCTGTAACACTTGTGCGATGTTTGTCTTCTTGTCTACAGATGTGGGTAACTTCACATGCAGCAAGTGCAAGTTGGTAATGCTCTTGGAGGAGAAAGTCCAGCAGCTGAGACCCAGGTAGCTACACTTCTCCATATTCATGAGCAAGAGGTTTTCCTGGACAGAACAGAATGAACAGTCTTGGACGGGGACCACACAGAGGAGGTTGCTGCGGAGGAGAGGGTCACTTCACATGCACAGGAGGTAGACAGTTGGAGGAATGTCGCACACAGAAATAGAAAAACCAGGAATTGTTCTGGCACCTTGCAGCTACATAATCAATGTGAGGCCCTCTGCCTTATCAAGGACAACAAGGAAGAACAGCATGGAAAGACTTCAGGGGCAGAGCAGGGGACCCTGAGTGTACCACCACAAGGAACAGCTGCTGCGAAGCCTCGGCGGAAGCGTGTGGTGGAGAGATACTCCTTGTTGAGGGGTACAGAAGCAGTGGTTTGTGGGCCTGACAAGATGTCTTGAGAGTTGTGTTGTCTCCCTGGGGCAAAGATCTGTGATATGATGGAGACGCTGACAAGACTGGTCAAGCCTACTGATCATTACCCCTTCCTTTTGGTCCACGTGGGAACCAATGAAACTGCAAGGCACAGCTTTCCAAAGATCAGAAGAGATTATGAGGCTTTGTGGAAGAAGCTGAAAGAAATGGATGTACAGGTTGTCATCTCATCTCTTCTGCCAGTTGAAGGGCATGGTCCAGGAAGGAACAGGAAAATAGCCGACATAAACAACTGGCTCCATAGATGGTGTCGCCAAGAACGATTTGGATTCTTAGATCATGGGCTGCGGTTCCATGAGGGGGGACTTCTGGCAAGGGATGGGGTGCATCTCACAACAGTTGGCAGAAACGTTTTTGCCAACAGTCTCAAGAATTTGATCAGGAGGGATTTAAACTGAGTCATATGGGGGAGGGAGACAGTATTCCAGAAGGTAAAAGGGCTGGAGAAAATAGTCAAACTGTCATGGAGGGAACAAGGCAAACGGTGCAAGGACCTAACAGTGGGAGGCAAAAAAACTTGCACAGGCAGCAAGTAAAGGGAACACATGGTCTTAGCTGTCTCTACACTAATGAACAGAGCATGGGAAATAAGCAAGATGAACTTGAACTCCTAGCACAACAAAGCAAATATGATATAATAGGGATTACTGAAATCTGGTGGGATGAGTCTCATGATTGGAATGTAGGAATAGAGGGGTATAACCTTTATAAGAGAAACAGGCCAAACAGGAAAGGATGAGGAATAGCATTATATATCAGAGACATTTACACCAGTGAAGAGATCCATGACATCAATACTGGAAGCCAGGTGGAGAGCATCTGGATAAAAATTAAAGTGGAGGGAAACAACAGGGATGTTATTGTGGGACTCAGCTACAGACCCCCAAGTCAGACAGAGGAATTGGATTATGCCTTTCTAGAACAGATGACCACACACGCAGAAAGGAGAGATGTAGTAGTGATGGGTGACTTCAACTATCTTAATACTTGCTGGAAATCTAACTCAACCAAAACTTCAAGGTCTAGCAAATTCCTTACTTGCCTGGAAGACAATTTCATTGTCCAACAAGGGGATCAGCTATTTTAGATCTGATACTAACCAACAGGGAAGACCTGGTTAATGAGGTGCAAGTGGTGGGATCCTTAGGTGAGAGTGATCATGTTCTCCTGGAGTTTGTTATACAATGGAAAGGAGAAGCCAGGCGTAGTCAGACACACATCCTAGACTTTAGGAGAGCTGATTTCAATAAACTCAGAGAAATACTGGGGGTAATCCCATGATCAGGAATACTAAAAGAAAAGGGACTTAAAGACAGATGGGACTTTCTCAAAAGGGAGATATTTGGGTATGTCCGCAGCAAAAGGAAGAAGGAAACGGTAGGGCCACTACGAGGAGAAGATGACAAAATGCTAACAGGGGACAGAGAAAAGGCAGCATTACTCAACACCTTCTTTGCCTCAGTGTTTTCAGAAAAGGAAAAGGATGGTCAACCTGAGGATAAGGAAACAGAGGACACAATAGGGGAAATCCAGCACAGAATAAGCAAAGAGGTAGTAAAGGAATAGCTTCTTAATCTAAATGAATTTAAATCTCCAGGAACAGATGAACTACATCCAAGAGTATTAAAAGAGCTGGTGAATGTAATCTCAGAGCCATTGGCAATAATCTTTGAGAACTCCTGGAAAACAGGAGAAGTCCCAGCAGACTGGAGGAGGGCAAACATTGTCCCCATCTTCAAAAAGGGGGAAAAAGAGGATCCCAACAATTATCATCCAGTTAGTCTGACATCAATACCGGGGAAGATTCTAGAGCAGATCATTAAAGAGAGAGTGTATGAACATTTAGAAGGCAATGCCATAATCACAAACAATCAACATGGGTTTCAGAGAAACAAGTCATGCCAGACTAATCTAATCTCTTTTTTTGATAAAATTACCAGGTTGGTCGATCATAGAATCATAGAATTGCAGGTTGGAAGAGACCACGAGGGCCATCCAGTCCAACCCCCCTGCCACGCAGGAAATCACAATCAAAGCATCCCCGACAGATGGCCATCCAGCCTCTGTTTAAAGACCTCCAAGGAAGGAGACCCCACCACGCTCCGAGGGAGTGTGTTCCACTGCCGAACAGCTCTTACTGTCAAAAAGTTCCTCCTCATGTTGAGGTGGAATCTCTGTTCCTGGAGCTTGCACCCATTGCTCCGTGTTCCAGTCTCTGGAGCAGCAGAAAACAAGCCTGCTCCATCCTCAGCGTGACATCCCTTCAAATACTTAAACAGGGCTATCATATCGCCTCTTAACCGTCTTTTTTCCAGGCTAAACATACCCAGCTCCCTAAGTCTCTCCTCATAAGGCATCGTTTCCAGACCTTTCACCATTTTAGTGAAAGAGACCACGAGATGAAGAGAACACTGTGGATATTGCATACCTTGATTTCAGTAAGGCCTTTGACAAGGTTCCCCATTACATTCTTGCAAACAAGCTTGTAAAATGTGGACTAGACAAGTTAACTGTTAAGTGGATTTGTAACTGGTTGGCCGGCTGAACCGAAAGGGTGCTCAGCAGTGGCTCCTCTTCATCTTGGAAAGATGTGACCAGTGGGGTGCCACAGGGTTCTGTCCTGGGCCCAGTGCTATTCAACATCTTTATCAATGACTTGGATGATGGAATTAGGGGCATATTTACCAAATTTGCAGATGACACCAAATTAGGAGGAGTAGCTAATACCCTGGAGGACAGGATCAAAATTCAAAATGATCTGGCTAGACTTGAGAGCTAGGCTAAAGCTAACAAATCAAATTCAATACTGAGAAATGTAAGGTACTGCACTTAGGGCGAAAAAATGAAATGCACAGATATAGGATGGGAGAGACCTGGCTGAATGAGACTATGTGTGAAAGGGATCTAGGAGTCCTAGTAGACCACAAGTTGAACATGAATCAACAGTGTGATGCAGCAGCTAAAAAGGCCAATGCAATTTTGGGCTGCATCAATAGAAGTATAGTGTCTAGATCAAGGGAAGTAATAGTGCCACTCTATTCTGCCTTGGTCAGTGCTCAGCTAGAATACTGTGTCCAGTTCTGGGCACCACAATTCAAAAAGGATATTGACAAATTGGAGCGTGTCCAAAGCAGGGTGACTAAAATGGTGAAAGGTCTGGAAACCATGCCTTATGATTAGAGACTTAGGGAGCTGGTATGTTTAGCCTGGAAAAAAGACGGTTAAGGGGCAATATGATAGCCCTGTTTAAGTATTTGAAGAGGTGTCACATTGAGGATGGAGCAAGCTTGTTTTCTGCTGCTCCAGAGACTAGAACACAGAACAATGGATGCAAGCTCCAGGAACAGAGATTCCACCTCAACATGAGGAGGAACTTTTTGACAGTAAGAGCTGTTCGGCAATGGAACAAACTCCCTCGGAGCATGGTGGGGTCTCCTTCCTTGGAGGTCTTTAAACAGAGGCTGGATGGCCATCTGTCAGGGATCCTTTGATTGTATATTCCTGCATGGCAGGGGGTTGGACTGGATGGCCCTCGTGTTCTCTTCCAACTCTACAATTCTATGATTCTATCATTCTATGATTCTATGAGCAGTGGTGGCACTAGCGTGGTGAGGAGAAGCTGAACCACACCAATTAACACCATTGGAGGGAGGGTGACACTGGCCTTATTAATGTCACAGCCTGCCAAAGGAAAGAGAGCAGAACCAACTGAACCTTCCATGGGTGAGAATTCCACAACCTGGGAGCAGCCATTAAGAAACCTTTCTCCTCTGTCCTCAATAAATGTGCCTGTGATGGTGGTAGGGCCAAGAGAAAGCCTTCCCTCATAGATCGTAAAAATTGGCAGGCTCATCTAGGAAGATAAGCTTTTTCAGACAGTCTGGACCAAAGCCATATAGGGCTTTACATGTCATAAAAAGCACCTTGGACCAGTAGCTAGTAAAAGTGTTTCAGCAAGGGGCTTTTATGTTTCCTGTGACCAGCCTCAGTCCTACCACTGCTCAGTTAGGGATGCCTTCAGCACATGATTATATTCATGCTTCTAAAAAGTAAGTTTCTAGGGTCTGTAAATGTTAATTCCATGTTTACCTTTTCGAAGTAGAAGAGGGAGAATCACAGACAAGGGTGGCAGTAATGATACTAGAAACTAGAAAAACGCAGTACACATCTTTAAACAAATGGAATAAAAGATTTATTATAGTTGGTGCCAGGAACGTATTCTGCTCTGAATTCACAGCAAAATGCAGTAAGGAATTCTTGTAAAGCACCTCATCTCATGTTTTAATTCTTGTATACTAGGAGGGGGCATTTTAGTCCCCACAGCCATCCTTTGTCTTGGGAGCCACAGCGATTTAGACGTAGAATATAGGCATTTGGAGTTCCTTCAGCTCAATTCTGTGGAATGCTACCTCCAGAAAGGTAGGGTTTGCTACTATCTACAATTTTCACTGTCTGCAGTAAGTCCAGAGTCATGTCCGCATGGATACGGAAGTCATAAAGTATTCCTTGCCTTAGAAGATGCTATAAAGGTAGTAGAGGTAGTTGTTGTTATTATTATTATTATTATTATTATTATTACCCAACCCCTCTGTTAAAAACAATCGAGGCAGTTTACAACAATTAAAATACAAATGCAGATTAAAATCCCTAAACACCACCCACCCCACCCTCCCCCATAAAAAGATATTAAACCAGTATAAAATTTAAAAAGGTATGAACAAAAGTAATGGTTTCATGTCATGCCACATATGTTAGTACACAGCTTTTCATATAACAAAGGAATTTCCTCGGGTGGAAGCTTTTGATCACATGGGAATTGAATTTTCCTAAGCAGATTTATTGCTTTCACATGTAGATACTAACTGACCACTTTAAAGATTTAGAAGGCACAGCTCTTTGAAGATTTATGGCTAGGGTCACAATTTGCATCTTTCTGTATCCTGTTACATTCTATCCCACTCCCCAAACTGTTTGGTTATGTTTAAAATCCTATGCTTTGGATTCTATGGTTTTACATATCAGGACATAATAACAATCATCTGTTCCTTAGCAGGTAGGTCTTAAAATTAGGTAAATACAATTTCAAATGAACAACAACACATGACATATTTCACTGTCATGGTTTATTCAACAAAAATAAAGCCAAAATGGAGAAGCCATGTGTGAAAAACTAGGTACATCCTTACTGCTTCCATAGGAATTAAGATGCTAAGTAGCAGATAGGTTCTGTTAATCAAATGCCCTTGATTAATTGATCATGAGCAAGTGTGACCACCTCTATAAAAGCCAACATTTTAGCAGTTTGCTGATCTGGAGCATTCAGGTGTGTGTTAACACAATGCTAAGGAGGAAAGACATCAGCAATTATCTTAGAGAAGCAATTGTTGCTGCCCATCAATCTGGGAAGGGTTATAAGGCCATTTCCAAGCAATTTAAAGTCCATCATTCTTCAGTGAGAAAGATTATTCAAAGGTGGAAAACATTCAAGATAGTTGCCAGGAGTGGACGTTCCAGCAAATTCACCTCAGAGTCAGCCCGTTCAATGCTCAGAGAAATTGCAAAAAACCCAAGAGGTACATCTCAGACTCTACAGGCCTCAGCTAGCATGTTAAATGTTAAAGTTCATGACAGTACAATTAGAAAGAGACTGAAAAAGTATGGTTTGTTTGGAAGTGTTGCCAGGAAAAAGCCTTTTGTCTCTAAAACAAAACAAAACATGGCAGCATGGCTTAGGTTTGCAAAGTTGCATTTGAACAAACCAACAGATTTCTAGAACAATGTCCTTTGGACAGACGAGACAAAAGTGGAGATGTTTGGCCATAATGTACAGCAACACATTTGGCGAAAACCAAACAAAGAATATCAGCACAAGCACCTCATGTTGGGTGATGATTTGTTTTATTTATTTATTTATTTATTTATTTATTATTTAGTTAGTTATTTATACCCCGCTCTTCAGCCACAAGGCTATCAGAGTGGCTTACAAATTGTTTTAAGCAATAGCTATTTACACATCTACACTTTACATTAAACAGTTTCCAATGTGTGTTAGCTAATTGGATTTGGGCTTGTTTCGTAGCCATAGGACCGGGAAATCTTGCAGTTATTGAGTCAATCATGAACTCCTCTGTATACCAAAATATTCTAGACTCAAAGGTGAGGCCTTCTGTCCGACAGGTAAAGCTTTGAAGAAATTTGGTCATGCAACAGGACAATGATCCCAAGCACACCAGCAAATCTACAACAGAAAAAGAATCAGGATATTGCAATGGCCCAGTCAAAGTCCAGGCCTCAACCTGATTGAAATGCTGTGGCAGGACCTTAAAAGAGCTGTGCATAAGCAAATGTCCACAAACCTCAATGAACTGAAGCAACTTTGTAAAGAAGAATGGGCAAAAATTCCTCCACAATGATGTGAGAGACTGATAAAGTCACACAGACAATGATTACTTCAAGTTATTGCTGCTAAAGGTGGTTCTACAAGCCATTGAATCATAAGGTGTACTAATTTTTTCACACATGACTCTTCCATTTTGGCTATATTTTTACTGAATAAATCATGACATGGTATAATATGTCATGTTTTGTTGTTCATCTGAAGTTTGTATTAACCTAATTTTAAGACCTGCTAAGGAACAGATGATTGTTATTACGTCCTGATATGTAAAACCATAGAATTCAAAGAGGGTGCACTTTCTTTTTCACACAACTGTACATACACATATGGCGACATAACCAGATGCTTTTCCAATCTGCCCACTGACCATGAGCCATGGAATAGCTGTGTGGATGGGTCCCTGGGTGCTTCAAAGGCTGCACAGTAATTTTGGGGTGGGGTGGGGAGTATATGGCTCAGCCTAGCATAGGTCCACACATGGAACAACTGCACTACTACAGCACGCTGAGCTTTACAGGATTGCAGCCACTGCAAGTTTGTTTTTTGGTTTTTTTGGTTTTAATTTTGGGGGCGGTTTACACAGCAAAATCAATCCTCAAAGAATGTGACAAGTAGCCTGATAGTTCCCATGCATTTCAAAGCCACAGCACCCTTTTCAGAAGGAGGGGGAGCGAAAAACCCTTAAGTTGCGCAGTATCAGCTTTCGCTAGTTTTCCTGACTTTTTTTGATAAAGTTCACGATAATGTGCACAATTGGTCGTGTGAACTTACCATTCGCAAATATCTGTCTGAACTTGCAGTGACCTTTTCGAATTAGCTTGAGCAGAGCTGAATCCTGATTGGTTGGAGTGACCATTGTGCCTTCTCTGAATAGACAGAGGGATTGGAGAGAGAAATCCACCGAGCCTGCCATTTTCCCCTTCTTCTGCCTGCAGCCCACTTTGGGAAATCTGCTCTGAGCCCTTCCTGTTTGTTTCAAAGGAAGGCTTTGGGGACAGGGAAGATGATCGGGAATGGGTCTAGCCCCCACTTCGGTTGTGTATGTGTGTGTGCGTGCATGCTGCAACCAGCTGATCGCTCAATCGTTCGTTTGTTTGTTTGTGCTTTCCTAAACTCCTTTGTCTTTGTTTAAGGCTTTGGAGGCAGGGAAGACGATTGGAAAATTGGGTGGTGTGTGAGTGTGTGAGCATGCTGCAACCGACAAATCACTCCATCATTCTTTTGTTTGTTTGTGCTTTTCTTCCTTCCTGGTCATTATTTATGGTCTATTTTTGCCTCACCATGACCCCCTCCTTGCTCCCTTCCTGCCTCCTGCCTGGCTTTAATCATCTGGAGGCCATGCCCCCCACACACCTTTGCCTGTGTAAACTATGAAAACCGAAACTGACCACATCTTCCAAATAAGCAAGAATTCGTGTGAATTATGCACTGCTGATGCGAAAGAATGGTAATCCGTAATTTCACGAACTTTATCCTGTTGTGTAACTGGCACCTTGGTTCATGAGGGTTAAAACACAGGTAGGCAATCAGCATGCCTTTGATGCTGCACAATTCAATGGGCTTTTCTAAGCAACTCATATGCACCTCAACCTCTATAGCAGTAAAACTTCTGAAGAACCTCCCACAGAATACAACTGGCAGCTTTTTTTCCAGTAAGGGGGATGATCTGGGGCAGCAGCATGAGGCTAAATAGTTAACCTTTCCCACAACCCTTCCTATCTTGAATGCTTCCCTTCCCCGTCCCTTTCTCCACATACAGCAAAGCTGTGGGGGAGATGTTCTCCAATGTTACATGGTGTGTGTGAGTTTCCTTCATCGTCATCTTCTTCACAACTCATTTTTAGAAGTCTTATCTATCCCAGTTCCTTTTGGAGGGAGGTTTATATTCTCAGCACAAGAAAATGGACTTCAGAGGAACTGCTTTTATGTACACTAGATCACAACTTATCCCTTAACTTTGGGGCAGGGGAATATTGGTCAAGAGGCACATCAGATCAAAAACTTATCCATTTGCTTTCTTCTCAAAGTTTCATTTGCTTTCTTCCAAAACTGTGGGAAACACAAAAAAGAACAATGAGAGATACATACAGGTGACCAAATATGTGTCTCAGTAAATCTCTGTGCCCAAAACTGGCCTGAAGAGATTGTCTGAGCCTTGAGCAAAAAGAACTAATAAAGAAACCATAGAAAGAGAATGTTGGAAATAAAGCAAAAGAAGTCATGCCTTTGCTGCCAATTGCCAGAATCATCCACAGAGCTCCAGAATCTCAAATGAGATTCTTCTGCAGTATCACATAATATGAACTTGGAGTTGGAAACTAGTGTTGTTGTTTTTTAACAGAATTCCAAATGACAACCTCAGCTTGGCACTGCAAACAAAACTGAACCATCTTCTTCCTTTCCTTCTGTTGACAGAAGCACTGGTATCATGGTAGCACACTGGTATTCTGAGCATATCAAGAGGAACAGGCAACAAAAGTCTTTATAGCAGAGTTACAATCATCAGGTGACGAAATGAGCACACAGACACAGACTTGTGTCTAAACTGCTTTTCTTTACTAGAACATGTTGGAGCAATATGTACAATGAGGCTCCTAGCATACAGATTACATAACACAGCACACTATACAGTGCAGTCCTGCACTGTACAGCCCAGACTGAAATCACACAGTCTAAGAACTAACTCCAGGTCAAGTACAGAGACAGTGAGTGGGGTGATCTAGTTATACAGTACAGATACATTACAGTCATGGGCTATGCAGTTAGTAGTTGCCACACACAATTTCCCATAGAGATAAGACTTCAGTCTTCACCTTTCCTTCCCACAACTATCTCTCAGACAGATGACATTTTCAGACAGCGTTTTAGCGTGCCTACCGCGGGAAGAGCTCCCAGGAGAGGGACAGCGCTCTTGCATGGCAGGGGGTCATTTTCGGATGCTGCCATCCCACTCCTGAAATCATCAGTGTCACTTCCGTGAAGCTTCGGAAGCCGCAGAGCCATATTTTAATCACAGAAGTTGCCCATGAGTAAAATATGGCTCTGCGGCTTCTGAAGCTTCATGGAAGTGACATTGGTGATTTCGGGAGAGGGACGGCAGCATCCAAAAACGACCCCCTGCCGCACAAGAGTGCCGTCCCTCTCCCGGGAGCTCTTCCTGCGGTAGGCACGCTAAAACGCTGTCTGAAAATGTCCTTAATCTAAATATGCTAGCCAGCTGCATTTAGCCAGTTCACTGCTGGCCCCTGCAGGCTGTAGCACATTTTACCATGCCAGCTCTTTACAGTATAAATTTCCAGTGATTGTACATCCCATTACCTTGACAGATTTTGCCACCAAAGCACAGATGGCCATCCAACCTTTTCTTAAAAAAAGATGGAGACTCCACCACACTCTACACTAATATTTGATTCCACTACCCTGTGAATCATACTACTGATAATGTTTCCCAGTAATCCCTTAAAAAAATTATTAACCAAGCTAATCAATTCATCCATCTCAAGACAGCCCAGATTATCATATCCTTCCATTTTTGTATGTATTAAAATCTGGCAGCTATATTAAAACTGCTAGCTAATCCTACCAATGTGCTTAATAGAAACTCCCAGAGTTTACCTCATTATAGGTATTTAATTAGTACAATAACTTTCCCAAGCAATAAAAAAAGTGTTCAGTGACCCTTCAGTATACTGTGGGACTATGAAAGCATAAAACACAAAACTGGAAATCATTATGTACAGACAAATGTGTTTGGCTGTGACATTTCAGTGCTGTTCCTAATTTCTAGTAGAAGGGAAGGTTGAAATTGCTTTCAAGAAATGATTGTGCCCCGGGACTTTAAAAGTGTGTCAATGATTCATTAACAAATTGGATAAAGTGACCAGTTGGCATTCTCAGAAATATAGTCAGCCCTCCATATCCACAGATTCTGCATCCATGGATTTAACCAACCATGGTTTAAAAAAATTCAAAAAGTAATGATTCCAAAGAGCAAACCTTGATTTTGCTGTATAATATAAGGGATATCATTTTACTATGCCATTGTATATAATGGGACTTGAGCATCCACAGATTTTGGTATCCACGGGAGGTCCTGGAGCCCCAATGGATACCGAGAGCCCACTATACTTGTATAGTGGTAAATTCTGAAATGTGGGAAGTCACCTGCCATCCAAAATCCCCACCAAAATCACAGGAACATCCCTGGGAATTTACAAGGGTCCTGGCATCCTGCCTGCAGAATCTCAGATTCAGAACTCCAGCATGAGCTCTCTACAGCAGCAGCAAAACTACTGCACATTTCCCCAATCTATCAATCAACCAATCCAATAGTAGGTAGGGGGAAGTCTTGCAGAGGGAGAATGGCCTAACTATTAATCAGAAGTAAGAGTGGACAGGATCTGTTTCCTTTTGCAAAAACTGGCTAAATGAAGAGGAAAGCAAAGGCAAGGACAGAGTGAAAGAAGACAAGGAGCACTTCAAAGTTTTTCTTCCATCCTGTGTGTCTTAAGAAAATGTGGAGATGTCTCTCTATCCATGGGTGTCACAGCATTCATGGGTGTCTGAGAGAGGGGACTTTGGAGATTATCAGACGGGAACAAAAAAAAAGTCTTCCCGTCTCACAATCTCCTCTCCCGCCCCTCTCCCATCCCCGTAATGCTTAAAAAAAAAAGTTTATAGACTTACCTTGTTTGCACATTGTTCCCTTAGCCCAGGAGTGAATGGAGCTGGAACGGAGCTACATTAACTTCCTGTATTGAAATCCCAACTGCTCTGGCGAGAGGGCGAGAGCGTGGGAAATTCCAAAGTAAAAAGCAAAATAAAACAATAAAAGTGACAGCAACCAAGGAAGGGAGGTTGGAAGGAGAACTTGGGGGGGGGTTGAGGGGGGAAAAGGAGCAGAAGATTGAAGGCTACACGTGACAGCCAGACTGGGGGCTGAAGTATCTCACCCAGTCTCAACCTCACCCAAAAGTGTTCTAGCAAGGGCCTCCAATTGACACTGGCATCATGCCACCATAACAGGACACCTTTTCACAAGCTGTCAATTCTGTCACAGAAATGGAATAGGGGATCAATTCGTGGTTTAGCCAATGAATAAAAAGAAGCGCAGGCGGGATAGCAGCAGCATGGGTGTATGAAGAGTCAGGAACAACACTGTGTGAAAAGGAAGCCCTTTAGTGATCTCCTGGCATCATCATAATGCCATATTTAGCATGTCTGATAATCTCCTTTATCAGACCACCCCCCAAACCCCGTTCTTTTGCCAGCATAACTTTGCCATTTTTATGCTGACAAAAGAACTCCCTATGCCACACTTACCTCCTATCTGCGAAAAGGCTCCCCCAGTAATGAATGAGGAGTGAGCAGAGCTCTGTTCACTTCCTCGTTTGAAATCCAGCATATTCTCAGGAGAATACATAGCATGGGGAATTAAAAAATAAAAACAAAAACAACAAAGCTAAAGTTACACAAAGCACCTAAACACACTAAAAAAAGTCCCAAGTAAAATGGGGAGGGTCATAAAAAGTGTGTCACCTACCTGAATGTCATGATCTCACCCGGAAATGTTCTCACTGGTCCAGGCATTGACACTGCATTAACGTGAGTACAATGACGCGAAGTTTCAAATGCTGGCAATGCCGGCACAAAAGCACACAGGGATCAATTGACAGCTTGAGCCATCAATAAAAAGTATGTTTTTTTTTAACAGGATATGATCTTGAAAGGGTGACATCATGTGGCACGTGCACTCTTTTGCAATCATTAGGCACCCTTATGACACCTTATTTACGTTGTCTGATAACATCCAGGGAGTGCATCCTTGTATGGAGAATACTGTGTGTGTTTGGGGGAGAATATTACAGTTTCCTCTATAGAGGAGGCAGTTCATTTATGTTAACAGTGCAAATTATATCTGCTCAGAAGTAAGCATGTCCTGCAACTGTCCTGATTTGGCAGGGGCAGTCCTGATTAATTCTCTGTTGTCCTGCTTTTTCAGTAGCTTTTAAAATGCTCCAGTTCTCTCTTGGTCCTACTTTCCCTCTTGTTCATCAACTTACTTTAATTGCTACAAACTGAGTTCAAAGTTCAAATTGAGTAATATGAACTCAATTAACTCAGCAGGGGGGGAGAGAAGAGGAGAGGAGGGGTGGAACCTTCTCCTTCCCTGCAGATTCAGGCAAAGGCAAATTGCTGCTGCCTCTTCTAACTTGGGTGTTTTTCTCATTAATAACTTTGCCATTTTGACCACAATTTAATATTCCTTGGCCGCAGATGTCCCAGTTTTCATCTCTGAAATCTATGTGATGCCGTTCACGGCAACAGCTATCCCCCTCCTCCTTTTAATTTCATCCTCAGGGAGCAACTCAGCATAAAAATGGGTAGCCAATGTTCATTTTGTTTTTTGTTTACTTTAAAATCTATGATGTTTTTTTCTACAGGAAGTTGGTGCTTATTTCAAAGTAAATGACCTGAATTCTTTTGCTACATAGTCCTAAACAGAGCAGAGATTTTTACAGTTAAAAAAAGAGAGCACTGACTACCCATTTTTATGGTATCTGTCATCAGGGTGCTAGAAGCAATGTCCATTGTAGTCATGATGATTCTATGATTTAGATAGGTTTTAAAATTGCAAACTGCACATGCTCAGGATACTCCCTCCACCCAAAAACATTCTTTCTTTCCTTCTTTCTTTCTTTCTGCTAGAACCTATGAGGGCTGGAGATGATGTTGTAAAACATGGAATAACAGGACATGGGAGAAGTAAAACTGAACTAATTATGACATGGCCATCTAAATTTAGTTGGAGGGGCACATAAGAGCATTAGGTCTCTAGTTTAAAATCATCTAGCAGCACCACTGGTGTTGCTGCAGGCCAATGTAGAAAATATTGCACTAGATACACCAATGGGCAAATCGCTTCCTATGTTCCTAGACACAATTTATTGTGATTACAATTATCTGCAGGTGCACAGTAGAGCAATTCAAATCAGAGGAAAGAACAGGCCTCAAACAACAGAACTTAATCCATGTTTGCTCAGAAATAAATCTACATATTCAGTGGGGCTTATTGTTAAGAAACTTTGCACTGGATTTCAGCTAACATTTTAAGCTGTCAGAAAACTGATCAAAGCTAATCCATTTGGGCTAGCTATCCATATATCTTTCCAATGGCCAAACAATTTTATTCTTTCTCGCTTAATTCTGTCATAGCCATCCAGCTGTGATTGCTTGGTAGATTATATAGATTAGACTGAGAAACAGAGGTCAACCAGCAATGAAACGCTGTGCTTTTTATTCTTTGGCCTTTGGATCTTGCTGAAACTGGTGCATTAGTGCTATTATCTGCTCTGTGACACTTATGAAACTACCCCTGTCAGAATGAAAAATGTATGTGAAATTACTTTTCTCCATAAAATAGCTATTTTCAGTCAAAGGTCTCATGTTTTTTTGGCTTTGGTTGGGTTGCCAAGATTCTGCTATACCTCCATTACACATTGCTCTGTAGCCTTCTGGATGAGGCAACTGTCAGTATGAGGAGGTACCCAGGTAGAGACATTGCCAGTGTGAAGGAGCAGGAGGCTTAGGCTGAGATCATATTTGAAGTTGACAGAAAGTAATGTTTCATCAGCGTATTTATATGGAGGTCTGGGACTGCAACAACAGTCAATCAGGCAGCAGGAATAAGGGGGCTTCATGGTGCTTGCCCCTGTGGCCAATCAGTGGCCATTTGTGTTGAGATAGATCTGTAACATTGGCAGCCATTTCACAACCTGAGAAAACCATTGCATTAAGAGTTGCTGCATGTCTCTTTCTGTAGCATTAGAAGATATTAAGTACATTAGATTAAATCCTGGTTGTGGTAGCAAAAGTCACCAAGAGGGTTCCACTTATAGGAAGTTGTTGGAGCTCGAGCTGTCAGTCATGCTGCTTTGACCAAGCAAGATTATGTCAAGCAACTAGAAACTGAGTATATTACTTTTGGGGATTACAAATCCCAGAATCCTGAATTACCCATCTTCAGTAGCCAAGTTTATGGTGGTTTTCTGGGAGTTTCAGTCCAGGAAAGGAAAGCTAGGACTAATCTTCACTAGGCAGGATACAACGGCTCCCCAATGGCATATCCTGGCTGTGGAGGTGACCCATTTCCCCCCTCCCATTACCTGGAGAAAATGGGCCAGAGTCCAAACAGGACACCAGCTTTCACTGAAGCCACTGCTGCTGCCACCATTTTCTCCACTAATGCAGAACCCAGACAGGAGGTCTGCAGCATGTGACTGCGGGCCCCCTGGATGTTACCAGGAGAGCCAGAGAGCTGGTGGCAGCAGTGAGGGATGACATCCTGGTATGGGCTCCTTCAGACACATGGGACCCAATCCAGTGGTACTGGATTAAATTAGGTATTTTTTAAAAAAAATGTGGTAGAGAGCCCTATCCCATCTTGCCCCAATTTCAGCCCTGTATCTGCCCCATGGGTCATGAGGACTGCCTGGGGGCAGATAGGGGTAAATGCCCTGCATTGTTTGGACTATAGGGCTTTGGAACAGGGGAAAGCCAGGGTATTTGGTCACTGTAGACAAGCTCCAACTTCCCAGAACTCTGAGTATAACAGGCTAGGCTCATCCAAAGTTTTCACAAACCCTGCCAGTGACAGGGACCAGTCTTTCTTGTGGAATGGTCCAAAGCACATCATTCCCAGCCTTATGTAACTCAACATTCTATATTTATGCTTCTGACCTTCAGATGAAAAAAAAAAAACCCTTCCATTTCCCCTGATAAGTGTATTATATTAATTATTTTATGGGTAGAGGAAATGCTAAGATCTATTACCCTTTTCTCTACTGTCTGGAAACATTTTTTTCTTTTCTTTAGATTACAGCTCCCAGAATTTCTCAACCAACATGGCCCCTGCAGTCTGGGATTCTGGGAACTTATTCAAAGTCTGTTTCTGCTGTATATCAGACACTCATTTTGCCTTCCTAACTAGTGAGTATTCTATGAGGTTCTCCACCTTCCACTCTAGACTGTTATAGTGCTATTATTCCACTTTAACAGCTATGGCTGCCTCTTGTTGAATTCTGTGCTTTGTAATTTAGTGAGGCCTACGAGCTGTTTGGCTGAGAATGCTAAATGTCCTGCCTTAAACTGCAAATCCCAGGATTCTACAGGAGGCAGCCGAAGTAGTTAAAGTGGAATAATAGCGCTATAACAGTGTAACAGTGTAATGTGATTAGGCCCCAGCGGCCTTATCACACTACACTGTTATAGTACTACTAGTACTATATGCCATTAAAACTCCCCCAAAAAATGCCCGGTAGACCTCATGACAACCCTGTAAGGTAGGCCAGTGAGCTTTTAAATCCCTCCTGCTCCTTCTCAGTGTTCCACACTTTTCCTGGAATTTCTGAGGGTGACTCGCTCTGTTGCCCTGTTGCAGCCATTGCAGCTGCCACCACCAGTTAACTGCCTGGGTCCTGTTGCAGGCATCCTGCCGCTGCTGCCAGTTGACTGTCTGGGTCCCATCACAGTGGCAGCAGTGGTGTCCCACTGCCACCCCCACCAGTTGACTATCTGGGTCTTAATCTGGGAGTGGCAGGAGTGGATTGTGAGGTGGAGAAGGAATTTGCATGTGGGTGATGATTGGTTGGGTGTGTTTCCTGAGCAGCCAATCAGCACACTAGGAAAGGCAAAAAACCCAAGAGTTTTATATAGAGAGATTGTTCTACTTTAACTGCTATGGCTGCCTCCTGTGAATTCTGGAGTTTGTAGTTTCATGAGGCCTAAGAGTTCTCTGACTGAGAGTTCTAAATCCCCATCCCTAAACAGCAAATCCCAGGATTAAACAGGAGGCAGCGATAGCAGTTAAAGTGGAATAGTAGCACTATAACAGTATAGTGTGATCATCTCCAAAGTTCCAAGAGAGTTACCAACTTTCACACGCTTATGTCCACTAGTTGCTAGTTTGCATGTTTGAGTCCTGGTTTAAGGAGAATAAAGGCAGGATTGAATGAGGAGGAGAAAGAGCATGATTACTTGCTGCTTTCTTGTTTGTTTGCTTTTTTATATCCACCCTCTTCCTGAATCATTCTTACATGCAACTATCTTCTCTCCTCTCTCCTCTATAAAGCCCTGTGTTTGACCTGCCCAAGTAATTTGTAAGAAAAACCATTTTATATGTTTTTACAAAGCAGACTGGACTTGTGTTTTTTTCACTGGTAGACTCTGTGGGTGATGTGATATGATTCTTGTTCAGTTTCTGTCTTGCTAATTTGACAATTCTAACAGAGAGAGATTTACTGCTAGCTACTACAGTTCCCAGCACAAACTTTTTAGGGTCCATTTCCTTATAAGTAGACTCATAGAATCATAGAGTTGTTTGGCAGCATCCTGAACAACCAAGCAGCCTTTTTTAAGGAGAGCACTGCTTGCTCCATATGGCAAGGGGCCTAGAAAAGGTGGCCTAAAGAATCACAACCCGGAAACATCACCCAAGGAGACCTTCTGCTGTGCTTTCTGCAACCGGACTTGTTTATCTCAGATTGGCCTTTTTAGTCATCAGCGCGCTTGCAGAAAGTGCGGGATGAGTCCTTCCTGAATCTTCGTTTGCGAAGAAAAGCCAGAGAGAGGGGGGTTATACAAATTTTTTATACAAGTATGATAATTGTTTATACAATTGTTTATATAAGGGGTAGCAGGCAGACATCTAAGCAGGCAGTGCTAAACTTCATACCAAAATCAGAGCTCTAAAAGGCAAACAACATTCTGTTGCAAAACATAGACTTCTAACTCCTTCACTGGCTGGATTCCATTGCCAAACCTTCCCCTTTTTTCTTCCCACTCACAGATCATAAGAAGAACATTAACCTCATACCTCCATTTTCTAGCAGGTTTGTTGAGTAGCTATTAACTAGCAGCCCTGAAAAGCCATTGAGATGTCATATTTTGATCCAAACAGTTTACATCTGACTCATTTTCCAGCAATGAAAGCCTATGCGGTAGGAGGAATGATGTGAGTTTGGGGTCTGTGAACATCTGGAAAAACTGGCCTAAAGCAAAATAATGTTTAACATTTTGTATGACTTCTCTATCTAATTAATTTGCAGCTTACATGTTAGAAAAGATTACTCACATTTAAAAAGGGGGGAAAAAGAAAGCAATCTGTTCTTGGAAGCCATAAGACTATTCCCCCACCCCTGCTAAGGACAGGACAGAGTATAAAAATGGATTAAAGTGTTCAGTATAAATCTTGACGTTTAAACTACTGTGAAAAAAAATATTGCAAAATTGATGCATTTATAACTTTATTTTCTCACTCCTATAGCGCAGTTGGAGAAACTCTCTTTTCCATGCTTGTAAAATGCAGAACAATTTACTTCTTTTGTCAGGTAAGGTCATTCCAAACCTACTTTGTTTAAATGCACATAAATCAAGAATTTGTTCCTCCAGTACTTATCCAAACAGGCACCTACTAGCTGACAGGTAAAAGTAAAATTGACCATAACAGCCATTTCCATGCTCAACTTAGGTCATATTCATAGTTTATGTAAGCATTCCAACAATAAAATGCCACCCTGGAAGCTGCTATTACTAAGCTGAACCATATCAATAAACAATCATAGGTGGGAGCCTAGGACAGTGTTTAACTGGAAGACACCTCTGAGCACAACCTGCAGTTCTGCTCTGGGTTTTATTCAGAACTTTGAAAGAGCTATCCAAAGGGCTAGACCTGTTTTAGGGATAAGGCTCCTTGAAAGCTCAGAATAACCCCAGCTCAGCTGACAGGGAAGTCACCAACCACTACTGCCCTAAGTGACAGTGGTGAACGATAGAAGCTTCCCTTTTCATATCTACCCTGATGCATGCAGTAGATCTGATGCATGTGGTACCTTGATGCATGTGGCAGTGCATGTGCGCAGTAGCTCATATGCACTGCAGGATCAATGTAAAGATGGTGGTGGTAAACAGGCCACCAGATTAAACACATTTAGATCCAAATGATTTCAGAAAGCTGGTGACGGGCTAGTATCCTGTTGGTGTCTTATGCATGTGTAAGGTCTCTTACTACTACCACTACTACTACTATTATTATCTAAGACTCTAAACTATCTAGTCCGTGAGCTGCTCTTCGCCGATGATGCTGCCCTTGTTGCTCACACAGAAGCAGCTCTGCAGTGCCTAACATCCTGCTTTGCAACAGCTGCAGAGCTGTTTGGGCTGGAAGTCAATCTGAAGAAATTGAAGTTCTTTACCAGCCTGCTTACTCAAGCTTACAATCTAATGAAGACATGATACAAAAGGAAAGGGAATGGCAGCAGGGGAAAGGATTAAGTCTAGTGTTCTCTTCTCTCCCTCCTTGGCCGGGTAATGGCAGTTGGGATGGAGGGAGGGCCATTCTGCTTCTGGGCTGAGGAAAGATGGAGCTCTGCCTGCCTTAGCTTCTCTCCCTCTTCAGCCAGGGCAATGGCAGTTGGGATGGAGGGAGGGCTATTCTGCTTCTGGGCCAAAGCAAGGAGCCAAGCCTTTCTAAGGTTGCCAGGTGGAATAACCAACAGGGCACCTGCACTTTTAATAGTTGTGTAGCAGAGTGAGTTTCAGCATTGGTTGCTTGTCATCCGTGGCAGCACTGAGGGGTGCGGAGAGGCCGAACTGCACCAGGTGACACCATTGAGGGGAGGCGTGACACCAGGCTCAGTGATGCCACAGCTTGTCATGCTGAACTTCCCTTTTCTATATAACTATTATACATACCCAGACCTGCACAGTGAACAACACTGTGGGGGAGGGTACTCTTTGATGGCCTCCATGACCAGAAGCCAGAATTCATTGCCATGGACTTCTCTTGGTAATGAAGTAGCATCATGATGCAGGAAGGGCCAGAGAGAATTTAAAGCCGGGACACCCCCTCACATGTCCTCTTTGGATTTGTACTTTGCGAACTACAGACCACTCGATTATCACTCCTGCCTGATCTGCTGGTTCGTTTCTGATTCTACCTTGCTTTTGTTAAACCTTTCACTTTTGTCTTAAGTGTTTGCCTTGGTCTTGCTTTGCTCCCCTTGGTTGTGTTGTAATGTTTGCATGGCAGGTGCCACAGTGTGATCAGGTTCATCCTCACCTCCCCCATTGATTTTCTTTGCATTCAGTTCTTACCTGCCTTGTGTTTTCTCTGCTTTGTGTTAGTTTTTGTTCGTCCTCTCCAGTGGAAAGGAATTGGGGTAGTTTGGAGGCCCATTTGGGCTGGAGAAAGTGGGTGCAGGCTGGACTTCACTGGATTGAGGGTGGGTTGGGATGAGTTCCTGGGGTAGGGTTAATTGTGTGGTGGCTATTCTAGCAGTGAGAGTCAGGGTAGTTTGGGCTTTCACAGGAAAGTGTGTTTTGCCCCATCCTTAGCACAACAAGACTGAGCAACTCCTCTTTCCTAGTTGGGGAAGGCTACAATTACTGGGGTGTGAGGTCCTCCCCTCTATGATTTTGGTTGTTAGGTTGATGTCATCAGTGTGCACAGCACCAATGTAGTCACTTCACATGTGGCACGTGGCAGGAATCATTTTGTTTGAGGAGGGATGTGGATGCCATCTTGTGGTACAGTGTGGGGTAGATGCCATTTTTTCATTGGTTGGGCCTGCTTCTGCCTCTAGTTTCAATGACAGGGGGCTTTTTAGCCTCTTTTCTTTTTAGATTTTGTACTACTATCCTTAATTATTCGTTTAGTGAATAATAGATTTTAGATATGCATTGTTTTATAATATATAGGGGACAAGGAGATCTTCAATAAAATGGTTCTGTCTTGCCTACAGAGTCTTGATAAGCAGATCTAGATTGAGGATTTAGGAGTTTATCACACCAGCCTCTTTCTTGCAACAATGGTGTTAGTGTAGTAATCAGAAACATACCTGTTTAAAATCATTCATTATCACACTGTGTCTTCAATGGTGCAAGTATGCTGCAATGATGGTGCTTTGCCAATAATCTGTCCTTCTGCACTGGCTCTGTAACCCCATCTTCATACATGCCTTTCTTTTTAACCCCCCTCCCCCCCCACACACACATTGTGCATTTATGGGGAAACAATATTTTTTATTTTATTTTATCATATCCCTGTAATTGCACAATCACAGCAAAAAGGGGGGGGGGGTAACAGGCATGGAGGAAAAAAATCTTGGTCAGCTTAGGAATAGCAAGGGGAAGGGAAGAGAGAGGAGGAGGATCATTCCCCCTTGTGTCATGTGACTTCTTTCATGCTGCTACCGCCATGGAAGGGACTTGTTGCATGAACAGAAATACTGGCATAAGAGCAGTTTTGAGAGCCATTAATGGGTTTTCTCTGTCAATGAAGAGGTGTGATACCAAAGCACCTGGAATGCAAACCAGCAATGGGATAGACAATGTTTTGCAATAAATACTGGCCAAATTCACTAATACTTGCATGTAGTTCTGGAATAAAGCCTCATGTGATAATCTCCTTTATGGGTCAGTAGAAGGTACAATTGAGAAGACAGCTCTGATCTCTGCTGGTGATGGAAATGATGCTGTATACAGTTCTCCAGGTTAGCTGGTTGAAACATCCACATCTTTAGCTGACACACAGAGTAGTGGTGGTTTGGGTTCCTAAAGCTGGCCTTGTTGGGTTGGGGGAGGTGGAGCAAATCTCCTGAGCAAGTAGGAATAGGAACTGGCATCTTAGGTACTGGCTTAAGTGGAGGTCAGCTGGCTAGTCCTTGGGGTGCTGGTAGTGGACAGACACATACTCCCTTTTATTGTTTATGGCTGCCTGTGGCCTATGAAGCATCAGGTCTCCAGCAAGGGCCCTCTGGAGTTGAGTCAAACAGCTCCAGCAGTGGCTATCTGAATCCCAAAGCATTCCAGCACCATATATACTGAAGTAGCCTTTAGCTTCATAGATGGCTTGTCCACAGCCTTCATTGGTCTCCTATCATCATAGGAGTGCTTATGGTTCTCTCCCAGCTGGTGATTTAGATATGGTGCTTGGTGACCACTTGACACAGGATATGGTAGATAAGATTTTAAGGGGAGAGCTTATTGTCTTCTTGCTTCTTTATAGGGAAGTGGTGTGATTCAGTACCTCAATTATTTACTGTTTGTTGGCTGGGCAGAGACATGGCAATGCACCTCTCACATGCAGGAATTGGTTTCACTGACTGAAAAGTTTGGGGTGCCCCTCACACATGAGAAGATAGAGAGCCCTAGCAATTGGGGTTTTTTTCCCTTAGGCATTGAGATAGATACTATTGCACAGCAGTCCAGGTTCCCTATAGAGAAGCTTAGGGATTTGAATATCAAGGTGTCTGCTTTTGGAGGGCTGAATGCAACTCAACAGCTGTTTCAAGAGCTTATTGGCCATTTGAACTTTTCTTGTACTGCTGTTGCTCTTGGCAGAGCCTTTTTGCAGTGTCTCTGTGGCACTGTTGCTGGTGTGTGTCTTCCTCACCATAGAGTTTGGATTACTAGGAGAATTAGGGAAGATGTGCATGTTTAGCAGATATTTCCTTTCTCCTTTAATGGGATTTCTTTTTGGAGAGATGATTTGCACCTGCATGTTGCATAAAAGGTGTTGTCTAATGCTGCAGGGTCTGTAGGTTTTTGAGTCTATTTGGGAAGGGGCATTAGTGTGACCACGTTTGGCCAGATGAGTGAGCTAAGGAAGGCTTGCTAACAGATGTAACCTTTTGGAGTTCTTTCTGATTGTGGTAGCTGCCTGGATTTGGGTCAAGTTGGTAGCTGACTCCTTGGTTCGTTTCTGGTGTGACAATATGGCTGTAGTGCAAGTTATTAACTCTACATCTTCCAGGTCCCTGTGTGTTATATGCTTGATTAGGACTTTTGTTTTGCAGTGCTTTTGGTATAATAATTTGTTTATGGCTCTCCATGTGGCTGATGTGGATAATAGGAAAGCTGATGTTCTTTCCCACCAACAGATGAAGTGCTTCTAAAAACTGGCTCTGGAAGCAGATGCCTGTTCGGTCCCTATGCCTCTAGACAGTGGTTCTTAACCTATGGTCTGGGCACTCCCAGGGGGCTGCAATGTCCCCACAGGGGGTCTGTGAAGGCTTGAAAGTTGCTTGTCCCACCTCCTCCATGCAGTGGAGTGGCCATGTGACAGGAGCCAAGGCAAAGGCCAGCTGGCTTGGCCTGTGCATCACTGATCAATCTGTTCCAGTCACAAACTTGCAGGAAGAAGCAGAAGAAAAGTCTTCCCTCCCCTCCCATGTCTCTGAGGAAAGGTTTAATGGATGGTGTAATTGTATTATTATCATTATCATTAGGGTTTTAAATCTTGAGTTAAGTCTTGGGGGTCTGTGGCAACAAACAGTATTTAAAAGTAGTCCCTAGTTAAGAAAATGTTAAGAGCCACCACTCTAGACCTGTAAAGTTTTGGAGGGTTGAGGTTTCTCGAGCCATTAGACTCTCACTAGCTGCCAGCACTAGGTCTAGTTATAGAAAGGCAGGTAAGGAGCTTGAGGGTTTTAGATCTGTGAATTGGATTCAGGCCATTTGGCTAATTCTGATGGATCACACTCTTCAGTATTGTGTATATTTGAAGGACAGGGGGCTGGCTCCACAGTCCATAAGGAACAGACTGTCAGCCCTAGCTTTTGCAGCGAAAGCACAGGGTTATGAAGACACCACTGGAGATTTTAGGATTTGTAAGGCCTTGGGGGGTGGTCTAGGGAAAGGGATTATGTAGTTCATAAGTAGGAACCTTTATCTCCAGAAATACTTAAGCATTTAGGGGACCAATGTCATGCACTTTGTCTGTTTATGTGGCTGTCCTTTGTCATGCCCCAGCTTTGACCTCATTTGAGGGGGTGGGGGACTCACAGGTAAGTGAGCTGGTTGTATCCTCCAAGGGCAATATGTTTGACAGAATTCTGGCCTCTGGGGATTTGGCCTTATCAGACAGTCAGGCAGTTTTAACGATTAGGACTTCTAAGACCAATCTAAAGGGGAAGGGAGCAAAAGTGACTTTAGGTCTCTGTTCAGATCTAGCACTTTGCCTAGTTTGCCAGGAGGTGGGGAAGGAGTCTACCCTTGATGCTGACTTGGAGGGGTTGTTCTCTCTTATAAAGTCCTGGAACTTGTGTGTGGGGGGGAAGTGTCCTGGGTTTGCCTCCCAGTAAATAGCCAGCCAGGGAACAATCTGTAATATTGGATTCCCCTCATGCTTTGCCCATGAGAAGGCTGAGGAGATAGTTACTAATGTCAACAACCAGACATATCCTATGTGTATCTTTTTCTTGACAATGGAGGTAACAGTGAAAGAAAGAGGAGGAAAAAACAGCTAATGATCAGTTAGATTTTAAGTCACGAGGAGCGCTAGCTGCAATTCTTATCCATTTCATATGCCTAGTTTATTATGTTTGGAGAGACAAATGCATTTAACAAGCTGACAAATTCAATTTTCTCACAGCTTTATTACACAAATTGCTTCTTACAAGGGAAAATGTCAAGTGTCATAGCTCTTGAATGATGAGCATGACTTTTGAGCAAACCTTTGCGATGCTAGTGAAAAAAAAATCTTGTGGCTCCTTTCATTGTTTTCTGTGTTACATCAGCAGACCAGCAACTGGGAATTCACAAAAGGAAACCTTACATTTCATCCTGGCAAATGACAATAGCTTGGTTCATACAGACAAAGGCAAACAGAACCAGTTTTCTTTCTAGGTGCTTCTGTGTTGTACTGCACTATTCACAAGCTGTTTTATTTGCACATAGGAATGATTATGTTGTAGTAGCAGTAGTAGTAGGAGTATTCTATAACAAATGGAAAAGAAAACAGCAGTGGTTCCAGTAGTGATAGGTGTTACAAAAAGTGCCACTGTTTGGAACATGCCACATTATGTGATAACATGTCATTGATTCCTGGATAGAATCCAAATCACTGGTGGTCCTGAACTCCAGTTGATAACATCTGGTAGACTGTAAAACCAATAGAATAAACACTCTAACCATTTGTGGTTAGAAATCCATACCTGTCTGGGCTTGTACTGTTTTGTGAAAGATGGAAAGGAAAAGAAAAGATGGGAAAACAAATAAAAAAAAAAGAAAGTAAGTTGATGGGTTTGAGACCATATGTGTACTTGGAAAATGTGTGAGAAAATCCCACTGCATATATTTCTGTAATCATCTATCAATGCATCCATTTTTAAAATGCACACACAAAGATGTAATGATTTTTCTTCCATTGTTTAAAACCTCCACAGAAGTGGCCCAGAACAGCCTTGGTGATAGGAAAAGGAGGAAGTGTGTGGAAATGGACATGAAAGATCAAGCCTATCTAGTTGAGAAAGAACTTCATGACTTTAAGAGCTGTTCAATAGTGGAATACACTGCCTAGGAGTGTGGTGGAAGTCTCCTTCTTTGGAGGTTTTTAAACAGAGGCTGGATGGCCATCTGTTGGGATTGCTTTGATTGTGTATTCCTGCATGGCAGGGGGTTGGACTGGATGGCCCTCAAGGTACTCTATGATTCTATGTCTGCTTAAAATTATCAACACAATGGAAATCAGGCAGCCACGATTTCCTAATGTTGTCCCTCTTTCCCTCCCTCCCTTTCTACAGTAAGTAGTAAGCATATCCCTGGGACAAATGACAAGAACAAGTTGACATTCCTCAGGTTCAGTTGCTTTTAAAAGAACAGACATAATGCAGAACAGTTCGGTTCAGCCCTTGGATACTTGCATAATTTAGAAGCTGCCACCCATTTTGAATCGCTAAGGCTGGAATCCCAAACCACATCAAATGGAAGTGAGCAGCTATGCTCTGTAATGCTTCATGGTTTGCTTTCACCAGTAAGCTTACAAAAAAAGGAGGGGAGGGGAGTGTAGGGACATAACTGAACCAGCCATCCTCTCCTGCCAAACATCAATCTCAACATATGTCAAACTCACTAGAATAGAAAGCTGTAATAAAGTGCTTGCCTTGTCACGGAGCTGTCTGTCATTACCCAACAAGAAATTTGGATATGATAAATGTCACTCTTATTTATACAGGGACTTATATGGGATATTTGTCCTCTGTTCACATTTGGTGTTTTTGAAGTTTGACTACATTACAAGTCATGCAATCGCAAAACAGAGCAAGACTGGCTGATCATCAAGCTGGAGTATCCCAGGTCTAGCTTCCATCATTTCAGTTTCTATCCATATTTCATTCAAACAGCAGTGGTGACATTCTTGTTAGTGTGGTCCAGGGACCAAAATCTAGCAGAAGTATACTTCTTAAAGGAGAGCATTCCTGACTCACATATATTCTGCCCAGATGTTTTGGGATTGGCTAGGAAGATTAAACAACACTTTGAATCTATGTTCCCAATGGGTGTCTGTGGATCTGTCTATTTCCACTCTATGTCAGTTTTTCATGTGTTCAGTTCCATCATAAGCCTATCCATGGAGGTTTGAAAAGTCATGCTTTGGATTACAACTCCCAGATTGCCCAGCCAAAATGGCTAGTGGCCATTAGCACATGCCTCTTTCAAATGGCTGATTAATGGATGGATGTCACCATTAATAAAAGCTTGTCAGTACAGTCAGTGGCCATGCTGGCTTAGGATTCTGGGAGCTATAGTCCAAACAAAGTTACTTTTCCCAATTCTGCCCTATTTTTTTTCCTGTTTTTTTAAAAAAACAACCACAAACATCCACATTTTAATGTTGGCATTTATAAATGTACATTTGCATATGAGTGTTCGTACAAAATATGCATTTTTAGATGTATTTTTCAGATGAGAATTGCCTCACAAGGTTGAGAGAAGTGTACAGTTGAAAGGGAAATTGTGTTTCAGTCCATGTACTAAAATAGTGAAAGAGACTGGTTCACTTAAAAAGCCATACCAAATTAAATTCTCCAACATCCTTAGCTCAGAGGCACTGCCATCTTTGTATTTATTCCCATATGCCAAAGGATGTTCACATCAAACGCAAAGCATTATTATGCCATTGCGCAGAGTGGTAAATCTTCTATCTGAACTGTGGTTTTCATTATCTATGCAGAAGAGACGTGATATATGACAACAAATGCCAATGTAGGTCTCTTGGTGCATTTTATCTGGTTTATACTTCAGCTCCCAACAGCCTGGCCAGGATGACCAATTATTGGGAATATAGGGAGTGGCAGTCAAATTTAGCTTGTCACAGCCAGAGACCATGCCAGCAAAGGCAATATTAGCATGGAGGTATATTAAATGTACCCTCTGGGTACAGCAGCTTTTTTTCTTTCTTTCACGGGCCATATGTGTGTGTGCATGTGTGTAAGATATCAGAAGCAACATGCCAATGGTAGGTAAAACTGAAGCCAGTGGTGGGTGGGCTCAAAGGAATTTTCCCCCTCTTTCTTTCTGCCACCCCTTTCCTCTGTTCTGGACACCATTTTCTCACTCATGGATCCTCTTTCTCCCCAGAGTAGCAGGGTGCCAGAAGAAGGACAGGCCATGTCTACAAGAAGTCAAAACTTATGTTCTTTCAGAGAAACTTTTACATTTAGGCCCATGGCTAATGTAGAGCATCTTCCTGGGATGAAAAAGAAATAGTGGCTTCTTATTACCACAACCACACCTGCAAGCAGAACTCTCATTAGGTATATTACTTCTTCTCCTACCTCATGGATGAGGAAAGTGGGAACAAGGAACTCACTGCTACTTCCTACACCTGTGGTTTTCAGCCATTGATTCCCCAGATGTTTGGGGCCGCCTCCTAGAAGGCTAAATTGTGATAGGAATTCAGTCAACAATGCTAATATTTTTCCCACCTTATTTATTATGCCACCTTTCACCCAAAGTGGGACCCAAAGTGGCTTCCAGAAATCATCAATCAAAACAATTACACTAAAAGCAATTACAACAATGTTTAAAACAATTAAAATCACACTGAAGTTGAAGGCTTAAATGGCCGACATCCATAGATTTTTCCATGGTTTTTTTTCTGGGCTGTGAGGCCGTGTTCTGGCATAGTTTCTTTCTGACGTTTCTTTCACCTGCATCTGTGGCTGGCATCCTCAGGGAAAGGTTGGGTAGGATTGTATGTGGAGTTTATATGCTGTGAACCCCTGTTGGGGAGTATATGCACATTTGTGTAATTGAATAGTTAGTTTCTGGGTATAGAAATGCAAGGTTCATTAGTGTCTGTTTGGCTAATGGTTGGTTGATGGCCCATTATCTGCTGGAAATCCCCTTGTCTCTGGGTGGAATTCGTTTGTAAGTGTTGGGTTTTGATTCTATTGTTCTTCAAAACTGGGAGCCAAATTTTATTCACTTTTAAGGTTGCTTCTTTCCTGTTGAAGTTGTCCAGATGTTTGTGGATTTCAATAGCTTCTCTGTGCATTCTGACATGATAGTTGTTGGCCTGGTCCAGAATTTCTGTGTTTTTAAATAACATTTTGTGTTCAGGTTGGTTTATCACATGTTCTTCTACTGCTGATTTTTCTGGTTGGCCCAGTCTGCAGTGTCTCTCATGTTCCTTGATTCGTGTTTGCTCACTGCGTTTAGTGGTCCCTATGTAAACTTGTCCACAGCTGCACGGTATGTGGTAAACTTCTGCAGCTGTGAGAGGGTCTCTTTTGTCCTTTGCTGAACATAGCATTTCTTGGAATTTTTTTGGTTGGTTTAGATTGTTTGGAGGCTGTGTTTCCTCATCAGTTTCCCTATTCTGTCTGTGACTCCTTTGATGTATGGTCCCTTTGGGTGGCTGTTTTGCTTCTTCATTCCTGTGTTTTTATTTTGCCCTTATATAAGATGGCAAAATCAAGGTTTACTTTTTGGATTATTATTTTTTAAAGAATATTTTCAAGCTGTGAATACTTAAATCTGTGGATACAGAGGGACAACTGTATATGTTTTTTTTTTTAAATCATACATTTAAAAGGGCTGTTTGTAGGGGGTGTCTGTGTAACAGGGAAATGTTAAAAGAAATGTACAGGTTTAAAGTTAAGGAACTGAAGGGTGTATGTATGTATGCATTTAATTTATATCCTGCCTTTCTCCCAACATAGGATCCAAGGTGGCATATATTGTTTCAAATTGTTTCAAATACAATTTAGAAAATCCTAATACAAAAGTTGAAAACACTAACACTAAATTTCTATTTTTTTAAAAAAAACCACCATTGTTAAAACAGCATAAAAGAGGCTTACAAATGAACAAAATAAGAACACTACAACCCCTACTTAAAAGCTTTATCTGCCACAACACACTAAAAACCAAAAGCTTCCTGAAATAAAAATATCTTTACCTGCCAGTGGAAAGACAGCAGGGAGGGGGCCAGACAGGCCTCCAGGGGAAGGGAGTTCTATAACTTGGCCAGTTGCCTTTGTCTATTAATATGTATCTAGCCAAAGAGTCAGGGTTCCTTAAGGCTTACTGTGTTGGTCACCTGAAGTCCCATTATTTTAATCACCAGTGTTTTCCTAGTACACACATCATCACCAACATTCTCTTTAAGAATCTGTTAAACTCTGGAATTTAAACTCTGGAAACTGGCATAACAGAAGAACTAATACAGATCTTTTACAATACATACTCAGGGCAGAAAGATTCCATCCTGGAGAAAGAAGTGTCACAGACTTTTACTTTGTTTTGTCTTAATAAATACAGGTTGAATATTCCTTATCTGAAATGCTTGGGACCAGAAGCATTTGGGACTTTCAGATTTTTATTTTTAGGATTGTAGAATATTTGTATATACATAATGAGATATTTTGGAGACGGGACCCAAGTCTAAATGTGAAATTCATTTGTTTCATATACACCTTATACATAGTCTGAAGGTAATTTTATACACGATATTTTTAATAATTTTGTGCATGAAACAAAGTATGTGTACATTGAACCACCAGAAAGCAAAAGGTGTCACCATCTCAGCCTCCTATGTAGACAATTTTGGATTTTGGAGTACTTCAGATTTTGGATTTTCAGATAAAGGATACTCAACCTGTGTATAAAATATGTAAATGAGATGTATAAAAGTCCCAGCATGGGTAAAGGTCAGGGATTCGGGAAGTTGCAGTGCAAGCCATGGAGAAGACCAAAGGTTGAGAGCCACTCCTCTACATAACACAGTTAAAAGTACAAGATGAGAATTAATTAACTTACTAAACATGGTAACCCTTCCAAATGGGCAAAATGTCCTCCCCTTTTTGACCTCTGCAATTGACACGGCAGATTAGGAGAGGGCATTGACAACAACTGTAAGCATCATCTATTGTATTGTTTCTACTTAATTTGCCAGGCAGCTGAATAATTAACCTTAGTATTCACATTACTATTTACAGTCAAAGCAAATGTGAATCTGAAGAGAAAAGAATGGACACCTCTGCTGCATGCTGAAATGAAGACACTGTGGCTGGCTGCATGCCAGTCTAAGAAGTTTCAAGAAGAAACTATAGATCACTGATAAAATCGGCTTTTGAGGGTCAAGGGAGGTAGAATGAGTGCAAGGTTCCCCATTCAAAAAAACTTTAACAAGAACACCTTTTCACAGAATCCGTTTATTACTTTCTAATAGATTGCCAGTAGCTATTATCTCAAGCATATTATGGTCTCTACTGTATTGCAGCAGTTGAATGCTTTGGAAGGCACCCATACATATTTAGATGGAAGAATAGAATACAAAGATGCACTTTACAGACTGAATCCTGGCAAAAAATGACACTTCACTGAATACAGCGAAGTCCCAGTTTATGTTTTCATAGAGATGGTTACTTGGGAGTGTGTCTCATACAAATAAGTGGTATTTACTTCAGTCGGGATATGGACTTTTGCTGTTATTTCATCACATCTGGTGGTGCATTTATAACATGAGTGGCATACTGCTTTTAGACTCTTTGTAGGTTCCAGTTATGTGGCCCTCAGAGCTCCTGGAGCCATTGTCCAATGCTTTTGTTGAAACATAGAGGACCACCCATTAAATCATGGTCATTGACCCCCCACAAACATTAAGAATAAACAAACATAACGCCAAAACAAAAAGAAAAAAATCCCAGCCACTTCCAGTTTCAAAAAGGGGTGGGGTGATACAAACTGTGATGGGTCTAGAGGGGTGATAGAAAATTGACCTCCAGACCTTCCCACACATTGCTTGTAGCTCATTACTTCCAAGCTCTAGAATCAAGGGAAAAAAATATTCTTTTGGATGCTTTCCATCAGAAAAGGGACACAAATTGGATACTACCACTCTAGATTAATGAATTAGCATAAATTCATCTATCTCACCATATATATAACTTACATTTGTATATAGTTAAGACACTAATGCAAGTCAGTAAGAGTGGGGAGGGGGCAACAACGTCTGTTAAGTGTAGTTTCCTGCAGGCACAGATCCAAGTGTCTAGCCCTCATCTTTGATAATGCAAGAGAGTGTCCATTCAGTATAGGCTCTCTGAGAGGCATCTGGCACAGCCTGGGGGCAAACTACTGTAGACCCAGGAACAGCCAAACAGCAGATAAACTCTGCAGCAGAACAGAGCAAGAAAAACAGTTAGCAGGCTTTATCACTACTCTGACCCACTTTCACCCACAATAACAACAATCCTTCTGGAGGCTTTATCTTCAGGTCCAGTACAAGACAAACATAGAATATATACAGCAAACCTTGATAACAAATCCAACACCAATTCTCCAAACACTCCTCAACACCAACCCACAACAGTAACTCACACAGTGTGTATCTTTATAAGAGTGTTTGGCTAGTCACCTTCTGCCTAGCCACAGCTGTGCACACACCTACTTTCAGCTGTGCTAGTGAGTGGTCTGTTGCGCCAACATTTTTTCTTTTGCACTTAAATGGATATTATCCTGACAGAGAGTTCATGCTACATAGCAAATAGAACAGGGTTTGCTCAGAGGAATACAGTAGTTGTAGAAAACTGTACTTATCACTGAACAAAATTCTTTGGTTTTCTTTCTAGGTTAATAATACAGTTACTGCATTTATTTTTATTTTTTATTTTTGTGCAATGTTTGGAATTCTCCCTCAGCATCTAATTTTCCCAGAGCTTCGTTCCTCAGAATGTCTTGCAAGTATATCACAGAGCAAAATATTGAAGAGTGTGTTAATTATTAAGCCTCAGAAAAGACCCTGCTGGTTTCAGCAGGCAAGACCCTCATATCAGTTGGGGCACTCCCAATCGATTCTGCTGCTCCATCTCCTTGTTCTTCACCTCATCTCTCTCATATTTTGCACTGTCTGTCTCTATGGGAATCAGTGCCAGCTAGATAATAAAAAGGGGGAACCAATAAGGAGGAGTATCACGATGGGGAGAGGTACTGAGAGCATCTTGTCCATGGCCTCCACCAAAAAACACACACATTAGAATTAGCACTGGCTGGTTTTCCTGTAGCCCTTTGCATGATTCAAGTGTAACGAGAATTCAAGTCCCATATTGCCCTTGACCCTCTATGAGCAAAATAATCTCCCGTTATACATATAGGATGAAACACCATCTGGGAATTATTGCATGGATAGTGAATGACTATGCAAGCAATATTTCATGTGCTAACTTGATCTTTTAGCCAAGGATGTTTGTATGTGCTTTTTGTTTGTTTTAAAGCCAGATAATTAGCTATTCAGGAGAAGTGGAAATCCAATACCACTGTTACCTTATCACCACTCCCACCCAAAAAAATGACCAGCAGGAGTCTAACATTTGTCACTTATCATTTGTGCATCTCCAGCTTCCATGGGACCTTTTGGAGCTCAAACCATCTGAATTTCAGTTATCTTACCCCAGTACATTATTATTTCAGACACTGGGAACTAAATCCAGCTGTTAGTCCTGATTACAGTTGTCATTCTAAAGCTTGGTAATAATCCTAGATCCATCTCTGGCACTGGAGGCCTAATACTCATAGAATGATAGAATCATAGAATCTTAGAGTTGTAAGGACCATCCAGTACAGCCCACTGAAGACATCAAGAGAAGGAGACCCCACCACCCATCTAGGCAATGTTTGTTCTCCCTCCTAATTTTGTGTCATCTACAAATGTGATAAACACACCCTCTATACCATCGTTCAGGTCATTTATAAAGATGTTGAACAACATTAGACCAGGAAGGAACCCTCAGTCATCACATAAGTCACTTTTCTCCAGGATGAAGAACAAACATTGGTGAGCACTGTTTATGATTTTTCTATCAAGCAGTGACAAATCTACCCAACAGTAGCATTGTCTACTCCACATTTTATTAGATTGTTAACAGAAATATTATGGGGATCTTGTCAAAAGCTTTAATGAAACCAAGATACACAATTTCCATGACATTCCTCTTATTTACCAAGCTTGTAACTCTGTAAAAAAAAAAGATAAATTTAGTTTGGCATGACGTATTTTTGAGAAAACCATTCTGGCTCTTAGTAATCACAGCATTGCTTTTTAAGTATGAACATTCTGACTGTTAAATTATCTGTTCAAGAACATCAGACTGCTTGGGGCCAGCTTGAACTAGTTTCCCAGATACAAATTTTCCTGATCATGAACAATTTAACCTCAGTAGTTCATGTGCTGATAACCTTCCAATTAGATTACTGCAATGTTTGCAGGTGCTGTAGATGAGAGTACAGAGGAAGGAACTGGCAAAACCACATCTGAGTATTCCTTGTCTAAGTATCCCTATGTAATTCATAAGGGAACCATGAGTCAACAGGAGACCTGAAGGCACAAACACACACACAATATGTGTTACAAGAAGGCCTGCCCTTGAAGATGACTCAGAAGTTTCAGTTAGTGCAAAATGTAGCAGGAAGACTGCTGACGAGCAATACAGTAGGACCCCCATATTTGCTGATTCATTATTCACTGATACAGTTATCTATGGGACACAAAACAGCACCCCTACCATACAGTATTCCTAGAAAATGCCTAGAGAGGCATCCTCTCTAGACATTTTCTAGGTCCTCCAAGGCAACTCTATGGTATTATAAACCAAAAGTCCCATTATTTTCAGTGGCTTTCACTGTTATCCATGCTTTTTGGTATCTGCATGGAGGACAGAACCAATCCTCCGCAGATATGGGGGTCCTACTGTACATAAAAAACAATTATCCCCATATACAGTTGCCCATCCACATTCATGGCTTTCACTTTCACAGTTTCGATTATTCACGGTTTGCTCAGCAAGCGTACCATTTAAATCAGCTTCTTTCCCTTGCACACAAGGGAGGGGAGACAATTTAAATGAAGCTTTCCCCAAACAAACCGCGCCCAACTCCCCGCTCTCCTGGGGCTTGGCTCCATTTGCGGTGGAGAACCAAGCCCTGGGAGAGCAGGGAGTTAGAGGCAAAGATGCTTTTCAGCCACCCCACCCTTTCCCCCACCCTTCCCTTGTCCAGCCAGCTACCCCTCGCCCTTCCCAAAGCCGCAATGGGGCTCTCCAGACCTATCGTGGCTTTGGGAAGCACCGGGGGGGGGCTGGCAAGCCTCCGCCCCATCCAGCCAGCCACCCCTCCACCCTTCCTGAAGCTGCGATGGGACTCTCCAGACCCATCACGGCTTTGGTAAGTGTGGGGGTGGCTGGCAAGCCTCCCCCTCACCCAGCTAGCCCCATCACACTTTGGGAAGGATGGAGGAGTCACTGGTCAGGCGAGCAGGAGGCTTGCCAGCCATCCTCCGCACTTCCCAAAACAGCAAATGGGTTTGAAAAGCCCCGTCGCCACTTTGGAAGGGCAGGAGGTTGTGGGCGGGTGGGGGGAGGCATATTTTTATTCACAGTTTTTTCACATTTGCAGGGGTCTTGTACCCCTAACCCCCATAAATGTGGAGGGACAACTGTAATACCACTTTTAAAAAAATTGCGCTGGCTGCCAATATGTTTCTGGTCTGAATTCAAAGTTCTTACAATGATATTTAAACCCTAAAGAGCTTGGGACATCAGTATTACAAAGAATGTGTCTACCTGAGAACTGAAATCCACTGGATGGCCCCACCTCTCATCAGTGGGAGCAACACACTGAGCAAGGATGCGAGAAAGGGCCTTCTCCGTTATGGCACCCTAGTTATAGATGCTGTCCCCTTGCATACCCAATTGGCACCAATATTGGTTTCATTCTGGAATTAATTCTTGCTTTAAAAAATAAATAAAGATTGTTTGGGGGATTACCCAAGCCTTAATATATTTTTATTTTTTAATTATTTATACCCCATTCTTCAGCCACAAGGCTATCAGAGCAGCTTACAAATTGTTTTAAGCAATAGCAATTTACACATCTACACTACATTAAGCAGTTTCCAATGTGTGTTAGCTAATTGCCCCACAAGCCGAGTACTCATTTTACCGACCTACGAAAGGATGGAAGGCTGAGTGAAACTTGGAGCCCTCTGGAATCAAACTTGCAACGTGGTGACTTGCAGTACTGGCATTTAACCACTGTGCCACCAGGGCTCCCGATGTAATTGTTAGTCTGAACTAGAGTAGATGCACTGCACCCATGGGAACCTTGCTTTCCACATCTATGTAAGTTCCACTTTTAATAGTTATAGTGTTAGTCAATTTATTTTTGCAATAATCATAACAAAGCTACAACATGGTTATAAATTAATACAAGGTAATTGCAATGTTCAATTATACTTTTAAAGTAATGGGGTGTGGTTTCACTAAATGGTGGAGAAGGCATATCATCTGGCACAGAGTGCACCTCAGGCTCTGTTCAGGGAAACATTGAGCTGGACAGGGTGTGTTTTCTGCAAAAGGCCAGGGACCCACACCATTCAGATGTCAGTTTTGTTGCAGTAGTTCAATGGTATCTCTGAGCATATCAAGAGGACCAGGCAGCAAAAGTTGTTGTAGCAGAGTTGCAATCATCAGGTGAAGAAATGAGCACATGGACAGACGTGTATCTAAACTACTTCTCTTTACTAAAGCATGTTGGACTATACATGTCTTTCATTGTACAGCCCAGACTGAATGCACACAGTCTGTGATCTAAATCAAAGACAAAACAAGCAGAGACAGTGAGTGGGGTGATCTAATTATACAGTACAGATACAGTACAGTCATGAGTTATACAGCTAGTGGTTCTCACACACATTTCCCCATACAGATAAGACTTCATCATTCACATGTCCTTCCCACACCTGTCTCCCAGACATAATCTAGATATGTTCACCAGCTGCATTTAGCCTGCTCATTGCTGGCCCCTGCAGGCTGTAGCATATTATACAATGTCAGCTCTTTATAGTATAAATTTCTAGTGATTGTATATTCCATCACCTTAAAAGGTTTTGGGGTTAATTACCTAAGTATAACTTTTGCTTCTGTTGAGAAACAGGTAATAAACCAGTTACTGTAAATGTGTAATTACAGATGTGACCAATTACTTTGAGGCATTGAGGTGTAACTGTAATGAATTACTTTATTGCACATCTCACCATATCTTTTGATGGATGGAGAGTTTATACTAAGAAAGGAAGTTTCTCAGTGAGACAGATTGCAGGGTTCTCCTGTTTAACAATCTAGCCTTTCCCATTTTTCTTTCTGTGTTCTCTGTTAATCTCAAAATATTCTGTGCTTAGAATGCAAAACATATCTCAACTGTCAGCAATTGCAAAGCAGTCAAATTGTATGTGATAAAAGAAAAATTGCATGTAGTCTTCAATAGCTACGAAGAACAAAGAAATGCAACATTTGTAATGGGTTAGCAAATGCCCACAGACACAATTTTGATTGTTTTAGAACATCAGCTGAATTATGTTTGCTTGTTATAAATGTTGGGTATCTGCTCCAAAGCTCATCTGAAATAGTAAACCACCCATCCAACATATAACATATTAGTAGGAATCCTGAGCCTAAATCCCAACTAGAGTAGTCTTGACCAGCAAGACCTAATTGGATTTACCTGTGTTGACTCATCATTCAACAGCTGATTCATTGGCTCTACTTTAGTTGAGACTAACCAACAGGATTCTAACTATAATTTACACAAAAATATATTGCACAATTTGTGCAGAAAAACCCTTTCACAAATGCTAACCCTTGGCAAAAATGTATAAACACTTCTAACAGGACAAGAAGGAAAAATGACCACAAGCCCAAATCCACACTACACAAATAATCCAGTTTGAAACTGGATGACCATGGCTCCATCCTATTGAATCCTAGGATGTGCAGTTTTACAAGGTCTTTGTCCTTCTCTGCCAAAGTGCCTCGCCATACTACAAGTCCCAGAATTCCATAGGAAGTAGCCATGGCAAATAATGCAGTTTCAAACAGGATTTTTTTTTTTTTTTGTATTGTGGATTTGACCCAAATATTTTTGTTCTATTTTGTGAAACAAGATTAACTGTATTTGCTTCCTTACTTTGGGCAACAATCCAGAGAGAACAGTATTGGTCTGTTAGTTCCCATTCAAATTAATGGGGTTTATGACATTACTAATTTGTACCACTGATGTCAATGTTTATGTTTAAATAGACATCCTTTCTCCATGTCATGGGACAAGCTGATTGGCAACTAAACATTTGGCAACAATTTTCTACCTACAAATAGCCCTAGCTGAGTGTTGAGGAGCCTGGAAATCTTAACTAAAGAGTGGGGTTGTGTCATGTTGCCCTGTCCTCTAATGTTGTGCACATGACAAATCAATTCCCCTACCCAGCACCTGCATATAAGCATTAGCAACTATCAAAGGAAGACTTATGCATGTACAACTATACATAATTTGGTTTCCCTGTGAGCTGGAACCTGCACAGCCGATGTTTATTATTTATTTCTTTATTCCATTTCATGTAGATAATCAAATGCACACTTGGGAGATTATCAGATAGGAACAAAAAAGTGTTTCTGTCCCACAATCTCCACTCCTGCCCCTGTCACTCCACAATCACCCTCCCCACTACACTTATCTCCTCTCCCATTGTTCCAGCAGCCCAGGAGTAAACTGAGCTCCCTACATTTCCTGGATCGAAATCCCACTGATTCTTGCGAGAAGGCGCGAGCGTGGAAATTCAAAAATAAAAAGAACACCCAAAAATGACACCAAGCACAATAACACACTAAATTGTTCAAGTAACCCAGGGAGGGTCATAAAACATGTGTCACTTATCTGGATGTCCTGATCTCATCCAGAAGTGTTCTGGCAGGGACCACCCATTGACACTGGGATCTCAACAGCATAGCGGGGCACCTTGTCGCATGCAGGAATATTAATGACAGGAGCAGAACGGGGGATCTATTGACGGCTTCTCCCATCAATAAAAAGGAGCACCAGAAGAATGGCAGCAGAATGGGTGCATAACAAGGGGGAACCAACATCGTCTGAAAAGGGAGCCCTTTTGCAATCTCCTGGTGTTCCTGTAACACCACTTTTAACACATCTGATAATCTTCTTATAGGATGGGGGATACTTGGTTTAGCAGCAGTACACATGGAAAGGACTTTGGGATTACTGTTGATCAAAAACGGAACATGACCCAGGAGTTTGATGCTGCAGCAAAGAAGACAAATAATATTTTAGTCTGTAGTAATAGAATCATAGGAGATTATCAGACAACCCAGTTTAAGACGTTCTTTTGCTGGCATTAAAAAAAAACAATTTCTGTTCTGGCAAAAGAACACTCCCTCCTGCACTTTACTTCCTCTCCTGACAAAGGCTCCCTGTCAATAAAGAGGAAATGAACAGAGCCCCATTCACTTTCTCACTCAAAATCCTGTGAGACTTTGTTGTGTGGGAAATTTAAAAATAAAAACAAAATAAATGCATTTAAAGTTGCACAAAGCACATACAGACACTTTAAAGGTCCCAAGTAACCCAGGGAGGATCATAAAAAGAGCAAAGCTTACCTAGATGTCCCAATCTGACTTGGAAGTGTGCACGCTGGACCGGCCATTCTCACTGCAGTGACAAGATTTAAAAAGCCTGAGGTTTTGCACTCTGGCAATGCCAGCCAAAAGCAGCATGGAGGATCTATTGAAGGGTTCAGCTGTCAATAAAAATGTATGTTAGCATAACACCAGCAGAACACAAAAGGACATCATCGTCTGATATTGGCATCCTTTTGAATTCTGCTGGTGTCATGATCATGCGACGTTTGATGTGTCTGATAATCTCCTTCATTTCCAATACAAGGGAAGTAATAATCCCACTATATTCTGCACTAGTCAGGTCTCATCTGGAGCACTGTGTTCAGTTCTGGTCACCTCAATTTAATAAAGATATAGACAAGTTGGAGCAGATTCACTTTCTATGGAGTGGGAACCTTAGGAGGAACTTCTTCACAATAAGAGCTATTTGATAATGGAACCAAATATCTAGAGGTGGTGGGGTCTCTTTACCTGAACACCTTCAAAAAGAGTCTAAACAGCTACCTACTGGTGATGTTGTAGATGGATTACCTGCACTGAGTGGGGGGTTGGACTCGATAGCCTATGAGGCCCCTTCCAACTCTACGATTCTATGATTGTTTTTGCAGACCAATGGAAAAACCAACAGCAAGTGGTTTTTGCAGACCAACAGCAAGTGCAGCTGTTACACATGCAGGCCTGTGTTCTACTAATGTTTATGATGCTTGTGCAGATGCCAGATGGGTCTCTACATTGTGGGTGTGACATCAGGAACAGGGCTATGTCACGCATCCCAAATTCTCACTCTTATGGTAGCTTTACCAGATTCCCAAGGTTTTCATATCAGTAGGGTGGTTTAGCCTATCCCAAAAAAGGGATAGTTTAATCAAGTTTTGGATTAAAAGCGGGAGCAAGATACACCATTCTACTGCCATGGGAGCCATTAGCTGCCATTGCCTGAACACCTGTATACTGCTGGAATCACACAGCTGGATTTGGAAGAGGAGAAAGTATGTAGGCATTAGGTGACTCTTCATCCTTGACTTATCCACAGGTCTCCTGCATTCCCCCTCTCACATCTGATTTTCTCCAGCCAAGTTCCCCAGATATGTGGTTTCCATATGATTAGGAGAAAATAGCCTGAGGGTGAGACCTTATAAAATTCAGCTGGAGGAATGGGTTAGAATCCACAGTTGGGGGGGGGGAGGGTTACCTGAATTGGTGGGGGTCCATGGCACTCATGATGCCAAATTTATGTTATTCATTTGGGGAATTATAATGGCTCAAATGAATGGCTGAGAGAGGTTGGGTAATTTGCAGGACCTTTGCACCTATATATGCTGGTACCAATTTCAGAGACTCCACATTTAAAATGAAATAAAATTTCATTTAAATAATGTGGAAGCATTCACAGCAAATGCACTCTCACAGTTCCCCATATATGTGTTTTCCATATGATTAGGAGAAAAAAGCCTGAGGGTGAGACTTTATCAAAGTCAGCTGGAGGAATGGGTTAGAATCCACAGTCAGGGGGGACAACAATTTGTCCAACATCCACAAACACTCCTCTTTCTCCATGACACCAACCCACACATAATGCATCTCGTGCTTCAACTATATAGGAGTGTTTTATAGTCAGCCTTCTGCCTAGCCACAGCTGTGATCAAACTCACATCAGCTGTGCTAGTCTGTGGTCTCCCTTATCCCAAAGGGGTGTTTGAGCATAGGACAAAATTTAGATGAGTTTCCCACCATTAAACATAGGAAACTGTGACTTTGCTAATTTTTGTTAATAGCTAAGATATTAGAATTGATGGGTTTATGACAACCTTCATCTTGTGGGATAGGAAAAGGTGCGAGGGATTGTGTGCTGGGGATAATGGGGGTTCTGGTCACTGTTTGTTTGTGATAGATGACACATAGCCAATGCTTCCAATATGGAATTAGCACATAACTCAGTGATGGCTTTGTTTACTAGGAGCTCCGCTTAATCCTTTCTTGGACATGTCTGCCAGTAGTTTTCCATGACACCTTCATTTAGGTCCTGGTGACCTCCATGTGACCCCACTTCTGGTTCACCCTGGTCTACCAGACGTTATGAAGTGTCTAATTATTGACAATTTATGGAATATTATAGGGAGGGGTGTAGAGTGTGGTAACAGGAGGGAGAGAGAGAGAGAGAGAGAGAGAGAATTTCTGTCCACCCCGTCACATTTTCCTTGTGCTGCCTCTGAAATATTTGTCTGTAAATTGGGAACTGCCAACTACTTAGCTTAGCCCTGAAGGAAGTGTATTAAAAATTGTTTGGGTGCTTCTCAGTTAGTTGAGGCAGGAACAGACAACTTTTTCACTGTCTTAATCTGAGCCACTTCTGGGTTCCAAGGCAATTTGGGGCAAAATAAATTATATTAGAGATGGACTTTTGGAAGAATAATTTATTTGGCTCTAATTATCCTAATCCATTATAGCGCACTGCGAAAACCAAAACGAAAACACAACAAGCAACCAACCAAAAAACACAGGTACAACAACCTAGAGATATTGCTCAAGGAGAAAGGAGAAGAACCAAGTCTGGAATGCAAAGGTTTATATGATGGGAATTAATGCTAAGGTTAACATTCAGCTTTGAACTACAGAGGTTCATTCAGACAGTTCACTGCTGATCGCTGATCCACCCACAATAGTAATTTATGACGATGATGATAAAGGTGATGGTGATAGCCTTTGGGACAGTGGCAAGGGATTAACTTCCCTACAGTGAGGAAAAGTTTCATGCACTGGGTGCGCTGGCTCGGAAATTCTAAAGTTGTAGTCCATTTTATTTCCAAAGTACTGGGCTTACTCTTCTTTCCTCCCTTCTATAGTACTCCATATTTCAGAGGCAGATAAAGTGCAGTCTGTGGGCCCTGTGCAACACCCTGCCCCCAAAATTGGATTTTTTAAAAAGCTTTTGAGCCTCTGGATTCTCTGCATTATTCTTTTTCTGGCAGATATGAAAGGGTGAATTGGTTCACCTGAGGCTTGTCTATACAAGGCAATAAAATGTGGATTGATGCACACTAACACCAATTTGCAGCAGTTTCCATTTGTTGCCATTTTTTTCAAGATTGCAGGCATGGAAAGCCATACACATTTTTTTTTGTTGTTCAAATGGGCATGTCTGCAAATCAAGATGGTGGGCACGAGTAAATTAATCATGTTTTATTCATGTGTCAGCAGTTACTGCTGCCGAACAGTATTTTTTTTATATATAAAAAGTTAATCCAAGGTGTGGAAGTGCAATCTTCCATTTAAATAAACAGAAAAGGGGGGGCTGTTTTGTTGAATTATCACATGATCGCTATGGCAAAAATCCAATATGGTGGTTCCGGGCACTTGTCTTGCCAGAAATCTCTGCCCCTGAGCACGTCCAACCAATCAGCTTTCCACTTCTACTCTTACTGGGAATGCAAAACAAAGCAAATTGGTTGTTCCAATAAGCA
Organism: Gambelia wislizenii; assembly: GCA_030847615.1. NCBI lineage: Eukaryota > Metazoa > Chordata > Lepidosauria > Squamata > Crotaphytidae > Gambelia > Gambelia wislizenii. The sequence continues at coordinate 27,153,610 of JAUMIR010000004.1, forward strand.
GGAATGTGCATATTCTTCAGAATGTTTTTTTTTAAGTTGGGGAAAGTCACAAAAGGTTTTCCCATGGAGTTTTTGGAGTCCCCCCCCCACCTTCCGAATACAGTGAAATGATATAGGATCCCATTGGGACAAAGTGTATTCTCCTCTAATTCTATGAGATTTTTTTTGCTGTATAGGAAAGCCCCTAGAAACCTCAATGAGTAGTAATACACCATTCAAATAGGCTCCAGACTAGATATAGAAAAGAATATAAGAAAATATCTTGAAAATGATTTAGAAAACACAGTTTTCTCAAGTTTCAAGAAAAGGTTTTTGCACCATTTAAGAAGTTCTCATTTTTTGAAACCTGAATTGGAGTTCTGGCCACTTTTTTGGCATTTAGTACATTCTGGGTGGCTTCCAGATGTCACCAGAGACAGAATGCTGGCCCTCTCATGCACAGAGGCGGACCTTTCCTGCCATACCATGGCTCTAACCATAAACAGAGAAATGTGCAATAGGGCAGAGCCTACTAAAGAGCATCTTGCTGCTTTGTGAGGCTACCCAGAAACAAAGGGGAAAACATGGAATGAAAGGCAACTTGGGAGTTTTAATGCCAGGTTTCACACTAGATCTAGAGCAAAATGTTGTCTTGTCAAAAATGAAGTGTGACAAGCAATATATCTAAGCCCACAATATCACTTCACAGTTAAATTCCATTTCCTTTGTCAGTTCTTCTTTTCTTCCTTCTTGGCCCATTTAGTCTATTTTCAGTGTTTTCTTTTAAATCATTTTGGTGGCTGTGTTTGTATTTGAAGCTGTGAGTAAGGATGGGATGTAGTTTTATTTTTAGTTTTTTTTCAGCTGTCATACACTAAAGAAAGCCTGGTATTCTTTTTTCCCCCTTCTCCCATTTCTTTTTTAGGCTCAGTAGATACACTTTACATGTAGCTGATATGAGGAATTGTCAGCTTGGTCCTTGGTGAGACTGACGCTGCTAAAACACCTCTTTTTGCTGTCAATACATTTTAGAAGTCATTTCCTAGTTCCAGGATGCTTATTATTATACATATTCTGGTGGCATCTTTGTCACTTTCCATTTGAACCTCCAAGGCTCAAAGATTAATACTTAATGATCTGAGACAAGCCGCATCATTTTGTATCTTCATTGGTAGGCTGTAGATCTTATTTAGAAGCAAATCCCATTGAACTCTGTGAGATGTATTGCTAAGGAAAAAATGCATAGAACAAGACTGTCTGTCTCTTCTGTTTTTCCCAGCCGCTTGCTTGCTACAGTATGTGTAGCAAAAATGAATAAACTATCATAACCGAATGTGAAAACAATTGTTTTGATTGTTGCCAGGAAATATAAAAGATAAATTAGGTGATGTCATCATCTGATTGTCTGTAAATCCTGTTCTCACTGTCTGAGTGGCTAAGCGATGCTCTCATTAGCTGTTCTCACTGTTTCTTTAGATCAGCAACCAAATATCTACAGTATCTCTCTCTCTCTCTGGCTTTTCTTCGCAAACGAAGATTCAGGAAGGACTCATCCCGCGCTTTCTGCAAGCGCGCTGATGACTAAAAAGGCCAATCTGAGATAAACAAGTCCGGCTGAAAGCTGATGATGGACTAGCCTTGGAATATTTCACACTGAAGACATCATTTAGATTAAAGCCATGAATATAAGACAGTTAAATTTTCCTTGAACTACTACCTGCCTGTTGTGTACATCCTGTGAACAATATAATCTTAAATTTAACATACTGTCCATTGCCAAACAGTTTGCATTATTTAATCACTCTCAGTCACACTCAGTGATAATTTAGGCAAGTCACACTCAGTGATTAAGCAAGTCACACTCAATGATAATTTAGGGAAAAACATTTGGAGATATAAATGCAAATTCATTTTATTTGACCACAAAATTTGGCTCATCCTTAGTGTGTATGTTTCTTCAATTTATTTTCACAGCTCTTGTAGAAGTAGTAATAATCAGTAGTTTCAGAGCAGTTTTGCAGGGATAAAAGCATTTCACACACTTATTCTTACACCTATATTCAATATTAATAGAAGTCCATATCAAGACCCATGTAAGAATACATTGACTACCACATTTTACTGCAACCTAACTGCTTGCAGTCAAAGCCTATTCTAGTTTTGATAGTTAAAGCTAAATCTTGCCTTCACTAACCTGATAAATTCCACTGAACATCTAAATATTGATGCATAGAATTATTCTGAAAGCCTGGAGTCTGAAATATACTCTCTAAAAGAGTGAGCATTACAACCTGTAATAGGATTTACTTCTGGATAAACACACATCAGATTGCACTATAAGATAAATTCTAGAATGAGTAGAGGGGAGAAAATAAAAGATTTATCTTGCTAGATCTCTCTAAACAGAATGTCCTGCAGGGTAGAATTACCAAAATGGCCTGATATATTCCGTTATCCTTGTCCCCATTTTACAGATTGTAATATGTAGTTGAAAGAGGGCTGCATCTGTGGCTGAAGTGAATTTTGAAGAGATTTTCATGTCTCCGGCAGACAGTCAGTCTTGGATTTTGCATAGAAGGCACACTACATTTTGCACTGACTTTTTTATCAAGGCAAGTAAAACTCATTGAAGCTCTGGGGATCAAAGTCAAGCACTTTGAATACCAATTTAAATCTGATTTAATTTCTGCAGAATTTGCCTCCTTAATATTTTCTAATTCACACTCTTAGAATCTTATGATATACCAATATTCCATGATGACAAAGTTGTTCTTGCAATGAAGCAGTTCCAAAAGAAGGCACAGTCTTCATCATCCTTATCTAAATCCTTATCATCCAAATTTCATATATTGAAAATTTCTAGATTCCCCCATTGTATTACCTATTTTCAATGTAACTCCATGTTAATGTTTCAGTGTTACTCTTGTGTGACTGAATACTTATATGCATGGGGGGGTGGATATCTCTTGGAATATTTGCATGAGCATGGCTAATTGAATATACTTGAGCTTTATCTGTAGAGTCTACATTTTCTGAAGTTAAAAATGATTGGGTGCTACTCTATTATGGGAAGATTATTTTCTTCAGAATCGCCTCCCCAAAAATAGTACTCTACAGTGAACTCACCACAGGTAAGCATAAGAAGGGCACTCCAAAAAAAACGATACAAGGACTCCCTGAAACAACATCTCAGGCTCAGCCAAATTGATCACCAACAATAGTTGGCCCTGGCCTCACATCGGGAAGCATGGAGATGCACTATACACAATGCTGCAGCCTTATTTGAGAACTCACACTGAACAAGTCTTGAAGAGAAACAACAACGCAGAAAGAATCACAACCTGGAAACATCACCCAAGGAGACCTGCTGTGCTTTCTGCAACCAGACTAGTTTATCTCGGATTGGCCTTTTTAGTCATCAGCGCTCCTGCAGCGCTTCGTTACAGAAAGCGCGGGATGAGTCCTTCCTGAATCTTCGTTTGCGAAGAAAAGCCAGAGAGATTTTCTTTAGAATTATAGAGTACATTTTTCCAGTGTGAGCATTTCAAGGAAGTCTGCCTTCAGGACTTGGTGGGGTGGGGTGAAATCAAACCATTGCAGACATGATCTGGATGAGCAAGTACACTAAAGACTGGAAAACCCTGAAAGAAACATACAGATCAAATTTCTAGCATATCACAGCAACTACAAAAACAGCAGGGGATCCTTCTTCAAGAAAGAGCCAGGATATAGCTACACAGTCCATGGCAGCAGTAGAACCCATGCCATGAATGAAAATATGTTTATTTTTGCATTGAATATTAAAGAGAAAAAGATGAAAGCCTAGGAGGAGTCACTGCAAATTATGGCTGGCATGAATCAGGAGGGTGCAGTTCAGGAGCTGAATTTCAAGATTCATTTCCATTAAGGAATCTTTGGCTTAAATCTAATTGTTAAAACCAAGTAGAATAGTTTTGCTGAATCTCTGCAATGCTGGAAATTTTGGAACTGAAAATTTTATAGTGGGGGAGAATTCTTATTTCAAAGAATCATAGTGTTGGAAGAGATCATGAAGGCCATCTAGTCCAACCCCCTGCCCTGCAAGAATACACAATCAAACCATTCCTGACAGATGCCCATTCAAGCCTCTGCTTTTAAAATAACCCAAAAAAAGGAGACTCCACCACACTCCAAGGAAGTGCATTGCACTGCTGAACACCTCTTACTGTCAGGAAGTTCCTCCAAAAGTTTAGGTGAAATCTCTGTTCCTGTAGTTTGAGTCCATTGCTCCATGTCCTAGTCTCTGGAGTAGCAGAAAACAAGCTTGCTCTATCCTTAGAATGACTTCCCTTCAGGAATGTGAATTAACAGTTTGGTACTATTTTGTCCTTTCTTTCCTGATGATAATAAGAAACAGAATATAGTAATAGGTTATAGGTCTTTAGTGATATACTTTACTATAGAGGAAACAAACAGAAAATTATGATGTTAGAAAATATAAGGTGGGAAGGCTGGAAGTCTATTTTAGCGTGTTTGTATGTAGGTAAGAATATATGTAGGTATATATATATGTATGTGTGTGTGTGCATCCAGGTGTAGATATATAGAGACTGTAGTTTCTGTGTTTTTGTCGTAATGTTTTCAATGTTTTTACTGCATGTTAAACTAATAAAAATTACTAGCTATACCTGGTGTAACATACATCATTATCCACATATATAAAACACTTCAGTATGATTCTATGTTTCCATTTCCATTCTGCTGATTGGCCACTTAGGAACCACGTCAAGAGTATGCATTAACACATTAACACAGAACCTTTCAAATCAACCACAATGACTAATTTCATGCTGACAGCCCCTCCGCCACCACCATGCAACTGCGCGTACACACAGACACACACAATGATAGACACACACACACACCACAAGTGCCAGGATGCAAGAGCCCCACCACCAGCATGCAACCACGCGTATACACACACATACCACGTAACACACACACACAGAGCACACTACACACACACATCATGTGCACCAGGACATGAGAGCTCCTCTGCCACTACCATACAATCACACCCACACAAATACCACACTACACACATAAACACCATGCGCAGCAGGATGCAAGAGCCCCTCTGCCACCGGCATGCAACCGCACATATGCACACCACACTGCACGCACACCACTACACACACACACCTCTGTCACCACCATCCAATCGCACATACACACAAACACTTCATAGTACACACACACCCTACACTACACAGAAACACAGACACTACACACACACCCATGCTGCACACACACACACACACAACCCACACATGGCAGGATGCGAGAGCCCCTCCACCGTCATGTTTAGAAAGGACTTGATGTTTTCCACATGTTTCCACACCAAGGCCCAAGGGGAAGGAACTGCTACAGACAGCACAGAAGGCCCAGGGCGCAGCTACAGACAGCACCCATGGCCCAAGAGGCCCAAGGGGCCAGCAGCACAAAAAGGCCACAGCAAGCACAGAAAAGCCCTAGGCCCCGGGCTGCACAGAAAGGCCCCAGGCTGCACAGAAAGGCCCCAGATCCCAGGCCACACAGAAAGGCCCAGGCTGCACAGAAAGGCCCCAGACCACAGGCAGCACAGAAAGGCTCCAGGCTGCACAGAAAGTCCCCAGGCTCCAGGCCACACAGAAAGGCCCCAGGCCACACAGAAAAGGCCCAGACAGCACAGAAAAGGCCCAGGCCCCAGGCCGCACATGCGTGGAACAACAGAAAGCCCCTCTTTCTGCTGCCATGTTTAAAAAAGCTGCTGCCATGTTTTAAAAAGATTGAAACTTCCACATGTTCCCGCCCCCAGTGTGCTGATTGGCTGCCAAACCGAGAGCTTTGATTGTTTGTTAAGTTTCCTAAGCAGCCAATCAGCACACTGGAAATGGCAACATACCCAAGAGAATTATATATTAAGAAGATTCTTTTTTTAAAAAAAAATGACATCCCTGCAAATATTTAAACATGGTTATCATGTCACCTCTTAACCTTCTCTTCTCCATGTTAAACATACCCAGCTCCCTAAACCATTCTCATTTTGTTAGTTTTGGCACACCTCTCTAATCTGTTAAGGTCATTTTGAAATCTGGTCCTATCCTCTGGGGTATTAGGTAACCCTCCTAATTTGGTGTCATCTGCAAACTTGATAAGAATGCCCCTCTATTTGGAAGGAGTAACACCCTCATTTTGCCTCTGTAGCTACACCCTTGATCAGCAGGCTGATTTATGCTGATGCTGGGTTAAATTAACCAATCACACGGGGAAGGATGATCACAGGATCACCAAGAGGCTGATCCTTTTGCTCTGCCTGCTTCATTAGGATTATTTTCCCTTTATATTGAAAAGTTGCCCAATATAAAATTTAAAGGACCTTCTTGTCCTACTCAGATCCTAGGTTTCTTTACATACTATATCTCTTTTTACTAAATCAGCCTTCTTCTTCTTTTTTTTTTTTTAAAGGATGTAACTCCTCACAGCTTCATAAATCCCCATGGCTTGCTTTTACTGCATCCCAGAAAGAACTGGCTTGATAATAGAAAAATATTGTTCTCCCCAAATTGTCTAATAAAGTTTATTAGCAAATTGCTGAAGGGATGAAGGCACCAGTGAAACCTTGCCTCCCAGGTGTCCTTAAATGTAGAACTACACTCATTTGACATATCCATGCAAGAGCTATGGACCTAAGAAATACAGTTATTGGATGCATCAAATTTGATCTTTGCTAGTAAATCTGATATATGTTTTAAATAAAACCCTGTACATACTCACCGTTCTTGTGATCTCCTTAACTCAAAATGCTTTTCAAACTTGCCGTGTGATAAAATCACAAAGACTAGATCTGAGCGGTCAAACCCAGAATCTTAAAAGTCGCTGTTCCTTAATTGACTGCATTATGTTATCAAGGGGATAGAGAAATCTAAGAATGTCATTCTTCACTAAGTTTCTTCTCAAAGGTAGCAATAAGCAACAAGTAACACAACTGTTGAAGGCTATTTGCAGTTCGAAACTCATTTGCACATGTGGGCGTTTTGCACAGAAAACCGCATCTTCTGTGCACAAAATAGCATGTTATTTTGATGCAGAAAGATTAATTCCTGTGCAGAGAATGCTGTTTCCTGCATAAAACAATCACATACAAATTTTGCAGAAATAAATTCTGAATTGCAAATTGTTAAACAACTACATGCAGTTTGCGCAGAATAAGTCCCAAATTGCAAAAATTCTTGGCAGTCCAGGATTCTTCTACTCAGGGTTTCTCAGCACTCAAGAAACAAGTTTTTCAACATTTTTCAATATATTTTTTAAAATATTCTTTCCATCTCTACATTAATACAGTTGGCCCTGCATATCCACAGATTCCACCACCCATAGATTCCACCATCCACGGCTTGAAAATATTCAAAAAGAAAAATCCCAAAAGCAAACCTTTATTTTACCATTTTATATAAGGGACACCATTTTAGTATGCTATTGTATATAATGGGATTTCACCATCCACGGGTTTTGGTATCCATAGGGGGTCCTAGAATCAACCCCCAGTGGATACTAAGGGCCTACCATATGACTTTGCATATGGCTAACTTAGAAAAATATTTACATTTTAAGCGGTCTCAAGGATTTTCCTCCAACAATACAACCACACTCAGTGAACTTTGCACCCAGAATATCTGGTTCCCCCAGCACATAAAGCATTAAGGGCTTTCTGATATGAAAGAACAGGACTGGCTTGTTTACATGGCAGGAGTCTGTAGAATGCCAATTTAGACCTCAGGCCTGAAAAACTAGCCTAAAGATTTCCAAGCAATATTGGTTGGATGGAAAGTTACCCTGGCAACTTTTAGGATATTATATTAGAATGTAAGGACTCAGAATCCTATTCTGTTCAGATTCTGGTCTGTCAGGGTATGGAACAGAAATGCATGTCTTTCAATAAAGTTGGATCCATGATTCATAAGGCCTGGTTTTATCATTTCTCTTAGAGTTACTGAGTAAGAAAATTCCCCTTCAGCTGGTGACCCATTTTATTTGATTCCAAAGTTGCACCTAAAATTTCTATAATAACCTCCAGTTTGTATTGGTAGTATTAGGGCTATGTCCAATAATGGTGTCTGTTAAATGTTTCAAGCAACCTGCAAATATCAGCCAAATCTATTTCATAGAATTATAGAATTATGGAGTTAGGAGAAAACTTAAGGATCATTTAGTCTAACTATGTGCCATGTAATACATTCAAGGGTAGCTGTGTTGGCCATGCTGCAAAACAAAATCCAAAATCCACAAAAAAGTGATACCTGTATTGGCCAACCAAAATGGAAAACACATGATGCAAGCTTTTGAAGACCTAATGGCTTCTTCACCTGGCATAAGATGTTAAAAAATAAAGAAAGAAATGTGACGGAGTTACAGGTCTACATGTTGTCTCAGATGTTTCTTGTGTTGTTGTTCAGGTGAGGGATCTCATGCAGGCAGAGGCCACTCCTACTTTTGGCCATGTGGGAACTGAGAAAAAGTACAGTAAAATGTAACTGCTTTTGCAACCCCTCTTGGTATTCAGGATGTCTCTGTCTCTTTGTGAAGCCACAAGTTTCCTTTGTATCATGTCTTTTGCCTTTTGCATTTTGGTTGGCCAATAAAGGTACTGTATCATTTTTTTGTAATGGATTTTGCTTATGAGGCATGTAGAAATCCACAGCTGCTGGATTTTGCTTATGAGGCATGTAGAAATCCATAGCTAAAACACCCTCAAGAGATGTCCATCCAGCCTCTTTTTAAAAACTTCAAATGAAACTGAGGCCACTATGTTCTGACATTGTGTTTCCCTGTCAAACAACTCTTACCATCAGGAAGTTAATAGAATCCTAAGGCTTAGTTACACAACAGAATAAAGTGTGCGAAATTCTGGCTTACCATCCTTTCACACCAGCGCTGCATAGTTTACATGATTTATTACTAAACTGGTTGATCCAGTGAGTTTTCAACTTTGTAGTTCACACAGACAAAGGTGGGGAGGCATGGCCTCCAGATCACAGGCAGGAAGCGGGGAGGGAGAGAGGAGGGGCAGCGAGGGGAAAAGAGGGCTCCGAAAGAGGCCCCGTTAGCAGCTGCAGCCAGAGAACAGCAGATAAACCAACCAAAAAAGAAGGGAGACCATGGGGGGAGGAATAATGGCAAAGGAGGCACTTCCCTGCAGCCCCCCTTCCCCTCACCCACTCTGACGTGCCAGCTGAGCAGACGGCTTCTCTCTCTCTCTCTCTCTCTCTCTCTCTCTCACACACACACACACACAGGAACAGTAATTATGGCTAAGTGGAGATCCCTCAGCTGCAACAACCAAGCCAGCCGGGAGGCAGACGGCTGTCGCATCTCTTGCAAGTCCACCCCCTCCTTGGTCAGTCCAACTAATCATGGCTCAGCTCTGCTCTGGCTGTTTTGGGAAGGTTGATGGTAGTTCACACAGATGTTTGTGAAATGGTAGTTCACACTATCGATAGTGCGCATTTTCACAAACTTTATCAAAAAAAGTTGGGAAAAGTAGCGAAAGCTGATACTGCGTGACTTATGGGTTTTTTTGCCACCCTTCTTATGAATATGAATATGGTAACTTTGATCCAAAAGATGTGGGAACTATTAGGACTCTTTGCAAATTCTTAGAGGATTTATTTTGCCGTGTAAACGGCCCCCTAGAGTTGAAAGGAGCCACAAGGGCCCCCTAATCTAACCCCTTGCTATGTAGAAATACACAACTGAAGCACTCCTGAAAGATGCCCATCAAACCTCTGTTTAAAGGCCTCCAAAGGAGAGTCTACTACTCTCTGAAGCAATTCATTCCGCTGTCAAACAATTCTTACAGTAAAGAAGCTCCTCCTAATAGTTAGGTGGAATCTTTCTTCTTGCAACTTGAATCCATTAGTTTGCATTCTAGTCTCTGGTGTAGCAGAAAATAAGCTCACTCATCTTTACATGTCATCCCTTCAAGTATTTAAATATGGCTCTCCTATCACCTCTCAGTCTTCTCTTCTCCAGTCAAAACATACCCATCTCCATAGATTTTCCTTGGGTTTTTTCTGGGCTGTTTTTCCAGAACACAGCCTCACATGGATGCCGGTCGTAAAAGCCTTTGACTTCACATACCCATCTCCCTTGGCCACTCCCCATAGGGCTTGGCTTCCAGACTTTTGCCATCTTGTTCAAACTCCTCTGATTACATTCCAGCATGTCAACGTACTACTGGAATTGTGGTGCCAAGAAATGGACACGGTACTGCAAGTGAGCTTGACAGGTTCTTCTTATTTATTCAATTACAACCAATAATACTTTATCAAACAAAGCAAAGTGATATGATGATACACCACAACGAGTGTTTATGCTATCATGTTTGCTTAAGGTAGTACAGATCAGCTTGTTTTCTCTGTAGTTCAAACATTTATTACTTCTTTCTCCATCCTGAATAGTAGGATTCCTCAGTCCTATTCATTTTTTCTTGATTTGCTAATTATTCGCAATATAATTTGGACTTGGTTGCAATTAGTAATGTGAAATCAAAAGAAATTTGCATGCAGCTTTACTCTTGTTGCTCTTTTCTTGTGATGCTTGCACTTTCCCTTCTTACCATGTAAGAGTGCATATATGTGCCTCTCTCTTTCATCTTGTACTTTCATGGCCTTATTTTGTCCTCTTCCCTTCATTATTTATTCAAATTATTTTTCTTGGTCTATATTCCTTTCCTTTATTGCACAGACTAACACAGTCTACAATTTTTAACCAATTATATTCATGTGCACACACACGTATGCATGTGCACACACACACACACACATCCGGGGGGTTCAATGCATCATTGCGTTGCATCAATGCATACATAGAAGCAAAAGAAACTGCATTATACTGAGTTAGATCATTGGTCTAACATGGAAAACACCTGCCGCTGCTGCATGAACTCTAATTTGTAATCCTTCCTCTTCTGTTAAATTAAAATTCTCTTTCTCTCTCTCTCTCTCAATCTCTGTTCCTCTGAAGACTGAGTTTTAACTGGCCTCAAGTGCAAAGCACTGCTAGTGAGCCAGACAATTTATATGGAGGTTGCACTGCAGATAAATCAGTCTGCAAATTTGGTGACCTTTGTACCTTGGCCCTTTTTGTTGCTTTCTACTGAAAGCCATGCTTCAGTGTTTCTGGGTTACCAAGGTCATGAAGCAAAGCTAACTGTGGCACTTCCTGCCCTGGCTCATATCCAACTCCTCTCTTTGCCCTTATTCTCTGGCAAGTCTATTAATTGTTTCCTACAAAGGACTGGCATATCAGTCTTCTAAGGTAGAGGAATTCAATAGTTAAAACTTTGGTTTCATCATTGTATCTTTGCTGGGATTCATTTATTCCCAGCAAAGATACATTGTTTGTTTAAGGACTTTATCAGACTAGCATCGAAAAATGCTGTAATTCCATGAATGTTGATAGCAGGAACATCATGGCATTATAACACTTATCACACATAGCTGTGATCATGCAAAAGAAATGCCACAGAATTATCACACAACGACGACTAGTGCTTTAAGAATGGGAGTTTACTTCTGTGATTTGGCATAGCTGAGATTTCGGCTGTTCTCATGAGAAGATGCAAGTGCACTTACACACACACACACACCATAAATTAACAAAGTTAATGAACACACAAGCACTGAAACAAACCTAAAAACAAGCAAACTAGATGGGACAGTTCATAAAGAGAGCATTCTTTTTAAAAATTTTATTATTTACTAAATATTTTACAACACATTACATAATCACATTTTTAATTTGCTCCCTTCCCTCCCTCCCACCCACCCTCTTCTACAGCTTCAAAAAGGATGTATCTATGTAAGTCTTCATGATACATTTTCCATGATATGGGTAATAGTTGCACTCACATTGGTTATTTCTCTACTCCACCATTGTTCATTCACTTTTTGAATCACCATTTTCCATGTATTGTTCCAGGTCTCTTCCTTTATCTGTCCTATATATTTCAGTCTTCTTTCTCTAAAAAAGTCAAATAATAGAAATTCTGCTATATATCTATAGATATAGATATAGATAGATATAGATGTAGATATATTTGAGATTAGATTTCCACCACTTGGATTTTTCTTTCCAACCCTGGGCAATAACTGCATGTGCTGCTTTTAATATTTCCTTTGTCACATACCCTTCATTTTTATTCAGACCCATTTTACTCAAATTAAATATAATACTGTTTTCTTTACTCAGCTGTATATCTTTCCCTAATATCCCATTTCTTTATTTATTTATTTCACTCCAAAATTTCTGAATGAAAGGACAGCCCCACCACATAGGAATATAGGATCCTATAATACCACAGCCATGCCAACAGTGTGATGAACAATTACCATTTATAAAAGATAGGTGATGTGGTGTTTTATACCACCATCCCTTCAGTTTCATTTGTTGTTCTTTTACTTTTGTGTTTTTATTCTTTGCTATCTCTTGAATCCATACTTTAATCTCCTCTCTAGTTATTATTAAATGTTTGTCCCAGCTGGCTTTCAAACTGTCTTCAATGTTAAATTTAATCTCTAACATAGCCCTATATATTTTGCCAATTAAGCCTTTTTTCCTGGTTTAGTTTTCTTTTCATTATTCCCTCTGTTGTAATATCTTCTTTAACAGTTAATCTTAATTCTTACAAATTTTTTATAATTCCTCTTATCTGAAGTCAATATTGAGTACCAATTAAATAAGGTATCCTCCTCTATAGGTTTCCCAGTTCCACCATATAAATCTCCAAATTTTTTTGGTAACCTTTTGCTTTTATTCTATTTTCCCTATTTCTTCAATATTATTTCTATTTACACATTCAATTGGGAGCCATTTCCAATTTTCTGTTAATAAACTTTTATTTTCTGTTAAAAACCATTTATCCAAAATCTAAAGATTTACACACATAGGACCAGTTATGCTCTCTTTAATTTTTTTGCCCAATTGCCTTTGTTTGAAATATGGATCTATATTCCGTAGTATTAATTTATTTTTCTATCCTTACCCATTTTTTGTCATCATATTCAAGAACTAATATTCTTAACAACTATATTGCTTCACAGTATATTTCAAGAGAGGGAGCCCCCCATCCTCCTTTTTTTCTGATTTCCATAGAATAGACCTTTAGGAATTCTCAATTTCTTTTTTTCCTGAGATCCATCTTTTAATTTACCTGTCCCAACTTCTTATCAATTTTATTGGTATTATTTCAGGAATTGTTTGAAATAAGTATAATAATTTAGGTAGCCACATCATTTGGAGCCAGAGGGACTCCAAGCCTGAAGCAGCCTCTTCTCCCCATTCCACCGGGCCAGAGGGCTGTGGAGGGCCCTGAGGACTTCTGGAAGCAGAGCAGCAGCGGGAGGGGGTGTGGCCAGGAGTGGCTGGCATTTTAAGCCACTCCCACACCCCTCAGGAACACCAGCCAGCAGCCAGAGGGACTCCGAGCCTGAAGCAGCCTCTTCTCCCCATTCCACCGGGCCAGAGGGCTGTGGAGGGCCCTGAGGACTTCTGGAAGCAGAGCAGCAGCAGGAGGGGGCGTGGCCAGGAGTGGCTGGCGTTTTAAGCTGCTCCCACACCCCTCAGGAACACCAGCCAGCAGCCAGAGGGACTCTAAGCCTGCAATTGGTGTCAGCTGAGGCCGGGGATGGAGTGGGGGCGGAAATTGGAGTTGTGCTGGGGAAAGGGAGGTATGGTCGGAACAGAGTGAACAGATGGTACAAGAGAAGGCGGGATCGCTGTTTGTTAGCTATCCCACCTTCAGTTCACCCTGTTTCCCAGAATGGATTGGAGAGCGTACCAACCATTCCACAGAACCTTACTTTGCTCCTCTGCAATGCCAGGTCGGTTAAGAATAAAACTCATATTATTTACGATCAACTCTTGGATGAGGATGCCGACCTGGCATGCTTCACAGAAACCTGGCTGGGAGAGTATAGTGCTGTCACGTGGGCGCAGGCCCTCCCAGCCAGGTATTCTGTCAGTGAGCAGGTGAGGGGAAGTGGGCGGGGGGCAGAGTGGCTCTGGTTTATAACAACAATCTGACCTTGACCAGGATACCTGTCCGAAACACAGTCCACTTTGAGTGTATGTACCTTAGTCTGAGGACCAGGGATAGTTTGGGGATTCTGCTAGTATACCGACCACCCCGTTGTCTAGCAGACTCCCTAACTGAGCTGACACAGCTGGTCTCAGAGTTGCTGTTGGAGTCTCCCAGACTTTTAGTTTTGGGGGACTTCAACATTCCACTTGAGAACAGCTTGACAAATTTGACTGGTGCAGCTCGGGAGTTCATGGAAACCATGACAAACATGGGCCTATCCCAAATGGTCATCGGGCCCACACATTGTGCGGGTCATACCCTCGATGCGGTCTTCAGTACGGAACAGGAATATCCATGGGTGGAGGTTATAAAAACCACCGCATTGTCATGGAAGGATCATTTCCTGGTCAAGATGAAGCTAAGAGCCAATGTCTGCCCCACTGGGGGTGGTGGACCTATTAGAATGGTCCGCCCTCGAAGGCTAATGGAACCAAGAGGATTCCAGAAAGCCTTGGAGGGTTTAATGGTTGGTAATGCCGGTGACCCTGTCGAAACTTTGGTTAATACCTGGAACAACGATCTTACCAAGGCTATCGACACGATCGCTTCCAAGCGTCCTTTCCAACCCGCTTCAAACCATAAGCCATGGTATACAGCAGAGCTTAGGAAAATGAAGCGGGTTGGACAACGACTAGAGCGCAACTGGCGAAAAACTCGACTCTTATCCGACAGGACTCGTCATAGGAACTTTCTTTGGTCCTATCAAGAGGCAATACGTGCAGCACAGCGATCCTTCTCCTCTGCACGTATTATGTCTGCAGAGTCCCGTCCAGCAGAGCTGTTTAGGGTGGTAAGGGAGATGACGCAGGTTATTCCTGCGCAGAACCCGTTGCTTAACCCAACGACGGCCTGCTGTGACGCGTTTAACAATTTCTTTGCAGATAAAATCTCTCAGATAAGAGCCGACTTAGATACCAGTAATTTGGCAGAAACAATTGATGAGGTGTCCAGCAACTCCGTTGATGTCAGTTTACTGGATGAATTTCAATCTGTGAGTACTGAGGACGTGGACAAGCTACTTGGTAGGGTTAGGAAGACGACCTGCCCTCTCGATCCTTGCCCTTCATGGCTGGCCATCCAGGGGGGGACTGCCTTGATGATGTTCCTTAAGGACATCATCAATGCATGCCTCAGAGAAGGGTGTGTTCCATCTTGTTTAAAGGAAGCAGCCGTTAGGCCGCTCCTGAAAAAATCTTCCCTTGACCCCCTGGACATGAACAACTATAGGGCGGTTTCTATGTTACCATTCTTGAGCAAAGTGATCGAGAAGGCAGTTGCTTGATTCATTGCTTCAGATGACGAGTCAGGTGAATGCGACAGTCAGGAGCGCCTGTTATCAGCTTCGGCTGATACGCCAGCTGCGCCATTTCCTGGAAGTAAGGGACCTCGAGACTGTGGTGCACGCGCTGGTAACCTCCCGTCTAGATTTCTGCAATGTGCTCTACATGGGGCTGCCCTTGTGCTTGGTCCGGAAACTTCAGTTGGTACAAAATATGGCAGCCAGAGTGGTCTCGGGAACATCTAGGAGAGACCATATAACTCCAGTATTAAAATCTCTCCACTGGCTGCCAATCAGTTTCCGGGCACAGTATAAGGTGTTGGTTATTACCTTTAAAGCCCTAAATGGCTTGGGTCCAACTTATCTCCGGAACCGCCTCCTCCCATACAATCCTCCCCGTGCACTCCGGTCCTCTGGGAGGAATTTGCTTCAGCCACAAAAATCTAGGCTGTCTGCAACCTCCCAGAGGGCCTTTTCGGTAATCACCCCCAAATTGTGGAATGACCTGCCGAATGAGATCCGTCAGATAACAAGCCTGAGTGGCTTTTAAAAAGCACTAAAGACGGATCTCTTTCGGCAGGCCTTTCCTAATTAGATCCCGGCCTCAGGGGATCCTGGCCTCTTCTAGCCTGCTGGCCATTTATTATATTTTATTGTATTTATAGTTTTAAATGTGATTTTAGATTAGTTGTTTTTAATTTATATTTGTTTAATGTTTTTTATGGGGGAGGGTGGGAGTGGGGGTGTTTAGGGATTTTATTTGTATTGTATTTTAAATTTTGTAAGCCGCCCCGATTGTTTTAACAGAGGGGCGGGGTATAAATAAATTTTATCATTATTATTATTATTATTATTATTATTTTGATCATTCTAATTCTTGTTAATGTACTCCGTTTCTTACTTGGCCATTTAGAAATTTGATTAATTATTTATTTTTTCCATACTTGGTTATAATTCACTTGTATAATATTATTTATATTAGTCTTTAAATTTATCCCCAAATATCTCATATTTTAACTCCTCATTTCAAGTTTGAGATACTTTGAATTATTTTTTGTTCCTTCCATTTCGTATTCAAAAACATTATCTTAGTTTTATGCATGTTAAATGTAAGTCCTGAATTCCTTTGAAATCTTGGTAATATTTCTGTTAATTTACTGATAGTCTGGTAAGGTTCTTGTGTCATTATTAAGGCATCATCGGCAAAAAGATTTACTTTCAACTCTTCTTTCCCTAGTCTGTATCCTATTATTTCTTTTTCATCTCTAACACTGTTGGCTATTGGCTCAATTGACATTATAAATGATAAAGGATATAATGGCAACCCTGCTTCATTCCATTATTAACTTTGATATTTCTTGATTTTTTACCACTTACTATCACTTGTGCCTCATTGTCTTTGTATAATTCTTTGTAAAAATAGAGCATTCTGTGCTTCGTTTTTACATTCTCACCCAGAGAACCTCACCCACTGAGGACTGCCCATTCACACTGTGATCTCATGATTACAATGGGACATGTTTTCACATGACCTCAATACCACGAAAAAAGCAATATTAGCAACCTATTGATGGTTTATCCCACCAGATATAGGCTGGCATACTGTCAGTGACTTACACATACATAAGTTCCCATGTGATTATACTTTTTTGGCCATGGTGTAATGCCTGGTATTCCGTTGCAGAAGCAGAGTTAAACATGAGGTGCCATCACATATGTGGCAGTGTTGTGCCTTGCACCTGCAGATGTGTATTGAGCATTGCAATTGTGCATTTCACAACTGTTTGTACTTTATGTTGTGCATGGTTGCAGTTCAGTAATGCACAATCATCATATCACTCTGAATTTAAAGTTACATTCCTTGATGAAGAACCTCAGTCATTGTATACATAGGGATGTCCATCTTCACTTATTATCCGGGGAAAGTTCAATGTTCTGCAAAGCATGGTGCACCATTGTATCGCCAAGAGGAGGTTAACGGCACACTTCATTCAGTGTATTCTGGGACACATTATATCCACCATAGCCATGACCCCCTTCTCCAGATTACAGATGTGACTGCTACAGGCATGGTTTCTCTAGGCATTCAGCCCGATAACAGATGACCCCCTGAAGCTGCTCTCCATACCTTGCCCCATATTCACAACGCTGGAGTGGTGGGCTCAACCAGGAAATGTGTGGTGCACTTTGCCTTTCGTGACTCCACATCCCTTCAGGTCCCTGACAACAGATGCTTCCACAATAGGGTGGGGCGCACACTCGCAAGGTGTCCACGGCCTCTGGTCAACGATGGAAGGCAAGCTTCACATCAATGTCCTGGAGCTTCTAGCAGTGTTCAAAGCCCTGAAGGTGTTAGATCATCACTCCAAGGCAGAGTGGTTCATGTGATATCAAACAATACCACCACAGTCTTCTACATCAACAAGCAAGGGGGAACCAAGTTTCAGACAATCCTGGATCTAGCAATGCAGATATGGAACTGGTGTGCCCCCAGTTCCTAATGGATATTCCTAATGGCCATATACCTGACAGGGAACCAAAACAAGGTCGCAGATTCATTGAGCCAAGCCAAGGACAACTGTCATGAATGGTCCATGGCAGTGGACATCCTGACTACCTTCTTCACCAAGTGGGGCACTCTGACCATAGACCTCTTTGTGACATGGCAGAATGCCAAATGCCAGCTATACTGCTCAAGGCAGCCTTCATCGCAGAGGAACCTGGGAGATGCCTTCCTGTTCAAATGGACAGGAAACTTGCTCTATGTTTTCCCTCCTTTCCCAATTCTCTCCAGAGTCATAGCAAAGATGAGGTATGACAACTCGAGATGCATACTGATAACGCCCTGGTGGCCCAGACAACCTTGGTTCTCCCCACTTATCCTTCTCACCCAAGGGCGCTTCCACCATCTCCTTCTACGGTGGGACATCCTGTTACTACAGAATGGCCGTTTTCCATCCCAGCTTGGAAACGATCAAGCTGACAGCATGGCTCATCGGCCAGTAGTACCACTATCAGATTCAGTGAGGTCTATCCTACAGGCAGCCCAACGCCCTTCCACCCAGAAATCCTACCAGTATAAATGGCAGAAGTTCTGTGACTTTCTCAAGGACAAGGGTGTATCCTCCAATAATGCATTGGTTCCGTTCCTCCTTGACTTCTTGGCATCTCTGTCAGTGAAAGGGCTCGCTCTCTCTTCCATAAGGGCCTATGTAGTGGCAGCATCCTCGAATTACCAACGGCTTGTGATGCAGTCTTGCTTTATGGACCCCCTTGACCATCACTTCCTGCAAGGCTACAAGAATTTGCACCCACCGGTGGCTGGACCTGTCACCTTGTGGGACTTCCAACTAGTTCTACAGGCCATATCAGGTCCCCCCTTTGAAACTTTGGACTCGGTAGATGCACATCTTCTGTCTTTTAAGATTGCCTTCCTGGTCGCCATCGCTTCTGCGAGAAGAGCAAGTGAACTGTGCTCACTCAGGGCGGATGCCCCCTATACCCAGTTCCATAGAGACAAGGTCATCCTTAGACCGGATGTGGCATTCCTATCCAAGATGGTCTCATCTTTTCACCTTAACTAAGATATAGTTCTGCCATTCTTTGATGCTCTACCCACGCCAAATGGCACCACCGCTCACCACCCACTTGATGTCCTGGCAGCGTTGGAATTTTATCTGACTAGAATGGCAGCATTCCGCCACTCAAACAAGCTGTTTGTCTGCTATTCCAGCCCCAAAAAGGGACTGGCAATTTTATCTCAACGGTTCTCCAAGTGGGCTGCATCTACAATTCAGGTCTCATATGAACTAATGGGTGAACCCTTGCCTTCCTCCCTAAGAAGTCATTCTACTAGAGCAACAGCTACCTCAGCAGCTTTCCTAAGTGGTGTACCACTGCTGGACATTTGCAGAGTGGCCACGTGGGCAATACCGCTCACCTTTGTGAAGAATTATAAGATAGACTCTTCCAGAAATAATGTCTCAGCCCTAGCCAGGGGGGTACTGGTGCAGCCACCCTCCTGTGATTGATACACTGCTCTTATTATGATTTTAATATAGCATATCAGTTTATACCATATTGTTGTCTTGTCTTTCTTGGTTCAGACACCCCCACTGTCCAGACTGGTGAGCTAGTCTACCCATTGTGTGCATTCACAGAGACCACGAAGAAGAAGAACGGGTTACTTACCGTAACTATAGTTCTTTGAGTGGTGTTCTGTGAATTCACACAAGCTTGTCCTCCTCCCCTCTGGTGTCCTGCCTCTCACATAATTTTTTAATACACGGCTACAAGGAACTGAGCAGTTGGTGAGAAGTGGGGGCTTATATACACCAGGGGTGAGTGGAGCACAACTATAGCCCAAAAGTTTGAATTGAGGTTTCTAGAAGTTTCCAAAGTGCTGTACGCAGGCACAGGATTAACCCATTGTGTGAATTCACAGAAGACCACTCAAAGAACTATAGTTACGGTAAGTAAACCGTTCTTCTTATCGCTGGGGGCAGTAGCTTCCCACCTACCCACAAGGTGTAGGAGCCTTCACTACAGTAATCTTCCTGCATCCCACACACCCCAACAGAGCCCTCTTTATGTTCAACCAGAGATTGGTGTAGGAGCATCTCAGCTAGATCCTAGGACCTTCAACCACAGGATGTCAATCTGACTCCCTACCAAAAGGCGAGAAGCCTAAGTGCTATATTTCCAGTCCAGGACCTGAAACCAGATTGTTCTAGTTATTGCTCATTTAAATCAAGGTTTCCTTTTGGTGATTTAAGTCATGGATTAAATCAATGATTCGAATGGTCAGAATTTAAATTGATTCCTCTTCTTCACCCTGCTTTTCCACCTGCCTTGCTACAGAGCTTGGAAAAGTTACTTTTTTGGACAACAATTTCCAGAATCCTTAAGCCAGTATGGCCACTATAATTCAGGGAGTCCAAAAAAGTAAATTTTCCACACATTGCTTGTATGCAATTAATCTGGTTTTACAAGGGATCAAATCCCTGCTCAACCATGGAAACCCACTGGGTGACTTTGGGCAAGTCAAACTCACACTCTTTCAGCCTCAGAGAAAGGCAAAGGCAAATTCCCTCTGAGCAAATTCTGCCAAGAAAATCACATGATAGGTTCACCTTAGGGTTGCTGTAAGTCAGATATGACTTGAAGGCACCCAATAACAAATGTTTTAAGCAATATGAGCCATGTCTGATATCAGCTCCAAAACTGCACTGGAAAAAATCTTCAGAGAAGGTGCTTTGTGTTATGTAGACTTGTTCCACCATGTCTTGCCCACCCTTTGTTGAACAAATTTCACTGGAAGTCCATGAGGATCTGTCTTGTTTTAAGAAGTTTCCTTTTAGTTTGACTGCACAGAGCAAGATGGCTAGTGGCTAAAAATGTCTAAACTGCCTGCAACAGAACAATTGTCTAATGATGTGTTATTCTTTGCACTCCCCATTAAGCTTTGTTAAGGTCTGGCATCCATCTATCCGTGAATATTTTCTTATTCACTGGGATACCACTTAGCATTATCGGATAGCAATGGAGATTGTATGGACACCGGCTGTTTGTATGATAACTGATGGATCTAAATGAGATGCTGTCTGTTGTTGAAGCTGGTAGATTTTACTCTACATTATTAAAAGTTTAACTCTAGCATTCTGTTTGTCCTTAGGCAACACATTTTTCCCCCAGGTGATGTGGTGAGTGGGAGAAATAGCATTCCATATTCTGTTATTAATCTTTTAAATGAAGAATTGACATAAAAGCCTGAAACTCAACTAGGGTAAACCTACAAAACCAATAGGAACTTGTTAAGTCAATATTTATATAAGGGGCCAAATCCACCCAAAACTCTGCAGGAAAAGCCTTTGCAGCTTTCCCCAAAGTTTTTAAAAGGCTCCAAGGGGAATATGCATTCCCGCTTGTTGGGACAACCGAATCACATTCATTTGCATTCCTGATAAGAGCGGAAGTGGAAAGCTGATTGGTCAGATGTGGGCAGAGGGTGGAGCTTGCTAACAAGGCAAACACCCGAAAATGCTATGTAGGATTTTCGCCTTAGCAACCTTGGGCTGAAATGACAAAACAGCCTTTTTTTTTTTTTTTAATTTATTTAGGCAGGATATCACACTTCTGCACCTTAGATATGCTTTTTTTAAAAAAAAAAAACTTTTCACCAGTGGCAAATGGTAGGAATAAAAACATTTGCCATTCACTGGCACCCACCATCTTGATTTGCAGGCATGCTCGTTTGAACAACAAAATTATACAGCTTTGCATGCCTGCAATCTTGCCAAAAGAAACATTAAGACAAATCAAAACTACTTCGGATTGATGTTAGTGTGCATCAATCCACACTTTTTTCCTTCGTATAGCCAAGCCCTAAGTTTCATTGTTTTGGTAGGGCTACTTTAGTTGGAACCAACAACAGGATTTAGCCAAAAGCAAGTAAAGATAATGGGCTGAGATCCTGTATCATAGGCTGCAATACATACATTTATAATGACATAGCTACATTGATGACACAATATTGAACCTTGTTAGAGGATTGTGAAGATGTGCAATGGGGCATCACACAAGATGTCCCATTGCACAACTGGGACTCCCCCTATCAACTACATTTTTCTAGCCATACACACTTTCTGCTGCCCTCTATTTTGGGTTACCAGTGCCCCATGGCTCTGTTGGTAGCCGCTGTCCCCTTTCTTCTTGTGCTGTCATTGTGCAAGGGCAGCTTGTCTTACAAAGTGCCTTATTGTTGTGCATCATGACTGTTGTGCAACAGCCATGCTTCTCGCTCTACTTGTCCTGACTGTGAAACTACATACAATAGTGCAATCCTTTCTGGGAATATGCCATGGCGTAATGCTTAAATTCTACACTGTGCAATCATACTTTGGTGTGGGTGTGCCTTCAAGTTGCCTGATAGCATGAATTCCATAGGGTTTTCATAGGCAAGGAATACTCAGAGGTGGTTTTGCCAGTTCTTTCCTCTGAAATATAGCCCACAGTACCTGGATCCCAACAGGATGCCAGCCATTGGGTTTTTGTGACAATGCATCTTTGTTCTGGACTGCAATTTTGAGTAGATGTCCATTAAAAAAAAAAAGCTTGGGATGAGTAATAAAAGTTTGTTAATTCAGAATATATCTGTATATCACATTAAAGAAGATATAGTTCAAAAATTTAGAGCCCTTTTATTGTTTATATTATTCATGCAAACTCTGGACTTGAACCATCACTTGATTAAACATCTCTGGAAAAGTCCACTTTGAACAATATGGATACTATACAACACACTGATTGGTGATTGGAGGGCAGACTAAACTGACAGAGACTGAGAAGATTATCAGACAGGGACAGATATAGTGTCCCCGTCTCGCTATCTCCTATCCCACCCCCCTCCCATCCCTGTAACATTTAAAAAAAAAAAATCAGACCTAACATTACAGTGCTGCAAAAACTGCTCCCCTCCCCTCCAGCAGCCCAGGATTGAATGCAGCTCTCACTGAACTACATTCACTTCCTGGAAAGGAAATCCCGGCTGTTCTCACGAGAGAACGATCGTACAGGAAATTCAAAAAGAAGAAGAAAAAATGACACCAAGCACAAAAACACATTTTAAAAACCCCAAGTACCCTGGGGAGGGTTAAAAAAAGTGTTTCACTTACCTCAATGTTCTGATCTCAACCAGAAGTGTTTGGCAGGAACCTCCCAGTGATGCTGGCATCGCGCCAGCATAACAGGGCACCTTCTTGCTCACACATTGTTCCATTACAGAAATGGAATCATGGGTCAATTCATGGCTTAGCCCGTGAATAAAAAGGAGCATGGGGGGAACGGAAGCAGGGGAGCATAACAACACAGGGATGATGACATCTGAAAGGGAAGCCCTTTTGCGATCTCCTGTCATCGCCGTGTTGAGATATTTAGGCCGTCTGGTAATCTCCTGATAGTGGTGCATATTTAGACTCACTATCTGTGAACTGGGAGTGGAAGGGGAAGAGGGAGTTGATGGTCACATTGTGTTATATTTGTAAGATAATAGAAGAATTTGGAATGGAAAAGTTCAATAAAATTATTTAAACATTTTTTAAAAAAAAATCTACATATTGGACATTCAGGATAACAAGTGTATGCTGAAACAAAGAACTATTGTTCTAAGAATGGTTCCAAGAAAGAAAGAAGAGCAGAAGGAAATCAGAATCTATCGGTCTGGTTAGGGCTGGTTTAAGGAATTTTGGGGGCCCCTGCAATGCTTTATTTTGGGGCCCCCATATGTTTATCTCAGGTCAATGTAACCTAACCTATTCACCGTACAGGATGTTCAGATTATAGTAGGACCCCCTTATCCATAGATTCGTTATCCATGGGACACAAAACAGCACACCTACCATAGAAAAATGTGTCTTCCCTAGCCCTTTTCTAGGCCCTCCAAGGCAACTCTATGGTATTTTAAACCAGAAGTCCCATTATTTTCAATGGCGTTCACTATTATTCATGGTTTTCAGAATCCACGCCCCCCCCCCGAACCAATCCCCAGTGGATAAGAGGGGCCTACTATATTACATAATTTGCTGCCAATAATTTAGTTTAAAAACTATATTATAGGCACTAACAAAATATTTTTTGTTTATTAGCAATTAATCTAATGGTGTAGATTTCTTCAAAGAAAATAAAGAGTAGACTACAAGCTAAACATGAGTTAGCAGTGTGATGCAGCAGCAAAAAATGCCAGTGAGTTCTAGGCTGCATTAATAGGAGTAGTATATAGATCAAGGGAAGTAATAGTATCACTCCATTCTGCTTTGGTCAGTCCTCACCTGGAATACCGTTTCCAATTCTGGGCACAACAATTCAAGAAAAATTCTGAGAGGGATGGTGGGAGGTCTGGAAGCCATTACGCCCTATGAGGAACGGCTTAGGGAGCTGGGTATGTTTAGCCTGGAGAAGATAAGGTTGAGTGGTGACGTGATAGCCATGTTTAAATATTTGAAGGGATGTCATACTGAGGAAGGAGCAAGCTTGTTTTCTGCTGCTCCAGAGACTAGGACACGGAGCCATGGGTTCAAACTACAGGAAAAGAGATTCCACCTGAATATTGGGAAGAACCTCCTGACAGTAAGAGCTGTTTGGAAGTGGAATACACTGCCTTGGAGTGTGGTGGAGTCTCCTGTGGGTTTTTTTAAACATAGGTTGGATGACCATCTGTCAGGAATGCTTGGATTGTGTGTTCCTGCAGGGCAGAAGCCGATCGGATGGGGTGGCTGTTGGGGTCCCTTCCAGCCCTATGATTCTATGATTCTAGGCTGCATTTAGAGCCTGGTACTCTTGGATTACACCTCCCAGAATCCTCCTGCCAGCACTTCTCAAGTTCTGGTTGCATTGTTCCTTTTCCAGCATTCTCTAGCCCAGTGGTTCTTAACTTGGGGTCTGCGATGTCCTCACAGGGGGTCCTCAAATGCTTGAAGACTGCTTGGCCCACCTCCTCCCTGTAGTGGAGCAACCACATTACAGGAACCAAGGCAAAGGCTGGCTGGCTTGGCCTGCACATTGCCATTCAATCCACTCCAGCCACAAACTTGCAGGAAGAAGCAAGAGTGCCTCTGAGGGAAAGTTTAATGAATGGTGTAATTGTATCGTTGTTGTTGTTAGCTATTATTATTAGCTATTATTATTAGGGTTTTAAATCTTGAGTTAAGTCTTGGGGCAACAAAAGATATTTAAAGGGGGTCCCTGGAAAAGAAAAGGTTAAGAACCACTGCTCTAGGCCAATGCCTCTCACATAATACTAATGGGATACTGGTGTTTTAGTGACAACAATAAAACCATTTTTCCCAGTAATATTACTCCACATTTTTATTTATATTCTTTATATTCTTCTGTTAAAAGAGCTAGAGTGTTGTAGAAGTTTCAGCATTGCTCTATGACTGTGGAGACCAGGGTTTGAATCCTTACTCAGCCATGAATACCCACTGGCTGACCTTGGGCAAGTCACACTCTCTCAGCCTCAAAGGAAGTCAAAGGCAGACCCCCTTTGAACAAACCTTCCCTAGAAAACCCCATGGTAGGTTGGCCTTACTCAGAAATGACTTGAAGGCACACAGGCAAACACACACAAATTTCTTTTGCAGGCTGAACTCAGTTGGCAGCAAGGGGAGGAAGCTGAAGAAGACCAAGGGGGAAAGGGAGGGGAGAGGAACCAAGACAGGTTAAAAGCAGCTGGAAAGATGGGCTGGAGGGGATCTGTGTGCAAGGAAGGAAAGGGAAGAAAGAAAGAAAGAAAGAAAGAAAGAAAGAAAGAAAGAAAGAAAGAAAGAAAGAGGCCCTTTCTGAGGGAGACAACCCTCAAATTCCCTGTCTCTCTCTCACACACACAGTCACCCTCTCTGATGTGCCTCTCCCTCCAGCTTCTGCCATGGAGGGCTGCTGTTTCTTTTTCTCTTTCTCTTTAGTTTTGGAGAGGCTGTTTTTTTGGTTTTGTTTTGTTTTGTTTGTTTTTTTGTTTTTTAAAAAAGCCAGCAGGAGGTTTTTGGAGGAGGAGGGTAAGAGGGGGCTCCTCCCGGCTGTCTCCCGGCTGTCTCCTTCGTCAGATTAAGGAGGCCAACACGGGGCCCTCTCTTGACCTCAGGGCCCCCTGCCAATGCTGATTTGGCAGACAGGTTAAACCAGCCCTGGGTCTGGTACATCTTTGGCAGATATTGGGAAAGTTGCTTTTTGGACTGAAGCTCCCTGAATCCCCCAGTCAGCATGTCCATTGGATTTGGGTGATCTGCAAGAGTTTATGATTTTCAGTTCTCTAACAATAGTTGCCATTTACAAGCTCTCCCTACCTCTTTTCGGTTGCTGAAAAAGAACACTTAGTGGAGAAAGCAAGGGTGGATTTTTGTGTGAAGGATTTTGTCCGCTTGGGTCTTGTACTGTTCACAAGTTACTGGGCTGAGATTGTGCTCACAGGAACCCATGTTTCTTTTTTCTTACCAAATGACAACCCCTTGAACCATCATCTGGCACTTGGCACCATTTCATGGACCTCAGAGTTCTAATAGAAAAAAATAGCTCCTGGAAGTCTGAACCAATGCCTTTGTTTTCCTAAGCACTCAATTGGGGTCCAAATCTACTCTTGTGGACCCAGACCATATGCTCCCAATCCCTTCTTATTAATAAAAACACATACAACAACAAGCTGTCTTAACCAATTGTATTGAGTACAAGATAAACATAAAAGATTAGGTATAGATTAGTATGAAGAATATTGGCAATAAAAGGACGCAACTTGCTAATGGCTGTAAATGGTTGGCACTATTGCATGGGTCTGGATCCCTTCATTGCCTAACCCCTTGTTGGCCAATGGTCCCCATCGGTTGCTACCAACCCGCTCCTGGAGGAGAGAGCCTTGGCCAAGCCTCCCTGCTTGACACTCCCTCCTCCCCTGCAAACAAGTTGTTAATCCTAAAGGGGGAGGGGTCTCCTTGAATTTGAACTTGAACTTGAACTTGATCTTGATCTTGACAGAGAACCCCCCCAATTCCCTGCTTACCCGGATCAGGACCTATGCCATCCACCTAGCAAATTATGACAGATGATATGCAAAATACACAAACAGACATACATATTGGGAGGGTGGCTGGGTCTTTGGCTCCTTGGAACCTGATTGAGGAGTCTGCGCCAGGACCGGCTTATATACTGGCCCTGGTGCAGAGTCCACGTCATCCGGCCCATGCCAGAAGCGCAGCCAGAAGTTCCTCCCCCGCCTCATTCTGGACCAATCAGGATGACTGTGGCTCACCCTGATTGGATGGACTTTTCATGTTCTCCTTCCTGGCTGCCAAGCATGCTGGGAAGAAGCAGTGATGGCAGCCCCCATGGTGGGCCATGCAGCGGTGGGGGCTGTCCCCATGAAGTGACTCAGCGGGCTCTGGCTGACCACACTTGTGGTCAGTGTATAGCCCTACCCATTCATCCCATAAAGAGAAAATATCTGATTGTCCTTCTTGTAGCAGCAGCAGCACAGTTCAAACCGCTACAAAAATGGGAAAAATGAAGCCATTCTGCTAGCCATGTGTGGGATCATAAGACCCGGGAAATATTAACTATGGACATTTTAAGTGCCACATTACTTAAAAGCAACTGCTAGTCCTGGATCAGTCAATGTGGTCTCATGGGCTGTAGTTCTGGCAGCTGTAGGAAAGAAAGGAAGGAAGGAAGGAAGGAAGGAAGGAAGGAAGGAAGGAAGGAAGGAAGGGCTATTCAACATCTTTATCAATGACTTGGATGAGGGAATTAGGGGCATACTTACCAAATTTGCAGATGACACCAAATTAGGAGGAGTAGCTAATACCCTGGAGGACAGGATCAAAATTCAAGATGACCTGGATAAACTGGAGAGCTGGGCCAAAGCTAACAAAATGAAATTCAATACGGAGAAATGTAAGGTACTGCACTCAGGGCAAAAAATGAAATGCATAGATACAGGATGGGGGAGACCTGGCTGAATGAGACTACGTGCAAAAGGGATCTAGGAGTCCTAGTAGACCACAAATTGAACATGGGTGAACAGTGTGATGCGGCAGCTAAAAAGGCCAATGCGATTTTGGACTGCATCAATAGAAGTATAGTGTCCAGATCAAGGGAAGTAATAGTGCTGCTCTATTCTGCCTTGGTCAGACCTCACCTAGAATACTGTGTCCAGCTCTGGGCACCACAATTCAAAAAGGATATTGACAAATTGGAGCGTGTCCAGAGAAGGGCGACTAAAATGGTGAAAGGTCTGGAAACTATGCCTTATGAGGAGAGACTTAGAGAGCTGGGTATGTTTAGCCTGGAAAAAAGACGGTTAAGGGGTGATATGATAGCCCTGTTTAAGTATTTGAAGGGAGGTCACACTGAGGATGGAGCAGGCTTGTTTTCTGCTGCTCCAGAGACTGGAACATGGAGCAATGGATACAAGCTCCAGGAACAGAGATTCTACCTCAATATTAGGAGGAACTTTTTGACAGTAAGAGCTGTTCGGCAGTGGAACACACTCCCTCGGAGCATGGTGGGGTCTCCTTCCTTGGAGGTCTTTAAAAACAGAGGCTGGATGGCCATCTGTCGGGGATGCTTTGATCGTGATTTTCTGCATGGCAGGGGGTTGGACTGGATGGCCCTCGTGGTCTCTTCCAACACTGCAATTCTATGATTCTATGATTCTATGAAAAGAAAATTCCAAACTCTGGTATGAACTGGTTCTCAGAAGGCATGAAACAATCACATTCCTGGAAAAAATGGCAAGACATTATCATGCTGCATCAAGGATGACCCTTGAAATATTGCAAATACTTATACGTTCATTTACATATGAAAATGAGATATAGCTTCACCACCTTTTAGTACCCACTCTTAATGAAATTGTTAAGGCTTGTTTTGTTTTTAATGCCCTCTCACTAGTTGTTCTTGTTTTTCCTGGTGCATCTGTTATTTGTTAAAACAAAAACAAAAACCATGGGGCGGGGAAAATCACTACTCCAAGCTGATCTGTCATTTTTTGTGTTGCAGGTAGAGTTGCTCATATATTTCCTTAGAAAATATTGAACTTGAATTTCTCAGCTACTTTGAAAACTGCTTGTTCCCAGATGTACTAATCCATTTCCAGCTGAATGAGCCCCATTCACAAAATCAGGACTGCCTATATGCCCCCCAAAGCATTAATTCAGTGTGACAGCCAAGTGTTTTAATGGTAAATGTAGAATTGAATTTTATGGCAGGTAGCTGTCAACACGGCCCTCTGGAATTCCATTATGGCAAATATCTGTCAAGCTGAGCATCTGAATTTGGTACAGTATTTCAGGCTTTAAAGAGGAACAAGGATAATTATAAGTATGGTTTTATATAAACCACTACTAATAGGTCCTTAGATTCAAAGGACCTTTTGACCAGAAAATCATTCAAGAGAGAACATAGCAAGACAGAGCTGCTGACCCATATACTGACCTTATATTTGAGACATTTGAATTCTGAGTTCCACCTTTTAAACAAGCTTGGGTGACCTTTGAAAAAAATGTTTTCTTCCATTTTCTTGTTTGTATTAGTGACATGTCTCTCAGGGTTGCTGTGTGGAATGGCTTCAGGCTTGGTTTTAGCACTGAAACTTCCCTTCTGGCTGACCCATACCAGAAGAGAACAAAGGGGAGTGTAACCCTGGTAATTCTTCTAGAATTCTTTGTAGCTTGTGACATCAGCTATACTTATCTTCCTGAATAGGTTGTCTGGTTGGGGATCTGGTTTTGCTGCAATAGTACCCTCCAACTTGGATGGTCACTCCCAAAAAAGTGGGACCAGGGCACTCCTGCATGGTTCCATAGGTCTTATGCTATGTATTCCAAGGGTTCGGTGGTTTCTTGTGCTATTCAGTGTCTATATAAAAATTACTGACTGTGATCTTCTGGAAGCATGAAGTAGGATGCCATCAGTATGCCAAGCTCTATTTTCCTTTTCTATCTTAGGCTGCTGACACACTCAGAAATTATGACACAGTTTAACTGCCATGACTCAATGCTGTGGAATTCTGGGATTTGTAGTTTGGAGAGATATTTAGCCTTCTCTTTCAGAGAGCTCTGGTGCCACAATGAACTGCAAATCCAAGATTTCCATAGGATGGAGCCATGATAGTTAAAGCAGTATCAAAGTACATTGTTTCTCCAGTGTGTCAGCAGCCTAAATGAGGCAATGGAGAAGCTGGTTTAGGCCAAGATCTGTTATCATGTTTGCTTATCATAAATTTACACTCATGTAGTTATGCAGTGATTGTGCTACATCGTCCTTCTGCTAAATACTGATATTGTGCAGCTGATTAGGTATCTGCAATATGCCTGTTTATTGACCCAAACAGTGGCTGTTTCTGTGATCCCAGTGAATAAAATGGCACATTAACAGCACTGATAAATAATTATGCACCACACAAGAATGTAAAATTACATGGCTTGAATCCGGCTGTTAAGTCCCAGCTAGAAAAGTCAACACATAGGAAAATCCACCTGATTTAATGGCTCTACTTTGCTTAGAACTAACATGGTATTTAGGCCCATGTGAAATAGTTACACTTGTGAAACTCCACTTCTGCAACCATAAATTGAATATGCCCAGTGCACAAGAGTCAAAAAAGTACAGCCACATGTATCAGTGAACTTAAACATATATATGGCACAAATAGGTGTCTGGCCTTAGTTTCTGGAACCAGTATGGAAGGGACAGAGACCAATAAACAGAAACACAAACATGGTAAGGTAGAGACATTGTTCTTAGGGATGCAGGAAAAAATAATCAAGTCTGATTTTTTGCACAAATTTACTGAGTTTAGTCCTGTCAAAAACCTAAATGAACTGGAAGTCAATTGCATGTCAAAACCCATGTTTCCCAGAATTTTTCAATCCAATTTGCAACCCAAAAGTTATACAAAAGGTATACAATAAGGAAAACTATGCACATAACATGCTAAGAAAGAATACACATTTGGTGGAGGAAAGAAGCTTGTGAAAAATGCGCACCAGGTAATATGAAAACAGAGAAATATGTGGGGGGGGGGAGTAGTGCTTAAAAAATTGTGTACAAATAATCTATTGTGTCACTAAGGTTGGTATCACTCACTCACACACACGCGCATGCACAAACACACATTATTATTATTATTATACTGGTGTTATCACCTGGTGCAGTTTGGTATCTCCTCAAACCCCTAGTTCCACCACTGCAAATAATGTGGACATTCTTTATATTATTTCTGCTTTACATGCCAACCTAGGTACCATGAATCAAAATGAACTTGCAATTTAAGAAAATGAGAAATCTAGTGAAACTGAAATGTGTAAATTTGCCACCCAAAAGTACTAGGGGCAGTTACAAGTCTAACAGCAGAAACAGTCTTGTGCTATCTGAGGTTTGTGCACAAACTGCTTCTCTCCCTGGACAGAAATAGCTGTATGTGTTGACCAAGATCCAGTCTAGCACTGGTGGAATAAAAAACTTACATTGAATTTCTGACTATTGCAATTATTATTTATTCTCACATGTGTACTTAAATTAAAACAGACACATACAAAAATTCACACCATTAAAAACATGCCAAAGTTAATAAATAATTTAAATATCAATAGAATAACAAACAATTTAAAAGCATAGCCATTAAAAAAAAGAAAATCAAATACAGATAATATAGGGAAATACAGACATTATTAAAATCCTTTACCCATCAACAGTTAGCTCCCCAAACAAACGGAGGTGCTCACGGTAGCGGCCCCAAAACCAGGAGTTGGGTTACAACCTCTAGCCCTGGACGGGGTTACGCGCTCCATTAAGGACTGTGTTCGCAGTCTGGGGGTGCTCCTTGATTCATCACTTCAGATGACTAGTCAGGTGAATGAGACAGTCAGGAGCGCCGGTTATCAGCTTTGGCTGATAAGCCAGCTGCGCCATTTACTGGAAGTAAGGGACCTCGAGACTGTGGTACACACGCTGGTAACCTCGCGTCTAGATTTCTGCAATGCGCTCTACATGGGGCTGCCCTCATGCTTGGTCTGGAAACTTCAGTTGGTACAAAATATGGCAGCCAGAGTGGTCTCGGGAACATCTCGGAGAGACCATATAACTCCAGTATTAAAATCTCTCCACTGGCTGCCTATCAGTTTCCGGGCCCAGTATAAGGTGTTGGTTATTACCTTTAAAGCCCTAAATGGCTTGGGTCCAACTTATCTCCGGAACCGTCTCCTCCCATACAATCCTCCCCGCGCACTCCGGTCAGCTGGGAGGAATTTGCTTCAGCCACAAAAATATAGGCTGTCTGCAACCTCCCAGAGCGCCTTTTCGGTAATTACCCCAAATTGTGGAATGACCTGCCGAATGAGATCCATCAGATAACAAGCCTGAATAGCTTTAAAAAAGCACTAAAGAAGGATCTCTTTCAGCAGGCCTTTCCTAATTAGATCCCGGCCTCAGGGGATCCTGGCCTCTTTTAGTCCGCTGGCCATTTATTGTATTTTATTGTATTTATTGTTTTTAAATGTGATTTTAGATCAGTTGGTTTTAATTTATAATTGTTTAATATTTTTTTATGGGGGAGGGTGGGGGTGGGGGGTGTTTGGGGATTTTATCTGTATTGTATTTTAATTTTTGTAAGCCATCCCGATTGTTTTGACAGAGGGGCAGGGTATAAATAAAATTATTATTATTATTATTATTATTATTATTAAACAAAAAAGTTTTCACCTACTGCCAGGACATTATGGAGGGGAGCAGTCTAGCCTTTCTAGGAAAGTACTTCCAAAGCCTGGGAGCAGCTACCAAATTCTCATCAGATGTGCCTTTGAGGTGATGGGATGCGATAGGAAGAAGCGCCTCCCCAGAATGTCTCAAAACCCTGGTAGACTCATATGGCAGCATACAGTCCTTCCCATAACCAAGACCTAAGGCATATACACCTTCATGATTCATAACCAGGACTTTGAATTATGGCTAGAAACAGGCTGCTAGCCAGTGGACCTGTAGTAACAAAGGAATTGTGTTACCTAAAACTATAAAATAATTTAAAGTCCTATAATGTTATCAATAGCAACTGGTGCAATCAGTGGTGGCTGGTGGCTTGCAGATGTTACCCAAATAGTGTGGGGTCTGTGGGACGCAATCAGGACACTCAGATTATATTATATTGGGGAATTTTAATTAGTTCAAGGGTATGGTTGTGAGAGGTCGGGTAACTTTGGGATCTTTATACCTGTGTATACCAGTACTAACTGAGGAGACTCTAAGCCAGGATGAAATAAAAATGGGTTTCATTGAAAAATAATAATGGAAGCATTCACACATGCACTCATGCTCACAAGCAATCACACAAGGGTAATGAAGAATTAGGAAGAAGTATTTGGATAGAGGAATAGATCTCATGGATGATGAGTTATACTCTACCTGTCCAGAGAGCAGAGGTTTGTACAGCAAAAGAAATACTCAGGCTTGATTCTAAGGGTCACACAGCAAACGGGCAGAGTGATGAGATGGGAGGAGCTGTGCACAAATGACTATGATTTGAGGGTAATATTTATACTCAATATCGTACCCTTAAGGGTTTTTTTTAGTGTAGAACAATGTTTGGGCGAGTTTCCCAGAGTTAAACAATAGAAGATCGGGCTTCATTAATTACTGTTAATGGTTGGGACATTAAGACTGATGGGTTTGAGGCATCCTTTTATTATTGGCTATGCAGAGGTATGAAGGAAGGCCTTTGCAAGATAATGGGTGTTCCGGTCACTTGTTTGTTTTGTAGTATGACTCACTGCCAGCTGCATCCAGGGAGATTAGTGCATTCCTCCCTAACAGCTGTCTGGGGAGGCTTTGCTTAATCAGTCCTGGGCATGTCTGTTTTGGAGGACTTTCAGAGACAACTTTGTTAGATCTCTGGGTGACCTTTACTTGAATCCTTCTGTGGTTGGCTTGGGCTAACATGTGAACATGACCTATGTGAACTGTCAATTATTGCCAATTTGTGAATTAATGTCAATCTTTTAGAAGGGAGGGAGTGTAAGTGCATGTAACACGGGTTAGTGGAACAGTGAATCCTTTCCACAGAACTTCAAATGAATTATTGAAAGTGCTGAACTCTATTCCCAAAATAGGTTCAGCACTTGGATAAGTGAAGTTGAAAACAGTTATCCAAGCTGCTGAGCTTATTTTTGGGAATAGAGTTCAGAACCCTGGACCATTCCTTTAAAGTATAGAAATCTGTTCTTTCTAGCATGGAGTCACTCTCCAGTTCCTGGAAGACACCAGCTGAGCCCGATCGTATGAGCTTTAAAAAGCTACAACCACTTGCAGAACCAGATATTGCATGAGCATAGTGCTGTTGTTCGATCTTTACCCTTGTTAACAAAAACATCCAAAGTAATGCAAGATCTATCAACACTTTTGTTGTCTAACTCAGCACAGGTTTGGCATTTGACTCCAGGACAAGAATTGTAGCTTCCCTCCTTCAAAGGCAGGGCAGGTGATCAATAAAGCTAAGGAAGTGGTTCCATCTATCTAGCACTCTAGCACTGTATCCTTCTGTATTATATTATGATTCTGTTGATTATTTTGCTCCTTGAGAAAAGCAGCTGGCGCAGCACAAGGCAATAATATTCAGCTAGCTGGCAGGATTCCAAGGTATAGCCACTAATGTGAAACTGCTGAGTTTGGGCCTAAGGCAAAGAGGTGAGTCAGCTAAACACAGAAGTCAGAGAAGGATGGAAACCTACACTTATGCCAGGAGACAGTACAGTGCTAGATTGAGAGTCAGTAGCAAGCCAAATTAAGTACTGTAAAACTAAACCATGATCAATGGGGTATCGCTAAGATAAAGGTCAAGGAGAAAGGTCAAGGAGGAAACAGACTACAGATTTGAACTTGGAAATGCTAGCACCCAGAAAACAATAAGAGAGTAAGAATAAGCAGTCTCTCTACACACTCTGCTGCTGGCGTGAACATTGCTACTGGAAAATGCTTTTGATCGAAAATTTAGAGTCTCCAGAACAAAACAATAGCATCCTGTTGATGAATGATGATGATGATGATGCAAGTTGGACTTATGCCATCACAACTCACTTTTTTTGGTTACTTGGAGAGGTTGAAATTCACTACCAGCCATGCCACGACCAAAATTCCCCCAAACCACCTTTTCTCAGCTGCAGCACTGGTAGCTCACTGGTACCTCTGAGCATATCAAGAGGATCAGGCAGCAAAACTTGTTGTAGCAGAGTTGCAATCATCAGGCGAAGAAATAAGCACACAGACAAAGACGTGTGTCTAAATTATTCCTCTTTACTAAAGCATGTTGGAGCAATATTTAAATGAGTCTGAGACTCCTAGCATACAGCCTACATAACACAGCACAATGTACAGTGTAGTCCTGCACTGTACAGCCCAGAATGAATGCACAGTCTGAGAGCAAAATCCAGGTCAAGTGCAGAGACAGGTGACATGGATGATCTAGTTATAGAGTACAGATACAGTACAGTCATGGGTTATACAGTTAGTGGTTCTCACACATATTTTCCCATATAGATAAGAGTTCAGCCTCCATTTTCTCCCCACGGCTGGCTCTCAGACATAATCTAGATATGCTAGCCAGCTGTGCTTAGCCTGCTCACTGCTGGCCCCTGCAGGCTATAGCATATTATACCATGCCAGCTCTTTACAGTATAAATTTCCAGTGATTGTGTGCCCCATCACTTTGACAGAACTCAGCCATTTCCTGATGGGTGGAAAGACGGGGGAACAGCAGATAATATCCCACTATTTTCCTATAACTGGATGCAGATCAATAACAACATCTGCAGGGACCTTCAGAGGTCCCCTGGAGCACCAGATGGATGTTGAAGTCCATCAGCACAACATGCAAAGGGGACTCCAGTACCACCACCAAGCCCAGTTCCACCACTTCAGGCAGGCAGATAGTTGAGCAGCAGAATGGAGGATACACCCACAGATTCCCTATTCTGTCTGTCCCAGACACTTTCAAATATGCACACTTGAATCCAACAGACTGCAGGATGGGGAGGGAGATAGAATAATGATAGTTCACTATAGCACTGTACCCCACCCCCAGCCTCACCAGTTGGACAATGATCCCAAGTGGACAGAACTGGGAGAAATTCCTCACTCCATAGCTTCATCCAACCAAGTTAGAATGCTTACCTAGGATCAGGTCCTGAAACAGTGTTGATTTTCCATTTACTGAACTGGCATTGAACAAGAGTATACAGTTGTCCCTCCACATTCATGGATTTGGCATTCACAGTTTTAAATATTCACGGTTTGAAAATATTCTTTATAAAAGAATAATCCAAAAAGCAAACCTTGATTTTGCCATCTTAAATAATAATAATAATAATAATAATAATAATATTAATAATAATAATATCTATTTATACCCCGCCCCTCTGTTAAAACAATTGGGGCAGCTTACAAAAATTAAAATACAAATACAGATTAAAATCCGTAAACACCACCCACCCCACCCTCCCCCCATAAAAAGATATTAAACCAATATAAATTAAAAACAACTAATCTAAAATCACATTAACAAAAATAATAAATAGCCAGCAGACGAAAAGAGGCCAGGAGCTCCTGAGGCCGGGATCTAATTAGGAAAGGCCTGCCGAAAGAGATCCATTATAACGGACACCATTTTGCTATATCATTGCATATAATGGGACTTAAGTATTCACAGATTTGGGTATTCACAGGGGGTACTGGAACCAAACCCCAGCGAATGTGAAGGGACAACTGTATTCAGCACAAGAGGCCTGTTGCCAAGACTATTTAGACCTTTTGAGGTGGGCAACAGTTAGGGAGCAACCAACACATGTGGCTCTTTCTTTTTCCACAATGAGTAATTGTCTCCCTACCCTGTTATCACTGGCTGCTCATTATCATTTCAATGGTTGCTCCCTGGGTTATCTCTCACTTCTCTCTGTATAACCATACTTTTCCTCTATTGCTATTTGGGCAAGCTGTAAAACATACCAAAACACTGCTTTGCCAATGGGAGTCAGTTTATATCCCCTGCCTGAAAGGGGTCAGGTGGGATTTGCTGGCTTGCTCAGTACCTGAGGGAAGAGGAAAAGCTCAAATCAGAAAAAACTTGTAGCAAGAGGGTCTCTCTCTTGTTTGGGGGTTGCATTGCTTCTCCTCCAGTGTACTGACTCCCCCAACTCCTCCAGTGCACTCACTTACATAGGCCTTACTTCTAAGTAAACATGTACCTTTGTAAATGTAACACAGTAAATGGGTTATCAATTACAGCTGTATTGCCTGACCACTGTGCTTAATTGGCACAAAGGTTGGGAAATTTACCTTTGGGGACTACAACTGCCAGAAACCCCACCCCACCCCCAGAAAGCACCATCTTGGTTTTA
Organism: Gambelia wislizenii; assembly: GCA_030847615.1. Classification (NCBI taxonomy): domain Eukaryota; kingdom Metazoa; phylum Chordata; class Lepidosauria; order Squamata; family Crotaphytidae; genus Gambelia; species Gambelia wislizenii. Next base: position 27,190,949 of record JAUMIR010000004.1, read on the forward strand.
AAAATCCAATTTTTGGTGCCTTCCATGGTTTGTCACAGGAAATATTTTATTATTTATTTATTTATTTATTTATTTATTAGATTTATCCCTGCCTTTCTCCCAAGAAGCAGACCTCACTTAGAATACTGTGTCCAGTTCTGGGCACCACAATTCAGAAAGGATATTGACAAATTGGAGCGTGTCCAGAGAAGGGCAACTAAAATGGTGAAAGGTCTGGAAACGATGCCTTATGAGGAGAGACTTAGGGAGCTGGGTATGTTTAGCCTGGAAAAAAGACGGTTAAGAGGCGATATGATAGCCCTGTTTAAGTATTTGAAGGGATGTCACGCTGAGGATGGAGCAGGCTTGTTTTCTGCTGCTCCAGAGACTGGAACACGGAGCAATGGGTGCAAGCTCCAGGAACAGAGATTCCACCTCAACATGAGGAGGAACTTTTTGACAGTAAGAGCTGTTCGGCAGTGGAACACACTCCCTCGGAGCGTGGTGGGGTCTCCTTCCTTGGAGGTCTTTAAACAGAGGCTGGATGGCCATCTGTCGGGGATGCTTTGATTGTGATTTCCTGCATGGCAGGGGGGTTGGACTGGATGGCCCTCGTGGTCTCTTCCAACACTGCAATTCTATGATTCTATGATTCTATGATTCTAAGGGACTCAAGGTGGCTTACAACAATTAAAAAACACACAACTAAATGTATTCATAAACTAACAGTAGGTCAAAGCCAACTTAATGGCAAATGACAGCATCACATACAAAACAAAATAAAACATTGGATATAGTAGCTCCTTAGAAGAGGGTTGCATTTGTCAAACTGCAGATATACAGGTCAACCCCTGTATCCACGGATTCGGTATCCATGGTTTCACTTATCCACATCTGAAAAAAAATTGTTTTCTCTAGACATTTATAGGTCGTCCAGTGTGATTCTATGGTCAACTTCTGGTGCTTGTCTTATTGAAAATAGTAGGGTTCCCTATTACCCATGGCAGGGTCTTGGAACATATATACCCCATGGATACGGCAGGGGGGGGGTGGCCTATACATGCAGGGGCCAGACATTTGCAGGAGCTACAATGTTATGTTGCTTGAAAGCCAGTTTAAGGCTTTTGAAATAGTTATGTTTGGTGGTATGGCAAGAACAGTCAGCTCAAGGAGCCATCTTTGCTCTGTCATGTAGAACAGCAGTTGGGAAGCTGTTTGTACAACGTGATGATTAGAAGAGGGAGATAGTAGTAATTCTATACCATTTCCTCCCTCCTTACTCTCCCCCTCCTTGGAAAGTGTGTGTGTGTGTGTGTGTGTGCGTGCTTTCTGAAGTCCAAATCCTACACAAAGCTTCAGACCAGATGTATGCAACTGTCAGGAGTTGGGAAGCCATTTTGAACCTGGTTAGGAGGACTGGAAAGCTGCCCCTCCACCCTAATAAAAATGTTTGCCCCAAAATCCATAGGGTTTCTCTTTCAGTCTAATCAACCTGCTCCAAAGGGGGAGACATGTTCAGCACGTCATAGAAAGGGCAGGATAAAAATTAATCCCAGTGCGGTGTGTAGAAGCTAATTTCACCTTGTATCCAGCCTCTGTTGGTCCATTGTAGGCTCATGGGAGACCTTTTCTCCAGCATGAGCAAACCAGAGGTCCAACAGCAAAGGTACATCTTTAGCCAATGACATGAGATCTTGGACTGGTTCTTCGGACACCTCTCACCTCTGCCTTTCATGTAAAGGAAAATGTCTGAAGTCTGACTAATAGAAATCATGCTCTATGTGCATAACACACACACACATATATCAAGCTTTAATATGACTTAAAAAGAATATTCTATTGTATTTCAGTTGTAAAGAAAGACTTTTGGAAGACTTCTAATCGTTTCTCTTCTTTTAGAAAATTTAATGCATGCACACCCCAAATCCTTGATCAGCCAGTTAGGTTGGCCTTTTCAGTAAGAATCCATAAGGTACTAAAAATTTTCTCCATTTATCTCTGCAGGCAACATATATTCCAATGGTATCCTGCATGATGCAGCCAATTAAAATCATGCTGGGTGAAACCTAAAGAATATAAAGAAGCTGACAGAAGTAAGTCTGTGTGCACAGTTTTTTTATTAGTATTATTATTAGTTTGCTGTACTATTTAAAAGTGCTGTGTATCTTTATTAGTGTTTGGTAATTTACTGTGTCTTTTAAACACTTGCGTTAAGAAATCTTTGATTTCAAGCAATCAGACATGTAAACAGAACTGAGAAAGTAGAGGCACAGAGGAGCTTTCATGTGCTACCCTCTAATCTTTAAATGTTTAGATGTACTGAATGGGTTGTAGTAATGCCCAACATTTAAAGCAGTATCTTGGATACTTTAAACAACATTAAACATCTGTGCTAGCAGGGCCAGCTCTATCTTTAAGCAAAGTGAGGCATTCACATCAAGTGACAGATGTTGAGAGGTGACAGCAAAATGCTGGAAGTTTTAAAAGTTACCTAGGTAGACTTTGACCCCTAAGCTAAGTTTCTGCCATCAGGCACAGTGGAGAATACTATCCTCTTGTCAGTGTTAAAGAAAGATCCAACTACCAGATCTAATTATCATGGCTTTGCTACATGCTTCAGGAAGCAAAATGTCTTAGGCCAGTGGTTCTTAACCTTTTCTTTACCGGGGCACCCTTTAAATATCTTTTGTTGTCACAGACCCCAAGACTTACCTCATGGTTTAAAACAACACCCGATAATAATAATAATAATAATAATAATAATAATAATATAATTACACCATCCATTAAACCTTCCCTCAGAGACACTGGAGGGGGAGGGAAAGTTCAATGGTTGGTGTAATATCCTGCTTCTTCCTGCAAGTCTGTGGCTTGAGTGGATTAAATGGCAATGTGCAGGCCAAGCCATCCAGTCAGCCTTTGCCTTGGCTCCTGTCCCACTCCACTGCAGGGAGGAGATGGGCCAAGCAACTTTCAAGCCTTCATGGACCCCCTGTAAGGACAATGCAGACCCCTGGGGGTCCCCGGACTACAGGTTAAAAACCCTGTGCACTATTAAGACCACAATGCAATGTAAACTTATTGAGGAATATGGTCCTTTGACCACGGTAGTATCATGCCCCATCATTTGAATGAGTGTATGGAATCAGAGGAGAAGGAGGACAGGGCAGGGAACAGTCCTATGGACCCAGGCACAGGTTTATCAATATCTGTGCTATCAGGGAACCCTGCCAACCTGGAGGCTCAAGCAGAGGAAGAGCCTGGCCCTAATGGGTTGGCACCAGTCCTGGCAGAGAGTCCTGCCAATTCAGGTAAGGATGAAGAAGAAGAGACGGACTTACTGCCACCATCATACACCCAGCAGCGAGCTCAAAACAAAGCTCGGAGGAAATCTCTGAGACTTTATCAGAAAACCTGCTCCTCAAGAAGCTGGAATATGTCCAGAGGAGGGCAACCAAAATGGTGAAAGGTCTGGAAGCCATGCCCTATGAGAAGCGGCTTAGGGAGCTGGGTATGTTTAGTCTGGAGAAAAAAAGGTTAAGAGGTGGCATGATAGCCATGTTTAAATATTTGAAGGGATGTCATACTGAGGATGGGGCACACTTGTTTTCTGCTGCTCCAGAGACTAGGACATGGAGCAATGGGTTCAAACAACAGGAACAGAGATTCCACCTAAACATTGGGAACAACTTGCTTACAGTAAGAGCTGTTCAGAAGTGGAATACACTGAGTCAGAGTGTGGTGGAGTCTGCTTCTTTGGAGGTTTTTAAGCAGAGGCTGATTGGCTCTCTGTCAGGAATGATTTAATCATGTATTCCTGCATGGGAGTGAGTTGGACTGGATGGCCCTTGTGGTCTCTTCCAACTCTATGATTCTATGATTCTAAGAAGCACCTGACCAAGCCTTGATTGCTGTATATATGCTTGGGAAATGATGGAGGCTTTGTCAGTGATCAACTGATCATCCAAGAGAAAGCTTCCTGCTGACTTTGTTGCCTTGAGCCTTGCTGCCTTGACTTGTGCCTTGGCCTTGGCCTGCTCCTGACTACACTGTTGCCTGATCCTACTGGCCCAAGGACCTACTACTTGACTGCACTGCCTTCTGTAAGCCTTGACCTTTGGACTGTATTCTGGATTCTTCTCTGTGTGGCTTCTTGCCTGTATTACTCCTTCTCCAAGAAACAGAACCTTGCTTGTTCTGAATCTTATCTGGCTCCCTTTCATTAACTTTTTCTATCACTGGGAGTTGGCTGCTTTCCCAGATTGTGTTTATCCTGTCACCGGCATTTTGGGCTGCTTTCCCAGACAGGTAGGGATACATAACAAAGGCATGCTTCCTTTCATGCTACACATTAGGCTACAAAGCTGTTTGGAAAGGACAACACACATTTCTGTGCCTCAGTTCACTAGAATATGATGGTATATTTATTTATCTGGTTTGTTGGTTAGTTAGTATATATAGCCACCCAACTCATTTGAAATGGAGCTCTAGAGGAACTTTCTACAGATACTGTGGACTTCCAAAAAGACAAGTAAATGTGGTCAAGAGCAAATCTAGCCAGAACCCTCAATGGAAGCCAAAATGACTAAAATTAGGCTATCGAACTTTGATACATCATGAGACAATGTGACTCACTGGCAAGGAGGATAACACTCAGTAAAGTGGAAGGCAATAGAAAAAGAAGAGGACCGTATTATGAATGGATTGATTTAATCAAGGAAGCCACAACCCTGAGCTTGTAAGAACTCTACAGGGCTGTTGCTGACTGGGGATCTTGGAGGTCTGTCATTCATAGGATCACCATAAGTCAAGACTGCCTAAATGGCACATAACAGCAATAGCAAATAGCCCTCCTGCCCCATGTTGCTAGACCAAAGGGACCAATGAACACTTGCAACAGATTATCTTGAAGTTTACTTCTATCCACATTTACCTGCCCAGACTGAATGTTGGCCTGAGCTTTGTCTCAATTTGGGCCATCTCCTGGGGCCTCATACAAGGTATTGCTCCCACTAGTGGAATGTAGAGGAGGACCCCTCCAGCAGAGGATTTTAGTATTTAGGTATTTCATTGTTACTGTGAGGCACCCGGTGGAATATGTTTCCAAGTGCCTGTCTCACTCTGGATTTGGGTGTAGTTCCAGGCCTCCACAAGTGTTCTTCCAGTGCCAAACTGTGACACACATTACTGATATAGCATAAGCTTTATTCATGGTGAATGATGCAGCATATGGTACACAGTGGATAAGCATTCTAGCCATTTCACTGATCGGGTCCAGCACCCCACATAGCCAATGGTAGAAGTGCTCCCCCACTCAGATTCTACCCAAACAGACAACAAGCCTTTGAACAAAAATCAGATCCCTTTATTTGGGCACCTCGGTTGGGTTGTATTCTCTCCAGACTGAGGCAAATGGGAGATGGATTCCCAAAGGTTATATTGTGCAGAAGCAAACAAAGAAAATCAAAGTGTGCAAGCATGACCCATCTTCTACCTAACAGCTACAAGACCTGTGCATGCAGACTAGCAAGGGAGAAAAATTAACTCACCCCTCCATTAGCAGCCTTCATATCTTTTCCCAGACTCATACTGCAAAGTGAATTTAAAAAATATCCAACAAGGCCAGTAATAGAAATAAACCTTTCCATGTCTCTGGACAGCTGTTAACATCTGGCCATGATGCTAACAAGGGGGTCATTTACACGGCAAAATAAATCCTCAAAGAATGCGACAAGAAGTCTGATAGTTTCCACGCATTTCGAAGCAACGGCGTCCTTTTCAGAGGAGGGGGTGCAAAAAACCCATAAGTTGCACAGTATCAGCTTTCGCTAGTTTTTCCACACTTTTTTGATTAAGTTCGCGAAAATGCACATAATTTGTCATGGGAACTAACCATCATGTAAACTGGGATCTACCTTTTCGGATTACTGTGAGCAGAGCTGAATCCTGATTGGTTGGAGTAACCATTCTGCTTTATCCCAATAGACTGAGGGGTTGAGAGAAGAAATTCACCCTGCTTCTGCTTGCAGCCCACTTGGGAAAATCTGCTCTGAGCCCTTCCTGTCTGTTTCAAAGGAAGGCTTTGGGGGTTGGGAAGATCGCTGGTGTGAGTGTGTGTGTGTGCAGGTGAAACAGCCGATCGCATGTTCGTCCTTTTGTTTTTTTGTACTTCCATTCACTTGCCTTTATTCAAGGCTTCGGAGGCAGGGAAAACAATCAGGAATCAGGCAAGCCCTGCTTCTGTGGTGTGCGTTTGTGTGTGCATGCGTGAAGGGAAGGAGTTCGCTCCACCATGCTTTTGCTTGTTCGTGCTTTCATTGACTCCTTTCTTTATACAAGCCTTTCGGGGCTGGGGAAGACGGGGGGAGTTGACAGATCGCTCTTTCGATCTCTTGTTTGTTTGTCCTTTTTCTTTCCTCTCATTATTTATGGTCTCCATAACCCCCTCCTTGCTCCCTCCCCGCCTCCTGCCTGGCTTTAATCATCTGGAGGCGATCCCCCCCACCTTTGCCTGTGTGAACTAAGGAAAACAGAAAGTGTCTGGATCTGGCTGCATCTTCCGAAAATGCCAGGAGTCATGTGATTTATGCACTCCTGATGCGAAAGAACGGTAATCCAGAATCTTGCGAACTTTTTCCTGTCATGGAACCAGCCCCAAGGACTCTCAAATTCAGCTGTCTGGTAGCAGAGAGCCATCTCACTACAGTGCCATATGAATGCACTCACTGACAATTTCTTCCACACATTCTAGAACACACAGATTCTCAATACTTCAGCAAGATGAACCTCAAGATACTTCTATATTTGAGTAACATGGGGCAGCAGGGAGAGGACATCGACCTTTCAAAATCAATTTAGAATATATCCCAATATAGTCTAAAATGATGCAAAATAGGTACAGTACATGCCTATATATATGCAATTTTCAAGAATCCTTTCCCTCATGCAAGAAATTATTTCCTTTTTTACATTTTCTACAGAAAGAGCTTTCATTGCATTCTAAAGAAACACATCTGGGCAAAATGTGATGCTAGTGTACACACCATGCAGCCATGCTGATACCTTATGGTGGGTCATCTTGCCATATTGCATATATCAAAGATGCAGTGACTCATAAGAGGACTTGAAATGGAATTGCATCTTATGCCACTTTGCTTTAGATCCCTGATCAGAATCCAGATTTGCTATAAACACATTCATACAGCAGTGTGAGTTGATTTGTTGATGACTCAATAAAGAGTAGGTCATGAAGCATACACACACCCCACTAGGGTGGTCACCATTTTAAACAGACGCTGTAATGGTTTCTTGAAAGCAGCTTGATTTCAAACAACTAGCAGGTGATCACAATTAGATCAATGTTATATTGTCTGGTTTCTGTATACCAGCCCTTTACAGTCTGGGTTTTTTCCTGGCCAGATGGCAGTTCCCTTCAGTGGAAAAAAAATAAGCAAAGCACCTTGATAGCAAATTCTGTTTCAACAAGGACATAAGAAGAACCCTGCTGGATCAGAACAGAGGACCATCTAGGCCAGTGTCCTGCTCACACAGTAGCCAGCCAGATGCCTATGGCAGGCCCACAAGTAGGACATGAGTATAGGAATAATCTGCTGTTATGCTCAATATTTTATTTTACAGGGCAGCAGCAGAGATGGCAGCAGAAAACCCACAAATAATCACATGCACAAAAGTAAAACCCACAAATGTGGAGGGCTAACTGCAGTTTGTTAATATGGATTAATCAAGGTGCCTGCATATTTGGCTTCCCCTTGAGAGTATGGCTATGGATGTTGTCAGGACAAACCCTTGGACTTAAAAATTTACCACTGCATTTCCATGTTATACCAGAACTGTAACAGGAAGCAAGCACAAAATGTTGGGCTGAAAATGATTGGCAGCTTTCTCTGTTTTCTCTGTTTTAAGGTGTGTGTGCATTGTTCTCTTCATGTTATTCCAGTGCTGATGATGTGTTTATTTTAAATACATGTATTTTTCCCCCACATTGATGGTATTACGTCTGCAAGTCACAACAAAAAGGCAAATACTCTGAAAGCTGGTAGGGAAATCCATACCAATTGAATTAATCTGTTTTGGATCTAGATTTCCAGTGCAGTCCTAACTCAAAGATGGGCTGGCTCACTGGTGATTAGGATAAGGCACATGCCTCTGTTGCCTACAGAAATTCCCATCTGCTGTCACAACCATCTTCTGCTGGCTGATCTCAGATATTAGATGATAAAGCAGTCTGCCAACACAACTGCTCTGCTGGCTAAAGGCTACTGGGAGAATATCCAGAATGGGGTGGTGCGGGGTGGGGTGGGGTGGGTGGAGGAGATCCAAGTTATACTAGATCTCTACATCTTCCAGCTGAGGGACACAGCTACAATGCTAGCAGAAAGTTAGGGAGCCCCTGAGTAATTTCCAGTACCCCAACTTCAGAGAGTTTTGGACTGAGAGCAGCTTCAGCTGGCCTAGTGTCAGTCCAGCCAGCTCTGGTTCAACTTTGGCCGGTCTGGATTGCCCTCTTACGCTGCTGACACACTGCAGAAATAATGCAGTTTGACACAACTGTAAAGAGATCAGATGCGCTAAATATGGTGTTACATGAACACCAGCAGATTGCTAAAGGGCTTCCCTTTCAGACGATATCATTCCCATATTGTCATGCTCCCATTCAGCTGTTGTTACACTGACACTACTTTTTATTCATGGGCTAAGCTGTGAATAGATCCCCCATTCCATTTCTGTAACAGAATGTCATGGAAGTGAAAAGGTGCCCGTTATGCTGGTGCGATGCTAGCGTCAATGGGAAGTCCATATCAGAACACTTCTGAGTGAGATCGGGACATCAAGGTAAGTGACACACTTTTTATGGCCCTCCCCAGGTTACTTGTAAACTTTTAAGTGTGTTTCAGTGCTTAGTGTAACTTTTTGTCTTGTATTTTGCTTTTACAGTTTGAATTTCTCGCACTCTTGTCTTCTCGTGAGAACAGTCGGGATTTCAATCCAGGAAGTGAAAGGAACTCTGAACTCCTTTCACTCCTGGGCTGCCCTGCTGAGGGAACAAGGCATGGAAAAGGTAGGTCTGAAAAGTTTTCCTTTTTTCATGTTATAGGAACAGGAGAGAGGCAGGAGAGGAGATTTTGAGATGGGAATACTTTTTTCATTCCTATCTGAAAATCTCCTGTCATGGTTCTATGGAATTCTGGGATTTGTAGTTTTGAGAGATATTTAACCATCTTTGTCAGAGAGCTCTGGCACCACAACAGACTACAAATACCAGGATTCCATAGAATGGAGCCATGATAGTTAAAACGGTGTCAAATTGCATTATTGATGCAATGTGTCAGCAGCCCTAGGCACATGCAAGTGGATGTAGAGTACCTTTTCCCCCTCTTTCTAACAACTGTTCATCCAGAGCCTTGAAAATGCTACAGAGACCATTAGTGGAACCTATTGAATGGCATAACTTGTGCTGCAGCGTGAAGCAGGAGTCTCCCAGATGTGGAAGGGAGGGACTTTTTGTGAACAGAATACTTATGCTAGTATCATGAGAATCCTGAGTCCCAGCCATACAGTTTCTCAGATCAATAATAATAATTTAATGACCAAAAAATGCATTATGCCCACCCCCTTGAGCAATGATAACACCTCCCCTGAGGGTTGTGCCCAACAACAACTGGGAATGGGCTCCTGGTGATTTTCACAGTCTCATCTTCAAATGGGACTTGCAGCCAAAAAATAAAATAAAATAAAATTAAGGTGAATGCTGGAAATTCCATCACTTCTGCTTTCTTCCCTCTGTTTTCCTAGCCAAAAGGGATCCTTCTCTAGGTCCCTCCACCTTTACAGGTACATCTGTTGTGAACAGAAGTTAGGCTCTTCTTAGTGGCTGTTCCCAGGTTTTGGAATTCCCTCCTTCGGGGGACTAGAATGGTGTTACCCGAATTACTGGGGATTCACGGGAACCCCACTGGTGTCAGATATGAATATGGGGAATTTTAATTAGCTTACTATAGCAGGGAGAAGCTGGGTAACCACAGGATCTTTTAACCTCTGTATACCAGTACTAACTGACAAGATTCACAGCCAGGAAATAAAATAGAAATGGTTTTTATTGAAAAATAATCACAGGAACACCCACACACACATCCACTCAAGCCTCAAGCAGTCACACAAGACTAGTGAAGAATAGGAGGACATATTGGAATAGAGGAATAGAGTTTAGGATTATGGGCTATATTATACCTGTCAGAATAGCAGAGTTTTATGTAGAGAAGAAGTATGGCTATGCATGCCGGGTGACACAGGAAACCAACAGAGTGATGGCCTCTGGGAAACTGAGCACACTTTGGCAGTATTTTGGAGTTATATTTACAGTCTATATTCCCACTAAAAGGGTGTTATGAGTGGAATACAATGTTAGATGGAGTTTCCCAGTAGTTAGACAATGGAAGCTCTGGCTATGTTAATGATCACTAATGGCTGAGTCTTCTTTAGCTTTATTCTAATTTTTTATATCAGCAGTTTATTGTCTACTCCTAGACTTGTTTTTGCATGGAGAACAGAACTTCTTCATCTTCTGCTTCCAATTACATAGTCTATTTGATTTCTATATTGGCCATCAGGTGATGTCCGTGTATACAGTTGCCTTTTGGGTTGCTTGAAGAATGTGTTTGTGATTAACAACCTGTTGGTCTTTCAAAATTTAATCAGTTGCTCTCCTGCTTCATTTCTTGATCCTAGGACAAATTTTCCTATAATCTTGGATTCTGCTCTGTTTCATACTTTTGTTTCCAATCACTTATGATTAAAAAATACATGAAAATTTTCACAATTACAACCAGTAGAGAGAACACTTCTTATTTTTTCAGTCTTATATGTAAGAATTAAATAAATGAAAATTTATGTCCCCATGAAAGCTACATTCATTTCAGTCTGCATTTGGCTAATTTGTGCTGTTGCTCTCCCCACCCTAATAATGTTGTGGTATAAGCATTCACATTGTATTTCTATCATATGCTTTAGAGTTCTGTAAATAAGTGTATAAGGACAGTGAGTTCAGAAAGTCAGACTGCATACCTTATTTTATTTTTTATTTTTTTAAAAAAAGAGTCATTACCCAGTACTAATCAGAGAAGCACCATTACTGGGTAATGTCAAGACCAGTGGACAGAAGAGCAGCATGGAGTGGGCCCACCTGAAAGTATTATAAGGATATCTCAAACTAAATTAGCATTCTTGCCTGAGAATATTCTGAGTGACTAGATCTCTTGTACTTCAAACACAGAATGCAGTATGCAGCTATTGTACCAAGCTTAGATACAAAAGAAATATGCCACTTAATATTTTAGGGAAACATGGAAACACTTTCTAATTCTCTTTTATTTTGAATTTTAGATATGGCAGAAAAGACATTTTCCATATATAGAGAACTAGTTTTTAACTTCACTTAGAATTTAGTCTTCCCTGTCCATCATATCCTTCCCAATACTTTATAGTCTGGGAGATTCTGGTTAGCAGAATCCTAATTTTCTACATGGATCATGATAAGAGCACCACTTAATATTTTACAAGAAACATGAAAATACTTCTTGTGGCCATTTATTCTGAGCTTTGGGCATATCAGAAAATATATATATTGTCAGAATAAGAAAATGTAAGTGATCCATTAATTGTTTATGAAGGCCAAAATCTTATTTAACTCTGGAAGAGTGCACAGTTACCGTGTGTTTATCCCAAGGTCCAGGAGGTCAAAAATGAAGAGAGATTAGTGAAGAGGAAAGACAAAGGCAGCCAGTCAACCAGTGGTGTGAAGGAGCCACCATTTGGCAGCCATCACACAGCCTGGAGAAGCCAGTGTGTAAGGAGGTACTGGAGAATAATAATAATAATATATATATATATATATATATATATATATATACTCTGCCCCTCTGTTAAAAACAATTGTGGTGGCTTACAACAATTAAAATACAACAATGCTGACTAAAATCCCTAAGCACCACCCATCCCCACCCTCCCCCATAAAAAGATATTAAACTAGTATAAAATTAAAAACCACCTAAACTAAAATCACATTAAAAAAATACAAAATCAACAACCAGTAAGACTAAAAGAGGCCAGGAGACGCAGCTCCTAAAGCTGGGATCTAATCAGGAAAGGCCTGCCAAAATAGATCGGTCTTTAGTGCTTTTTTTTAAAAAGGTACTCAAGTTCGTCATCTGACGGATCTCGTTCAGCAGGCCATTCCATAATTTGGGGGCGATTACCAAAAAGGCCCTCTGGGAGGTTGCAGACAGCCTAGATTTTTGTGGCTGAAGCAAATTCCTCCCAGAGGACCAGAGTGTGCGGGGAGGACTGCGCAGACAGATATTAATTAAGGCATGTGTGTAAGGAGGTACTGGATACCACCTCTGTATGCAATATTGGAAACAGTAGTAATGCCAGTATATGCCCTAAGAGGACTCCAGCATTAATATCATATTTTTTTAAGTGTTCGAGAAAGATAGCTCACAATAATAAAATGCAAATTAAAATGTAATATAATTAAGACTACATGCAATAATGAAAACACATCCATTAAAATGCATTTAGAAACCATCAGTTAAAAAGAAATGATAACTCACTAGTTAAAACCTGGTTTAGGAACAAAACTGCTTAAGAGCCCAATGCTTGGCTGAACAAAGAGAAACATATTTGCTAACATCAGGAATGATATTAAAGATGGAGCCAGGTTTACCTTCTTTGTCAGGGGTTCTGGATCCTGGAAGTAGCTATCAAGAAATCACTCTCCTATGTTTCTCGTATGCATGGTAGCTTGTTTAACTTAAGCCGTCTGAGGGCTCACACTAAGACTCTAAACTATCTAGTCCGTGAGCTGCTCTTCGCCGATGATGCTGCCCTTGTTGCCCACACAGAAGCAGCTCTGCAGCGCCTAACGTCCTGCTTTGCAACAGCTGCAGAGCTGTTTGGGCTAGAAGTCAACCTGAAGAAAACAGAAGTTCTTTACCAGCCTGCACCACAGGACGAACACCACCATCCCCACATTGCCGTCGGCAAATCAGTGCTCAAGTCCGTTCAGCAGTTCACCTACCTGGGAAGCATCATCTCCTCAGAGGCCAAGATTGACAAAGAGATCGATCACAGATTAGCAAAGGCATATAGTGCATTTGGAAGACTTCACAAAAGAGTCTGGAGCAATAAACACCTGAGGCAAAGCACAAAAATCAGTGTGTATAGAGCCATCGTACTGTCTATCCTCCTTTATGGATCTGAAACATGGGTTACCTATCGCCACCACCTACGACTCCTCGAGCGCTTTCATCAGCGCTGTCTACGCACAATCCTAAATATACACTGGACTGACTATGTGACGAATGTTGCTGTCCTTGAACAAGCAGGGATCACCAGCATTGAGGCCATGATATTGAGAACACAGCTGCGCTGGGCAGGGCACGTTTCTAGGATGGAGGACCATCGCCTCCCAAAAATACTACTCTACGGTGAACTCGCCACGGGTCAGCGTAAGAGGGGCGCTCCAAAAAAGCGATACAAGGACTCCCTGAAACAACATCTCAGGCTTGGCCAAATTGATCACCAACAGTGGTCCGCCCTGGCCTCACATCGGGAGGCATGGAGACGCAATATCCACAATGCTGCAGCCTTATTTGAGAACTCACGACGAACAAGTCTTGAAGAGAAACGACAACGCAGAAAGAATCACAACCCAAAAACATCACCCAAGGAGACCTTCTGCTGTGCTTTTTGCAACCGGACTTGTTTATCTTGGATTGGCCTTTTTAGTCATCAGCGCGCTTGCAGAAGGCGCGGGATGAGTCCTTCCTGAATCTTCGTTTGCGAAGAAAAGCCAGAGAGATTCTTATGATAATCAGGAAGGGCACTCCCAAGGACCTTAAAGCCCAAGTAGTTTAAAAGCAGAGAGTGAAGACTTTTATAGGTCAGAACCAGCACTATAACCAGCCCAATACAGACCAGTAACCAGTGAAGTTGTTGAAACAAGGCAGACACATGTTTCCTGTAATCATTCCCAGACATCACTCTGGCTGCAACAATCTGGATCAGCTAACCTTTTAAAAACAAAGGCAGCTTTAGAGGCATGTTATAGTAGTCCAAACAGACTATTATTACAGCATGTGTGTAGGAAATAGAGAGGAGAAAAATATTTTCAAAGCTTGCTACTGGAATCCCCTGTCTACTATTAAACTGGAAGGTTTCAACAGGCGAAGAGGATTAAATTAAAATAGATTAGACTAGACTTTAATGTATATGCCGCCTTTCCACAAAGGAAATTGTGCTCAAGGACCTTCATAACACAGAATGTGTCCAAACTATAACAGTAATACATAAGGTAACCAATAAGTTTTTCAAAACACAATAGCAACAACAAAGAGTCTTGTATGCCAAGGGATCCTGTAACACCTTTGAGGCTCTTGAGAGCAAGAAGTTGGTAGCGTAAGCTTTCTCAAAGGTGCTACAAGATCCCTTTGCATACTGACCCAGACTAACATGGCTATGTCTCTGAATTCTACCACCATCCAAAGATATTAAAGGCTACCAAATTTATTATGGCAATGGTTTTGATAGATTACATCCGTTAAATGGTATCAGGAAATCTCCAAAACGATCCCTTGGTGAAAATTAAATCACTAATTCCAAACTGGAAAATTATTCAAAGTTTCCCAACTAGCAATGACTTATTTGCTATTACAATTTTCAGTGACAAATGACAGATAATGAGATAGAGAGGCAGACAGATATTAATAGAGGCATCAGAAAGCCCATACTCTTTTTCTGCATTTTTTAAAGGATTGCTCTAAAAGAGACAAAAGAAAGCAGTGTCCTGAATAGGTTTTGTTTGCATTCATGTTCCTGACTAAGATTACCCTGTGCAGAAATTTAACAGCATTGCCCGAGTCACTGTTTATGATTTGTATGAAATAAAAGTTTGAGCAGTCACACCTATAGTCCTTACAATTCCTTTCCCTCCAAGTTCCATGCAAAATGGATCAAATCGAGCATTTTTTAAAAAAATGAAGTTGTTCACTCAGTTCCAAAGGTGCACAAAAATGTTCACAACATCAAATATTGTAAAAACATCAGTTCTTGTCAAAAATGATACTGTACATAAATATATATATTGTAGAGCAAAACTGAGAGAAATCCCATTTGTTAGGCAGAGACCTCGAGTAGTTGGTGGATTGTGTCCGAGATCCCTTAGTAAAGTCTTTGACTCTCTCCTACACACAGATATTAGACAACCCCCAATACAGTCCCCACAACTCACCTTTTTTTCTGCTCTACCTTCTCAAGATGGTAGAGAGCTAGGGAACAGAGACATACCCAGCTATTTTCCTTTAGCTGGATGTATTATGACAGTACTTTGCCTCAGAGGAAGGCAAAGGCAAACCCCTTCTAAACAAATCTTGCCAAGAAAACTTCATGATAGGTTCATCTTAGATTTGCCATAAGTCAGGAACAACTTGAAAGCACAGAACAACAATAACTGTGACAGGTTTCCTCAAGGACCTCAGGAGTGCATGGAAGGTTGATATTGGAATGATGATATTACTGCATCCAGCTAAAGGAAAATAGCTGGGTATGTCTCTAGTGCTCCACCTGTTCTCCAGCAACACAGAAATTGATGTCTTGCGTGTGCACGTCTGTGTGTGTTGGGGGAGGGGTTGCTACTGAGAAAAGGTGGAGGGATTTTGTTATTGGGGTCAGAACAGCATTCCAACCTCCACAAGAATTGAAAAAGTGAGTTATGATGACCAAGTTAAACTTACCACCCATATAACTCACTAATACGATACCTACTAGCTACCATGTCTGGTGACTGTTTGATCAAGATTGTGAATTCATATAACATAAAAGACAGACAGGTAATTTTCAGGCAATTTGCTCTCATTCAAAATTAGTTTCATTTGCCCTTCACACATTCAACAAATATGGAAGCACCGTATGCCAGGTGGTTTCAACTAACTATTATTTAGTATAACTTCATGGCACACATAGCAACACAATGTTGGTGGTGACACCCATGGCAAAGAGGTGGTGAACCCAAATTCAAGAGATAGGGTTCAGCATTTTGTATAGCCCTATAGTTCAAACTAAAACCCAAGGCAGATTCACCACTCCTCTAACATGGAAGCCACCATCTGACTTACAACAATGTAACTGGTATTCCATGGTTATTAATGCAATGATAGGTGGGGTAAGCTCCTCCTGGCTCCTGCCCCAAAGGGAAAGCATTCTTTTCTGTTCCTCCTACATGATCTCTGAGGCCTTATGGTCCTCCTCCTCCTCTCTGGCTTTTCTTTGCAAATGAAGATTCAGGAAGGACTCATCCTGCACTTTCTACAAGCGAGCTAATGACTAAAAAGGCCAATCTGAGATAAACAAGTCCAACTGCAGAAAGCATAGCAGAAGGTCTCCTTGGGTGATGTTTCCGGGTTGTGATTCTTTCTGTGTTGTTGTTTTTCTTCAAGATTTGTTTGGCGTGAGTTCTCAAATAAGGCTGCAGCATTGTGGATAGTGCATCTCCATGCCTCCGGATGTGAGGCCAGGGCAGACCATTGTTGGTGATCAATTTGGCCGATGTTGTTTCAGGGAGTCCTTGTATCTTTTTGGAGTGCCTCTCTTACACTGACCCGTGACGAGTTCACCGTAGAGTAGTATTTTTGGGAGGCAATGGTCCTCCATTCTAGAAATGTGCCCTACCCAGCACAGCTATGTTATCAATATCATGGCCTCAATGCTGGTGGTCCCTGCTTGTTCAAGGACAGCAACATTCATCACATAGTCAGTCCAGTGTATATTTAGGATTGTGCATATACAGCGCTGATGAAAGCGTTCGAGGAGTCGTCGGTGGTGGCGATAGGTGACCCATGTTTCAGATCCATAAAGGAGGATGGACTAGCCTCTTAAAGGGGCAGTGCTCAACAATAACATAAGTTTGGCTATACAGCTTTGTAACATCTCCACATAAATTGTGTGCTTTGCCTGGCTGTAATTACTACACAGAGGAGAAAGTTTAAAGGAAAAAATGGTCTGAAATGACAGCATATGGCAGGGAGAGGGAGAAGCAGATCAGAAGACTACAGATGAGTGAACTTCCTGAGCTCTTATGTGCTTGGTTGGAAACATGAGCCAATGTTCTACACCCAAAGTAAGTAATTAGCCTCATTCATTGCCAAACCTATCTAGACCGTGCTATGGGTTTGCTAGAAGCCTGCCTTTAGGGGATGCAAGACAAAATGTGCTCCCCAGGAGAAATTCTTACCTCAAAGCCTTCACCTTCTATTTTATAAAGGCCAAGTCTTCAACTTACCTTACAGTAAAGCCATGGCAAACCATCTATGTTGGTTTGTCAATGGGCTATATTTTAGAGCTATCTCTTAGAAAACAAGGTTTGTGGGATGAACAATCTTGGACTAAGTGTTTTTCTTTAACTTTTGTACAATTTTTTAAGCTGTGCCCTAGTGTGTTTTTTTTAATGGATGTAAACTACCTTGGATCCTGTGCAAGGAAGGAAGGTGGACCTTTGGCACCCACCTCCACTTTTCCCACAGACAATTCTTCATATGAAGTTATAAATTCTTTGGTAATTCAGTGCTGGGACAGAATTCCAGGACTTGTAATTCTTGCCTTTCCTTTGAGGTGAGGCTTAAGGACACTTCAGGCATTCTTACCTAGCTGAACAGATTGAAGGGGGGGGGTACTGTAGCCCACTCCCTTCAATTACTTTCTTCTTTTGTTCAGGATAGTGTTCCAAATCAGAGAGCCTCCTTTATATGTGGGAAATGTCCATATGACTCTGAATGTTGGAAATCCTGGATCAAAGTAACATGGAGCACTTCCAAGCATAGAAAAAGCTCCCTACTTCAGAGGAGGCTCTCTGCATGAAGAGAACATTGGATGGGGTTGGCACTGTAACACACACACACACAAACATACACACACCATCCATACACATTAACTACCATGCACATTAACTATCCAGAATATCTGGATAAGGCTTCACGGATGCCTTTAAGCTCATGCTGGACCTTGGTTTGGCAAAAGTTGGTGACATCCCTACCTCAAAGGGGTGGGAAAAAGATGAAAAGGAACGAGGGAGTTATGTGAGCCATCCTCAGGCACTACTCCAACCCACCCCTGTTGATAGGTGCCCTGCGAAGCACTTAAGAGACAGGCCAAATATATTCTTTGATTGTGGAAGTTATTGGACAAAATATATAAAGTGCTAATGCATAAAAAGTTGTCTGAAGTCCCAAAGAAATACTCAAGTTACCCCTCCTTCATCTGGAATGTGTGCCCTTTGATGAAGGAAATAGAGTTCAGCATCTTGTTAATATGATTCTTGAAAGTTTCTGCATGAGCCATTGGGGTGAGGGAAATGACATATCTGTGTGTCTTTAAAGGAAAATGATCAAACACGTTACCCTTGCATACCAGTAAGGGCCAGCAAAGCACAGAGTCTCTTTTTCTGTCATCCACAGGCTCTTGAATCAAATAATTGGGAGGGGGAAGGGATCTTTTTCATTAAAATAATGGTAAAATGAGTCCATTAGACACTGTTACATGGACTGTGTGATCTACCAGAAAGAGAGAGAGGATGAGGACTGACCCTTAAGCCTCTCCCCAGTGCCTGGGAACAGCTCCCCCCCCCGCCCCAATACATTGACACATAACTGAAAAGAAAGGCCCATGCCAGTATGTGAAAGCCTTCAGTTCACATCCAGAAGATGTTCAAAAAGTTGACTAGAAAGTGTGTATCAGAGAACCCAGGGGAATTAATTATCTTGCTTCCATGCTGCCCTGTGTTGTGTATGTTTTAGGAACTGAAGGAACTAAAAAAATACACACCAACCTCAGTCTCTGAAGCAACATTTTAGTAGTGCTATTGAAAAATGCCTTTGAAAGCAGAAGGATGCATCCATGTTCTTCACCGGATGTTGACCATGTATTCTTTAGCTATCACTGGGCATTAGCAGTGTTAAGATTCAGAATGAAATTGTTAAATTGCTGAAACAAAAAACATACTGCTTTAGGTAAACATAGTGCTTTTCCAGATGTAAAAGAGAAAGCAGAAGGTCTCACTGAGCCTATTTTTCACAGAGAGTGATCTAAGGACATTCTCATAAGCCTATGGGACCACAAATGGCAAGAGGTTCTTCATTCAGCAGCATCCAAAGTACCAGCAATGCTCAGATTCCATGTAAATATTCAGAGGCAAGGAAGAGAGAGAGAAAGTGAGAGAGAGAGGGAGGCTTTCAATCACACCAGTCCTTGCCAGTCTTCCTTTGGGAGGATCTCCTAAATTTATGTTAGGTCATGCTGTCTGTGTAAGCTATGTTTTGATGATCATAGGCTCGATAAAGGAATCTGTCAGTTACACTTTCTTCCACATTTGAAATTTTCAATCCTCAAATTCTTTCTAGCTCAAATTTGAAGGAGTTCGCAAAATTTGGAAAACTCTTTAAAAAAATAAGCTGAAATGAAAAGCTCATCTTTGAGAAACAGAAAAGTAAAGAATTACTTTTTTAAAAAAAAAATTCACAATGGCAGGGGAAAAAACCCCAATGTTGGGACATTGGAACTAAAACAGAAATTAATTACTTTTTATTCTAAACTCTGGGTTATTCATTAAATGCTATCCCAAGGGGGGAAATGTGCTTCCTGATGAAGTCTGACGAACAGCAGAGTGTCAAGGCAAAATTTGGCAAAAGAGATTTGGTGGTGGCAGGTTCTTGGGCATCAGTGGGGCTGCAGTAAAACACTGACAGTTTTCCTTTGGCCTGAAGCTGCAGATTGTAGATTATGTACTTAGGAAACACAGCATCCCAGTTGCTCTTTAAATACTTCCAGCAAAGTTGAGCCCACTGCCACTCAGACTGAGGACAGAACTGCTTTGTCGGAGGTGGGTTTTTAAAAAGTGGGTTTATTCAATTGACATCTCCAGAACCAAATGCAGATAAAATCAGTTATGGCCCAATATCCACAGATGTGGTACATTCTGTGGGGAAAAAAGATGTGGTCCACCACATGGACATATTTGAGAAATTGTGCTCATGAAAATGCATACAGTTCTAAAACACACATACCACATGAGCTGAACTTCTGTTACTGAGTTATGATGGGATAGGTTCAGTGTATTCTATTGTAAGCCATTCATTGTACAGGTTGGAATTCTGTTCTGAGTGCATAATGACCACAAAACACACACACACACACACACACATTTTTTCTGCTACAACCCCCCCCCACAACATGGCCATTTCCATATCAGCAGGGGGCAGCAGAGACATATCCAGCTATTTTCCTTTAGCTGGACACAGAACTATAATGTCATCCTAAAGGACCTCCTGTGGACCCCTGAAGATGCCTTTCGCAGTGTAACCAGCTAAAGGAAAACAGCCAGATGCATCTCTGCACCTCCCACACACACACACCACCATCACAAATGTGGTTGTCTGACAGTGGAGCTGTTGCAGAGAAATGGTGGGTTTGATTGGGTTGCATCAGGAGATCAGGCTTGTCTGCACTGGTCAGAATTCACCACCTTCTGACCGGCATAATCTGCCCTTGGAGCTAGTCCGGATCCTCCCTGTTACCATGATGAAACAGGCAGAAGTCCATATGCACACACTGCCCATCACATGCACACACCAGCCGGTATCAGCAGGTACCTCCCCCACTGTTGCACATGGCACTGCCCTCAGCATGTGATCAAGGCTGGTCACATTCAGGGGACCTTGATCACATGCTGGGGACCTCCTCCCCAGCTGCAAACCAACACCAACAGCAGCGATGTAGACTGGCGTGCAGGTATGGACCTTGCATTCCCATGCCAGATCTATCTGGGTTTTCCCACATAACACAGGTTTTACTGTTTTTGTGGGTTGTTGTTGTTGTTGTTGTTGTTTAAGATTTAAATGGGTTTACCTCAGCTTCCCCCTGGCTTTGCTTCAGATGTCATCAGGACTCTCCAGAGGTGAATTGGGACAAGAGCCCCACATCATTTGGACTGCAGAGCTCCAGGATGATGGAGAAGCCATGTTAAATTGCCCATCTAGACAAGTTCTAAGTTCCAGAGATACATCTGATGCAGAACTTTGACCATCCTTCCCAATGGGATCACACATATAAACATCAATACATCTGAAAAATGTACACAAAGATTTGTGCAAATGTATGCAGAGGGGGAATGTGAATATAAAACCAGAAAGAACAAGCTGAACAGTAGAAAGTGGGGGCAGGGGAGAACCCTCAATGGCTTCAGTCTTGGTAGATTCAGCTCCTCTGTTCCTGCAGCAGCCGATTTAATCTTCTTGTGTTTCTTGTGTGCTGTTTTTCTTTTATTATAATCCACTTCCAAGTCCTGTTGTCAGATATTTTGAATAAATAAAAGTATGTTTATTAAAAGGGAGTAAATCACTCTGTGTTTCAACTGTTGGATAACTCTCGGGACGTAGATTAAAATTCCATGACAGAAGGGGGCTTGCCGCTGAACGGTAGGCCATTTTGCGGCCCAGCCGGCCGCCCCTTGTCCAGCCCTCCCCCCCGCGCCTCCTGTGAGCTACCTGGCCAGGGGGGTGGGGCGGTTGCTGCATGGCGAGCCTCTGGGTGCCACCATCTTCCCGTCCCCTTCCCAGTGACCTTCGCAGCTGGGAGGGAAGGAAGAGCTCGGGCCAATCGGAGGCTGGCCTGACTAGCCCCGATTGGCCCCAAAAGAGCGCAAAAATGGGGTTTAAAGGCCATGCACAAGCATGGCCTGCCCCAGAGCTAAGGCAGCGACGGAGGCAGCAGCTGGGCACTCCGTCGAATTCCATGACAGAAGTGAACCTCAAGAAAAAGAGCCCTTGGCTGCTGCCAGACTGCAGAAATAATGCAGTTTGAAACCACTTTAACTATCATGACTCCATCCTATGAAATCCTGTTGTGGCACCAGAGCTCTCTGACAGAGAAGGCTAAATGTCTCAAAAAACTACAAATCAAGTAAGTCCATAGCACTGAGCCATGGCAATTAAAGTGGTGGCAAACTGCATTATTTCTGCAGTGTGGAAGCAGCCCTTGATGGATTTTGCTTTACATCTGTCCTTCAGGCTTTCTGAAAGTCCCTAAGAACAGGGACCTGTAGAAGCCCATTTTCCTCTGCTTTGCCACCATTTAATGAGGTACAATTAGGAAATGTATCTGTTTCTGTGACAATTATGAGTCTATTCTTCAAAAGATGGCATTGGAGCCATGTGTCTCCTCTGCCTTTCTTTAGGGTTCTTTTTTCCCCTTTCACTTAGGCTAATCACTCCTAAATGACTTGAGAGAATTAAGAATGGAGTGCTGCACTTAAATACTGCATTAGCACTGTGCTGTGAATGGTGCACAATTTCTACTAAAGGCTACATTTGCAGAAAATAAATGAAGGAACCCAGACTGTGAATGATTCTTGTCATGAAAGTGTGTGGCTTATTTGTGTGTTCAGGCATGTGATCATGAACATGCATGTGATTATGCAAGAACTCAAGTATTCCAGAATATTGCTTCAGGGTGCTTCCTTTGTGAAGTGCTGTGGTGCAGTGTAGTAGTTAGTGTGTCAAATTAGAATTGAGGGAATCTGGGTTCAAATCCCCAGTATGAAAGCTTGTTAAGTAACTTTGGACCAGCTGCTATCCCTCAGCCTAATATACCTCACAGTGTTGGTATGAAAATAAAACATACCCTGTAACTATCCTGATTTGGCCATGCCAGTCCCAATTAATCCTGTGCTGTATGACTTTTTCAGCTGCTTTTAAGATGTCCCAGTTTCTCTCTCCCTCTCTCCCTTTTCCCCCTACTCACAGTTTACTTCAGTTGCTACAAAGTGAAGGCCCGTCTGTGGAAATTTTTAGATAAGGACAAAAAAAGTGTCTCCGTCTCGCAATTGCCTCTCCCGCCCCCCTCCCATTCCCCTCCCAGTACAGAAACAAAAAGTTTTACACGTAACTTAATCGTGTGTGCTTCCCTCCCCTCAGCAGCCCAGGAGTGAATGGAGCTTAAACAGAACCCCTTTCACTTCCTGGTTTGAAACCCCGGACCATTCTCGTGAGAGGATGAGCATGGGGGATATTCCAAAATAAAAAGCAAATTAAACATTAAAAAGTGACAGCAAGCACAAACAAAATTAAAAAACCAAAGTAACTCAGGGAGAATACAAAAAACTGAGTCACTTACCTCGATCTCCCGATCACAGACAGAAGTGTTTGGCATGGACCTCCCACTGATCACACCAGCATAACTGGACACATTTTCACTCACTCATCATTCTGTCATAGAAACGGAATGGAGGATCTATTAATGGCTTAGCACGTGAATAGAAAGGAGCACCTGTGGAAGGGAAGCAGCACAAGAGCATGGCAAGATCGCCGGTGTGCGAAGCTATCTGTGTTTGATGTTCACACGGAGGCATGCCAGCAAATCAAGATGTTGGGAATGAGTGAATTACTCACAGTCTTATTCTCCCCAACTTGCCCCCACCAAACAGTTTTTAAAAAAACTAAATCCAAGGTGCAGAATCATCTGCCTAAATAATAAAAAAGAGGCTGTTTTGTCATCCCAGCACACAATCGCTACTGCACACATCCAACCAATCAGCTATCTGCTTCACAGTGATGTGATTTGGTTGTCCTAATGTGTGGGAGTGTGCATTTCCCCTGCAGTTTTTTAGAAACTCAGGGAAAGGCACAGAGACTTTTCCCATGTAGTTTTCCCAAATTTGGGTCCCCCTCCTTCCAGAAACGATGGATGGCAGCAGGATCCCATTTGAACACATGGGATTCCCCCTGGATTCTAAGAGGATTTATTTCACCATCTAGACTGGCCCTGAGTTCACAGAGCAAAAGTTATTTGCCCTTAGTTAACTCAGCAGGGGAGAGAAGAGAGGCTTCTCAATAACTCAGGAAAGAGCAAAGTGCTGCAACCTCTCCTAGCTTGTGTGCTCTTCCTCATTAGTAATCTTTGTCATCATGACCATACTCTGGTGTTGCTTGGTCACGCGTCCTGGTTTTCACCTGTGAGACATTTTAGGGTATGCTGCATTGGAGAGTCCCTCAGCTGCTATAACATACCAAAGGCAGTAAGTGTTGCAAAAAGAGGTACTGGATATTTACTTCCATAATGCCCCAAATGTACATGCACATTGGCATAACCAGATGTTTTAGCAGCATGTCTAACCAACAAGGTTCTGGCCATAGTGCACCCACTGATCACACTCAGTCCTCCCCAGTATATTTGGAGATCTTCTTAAAACTTCTTGAGGATCACCTGAGCCTATTGATACTCCTTCCTGTTCATGAATTGTGCTGTTTTAGCTATATAACAGTGCTCATAGAATTAAGGTTGCTATTAACACATAACACAAAGATCTTCCTGAGACCCTGGCTCACTACTACCAGTTACAATATATACTATATATGTAAGAGATGACCTATGATGTTTTTCTGCCTGATGCAGAGTAGCAAAGGTTTCCCACTCATCCAATGTAAAGCATTATATGTGGCACTTAAAGCAATTCAAGTTATTTTGGCATAAGAAACAGAAAAATCTGCCAGGCACCTTTCCCCATCATTAGTAGCAATTGTTTACAACAATACAATTTAAGTAGCTGGCAATGTTTTAACCATTGATGGCACTCCAAGGTTGGCATTCTGTTTGGCTTTGCACCTACGTGCATCTTTTTTGTTGTTGTTGCTGACGTTGGTGTTCTTTACCATCCTTTGCTATGACCAAAGCCCCCCACCCAAGACTCACTGTTTAGCTGCTGCAGCCTCTTCCCTGGCCATTCTATAACTGGTGGGGAGTGAAAGGATCAGAGAAGCATCTCACTATCATCTGTTGAGGCCTCCATTGAACCCCAGAGGATCTCAGCACATGATGTAATCATTTTGTGTCTAGCTATAGGTATATAGCCAGATGCTTCTCTAGTCCCCCTGCTACCCTAAGAGGTGTGGGGGGGGAGGTCCTTTAGAGACCCATCCACAATGCTAAAATCTATTTGGGGGAATTATTATCTCAAACGGAAGCCTGTGAGAGGCAGGTAACTTTGGGATCTTTTCACTTATGTATACCAATACTAACTGTAGAGAGCACTCCAGTTTTAAAGTGAAATAAATATTTTTATTTGAAATAAAACAAAGTGAACTCACACACAAAACACACATTCCCAAGAACCACAGAAAGCTAATGAGGAGTAAGGCATAAAGAGTGGAGAGAGGGAGAGATTCGGCACTATAGGACGATAGTTACCTTGAAGAGTAGAGCTTCGTGCAGCGAAGATTCTCAGACAGGCATCTGAGGGTAGCACAGGAGGTTCCAATCCAGGGGCCCACCAAGAAAAAGAGTGGCTAAGTTCATCCACCATGGTACACCTTTCTATTGCCGGGGGACTAATATTTATACTCTATTTCATATCCTGAAGGGGTAGTCCAGTTACAAAAAACCTGGATGGCTTTCCCACTGGATAGACAAAGGAAACCAAAACTCAACTGATTGTTTTAATGTCTGGGAGGTAGAAATTGATGTGTTTATGAAAACCTCACAAGGTTGAATGGGGTGGGGGCATGTATAGGAAAGATTTCCATAGGACTAGATTTGGGAATGATCACTTAATTGTTTGAATGACTCATTGCTGAGGCGCCCAAGGCTAGAAGAAAGGATTATCACACACCTCCTTGATGACCATGGAGATTTTCTGACAGGGGAAATAACCCCCATGGAGATTGGGAGAGAATTGGGGCTGTTCTGCTGCCAGCACTCCGTTTCACACACACCCATCCTTCTCCTGATCTCTATTTGTTCTCCCTCTGTCCTGTTTTCATTTTCCTTCCACTATTTTTTACTAACAGAAGTTCTTCATTAGTAAAAAATAGTGGGAAATAGAGGAAGGAAAATGAAAGCAGGACAGAGGAAGAACAAATGGAGATCAGGAGAAGGACGGGCGTGTGCAAAATGGAGTGCTGGCAGCAGAATAGCCCTGTTTCTCTCCCAATCTCCACGGGGGTTATTTCCCCTGTCTGAAAATCTCCTATGTTTGACTAGAGGACTTCCACACAATCCTAATATGGGCTTCCTTGCCAAAACTTTTCTAAGATACATCCAGGTTATTGTGATCTCCAACTGACCTTCTTGGGTTGCCCCAGCCAACCTGACTCCCAAAATTATAAGATATCAGGGGGAGGGGGTAGTAGGGCATACTACTCACACACCCCCAAAAAAATCTCTAGCAACCAGGAAATGGCTGTGGGGTGGTTTCAGTGGCAAAGTGATTATTCTGGGGGTTGTGGGGAGGTATTGAAAGGGCAATAACTGCATAATACCACATGTGGAACTATTCTGTTACTCTGTGCCATACAGGATCTTGGCTAAAATCTACTGCTTGGTGTGGTGAATAATGCTAGTAAATATATATTATTGCTGTTACTCTGTAAAGTAATTTCTTTTTTGTAGATCAGCAAATCCCAGCCTTGGCTACCCAGATAATGTTGGACTGCAATTCTCTGTCTCTCTGAGCATGGGCCATTCTGACTGTGGCTTCTGTGAGTTAAAATTCAAGACATCTAAGGAGCCAAGGGTGGGAATAACTCTTGTCAGGTAAAGATTCTAGATTAATGTCAATGAAATATATGCCTTATCATCACTCAGTGGAATTCAGTTTTAGTATACCTGTCTCACACCAAATGCCAGCTCAATGTGTCATTGTGGAAATTGTTTCTTCTCCAAATGAAATGGTAAAATATCATAACGGGAGATGTTAAGTGCCATAAGGAGTGATCATCAGAGTTTCAGTAGGAAACCAATTTAACAGTCTGCTTAGTTACCAGCATCCATTTCCGTGTCTGTTTTAATGTAGTGGAAGGAATGACATGATGCTGCTAGCCAGTCTGACATTTTCGTTGATGGTCTGTTTCATAAGTTAGTTTCATATACAACTTTAGAAACCAAGCTGCTCAGATCATTGATGTTTACATGAAAAATAATTGAATATCAATCAAGTTTCACTAGCAAGCCCTTGACAGTTTCTGTTCTGCTATAATTCATTGAATTAATCAATCCCTGACATGCTGATAGGTTATTATACTAGCAAGAAAAAGGCCAGGAATTTATGATTTTTTAAAAAAAAATTACTTTGATCTCTGGTGGAAAGTTTCCAGTAAAGTGATATAAAACAGGCATATCTGAAGATCATATTTGCCAGATTGTGGATATCAAAAAGTGAGTTTGCTCTCCCATATAAATGTATTATCTGATCCATTGTTTAAATCAAAGTAATGCAACTTGTGATGGAAAACTATCCATGGTGGTCTGACAGTTGCTTGACTATCCCTCTGTTTTTGCAATTGTTTTCAAAATAATTTAAATTAGGACTGTACTACTGAGGACCTCTAGAGGTCCTTGGCGTACAAATCTAGGCATCCTAGTCATTAGTGAGAAGATACGGGAGTTTTAGCTCAAAAACACTATAGCAACACAGTTGCCTATCCTTGATACAAATAAACATGAGCATGGAGAAGGTGACCAGCATGGTGAGGGATCTAGTAACCAAATGTTATGGTGAACAGTTAAAACATCTTATCAGCAAAAGATCAGTTTATTTTTCACTGGAAAAAGAGAAAATGTTCGGGCGTAGAAAGATGCACTGTGTCCACCACGACCACCTGCAGAGTTGTTCCACGTCGACAGGATGCCAAGGAGAAGGGTTTCTGGAGAGACTTTTGCAAAAAGACTTCAGGCTGAGAAGGAAAAATTCCTTCACCGCAGCACACTGCCTTGAGCTCTGGCTTGCCAAATAAAGACAGCAACAAGGCCAGCCTTCACTCAGCTTGAGGGCTTTAATCTTTGTTAGCAGTATATTTACAATATATATACAGAGTATAGGACAGCCGTCTCTAATACTCAAAAATCTTCCTCCTAACCAACAAACTGCTTCGCCAACCACCATCCACAACAAACCCACACTGGAGATAATTCCCATCTCCTTTTTATAGGCAGTTAAACAATGCCTCTTACATCAGGCATCTCAGGTGTGCATACTCTCAAATGCTAATTCACACACACACCTGCCACTGGAGCTTAACTACTTTCATTTCTAAACTTACAGCTCCATCTTGTGGTCACATCCATGTCATTTCCTGACATTCCCCTCCAAATGACATGTGGTGTGTCCCATGTGTCATTCACACCTATCCTTTTATATACTGCCACCTTATTTGTTGATACCTAACCTGTTAGTCAATTTCGTGTGCCGTTCTACAGATAAAGGTTTCGTAAGAACATCTGCTACATTTTCTTCTGTGCCAACATATTGTAGCTTCAGTGTTCCACTTTGTACAAGTTCTCTCACATTTTGATATCTCACTGCGATATACTTTTTAAAAAATTTTTATTTATTTATTTATACCCTGCTCTTCAGCCACAAGGCTATCAGAGTGGCTTACAAATTGTTTTAAGCAACAGCTATTTACACATCTACACTGCATTAAACAGTTTCCAATGTGTGTTAGCTAATTGCCCCCCACAAGCTGGGTACTCAATTTACCGACCTACGAAAGGATGGAAGGCTGAGTGAACCTTGGAGCTGGCTGGAATCGAACTTGCGACGTGGTGGCTTGCAGTACTGGCATTTAACCACTGTGCCACCAGGGCTCCATCCTTGTCGTGGGAATGTGCAGAGTGCAGTCACTCCCTGTTCATCTGAACAGGAACACATGCAGCAAAGAAACGTGTGCCTTGTGAGCAAACAAGTACTCCTTTGGTGCAAAAGATAAGTCCATGCCAAAATCCTTTTAAGGCTTTTTATTAGTAACAAATGAATAAGAAGAAAATAGTAACAGAAAACATTTAACCATGTTTTCTATGTGCTCCAAATCTTCTCAGGAGCTAAACAAAAGGTTCTCTCAAAGCAAGAGAGACACACACAGTCTTGAAGCTCTCTTTGCTTGAAAACTCCTCCCAGTTATATATTTTTTTAAAACATTCAACCTTTCTATGGAAAACGAAAGAGTTTCGATTCTAACTCTTAACTCCCAAGAACAGAATAACAAAAACAGACAGATTTATGAGCTTCTGATAGACAAGCTGGTGCCTTGTACTCTGGTGAAAAATTACTCAGGGAGGGAGAGACAAACTTCTAATCACAATATCTATTTCCCCTGACAATAGTTTGTTCAACATTTTAGATTTTCTGACTCTGCCATGTCAATGCATGCTTGCAAGTCTTCATTTACCACTGTTGCTCCACAGCATTCTTCTCCTAAATCTTTTAACAATTGTCTAGCCCACTGAATTTCATTTGCTAGCTCTGACAATGCAGCAAACTCTGCCTCTGTAGTACTTAGTGCGATACATCCTTGTTTTCTGGACCTCCAAATAACCAGGCTACCAGCATAGCTGACCGTCAAACCAGTTACTGATCTTCTGTCAGCTGTTTCCGATGCAAATGAACTGTCAGCAAAACCTTCTAGTTCTGACGTTCCTCCTGTTACTATTAAGCATCTATCTCTTGTGCCCTTCAAATATCGCACAACTCGCTTCAGTGCTGTCCAGTCTACTTGTCTGGGATTTGCTGCTTTTCCGCTGAGCAACCCCACTGCGAAACTAATGTCTGGTCTCGTGTTGTTGGCCAAAAACAATAAACTCCCAATTACTGAATGATATATATCCGGCCTTTCAAACATCTCCTCTGATTTCAGGAGGTTGTTCCATGAATACAATTTCATCTAAATTGGCATTGAGATATGCTCTCTCAAAGTCAAAATTATGAACCACTAACTTCCTTTTGGCAGCCATAGCAAGCACCATCCTGAGACTCTCTGTCTTGGCTGTCGGTGAGAATGTTTTATCATAATTCTCAAACTGTCTCTGTGAGTAACCTTTTGCTACTATTCTAGCCTTATACTTCACGGTCCCATCAGGCATGTCCTTCTTCCTGTAGACCCATCTACAGCCAACTACCTTCTGCTCTCCAGGTATATCAACTATCTCAAATACTTTCCTATCCACCAATGCACTGATCTCCTGATCCATAGCCATGTTCCACTTCTCCTGCTCTGTTACTGGATACCTGAGCATATCCTTATAGTCATCAAGCTCCTCTGCCACAACAGTGCAAGCTCGTGCCTCTTGCACCACAAACCTTTCTGGTGGTCTCCTGACTCGTTGAGTCCTTCGTGGAATATTGACTCTGGTTCTACCATACTCATCCTCAGTGTCGCTACTACTACTCTGAATAGCTTGTCTATGTGTTGGCTCTTGCTTTGGTGTTTCTGTGTCTTCAGAAGTGCTTGCATGTTCATCACTCACATCTCTGGATGCTATCGCCCCTCCATTTCCAGTGTTTTTGTTTACAACAATATTTTTAAGCTTTATAAAAACATCTTGATTAGAATGAATTTTCTCCCACCCAGCATGGATTTCAAAACTAGCACTCCTTGAATACAAAATCCTATTCCCATCCATCAGGAACCTGTACTTGTTCCCCTCATAGCCCACAAAATGCAGCCTTTGGCTTTTGGGCTGATTCTTTTTCCTGAACTGAGGAGGAATGTATACTGATGCAAATTGTCCAAACACTCTTAAGTACTCTAGGTTTGGTACTCTTCCGTGCAATAAGTAGTACGGTGTTTGGTTTATCGCACTGCACCATGACCTATTTACAATATGACAAGTGGTTCTTGTTGCTTCTCCCCACAAATTAGCTGGCGCTCCAGAATCCTCTAACATAGAATCCCTTATTTGGTTTATCATCCCAATTCTACATTCAGCCAAACCATCCTCAGCTGGGCATCCAGGATTTGGAGTTTTATGTTGGATGCCTTTCCGCCCAAACCACTGTTGCAAATTACTACTTAAGAATTCCCCACATCTGTCAGTCACAACAGTGCCAGCGTTGTAGGGAAACTCCCTTTCAATAGAATTGACCCATTTTTTTTATCATATCAGCAGCCTCACTTTTGGTTTTGGGCATTGCCACATAGGTAAATCTGGTATGCCTATCTACTATCAATAGGGTAAACCTGCTACCCCCTACACTCTTTACTTGATGTGGCCCTGATAAATCTGCATGTACAACCTGAAAAGGCCTCTGGGTTATGCATTTGCTCACCTTCGTTACAGGGTAAGCCTTGACCGTTACCTTTTTGCAAATAGCACAGTCCAGGTAACTTTTACAGTTTTCTACCTTGAACTCTGGGCAAACCTTCTCTAGGTTTCTCAAACCTTTGAAGCTTATATGGTCCATAACTCTATGAAGGTAATGAGCACACCCATCATGCAGTGGCTTATTTGTTACAGTCCCACACTGCACCTGTGCTACCATTTGATAAGTGTGATTTTTCTTTATGGCTTTACCACATACTACTCCCTCCTTGGACACAATCCCCTTATCTCCTTTGAAAAGGATTTCATATCCATCACTGGTTCGGGATGCCACACTTACAAGGCTATTTTGGAGTTTTGGTGCACACAGTACATTATGAAATACCTTGTTTAAACCAGGAATTAATACAGACCCTTGAAT